>CM051831.1:108182207-110582207 GCA_028451465.1 Erethizon dorsatum | reverse complement strand
GATGATGTTAGGAGTTCTTTAGAAGTAGGAAAATTTCAACCCTAAACAATTGCTGTTCTTTATTCCCCTCTTTGAATGCTGCTGCTGTGGCTGCTGCTGCTGATGCTGCTGCTGTGTTTTACAGAAATCTGAAGTGCCTTTATATTTAAAAGAAGAAGCAAGCACTTCTATTTTCTTCCCAGCCATTAAAAATACTTTTATTAAGTCGCCAGATGAGCACTTTCTAAGGCAAAACTAGTTTATGTGTGGTTTGGATGCTAAGCACTGACTCAGCGTCAGGCCTGTGAAGGAGGAGGCCAAGCTGTGCCTGCTGACACTCAAGTAAAAATAATGGAAAAATTAAATGCTGTCCCAAGTTTGCTAAATGAAGCCATACATTTGGAAGAGTGCAGTGTGCCAAACTCTTATATTCTGTGCCCCCTCTTTCAAGATTATTCTCTTCAGTGCCCACCAGCACTGTATTTTCCCTTCCAATACACAAGTTTTCCCAGGTTTCATGGTTGCCATAGTCTTCTCCCATGTGTTCTATATTTTTGCACAGAGCTAGCCATAGGTAATATTAAGCAATACTTAAGAAAGCAAACCATTCAAAATGACTTTTTAGGCTAGGCATTTCATAGAGACTATATGTAGCTGTTCATCTTACTTCAGGGATCCATTACTTTTATAATACAAACAATGACTGCAATATAAGCTTTGAGAGACTGACTCACTAAGGAAATAAGACAGGTTTGGAAAATGGATCTCTTGCCATTGACGCACACAAGAGAACTCTTTAAAAAATGGTAATCTGAGAATTTAATTACCATGTAACAGTTCTCATAAAACTGATACTATCAGTAAGCAGAGACCATAATTAAATATTCTGTGATTATATGGCAATTTCGAAAGGGTTGAATTTCACAACCAGGTGTTCTGATTTCTTGAAATGAAGCAACTCAGTTTTTAGTGGTTTGGTACGGTTCACCTCCACTGAGAGGTTATTCTGCAGACTTACAACATGCATTCACCATGAGAAGACGAAGTTAAGAGATGAAGAACTGAAAAAACATTTGTCTGCTCTGTGTTACCTTTGTGATGGTGGTGGACCCTTTCATGTTTCTGGACCTCATTTTCTTCCACTTCTAACATAGGAGGGGCTGCTCCAGGCCAGTGCTCTAGGAGTAAGTACCCAGAATCTTTTTAGGGGCCACGACGGATGGAAGCTACAAAGGAAAGAAAACCAACTGGGCTTTGTCCAGGATAGACTGATGTTACATGTGGGACTTTTATTGATTTTGAACAAACTTTTGAATGCTAGGAAAATATACTAAACCAGTGGATTGCTGGATTATTTCTGTCCTTCACAACATGAGTATCCTTTGAATCAATGCCCTTAATGACTATTTAGAAGAACCTAAGGAGAAAAAAGGCAGAGAAAGAAGAAAGTAAGGAAACAAGCTAAGTTAGCAGTGCTTAAAGGAGACATTTCTATTGTTTTCTCCAAGTATTTGTTTATTGTCATGATTTTGAAAGCAATACATATTAGTTGCAAAAAGCTAGCAGTAAGGTTACTCAAATGCTTGTGTTCTTTTGGAGGTCTGCTTTCTCGGTTACCTCTTCACTTTTCAGGATAAGCTTCTAAAACAAGCACCTATGCTCTTATTTCATCCTTCATTCTTATTAGTAGGGAAAATCGAACCACGGATCTTGTTCAGGTCATTCCATCAGCCAAGAAGATCTAGGAAACCTAGAAAACCATGAAAGTTAAGGCTTCTGCTCAAGTGTGGTAGACTATGATGAGGAAAATTACACCCATTCACCTCCTGTGGACACATGGAAGGCTTCTCAGTGGAGCTCAGGCCTTAGAATCAGTCACATTGTACCTCAGATGACAAGGAAGACCTCAACATCTTTCAAGTTGTTGACAACTACCAGTCTGTCTTTCACTGTTATAAGAGAATACCATAGACTTTTTAACTTATAATAGACAAGAATTTATTGGCTCATAAGTTTGGAATCTGAGAAATCTAAGACTGAGGGGCTGGAGTGTATGAGGGCTTTCTTTTTGCACCATCCCAAGAAATCAAGAGGGATAATTTCATCCTTTTGAAATGGCACGAGTCTCATCCATGAGGTGGAGCCTTCATGGCCTAAACATCTGTAAATGTCTCATGTTTTAATACTGTTACAATGACAATTAAATTTTAACATAAGTATTGTAGGTGACAAAATTCAAACCACAGCAACAAATGTCTACCAAAGGTTTCAAGGAAAAGGGACTTTGCTTTCACTCATGCTATCGTTATTGGCTTTAGCCATATCCTTAGAAATAGTTCTCCTTAATTTTAACTTAAGTGATATAGTCACAGAATTCCACTGTTTCCCACTTAGCACCTGGCTTATCTAGTCACTACAGAAGGTGAACAATAATCATATAAGTATATTTTAAAATGATAATTTATAAGTTAATTAGTATTAATGGTAATTATTGTGACTTCTGAATCCATAGACTACTCCATTCCATTTTCTTTCAACATTCTGAATGAAAATTTAAAAACTAAGTTTCTTTGGTGTGAAATTTGCTTCAGTTAACAATTAGAAGGAGATGGAGAGAGAGAGAGAAAGAGAGAGAGAGAGAGAGAGAGAGAGGAAAAATACTACACACTGAGTCTGATGGCTATGGCTATGAAACAAATGAGAAGTTTTAAGAATACAGCATCAGTATAGTGTTGATTGATTTCATGTGGCTTTGAGTTTTTTCTGGCACTGGGAAGGTCACTACTGTACATAGTTGCATATGATTAGTGTTTAATGCCAGATTGCTGCTTTTTTAAAAAATATCTTCAGTGCATTTGGTATTGTGATTTAGGATTGAGACCTTGTATCTTTGGCAAATGAGATTGTTTAATTTCTATTTGTAAACTGCATCAATCAGTGCTTAGTAGAGAAATAGAGTTAATACAAGACATACAATTATATAAGAATTTATAAAATTGGCTTACAATGGCCACCCACAGAGTCAGGTGTGAAAGAGTGCAAAAGGTCTGTCTGTGTACTGGAGATATGAAGTGTACAGTCAAGGCCAGGAGCTCAGTGTAGTGTCCCATGCAAGTTCATATCAGGAGGTCGAAGGGTTTGTGATGGAAAGCTGTAAGTTCTGTCAGTGGGCTGAAGAGTCTGCGCTGGAAGCCAGGAGATGACATCCAAGGTGAAGGTGAAGACTGGAGCTTCTTCAAAGAAATAGAAGCAAGCCTTCCTTCTTAGTTTCCCTTTTATACCATTTAGACACCAAGCCCATTGCTTGCTGTCACTCTCACCAAGTAAATCCCAGCAAATCTTCAGTAAATCCCTCAGCCACTATGCTGATCCAGTTCAGTTGGGTGTTTCTTACTCAAATTGCCACAATCAGTTAATTATCACAATCCACCCCCTGTCAACTTGGCAATCAGGCCATTGTCTCCAGATATAAAGACAAATTCAAAATTACACCTAATGTGTTATAACTATCCTACACACGAGTGGAAACACACTAATTCTCTCCCCAAAATAGAAGGCAAATTTTCTTTGGGTTATGCTTACTTCAACATTTCATAGCTCAAACATAGGTTTAACACTATTTAAAAAGGAATATTAAGTCTATTAACATTATATTACATAGAAAGCATATTTGAAGAGAACTCTCACAAACCTCATTTCTGTAGGTTATCATGGAGTTGTAGCTGGTATTTAGAATTACCTTCTTCTACTACCCATTCTGTATTCTCTTGGCCTTTAGCAAGCACCTCAACAGGTCTTGGTTCTTTCTCTGTTGAGGTAAACCATACCTTCATTCCTGAAGCTTCTAGACCATTTGTCATTCTGCCTGGATTGGGACATTGTAGTTTCCCATTGACTTTAATAATGCATAGTAGTAAAAGGAGGTGCCCTAAGGGATCTCTGGCATTCCAAGTGTGTTCTTCCTTTCCTCCATTGTGGGGTAATTGTTCAGTTTCCTTTGATAGTCTGGGTCAATCACCCTTGCCAGCACTATAACTCCCTTTTTAGCTTGTTTACTCAGAGGCGTGAAGACACCAAAATGACCAGGGGGAGGTCTTAGCTTCCAATTCAATGGTATCATTGTCAAATTTCCTGGTGCAAGCCTTTTCTCCTCTGGAACTAAGACTTCTAAGCCAGCAGAGCATAAGGTTGTGGAACAGGAAGCAAACATTTTCTAGTGGATCACAAGGGGTAATTGTGAGTGGTACCATTTCCACTTCCACTCCTTGAGTCCTGGACCCATAAGTCCTGGCTATGGGGCACATGGTACCATATAGTGGATGCTGATTCAAAATGTACACAGGCTTTTGAAGAAACTTGTCCCAGTTCTGCAAGCTATTGCCATCTAGTTGGCACTGTCAAATGGTTCAAAAGACCATTCTAACTTTTTATCAGTCCAGCCACTTCTGGATGGTGAGGAACATGGTTAGACCAGTGAATTCCATGAGCCATAGAATTTGTTCCTTGGTCAGAGTCAATGCTGTATAGAATTCTATGGCAGTGCATAAGGCATCTTGTGAGTCCATGGATGGTAGTTTGGGCAGAAGCATTACATGCAGGGAAGGCAAATGCATATCCAGAATAAGTGTCTATGCCAGTAAGGACAAAACACAGTCTTTTTCATGATGGAAGCAGTCCAGTATAATTAATCTCCCACCAGGTCACAGGCTGATCACCTCAGGGAATGGTGCCAGGTTGGGGACTCAGTGTTGGTCTCTGCTCCTGGCATGTTGGGCATTCAGCAGTGGCTGTAGCCAGATCAACCTTGGTGAATGGGAGTCTATGTGGCTGAGCCCATGCATAATCTCTATCTTGCCACCATGGCCACTCTGCTCATGAGTCCATTGGACTATGACAGGGGTGACTGAAGAAAGAGGTTGACTGCTATGTACAGAATGGGTCATCTTATCCACTTGATTATTTAAGTCCTCTTCTTCTGAGGTAACTTTTTGGTGAGCATTTACATAGGATACAAATATTTTTACATCCTTTGACCATATGGAGATGTCCATCTGCGTACTTTCCCCCACCAATGACTGCATGAAGCTTTGGGGGGCCATCTAGATATAAGCCATAGCATACACCAAGCAACACGTATAGTTTAAAAAATTCCCTCTTTAACAATTAACAAACCTAAAAGTAAATTGTCTTCCAGGTTGGCAAATTTATATTTTTATGCTTAGGACATTGGTTAGATTTTATTCTTACATATGTAAAATCCCTTCCCCTTCAGACGTATGTTCTTAATAAAAGATCAAATTTCTGTAGCATTTCTAGGAAGACTCCACATATTTCGAAGATGGCATCAAAAACAAACAAAAACAAACAAACAAAAACTCAAAACAAAATTCTCCATAGTCAAGAAAAGTAGGCAATAATAATTATTTTGAAGAGAGAGGTACCTAAGATTTTTGCTTGTTTTCTTATTAGCTACAGGATGCACTAAAAAACTCTGATGTATCTTTGCCAATCTTGCCCCTTGGCTGTTAACACTCCTAAGGTCATCTGTATGTATGCAACCATTTGGGACTTGGTGAATATAAGGTAGAAGTTCTTGGTCAGCATTTAAAATTAGATTTCTAAAACCCTAATATGAGAAATGTATAATTCCACAGGAAAAAATAGGGTTGGGGAAATGAGATCACAAGTGAAAGTGTCAAAAATCTGACGATTGTAGTTTATGTTTATTAAATTAAAGCCATAGAAACAATCTAATAGATAATGAGAATGTCAATACTTCTCATGGGCTTTTATTTAGTAATTAATACCATATAATAGCTATATGGTCATTTATCATCCTCTGATCAGCAACTTTTCAGTATCTCCCTTCCCCATATTTCAAACATAATGTTTATAAATTTATTTTTGTTTGATGCTGTTAATATACAGAGCAGAAGTTTCTTTGTCCACCACCTACATTTTCAAGGGCTTTCTGATTTTAAGATTTGAACATAACTTTCATCAGTGTGGTTTGACCCTCCTTCTGCAAACTTTCATGTTGACACCTTCTGAGTTGGACAATAAATTTATGGTAGTTATTTTTCAGCCTTCATTCTCTAATGCGGGGCTCAGTGGTGCTACTTCTAAACATCATAAACAATAACTGCATAACAAAGACTTCCCTACCCATAACCTTATGGTTGCTTCCATACATGTCAGAAACCTCAGCTGCTAGGCTTGGGGCAATCCTTTCTGCTTCCGTTCTTTCTCCTACAAATTCATTGCATTGTGCCTCTTTTCTTACTTCCTTTTCCCAACTTCTAGTTTCTTATTTTTCTATCTGCAGCAGGAAGAGTGTAGATTCATGTGTATGTAAACCAATTTCCCCAAGGATATAAGGTTCAGAGTAAATCTCTCAACACTAGTTTTTAAGTTTTGAGATTGGGAATGAATGATTATATATTTTCAGTGAGGTTTCTACGCTTTTGTATTGTGATCTTGCTTCTTCCCAGCATGGTCTTTTTATTCTTCACCATCTGGGAAATGTGTGGTCATCCTTAATACATGGCTCAAATGCCATTTCCTCAATGGAAACTTTTCCACCTCTGATATGCAGAATTAGTCAACCCCTCTGAGACCACATACAGTAACTCTTCAGTCTACTTTTGTTATAGAAGGAACATTTTTCCCTTATCTATGTATGCTTGGCATTGTATTAACTAGCACATGTTTGGATTAGTACATTGTATAACTACATGTTTACATGTCTATATGATTGGTTTTTTAGCATTTAACATAATGGTGGCTGGTATAACCAGAGATGGTCAGAATAATGCATGTTGAACGAATGGCACATGGCTATTTGAATGAGAACATTACACAAGTTCGTAAGAATATTTAGTAACTAGAAGTCAAACCTCATTTATTGTATATATTTTTCATTTTGTATTTTTATTAGGTCACAAATTCTATGAAAATGGAAACTGTGTTTCACATCTCATCACTATACCCCCAGTTAATGATACCTGGCACCCTATTTATGCTTATTGGATATCTATAGAATTTATGAATAATAAAATGACAATAGTGTGAGATGGAAATGATTAAAATTTCTACCTCTTTTGTTTAAATAGGGACAGGCACATTCTACCTGATAATTTTTTCAGGCTAAGCTGCATCTTAGTTCTCCACCACTTACATGGCTCAATGTGGAAGAGGTGGAGCTTCACAGAAAGACAACCACCTATTTATCATTAATCAACAGACTTCCATCTGGAAAATTCCCCTCAATGCATAAGAATCATATGGCTTGAAACAAAGGGAACCTTTGGATGGAACTCGTTTACATATTTAAAAACTTTCTCATATATCCTAGATATTAGTTCTTTGTCTGAGGAGCAGCTGGCAAAATTTTTTCCCATTCTGTAAATTTAAAGACTCAACTAAAAATGGGCATCTGAAATGAATAGACACTTCTCAGATGAAGAAATACAAATGGCCAATAAATACATGAAAAAAATGTTCAACATCAATGACCATTAAAGAAATGCAAATTAAAACAACACTAAGATTCCATCTTACTTCAGAAAAAATGGCTACCATAAAAAAAATCAACTAATAACAAATGCTAGCAAGGGTTTTGGGAGAAAGGAACACTTCTCCATTGTTGGTGGGACTGTAAACTGATATAACCACTATGGAAATCAATATGGAGATTTCTCAAAAATCTAAAAATAGAAATTCCATTTGACCTAGATATTCCCTTTCTAGGTACCCTCCTGCAAGAGTTAAAGACATCATACTACAGTGATGTATGCATAGTCGTGTTTACAGCAGTGGTGTTTATAAACAATGGAAAACTACTTTACCATAAAGAAGGATAAATTTGAATCATTTGTAGGGAAATGGATGCACCCTGAGACCATAATGTTAAGTGAAGTAACTCAGACACACCAGCTTAAATCTTAAATATCACATGGGTTCACTCGCATGAAAATAAATATACCTATACATGACAGATAGTAGGAACAAAAGAAAGAGGAAAAACAAGGTATTCTAATCTAGTGTGGACAATGTATCTAAAAGTGTACCTTAACTGGGTACAATGTTCTTACATGTTTTACATGTTCTTTGGCCTTTGCTGGTTTGCATTTTATTTTATTTTTCCATAGCATATATTTTTAGAGGAAAAAGTATATGCAGCTGGGATAAAAGTTTTATTTTTTTCACAATGATTAATTGGCTTTCTGACTTCTGTTAAAATTAGTTATTGATGATTCAAACCACTTTTATGATGGTGTTTTTTTTTGTTCGATGCTATTGATACAAGTAGTGCATGTACTGAGAAAACACATGCAGAAACAAAATAGCACAAGCTGTACTCATAGCCATTTACACAAAATGCTCATGCATGTATCTGTTGCTTATTAATTTTCTTTCTGCTATTTGCCTCATTCTTTTGAAGATGCTCAATTGTTTATAATGGTCTATAAATCAAGATCTTGAACCAAATGAATGTCTAGATTGTGCTTGCAATATATGCCATTATTCTGAGTTTTCTTGTTTTTCCCCTAGCTTTAGCAAACATATAGATTAAGCTCTGATTAATGTTTATGTTCTAATTATTCTTTTTTTCAAATTAGTTACTTTTGATTAGTAGGTTCAAATGTTTTCATGTATTGCTCTAAGTTCCTGCTACAAATGTTGATATTTTTTCTTAGAAAGAAATATAGACAAGAAACACAGAAAAACAAAAGGAAAAAACTTGTAATCTATCAATTATATTCTTAGAAATCACTTGAAAGTATTTGATGGGTAGGACTTTCAGTATCAGTTTTTACATTGAGCTTTGATATTTTAACCACTGTAGTTCAATGATTAAACTATAGTCAGATTTCAAGTGTCAATGAGCTGGATTCAGAATATGCTGATTTCTTTCAGAAATCCTGATAAAATGAATATAGAAAAAGAACCCAAGATTTCATGTGTTTGGTTTATTGACTTTATGCGTCAACAGCATGTTTTTAATTCTCAGAGTAATATAAAAATACTCAGAATCTGCACTTAAATCAGAGATGAGTTCATGTTTGTGTCACAGACACTGCATCCTGTCCTTTTTCTCATTTCCCAGTCATGCTTTTATAGAGAAACGTGGTAGACAAGAAATTAGAGCTCACAGTAAAATGACTCAGTTACAGAAGACATTTATGAGATGCAATAAAAAACATAACTCCGCTGGGAAAATCTCTACATGATTTCAGGTATTGGAGGTGGACGGACTAGTTAACCCCTTTGTAATTCCTAGGTAGATCTACACAACTGCAAGTTCAGTGATAATCTATGGACATTTTGACTTACATCTCATTTATTTATTGACCTTAGTTTAATGTAGATGCATATCCAAAAAGTATGTGTTTTAGCTGAATGAGGTATTCTGATAATTAAGCCATGTTAAAAAAGATGCTAAATATATCATTTATACCAAAATATATGAATGAATGGTATTTGTATTTCCATAGAGCTAGATAGTTTGCAACATATTTTTACTTTCTTGGTTTACTCTGGGAGAAAAAGACAGATCGTTAGATTCATTTTGAAGAGTAGGGCTTCTGGGCTCAGCCCCACACCTTGATTTGTGACTAAAGGTAAAAGAAAATCAAGACCTATCCCAAGGCTTATATCGCAGTTCCGTTGTACTTTATTTTTTAATATGTGAAGAGATACTCATTGCATAAGATACAGAAACGTTATTTATGTGGCCACCTCTTAAAAAAAGAACTTGAAACTTACGTTTCTGTGTTTGACTAGCAAAATGATACTTGAAAGTAATTATTATAAGGCACAAAGGATCCTGAGGTTGCCTTCAGATTTCTAAAAGCAGGGTGTTATTTCTCCAGAAGTCATTAAGTGTAGTATGCATGAAACCTTTTCTCAGTAACACTAGCAAAAATTTGGCAATTTGGGAGATGGTTGATTCTGCCCTGAATAGCTACTTTATCCCAGACCATCCCATTTGGTGAACAGAGCCATAGTTCTTGGTCTCTCAGGAATAAGCCAGTAAACTAAAACAGAATCTCCCAAACTGATGTTTCAATAAATACTAGCTCTGGGAAAGATGTCAGTAGGTATTTCCACAACAGACTGTGCAGTATCAAACAATTTGGAAGAAGAATGTGAAAAAAAATCCCAAATATGGAGATTAAAATGACATTAGTTCTGAAGTAAAGAAACTGTGTTCCTAGTATTTCACGTACACACAAAATTACACATAAATATGGAAGAATATATATTAGTAAACTTAGAAGCAGTTTGTAAAATGTTGGAGAAGGGATTCATTTTTTTACCAATTGTTTTAACTTTGCATTGTAACAGTGTTTGGTAAGATTTATGAATTTTTAGTAGGCCACAAGATTTTGAAGTATCGCTGTTCTAAAATTAAACCAGGCATTTAAAATACAATGAAACAGATTCAAGTCACAATAGGAAATCCTTTCTCTTCTGCACGTGATTATTCTTATGTGGTGTTATTCCTCTCTTCCAAAGAACATTTGTGGTCTGACTTCACTGTAGAAGTCTGGTCCTCAGCCATCTGGACTGATCTTCCTTTGCAACTTACTCCACATAATCATATTTTGGAATAATGTCCCTCTTTCCTTTTCCATGGGACCTGAGCTCTTTTAAAGTTATCTGTGCAATTCTTGTGTCCCTCATACCCTCTTGTGTCCCACCTGCTAGGAGGCAGGTCATAAGCAGCCCCAGGACACTGGTAATTTAAGACTCCAAGGGCCAGAGGTCAAGCATTTCCAAAGGGCAGCTCTGTCATGGAAAGTTTGTCCTTGCTGGTTTTCCTGAGCATGGCTGACTCATGGTGTTCCCTGGCTTTTGTTCCTTGACCTGTGACTCAGCTCTTCCATGCTTTCTCCACCTTCAGCCTCATTTCTCTTAGCTGTGGCTGTGACCTGTGTTCCTGGTTTCATCCTTGGGATCCAAGTTAGGTTATATTTTTAATACATTTTCCATTTTCCTCCTCTGACTTATCACTGATATGTCTTCCGTGTTTTGCTCTGTGCCCATGTCCATGACTCTGACTGACTGGAAATAGCTGCTCAAATGATGGTGGATATTGACAAGAGTTCTCTAACTCCTATGGGCCCTGTACCACAATGAGCTCGTTTGTTCTGTCACAGAGTGATATTTCCCTTTTCTGAATTACTGCTATACCTGTGCCCTTTATTCCTTAGTTGCTACTTATGAAATTGTGGTTCTTATGGATAACGAGTCTTTCATAATGCATGACTATGTGTAGGGGATCCCAAAGGTTATGGATCTTGATGAAATAGAACCCAGATCTGCACAAATACTGTTGTCTATAGTACATATTTACTCTTCCCAAGCGTTCTTGGTTTCCTTGCAAAGTTGTATCACAAATTGTTCATAGTCTCTGGTCTACGTCAACCTGGTTTGAAGGAGGCAGATTATAACAAATTAGAAAAAAGAAGAGGATAATTTTCATTAGGAAATAAGAAATGCTGTCATTACAAAATGGTTATGTAGGAAAAGACTTGTAAGAAAAGGAGGATGACAAGGTACTCAGAATGAGAAAAGACCTGCTTCCCTTCCTTATCATTATTTCTCTTTCCTTTAATAGTGCACCCTTTTAAGAGTTAAAAATAGGGCAGAATGCACAGCTGAAGGAGAAAGCAGAAATAGTCAACTACTGTCTCAAGGAAAATTTCTAGCTTGTTTCATGTTCTAAGGAAAGGTCAGACATATTAATTTATGACTAATTCACATTGAAAACAGAGCAAGGGAATCTCGAATACATCTATGTTTCTTCATCATATGGAGTAGCAGTGATAGTTTCATTTAGAGACGGAAATTAGAGAACTTAATGGTGAAGAGAAAAGCTGTAATCGCTCTAAACTGTGCTCTTCTCAATTCTTTGCCGTGGTTGCCTCTCATCCTATCCTCTTTCTCCTGACCCTCCAGTGGAGAAGAGCCTGTGGCCTGCATGGGTGGATCCCAAACCAGGTTTTTCCAGCAAAATGAACAGAGCTTTTAACTGAGGGGAAATCCTAAAAGCCTTGGTAACTGTCCATCTCTAATAGTCTAAGACAATAAAAGAAGAGCAGGGCCTCTGGTTCACAAAGCAAAAGAGGCAGGTGGAGTTTACATGCCAGCCTGCAGTGGAAACAGAGGAAGGCAAAAATGGATGCAATCCTTCTTCTAGGAGTGAATTTAACAAAAATAGTTACAGATTCTGCCATCATACATAGTTCACTTTACTTCTGATATTGGCTTTCAAATTTTATTCCCTACCACTTTGCTGGACTTTTGTGTAGTTAGACATGATATGCCCCATAACTGGCTAATGTATGATGTTACATGGCACGAAAAACCATTACCCAGCATAGTGGCTTACAGACTTTAAATCTTACCCTTCCCTTCTGGTCATGAATCCTGATGACCTATTCTGTCTTGCCCATCTCCTGTTCACCTGTTATCCAGAGTTTTCCAGAAGAAACAAGAATGCAGGCATTGACGAATGTCCCAAATAAGGGGAATTAGATTGATTTCAGTTAGCACATCGACACATGGAGAGAAGCCGTATCGTTCATTTTGGAGCATACGAGCCTAAGTTGCTGGCAAACAACTTTGCCACTGGGTGGTGGCTAGAAGCTGCCTGCAGGAATAAGGCAACCAGAAACAGAGTTCCTGCAGTTTTTCCTTCCAGCTTATAAGTTATATCAGTGATATTCCTAGCTACATTAGCTATGAATTCATTTTTAGGCATGTTATAATTTACATAAGACCTCATTACATGCAGAGAAGAGTCCTGACATAATGTGTGATAATGTATTAAAAATGTTGAGCTCAGTTCACCTCACCAAATTTGTGTGTGGAAATGAGAGGACAGGACCTAGAGAAAAAATAACCTCAAAGTGTGACCCAAATTAATTTAAATGCTATACACTTGGACATGTGTGTTAATTGAAGTTCAAGCATTTTGGTAAACAACTTGAATCACATTCATCTTTTTTTTTTTTTTTGTGGGTACCAGAGGTCGAACTCAGGACCTCGCGTGCCAGCAGGTGCCTGTGTTACTGAGCAATATCACCGTCCCTTTTTTTGTATGTGGGTACGGGCAGTCGAACTCAGGACCTTGTGCTTGCCAGGCAGGCGCTTATGCTGCTGAGCTATCTCACCGGCCCTCACATTCATCTTTCAGCCTCAGGGCCTAACACTTTCTAGCACAGGGTGAAATGTTAATGCTTAAAGAAAAAGAAAATATATTCTTGCACCTACAGGTATTTAATAACATTGACTTTGTGGAAATAACATATGTGAAGTACATTTTGCAATGAAATTTGTAGTTTTTTCTGTTAAAATTCTACAAATCTACCCCCCCTTTGTAGGGGTAGGAGGAGGTTGTCAATTTACCCATGACTTTATTCAATACCCTGGAAGTGAAAAACAAGACATTTAGTTTGGGTCAAATGATCTTTATTTTTAAACTGAGTCTTAATTGTGTCTGATATAGTTCTTATGAGGAGAAGTGGAAAAACAGGTATTGCTTATTTCTTGGCACATAGTAAGTACTTAATAAATGTAAGCTATAATTGAGAAAAGTAAATCTCAGGATAAAAACAAAACAAAAGAGGAAGAAGATCATGTAGTCTTCTCCACTGAGAAGTTGCTAATCTACTATCGAAGTTTACAATTTTCTAGGTCGTACTTCCTTAAAATATGAGACTGCATCCCTCCTCCTCTTTTCCCACTTTGCATATAGTTTTATCTCCATTTCCAAACTCCTCATTTCAAAATATATGTGTGTCAGGCAAGGTGGTTGCGTGTTTTGGTGGTACAATGACTGCTGTACTGACATAGCCTTTCTGCTTTTCATATAGGGGAGGGCTCTGTATGTAGTGGTATCTGTGAGCTGGGCACTAACAAACTTCAGCAGAACTGAGGCAAGAATAATAATTTACTCCTCTTTTCCCATCTCCTATGACTTCTGTGTTGGCTCCAATGAGCTCTTTTGTGCTCTGACTTCCGGTCGAGTGCTGCCAGCTGAGTTTACAGTGGCTGATCTGAAGACGGAGAAAGAGAGAAACTCAAGAAAATTATGGATGATGAATTCAAGTATCTATTATGTGGAATAAAATCAGGGTATTTGAGATAAATTTATGATGTTTCTTCCTGGAGACTTTCTTGTTTGTTTGTTAATCAGTAACTACTATCTCTTATTTTCTTATAGATTTGAACTCTTGCACCATCAATGAGCATTTTCTTCACTGGATTTTCTCAAAACAATAATCAAAGCACAATTTTCCACCTTCTCTGCCATAAACTACACTATGACAACTTCCTGGAAGGAAGAACTAAGCCTTCTATAAATCTCATTTATTGTCCAAGCGATTATTTGAACTGAGCAGTAAGTTGAACTGGACATGGTCATTTCAGTCAGGAAAGCCCATAGATGTTAGATTCTGGTGATGTCCCAATCTTTGTATACCTGTATTAATGATTTCAAGCTGGAATAACAAACTGTCTTAGACTGAGTAATTTATAAACAGAAACGTACTGTTCACAGTTTGGAGGGTGAGAATTCTCAGACCAAGGCATCGCGGATTTGGTGTCTGTCTGGTGCTCTCTGCTTCAGCCATAGCACTTTCCTGCTACATCTTCACATGACAGGAGGGGGAAGGGAGCTTGCTAGAGCCTCTTCTCATTCTTGAGGATGGAACCCTCTGGACTTAATCACTGCCGAAAGACTCACCTCTAAATACTGCCATATTAGTGATTACATTCCAATAAATGCATGGAGGAGCACACCAACCTTCAAATCCATAGCAATATTCATAGACAAATTTAATTGTTATTCTTAGCTAATGAGAAATGCACTGTTCAATTTCTCAATTAAACAAGACATAGTTGTATTAGGAAGGTCCTTCAGATCAAGGGGGAAGAGAGTTTTAGATTTTTGTTGAAAGGCTGGGGACACATGCAGTATCACCTAAGGTCAGTATAAGGGGTAGAAAAGAACACTGGGTATAGAATCAAGACCTGGTTAAGGTCTTATAACCATCTCAGACATGAATTTGGCTATTTTCCACAAGTCTTTGAGCTTCTCTATCATCTAAATAATAGATGTAATAAAAGGGAAAGGTTTTTGTTCTTATCCAACTCATCGTTGAAAGGATAGGAATTCAAAAGTATTTTAAAATAGATGAACCCTTCGCAAACTCCTTAGATCTTGGGAACCACATTTACAGGCCATTGTTTTTGTAGCTATCAGACTAACCACATTTACTTTTGTTATGATAAGATTAGTTTTCTCCATTCATCTGTTTTTTCAACATTACTGCATATTTTTCCACCTTTGTGACTGAGAAATTTCTGTTCAGGTACCTGTCTCTCTATGTGCAATTTCTTTATCTCTGTTGCATATGACCAAACTTTAACTAAAAGTATTCTAACAAGAACTTTATTTTTATTGTGAACTAATGGTTAGCCACTATAAAATATCTGAAAATTCAGAAATTATGTATCAGAGTTGTTAAAAAAATTAGTAAAATTTGAACTGTAAATCAGAATTTCATGGGCATCTTATTTTTGTTTAGTTCTCCATTTGTGCAGTACTTTTTATTTTGTGGGGGAAGGACACATTGATACTGTTATCCTTGCATGTATGAAAATACTATTCAGTTGACCTTGCAGCTAAATTTTAGTTTGGTTGGGCTTAGAAAATTGGATCTCAAAAATTTTCCCCTCACAATCTAGAAATTTTGTTTCACTATCTTCTGAAATTGGATATCTAGACATAAGAAATTCATTCACTGCCCCCCCCATGTACATCTTTCTCTTTAAATTGGAGAGACTTCAATTGTTTTCCAGGGTATATGTTTCTACTTTCATTAAAATGCTTTTGACATTACTTTTTTTCAGTTCAATAAAATTCTTAACTCAGTGATTATTGTTCTCCCTTTGTCATATATTTTTCTCAAATTTCAAATATACATTACGGAGAACTCAGCTATATTTTAGATTGCTTCTGTCTTCATTCATTGTTTTCACCTCTTTGTTTTTTGTCTCTAAATTCTGAGTTTTAGGAGGATTTATTGAAATAATCTTTTAGACTATGAGTCTGTAATATTTAATTTTCTGGTATCTCTTTAACATTTAAAAATTGGTGGCTTTAATATTCAAGCAATCTTTATGCTTTCATAGTATTATTACCTAATAGCCACTGCATAATACAGTGGTACATCGGTTTATGAACTTAATTTGTTTTACAATTTTGAGGAAGATGGCTGCATTCGTGTTTGTGTGGGGAAGATAGCCATGGTTATGTTTGTCGCCTAATGTGGAATTTGGGAATGGAAGCAGAATTTTGTGGAACGCTTTTTGCTTGTGAACTGAATTGTTTGCAAATAGAAACATTTGTGATCCATGGTATTACTGTAGTACCTGACATATTAAACAGGGATTTAATTAAGTTATTGTTTTATGGAACAAGTAAGCAGAGTAAGCCTAATTTTCTAATATTTTTTGTACCTTAGTCACATAGTTACCTAGTGTGGACAGGCATATCTAATTCCTATTTGGAAAAACTATTTTTGTACCAGCTGAGTAATTTTCAAAGATATATTGTCCCCGATGCATTACAGGTTTTCTTTTTGTGTCAGATGTTAATTGTACCCAGTGTCTGTATTCTCATGTTCCTTAGTAATGGCGCCCTGTTATCCTGAGCAAAAAGGCACTCAGTTCTCAACCTTCCTTGCTACCCAGTGGCTATGCCACTAGCTTCTGTTCACTGAGACATTAGAGAAAATGGAGTATGAGAAATAGAGACTGGTTTGGCTCTGGTGTCCTCTATTTGGAAGAGTTAGAAATCACAATTCATTCAGCATTTCTCTTGATGACTTTGAGCTGTGTAGGAATAAAGTCATGCTTATTCCTACAATTAATAATTAATAATTATATGCTAACTACCAAGAAGTGTTAGTATGATGGGAAGTGAGGAGGAAGGAATACTATATATATACATATATATATGTATATATAAACTATTTATTATATGAAAGCTTAGCAGGGAGTGTAACAGTGCTAAGTTTAAGCATCTTTGTCTTAGTCACTTTCCTGTCACTAAGACAGGTTACCTGACACCAAAAACTTACAGGAAAGACAGTGTTTTTTTTTTTTGTTGTTGTTTTGTTTTTATTCTTTTTCCTCACATTTAGTCCATGGTTGACTGGCTCCAAGGCAGGACTAATCCACTGATAAGAGGAATATTTTTTGCCTTGCAGAAGGTGAGGTTGGCACATTTTTATTAAAATGACTATAACATTTATTTAAACATTTTAAAAAATCCTAAACGTTGGAGTTTGAAAGTTGCACATTTGTATATGTTATTTTTTGCAGGAAGTGAAATATATTATAAGGACTCAAAAATAACAGCTGTTTTAAAAGAATAGCTTGCTCATGATTTGTCCTGAGTTTCCTGGCATTGAAAATTATGATATGGTTTTGTCCTGCTGTGGCTGCACTGAGAGGAAAAATGAAGCTCAGCTTACGTCAAGGCCCAGGTTCTTGAGGGAAGCAGAGACACTTGTTTAGCCTATTTCATTGTTGAATGTCCTGATTTCCCATCATTGGGTCTTTTACTGGGAATAGGAAAATATTCATCCCCAAAACAGGTTACTTCCCTAATTTTCTGAACTCAGATTATTCTATATTTCACTTTACAGACTGCACTTGGTCCCGTGATACGAAGTTTTTGCTTTCCAAGGGACATTGAAGGGAGCCAGCGTGTGGGGGCATAAATATGACTTAAAGGAACACCTGGTTAACTCTTATTAAAGTGACTATGATATCCTTTTTTGTATTTGATGTTTCCATGCTATGATGCAAATGTCAGGAAAAGGCAATATTCAAGTTGTATAAGAAATTTATTATTTAGCATGACTGAGTTTATTGGGTTATTTTTTGAGAGTTGATTTGAATAAAATTTGCAAATTCCACAAGGACGCTGGACATCCTGGGCTGACAGAACCATTCTATCCTGAGGCAGAAAGAAAGAAGTAAGAGTAGTTTCCTGAGGTGGGAAGAAAGTAGTAGGGAACATTTCCTTCTTTACAAACCAATTTAGGACTCTAGGGTTAAATTTTTGTGAGTTGTTTCTGGCAAAAACAGTTTCTTACTTCAATGTTTCCTGCATTGATTTTCTTGCTTTCCTTTCATGTGCATTGTGGACTTTAATATGCAACAAATGCAGAAAAACCATATAGCTTAACATAGAACTGTTAGCTATGACAGAATAGGATAGAAGATAAATGCTTCTTTTTGGCCCATAGTGTTTGGCAAATTATGGATCCAAGTGGTGATAGATTTGGAAAATAGTCATGGGGCATGCAATAGATCATGAATATCATTAAAAAAACATAAAATATTTCTGCATTGTTCTTTTTCAGTTATCCAATTTCAAAGACCAGGATATTATACTTTAGAAATTGCCTCCCTCTTTCCTATGCACACTTTGTATTTACTCCCTCTCCTCTTGCAGATCTTATTTGCTCAGTCCCCTTGGAAGTGTACATTTTGATGTTTGAAAATGTCTTACAAGATTCTTCTCTTCTCACCATTCCTTGAAAGTCCACCTACCATATCCAATTCCAGGAGAGTTGAGGTCTTTGGAAATGATAAAAGTTGATAACATAATTAGACTAGCTAAAGAGTTACTTACCCAGACAAATTAATGTCTTAAATCTATTTAAAAAATTTCCTGGCTTTCTGAAATCTTTGAAAAAAATGTCATCCAATAAAATAAAATACAGGCCATTTGGAGAGATACTTTCCATTGGTAATGTAACATCCTTAAATCTGCTCTCAGAAAGTGGCTCCTTTTTGTGGGACTACAAATGAGGCTGATTTTCTATCTCAACTGTGAATGGATGTTTTAAAAATTGACACATAAAATAAAATCATATATATTTATAGGGTAACACACACTGTTTTGATACCTATATACTCGTAAAATGTTCAAATCAGGTAAATATATGTATTTCCTCAACGTTTATCCTTTTTTGTGGAGATAACAGTCAAAGTTTTTTCTTCCAAAATGTTCCAATATGTACTATATCATCATTGTTTATAGTCATGCTCCTGACAGAACACCAGAATTTATTTCCACTGTCCAACTGTAACAGAATACTGACAGATAATCACCCCTCACCACACTCCCCCCACACTCCCTAGCTTCTAGAAAAACTATTCTACTTTCAACTTTTATGAGATCACACTTTTAGATTCTACATACAAATGAAACCATGCTGCACTTGTTTTTCTGTGTCTGGCTATTTTCACTCAACATATTGAACTGTAGTTCCACCCATGTAGTTGCAAATGGTATGATTTTATCCTTTTTGGCTGAATAATACTGTTATGTTTTTGTATCACATTTTCTTTATCCATTTATCAGTTATGGACACTTAAGTTCTTTCCGTCTTGGCCATTGTGAATAGTGCTGGCATACAAGTGTGAATGCAGATGTCTCCTTGAACATCCTGATTTAATTTCCTTTGGATAAATACTCAGCAGTAAGGTTGCTGGATCAAATGGTAGTTCAATTTTTACTTTTCAGAGGAACTTCTGTACTGTTTTCCATAAAACCTGTACTAATTTACATCTCCACTAACAATGATAAGACTCCCTTCTTCCCTACATCCTCACTAGCACTTGTTATCTTTTGTCCCTTTGATAACAGCCTTTCTTACTGGAGTGAGTCACAGCTCACTGTAGTTTTGGTTTGCATATCCCTGATAACTCGTGTTGGTGAATCTTTTTTCATATACTTGATGACCATTTGAGGGTTCTTTTGAGAGTTATTTATTTAAATATATTGCCCATTTATTTTACTTATTTTATTTTTTGCTACTGAGTTGAGCTCCTTATATATTCTGGCTGTTAATTCCTTGTTAGAGGTATTATTTGCAAATATTTTCTGTCATGCTATATGCTGTCTCTTCATTTTGCTCTTTCCTCGCTGTGCAGAAACATTTTAGCTTGATGTAATCTCCTTTGTCTATTACTGCTTTTGTTGCCTCTGCCTTTAGGTTCTTGTCCAAAAACACCATTGCCTATTCCAGTGTCCTAAAGAAATTTCCTTCTGGTTTCTTCTAGTAGCATCGTAGTTTCAGGTCTTACATTTAAGTCTTTAATTCATGTTGAATTGGTTATTGTAACACGTGAGACATAGGTATCTAGTTTCCTCCCTCACTCTTTCCCTCCCTCCCTTCTTTCCTTTTGAATGTTGATTCAGTTTTCCCGCACTGTTTATTGATGAGACTATCTTTTCTCCAATGTGGGTTCTTAGCAACTACATCTCTATTCTTTTCCATTGGCTTATGTGTCTGTTAATAGCAGTTTTAATTACTGCAGATTTGTGGTATATTTTGAAACCAGGTCTTAAGGCCTCCTCTGTTGTTTTTTTTTGCTCAAAATTGCTTTGGCTATTCAGGATTTTTGGTGGATCCATAAATTTTCGGATTGCTATTTTCTACTTCTGTGAAGAAAGTCATTGGCACTTTGATGGGGATTGCATTAAATATGTAGATCACTTTGGGTCATATGGACATTTTAATAGTACAGTGGTACCTTGGTTTACTAACTTAATTTGTTTTACGATTTGGGGGAAGGTGGCTGCATTTGTGTTTGTGTGGGGAAGATGACCATGGTCGTGTTTGTAACCTGATGCAGTGTTGGTAAATGGATGCGATATTTTGCTGAACATTGTGTTTGCAAACAGAAGCTTTTGTGAACAGAGGTACTACTGTATTTGCTCCTCTAATCCATGAACATAGAATATATTTTCATGTTTATTTTTTGTCCTTTCCAATTGATTTCATCAATGTTTTTTAGTTTTCATTGTAGAGATCTTCCACCTCTTTGGTGAAATTTATTCCTAGGCATTTTCTTTTGTAAGTGCCATAAATGGAATTGCTTTCTTGAATTCTATTTCAGATAATTTATTAGTGGTGCATAGCAACACTATTGATTTCTGTATATTGATTTCATATTCTGAAGCCTTGCTGAATTTATTAGTTTGAATAGTATTTTTCTAGTCTTTGGTGTTTTTTTATATGCAAGATCATATCATTTGCAGTGACAATTTGACTTCTTTTTCAGGCTTGATGTTCTGTGTGTGTGTGTGTGTGTGTGTGTGTTTCTTGCCTGATTCCTCTGCATAGGACTTGCAATGCTATAAAGAGCAAAAATGATGAAAATGAGCATGCTTGTCTTGTTTTGGACCTTTAGAGAGATAACGTTCAGCTTTTCCCCATTCAATATGATGTTAGCTATGGCCTTCTTACATATGGCTTTTATTATGTTGAGATGTTCCTTCTATGCCTAATTTATTCTGCATTTTTATCATAAAGAGATATTGAAATTTATGAACATTTTTATGTATCTATTGAGATGATCACGTGGCTTTTGTTTTTCATTCTGTTGGTATGGTATATTGTGTTTATTGATTGATATATATTTGTTCCTGCCTCATTCTTTTTTGTTTTTGGAGCAATTTAAAAAATTGGTGTTAATTCTTTAAATATTTGGTAGAATTAAGCAGTAAAGACACCTGGTCTTGGGTTTTTTCTTGAAGGGAGAAATTATTTATATAATTTATTCAATCTTGCTACTTATTTATCTGTTTATATTTTCTATTTCTTCATAATTCATTCTTAGTAAGGTATACATATCCAAGAATTCTATGCATTTATTCTAGGTTAGAAAATTAATTGTCATATAGTTATTCATCATATATTTCAATAATCCTTTTAATTTCTAAGGTGTGATTTGTAGTTCTCTTTTTTTATCTCTGATTTTTTTTGTGTCTTCACTCTTTTTCTCTTAGTCTGGAGAAAGTTTAGCATTTTTTTCCTTTTTTGAGAACCAGCTCTTTATTTCTTTGATTTTTAAATCTTACTTCATTTATTTCTGCTTTAATCTTTATTATTTCTCTTTTTCTACTCATTTAGGGTTTTGTTTGTTTTTTTTATTTTTCTGGTTTGCTTTTTTAATATAGATGTTGATTGCTCTAAAGTTCCATTTGTTCTGCTTTTGAGGCATCTCATAGGCTTTGATATGTTGTATTTCCATTTTCATTTGTTTCAAGAAATTTTTAAATTTCCTTCTTGATTCCTTAAAATTCTTTTGATTTTTTTCTTTGATTCCTTCATTGTTCAAGAGTAACTGTAATTCACTTGTACTTGCATAGTTACCAAAGTTTTTTTTTTTTTAACTTATTACTGATGTCTAGTTCTATTTCATTGTGGTGAAAAATAATACTTGATATGACTACAATTTAAAAAATTTTCTGAGGCTTGTTTTGTGACCTACCATATACTCTCTCCTGGAGAACATTCCATGTGTTGTTGGTAAGAATGTGTATTCTACTGCTGTTTTATGGAATGCTCTGTAGATGCTTGTCAGGACTGGTCTATGGTAGAGTATAATTCTGCTATTTTTTTGTTGATTTTCTACCTGGACGATCTGTTCATTGATGAAGATGGAGTGCCAGTGTCCCCCGCTGTTACTGTATTGGGATCCATCTCTTCCTTTAGGTCTCTTAATATTTGCTTTGTATATTTGGGTGCATAAATATGAATTACTTTTTCCTCTTCATTCATTTGTTGACCCCTTTATCATTATATGGTGGACTTCCTCATCTTTTTTAACTAACTTTGACTTACAATCTCTTTTATCTAACTATTACTACTCTCACTTTCTTTTGGATTCAATTTGCATGGTACATTTTATCTAACTGCTTACTTTCAGTGTAGGAATGTTCTTAGAAATGAAGTGAGCTTCTTATATATAGTGTATAGTTGGTTCTTGCTTTTATTTTATCCATTCAGTCATGGTACATCTTTTAATTAGAAAATTTAATTCACTTACATTTAAGGTCATTATTGATACATATGTAAGGCTTACTAGTGCCATTTTGTTACTTCTTTTCTAGTTTTATTTGTAGTTCCTGTCTTTCCCCCTCACAGTTTTCCTTTGTGATTAAATGACTACCACTTTTGACATGTTTTGATTGGGGGAGGTAAAAAGGAAAAAGGATTTATTTAAAGCTAGCTACTAGGAGATGGAGGGGGGCCATTTGCCTCAAATCACATCTCACCATTTACAAATGGACAAGGATCTCTTTTTTTTTAAATTTATTTTATTAGTGCATATTTGCAATGCATGCAGTTTACAATCATCTTAGAGAGTGGGGGAGGGAAGGGGAAGGGGTTTAAACAAAAGAAACAAGACAAGTTTTGATTCTTTGATTATATTTTTGATGTGTCTCTTACAGATTTTTTCTTTGTGGTTACATGAGGCCTACCATAAAGCATCTTTTAAATATAACATGTTCTTCTGTATCGGAGAGTTTTCTCTTATTACCTTTTTGAATAGACTTTCTGCCCTTTTGACATTCTCTAGTCCCTCTTAAATTTCAAAAACACAAATATTTTCTCTTTTAGTTCTGTCCTAAAATTCTCACAGATTTTCTTCATTCCTTTTTATGTTTTTAGTTTTTCTCTTCTGGCTGTGTATTTTCAAAGGGAGGTTTTTGAGCTAGCTCATTGATTCTTTTTTCTGTTTTGGCTATTCCACTGTTGATGCTTCTGATGCATTTTTAATTTTCCTTAGCGTACTTTTATTTTTTTTATGTGGGTACCAGGGGTCGAACTCAGGACCTCGCTCGCCAGCAGGCGCCCGTGCCGCTGAGCAATATCACCGGCCCTTTTATTCTTATGTGGGTACCAGGAGTTGAACTCAGGACCTTGCGCTTGCCAGGCAGGCACTTATGCCACTGAGCTATCTCACCTGCCCTTAGTGTACTTTTCAACTCAAAGATTTCTGTTTGATTTTTAAAAATTTCTTAAACTCTCTGTTAAGGTTCTCTGATAAAGTGCTGAATCATCTTTTTATTTTTTTAAGAGCTAATTGAGTTTTCTTAAAATTGGTGATTTGACTTCTATTTATGAGTGTTCACCACTGGTTCCAGGTGCCTCATTTATTTATTCATTGATAGGTAAAGTCATAGTTCCCTAAAAGGCCTTGAAACTTGTTTGTGTATTACATTTTCTTGATATTGAAAGATGAAGTACGTATTTCAACATACAAAGCTTGCTCCTCTCTCTGTAGCCCATCCCAGTTAAGGGAATCGGCATATGTCCAAGTTAGCATAGAAGGGAATGTCAATGCTTTTAAATTCCTGACCTATTTCAGCCTATACTTTTAACCTATGGTAATCTGTTTTTCCAACTTTTGCTGGCACCAAATTAGCTTCATAATAAAGCTTCACAAATAAAATGCTACTCCCTGCCTACCTTTCCAGGTCTGCTCCATGTGCCACTCTTCCGAAGTACTTGCAATTCCTCAAGTACACTTTGGTTTTTACCACTCTATGCTTTTGCTTATGCTGCTGTCCCTGTGTGCAGTGATGACTCTCTACCCCATGTACCTAACCAATCCTTACTTCTTCTACTTATACTTTATAACCAAGATCAGATATCTGCCCTCTTCCAGCCAAATAGTCAAATGGATTAGATACCTTTCTCTATAGTTTTATAATACCCTCCATGTATATTTCTTTTATATCACTTTTTATGCTTGCTAATATTTCTTCTTTTTCTGGTCTGCCTCCCTCAGAGATAATAGAACTTGAGGTTCTGAATTTTATTTGTTCATCACTTTGTTCCTAGCTCCACAAATAGTGCTAGTTCTTAAATGACTGTAAGTGAATGAGTAGGTGATTGCTGAGAAGAACATGTAAAGAATAATATTGCTAAAATTGCAGTTTAATGGTTCAAGGTGCTAAGAAAACTCTCTTTGAATAAATTATTTGGGTTAATGATCATGTATTCTGGTGAAACACAACTGCATGCTCAAGGGCACTCAGTCAATAAACTCTTCAGATTTCTATTTGTTTATATGCATGCATATTCTTTTCTCTTAACTGTAAGGATAGAACAACATGCATTAAGAAATAATTTTGCAGAAGGACAAGCTATTTACATGGAGACTGTCTTTGACCTTAAAGATGATGTAGAATGACAAGCATGTGTATTGCTCAGAATTCCACAGGTGTGTGCCACATGAGCTGTGGTTGATGCGGTTGCAAAGTGTGGTTTGACAGTTCTGCATCCTCAGTGCGTTAATCTTGAGAAATATAAGCATCTGTTACCAATTTAAGTAGCATTTAGTTTTGGCTTTGGAGTTAGTTTTCTCTACATATTTCATGGATAAGAAGAAGAGAAGTTGATGTAAGTTGATAGATTGTGTCTCCATAGTAAAAAGTACAGTGGAAATTTGTTGATCATTTACTCATTTGGTCAATTTATACAATCAGCCTTTATTTTCTTTGCCAGAATTAACAAGCTTAGTGGTCTATGTTGATCAAATCAATCAGAAAATTTCTAAATCTTTATTTCAATTTGTTTTACATAAAAGTAACAATAAAAACACAAATGAATCTTTATGTAATTAACAATAAGGGCATTCATCAATTATTCATGAATTTTAGACAGAATAAGCAACCAATTCTAAAATTAAGATAATTTATGAATCAATCCCCTCATTTTTCATTTTTGTAAGAGCACACAACTATATTAAATGTATAACCTATATGTTCTAATCTTGAGAAAAATAGTTTTGAGTGAAAAACTAATATTTCCATGATGAGTCATAGAAAGAAATCATATAGATTGGTTAAGTTTTCTACTTTTATTTTTTCAATGAAGAAGACCATGTAGAAATTGTAATTATAGGGGGTCTTTATGTAGGTAGAGTTCCTTTGACTAGTGAGCTCATGCTGTGGTTTCAGTATGGTCAGTGCCCCTTAAATAATCATGTTTAAAGGCTTGGTCCACAGAGTAGGAGGTGTGAAATTTCAGAGAGGTGGGACCTTATGGGAGGTCATTTATGTCATTGAGGCAGAAAGTTTGCAAGTTTGAACCCAGTGTGAGCAACTTAGTGACTTATCAAGATCTTGTCTCAAAATGAAAAATAAAAAAGGGTTAGTGATGCAGCTCAATGTAAAGGCCCTGGATCTAATCCCCTTCACCCACACATCTCCCCAAATAAGAAAAAATAAAAGAGCAAAATAGGGCAGATGAAAATGCATGCTTCTTGAAAGCCTCAGACTTCTTAGATTAAGAAATAAGGAAGAGGGCCGGTGATATGGCTCAGCGGCATAAGTGCCTGCCTGGCAAGCACAAGGTCCTGAGTTTGATTCCTGGTACCCACATAAAGGAAAAAAAGGGCCGGTGATATCGCTCAGTGGCACAAGTGCCTGCTGGCAAGCGTGAGGTCCTGAGTTCGACTCCCGGTACCCACATTAAAAAAAAAGAAAAAAAGAAATGAGGAAGAGGCTGAGGAATGTGTGCTCAGTTCCTCTGTCCAAATTCAATGCCTTGCAAATGTGGAAGAAGGGGAGTAATTGCCACCTTTTCATGTTTTATGTTTAGTTAAATTTTCTCATTAACTGTATTGTGATATATAAAGTGAGATGGTCTTAATACTTTCTTTTTTTTTGGTACCGGGAATTGAACTCACGACCTCGTGCTTGCTAGGCAGGTGCTGTGCCGCTGAACTATATCCTTGGCTTAATACTTTATTTCAAAGAGTAGATTTTTGTTCAGATTGAATTGCTCTGTGCTCTGTTTGATTGAAATGAAGAATTGGTGAATCCTGAAATGTCTTTCCCAAATCCTTTTCTTTTGCAAATAACTATAACAGATTAGATGTATTTCCCAGAGTCCCTGCACTAAAAATTGTAGTTGAAGGAGCTGATATTATTAAAATTATTAGCCAAAATTGTGGGCACATATTTAAGAAAAATTAGATTGAATCATTACAGAAAACTTCTAGATGGAAACTGTGTTAGTCAGGTTTTTGTCACTGAGACAAATTACCTGTCATAATCAACTTACAAAAAAGAAATGTATGTTTTGACTCATGGTTCCAGATGTTTCAGTTCATTGTCACTTGGCCCTGTTGCTTTGGCTCTGTGGTAGCCTAGGAAGTGAAGATAGGAAGGCATGGCAGAAGAGATCTATTCATCTCATGGCAGCCGGGAAGTCAAAGAAGATAGAGGAGGAGTCCAGTATCCCCAAATCCACTTCAAGGCCACACCCATGATAACCCAATTTCATTCCATTAGGCTTCACCTACTAAATTTCCACCATGTCCCCATAACACCAGTGGCTGCAGATCAAGTCTTTAACACACAGGTCTTTGGGTTATATTTGTGACCCAAACTATAAAAGAAACCAAAACCGTGAATATACAGATGTGTTTTTATATGTGGATACTTGATATTTTAAAAACTGAATATTTAGATATTCACTCTTTGCCTGTTTATTTTGTGAAAACTTGATTATTTGACTCATATACCAGAAAAGAATACTTATTTTGAAAGCTGACATGGTCATTTTCAACAACATTCTATGTGCATTTTATCAAGATTATTAACAGGAAATTTTGTTTATGAGACAATTCAAACTCTTTATTACATATATAAGTAATTGTACTATATGTGCAACATGTACAGTCCCTTACACACGTCTTCATATTATTTGATAGTTGATTTGGAAGCCAGGAGATTTGAAGAAAAAAAGGTTAGCAATGAATGGCTCATAGAAACCAAAGTGTTATCATTGAAACAACTTGCAATAAGAAATGTACTTCTTAGCTTAAAAAGTAGTTTTGAAGATAGAACCCTTATGATTTTTAGAAATAAAAATTAACATGTTAAATTTCTACCTAGTAAACAATTCTGATATCAATGTTATAGCATAAAATATTTTACTCATCTCTATAGTAAACTTTGAAGCACTGACCTTTTTAGTTTTGTTTTATTCCCTGAGTTCACAGCATAAAAACCCAGAGGAATATGAAGGAAAATATTTGTAGACTGTATTTCCATAGGAAGCTCTTGTATTTAATTTCTTTTTCCTTCGCCACTATCCTCATAGCTTTCATTATTGAAATGGTCCACAAAAATACTGCTTATATAAATTAGCGGAAACTTTTTTCTTTTTGCTTGCTGCAACTTTAAGCAATCCATTTTTAAATCAGAAACAAAAGCTAATTCTTCCTCAGACTTGTGTTCTCTTGGCCTCATGAGTAGGCATAAATAAAACCACTAAGCCACACCATAAAATGCTTTATTTGCTTTGAGGCATCAGTTATTATTATGAGTAATATACATTCAGAAGAATGGACATGTTAAAAGGCAACTTCGTCTCAGGTTTCTTAATTGAGTGTGAATTTCTGGTTGCTCTACCAAACCATAAACTTCTAGAGACTGAGATAATTCAATTTTAAGACAAAAATATACATCTATGTCAAGTTGAATTATTGAAAAGTCAAATAATTGGAGACATGAGAGTATTATTCTGGGTAATCTTTAGCTGTCTTCCTTTAAGACACGTGAGTGGAAAATTTAAATAGTATCTCGATTTAAAACCATAATCTGAAAGCATGGTATTTAGAATTGAAGTAGTATAGGGTGTGCCCTTAATTTGCCTTTAAAAGTAATGAAGCAGAGGACTCTGGTTACCAGAATTTGTCATCTGCTGTATACCTAATTTGAACGTGTAAATAAAGTGTGATTGACCCTATGTATCCATGGATAGTGCATCTGTGGGTCCAACAAACTCTATGTGGATCAAAAATATTAAAGAAAAACTTGTGCCTGAACTAGGCATGGTGGTGAATGCCTGGAATCTCAGCACACTGGGAAGCTAAAGCAAGAAGACTGCTAGTTGAGCTCAGCCTGGTCAGCTTAGTGACTTACAAGATCCTGTCTCAAAATAAAAACAATTACAGAATAGTTGGGTTTGTACTGAATACTTACAGACGTTTTCTTGTCATTATTCCCTTAACAATGCAGTATTACAAGTATTTACATAGCATTTATATTGTATTAGGTAGATACCATAGGTAAATTAAAGATGACTTAAGATATATGAGAAGAGGTATGCAGGCTATTTGAAAATACTGAAAGGGTCTTGAGCATCTGCAAATTTTGGTACATGTGTATGCGGGAGTCTTGGAAACAATCCCCTGATTATACCAAGGGATGACTGAATGGCTATCACTTTGTGGCTCTTTTATGTTGTTTATATAGATGTCATATATTCATAACTTCTACTCATCCCTTCTGGAAGCTGGGATTTAGAAGGAATGAGGATCCACCAATGAAATCAACTCCATTGCATTGTGGAAGGTCCATGTGAAGGAGAAGATACCCTTCTGCAGCTTTTAGGCATTGCTGCTGCCAACAGGACTGTGAGAATGGGAGGTCTTTCTGAATATTCCATTGTTTGTTCTCCAGCTCCTACGAAGTCTAGAAACAGGAATAGAGGTTGTGGATTCTTACTGTGGAATTTCAGTCTCAAAATCACAACTCTTGGTACTCACTTTACAACATTTAGGATGTGAAGACGATGCTAGAACCATGTCCAGGGGTCTTTTTCCTTCCAAAACAGCTCCATGGGCAGCATAGTTCTCATTGTTCTCAGAATCATAGACGGCACCGTCTGGAAGCAGTTTCATGAGTTTTTCCAACCATTTTGTAAGCAGCAAATTTCCCATGTTAATCTGCTCTTGTTAGATCACTTAGTGTGGTTTCTGCGTTTGAATTGAATTCCTCCTACCACTAAAAGCAAGCAAAGAAAGATGTGAATGTTTGAAGCACACAGTTCAAGTTCACTTTTAACAGCGATTGGCATTGTCAGTGTGAGGTGATACCTCCCCTTCTACCTCCGTTAAATAATGGAAGACCCTGGGTGACCAAAGCTTGACCTACAAATCAAAAAGATAGAGTAACTTCTCCCAGTGAAATACGTTTTTAAACATTTCACAATATACTGAAATGTTAAGAAAAACCAGGACTAATTTGTATTTCACTATTTAGGACATCATTCTTGTCCTTGATACAGCCTGAAAAAGCAGATATAAAATTTACAAGTTCTAGCTATATTGTGGTGAGAGAAGAATATAGAGGTATTTAAAAAGAATGCAATTTTACTCAATGAATATAATAATAATGATGATGTAATTTTTCTTTTTCTGCCTGGACAGACCAAGGTTTTATGAAGTCTGGGTAAGCAGACAGTTCAGCAGACGTAAGTTCTCTGTGGAACACTCCTTGGAGCCTGTTCAAAGCAAGTGCTGACTGAGCTTGGTTAAAATGATGGCTCAAGCAACTGCCAAGCACAGAGAAAAGTACTGGCCTGAAGACCAAGAACCCAGACTGACACAGCGGAAGTCTCACGGGATCACTGGGCCTAGAATACCAGAGTATACTCGGTCTTCTGGTTTGGTATTCATGGGAATTTGTGTTTATGGGGGAAGCCTGAGATCGTGTCTTCCTGGCCAAAATATCTGGGCAGTTCTGTCAGTCCAGCCACTCAGAGTTCAGCTAACTGGACTTTTCGTCTCTATGGCTGGCGTGAAATGCTGAGAGTATCTACCAAGTGAAAAGCCACAGGCTCAGCTTACTTTTTGCAGGTCAGTGTTGGCCGTCAAGGATGGTTGATGGGGTCATCCAAGTCTGCAAGGACGAAGATGGTTTGAACTATAGCTGGCATGAGCAATGAGAACTGGGTGCGCTTGATAGGCTGTGTTCTAATTAGAATATTTCATAATCCAAATTCCTTGTATTTATTCCAGGACAAGCTCATTATCTTTCTGGCCCTCCCTCACCCTGGAGAAGGGGCGGACAATTCACCGGATCTCAGTGCATGTCTTCCTCATGAGTGTGCTACCACAGTAGAAGGGAGAAAGACATGGCAACAATTAGATTTTCTTCCTTGAGTAAATAATTTCTAATGCATTTCCAGGCTATTTCAAATCACATCAGTCTCATTGAAAAATACTCTTTGAATACTGAACCTGTGCAGGTCACAGTGCTAGACACTGGGCATGAATTTTGAGACAAGGTGTCTGTCCTTAAGAAGCTTACAACCGAGAGTTGTGGTTCTTCATCATGGCTGTGTGGTAGAATCACCTGAAAGCTCTTGAAAAAAATTTTTTTCTGTGCTCTTAAGATTATATAGTGCGTATCATAGTTAAAACTGTATTAGTGGGGTAGATGGATGTGCAGAATGTGAAGAATCCCAAAATATATAGCTAAATTAGACCTGTATGGAACACTTTAGTGCACTAACTTTTTTTTTTTTTATGTGGGTACCGGGAGTTGACCTCAGGACCTTGTGCATGCCAGCAAGCACTTGTGCCACTGAGCGATATCACCAGCCCTTTTTTTCCTTTATGTGGGTTCCGGGAGTCGAACTCAGGACCTTGCGCTTGCTAGGCAGGCGCTTATGCCACTGAGCCATCTCACTGGCCCTGCACTAACATTTTTTTAAAAAATCAACTTTAATAAATATATAGACTCTATGTTCCCTGAGAGTAAATTTCCTTTATTATTTGCTTCCATAGCAATTTGTACTTAGCCTTTCATAGTTCACCTAAGCCTTAGCCTTTCATTGTTCACATACAATCATATGTGAAGTTACGTATCGTGGTTTGTCTTCCTTGTTGGAGTGAAAGGTTAGTGGGAATAAAGGTCGTGTTGCTGTAGCACCTAACACAATGCCATCAGAGCACATAGTAAATGATCAACAAAGAACTTTTAATTGAATGAATGAACAGCTTCCCAAAATACATTATTGCACTCAAGGCATCAACCACTACTAATGAGGTTCTTAGCTATGTTTTGGGTTCATAGGTTTTTCCCGAACTTTGTTACTGAAGGCATAAATAGCATATCCTATATGGCTGCTATGGTTCGGGCAAGTTGGCCTCTTTCCTACAAATAAGAAAACTCAAAAAGCTTTTGTGCCTGAGATTTTTTTTTTGTTATTCAAGTTTAAATTAAAATTTTATTTATTTTTAAAATTTATTTTAGTTTTTTGAGACAAGGTCTCACTATGTAGTTCAGTCTAGCCTTGAACTCACTATGTAGCCCAGGCTGGCCTCAAACTCACAGAGATCCTTCTGCCTCAGCCTCCCAAGTGTTAGGATTACAGGTGTGTGCCACTATGCCCAGATTAACTTAAAATTTTAACTATGCTTTCATATTTTTTTCAATATCATAGAAGATACCTCAATTATATGCCAAGTCAAAGTGTCTTCTTCTAAACTGAACTTTAACTGCTCCATCATAAAAACCTGTCCTCATTCTTTTGGCACCATTCTAAGTCTTGATTTATTTGACTATCTCTTCATTTCTTACTCACTAATTATGTGGAGGCACCATTTTTCAGTGGAGTGCCTCTGTATATGCTGCTAATGGTAAAGAGCAACCAATAATTATCCAGTTTAAGAATTATTTTTCTGTTTAAATTTCAAATCTAAAGGCTACATGTTAACTTAATGTTACATTTTCTGATCAGAGGAATTTTCATTTTTAAAAATATGGTCAGTTTGGCTCAGTGATCAGAATACGAAACTTGCAAAATCCCAGAATCTTTTCTCTAAAAACAAAACAAACAAATCTATGAAGACAGGGTCAACTATTAGCTAAAGAAACAATGTGTTTGAATTATATGCAGAGGATAATCATTTCCAGGCCCATACACACATATAAGACAAATGAAAAGTTAGATCCAAAACAATTAATTATACATGCACACTGGCTAAGAATAAGGAAAATCAATATATATACACATATTTATTTATTTATTTATGACTCCATATCCATATCCAAGCAGGCTTGACATGTGTGTGATTTTGCCAAGTGAAATACTAGCCAATAATAGGCTGTCTTCTATTAATCCAAAAAAGATCCCCTGATAAACAGAGGTCACCATGACCGACTGTATAGACACCTGCTCTGGAAACAAAGAAAGTTGAAATCGGGCTGACATCCAGGGAGCCCAAAAGTGTCCTATGAGTCACTGAAACAAAAGATGTGAATATTTTGGAGTCAAGGACAAAATATTCTCTGGCATTAGAAAATGATCACTTTTAGGTTGCACAACTCCCTCCTAGATAGCCTTTATGGAAGACAACAAAATTGAAATTATTAAGTTTTCAACCCTACTTAAATGTTTGGTGGTATGATAGGAAGAAATTAGCCAACTAGAAAATTCTGCTACAGAGTTCTATGATTTGTAAAAGCTTTTTCTTATGTAAAGATACCCTGGCATCTGGAACTGGGCTGTGAAGGTTCAAACTGTTCCTCTCATTTTGACCTTCCTGACCCTGCAGGCTACGGCTCTAACTTCTTTAGACTTCTACTTTCCTATCCCAAGATGAAGATAATGACAAGACTCATCAGTAACTGAGTATCAGTGAAGGCATGAGAGGTTGAAATTGTTCTTGTAGAATGACATAAAAAAGAGGACTAGAAGTAAAATGCTAGTGAGTCTTAATATTTGAAGTACTGTTGGAGGAAGAAAAGCTACAAAGAACACTGAGAGGCAGCCAAGGAAATAGAGAAAGCAGGTAAAAATGAAACTAAGAGGAGGAAGTGGTAAACAGTATTAAGTGTCATAAAGACAGCCAGTTGAGAAGAGAAGTAAAAAGTGGGTACCTCTCCGAGGTCACTGATGAAATTCAGCAGAGTGTATGAGGGAGGGTGCAGAAGAGTGACATTAACTTGGAAGGGGAGGGATGCGTTATTGATAAGAGTTAACAAACAGGCAAGAGAAAATGAGTGTGGAGAAGAGAAGTCAGATAGCCTTCTAAAAGCCTTGTTTTCTGATAAAAGCAAACACAGAAATAGCAGGGGAGATGATGTTGTGACAGAAGCTTAGAATAACTGCTTGGGGAACCTGGAAGGGAAATAGCGAGGGCTGGAAAGAGAACTCTTTTGAGTCCACATCTTGTGACACTAGGTGACCCTGAAGAACGTGATATCCCTGGCCTCAGGGGACCTAAACTGCAGGGTGGGTGGGGCCAGTGAAGGGCATGATCTGTACATATCTTATGAGGAAGATGCAAGCAAGGAATTTTCAGAGCATGGCCCTGAACAGGTAAGATGTGAGAAGCCCTGAAGGCAGAAGAAATAGACCATAGGAAGAATAGGCGGTTTTAGGACAGTTCTGAAAGTGTCTTATTTCTGATAAGGCCCAACATTTTTTTAATTGATGTCATGCTAAAGAGCAAGCCATGTTGTTCTTGCTTCCAGGAAATATTTCTTCTGGGAAAGTATGAAAGGAATCTTCGTGCTCTGTGAGCTGCCATGGCCCAGCCACATAGTTGGCTCTGTCCAAAATCAAGAAAATTTTCAGATGTTTCGCTAAAGCAGCTAGATACGCTCTGTGTCTATCCAATAGTTCATCTAATAAAATAATCACGTATCCTCCTCTTACTGTGACACACTATTCTGAGTACTTCATAAATATCAATTAATATAACCCCAAGAGCAGCCTGATCCCTTGGTTCAGCTCCAAATAAGAACATTCTGTTTCTACCTGGATATCCCCTCTTGTTACTCTATTAATAAACTCATGCTTTCATCTCAGACTTACTATTCTTCATCCTTCCTGTAATTCTAGGCATTGCCTGGATAGCTGTCCTCTGCCTGGTACTCAATATCCATTCACTCTGTCATCAAATCTTCTTAATGTGTGTTTTAAATATCTTCTTCCTGACTCCCATTGACTCTATTGTAGCATCAGCTTAACAGCTTTATCATTTTCTACGTTCTTCAATGATTGTAGCATTATAAAATGGCCTCTGATTTCTTCCAGACAGAATAAAAGTCAGTTATCTGAACTCGGCTCACCCATCTTGCTATGGTTTGGATCTGGAATGTCCTCCAAAAAGCCACGTGTTAAAGGCTTGTTCCTCTGGTGAGAACACATGTTTGAAGGGAATTGTGGGACACCGATCTCTCCCTCTCTCTCTTTGAACATTCTCAGCCATCAGGATGAGATGAATTATTTCCACATTATACAATGTACAGCTTTGCCAGAAACCCAAAAGCCATGAGACCAACCAATCTTGGGTTGAAACCTCCAAAACTTTGAATCACAATAAACCTTTACTCTTTGTAAGTTGATTATCTCAGGTATTGTCTTACCCGGAATGGAAAATTAACACATATCTATAGTCATATTAATATTTATTCCCCAGCAACTCCATGAAAACTGCACACAACACTGAATTACTTTTATTTTGCTGAGTAAAACATTCCCTTTATTTGTCAGTATCTACTTTTTCTACCTAGAACATCTTTTCTTCTCTGCCTAACAAATTTAGAATTATCATGGAAGTTGTCATTTTTTAAAGGTTGTTCTTTTTTTTCCAATGATTTTTCCTGAGTTCTTTTGGTGGCTATGAATCTGTCAATTATGGTCACATAGCATTTTGTGTAGAACTCCATATTAGCAACATTCTTACCACATTTTGATTTTTGTCTACAGGTTTACTCTCCACTCTACTGTAAGCTACTTGTGGGACTATGAGCTTTCTCCCCTGGTTCTCAGTTTTGTCTAGGAACATAGCCAGGTCAGAGGAAGACTGGCTAACTCATTTGTGCTATCATAAATGTGGCCACCATTTTCTTACTTAGAAAAGACAAAAAGACCCATAATTTTGTTATGCAGAAACTCAAGGAGTGACTTGTCCCACGTATTTTCTTCCATTGCACAGGTTTGCATTCACACATAACAGGAAGTGAAACCATGTAGCAAGAGAAAAGGTAGAAGATACAAGGTTTCTTTAATAAAAAGCCAAGGACTATGGTAGCCATAGTGCTGGAGGTAGTTACCTGGGCTTTGCAGATAAATCCAGTTTGTAGAAATATGTTCAAACCAACAAAGCCATTTGTTTTGTAAGTTGCATGGTTCAGGGGAAGTAAAGAGGGGGAAAATCAATCTTGAGAATGAATATCATCTCCTTTACCTCAGAGAACATCAAAACTTTATGAGTTAACCAGAGTTAAAAAAAAAAAAAACCTACCATGTGCTAAAGCATTGTTATATAAACTATGGGTGAAGTGTGTGAAAAACTAACAAAACCAATCAAAACAATATACAAGCCAAACATCTGAACATTGCCTCTACCTTTATGATACTACTTGACATTTAATAGCTAAAGACTGAAGTCAGTTGAAAATCATATCAGAGCAAAAACATGACTTGGATAAATGTTAGGAAAAGGAATTCTGCGGTATTGGGAAGCCACAGGCAATGAGGACTCTATCTGCAGCTGGATAACCCATGCTCCATTACAAACACAGGTTCCCATGTAAACCAAAGAACAGGAAACTGGATAAGCTGAGCATAGTAAATTTCTCATAGGTCCAGGATATACTTTCCATAAGGCCCACCCTGAATTCTCTCAGTCCCTTGGCATGTGGGGTGGGGGAGTTTATTTCTTAGCCAGTGTTGTTGGGAATTACAAGTGGTTGTGTAGGGAGAAAATATTTTCTATACTAATTATTGTATATCTGTTAGAGCAGGTGCGACATTAACAGCAGCTGTGGAAATGCGTACCAGGAGAACCAAAAGTGATTGAAGGAAATGGAGGAGGAGCTACTTAAATCACATTCTACAGCTTCCCCACAGGAAGCGCGTGATGCTAGATGGTAAAATCTTGTGTAACTTCCTTCTCCTAGCTGACCAAAAAATTTCATGTTATTATTAATTCTAACACTGATAATATGTTGACTGGCAGTGCACACTTTAAAAGTCCTTATTGGCTGCCATAAAGAAAGCTGTAGGTGCAGGTGTGGGAATCAGACCAGTGCAAAAAGTGGGACAAGTGCATGGCCAATGAGATGTGGAAGACAGGTACCTGTTATAGATTAGGAAAACTTTTCTCATTTGCCTTCTTTAAAAGAAGAATGTGGCCGTTGACTTTTAGTTCAGGCTTGGGAATAAGAATAGCCTTCTCCAGTTGTCAGCAAGATTTCCAGGCTCCATGTGTTCAATATAGAAAATATGTCAAAGAGCATGAGCATGAACTTACACCTGAGCATATCCTAGAGGGAGGGGCGGAGAAATCACGTTTATTCCTCCGGAATATCGAAGTGCCCTAGAATCAGCTGACATTTTTATGTAGCAATGTTACCAGTCATGCTTTAAACTTCAGCATACTGTCTATGTATTTGAAACCAAGTCTGTTTCTTGTTTTGCATTTTCTCTCAGGAATTGTAAGGAGATGGTCTTAAAATAAACAAACACAAACACGATCCTCCACACCTCAAAAGAATCTCTTTTGAGAAAAACACAAAACACAGTGGCTTTTGGGACTGTGAAACTGAAATTGGTAAGTCTGAGCTTGAGAATTCTACTTGGAAATTGGAAATAAAGACAGAGCTACAGGGAGGTTCTGGAAACATTAAAGTCAGTGTTGGAAGTGGATACAGTGAGAAATTATAATATCAAATATCTAGTTAACAGTTGTAATGTGTCAACCAGTTTGACAGTTTCTTCACTTATCAAATACATATTTGATTTTCACTTGTTGTGTTGCCACTTCCCATTCCAATGGTACGTCTGAAAAATTCCATGAATGCCATCTCTGCACATTTCAGCTGACATCAACCACTCAGAATTAACTTTCAAAGAAAATATTTTAGCTAAAAATCAGTAAGTAACACTTAAAATACTGAGAATAAGGCTAATACTGTTATACTTAAAAAGCCCATAAATTCTGGCCTTATTAGATGAGACATGGAAATATTTAAATGTAGTATTGGAAAATGGGAAGAGTTTATGCATATTAACCAGCATGCAGGAGAGTTACTTAACTTAAGCACCCTAAATGGTCATTAGGGAAAAGAGTAGGCAGCACAATTCCTCAGCATTGCAAGGAGGAATGAGATACAGCCTGGTAAGAGAGAATTACACGGTTTCATTTGGTGTTGGAATATCCATTATTTTCTGTGAAATAGCTGTTTTTTAGTTGGATGAACACTAGGTTAATCAAACACAGAAATCCTTGGTTGACTGCTGGCATGGAGGGGAAATTTAGTGAACATGATCTTTAAATTTCCATTCTCTCTACAGGATGAAATGTGGAATCAGTATTTTTCTTCCATTTGAAGTCACTTGTGACATAACATCCCTGCTCTCTCCACCTCCACTTTTTTTTTTAACTCTATTTTTGTTAATATGCCTCTCAGCCAGGAAAAATGACATTAGGAAAAACACATTGTACAGGTTATGGAAAGGGCAGAGATGAACGTCTCAAAGCGAAATATTTTCTATGAAAAAATAGTTACTTTAGATCTCTTTGATGATAAAAAAATGCTCAGTTTTTGAAACCTTTTGTATTGTATTTTATTTCTTATCACCTTTTAAGTGAGTTAGGGATACAAATTTCTGTGATAGATTTAACTACAAATTACTGTTATTCAGATCTAGGAAATTTACCCCCTAGTTTTAGGTATTGAAAAAGAGGAACGGGTAACCTACCTAGCCTTCCTTCCTCCCTTGTTCCCTTCCTTCTCCCTCCCTTCCTCCCTCTTTCCTTCCTTCCTTCTCTTCATCTCTCCTTGTTCTCTTCTGTTTTTCATTCTACTTTCCTTCCATTTTCTCCTTCCCTTCTTCTTTTCTATCTTTCTTCCCTCTCTCCATCCTCCCTCCCTCCATTCCTTTCCTTCTTCCATTTTTTCTTTTGTGGACAGTAAATATCTGTTTTCCTTTGTTTTTTCAAATGAGAAAATCCAGTAAAACACTTACAATCATTTCCAACCTACGTTGTCTGAAGTGTGTTCACCTATGTGAAGTCTAAGTGTGTTTAGTGTATTTTGACACCTAGGCTTCATCTTACTTACCACCTCAAATAATTAAAAGACAGTTCAGAATAAGTTAAATCTATATGCCTTTCAAATATCTTCCCTGACATAAAAACATCCAAACCCCCTTTCAAAGGAGCATTGTAGCTAAATCATTTCATGCTATTTTGTTGGTGCTTATTAAATTCCAGCTTGGTTCCCAAGTTATTCCTAAATATTTTAAAACCCAGATTTGAAAGAGGGGCATTTTTCTAATGATTTGTTTAGTCTGGTAGTTATTATTGACCTTTGACCTGGACTAAGCCAGTGGTCTCTGTGATTGGTGCTCATATTTTCACAGAAAGTTCTAGGGCAAGAGACCCCTGGGCCTTTGAGTTTGGATGTCTATTCAACAGTTTAGTCATGGAGCTGGATTTGGGGTTGCTTGTCAGAGTCCAGCGCTTCATCTGACTTTTGGCGCAGATGATGGAGAACAGTTCCTGGGAAAAGAACACACAGAAGCTGTCTTCTCTCCTGCAAAGGACAAAGACTTGTAAGATAAGCTCTCCTTTTCTTGATGGGAGGATTCTCCTTTGCTACCTTGCTTTCTGTTTATCCACTTACTTCTCTTGAATGGCTAACATGTCTGATGAGGTCTGTAAGTCCCAACTCTTGGTGCCTCAATTCAGCAAAAAGCCATAATGCTTACTTTGGGCAAGTATAATAAAGAGTAAAATACAAGATGGGTAACAGGAAATAAGGAGATAGATCTTTTGCAAAAGGCAAGGAAACCAAGAGATGAAAGAAGGAGGAGGGGAAAGAGGGGAAGGGGATGAAAAAAGAATTAAGATGATTTATGTACATGTACTGACTTACCACAAGGAATGTAATCATTATGTACTTCAAACATGTACTAATAAAAAAATAAAAATTGGGTAAAAGAAATAGAAGGCTGTGATCTCAGCTAGCTTACTGCTGAGGGAGGATGGAGTGAGTTAAATTGCTTTCAAAACCACTGTAATAGTAAATCTCAATTTACTAAGTGCTCTCGGCTTATTACTGAGTTCTAGGGAAAATGAACCCACCATTTTAAGAAGTTTCCAGTCCAGTGGTGGTGGTGGGGAGTCAGAACTTCTCAGAGGATAAGTTTTGATGTGGGAGATCCTCATTGTGAGATAAGCTATTGATTCAAGTATTGAAAGCACTGTATTTGAGATTAGAAGAAATGGACAAGACAAAACATTAGTTACATGTATAAGACAGCAGAACAAAGGAGAGAGATGGGATGTGGTAACGGGATGTGCACTTTATTTCTTTTTTCCTTGGACAAAGAAGTTTTGATGGTGTATGATGGGTCATAAACTATGCTGGGCATTAGAGACAGAGGAAAGAAACAAATAATGACTCCCTTTTTAAAATATTCACAGTGGGAAACTGAACCTCCAAAATCGACTTTAAAAAGGGGAAAGAGGATCCTTTGTCTTACAATGAGAAGGAAGAAAATATAAATTAGCAAAATATGATCTTAGCTTAAATGGCCAGCTGATAATAAAAAATCTCATAGGATGAGAAAGATCATTCCAGGTGGGGGAAGGTATGTGCAAAAGGTCTATGCAATGTAAGACCACAGAAATCATCCAGCACATTATTCTTTATTCTGTGAATTACACATAAGCCAGGTGGTTGAGAAAAGCAGGTAAGAGAGAAGCCTGTAAGATGTGGGGATGGAAAAGATAGCAAGGATAATGCAGGAAAGCCTAAGGTGCGATTGTGGCACATTAGTGTGGGAAGGAGGGACAGAGAATTTTTAGGGGCAAGCAACTTGGAAGCATTATTTGATAAGGCTTAGTCAAAATATGGAGAATGGCTGCATTCCCAGGCAGAAACTTTATGTAAAAAAAACCAAAAAACTGGGAGAGACATTTAGAGTTGAGTAATACAGATAGATACTTACAGGGGTGAATACCAGGAAAAATAACTAGGAATGATCAGAAAGCAGAGAAAAGCTAAAAGAGAAAACTAAGATTGGGCCATATAAGCCAAGGTAAAAAATTAAGAGAAAGCGTCAAGTACACGGAAGTTCTTTAGAAGGAAAAAATAGAAGAATGTCATCTGATATGGCAAAAATAATGCTGATGGTGACCTTTCCACACATGCACTTGGCACAAAGTTGAAAATGGAAAGCAAATTACAGGGGGTGAAGGGGAAAGTGGGTGGAAAGAAAATAGATATAAAGGGTGTAGAAAATTCATTTGGGAAATTTGGCAGGGCGGTGAATGGCCAAGGAGAGACACAGTGGATAGCTAAATGAGGAAGTATGCTGTCATTTGCTCTTATTCATAAACCATGTGTTTCAGCCCAAATTGCCTAACCTCAGTGCTTGAATGTGTTCTTGACATTTCCTCTTTTGCACTTCTGAGTAACTCCCTGAATTCTTTCTTTTGTTGTTTTCTTCAATTTTAATTTTTATTAATCCATGTTTGCAGTATGTAATGTTTACATTCCTGTGTGGAGTTGGTACATGTACATAACACATCTTCATTCTTTTTCGCCCATTCCACTTTCCTCCTCCTCCCTCCCTCCATCTCTTTGTTCCCCTCCATTTTGCAAAATCTCTCTCTCTCTCTCTCTCTCTCTCTCTATTTCCTATTATCTACTTTTTATTTTGTTCTTTATTTATATTTTGGGTTTATTTTTAAAGAGAAATCACGAAGTATTTAAGAATGTGTGTCTGATTTATTTCACTTAATATATGGTTATATCAAGGTTCATCCATTTTCCTACAAATGACTGAAGTTTACGCTTCTTTATAGAAAACTAGTACTCATTTGTGTATAAATACCACATCTTCTTTATCCATTCATATACTAATGGACATTAGAATACTTCCAAGACTGAGCTATTATGAATTGTGTTGCTATAAATACAGGTATGCATATAACTGTAAAATGGTATCTTTAACACTTTCAGGAAGGTATCTAGAAAGGGAATAGCTGAGTAAAATGACACTTCTATTTTTAGCTTTCTACCCTCTTCTCTTTTTATCCAAAGTGTATCCTTAACTCACTTTGAAACCATGTTTGCATGCATGGTGTCTCACATATTTAATTGACTGAAAAATTTCCTTTCTACTCAAGTCAGTTCTAAGGGAAAGAAGAATAGAAAGGATTAATGGCATCTTGAAGAGGTATTTAAGATCTCTCATGCAAGAAAGATCAAATCTCATCATATTGAAGGCATAGGAATTTCTCTTCCTGTTAGTGCCTATGGAAAAAATGTGATTTTAAATGAAGCGGTTCACTGAGCAAAGAATCAAAGAGAAGCACCTCCCTCCCTACAAACCACACAAAGGGACTCCATTCATTTTGAGCTACAAAGGTTTCTTGAGGTGACACTTTGGAGATTAAGATGTGCAAAGTCCTGAAATTTTTTTTTCTAAGGCAACTACTAGAACTAAAAAAATAGTTCCTCTTTTAGAAGGGAAATACTAGTTTCTCATTGGTCCTTTAACAGACATTGTAGTAGGAAATTTCATGTAGGTTTTATCATTTCCTTCTCACCTCACTCCCGAGAGAGGAAGATGAATATGAATCCAAAGATGAATAATGTAAAGTTAAGAGCAGTCTGGAAACAGATCTCAAGTATCTTTAAGACACATAGGCCTTCAAGAGGATGAGGGTGCTTGAACTGGAGCTTGGGGAGATGTTGGTTAAGTGTACAAAATAACAATTTTAAGATGAATAACTTCAGAGATCTAATGTACAGCAAGGTGATGCAGTTAAAAATACTATACTGTTTATTTGAAATTAGCTGCAAAAGAGGATTTTCATTATCCTTACAGCATACACACACACACACACACACACACACATACACACACACAGGCACACACACAGATAATGATAATTAAAGCTAGTAATTAATATGTAGTTTTTTTTTCCCCAGACCTGAGTATTGAACCCAGGGATTTTGCGGCTGAACTATACCTCATACCCTTTATATTTTGAAACTGGGTCTTGTTAAGTTGTTTGGGCTGGTATTGTACTTGTGACCCTTTTGCCTCTGCTTCCCAGAATGCTGGGGTTACAGGGTTGTGCCACCATGCCCCGCTGTGCTTATTATTTTGACCTTGCTAGTGTACAATGTATATATATATCCAATTATCACATTGCATATCTTAAATCTGTATAATTTTTATTTGCTACTTAAACATTTTTAAAAAGATAAATGCTTCAACAATGTTAGCATTAGTGTATTACATAATCCTTTTGTCCTAAAGTTTTTAGCAGTCATGAAAAACTTGATCTTTCTACTTATTATAAGCATCTGCTGAGAATAAAGAAATAAAAGAAAAAGAAAACAAAAGGGCTCAGCTACTTGTGATAATTACTGGACAACATGTCATAGAAATATCAGTATAAAAATGAAGGAAAGGCCAGTCATGATGCATTGAAATGATACATTTCATTGTATCACATATTCCTCCAACCCTTATAAATTGATGTTTTCCCACATGTGTTCTCTTTCAATTGTGTGCAACTAAAGGCTGGAAAATCCAGAATCTTGCTGAAGTGTTGTTAATTAGAATCTTCTGGTTTGAAAGATGTGTGCTGAATTACATATGCTAGAAAAGTTTGAACACAACAAAATCTTTTTCTTTGTATTACAATTGGCCAGCCCTGAACGTGTAATAGTATCAGAAGAGGACTGCAAATGGCAAATGGAAGCTTCATATTATAGTAAAAGCTGGCCCTCTAGATTTGCGAGGAGGCTTTTAGGGTGTCCAGCTCTGGAGTACAGATGTCAGGCATAGCTGTCCAGCTCTGGAAATTTTCAAAGACTTCTGGCCGCTGTGCTGAGGCTTGCCTGGCTGGCTCTGGAGGGGCTGTGCTCTGGGCTCTCCCCGGTCCCAAAAACAGTCAGCTTAGACAGCTGGCTCCAGCCAACTTGGCAGATGAGCTGATTCTACATTTGGGGACCAAGAGTCAGAAGGCCTATGAGCAGCCAACCCAGGAGCAAGGAGGAAGCTACTAAATTAGCTCATGGACTCTAGTCACCAGCAGAGAACTGAGTAGAATAAAAAATGCCTCTCTCCACTAGTCTTGCCCCAGGTACAATTGAACTTGTATATTAATGAAGTTGGCAAGTGAGGACTCTGCAAATAATGACTGGGTTTAAAGTCTTATAATATAGACACGATGAATATTGTTTCCTCGACCGCACTCTGGTCACGTTCTTTTGAGTTCCTCCTTTGGCTTAGGACTCAACCTAGGCCTATAAAGAAGACAGACTCTCTCTTTTCTTTCTTTTTTTTTTTTTTTCTTTTTTTGTGGGGACCGGGGGTCGAACTCAGGACCTCGTGCTTGCCAAGCAGGCACTTGTACCACTGAGTGATATCACCGTCCTTTTTTTCCTTTGTATGTGGGTACCGGAAGTTGAACTCAGGACCTTGCGCATGCCAGACAGGCGTTTATGCCGCTGAGCCATCTCACCGGCCCAGAAAACAGACTCTCAACACACATACTTTTATCTGTTCTTCTCCTCCTATATTGAAAGATTGAAACACGAACAGCTTCAAATAGCTCGAGGCTGCATCCCAGTTTAGGATAACTCCAGCCCTCTTCAATGTGCCTTCCTCAGAAAGCTCAAGGCTGCCAAGAACACTTCTTCTTGCCAACACTTGATGATAGGCTCCTGACAATATTTTCTTAGATCCTTTAGTAAAAAGGGCATAACAATTGCAAATCCTTTAGCTGTTCCATTGAGAGATTCACGTGCCTCCTACCATCCAGGAATGTCTGTTTCAAGGACTGAAAGTCATTCCATTAAAATGTAATCATCGGGAAGGACAGGACATTTGTCCCCTAGTTTCTGTGGGAGGAGAGGATCGGCGTGTTGACAATTGGCAGATAGCAGATACAGCTGGCTTAACTGGCATTTATGCTGTTCAGCCCTTTGTTATTTTTCACTTCTGACTATACTGAGCAGCTGTCGCTGGGCTCCCCTATTCTTCTTTTAAAATGTCCAGTCACCTTGGCACAAATCAAAGTGCAACTTGACTCACGCTGGGCCCTCTTCTCCATAGCAAGAGTATATTACTGATAAAAATCTATCTTCACGCCTAAGTGTCTGGCTTCATTTACCTTTCATAGACAGAAGCATTAATTTTTCTTTTTTTTTTTATTGTAAAGAGAAGAAAAAACAAAACAAATCAAAAGAAGAACAAATTTTCAAAAACAACATAATAGGAGGGTAACAATGGTTAATACATTACGTACTACTATCTTTAAGTTAGTTATTCAGGATACCAGACATAAGCATTCAATTGTCCAAACATTATTGGCACAAACCTTACTCTTCAATGAACTAAGTAAAATTGGTAGTGTATCTATCTTAACCATCTTATATATATATACAATTTTTTTCCCTTTCCCTCCTTTCTTTTCCCTATTCTAGTCTCTCCTTTTGACCAGTTTCTTTTTGATTTACCATGTCTATTGTACATTTTGGATCTTATTTACTCTTTCAGTTTCTCATACTAGAGAGACAATACGATGCTTACACATGTGCTTCTGGTTTATTTCACTTATGAGTATTTTCTCGAGGTGCATCCATTTACCTATAAAAGTCTCCAGTTTATCCTTCTTTATGGCTGAATAGTACTCCATTGTATAAAAATACCACATCTTTCTTATCCATTCCTCGGTTGATGGGCATTTGGGTTGTTTCCAAGATCTGGCTATTACAAATTGTGCTGCTATAAACATGGGTGCACATATATCGCTGTGGTACGATGTTTTTAATTCTTCTGGGAAGATGCCCAGAAGGGGAGTAGCTGGGTCAAATGGGACCTCCAACCCTAGTTTTTTGAGGAATCTCCACACTGACTTCCACAGTGGCTGTACCAGTCGACACTCCCACCAACAGTGAAGAAGGGTTCCTTTTTCCCCACAGCCCCTCCAGCATTTGTTATTAGTTGATTTCTTTATAGTAGCCATTCTTTCTGGGGTGAGATGGTATCTCAGTGTTGTTTTAATTTGCATCTCTCGAATGACTAGTGATGTTGCACATTTTTTTGTATATTTATTTGCCATTAGTATTTCTTCATCTGAGAAATGTGTATTCATCTCAGATGCCCATTTTTGGAGTGGGTCTTTAAATTTGGGAGGTCTGATTTTTTTGAGTTCTTTATATGTTCTCAATAGTAATCCTTTGTCTGAGGAACAGCTGGCAAACATTTTTTCCCACGTTGTGGGTTGTCTTTTCACTCTGTTGGTGGTTTCTCTTGCTGTGCAAAAGCTTTTTAATAAGATGAGATCCCAGTTATTGATTCTTTGGGATAGTTCCCGTGCGGTTGAGTTTTTATTCATAAAGTCTTTGCCTACACCAATGTCTCCAAGGGTTTTACCTATCCTACCTTCCAGCAGATTTAATGTTTCTGTTTTAATATTTAGATCTCTGATCCATTTTGAATTTAGTTTAGTGCATGGTGAAAGATATGGGTCTAGTTTTAATCTTCGGCATGTGTAGAGCCAGTTTTTCCAGCAACATTTATTAAAGAGGCTATCTTTCTTCCAGTGAATGTGTTTGGCACCTTTGTCAAAGATAAGGTGGCTTAGTATGTCTGGGGTTGTTTCAGTGTCTTCTAATCTGTTCCATTGATCTTCAGGTCTGTTTTTTTACCAGTACCACACTGTTTTTATCACAGTAGCTTTATAGTATAATTTCAAGTCAGGGATTGTGATGCCCCCTGCCTTGCGTTTGTTGCCCAGAATTGCCTTTGTTATTCTAGGTCTCTTCTGATTCCAAATGAATTTTAGGATTGTTTTCTCTAATTCTGTGAGATATGCTGTTGGAATTTTGATTGGAATTGCATTAAATCTGTATAACAATTTTGGAAGTATGGCCATTTTCACTATATTGGTTCTTCCTATCCAGGAGCAAGGGATATCTTTCCATTTTCTGATATCCTCTTCAGTCTCCTTTTTCAGAGTACTGTAGTTTTCAGTATAGAGGTCTTTTACATCCTTTGTGAGGTTGATTCCTAGGTATTTCATTTTTTTGGATGTTATTGTGAACAATATTGTTTCCCTAATTTCTCTTTCAGTAACTTTGTTATTTGTGTACAGGAAGGCTATTGACTTTTGAGTATTGACTTTGTATCCAGCTACACTACTGAATTTGCTTATTAAATCTAGCAGTTTTTTAGTGGAGTTTTTGGGGTCTTCTGTGTAGAGTATCATGTCATCTGCAAATAATGATAATTTAACTTCTTCCTTTCCAATCATTATTCCTTTTATTTCTTTCTCTTGTCTAATTGCTCTGGCTAAAGTTTCCAGAACTATGTTGAATAAGAGTGGGGACAGTGGACATCCTTGTCTTGTTTCTGATTTTAGAGGGAAGGCTTTCAGTTTTTGGCCATTTAGTATAATATTTGCTGTTGGTTTGTCATAGATAGCTTTTACCAGATTGAGATAAACACCCTCTATTCCAATTTTCTGTAGGGTTTTTATCATGAAAAGGTGCTAGACTTTGTCAAAAGCTTTCTCTGCATCTATTGAGATGATCATGTGATTTTTGTCTTTGGCTCTGTTAATATGGTGTATTACATTGATTGATTTACGTATGTTGAACCATCCCTGCATCCCTGGGATGAATCCAACTTGGTCATGGTGTATAATCTTCTTGATGATTTGTTGGATTCTGTTTGCCAGTATCTTATTAAGGATTTTTGCATCTATGTTCATTAGGGAGATTGGCCTGTAGTTCTCTTTCTTAATTGGGTCCTTCTCTGGTTTTGGTATCAGGGTAATGCTTGCTTCCAGGAATGAATTTGGGAGTATTGCTTCCCTTTCAATTTCATTGAAAAGTTTGAGAAGTAGGGGCATTAGGTCTTCTCTAAATTTCTTGTAGAATTCGGCAATGAATCCATGAGGACCTGGGCTTTTCTTTGTTGGGAGGTTTTTAATTACATCTTCAATTTCATTGGTTGATATTGGTTTATTTAGGATTTTTAAATCTTCTTGATTCAGCTTTGGTAATTCATACGAATCTAGGAATCTGTCCATTTCTTCTGCATTTTCCATCTTAGTAGAATATAAATTTTTAAAATAGGTATAGATGATCTTCTGGATTTCTGCAGGGTCCGTCGTGATATCACCCTTTTCATTTTCAATTGCATGGATTTGAGTCTTTTCTTTTCTTTTCTTTTTTTAATAAGGTTGGATAAGGGTTTGTCAATCTTATTTATTCTTTCAAAGAACCAACTTTTTGCTTCATTGATTCTTTGTATTGTTTTTTTAGTCTCCAATACGTTAATTTCTGCTCTGATCTTTATAATTTCCTCCCTTGTACAGGCTTTTGGCTTAACCTGCTCTTCTTTTTCTAGAAGCTCGAGGTTCACCCTTAAGTTGTTTATTTGCGCTTGCTCTATTTTCCTGATATAAGTATTTAATGCTATAAATTTCCCTCTTAGGACTGCTTTCATTGTATCCCATAAGTTCCGGTATGTTGTACTGTCATTATCATTTAGTTTTAGAAAGTGTCTAATTTCTTCTTTAATTTCTGTGACCCATTGTTTGTTCAGGAGGGTGCTGTTTAATTTCCACGTGTTTAGGGAGTTTTTGTGAGATCTTTTGCCATTGATTTCCAATTTCATTGCAGTATGGTCTGATAATATGCATGGGATAATTTCAATTCCTTTGCATTTACTTAAGCAGGTTTTATGAGCTAGTATGTGGTCTATTTTGGAGAATGTCCCATGTGCAGCTGAGAAAAATGTGTATTCTGATTTTGTGGGATGGAACACTCTGTAGACATTTACTAAGTCCATTTGTTCAAAAGTTTGGTTCAGTTCTACTATTTCATTATTGATTTTCTGTCCAGTTGATCTGTCTTTTTGTGACAGTGGAGTATTGAGATCTCCCAATATAATTGTGTTAGTGCTTATTTGATTTTTCATGTCCTTTAGCACTTGTTTTATATAGCTGGGTGCATTAGTATTTGATGCATATATATTTATGATCGTTATCTCTTCCTCTTGGATTGTTCCCTTTACAAGGATGTAATGACCATCTTTATCTCTCTGAATCCTTCTTGGCTTGAAGTTCACTTTGTCTGCAAAAAGAATAGCTACCCCTGCTTTTTTCTGGGTTCCTGTGGCATGGAGTATTGTTTTCCATCCTTTGACTTTCAGTCTATGAATTTCTTTCTGAATTAAATGTGTTTCTTGTATACAGCATATTGTTGGATCTTGCTTCTTGATCCATTTCACCAGTCTGTGCCATTTGATTGGTGAATTGAGACCGTTAACATTGATGGTTAAAACTGATATGTATTGACTTATACTTGTCATGATATTTTCCTGTTGTTGGTTCCCACACTTTGTTTTTCCCCTTTCCTGCTATTTAATTATCTGCCCTGGCAGGTGGATTCCTTCTGTTGGGGTTCCTCTCTCTTTCTAGAATGTCCTTCAGAACATTTTGGAGTGCTGGTTTGGTGGTCATAAATTTTCTCAGATGTTCTTTGTCATGAAAGTATTTTATTTCTCCATCAATTTTGAAATATAGTTTTGCAGGGTACATCAATCTGGGTTGAAAATTATTTTCCTTTAGAGCTTGAAATACATCATTCCAAGCTCTTCTTGAATTGAGGGTTTGTGCTGAAAAGTCAGCTGTGATTCTGATGGGTTTTCCTTTATAGGTGATTTGTCTCTTCTCCCTAACAGCTTTTAAGATTCTGCCCTTGTGTTGAATTTCTGGGATCTTGACTATAATATGTCTGGCTGAAGTTTTTTTTTTGATCATGTCTAGTTGGTGTTCTAAAAGCTTCACTTATAGCGGCATCAAATTCCTTTTCTCTTCCAGGAAAGTTCTCCCTGATAATTCCTGTGAACTAGGTTCTAATGTCATTGATGCTATCTCCTGCTTTTTCATTTATTTCAATTATTCTTAAGTTGTTTATCTTTGAGTCATCTAGCAGCTGCTGAATTGATTTTTCATGGTCCCTTGCTGTTTTTAAGAATTCTTCCTTTTCATGATCACTAATTGCAAGCCTGTGTTCTATATCTGAGATCCTGTCCTCGCATTGGCTTAATCTGCTAGAAATACTTTCAATGGAATTTTTGTTCTCTTGGATATCTGCTTGAATCTGCCTTATGGATTCCATTTCTTTCCTATGCTGAGCATTCATGGTTTCTATAGTTTTCTTAAGCTCATCTATTTTTTTGTCTGTATCAGCTATAATGTCCTTAAGCATGGTCTTCATTGTGGACATTATCTCTGCAGTTATCTGTGAGATTATTTCTGGTTTAAGTTTTTTCCAGAGCCTCATTCAGTTGCTTTGTTGTTACCACTTCAGATAGGCCAGGTGGGTGGCTTTCAGATTGTCCCACCTCGTTGCTCCCTAGGTTTGCCTTTGGTGAATTGGATGTGTGGGGTTGCATCTTGTTTAAGTGTTGTCTCATTTTTTCTTTCTTTAATTCCTGGGGTGATGTTTGCAAATTACCTATGGTAGGTTACTTTATTGCTAGTGTTTAAGATCTTTAGAAGATGACTACTTCTCTGCAGTATCTTCCAAGTGGAGCTTGTTTTTCTGTTTTGAGCTTTCTGCCAGATCCTACCTCTTCAATTTGTTGGGTATGCGAAGTTGCTACCTGTTTGGCCCCGTCCTTGATTCTTTGGTACTGTGCCACTGTATTTTCTGTGTCCCTTAGTCAATCTCAATCACGAAATATCAGGAAGGAAAGATGTTTAGAACAATTATTTCACATTTGGCTATAATGTTAACTAAAGCATCCAACACAGCCTAGAAAATGACAGACTGAGCTAACCAGTTATTTACCACTTTTAGCTGTATAGAGTTGCGGTTATATAACAAAATCTAAAACACACCAGAAAATTTATATGCAGTATACAAGTCCTATGTATGTCAATTTTTTCCTGAGGAGTTTAAATTTAAAATGAGTTAAGGAGGAAATAGAGTGTTGGGAGAATAGGAAGGAATTAGATGTAAGGTTAGAGGACCAAGAGGGATCCCACTAAAATTGGGACACTGGTGCAGAGGACTGGTGGTAAAAAGAGAAGGAGGGGATAAAAGGAAGAACAGATCACAACCACAATCACAAAGAAGTTAGAGGCGCTGTTTACACTCATATAAAAAACCAGAGAGAATAATGAAGGAAAGAGCAAATACACATACAGAAACAAAACGGAAGATAAAAACAATAAAACAGACAAAACAAAAATAAAACCCCACCAAAAAAAGAAAAAACCCTTTGCCAGAACAAAAATCAAATGAGTGAGAAAAAAAACAAAAATAAAATTAAAAACAATAAAAAGAATCAGTTCCAGGTGTTGACTCTGCTGTAGGCAGGCACTGTGTGGTGACAGAGTCCTGTTCCGTGCAGGTCGGTCCCAGTAAGCCAGGAGTGGCCCTCTGGCGGGCAGTGAGCAGAGGCCCGTACTTTCAGGCAGAGACCAGTCTAGCTCGCCTCCGCTCTCAGCGCCCTTTCACTATCCCTGGGCCTGAGAGGCGCAGCGTGCTGTCCGGAGCGCGGGTTCCCTGCACTGGTTTCCCGCTGCTCTGATTTTCACCACGGCCCCCACAATGGCGCCGGGCCAGTCGCTCTCTGGCGCGGGACAGGTGTTGCTGAGAGACCAGTCTCGTTCGCCTGCTGACCTCAGCACACTTTTGTGGGCCTGAGAGGCCCCGTGCTGCCCTGTCTGGAGTGTGAGTGTCCAGCGCTGTTTTTCTTTCGCGCCGCTCTGAGTTTCGCCACACCCCCAATGGTGCCCGGCTGGTTGCTCTCTGGCACGGGGCAGCTGTGGCTGAGAGACACTCACCGCGGGCCAGTGCAGTTCTCCACCGCTCCCCCACCTTGCCGCTGTCTCAGGATCCTCCGTGGGGGCTCCCTGGGCGCCAGCTGTTACCGTGTGACCGTAGAATTGAGCTTCTGTCGCGCTGCGATTCCTGGGATGGTAGAAGGTGCGCGCGCGCGGTCTGCTCCTTCTTCTTTGTTGGAAAGTACCCTTCACTGGTGCCGGGGGTCCGAGATTGCGCTTCAGAACTTTCTGGGTTCCGGGGAGGCATCTCCCCCCCCCGTGCTTTCCTGGTCGCTATATTCCCGTGTTCCAACGGTAACTTTTAGAGAGAGTTTCGCTGCCTGCTTCTTACTCATCTGCCATCTTTTTCCTCCTCCAGAAGCATTAATCTTTCAAAGATAGGGTTTAGATGATGTCTTAGTTACTTTTCTCCTTGCTGAGACAACATACCCAACACCCACAAGTTAAGGGAGGAAAGGTTTATTTAGCTCACAGTTTGTAGAGATTTCAGTCCATAATTGTCTGGCTCCAAGGCAAGGTGACAAGCAGACAGGCATCGCAGAGAAGAAACAGTTCATGGCAGGCACAAGGTAGCAAAGTAGCAAGGGAATGACCACAGCTCTTTCTGTCCCTTACATTTTATCCAGGATACTTAGGGCGGGCAGCACTCACACCCTTAATCCTCATGCCCTTGATCTTAGCATTGCACCATGAATCAGTCCTAGCGTCAGTCACTGTAGATCCAGCCACCTCTGAAAAAGCTGCACCTATGACTGCATGAGGCTTTGGGAGGACATCTAGACACAAGGCATAACAAATGATCAAGTACAACCACCGTCACTCCCTTAGGATAGTGAATTAAAAGGGAGAGTTTTTCCGCATGATTGCAGTAAGCAGCTTCCAAAAACATCCTCAATGTCCCCAATATTCTGGTATTTGTACCTTTGCTTGCTTCCTGCTAATTGAATATAGAAAGTGATAGAAGTGATGTCACTTCTGAGATTAGGTTACAAAAAAGCTGTGGTTATCATTTTGGATGTGCTTCTTCTGTCTCCTGCAAGGTTCATGCTGAAATCAGTCAGTATCCATGTCAACTGTGTTGAAATGCACAGGAACAAGCCAGGCATGGTGGCGCATGCCTATAATCCCAGCACTGGGAGGATGAGGCCGGAAGATTGTTGAATGTTTGAGGCCAGCCTGGGATACACAGTGAGTTCAAGGCTGGCCTCAACTACATAGTGAGATCTTGTCTCAAAACAAACAAACAAACAAACATGCTCAGGAAAAAGGGCAAGGAAGCATCTTCTAATTCCCCCCAATAGCCACGTGAGTGAGCATGGAGAGTGCTCTCTCACTTGGGCCTTGAGTGGATTATAGGTTAATTTGACAACTTTATTGAAAACTCATGAGAAACCACCTAGCAAAGTTCCTTCCGTATTCCCTATCCACAAAGACTGTGAGATAAAAGGAAAAAACAATGTTGATTTAAGCCACTACATTTTGAAGTAATTTGTTATTCCTAAATAGTAACTAGCACAGTGACCTACCTCTACCTAAGTGGTTTATCCAAGTTTAGAGTAAAATACCCTTAACCTGGCAGGCAGATCTCACACTGATTCTGTCTCTGTAGACTATTATCATGTCTAAAGAAGATACTTGGAAGGAATTATCAGGGCTTTTATTGAAAGCAGAAGTTCCATAACTGATTGTAGCAGTAGTAAGAGAAACAGATATTTCTAGTTTAAGTTCTTCTGGAGGGTTTCCATCTGTTTGGATGTGTGCCATGGATATCCATCTTCATATAAAACTCACAATTCTTAGACATACAAGTCAGAAAATACTTTGGGATTCTATTTATCCACACTACAAGGTTATTTCCTCAAACCATGTAACTTTAGGCTGAAACCACTTTTACGCACCCTGTGTGATACATATAATTCTTCTATTTCACCTGCGAAGTCAAGTGCACATGACAAATAGTACCTTGTGGATTTTCATTCTGTATTTAATTTATGTATAGATTGTTTTATTGCCAGGCCAGCTGCACTTGCTGGGCTGAGCTCACTTTTTTGTGCTTGTCCTATCTTACCCTTTTGATCACTTCTCAGTCACTGAGAAGATAGATTCCACCTGCAATTTAATTTCATTCAGAATGCAACAAAATTTCTAAAATAAATTATCTTTGTGAGCCCTTTCCATACAATTAAAAGTAATTTTGCACCGATAGTAGGTATTAATTTTAGTGGTGACATGCTCAATAGCATCAAAATTAGGAGCCTATTTCTTTGAACAAAGCAAAATGTTAGTCCACAATAGTTTTAGGAGAATAAATGCCCCTTCTACCCCACAAAGATGTCTATCTTCTGATACCCAACACCTGTGAATCCTGGATGACAAAAGAAACTTTATAGATGTGATCTCAAACTGGGAAGATCATGGACCCAATGTAACCACAAGAGTTCTTATAAGAAGGAGACAGAAGGGTCAGACACAAGGAAGGAGGAGAGAGGAAGGTGCTACACAGCTGGATTTGAGGATGGAGGTAAGGACCGTTATCGAAGGAATAAAGGTTGCTTTTGGAAGTTGCAAAAAGAAGTGCAAATGGAGTCTCCCTTAAAGATGTCACGTGGAACCATCCCTGTTCACACTTTGATTTTAGTCCAGTGAAATTCAATTTGGACCTCTGAACTGTAGAAGTACAAGAAAATTTCTGTAGTATAAGCCACTAAATTTGTGGCATTTTCTATGAGCAGCAGTAGGGCACTAATAAAACTATGTAATAGAACAATCTATGATTGAATTTTCTCATGTTGAAAAATTAAAAAAGCAAAATCCATCTTTGGTTACATCCTTAGGATTACTTATCCTCTTTATTTTGAACTATGCATCATTTTTGTTTATTTCTTTTGAATTCAGCAATAAAAATTACTTGCGGATAGTTGCTCACTTTTAAAATTCCATCGTTCCATTTCCCCAGTACATTAGGGCCATGCCGAGTGTAGAAGACGGAGGAATTTTGATGCACATTTGGTCTATTGATCTCATTTGTTTATCAGTATTTTCCAGATTGAGTATCTTAATAATTTTCCTGGAAAAATAATAATTGCAAAATAAACCAGGCTTCAGTCCAAGAAATGATTGCCCCCTTTTCCTTCTCCATTCCCATTTTTGAAACATTTAACTTATATTTATTTTAATTTGTGTAAGAGAACTCTCATACCAAAGCAATTATGAAATGTAAAAACTACATTTTGAAATAAATGACCTAAACCAGACCCTTCTTGTCTACCGATACACATTATCTCACATTTATTTTTGTGGTGGAACACCTAAAATCTACTCTCAGCAAAGCTCAAGTATATGGTATGTTGTTATTAAATACGATCACCACAATATACATTATGCCTCTTGAATTTACTCCACCCTAACTGAAATTTTGTGCCCTTTAGCTTTTCTGGGAAATTTATGCAAGAATAACATGGTGGGCTTATTTGAATGCTGTTATAAGTTGTCAGTTAGTATCATTGATATGTTCTTTTGCATGTGTCCTCTAGCTAGGAGACATAAGGAATACCCCAGCCTGCTTGGAAATGCAAGTAATATTTTCTAAGCCATATAGAAGAGAGGAACAGTACAAGAAAGAGAAAGAGAATGGCTGTGAGTCCTTCCACTGAGAGCGGAGAAAAGTTACTGGGCGTCTTGCTGATTCCAAGAAGCACAAAGTGAAGCCTGAGGGGTTCCTCTCTTTAGACACCACCACTCGTTCTGCACCTCACCTCTTCTCTGCTAAAAGGATCCAGTGAGTACACTGGCTCCTTTAACCTGGACAATGATCCCCTCGCCCGTGCAAATCAGCTAGCAGAGGCTCAGATACGGAGTGGGCGTGCATCTCTTTGCCCCCCACACTAAGGCAGAAACAAGAGGAAAGGTCTTGTGGTCTTATTCCTCGGTCATGGCCATTTTATGTTACAGGTGTATTTAGAGTATGAAGGGATGACTCCAAAGGTCTTGCATTAATTATATCCAGTTGAACAATAAAAGTTAACTCATACTTCAGCAGTTAAAAGAAGATACACAGTATTGAGATTGAGTCATTAAATGAAGGCTTTTTAAAAACATAAGAGCATAGTAGATCACATAATTGCAAATTTCTATTTTGAAGACATATATAATTAACTGGTTTATAGAGACTGAATTTGTGATATTGTGATATTTATCAAGTTTTACTTTAACTTGAGCTCATCTATCTACCTATCCCAATAGCCAAACAGCCAGACTTTTAATCTTAAATCTGAGTAGAGTCACTTTAGAACATCTCTTACCTCTTAGCTAGAACTATTAAAATATTTAGAAAAGATATCACTTTTTAGGAAATTCCAAACGTTAGTCTTTTGATTTGAAAGTTTAAAAGTCATTTTGGAATTTCCTTCTTTTTAAAAAAGAAGAAAACTGAATTATAACGCATGACACTTATGATGTAATTTTAATCTATTTGAAATAATGCAGATATTTTTACTTTTAATATTATCTTCTTCTTTCTATGAATTTAAAAAAGTATCTAGTCAGTCTTCTCCAATTCTAAGTCCATATACTCAAAATATGAATATTTATTACATTTAATATAGAAGTTAAATTTAGTGTACATTCTATAATAATTCATAAGGGAATGCTATCAAATTAATGAGGTAAAGAAATATTTGTCTCACAGTGGAGAAAGGAATGATGTAATATCAACTTGCAACGAGCTTTTGCCTGTTTTATTTTGATTACCTAATTCTGGGGAAATAATTTTGAAGAATTTTATTAAAGAATAGTAATGATCACAAAGGTATTAAGTGAAACATGCCTCCGCTCAGACCACTGCCTTGGTGAAAGATTTTTGGCTTCGTGGAGGACCCCACAGAAAGGTGAATTGCCTATAATTGTTTTATTTGACTGCTATGCACCAGTGTTTTTCATTTTTAACTACTTAAACTTTTTCTGTAAAGAAAGAAATAATTCATTGTACCGATATTATTTTATAGCCCATCACACACACACACACACGCACATGCGCGCGCGCACACACACACACACACACACACACACACGTCCTTTAGCACATTCTATAGCAAATTCTCTAATGTTATGATTCCAAGACAATGTCCCATCCCTATAGATGGGGCTGGTTTTGTGCTTTCTCTGAGAAGTATGAATTTCTATACAGTGGTAAGTGGTCTGGACGAAGCAGCAAACTAAATATTGGAGAAAAGTTAGTTCTGTCTTTAGTGTCGAAAGCTCAGTTGTCTTTTTTTTTTTTTTTTTTTTTTGTGGGTACCGGGGGGACGACCTCAGGACCTCGCGCGCCAGCAGGCGCCCGTGCCACTGAGCGATATCACCGGCCCCTTTTTCGTATGTGGGTTCCGGGAGTCGAACTCGGGCCTTCGCGCTTGCAAGGCAGGCACTTAAGCCGCTGAGCCGTCTCACCGGCCCGCTCAGTTGTCTTTTTAAATGAAAAACAGAAAAACTCCAATCAAGACACTTTTTAAAAGCTTAAAGTTTTTGTTTTAACATCCATGGTTGCAGATAAGTTCTTATTAAAGGAAGCAATAACATATCGTTTAAAGAGGGCAGACAAATATTGTGGATTTTAAAAATTTATGAAATTACTGGTATATCCAGACAATTTTCAAAAAGTCAGTAAGATAAATTCTCATCTCAAGCTAATTATATTCAAAGTCAGAAAAGATAGAACAACTCTTAACGTGTTAGATCTAATAAAATGCACTTATAAATGTCAAACCATTATGGTATTAGTCTTGTGTTGGATCTAAGCTTCTTCCCATACACATGAAATATGATTTCCTTTTCTGGACATATTTTACAATACAGTTTCCGAAACCACTGTTTCTAATACATAAAGTGGTATTTCCAATGGAAAAGGAAAGAGATGCAGTGAATGAAGCCCATCATAGCACAGGAGTAACTAGTGCTATATACCTTTAAAATAAAATATCAGTTCTGGAGTTTTTTCCTTAAATTTTGTACTTTCATTCCCTGTATTGAGAAATAATATGTTAAGAATTTCATGTATACCAAAAAGCCTCCTGGAGTAGAAAAGTGGTTTCTATCATGTATTTAATTTGCGGTCCAATGTTTACAGAAAAACATTGAGAACGCACTAGATGGATCATGCTCCATCTTTAGCAGAGGGCAGAACAAACTACGAAAGAGAAATGTCTTGTGGTCATGAGACTCAGCCTTGCATTCTTGAACCTTGTGTGATAAGCAACAACCTGGTATGTCAGGGATACAGGTTACCTGGTAGTCTTGGTAACATGCAACTTCATTCTGTATTATTCTCATAGGTGCAAAAGTCCTGCATCCAGGATACTCTCATATTAGTCAATGTTCTGTAACTATGATGAAATACCTGAGATAATTAACTTATAACTGAAAAGGTTTATTTTGCTTATAGGGTCAGGGGTTCCAGTTCAAGATTGGGTAGACCCATTGCTTTGGGACTCTGGTGGGGGCACCAGATGGCAATAGTGGGGAACATGTAGTAAACTATTCATCTCATGAGCCAGGAAGCAAGAGGGAGAAAATGGGTCAGAATCCCACAGTTCACCTTGAGGGTGCACCCGAATGACTGAAGGCCCTCCCGTAAGGCTCCTCTTCCTCAATGTCCCAGCACTTTCCCCTGTGGCACCATCTTGAACACCAAATCTTTGACATACAGACTTTGGGGTGTGCTTATCTGAGATAGATCAATTCCCGCTGCCCAGAGGGTGGTTAGTGAGCAGACGAGCTCACAGTTCTTTCTTAACAACTGATCTACTTCTTAAAGGTAGAGTGTCTTCCTCAAATGATTAAGTATTTTATTTAAATCTATATTTTAGTGTATCTTTCATATATCTATGCCATATTTGCTTCTACTTCTTAATAAAATTTAATTTTCTGTGATTTATTCATCTTGGTTTGTTTTATGCTTTCAGAAAATGTGAAGTTGACTGTGTTTGCCTCTTTTCTTTTTGTGGTACTGTACTGGGGACTGGACCCAGGGTCCTCACACTGAGCTGCATCCACAGGCCCCTCTTCCTCCACATATTTTTTTATTAATTTTAAAGAGAAGAAAAACAAAACAAATCAAAAAAGAACAAATTTTCAAAACAACATAATAGGAGGGTAACAATGGTTAATGTGTTATGTATTATTATCTTTAAGTTAGTTATTCAGGATACCAGATATTAGCATTCAATTGTCCAAACATTATTGGCACAAACCTTACTCTTCAATGAACTAAGTAAAATTGGTAGTGTATCTATCTTAACCATCATATATATATATATATAAAATTTTTTTCCTTTCCCTTCTTTCTTTTCCCTATTCCCCTATTCCAGTCTCTCTTTCCTTTTGACCAGTTTCTTTTTGATTCACCATGTCTGTTGTACATTTTGGATCTTATTTACTCTTTCAGTTTCTCATACTAGAGAGACAATACGATGCTTATACATATGTGTCTAGTTTATTTCACTTATGAGTATTTTCTCGAGTTGCATCCATTTACCTATAAAAGTTTCCAGTTTATCCTTCTTTATGGATGAATAGTACTCCATTGTATAAAAATACCACATCTTTCTTATCCATTCCTCGGTTGATGGGCATTTGGGTTGTTTCCAAGATCTGGCTATTACAAATTGTGCTGCTATAAACATGGGTGCACATATATCGCTGTGGTACGATGTTTTTAATTCTTCTGGGAAGATGCCCAGAAGGGGAATAGCTGGGTCAAATGGGACCTCCAACCCTAGTTTTTTGAGGAATCTCCACACTGACTTCCACAGTGGCTGTACCAGTCGACACTCCCACCAACAGTGAAGAAGTGTTCCTTTTTCCCCACAGCCCCTCCAGCATTTGTTATTAGTTGATTTCTTTATAGTAGCCATTCTTTCTGGGGTGAGATGGTATCTCAGTGTTGTTTTAATTTGCATCTCTCGAATGACTAGTGATGTTGCACATTTTTTTGTATATTTATTTGCCATTAGTATTTCTTCATCTGAGAAATGTGTATTCATCTCAGATGCCCATTTTTGGAGTGGGTCTTTAAATTTGGGAGGTCTGATTTTTTTGAGTTCTTTATATGTTCTCGATAGTAATCCTTTGTCTGAGGAACAGCTGGCAAACATTTTTTCCCACATTGTGGGTTGTCTCTTCACTCTGTTGGTGGTTTCTCTTGCTGTGCAAAAGCTTTTTAATAAGATGAGATCCCAGTTATTGATTCTTTGGGATAGTTCCCGTGCAGTTGAGTTTTTATTCATAAAGTCTTTGCCTACACCAATGTCTCCAAGGGTTTTACCTATCCTACCTTCCAGCAGATTTAATGTTTCTGTTTTAATATTTAGATCTCTGATCCATTTTGAATTTAGTTTAGTGCATGGTGAAAGATATGGGTCTAGTTTTAATCTTCGGCATGTGTAGAGCCAGTTTTTCCAGCAACATTTATTAAAGAGGCTATCTTTCTTCCAGTGAATGTGTTTGGCACCTTTGTCAAAGATAAGGTGGCTTAGTATGTCTGGGGTTGTTTCAGTATCTTCTAATCTGTTCCATTGATCTTCAGGTCTGTTTTTTTACCAGTACCACACTGTTTTTATCACAGTAGCTTTATAGTATAATTTCAAGTCAGGGATTGTGATGCCCCCTGCCTTGCGTTTGTTGCCCAGAATTGCCTTTGCTATTCTAGGTCTCTTCTGATTCCAAATGAATTTTAGGATTGTTTTCTCTAATTCTGTGAGATATGCTGTTGGAATTTTGATTGGAATTGCATTAAATCTGTATAACAATTTTGGAAGTATGGCCATTTTCACTATATTGGTTCTTCCTATCCAGGATCAAGGGATATCCTTCCATTTTCTGATATCCTCTTCAGTCTCCTTTTCAGAGTACTGTAGTTTTCAGTATAGAGGTCTTTAACATCCTTTGTGAGGTTGATTCCTAGGTATTTCATTTTTTTGGATGTTATTGTGAACAATATTGTTTCCCTAATTTCTCTTTCAGTAACTTTGTTATTTGTGTACAGGAAGGCTATTGACTTTTGAGTATTGACTTTGTATCCAGCTACACTACTGAATTTGCTTATTAAATCTAGCAGTTTTTTAGTGGAGTTTTTGGGGTCTTCTGTGTAGAGTATCATGTCATCTGCAAATAATGATAATTTAACTTCTTCCTTTCCAATCATTATTCCTTTTATTTCTTTCTCTTGTCTAATTGCTCTGGCTAAAGTTTCCAGAACTATGTTGAATAAGAGTGGGGACAGTGGACATCCTTGTCTTGTTCCTGATTTTAGAGGGAAGGCTTTCAGTTTTTGGCCATTTAGTATAATATTTGCTGTTGGTTTGTCATAGATAGCTTTTACCAGATTGAGATAAACATCCTCTATTCCAATTTTCTGTAGGGTTTTTATCATGAAAAGGTGCTGGACTTTGTCAAAAGCTTTCTCTGTATCTATTGAGATGATCATGTGATTTTTGTCTTTGGCTCTGTTAATATGGTGTATTACATTGATTGATTTATGTATGTTGAACCATCCCTGCATCCCTGGGATGAATCCAACTTGGTCATGGTGTATAATCTTCTTGATGATTTGTTGGATTCTGTTTGCCAGTATCTTATTAAGGATTTTTGCATCTATGTTCATTAGGGAGATTGGCCTGTAGTTCTCTTTCTTAATTGGGTCCTTCTCTGGTTTTGGTATCAGGGTAATGCTTGCTTCCAGGAATGAATTTGGGAGTATTGCTTCCCTTTCAATTTCATTGAAAAGTTTGAGAAGTAGGGGCATTAGGTCTTCTCTAAATTTCTTGTAGAATTCGGCAGTGAATCCATGAGGACCTGGGCTTTTCTTTGTTGGGAGGTTTTTAATTACATCTTCAATTTCATTGGTTGATATTGGTTTACTTAGGATTTTTAAATCTTCTTGATTCAGCTTTGGTAATTCATACGAATCTAGGAATCTGTCCATTTCTTCTGCATTTTCCATCTTAGTAGAATATAAATTTTTAAAATAGGTATAGATGATCTTCTGGATTTCTGCAGGGTCCGTCGTGATATCACCCTTTTCATTTTCAATTGCATGGATTTGAGTCTTTTCTTTTCTTTTTTTAATAAGGTTGGATAAGGGTTTGTCAATCTTATTTATTCTTTCAAAGAACCAACTTTTTGCTTCATTGATTCTTTGTATTGTTTTTTTATTCTCCAATACGTTAATTTCTGCTCTGATCTTTATAATTTCCTCCCTTGTACAGGCTTTTGGCTTAACCTGCTCTTCTTTTTCTAGAAGCTCGAGGTTCACCCTTAAGTTGTTTATTGGCGCTTGCTCTATTTTCCTGATATAAGTATTTAATGCTATAAATTTCCCTCTTAGGACTGCTTTCATTGTATCCCATAAGTTCCGGTATGTTGTACTGTCATTATCATTCAGTTTTAGAAAGTGTCTAATTTCTTCTTTAATTTCTGTGACCCATTGTTTGTTCAGGAGGGTGCTGTTTAATTTCCACGTGTTTAGGGAGTTTTTGTGAGATCTTTTGCCATTGATTTCCAATTTCATTGCAGTATGGTCTGATAATATGCATGGGATAATTTCAATTCCTTTGCATTTACTTAAGCAGGTTTTATGAGCTAGTATGTGGTCTATTTTGGAGAATGTCCCATGTGCAGCTGAGAAAAATGTGTATTCTGATTTTGTGGAATGGAACACTCTGTAGACATTTACTAAGTCCATTTGTTCAAAAGTTTGGTTCAGTTCTACTATTTCATTATTGATTTTCTGTCCAGTTGATCTGTCTTTTTGTGACAGTGGAGTATTGAGATCTCCCAATATAATTGTGTTAGTGCTTATTTGATTTTTCATGTCCTTTAGCACTTGTTTTATATAGCTGGGTGCATTGGTATTTGATGCATATATATTTATGATCGTTATCTCTTCCTTTTGGATTGTTCCCTTTACAAGGATGTAATGACCGTCTTTATCTCTCTGAATCATTTTTGGCTTGAAATTCACTTTGTCTGCAAAAACAATAGCTACCCCTGCTTTTTTCTGTGTTCCTGTTGCATGGAGTATTGTTTTCCATCCTTTGACTTTCAGTCTAAGAATTTTTTTCTGAATTAAATGTGTTTCTTGTATATAGCATATTGTTGGATCTTGCTTCTTGATCTATTTTGCTAGTCTGTGCCTTTTGATTGGTGAATTGAGACCGTTAACATTGATGGTTAAAACTGATATGTATTGACTTATACTTGTCATGATATTTTCCTGTTGTTGGTTCCCACACTTTGTTTTTCCCCTTTCCTGCTATTTAATTATCTGCCCTGGCAGGTGGATTCCTTCTGTTGGGGTTCCTCTCTCTTTCTAGAATGTCCTTCAGAACATTTTGGAGTGCTGGTTTGGTGGTCATAAATTTTCTCAGATGTTCTTTGTCATGAAAGTATTTTATTTCTCCATCAATTTTGAAAGATAGTTTTGCGGGGTACATCAATCTGGGCTGAAAACTATTTTCCTTTAGAGCTTGAAATATGTCATTCCAAGCTCTTCTTGAATTGAGGGTTTGTGCTGAGAAGTCAGCTGTGATTCTGATGAGTTTTCCTTTATAGGTGATTTGTCTCTTCTCCCTAACAGCTTTTAAGATTCTGCCCTCGTGTTGAATTTCTGGGATCTTGACTATGATATGCCTGGCTGAAGCTTTTTTTTTTTTTGATCATGTCTAGTTGGAGTTGTAAAAGCTTCATTTATATCAGGGTCAAATTCTTTTTCTCTTCCAGGGAAGTTCTCCCTGATAATTCCTGTGAACTAGGTTCTAATGTCATTGATGCTATCTCCTGCTTTTTCATTTATTTCAATTATTCTTAAGTTGTTTATCTTTGAGTCATCTAGCAGCTGCTGAATTGATTTTTCATGGTCCCTTGCTGTTTTTAAGAATTCTTCCTTTTTATGATCACTAATTGCAAGCCTGTCTTCTATATCTGAGATCCTGTCCTCACATTGGCTTAATCTGCTACAAATGCTTTCAATGGAATTTTTGTTCTCCTGGATACCTGCTTGAATCTGCCTTATGGATTCCATTTCTTTCCTATGCTGAGCATTCATGTTTTCTATAATTTTCTTAAGCTCATCTATTTTTTTGTCTATATCAGCTATAATGTCCTTAAGCATGATCTTCATTGTGCACATTGTCTCTGCAGTTATCTGTGAAATTATTTCTGTTTTAATTTTTTCCAGAGCCTCATTCAGTTGCTTTGTTGTTACCACTTCAGATAGGCCAGGTGGGTGGCTTTTGGATTGTCCCACCTCATTGCCCCTTAGGTTTGCCTTTGGTGAATTGGATATGTGGGGTTGCATCTAGTTTAAGTGTCATGTCATTTTCTTTTCTTTCTTTAGTTTAATTCCTGGGTTGATGTTTGTAAATTACCTATGGTAGGTTACTTTATTGCTAGTGTTCAAGATCCTTAGGAGATGACTACTTCTCTGCAGTATCTTCCAAGTGAAGCTTGTTTTTGGGTTTTGAGCTTACTGCCAGATCCTACCTCTTCGATTTGTTGAATATGAGAAGTTGCTACCTGTTTGGCCCAGTCCTTGGTTGTTTGGTACTGTGCCACTGTATTTTCTGTGTCCCTTGTCAATTTCAATCATAAAATATCAGGAAGGAAAGCTGTTTAGAACAATTATTTCACATTTGGCTATAATGGTACCTAAAGCATCAAACACATCCTAGAAAATTACAGACTGAGCTAACCAGTTATTTGCCACTTTTAACCGTATAAAGTAGAGGTGCAGTTATATAACAAAATCTAAAACACACCAGAAAAATTATATGCAGTATACAAGTCCTTAATATGTCAATTTTGCCCTCAGGAGTTTAAATTTTTTTTTTTTTGTGGGTACCGGGGGTCGACCTCAGGACCTCACACGCCAGCAGGCGCCCATGCCACTGAGCGATATCACTGGCCCCTTTTTCGTATGTGGGTTCCGGGAGTCGAACTCGGGCCCTCGCGCTTGCCGGGCAGGTGCTTAAGCCGCTGAGCCATCTCACCGGCCAGGAGTTTAAATTTAAAATGAGTTAAGGAGGAAATAGAGTATTAGGAGAAGAGGAAGGAATTAGATATAAGGTTGGAGGACCAAGAGGGATCCCACTAACATTGGGAAACTGGTGCAGAGGACTGGTGGGAAAAAGAGAAGGAAGGAATAAAAGGAAGAACAGATCCCAACCACAATCACAAAGAGGTTAGAGGCGCTGTTTACACTCATATAAAAACCAGAGAGAATAATGAAGGGAAGAGCAAATAGACCAAAAAAAAAAAAAAAAAAATGAAGAGAAAAACAACAAAACAAACAGACAAAACAAAAATAAAAGCCCACCAAAAAAAAGAAAAAAACCCTTCACCAGAACAAAAAACAAATGAGAGAGAGAAAAAAAATGATAACAAAATAATAAAAAATAAAAAAAAAATAAAAAGAATCAGTTCCAGGTGTTGACTCTGCTGTAGGCAGGCACGTGTGATGACAGAGTCCTGTTCCGTGCAGGTCTGTCCCAGTAAGGCAGGAGGCCCTTTGGCGGGGCGGTGAGCAGAAGCATGTACTTTCAGGTGGAGACCAGTCTCCTTTGCCTGTCGCAGTCAGCGCACTTTCTGTTGGCCTGAGAGCCAGGCGCAGCGCTGCTCTGTCCCGAGCACAAGTCCCGAGTGCTGTGTTTTCTCGTCGCTCTGATTTTTGCCGCACCCCCTACAATGGCGCTCGGCCAGTTGCCCTCTTGTGCGGGACAGCTGTGGCTGAGAGACACTAACTGCTGGCCATTGCAGTCCTCCGCTGCTCCCCTGCCCTGCCACTGTCTCGTGATACTCCGTGGGGGCTCCCAGGGTGCCGGCTGTCACCACGTGTCCACAGATTTGAGCTTCTGTCACGCTGTGGTTCCTGGGACAGGGAGAAGGTGCGCACAGTCTCTTACTTCTTCTTTTTTGAAAGTACCCTTCACTGGCACCAGATGTCCCAAACTGCGCTTCAGAACTTTCCTGAGTCCAAGGGAGGCATCTCCCTCCCTCCTGCGCTCTCCTGGTCATTATATTCCCGTGGTCCAATGGCAACTTTTGGAGAGTTTCACTGCCTGCTTCTTACACATCCACCATCTTTTTCCCTCTCCTTCCTCCACTTTTTTGAGACAGGGTCTTGCTAAGCTGCCTCGGCTCAAACTTGTGATCCTCATGTCCCAGCCTCCCAGAGTGCTGGGATTACAGGCACTGGCCATCACAGCCAACTTTGTTTGTTTTACAGGTGCACCATAAGTGCTGTCATTTGCCTAAAGCCATTTCTCATGGTTTTGGACATTCTCACTGTGTACCACATGTTTCTTTCCTTACCTTATCCCTGTCCAGGCCTTGCATACCTGGATCTCTTGAATATCTTTCTCCCTTTGTTCTTGTGTTCTCACTTTAGCCAATTATACCTCATGCATCTAGCTCTTCCCTTTCAAACCCTGTCTTCTGTCTATATAACTATCATTCCTTCCCCTGCTAGCTATGCTTTTCCAGAAATCCCTCAGTAGCTCTCTAATGACAGGTCAGATATCCTTCACCGAATTGCTAAAAATTGAAGCTTGAAGCCTCCCTGAGTTTTCTTTAGACTTTTCCCAACATACTCTTGTTAATCCTTTTTTCCCCAAATGACCTGCAATCCTCAGCCAAATAAATTAGGTTCTTTTTGTATGTAAATCTCAGTGACAACTAATGTGCATCCATCCCACATGTCAGAGTTCTTGTTTTCCTTTCATCTTTCCTCTCCAGTCAAAGCATGACAACTCTACACCTTGAAATTCTGGCCTCCATAAAAAAAATTTTCATAAGTGGAAGTGCCTACTTTAATTAGTAAGTAAGGCTTTTATATTCAGAAGAAGATAGATATTGAAAGAATCAGTATTCATTTCTTTTGCTTTTGCCCTTCTATTGATTTGTTTGCAAAACAAAATTAGGGGGAAAATCTGCTGTCATTTCAAATCAGCAGATGACTATTTTGCATTGACCAATTTTTGCTATTACTTGGATAGTGATGATTCTATTATTCTAGTTAAACAACATCTTTCTAAATCAAACATTGGCTTGGTGACACCATATATTTCCACTATTCAAGTGAGGTCAAAGGGGAGATAGTATTCACAAGGGTTTCATGGGTCAGATCTGTCACAAATGGGAACCTGATGAAATTGGTAAGCTAGGAAAGCAGAGTAGGGATAGCAAACATGATAAATCTTTACCACCTGCAATTATCCTTCATATAGTCTTAGAAAATCCCTTGAGACTAAGTTGTCTGCTACTATCTAAGTTAAAATACCCAGTCCCATTCTTCTCCAGTAACAGTAAAGAATGCCACGTGTTTTAATATAATGGAAGCAGGAGTGTCAAACAATAATGATAAGAAAACAAGTTAAATTGATACCTGCTGATGTCTTGAAATTCTAGCATTCAGAACTGTGAGAAAATAACTTTCTGTTGTTTGAGCTACCCAGTCTGGGGGTACTTTGTTATATTAGCTCAACGATCTAATGCAAAGTGCAAGCTAACTTTATTTCCTGACAAATCACTGGCCGAAATTATGCTCCCTGTCTATTCTTGATCCACTCACTAGCAAGGGGTTGGGGATTATCGTAACTGAGTTAATGAAGACCAAGATCTTTATAACAGAGTGGACACTATAAAAAAGAAATAGAGGTTTGTTAGAAAGGAAGAATGAAATTATGGCAAGGAGGAATCTATACCCCGAGATGTCTGTTATGGCACCTTATGGATTGTATTAAGGATTAAGCCTGAAAACGCGAACGAAACACAGCCTAGCGATTTGCACATTAAAGTGCTGTTATCGTTGTTGTATTATCATGCTTCATTTAGCTGGAGTTCACAGGAATCCATGCTTTGCAAGTTTTCAGAGGGAAATTTTTTATTATGTCAGTAACACTTCTTTTTGGATAAGAATATATACAATATTCCTATGTACTGCAAACATATTATACTATGATTCCAATATAATTCTAATAAGAAATAATAATTTTGAGAGTAATCTTATTCTTTCATTTGAAGACAGGATTATATAACAGCTGATCATTTGTTTATGTCCAACCCTCTACCCTTCATCAAGAACTGACTTTTTGAAGTGAAATATAAACTTGTACTGAGTGGGATGGTGAACCCTCATAAAAATATGTCTGTGTTTTACTTCCTGAAGTCTGTAAATGTTGCTTTATTTGGAAAAGGGGTTTTGCAGGTATAATTAAGGGTTTAATTAAGGATGAGAAGATCACTGTGGATTGTCAAATGTGCCCTAAATCCTATGACAAATGTCTTATAACAGACACATAGCCAGGAGTGGTGGCACATGCCTGTCATTCCAGCACTCTGGGAGGCTAAAGAAGGACAGTTGCCAGCTGGAACTCAGCCTGTGCAACTGAATGACTTAGTGAGACTCTCTTTCAAAATAAATAAAATAATGAGGGAAAAGTCAGAAGTTTCACAAGTGAGCAGACTGTGGATGTATAATTTTAGTATTTGTGAGTGGGAAAATACATTTTTACCCAAATGTAATTTGCAAACATAAATAATATAATATATATTGAAATATATTATCTATATTTAATATTGAGCCTCCTTGAGGGTCTGTGGTTCATCGAATCACCTGCAATTAGCCACTGCACCCCTCAGTTCTTCATTTTTAAGAGAAAAGAGAAAGGAGGGAAAGGAGGAGAAGAGGGGAAGGAAGAAAACTGATCTTTAAAGGATACTGATAGCATTATGGCCTTAAAGAAAATTTCTTCTATTAATCCCTATCCTTTCTAACTTCTGGTTAAGTTTTATCTTATATCACATATAAGAAGCCAGGAGTAAATTCATTAAATAATTGCAAAATTCTTGGATGTGGCTTCCTGTACCTATGTGCTTTATAAGGTATGAGTAATTCTGACATTACAAAAATGTAACTTAACATTTAGGGAAAAAGCCCTAAACTTTTATTAAATCAGACTAGGCATATGCTGGCAAGATTGCAGACTGAACATTATGACTACTAAGATATGAAAGCCTCTTTTTTGGAGATTCACCAAAAGCAAATAAAAAAGGATCAAAATGTCTACAATCACTCAATGTTAAATTATAGCATGTACTGTATATTATGAATTTTGACTTTGTATCCTTGACTTTTGTTCTTTTTATGATGCGAATCATTCTAGTGTGGGAAATACTGGTGTTGTGTCATTTTGAAGTTGAGTTTGCTTCGGTTGTTCTTGCTATTCATGCCAGTGTTGTGCAGGCTGTGAGCAGAGTGTCCTTAATCAAGTGCCAAGTTCAACCTAAGAATGAAAGTAAAGAAGGCATTTTAAGAGTATAGAGAGATTGGGCCAGTGAAATAGCTCAGTAGCACAAGCATCTGCCTGGCAAGCACAAGGTCCTGAGTTCGACTCCTGGTACCCACATAAAAAAATAAATAAATGAAAAGAAAAAAGTATAGGAATAGTTTGCATTGATTAGGTCAAAAGCCCAAAATACCCACAATGTAGCAACCTCAGGACATTCCTACCATTAACATAGACTTTCATTTTTCTCTAAAGAAAATAAAGATAATTAAACCCTTTCAGGCATTAAACCCAAAATAATTTATCTACGAACCCTTTATTTCATTGTGTTTACTTGGTTTTGTTAAGGATAATTATATTCTGGTCCCTAGTGATATTTCAGTATTTATCCTAATTTCTAAGGGAGGAGTTTGTTCTAAGAATGCAGATGTCTATGCAGTTAACATCATAACCTTCTTCAGTTGCCAAGGAAATCGGAAAACTTGAAATCTTCTGTTAAACTAATTTGCTAAACTGTGTGTTTCCATTTTGATCATAACTACTTACTTTCAATTATTGGTTTTATCTGCACAATCCCCAAATCTCTTTGATGCTGTTTCAATGTCTTGGTCTTCAATTAGCTTGTACAAAAAGATATCTGACAGATACCATCTCTCCTATTTTTACTTGACTGAAGTGCTTGCTGGTAACCATAATGCTTTGGAGAAAATATAAAGAAAAAATTTTAGTGTAACTTTGCTTTTAGTTTACAGCAGACAAGTATTTTTTCCCAATATATTTGCATCTTTTTGGTTGAGCACTATGTTGATGGCATTTTTCTTCAGCTCTTTTGAATATTCAATTTTCTGCCTTGACTTTTAGGAGAAGAAACATCTGCATGTGGTTTACTCACTGCCTTATTTCTTACTTAGCAAACATTCATTGCCCATGCCTCATGTATACTTACGCTAGGGGAATTGCTGTAGGAAATTTGAAAAAAAAAAAAAGAAAAGGATGGTACTCAGGTAGGAAGTAAGAAATGTGCACTCATATAAAAGTTTAATTCAAGCGATGATAAATCACACAGTAGATAAATGAGGAAAAACTCTTACTTATAACTACAGTAAGCATGGATTTTTAAAAAATTATGCCTTTGAAAGTAGGTAAGTTTCCACTCAATAAGTATGGAACTAAGGTACCTGGAAGAATGCGACAGGGCAGCATCAAATGTGCACGAGTAAGAAAGGTATTATCCAGGAATAGGGAAACAAACAGGCTGGATTGGAGAGTTGGGTTTGAAAAGTAGGTCCAAGACATGTCATAGAAGATAGGGTATCCTTGCAGTTATTCACCAAGCAAGTAGCATGAGTTAGTTTTCTTTTTAGAGAATTAATGTGGCTACAAGACAAAGACTGTGGTGGCAGAGGCCTTTTACATGGGATCCACAGATGACCTGCACTGGACCACGTGGGGATGTGACCACACCTGTGATCATGTGCAATATTGGTTGCATGGGGAGTGCCATGCTCTGGAAAGGAGTTTGGTTTGTTTCTGTTGTTGTTGTTGTTTTGGGTACCAGGAGTCAAACTCAGGACCTTGTACTTGCCAAGCAGGCTCTGTGCTGCTGAGCTATAACCCTGGCCCCTGGAAAGGAGTTTTATCCACAATGAAGCTTTGTAGCAATAAGAAAGGAGGAAAAATTACTAGGAGGTCAGAAAACCAGTGAAGATATAGTTAAAATATTTAAGGGAGATAATAAAACCCAAAACTCATACAGACAAAAGAAAGTGTTTGGTGGGGATAAACCTGGGTTTGATTCCATCTCTGCCACTTTGGACATCGTGTGATGCTAGTCAAATTTCTCCTAACTTCAGTTTTCCCATTTTAAAAATAAGATTAACATTGCCAACTCATAGAATTTAAAAACATTTATAACATATATGCATACCTTATACAGAGCATAAAAATAGATCCTTAAAATATGGTTCCTTGTTCATCCAATTAGGTTTATGAGTACATGGATATAGGAGATCCTCTAATATCAAGTGATCAAAAGGAATTTGGAGACTTTGCTTTCATCTTTGGTTTAAATTATCACCATGTGCTGTTGATTTAATGTTTATTTCTTTATATCTAATTCCTCTTCTAAGGTCTACACTGCCTATTTGTACTTTTAAGTAGCTCAAAAGCTTTCACAATTTAACTTGATATTTCTTAAGTGCTTGTTTTCTTCTAGAATCTGCTGATTTGGTAAGGTCCCTCACTATCTTTTCAGGCACGCAAACCAGAAACTGAGAAGTCCTCCTTGAAATAGTCTTTTCTTCCCTTCCCATAGAAAACAATCTCTTTTCCGTTATCATTGCTAATTAATTCTATGATATTTCCGTCAATTTCCAAACATTCTAGAGAGTCTTTCTTCTTTGTTTTTTAATTTTTTTATTATTATTATTTTTTTTGTGGGTACCGGGGGTCGACCTCAGGACCTCGAGTGTGCCGCTGAGCGATATCACCAGCCCTTTTTTCGTATGTGGGTTCTGGGAGTCGAACTTGGGACCTCGCGCTTGCCAGGCAGGCACTTACGCTGCTGAGCTATCTCACCAGCCAGAGTCTTTCATTTTTAAACAAGATTTTGGTTGTTCTGTTTTTTATATTGCTATTGGCTCATTTCTCAACTGTTTTATTTACAAGAGCAAAACAGGTGTCACATGTCCTCACCTATTTTACTTCTTTTTCTCCCTTTTCTCTTGAATCTATTTCAGTAAAATTCCCTTTTCCAAATTGCACTCATGAAGACCCTAATGATCCCCATGTTCTCAGATCCAGAGGTCAGCTTCAATCTGGATCTGACTGCAAAGGTGATCTTCCCCTTGCTCTCCCTCCACCCACCCTCTGGGCTTCTCTTTCCTTCACTGTTCTCCTACCTCACTGGTGATTCTTTCAGATTCATTTGTAGGTCCCAGTCCTCTGTCTGATTTCTCAAGGCTGGAGTGCCTCTAATAGTGGGTTTGAACTTCCTGAAAAACCAAGAAAAATTTTACAGTTTTCCTCCTAAGAATTCATGCCTATACAATATCAACTTTTTCCTTTGTTAGCGTTAAATTTCTCTTGTGTTCTTGGATTTGGAAACCTCTGACAATTTTCCTAAATGACCTAAATACTCAGCCAATGTAAAGTTATTTTGTATGTACTTTGGATGTGCTGGTAAGCTTCCACTGTTTACTTTGAATGCTATTCTGCAGTATAAAGAGATGAGTTTGCATTGATATTGTGAGTTTTATGGTAAAAGTCAGTCTTAATTATTTATGTGCTAATTAGATGATGAAGATTCTTTTCTTTATAAACTATCTGGCATGTTTACAATACAATTAAAATTAATCATTCTACATAATCTTGTTTACCTTATGGTTATTGCGCAGCTAACCTGTTGTGCCAAGAACATTGGGAGGTACAGTACAAAGGAAATGTGACCCACAGTGTTAATTACAATATTATTTATCATATTTTCTTAATAGAACAAAAATATAAATAACTGATGCCTTGAATGCTCTTGGGTCTTTACAATGTCTTCTTTTTAAGTATCATCATTGATGGTAGTATTATCTTTATAACTTGGACAGTGAATTTCTAATTTCCAAAAGTGTCAAAAAGTGTTTCATTCTAAATGGCAATTATGGTGAATTTCAGAGTAAAACAATGTTGTGATTATCAAGCACTGAAACTGATATCAGTGTTGTTTTGTGCAAAGAGCATGTCACTTTCATAACTGTGAGATCTGTTTATCAGGTGCTGTTTATAAGCCAGGCTCTATGTAGTAGCTCATCTAATTCTTGTAAGAAATTGTTTATAAAGGCTGTGATTAATCAGTTGAAGTTGGCCTTATTAAATGAGATAGTGATATGGAAGACTAACAAAAAAGATAGAGCAAAGCATAAAGTTTTAACATCTGGGTGTTGGTCTTAAAATCCTGCTCCCCTTAGTATTCTGTGATTTGAATAATACATTTGAATGCCTTTAACCTCTTTTCAGTGCTTGTGAAAAGAACTTGATAACGTTCAATATCCCTGAACCACATGGTTTAGACTTAAGCTAGATTCCAGAATAAAAGTACTGTGTCTTATTCATCTCAGAATCTTAAAAATTAGCTCCCTGCATGGTAAATATAGATGTTTAAGAGTATAGAGGTAAAAGAAACTTACATGCTATAAAATATTAATGTTTTCCCTTACTCATTCATAAAACATTTTTGAGGTATCTACTATGCTGTTTTTATATGACTCTGTAGTGAATAATATTAAATTATTTCAACTCCTGGAATACAAATCAGTAGTCATCTTGTGATGAATTTAGAGCCTCCATGCGTCACATGCTTCTTATGCTCAGACGGGCTAAAATGTCAGCACCATCAATTAATAGGCAAGATTAAATGTCAGCACCATCAATTAATAGGCAAGATTAAATTAGTACAATGCAAATAATATGGCAAGAATATACATGGATTTCACTAAGTTATTACTCTTTTTAAATGAGGCCTATCATTATGTCATTTATGCACCTAAACATCATCTAATGTCTGAATAGCGAGCTTGTATGGAACATGGTTATGTTTATTTCCTGATGATTTTACAACTGGCCTAGCCAGATGCGATATTCTAAGGCTTATTCTTGAGCTAATTGCTCTAATGATCACTAAATTACATTTTCTGGAAAACAAATTTTCTAAAACCAGGTTGTGATTATTAAATAACTCTAATTCAACTAAGGTATTATGTTACATATGCAAATGTGTCCTCTGTTTCTTTTAAGCATGATGGTATTTGCCACAGGACAGAAAATTTTCCAGATTTCCTCATTTTGAAGGGACAGGCTGAAAAATGATCAGAAAGGCAAAAGTCCCTGACTCGACAGTTTATCTTGTGTTCTGAATGACTGCCAGTTAATTCTGCACAAAACCCTTTGAAACATAAACTCTCGGTGGAGTTCATCTAGAGGGCTGTCCCAAGGGAAATGTAGCAACTGAAAGCTTACTTCTGATGCCTATGAACCAAGAAGGCACTGAACCATGTTTCCACCATAGACTTTGTATACTTGGTGGAAAATTATATTTTGGTCAGGATACATGGTACAGAGCTGGAAAGCAAAATAGATGCCTTTTTAAGAAAAAAATATATTCCATGGAATAATGATTATCCAGTAATCATTAGTATTCAATAGTAATCATTATCTAATAGTAATCATTATTGTCTTTCTCCTGGATGCTAGAGATTTTAAATGATACCTAACAATTTTCAATTTTAAGTCAAGTTTACATACATTATTTCACTCTATGTTTTGAAAGGAAACATCTGCTACAGATTTGAAAGGTGCTGGAAAATGAGGAAGATTCTTCATTGGGATGGTATTTTATTCAACAAGGAGTTGTTGCTATTCAGTGAACTAAAATACAAGTTTCTTGTTTACTTTTGTGTACATTTATTGATTAAAAGTAACCATGGCAATGACAACAACAACAAAAGAGGTTGGAAGAATCTTAACCAGTGTGTCCAACTGGCCTAGATTATCCAAATCAGCTTTGTCAAATCAGTGCTGGGCTACGGAGTCAGGCCATAGTTAAGGTTATACAGCCTCTTCCCTTAGTGACTGCGTAAGTGTTTCAGGCAATGGTCAAATGAGTACTTGTATCCCAGGACAATGACCTTGGCACTCTCAGTTACTCTGTGGTGTACACATTTTTCATATTTTGGAAAGAAAATGACATTATTTATCAAGATACCTTAAAATGACTATCTCTAAGCCAGGTAAATGTATATGTAAGAACTTAACCTCAAGGGAAAAATAGATATGTGAAATATTTATGTGTAAATGTTTACAAGAATATTTTCTCTAAGAATAAACACGTGGAAGAGACTTAAACATATAAATAAAGCGGATAAAATTGTTCAGCACTGAAGTATTTTGCTACCACTAATCATCATGTATTTGATTGGAAATGAAGTTAATGACAGTAAGTCATTACTGTCAAATGGTTAAAATAGTTACAGCAAAATCCACATCTAGAGTATTATGCAACATTAAAAAAGACTAGATTTGAGCTATACTAGCACATTTATGTTTTCTATGAGGCATGGGTGGGTAAAAAGCAAGATTCAGAAAATATATGTAAGTTTCCATTTAGCTCACAATACAGGGACAAAAATATAAACATACCTTTCATACATGTACACACTGCCATGCTGCACTCTCCTGGAAACAAAGCCCCTTGCCTCTATCTTTCCCTGACCTCTCCTTCAACTCTATTCACTGAGATATACAGAGCTGGCTATATTAAACCAAATGTTCCCTAAACTGGCTAAAAGTCTAAGACATGAGATAACATCCTAGAGAGGCCATGGGACTCAGAAAGAATTATACCTTCCTGGTAGTAAAGGTGCCAGCCTTGCATACATCAAGCTATTTTTGTATTGCTAATTGGAGGCCTTTATGCCTGGTAAAAAATTGCTCTGTTTCTCATTACAACCAATGCCTACAAAGTTTCTTTTCCTATTACTCTGTGGTGACCCCCACCCACCTCCCTGATTGATACCAATAAAAGCCATAAGCTTTTGGACTCATGGTCCTTTGTTTCACAGAAAACATTGAATCATCCCAGAGCTCTTCAACTATAGAATATTCTCTCTTTGTCTTTCTTTTGCATCCTTGTGTCATATTGCCAGGTGGGAGATCTGAACCCACTGCAGGGGTTTTGGTACACCTATGTGCATAAGTTGGATTAGGTAGGCATAGAAGGTGATACTGCATTGAAGGATGACTACTTTGTTTACAATGTTCATTTCCTTATGGCAAAGAAGGCTCATGTTGCACTGAAGGTTGGAAAGCAAAAAAAAAAAAAAAAAAAAAAGAAAAGAAAAGAAAAAGTAAAAGAGAAATTAGTGTAGTACAAGAACATGATCACATTTTTTAATGAAGCAAAATTATGTATCTTTAGATAATTCTATAAAGAAAATAAATACAATATTTTCACTCATCCTCTTGTTGCATTTAATACAGTAGGGAAATGCCTAAGTTATGTTTGCGTGTAAAAGCAAGATATAGCATCTTACTTGGCCTTCATTTCTCACCATTTCACAGTGGCTATTCCTATTAAAGTCTCCCCTGATTTCCAAATTCAGTGGGCCTATTCTTTAAATTATTTTAGGTATAGTGGCACATTGGTTCATGAACACTTTTGTTGGCAAACAATTTGGTTCACAAAGAGAAGCCCTTGGCAAAATTTTGTTTTTGTTTGTAAACTCTGCATCAGGTGACAAACATGAAAGTGGCTGTCTTTTCCACACAAACACAAATGTGGCCATCTTTTCCAAAATCAAAGAATAAATTAGGTTCATGAACCAAGGCACTGTACCACTGTACTTGATCTCTAGCACTGGACAGGCTGACCACTTTTCTTTTTGGAAACATGTTACTTTTTTGACTGCACTTTTCCTTCTACTTCCTCTGTCTTCCCTTTTGACCCCCCCTTTTTTTTGTATGTTATGATCTCAAAAGTTCAGCAGTAGGGCCGGTGAGATGGCTCAGCGGCGTAAGCGCCTGCCTTGCAAGCGTGAGGGCCCGAGTTCAGCTCCCGGATCCTACATATGAAAAAGGGGCCGGTGATATCGCTCAGTGGCACGGGTGCCTGTTGGCGCACGAGGTCCTGAGGTCGACCCCCCAGTACCCACAAAAAAAAAAAAGTTCAGCAGATGTTGGGAGGGTAGTGGTGGGTGCTGAGATCTCTTCTTTATTTTTTGCATACTCTTTCCCTGTGATCTCACGCAGTCTTATTATTTGAAATTCCATCCAAACTTCTGACCATTTCTGAATCTCCCTAAGCTCTTCTCCACTCCCCATCATCCCCCTTTGCCATCTTGTTAAGTGAGACCCACACACTCACTCCTACCCTAAGGTAATCCAAATGTGACCCTTGGTACTTCTCTTTCTCCCACATCTAACCTGGTGGCAGGCTCTGTGACATGTACCTCAAAGACATACGTTCAGTTTATCCACTTCTTTGCATCTTGGACTCTGCCATCTTTTGTTCAAGTAGCCTTTGTTTCTCCTCTAAACTTGTCCATAATGAGCTAATTTGCCTCCTGCTTTTACCTCTTAAAAGCATGCGCTTCTTTGAGTAGCCAGAGTGATCTTTTAGAAGCACACAGTGGATTATTCTGCTGCCCCAATTACAGCACTCTCACACTGACCCATTCATGTGACTAAAGCCATTTCTTCTTTGTCTGGCTTACCAAGCTGTCTGTGATCCAGCTTCTTCCACTGCCCTTGCCCATTGGAAATGCTTAGCTGAAGTGAATGCTTCTTGTTTCCTTGGATATGCCAGTCTCATACCCTCCCTACCACCTTGGTGACCTTTCCTGAAATAATCTTTCTCTTGATCTTCTCAGGGCTGCCCAACATCCTTCCTACCTCCTTGAAGAAGCCTTCCTGACAATCTAATCTAAGTTAGCTGCTTAGATATTTTCTGTAGAGCCTCTCATTTAATATCTCTGTTTTGCACCTATCCCTATATGTGATTTGATCTTTCTTTTTTTTTTTTTTTTGTGGGTACCAGAGGTTGACCTCAGGACCTCACGCACCAGCAGGTGCCCGTGCCACTGAGCGATATCACCAGCCCTTTTTTTGTATGTGGGTTCCGGGAGTCAAACTCAGGCCCTTGCATTTGCCAGGCAGGCGCTTATGCCACTGAGCCATCTCACCGGCCCTGATCTTTCTTTTATATTTATTTTTTTTTAATTTCCATGCCAGAAGTCTGTGCGGGTTTACCTGCCTTGCTTGCAGACCATATCTTATCACATAGTAAATGCCTAGTAATTGATCTGTTGAATGGATAAATGAATAAACATTGGCTGCCATAAATAACTTCCTTTTCTGTAATTTGGAGATACTAACAGCACTCATATTCTTGAAGAGAAGTAATACTAGTTGTATTCAAAATATATGTTGAATGTTTAAACTTTAAAAAATTATCATAGTAAAAGAGATACTGCCATTAATCCCTCAGAAAATACTCTCCTTCGCTTTGAAAACATTTATCCTATCCTTCCTGTCACGTTATGAAGTAGTTATGGAAGTTTTCTTTCATACTTTTATGACCATAATAGGTAAATGTTTTGAATCCATTCAGGATAGCCATGAAAGTGCAACTAAAGACATGAAAGAGGACTTCCAGAACTGCTCCAGAAAGTGGCGAGAATAATGGAATAAATATTTTTGAAGCAAGGGGGTATATTGTGAGGGGCTAGTGGCAATCTCATATTTATTGAAGAACAATTATGTGGCCTGCAGCATGTTTTGGATTTTATATACTTGAATTAGCTAACATTTCAAAATAAATGTGCAAACTGAATAAACTTTCCATATTTCCGCATAGGATAAAAAACACAAAGCTCATAGAAATTAAGGATCCAGTGTTACTCAGGTCAGTATTGAAACATAGCCTTATTCAGTTCTAAAATCCATGCTTTTTCTAAAGGGTCAAGCAACCTTTTTGACATTTTACTGATCCTCGCTGAATCTCCAGTCCAGGATAATAGTCCAATAAATTGTTTTTTACCACTCCTTTTTTTGTGGGTTTCAGATGTTTGCCAAGGACATAAAGTTATCTTGATTGGTTCCTCTACAACTTGCATTATATCTCATTGCTTTGCCAAAATACTTCTTTTTTTTCATTTTATGTTTCCTTTAATCTTCAGTGGCTTCTCTTCTTTCAAAATGTTGCTTTATTCCCTAATATTCTCTTCTCTTGCTTCTGTCTCAAGAAGCTTTTTGAATTTTGCTGCTACTTCTCCAACCTTTGATCCATTACTTTTTAAGAGTTTACAGGTAGGATGATCTACCTTTGACCTCTCTTCTATACTTTCCCTATCGACTCTTATTGCTTCAACAGTGAGGCCGGTGTGGATGAGTTTTTACTTGTTATTTCCTGCACAGCATCCCTTTCAAACTGTGGTTTCAAGGTATCTTATGATTATTTTTATACAGACATTCTTTTTTTTTTGTGGGTACCGGGGGGTCGACATCAGGACCTCGTGCGCCAGCAGGCGCCCATGACGCTGAGTGATATCACTGGCCCCTTTTTTGTATGTGGGTTCCGGGAGTCGAACTCGGGACCTCGTGCTTGCCAGGCAGGCACTTAAGCTACTGAGCCATCTCACCGGCCCTATACAGACGTTCTTAAGCATCATAAATCCAACCAAATTTATTTCTTCACTTGAAGTTGCCTTTACCTTGAGGCAACTCTCTTTCTTTCCTAAAAATGCTATTATTATTTATTATTATTAATTTTGTTAACTGTTACTACCATCCTCCTGTTAACCAGAGAATTCAGAGTGGCTTTAAAAGCATCCTCCTTTTTGATCAGTTTCAAATTCCTATGCATTCCATTTTTGTATCTTTGATTTTGAAAATTAAGCCTTTCATTTTATTAAGTGTGACTAGGAAGATTAGTCAGTTTTAAATCTCTTGACTCCAACATGACTAATTTTACCTGACTTTAGGACACTTTGTGTCTCCACAATTTTGGATGCAGTAACATGAGTTAAAATGATGAGAAGATGACCTTTTTAGTTATAAGAACCAGAGACCCATAGTTTAACTCTGGAACTTCCTGTGTTCATTTCCTTTTAATGAGCCTTTTAAGCTTTATCTCTAAAACTATGCAACTTTGACCTTTTGCTTCTTTCGGCTAATAATTACCTAATTAACTTTGAAGGCACGTCTCATGCACACTTTATCACTTGGCCACAAACACATTTGGATCAACATTATTTCCACCTTTTCCTACCTTTGTATGCACAGTTCAGCTTGCAATTTGCCAATACAAACATCCTTCAGATTTTTAGTTTAGCTTGAGTACAGAGGTTGAGGAAATGCCTGAAAGCATAGAACTTATTTACACTATACTATAAGAATTTACTTCTAATGACAAAATTAATAAGTGATCATTGTACAACAATTTTAAAACACCACAAAGCACACGCACTCACACATACACACACACAAGAGCTTTAATTCAACGACACAGAAACCATTCTTACTATGCTTTGTAATAGAATATGTATGCATATTTGTACACACACACACTTATATCTGTGTATATATATGCTTAAATTAGAATATTATAAAAATACTATTGGAGTGTTTACTTGTCTACTTAATATTTTCCCCTGTAAATAAATATAATTCTGTAATGTTATTTCAATAACTATACAGTTAGAATAATATAACTATTTTATAGATAACTTCAAGTCAATTTATTTGAGCTTTTAGGTTATTTTCAATTTTCTACTTCTACAAATATTAAATAGATGAGTGTTCTAGATCCAACTTAGTTTACCCTCACAATCTAGAGCAAACCCATGAAATTGAAAGTATTTGAAAAAATATATTACAAATGATGTTAGTTTTTTCCAAGGATAAGACCTAACTAGAGCTCAGAAATGCTGTCCCCAATCAGCCTATCCTTGCCTTACCTGGAGAGTAGCCAGTGAGCAAAATAAGGAGGGTTAATCTGCTAGACACTGGCCATCACCATGGGAACAACTAGGTATTAATTACAGTGGAAGTTTATTTTCCAGTTAGGTCTTATTTTCAGGGGAACCATGGTAACACAGCATTACCATTGTTCATAGCATTTACATTTTATTAGTTATTATACATAATCTAGAGGTTATTAAAAATATACAGGAGGATATATGTAGGTTACATGTAAATATTATGCCATCTTATATAAGGACTTGAACATTTGAGAATGTTGGTTTCTCAAGGGGATCTTAGAATCAATTTTCCACTGGTGCCAAGAGAGAGATGTACTACCTAGAGGCCAATTCTGGCAATCCTCCTGTTTTCCTTAAGTAGCAGTTTTATTGGGACCTAACTGTATTAGTTTCCTATGACTACTATAACAAAGTATCACAAACTTGGTAGCTTAAAACAGCAGACATGATTTCTCTTATATGAGAAAACCGAAGTATAAATAAAGAGCAAAATAAAAGATAAGTAATAGAGATCAAGGAGAAAGATCTTTTGCAAATGGGGAGGGGGCCAAGAGATGGAAGAAGAGGAAAAAAAGGAAGGGAAGGGAACATAAAAAGAATTAAGATATATTATGTACATGTACCAACTTCTCATGGTGAATGTAATTAATCATTATGTGCTACACTCATGTACTAATAAAAATAAAAATTAAAGAAGCAGCACACACTTATTTTGGAAACTTCCAGTTGTACATGTCAAAGTCCAAGATCAGTTTCACTGGTACAAAATCAAGATGTTGGCAGATCCACTCTTTCTCTGAAATTCTGAAGAGAGAATCCTATTCTCTATCATTTCCAGCTTCTACAACAGCATTCTTTGGATTCCATAATATGTGGTCCCTTCCTTCATTTTCAGCATCAGCACAACATCTTCGTCACATTGTCACACTGTCATATTGCCTTCTGTCTCCATGTTCGAATTTCCCTCTGCCTCGCTCTCTTTAAAGACACTTGGGATTACTTTTAGGGCTTATGTAAATAATCAGACTAAACTCTCTGGTTCAAAACTTTTGATTTAACCACATTTGCAATGACTTTTTGCTATTTAAGCCAATGTTCACAGGCCCCAGGTGTTAGGACTTGGATATTTTTGGGGACTGTTATTCAGCCTACCACACAGGACATGCTCATTTGTTTGTGTGTTGGCTGTGGCTTTTTCTGGCTACAATGGATGAACTGAATACTTGTCACAGAGAAGATATGCCTACAAAGCCTAAAAACGTATACATGGGGTGCTTTACAGAAAAAGTTCCTAGTTTTTAGTGGCTCTAAAGAAGAGAGTTCCCAACATGAGCTGCCACTGTTCTCTGGGAAGGGAATGAAATAAGTCAAAACTAACTCAGGACAAAACTAATTAAGTCACAGTTCTTCATGTTGAGTTACTCATAATTGGAGATTTTCTTCTGTTGCTTCACGTGACTAAAATCTTTATTCTGACACCCTGGGGAAGCTCTTTCTGTAGGAATAAGCACTACTTGGTAGTCAGTGTTGTACAAAGTCTAAGTTGTATTGATGGCATGCACCAACATAGTTTCCACATGATATTTTGTCAACAACGAAGTTAAGTGAAGTTTATGCTTACACAAAGACTTTTCATTGTTTTTCCCTTTCTTATTTTCTAAACCAGCCCACTTTGGACCCACATCATGTCACTTCTATTGTTGCATAAATGGAAATTTAAATTTCAGGTTTATGTAATGTTTATCCTCTAAATATCATCATAGCTGCTGTAGAAGTACACAAAACATCTGGGAATATAGTGCTGTTTTGCAAACTATAGTTTGCATAGTATTGCAATAATGCCATTAGTAAACACGTAATTATAACAACCCCCAAATTTGACAATATCGGCAAAAAACATGCAGCCTTTTCCATGAAAGAAAATGATTTATGTGGCTGAGTTCTATGAGGAATGTTAAGAATTTTAAAGATCACTGAATAGTGGATCTCAGTCGAAGGAGAAAAAGGTGTTTTTTTTGTTGTTGTTTAGACTTACGTTTATACATTAGCCACTCTGGTTTTGGCTTTTTGTTAATTCTTAATTTTCACTTAATGACAGTTTAGGGATAGTAACAGCCATTACAGTTGTGCACTGCCTAACAATGATTCAGTCAATGACAGGCTGTATATACAGTGGTGCCTATACTATAGTGCTATGTATGGAGTAGGTCATACCATCTAGGTTTCTGTAAGTGCAACTGTATTGTGTTCACTTAGTGATGAAATTGCCCCATGATGCAGTTCTGAGAATGCATCAATATTAATTAGTGTATCATTTTCCTTATGAAGAGATTCCCATGGGCCAGAAACCAATGCAAGTATTTAATACATGTTGAAGGTTTCAGACCTTTCCACTAAAGCCACTGTTGCCACATTACAGAAAGTGGAGAGACAGGAGAAATAAAGAACTCAAACAAGATCACACCACTAAGTAACCTAGAATAAGAATGCAAAGCCTATAAAAGCTATTCACTCAATCACTGTAGTCCACCGCCTCTCACGTGTGCATTCATGCCAGAAGATCTTTATCTCTGAGATATGAGGAAGACACTGGAGTAGAGAGATAGCATTCCTCCTAGTCCAGAAGAATTTTCTTCTAGAAGTTCCTGAAAGTCTGTCAATAAAAGGTTACATTCTATTAGAATGTGCAATATACATCTAATTAATTTCGGATTCAGCTTGTTAATTTTAGGCTTTTGTTCAGCAGCTTTCAACCTTGGCTATACATTAGAATCTCCTGGAGAGCTATAAAAATACCAATGTCTGTCTCTACTCCAGGGCAATGAAGTCAGAATCTCTGAGAAAGGGGCCCTGGGTGTAGATACTCAGTGTGAAACCAACAGGCAGCTGGGCTGAGAATCCACTATAGGTTTTAATATGCCTCACAGATACAGAACATAGGCTGCAAACATTAGGTGTGCAAGATGAGAATGGTTTCAATTATCCGATTATTAATTCAGGTTGGGAAACACTTGTATAAATGCTCATATGTTTTGGATTCAATAGGGTGCTTCTGTGAGTGTTTCTTTGATACTTCCAGCATTTTTCAGAACTCTGGATCTTTTAACATAGCTTCATGTGCATCAGTTTCATGGAAAGAGATAGGAAGAAATGCCTTTCTAGTGTAGATTCCAAGTCTTACAATGCCTGCCACCCAAAAGTAAAGAGAATATGTATGTGCTTGTTTCTCCACTGGATTCTCCTCATTGCCATGCACCAGTCTTCTGCTACTCAACATACTGTACTGTTTCATTTTAAGAAAGAAAAAGGCTTTTAATTCATAAGACAAGTACAATAATTTTGGGCAAACACTGGCAATTTTGATGGTAGGTATCACCATCAAAGATCACCAGGATTTATTTCACTTCAAGCTATTATGAGGCCCAGCAGTTACATAAATTGAAGCACTTCTTTTTCCATGATGGAACAAGGCTGAAGTAGTTCAGCTATGGGAGACGTATGTTAAAACTGTTAGGGCTTATTAGCACAAAACAGCAGGCTTGTCATATACAGATGAACCTGAGATTTTCTTCTAGTCCAAGCACCCAACTACACACACACACGCACACGCACACACAAAGAGAGAGAGAGAGAGAGAGCGAGTTCAGCTAGAGAGTCTTCTAGTGTATTAATAGCAATGAAAAGAATTATTGCATGGGAATGTGCTATAAAAAAGCACAAGTAGTTTTTTGAGTGTCACTGCATTTATTAATTATTGGAGAAAGAAACACTGGGAGGTGACCTGTGATGATAAACAATTTTGCTTTCATCAGTTCTAAACAGGAATCTTTGAATTTTGTGGCTGGCTGGCTGGGGTATCTATATAAATTCCAGAGATGTTCTTTGCCTTGTCCTTGGAGATGCCCTAAAGTGGATAGTTTCATTGGACAACATCCTTGACTATTGAAGGAACTAAGAGAAAGAGTTGACAAGATGATCTAATAGGCCTTTTATGTTTCCTACTCCTTTTCTTGGATGGAAGTAGTAAGCATGCATTCAGAAATGAGCTCTGTCTTTCAATGGGTGAATGAAAGATGCCCATATTTTTGCCCACTTGATCTAAATATCCTTTCATGCATGAATTTCTATCATTGTAAATGAGTAGAAAAGTCAAAAGGGAGCAGAAATGCTAGGAATTGGGCCAGAAGTTAAATGTGCCCATAGTAGCTCTTGGAGATGGGATCATTAGCCAGTGTAAAATTCTCTGCATGGGAAACTGATTTTATGCCAAAAGGTTTCTCTTCCAAACTTTTCCATCTCTCAGTCCTTTCTTACCCAGACTTTTTTGGAATGGAATTGACAATAACCTCTTTTATCATCATCAGAACTTTGGTGTTTTCTAGAATACAGGGTCCTTATAACTGGAACAACATACATTTTATTTTATTTTATTTTTTTGTGGGTACCAGGGGTCGACCTTAGGACCTCACGCGCCAGCAGATGCCCCTGCCACTGAACGACATCACCGGCCCCTTTTTCGTATGTGGGCTCCGTGAGTTGAACTCCCATCTCACTGGCCCGCAACATATATTTTAAATCAGGGTAGACACATCAGAGTCATGTCTTAACCTGTTGGCATATTGTTATTCTGATGACACTAATTTTGAGATTAGGATAAGATGATTTCTCAGTTTTCTACAGTGGTGGGATTTGCATAAAATTAAGTGAAATGAATAATGAGATATCTGACTAGGTTATAGCCACACTAGTTAAATGAAGGCTAGTCAACCCAGAAAACCTGACTTATGTAATGCTCTTCAGCTTCATGGTCACCCATATTTTTGTTTCACATCATATGTTTTCAATTTCTGTTCCTCTTTTAATAAATTTATAGCAGCTTTTGATTTATTATTTTGCTTTTAAAAATTATATTTCATTGACACATGGTAATTGTACTTATGTATGGTGTAAAGTGTAATATATTAATACATGTCTAAAATGTGTAATTTCAACAGCAAAAGAACCAAATTAACTGATTAAAAATGAGCAAGTGATCTGAATAGATATTTCTCAAAAGAAGACATGCAAGTGGCCAACAAGTATATGAGAAAATGTTCAGCATCACTAATGATCAGGGAAATGCAAATCAAAACCACAATGACACATCATCTTCAGTTTGAATAAGTATCATAAAAAAGACAAAAGTAACAAATGTGGGTGGAGATTTGAAAAAAGGGAAACTGTTATACACTGTTGGTGGGAATTTAAATTAATTCAACTCCTATGTTAAACAGTATGGAAGTTCTTCAAAAAGCTATAAATAGGACTACCATATTATCCAGGTAGGTGTATATCCAAAATAAATAAAATTAGGTTACCAAGGACATATTAGCACCTCCAAGTTTATTAAAGAAATATTCACAATAGCCAAAATATGGAATCAGGCAATGAGTCCTTCAACAGATGAATGAAGAAAAGGTGCTACATATATATAGTGGACTGTTATTCAGCATAAAAAAGAATGAAATCCTACCACTTGTGGCAAAATTGGTGGAACTGGAGGTCACTTGATTAAGTGAAATATGGCAGGTACAGAAATACTAACAGAATATGTTGTAACTCATATGTGGAACTAAAATAATTGATTTCATGGAAGCAGAGCGTATAACAGAAATTTCCAGGAGCTGGGATTTATAGGGAGAGCAGAGGATTTAAAAAGGTTGATTATTCAGTCTAAAAATAATCAAGAAGAATAAGTACTGATGTTCTATAGCACATTAGAGTGATTATAATTATGTATCAATACTTTATTGTAAACTTTAATTAAAAGAAAGGATTTTAAATGTTCCCACCACAAAGAAATCATGTGTTTGTTTTTTGATGTCTCTCAGTCATCATAATCTCCTCTATTCTTTTGCTGAGATCATTCTTTCCATCTAAAACACCTGTCCCTTTCCTCTGACAAGCTGTGCTTCTCTATGACAGTAAAATTGATCTTAGAATTCACCTTTTTAAGTGTTATTCACATGTAATTACGCCTTTATATCTGTTGGGATATATCATTCGCAATTTTGATGTAACATTTTGAAAACAATAGGCCATTTTTCAGATGCTTCATCATAGCCAGGTTTCAGTGTCCTTAGTGGGTTCCATGACTTCCAACCCTTCTATCTGCTCAGCACACAGTGAATGTTACCCAAGTCAGGATGGTAGAACAAATGCTTGGCCAATAAGTCTGATATGCTGAGTGGAATTTTTAGTTTTTTTTAAAAAGTACAACAGCAATGGATTTACACTAACCTGACATACACTTGATATTATATATATGTACATATATAGATGGCAATAAATTATATATAATATACCTGTATGTAATGACAGCAATAAATTATATATAATATACTTGTATATATATTTGCATATATAAATTTCCTTTACTTATAGTATAAAAAAATTAGGAAACATTCTGAAGAAAATCATGCTTTAAGCATAAATAAGCCTTATTAAATTTAAAATTGTTTGGAGGGCTTCTGCACATATTTATTCAAAGATTATACGTCATTGAATAAGAGCCTGAGGGATGTAATTCAGCACAGATATTGTTATAAAAGAAAAAAGACTAAATATGAGTTGTGAAAGCTATTTCTAATGCCTTAGTAAAGTGATAATTTTTTAGTTTTTAAAAAGTTATCAAATTACTCAAAAGGCACTTTCAAATTTCAATTTTAACTTACAATACTAATTTTGAAAACAATTAATTATGAAACATTGGTATTGAAGAAAGTTATTTTTCTATAATTTACATTTTATGTGGGTACCAGGAGTCAACCTCAGGACCTTGCTCTTGCCAGCAAGTGCTTGTGCCGCTGAGTGATATCACCGGCCCTTTTTTTTCCTTCATGTGTGTACAGGGAGTCAAACTCAGGACCTCGCGCTTGCCAGGCAGGCGCTTATGCCACTGAGCTATCTCACCGGCCCTATAATTTACGTTTTAGGTACATTTTAAAAATTATTTCCTACTGATCATCCCATTTCTTCCTTCTCAGTGTTCAATATTGGTTTCTGCCTAAAATGATACATTTGAGAAAATGATAAGAGTTTTCCAAAAAGTAGCAGAACTTTTAGACAGATGGAGATGCAATACCTTGTGGGATTCTACCTGAAAATCAATTCCAGGGCCTAAGAGAGTTACCATATTTTTCAATAACATTATACTTACGCTTTCAGGATAGCAAGGATGAAGTTAGTATCAAAATTACTAGCTACTAAATAAACTTCTATATAATTTTTTTTGCAGGCAATTGGAAATCTTTCTTTACAACAATAATGGCTTAACTCTCTTGTACTTATGTTGTAATTAAAGTGAATGTGTGATATTTGCCATTTAAAAATATTTCTTCAAATTTTTTGTTACTGTGTTTCTCATCTGAATAGGTTGCAAAGATCAAAGGTCAGGTATTTTAAAATAAGATACTTCGAGGGAAGAACTGCTCGTTGTAAAACTAAGAGCTCATTCATCATGGTATTTTACATAGAGAAGAATCTGAAAGCTATAATGCATTATATTAACAAATATATTTATAAAATTTGACTGTATTGGTACCTAGATGCCACATTTCTATAAGCAAATGGAGCTATGATCATGCAAACTGATATGATTTTCCCTGAAAATATTTACTTGTGCATGTGGATAAATGAGAATTTCTACTCATAATCTATACTACTATGTGCTTTCTATTTGAAGTTGATACACAAATCTCCTCACCTATATAGATCATGAGTGTTCATATAACAAGTACATTTAATAAAATACTTTATAATAGATTTCTAATTATGCTAAATAAAAATCCATTTTATCTAGACAATATGTCAAAGAGGAATATACAAAATTATAAAATTTTTAAAATAAAATAATGTCATACTTTATAAAATGGGTTAGACTAAGAAAATATCTTTAATATTAAGAAATGCTGTTGTTATTTTGAGAAAGAAAGTTACGTATAGATAGTGAATCTGTAATTCTCATTAGAGTATTCATCCTGTTTTCTTTCAGTTTAGGTTTGATTCCAAGTACTTGAAAATCTCCCAATAGGAAGACTTTTTAAATTGACAGGAATGCGTGGCACTTTCACTCTGAAAGATAATTGTATAGAACATTGTTGAACTCATTTAGATCACTGTACTAGTGATAAGTACTATTGAAGAAGAGTTTCATGTCTGCATTTAACAGTAAAATAATGTGACCTTGACCTCTCCAGATGATTCAGTAATAAACTTTATTAGTTGCACATGGTTTGGGAAGAGTGAGTGTTTATTGATATGGCCACTACTTTCAATAATTAATTGTCAAAAAACTCTTCACAGAAATAATGGCAGAAAACTTCTGAAGCATGGAAAAAGAATTTGACATACACCTGACTGGCAAGCACAAGGCCCTGAGTTCAATTCCTGGTACCAAAAAAAAAAAAAAAGATTTTGACATACAAATAAATAAAGCATATAGAACTCCAAACAGCCATGACCAAAATGAAACTACATGAAGACATATAATAATCAAGTTTCCAGAAATTTAGCACAAGAACAAAATATTAAAAGCTGTTAGAGAAAAGAAATAGATCACCTATAAAGGAAACCCTATCAGAGTCACAGCAGTCTTCTCAATACAAACCCTCAAGTCAAGAAGAGTTTGGAGTGAAGTATTTCAAGTTCTGAAAGAAAACAACTTCCAACCCAAATTGATGTACCCTACAAAACTATCTGTCAAAATTAATGGAGAAATAAGATACTTCCATGACAAAGAACAACTGAACAAATTCATGGCCACCAAACCAACCCTACAAAGAGTACTGAAAGATAGAGATAAAAATGACCACAATTCCAAGAACAACAACAGAAAGAAACCACCAGGCAGGACAAGCAATTAAACAGAGGGGAAAATCAGGGAACCAACAGCAGAAAAATATGACAAAGTAAGCCAATACATATCAGTTATAACTATAAATGTAAATGGCCTCAATTCACCAATCAAAAGAAACAGACTGGCAGAATGGATCAAGAAACAAGATCCAACAATATGCTGTATACAAGAAACACATTTAACTTGAAAAGAAATTCATAGACTGAAAGTCAAAGGATGAAAAACAATCTTCCGTGCAACAAGAACCCAGAAAAAAGCTATTCTGTTTGCAGACAGTGTGAACTTCAAACCAAAAATGATCAAAAGAGATAAAGAAGTCACTACATACTCATTAGGGGAAAACTTCAAAAGGAAGAGATAACAATTAGCAATGTGCATGCACCAAATATGGGAGCACCCAACTATATAAGACAATTATTAAGAGACATGAAAAACCAAATAAGCAATAACACAGTTGTAATGGGAGGCCTTAATATCCCATTGTCACAAAGAGTTAGATTGACAAAAAATCAGCAAAGAAATGTCAGAACTGAACCAAACCTGTGAATGAATGGACTTAATAGACGTTTTCAGAGCTTTTCACCCAACATCATCAGAATACACATTTTTCCCAGCTACACACAGGACATTATCTAAAATAGACCATAAATTAGCCCACAGAACATGCTTAAGTAAATGAAAAGGAATTAAATTTATCCCATGCATATTATCTGACCATATAGCAATGAAATTGGAAATTAATGGCAAAAGAAACTGTAAAAACTCCATAAAACATGGAAATTAAATAACACCCTTCTAAACAACCAATGGGGCAAAGATGAAATTAAAGAAGAAATCAGGGCCGGTGAGATAGCTCAGTGGCATAAGCGCCTGCCTGGCAAGCCTGAAGTCCTGAGTTCCCAACTCCCCATACCCACATACAAAAAAAGAGCCGGTGATATCGCTCAGTGGCACAGGCACCTGCTGGTGTGCGAGGTCCTGAGTTCAACCCCCAGTACCCACAAAAAAAAGAAGAAATTAAACAATATCTACAACTAAATGAGAAAGGAGATACAACATACCAGAACTTATGGGATGCAATGAAAGGAGTCCAAAGAGGGAAATTTATAGCAGTTAATTCTCACATCAGAAAGCATAATAAGCACAAATAAACAATCTAATGTTACACCTCAAGCTTCTAGAGAAAGAATAGCAAATCAAGCCCAAAGTCCATACAAAGGAGGAAATTATAGAGATCAGAGCAGAAATTAATGCAACGGAGACTAAGAAAACAGTACAAAGAATTAATGAATTGAAGAGTTGGTTCTTTGAAAGAATAAATAAAATTGATAAACCCTTAGTGAATCTTATCAAAAAAAGGAAAGAAAAAACTAAAATTCATGCATTGAGGAGTGCAAAGAGTGAAATCACTATAGATCTTGTGGAAATTCTGAAGATCATTAATACCTACTTCAAAAATCTTTACTATTGGGCAGGTGAGATAGCTCAGTGGCATAAGCACCTGCCCAGCAAGCACGAGGTCCTGAGTTCAACTCCCGGAACCCACATAAAGGAATAAAAGGGCCGATGATATCGTTCAGTGGCACAAGTGTTTGCTGGCAAGTGCGAGGTCCTGAGGTCGACTCCCGTTACCCACATAAAAAAAAATCTTTACTATCATAGGATGGAAGAAACAGAAGAAATGGGCAGATACCTAAATACATATGAATTACCAAAGCTGAATCGAGAAGATATATAGGTCCTGAGTTCGACTCCTGGTACCCACATACAAAGGAAAAAAGGGCCGGTGATATCCCTCAGTGGCACAAGCGCCTGCTCGCAAGTGCTAGGTCCTGAGTTCAACCCCCGGTACACACACACACAAAAAAAAGAAGATGTAAAAATTCTGAATAACTCAGTATCAGTTAATTAAATTGAAAACATAATTAAAAACTTACCAACAAAGAAAATCCCAGGTCCCGATGGATTCACAGCTGAATTCTATGAGAAATTTAGAGAAGATCTAATAACACTACTGATGAAACTCTTTAATGAAATTGAAAGGGAAACAATACTCTCAAAGTCATTCCTGGAAGCAAGTATAACCCTGATACCAAAACCAGAGGATGACCCAATGAAAAAAGAGAACTACATGCCAATCTCCCTAATGAACATAGATGCAAAAATCCTCAATAAGATACTGACAGACAGAATGCAGCAAATCATCAAGAAGATTATACAGCCTGACCAAGTAAGCTTCATACCAGGAATGCAGGGATGGTTCAACATATGCAAATCAATAAATGTTATGCACCCTATCAACACAGCCAAAGACAAAAGTCACATGGTCATTTCAATAAATGCAGAAAAAGCATTTGACAAAGTCCAATACCCATTCATACAGGTTTAATGCAATTTCAATCAAAATATGATTAGCATACTTCACAGAACTAAAGAAAACATTCCTAAAATTCATTTGGAACCAGAAGAAGTCAGACACGGAAAGGAGAAGTGATGAATGCTTGACACATATCATCAAGACTCTTTGTGGGATAAAGATGATCACTTGAAGTCCCCAGCAGTTCATCACAGTGCCATCCAAGGACTTGATCATTATTAGTAATAGCAGTAATAGCACTCATTATACCCTCATTAAAATAAGTTAATTAATATTATACCCAATAATTAAGAAATCAACAACCACTTAACTAAGGGCGTAATGTATACCAGATAATGTATGGCACTACATTAAAATGAATCTACATAGTAACATCATGAAACAGATATTATGCCCATTTTACAGATGAAGAACTATATATATTCCTGTACTTCATTCCTCTCTCTCCCTCTCTCTTTTTCTCTCTCTCTCTCACTTTCAGGGCTATTTCTACAACTTTTGGTTTGGTTCAGCTCAATTAATTTTTATCAGGTTATTAAGATGTAAAACAACTATCAATGACACAATTACATTTCTCTTCAATTGAGATGGCACTCAAGCAAAAAAAAAAGAGAAAGAATGAAAAAGAGACAGAGAGAAGAGGAGATGAGAGGTGAAGAGAAGAAAAAGACTCAAATGATTAACATGATAAATACCTCCTTAAAAGCAGAGCCATAGCTTTTGTAAGAAATTATCTGTTAGGGTGAGTTGGTTTGGTTCAACTGACAAACAATGAGAATTTAAGACAATGAGAATTTACCAGTTGAACTGTGATTAACTTTTAACAAGTAAAACTAAGTAAGTACAATAACTTTTGTCCCTTGTGTGCATTTCTTATCACCCCAACTAAGAGATCCTGGGAATTTGATGACAGCCATTGAGTAAACACATGGTCTGTTGTTCCTAGGCCACCATACGAATGTCAGATGTCCTAAAAAATGGGAACTTCTGGAAGGCAAGTGTCCCTGGAGGGGAAAGAGGCCTCAGTGATGATCTTCCCAAGACCTCCACATCAGTGACTTTGCCTTAGTGACATCCCCTGGGCACAAATGTTTTGATGCCTGCTCTGGCTCCAAAGCTTTGCCTCAGCCTGCTACGCCATGGAATTCTTCTCCCCCAGAATCATGATGAATTTACCAGCCATGGGGTCATTTCCTTACTACACTGTAATTGCCATTTAATGTAATTCCTTTGTCCTCTTTTGAAGGATTTTAATATTGAAAATTTGTTTTATATCTGGCCAAGTTTTCTTTCAATTGCTTTCAGCTTTATTGTCTTTAAAAAATCCTTTCAATTCTATGACATATCACTAGGGAAATGAGGCAAAAAGCTGAGAATATAGCATTGGAAAGCAGCCCAAAATTAATGCCTACACCATTCCTTTTGAATGAACATTTGATTTTATAGCTTCGTCCAGCACACATGTGATGAAATCACTTGAACCTGATTAGAGAAGAATTAGGAATTTTAGTTCTCTCTTCACAAAAGAAGGTGGAAAGTAGCTCTCTAGGAGTTCGGGTGTGGTGGGTACAAAGATATAATTCTTGGACACTCAGGGCCTCTATGAAGGGCTCCTGGAGGTCACTGCTGTTCCAGCTCTGATTAGTAGTGGTTACATGCAGCTGGCTGTGGATCACAAAGGGCAGCAAGGTCAGGAAAAAGGTTACATCCCAGGAGTGTGCTATGATCCCAAATCTGATGAAAATTTCCTAGAGTTTAATGTGATCTCAGAGGACAAAATAAACTCATAAATACATAGCATAACCTGTGAATTTTATTGTAAATCATAATACTATGTGTTATTTAACAAATGTCAAAAGTCTATTCCTGCTACCAGAATTAATGTGGGGAATTGAGAGTCCTTTTATATGCAAGTAAGTAGAAGAACAGCCTATTTCCCTAAATGCCACAGAGGTCAATTTCAGTGTCATATGTTCGGGTCCTATAAAGGATGCTGTCAGTGTGGGATATCCTACTCATCAGGAATACTTTTCTTTCATTAAGAAAGATTGACCTCTAACTCTCCCATTGCCTTCTCCCTAGAAGGAGACTGTTCACAAACTTCTACTTTTTTTTTTTTTCCGGAAATTGATTTCCTTGTATAACAATTACTGTAATTGAGAAACACATAATAATCTAAGATGTCTTTCCTGCTGGGAGTACAGTTTGCACCTCTCTATATTCATTTTGTCTTCAGAAGAGACAGAGAACAGCAGGTCACTTTGTTTAATAAAATAACTTTACATGATTGCTGGAGGGTTAGTAAGCCATTCATCAGTGTGGGTCTTTATCCTAGTATGGAATAATCATTTTAACACTCATATGAAATCATAGCTTTGAACACCAGTCAAGAGTGTTAATTTATTTCTTCTGACTCCCCACCCTAGCTGTCAGCATTTTCATCTTAAAGAGACAGGTTCATAGTCAGGAGACCAGGAAAAAGCAGGCATTCTTTGATGCTTCCCTTCCCCCAACCACATAACTTCTTTCCTGCAGAGATGAAACAGAAAAAGTAAAATCCATAAGTGGGAAAGAGGCAATCATCCCACGACTGAAGCAACTTTAACCTAGGTCATGCTTCAGAAATTTAGCCATGGAAGGTTGGCAACAAGAATCTTTCCTGAACTGCTCTTTGGGTGGGAAAATTCAAGTCAGTTCAGAACAAGTTTGAAGAAGAAAAAGTCATATTTTTCTAACATTCTGAAAAATTAAATTAGTGAAAGGTACTGGGTTTAAAATTATTGAAAGTTATTATTTTCATAAGAACATGCATGTTGATCCTCTTTACATCAAAATGATGACCTCTTATAGCCTTATACCCTTAACTTGGTATCCATTAAAGAAAAGATCTCTTAGGTTGTAGAGATCTGTTAGCTCTCACTGGGTTCTGTTGAAACTAAAAATTATACCCATAGTCAGCTCAGCAGATGATTTTTGAAAATTATGAGAAAAATGAACTCTAACTGTGATATTTGCATTGTTTTTATCCCTCTTTGATTCCTTCTCACCCTGTTTCATGCCTTTGCGCCATGACCACTCATTAGATGATACCTGGCTTTCTCATCCAGGAAGTCTTATAACAACTAAACCCAACAGATGAATGAACTTCCAGATGCTGGGTTAGAAGCCTGACTAGATTCAGTGAATATAGCATTCCATAATGTACAGTTAGAATAGAAACAAACTTGTGTTGTCACCCCTAGTTCTGACATCTCTTGAATTCTGAATTGTTTTGATCTATTGACCGTTGACATTATGGTATCTTACTATTATTTCATAATCTATTTCCTTTAAGTAGGAATTTCATAATCCTAACTAAATGGCACTATTATCATTTGCTTTTGAGAAAGGCCATTGTCTGTGATGATAGCCTATAGTTGGTACTAACGCAATATGATCATTTTGTAATTTCATCATGATGCTAATATTGAAAAACACTGTATGTATCAGATTACTGTGACAGATTCTGAGGAAGAAACAGGGATTTCAAAGCCCAAATAGAACAAAAATTTCTAATTCAAATTTTTATTCATAAAGTTTTTTCTCTAAATTATAGAAATATAGAAATTATAGAAGTATAAATATATTTATGCAAATAAATTATGAATAAAAATATGGTCTATACTATATTAATATTTCTGAAATTTTATTTTGTAAGAAAATCATTCCTAGTGATAGTTCAAAAAAGAATTTGCAAAGCTCACTACATTTTAAATAAGTTGAATGTGAACTTTCATTTCATTTTGTGTTTTAAAAATCCTAAGTTTAGGATGGCATGAATATTCCCAGAGGCTTACAAATGCATAATTGCAAAAAATTTTAAACAGATGAACAGGAAGAACAGCATAGCAAATGATAATTGGTTAATTCTGGAGATAATAGGTCAAAAAGGAAAAGCTTAAATAGCTATTTTTTATATATCATTGATTACCTTTTTATGCAAAAGATTATTGACCAAACATTGAATAAGAATCTGTCATAATTGAAAGAAATACACGGTCTGAATGGTTTTTGACTTACAGGGCTCTTTATCAAAGGGAAAAATTCTTGTGGCTTTATTATTAGATGACTGTCTGAGAACAATGTTTAGCACCAAAAGAACTCTTTTGAAAGCACTGCAACCCTCTCCCTTCCCATTTGTTGACCTGGATTTCTTGTATTAGCACCAACATGTTAAATTTATGGCTTCTCCTGACTTCCTAGACAAATATTTCATGAAAAGTTATAGCATTGTTATAGTATTTCAGATATCCCTCACTGATTTTCAAAGGGCAAACAGAAGCCATATGCCAATGTCTGCATTCTGTTAGATCTCTTTTTTTAGCCATTTCCCTCTTCAGCTCTCAATGATAATTAATCCAAAATTTTTCTTAATAGGGAGCCACTCTGAATTCCTAAGGATGTGGCCCAGTGAAAACCCAATTTATTGTCTGAAAAACAGTGATAAGGTACTGTACTACAATGGTTCAATTATAATTTTATGTACAGAATAAAACTGTAATTGAAAGACTCTTTTCCCCAAACAAAATTTGAAAACATGTCCAAGTTATTAGTAAATCAAGTATATTAGATGATTCTAAGTTATGATGATTTGGCTTACTTCTTGAGAGTTCTTTATGTATGATATAAATTGTAGCAGTAAACCCACAATTAGAATATAGAATATATTTGAGGAACAATGCATAAGGAAATGCCCCAGTTTCTTAAAATACTGTATTAGTCAGATCTCCTGTCACTGAGACACAATTCCTGACACCCAAAACTTAAAGGAGAAGAGGTTTAATTTAGCCCATAGTTTTAGAAGATTCAGTCTATGGTCAGCTCGCTCCAAGGAAGAAATATCATGTTCGACATGGTGGTGAGAGGTGAGTACCAGAGGGCTTGGAGACCTTGTGCTTATGGCCTTGCTAGTTTCAGTCCACATAGCCTGTGTCTTGATCTGGGCCTACTCTTAAATTATGGCTTTTTTCATTAGATGTTCCATGTTCCTGGCATCTCTGAGTTCCTGGGGGCTCTGCTGCACCTTTGCCTTCATTGTGATGACTTCATACACTACCGTCTCAGTGATTCTTTGACTTGTCTCTCAGGCTTTTCTTTAAAATCTGGTTGGAAGCCTTCCTGACCCTACAAATCTTCCATTCTGCATGTTGGCAAAACCAGCATCAACTGGATGGTACCAAGATCAGCTGCCAGCTTGAGCAGCAGCTAGACCCACTTGGGCCATGGCTGCAGGGCCTGTCAGGGCCCAGATGGCTGAGCATAGTGAAGTGAATTCTAGGAACCAATTCCCTAGAAGGCCCTTCTTGATCAGCCATCCCAGGGATTCTCTTCTTAATGAAAGTTTCACACTTTTGTACCTTGAACTGGTGATGGGTTCGTTCTTGCTGATTTTTGAGATGTCCACAAGGCATCTTTCTTCTTATCCCTTTACAAAGTACTTGGTTTCTTTTGAATAGTGCTTAACTCTTCAGCATCTGCACCTCTTTTGGCCTCAACTTTACATGTGGTTCTCTCTTTAAAACAAACCTAGGCTTCTTACTTTATTAGGAAAAGGGCCATGATGACATTAGCTTGCTCATTTCAAAGCACCTGCACTGCTTCATGGTGCTTCCTTACAAAAATTTCTAAAGCATGAAAACACTCTATCCCTACCGCCAAAATACACATGTATGCATATGAATGAAAATGGATAACAGATCTCATTTTATAAAACGTTCTTGCTAATGACAAGGAAAGTTCAATTGTGTTAACCATCTTAAAGTATAGTCTTATAAAGCATAGAAATATTTGCTCTATTTTTCATTTAAATTTTCCTAAAAGAACCAGCCGAGCAGATTTCAAAAGAAATTATGGGAACAGAGAATGAATATTTTCTTTGGTGATTTTTAAAAGAAATTGATATTGGCCTTTCATGCTACCAGAGTAAAAAATATTCAGATTGTTTGGAAAGAGCCGAATTCATGTCAGCTTTAAAGGATGAGGATAATCTGAAGCCATAAAATATGGGTTTTGGTAAATAAGTAACAACAAAAGTTGTTATAACCACATAGTGGTTATAAAATACCCATATGCATTCAAAACTATTTTGGAATGAACATGAGACATATTTGAAAAAAAATTACTTCTTATCCCAATTTTGAAATTTCAGGGAGAAGTACAATTTCACTAATTTATATTTATTGCTACATATTTGAAGTGAACAAATGTTCCATGGAGGTAGGTTGGTTTACTGATTCAGTATAGGGATAAAAATCCACTAAGACCTTCATGAAAAATTGAGGCACCTGGGAGAAACATTGCATTTTTGTCTGATATATATATGTATATATATATATATATATATATAAATTTTAAAATCTGGAACAAAGGTTTAAGACACTCCCATACAGAGTGAGGCCAAAGGTCATTTAAAACCTCTCCAAGGTGCCTTGGATAAGCAAAGAGAGTATCTTGAGTTGGAAAGTAATTGATCTGCCAACACTTGATCCTTGCACAGGAGCATAAGTGGAAGGATGTACATTTTTTAGAACATATCTTCCCGCAAGAGTTAAAGACATCATATTACAGTGATACATGCATACCCATGTTTATAAAAGCACAATTCATGAAAGCTAAATCTTGGAAGCAGACTGTATGTTCATTAGCAGATGAATGGATACAGAAAATGGGGTATTTATACACAATGGAGTATTAGTCTGCCATAAAGAAAGATGACCTTGAGTCATTTGTAGGAAAATGGATGTATATTGAGAGCATAATGGTAAGTGAAATAAATCAGACACACAAGCTTAAATATCACATGATTTCTTTTATATGAGAAACCCAAATTATAAATAAAGAACAGAATAAAAGAAAGATGATAGGAAGTGGGGAGATAGATCTTTCTCCAAGGGGAAGGAAATCAAGAGATTGGGGAAGGGAAGGGGGAAAGAGGGGAGAAAAAGGGGATGAAAAAACTGAGATGCATTATGTACATGTACCAACTTCCCACAAGGAATGTAAACATTATATACTGCGAACATGGACTAATAACTTTTTTTTAAAAGAACACTTGGTATTGGTCAGGGTAACTTGGTCAAGCTCCTGGGGGAGCAAGCTCCAGAGATAAAAATTTAGATGTTTACCTATTTTTTTCAAAGCTGGTATTCAAGGCGAGTAGTAGTTTTGAGAAAGGTTTCTCACCCACCAGGACCAGTGTTGTGCTAGCAGTGTCTGAAGTTCATGGGAAACATGTTAGTGGAAGTAGGTAGCAGGGCCATAGCAGAGGTTGCTGTGGGCACAAAAATGGTTTTAAGTTGAAGTCTAGCCAGTGTCAGTGGGCGGAGAAGGTGGATGCAGCTGCCTGACAGGAACAGGCGGAGATATTGAGAGTCCAGATGCCACTGGAGTGAAAGAACAGGAGCTCTTGCTGAAGAGAACATCTGTACTCTCCATGTGGTATGAGCAAGGAAGCAAGGGACATATAAAACTGGTAGGAAGCTGAGTACAGGACCTTTAGAAGCTTTTTTCAGATCTGTTTTTGTCAATTATAAGCAAATTTGGGGGTGGATATAATAAAATCAAGTTTTCACTGTCCAAAATGAAAGGTTTCTATGCCTGAACTCTTTTGCTTTTCGATGACTGATTTTCCTGCTTCTGTACTTTGTTTTAATCGGTCAAGAACATGAAGTGGAAGGAAACACCACTCTCTGACCTTCTATCAGTTCCTGCAGCTCTTCCTCTGGGACAGGCTTATCAGATAGGCAATGCCAGAACAATGCAGTATCCCAACAATGTTTCTGCCAGTTCTGAGAGTTGCACTGCCCAGAGGCAAGAGATTCCAAGAAACAGGTATAGGGCGCTGACTTCAGAGATATTTATAAATGGAAGAATCTGATTGAATCAGAAACAGCTGGGAGAACCTGCATATTTTATCTGAACCAAGGATCCTGTTAGGGGTACATCTTAGATGCCTTGGGAAATCCTATCATATGTAGGAAGCCGACTGTAGGAGCAAACACTAAAACAAAATGATTTTCAGTTGGAGATTTTGAATTAAACGCACCCATCTCTTCCACTTTCTGAACTCACCCCCCACAACCAGCTAAAAGTACAATATAAACTTCTTTTCAGAAAAAGTTTTTATCTGTGCTTATATTTATATTAATTATTCATGCTTATTCTATGACAATAGTGCTAGGAGACCAGACACTTCCTCTGCAGAAGTGCAGTGTATAATCTGGCAGAAGTAGAACTGATTGATGCCCTCCCCAAAAACCACCAGAACAGGGTCTGTGCTATTCAAAATCAGCCTTAAGACCAGTCCTCAAAATCCCCTTTCGATCAAAAGGCTGCTTTAAATTCCCTTTTGAATAGAAATTATGCGCTGGCTAGAAATACTCTGACAATATCTGTTGTTGCCTTTATAACTAAAATACTTTTGTAGTCATAGTAATGAACAAGAAATTTACTAGTTCATCTCTCCATGGAGCTACAGAATACACTTATTACTCCAGAGTGGTTGCCAGTTCTCTCCGATCATCCTCTCATGCATTTGGAAAGCTGATAGTACTCCAAAGTTCATGTTGGATTGACAGGTTAGCTCTGGAATTTTTTGTGTTTTTCTTTCTGATATATGTGACTAAGCTTACATTTCTTGCATTTGGGGAATATTTTAGCAGCAAAGTCATTTTTTTAAAGTTTATTTTATGTGTGATTGTGCAATCCACACATACAATTTTGTAGAAAACTAGAAATCACAATAATGAAAAAAAATCACAATTCTTTTGATTTTAGGTACTGTTACACAGGATTTTAAAATGTTTATACTTTTAAACTAAATTTTTTCAAATTGAAAGGCCTAAACTGAATGAAATTTTGAAGTTTGGCTGACATTGGATGAATGCCCCAAAACTGAGAAAATTTTAAGGCTCTGATATTTGAAAATTTCTTGCAGTTTCTCAATGAGAGTGACATTTCCTTGTCTTCAGTTGTGGAAAAGTTATTCTCTAGATGTTCTTTTTTATGGGATTGCTGCCAGTTCTAATTTCTGTCTCAAGTTAAAAAGAAAAAAAAAGGAAGAGTCATTTATGAGTAAAACTGAGGACAAATCTTTATTCATGAGTAGCTGTATAATTTATTAAAGCTTTTATGTCCTGGAATTCCAGTGATGCTTTAGGGGACCCGCAGATTGACGTTCAGTTTTCCTGCATTCTGTTCTCTTGTCTCTGCAGAAGCCTGCAGGCTGACTCCTGCTAGACACCAGATGGCAGTAGCATGCCATCTAAACTTATGATTTGCACACTGTGTTTAGAGTTGTGTAAATCAAATTAGAGATATTAATTTTTATTCTTTTTGGAAGGGTGACCATGGAGTCCTTTCAGAATCTTATAAAAACAATGGTCTCTATCTTCACCCCAAGCACTGTGTATGATTTTCTGATGAAGCCCTTCCATGAGCTTTTAAGTTTAAGAACAAAGTTAAGGCTTTATGCTTAGTGCTAGGAAGACTAACATCTATCCTTCATTTGCAAATATAAATACATAAAGGGAGCAGGAGAAACGTCTGTAGTCCAAACATCAAAGAAAGAAAAAGCAGAATTTGAGGTCAGCTTTGTAGCATTTCACCTTCTGTTATGTGTTTGTAGGGGAAAAAACACATAAATGAGAAATCCTGAAATAGTGCATTGTGCATTCCTAGCAATTTTCACTTTAAGATTAGGTTAGATTAATAGTTATTAATGATCAATTAGTTTAATGATTATTTCTTTGTTATTGGTAGATCTTTTCCTTTTTCTTTTAATTCCATAAATGGTAGTTTTGCAGAAGTTTAAAGCTTTGCTTCTATTAATTATCTCTGTTTAAAAACAAACAAACACTGCTTCTGTAGAGAAATGCAGAGACGGGTATGTTTAACTCAAAATCTTCAGCTGAAAATCATTACTTACATTATCCAGATCAATTTATTTTTGCTTTAGTTCTCCTAGCTTTTCCTAGCTACTAAAAGTTGCAATTTTAAAGAATGTAAACTTGCTTTCTTTTATTGTTCTTATTACTTTAAAAAATAGTATGGTACTGCTATTGTTCAGAGTATGAAGTAGTAATTCAGTAGTTCAGGTGTACAAATATACCCTAAATTTAAAAAAGTAATTTAGAATTAAATAATAAAATAATACAATTTCTAAAATAATAATACATGGCTTCAATTCAAGCTGCTATTTGGCTTTACAAATCTCAATAAAAATCTTGAAGACTGAGTCCTCACTCTGGCACAGGCACAGATTACTTGATTCCATAATTGGTTCATGCAAATTTGAAAACAATGGGGGAAGAGCACAGCTAATTATTTTAGAATTCTGATTCAGTTACAACTTTCAAGTTGGCTGGTTTAAGAGGACACAAGGTGGCAGAATTACTCTTTTAAAATCATTGACTCTTAAACTGCTCAAAGTTTAGGAAATGTTCTAAAGAACAACACATGGTAATGGCAACTATTGAAACAACATGCCCACAAACTTCAGGGTGATGTCACGTATAATGAAACAAAATACAGGTTAGGATATCTCATTTTGCTAGATTTTTGGATCTCACAGAGAAAACTATTAAAAGTTTAATGACTACCTTCATGTTAAAAATCTTTTATAAGTAGAGGTTCATTTAGTAACCCTCATACAATTTAACAGTGAATGTTTCTTTTTAGCAAGTTCCAAAAATGGTTTTAATATTTTCATTGAAGAAAGGTATCATTTTAGTATACCATTTTAGTTTAATATTTCATCCAAAGTCTAAAATGTATGTTGACATCAGATTTTTGTTACCTAAATTTCCTTTATCACACAAATATGTCAAAACACCTTATAGTCATGGAAAAGACAGCAATATAATGTAATGTGAAGATCATGCACCTTTAAAATATAGTAGAGAATTATGTAACTTGGAATAAATGTAGACTGTTTTAGTAGACATGACACAAGAACACTTTCTTGAATTTATCTGAAAGTGTTAGATCAAGAAAACTATTTATGAGATAACATCACTGATGAAATACTTAAAATATGTATACCGTAGTGCAGATTTTTAGAAGCTGTGTAGTAGGATTAACAGAAGTCTAAAGAAAATCTTATGATTGAACAATTATAGATAGCCCCTATTTTGTTTCATAAGGTGCTTATGAAAATCTAACTGGTAGTAAAATATCTGGAAATACTACAGTAAATTTAGAGACTGTAGCGAGGGCTCTATTTCCCAACTTGAAAAATGCTCTTAATGTCTTTAATACTGCAGTGTCAGCAGGTGGCATCTTTTGTACCAGAAAAACCCATTAGGTGGGCAAGATTCCCAGGTATAGCAATTCCCTGGGCTCTGGGATAGGAATCAGATTCAGGTGATGTTATCAACAGTCCCGTACAATTCACTCAACTACTGGGCACATCCAGCTGGTAATCACCCCTTCCCTCAGGTCAGCAGCTACTCCCTTGGCCTCCTGCTTTTCATGAAGCAGAGGTAGAAATGAGAGCAGCTCCCAGCCTCTTAACGCAGCACGTGCTCACCTGCTCTTCACAGAGCAGGGCAGACAGAAAGATGCCGTGTGTGCTCTCCTCCACCCTGCAGCCCGGCCACTGCGTTTGGAACCTCTGCTGCTCACACTCATGTGGACAGAAGACTATTTCTGTCAGCCTCTCTACTTCCAATCCCTTATTGCAGCTCTACCCCCATCCCAAAGAAAGTAGGGGTTGAACCAGGAAAATGGATACCACCTCCTGGTGTCCCACGTGAGCAAGAGAATTTCAGGTGTCTCTGTGGTCCTTATTGGGTGGCTGGAAAGCAAAGCTTTCCTAGTTGACATAGACTCTGTTCATATCTACCATCAACTTCCTGAGGTCAAAGCAATTTCCCATCACCAGTCCCTCTTCTCCAGCCACATGGGATAGAAATATATTTTTTTTGGTCGATTGCCAGATAATGCCTGAAAGAATAAAGCAAAACATGCTTTAAAATGTAGATTTAGATTTATCTGTGCATATTTATATTTGTAATAAAGAGTCAGAATATCAGAAAGATTTAGAGTGGTCTATGTTATGGTTTGTGTCTAGATGTCCCCCCCCCCCCAAAGCCTCATGCAGCCTGAGGCCTTTTTGGAGATGGATTTAGAGTGTGTGATGCTGGAATCAAGGGTGTGTGATTGCTCTATCAGCCCAGTGATTGGTTTGGCACTGCCCTAATCCCAGCAGTGTACATATGATTGTAAGGGACAGAAAGAGTCTTGTCTTGCCCACTTGTTGCTTTGCTACTTTCTGCCCGCCACGACTGTTCTCCTCTGCGAAGCCACCCTACCTTGGAGCCAGCTGATTGTGGACTGAAACCTCTACAAACTGTGAGCTAAATAAACATTTCCCCCATTAACTTTGTGTGTTGGGTATTTTGTCTCAACAATGAGAAAAGTAACTAAGACAGTGTATGTATTACATCTATGTGGGAACTGTCACGTAGCATGTAGAAGTGACAGGTGGTTTATGTTTTATTTACTTGTTAACATGAAAGAGTTTATATTGATATATACCAATGTCCTGTTTTTCCACTTTAAGGTGGGGGATTGAAAGGAAATATGTGAAGAGGAAGGAAATTAAAGTTTATTGAGAACATATCATGTTGGATGCATTATATCTGTTGTGGTAGCTTTGCAATAATTTTATGAAGCCTCCAAAGTTTTGTCCTGTACAAGTAGAAATTCAACTTCAGCTTGTTGATTTTTCTTTCTTCTTCCCACATTGAACTGCTGTTTAAAATATAACTTTTAAGAACCTTCTCTATTGCTATTAGTACTGGTGGTGTAGAAACCACGATCTCCCTCAGGTAAGGCTGGTCCTTATACAAAGGAATATGTCTCCTTTGGCAGAATTTCTAATGCATGGCTGATGGGAAATGGGTTGGGTACCGGGAGATAGCATGGACCAAGATGGCACCAACCTTACTGTTAACTATCTAGGTATAAAGTAGGCATGTCATGTCTCCACATCAATTTTAACAGATTCTCTAACATCATGAAGATCAATAATTATTATGAAATAATTTTACTTATTCTATTACCAGAGTGAATTTTTAAAAGAAAAATGGGGCTTATTTCTTCTTTTTTTTATAATGTTCACTCATCAGTTCCTGAACTCTTAAGTCTTTGAAGTTATCTCCTCATGTGCTTATGTGCAGCTCAAAAATTCTCACTTCTCACTGTATCCATGAATTAATATGAATAGGCTGTTGTGCAAAACACTAGAACAGCATAACAAAGCACAGACCTTAAGAGATAAAAGAACCAGACAAGTATTTTATAGGTGCTTTGTTTTGATTTATATTACGAAAACTCTCAAGTAACAGGCAGAAAGGTACTTTTCAAATTTAATCCAGTTCAAAACTGTAACATCTCTGTTTAAGACTTGACATCTCTATGAATTATGTTAACCAGCTTTTAGAATTCTAAGAGAGAGAAAAGCAGTTACTAATGCTTCTTTGGTAAGCACTATTTAAATCATTTAGATATAGCTTACTTCTTGACATATTGCCAGAGTTTTCCTCCAAAACAAGCATGTATATCAAAATACAAGAGAAGTACATTTCAAATTATGAATAAAAATGAAAACATTTGAAGAGTTCCTGAGGTCTGAACTCAAAATATACTAATTAGTCTTTTATCAGTTCAATATGTTTTGCCAAAACAATCTTCTCCTTGATTTTAGTCTTGTTTTTCTGAGAAGATCAGTTTTTGGATATCTTTCATAAAGAGCTAGAAGATAGAGTAAGAAAAACAAAATAGAATGAAGAGTCACTTGCGTGTGATATTACAATGCACAAGGCTATGGTTTCATCTCAAAGCAAACAATATACACAGCTTTCATGCAACTCAAAATGGAAAACACCATGCCTGTTCATTTCTGCTTGGCTATCCATCAAACTCAGTTTCATAATGCCACCATGGAAATTGAATTCTATGGATTTTGCTACATATTTCCTATCCAACTAGCTTACCACATTCAGAATATTGATATGTACTTATGGATATGAACAAAAGTAACCAAATATAATCTAGAAAAACCATGGGAAAGTAGAGAAAGAAAAAAGAAAGCACAAAAAGTGTCATGTGTGAAAATTATTGTGTGAATTATGTGAGATTATGTGTGAAAATGTCCTTGTTCTTGGGAAGTATGTGAAAATATTTATGGGAATAAGGAAATATCTGCATTTAATCTCAAAGATTTAGATTTACTTGTCTGTAACATTATATGCATATACATACATATCAAAATCATGATTCTGCCAGATTCCTCAATTTTGGTGAGAATTTCTTTCTGGTTTGTTGGCTATCTTTTTGCTGTGCCCCTAACATGGTCTTTCCTGTGTGGGTAACAGGAAAAAGAGCTTGCCTTCTGTGTCTCTTCTCATTATGACACCAGTCATGTAAGGGCCTAACCCTCATGACCTCCTTTAACCTTATGTACTTCTGTAAAGATCCATCTTCAAATAGAGCCATGCTAGGGGCTGGGGCTTCCATACATGAATTTTGAGGGAGGGGTGCGTACAACCATTCATTTTGTAGGATTTTCCAATTCAGCTTCAAAGAAATCCAAGTATTCAATGGTTGCAGAGAATCAATACTGTATGCTATACTGTTTTATTAGAGTATATTAAATGTGATAATTTCCCAGACTCCAGTCTATATTTTACTCATCAAAACATCACCGTACATTTCACTGAACTTTTTTTTCTCAAAAGCTAATAACAAGGGAAGTGTATCAAAAGCTGTACTTGTTCTTTTTTTTTTTCCTATGAATTTTTTAGTTTCCCCAATATCAACACCATTTATAGTCTGCTTTGTTTTAATAAGTTAGGCTTCCGGACATTATAAAGAGTTGATTCTTTTTTTTTTTTTGTGGGTACCAGGGGGTCGACCTCAGGACCTCGTGCGCCAGCAGGCGCCCGTGCGGCTGAGCGATATCACCGGCCCCTTTTTCGTATGTGGGTTCCGGGAGTCGAACTCGGGCCCTTGCGCTTGCCAGGCAGGCGCTTAAGCCGCTGAGCCATCTCACAGGCCCAAGAGTTGATTCTTAAAGTTGAAAGACTAAATTAGAATTCAAGAGTTGATTCTTAAAGTTGAAAGACTAAATTAGAATTAAGGGGCCGGTGATTAAGGGGTCGACTCCCGGAACCCACATACGAAAAAGGGGCCGGTGATATCGCTCAGCAGCATGGGCGCCTGCTGGCGCACGAGGTCCTGAGGTTGACCCCCCGGTACACACACACAAAAAAAAAAATTAAGTTGGTATGTCTATATAAACATCTTCCACAACAGCGTCAAGTGGTCTGATGTAAGGATGTCTCCTTTTACGCAGTGTCATTGAGACAACCTCACTGACGCTGACAGGAAAATGTCCAACCCTATTTTTTTCCCACCTTGCTCCAAATTCTCATAATCATGACCTTTGGGACTATCTAGACTTTATAAATGCTCTTATTTATTATTTGTATTAGAAAAATAAGCATATGTTTTCTTTGTCATGGCCCCAATGTAATCTTTTTGTTCATTATATTTATTGCCTAAAATTCATTACGATTTTTCTCTAGAAGGTCAGTGACTTCCTACTCTAATTTGGACAAGTAACTTGATATGTGGACCATGATTACTTACACAGATTTTTGTTTTTCAGTTGGAGTGTCTAATTTATTTCTTATTTTTTTCTTTTTCCTCTCATTCAGGTTTCCTTTATATTTCATTTTACCTCCTCTCTCAGGTATGTTATCTGTTCTATAGTGTCCTTTTGCCTGGACACTTTTCTGCTGAAATCTACATCCATCTAATCTAGCTGGTGGTTACTTTTTCAGTCCCACAGCTATCATCCTTGACCAGTGATTCATAACTTTCCAAGGTTGTTGAATTCATCCTGTTCTTAGTGTAATGTTGTCATTTTTTTTCATATTGCTTCTCATTTTGGCAACATATTGTATCAGTTATGATTCAACCAGAGAACTAGAGCCAGGGTAGAATAGCAAATATTGTTAGGATGAAACCATATATAGTTGTAGGAGCTAGTGATGAATTCTATCAAGGATCTTGCCACTCTGCTTGGTAGTAGGGTGGAAGTTGCCATAGGTCAGCAGGGCTGGTAGTTGGTGAAAAAGTTAGATACAAAGTAGAAGAGAAAGAAAAAATAGTATACTGAAACTACAAAGACAAATGGGCAATCCATAAGGATAAACAAGAATGTGTCGAAGCCACACCTTCTCCAATCTTAGTGACATGTATGTTTTGCAATAGAAACAGCTACTCTCATCTGGGAACATGTTTACCAGAAGCTAAAGGAAAAGGACTGCCAGGGTCAAACAGAGCTATGGGATGTGTCTGCTTCTGCATGCCCAGCAGAAAGTGACCCAGCAGGTCAGCGAGAATGTACATGAGCTACAGCACTGGCTGGCAGCCACAGTGACCTTGACAGGTTAACAACCACTGCTTCACTGTTGACACTGAACTCTTGGGTAGTATCCCCGCTGGTCCACTGCAGCCAAGAAATATACAGGAAACAGAATTCTGGATATCTAGCTTTAGTTTACCCAAGTTGTCACACAGGAAGCTGCCTCAGTCCTTACCCCGTCAACTGTACATTCATGCACAAAACTTTTAATTTCCAAATAAATACAATGAAAGTGTCTATCTCCCTAAAGTAAATACATACTATCTCATCACAATAAAATGTGAGGTCCTTTGGCCATCGTTGAGTGATGCTCTTTTTCTAGCCCAGTCATATTTTTTTTCTGGATATCCTGTAGCTTAAAATGCTTTTGTTGTTTCTGTTATTGTTTTCAGGCAGGGTCTCATTATGTAACCCAGACTCTCTTAAAAGTAATCCTTTCGTCTTAGCCTCCTGAGTCCTGGGATTACAGGCATGCACTGTCATTCCTGGCTTGGGGCTTAAATACTTATATAAAGTTTGGTTTTATTAACTATTTTATACTACCAAGGAAATGGAATAAGAAAGTTAAAGAAAAACATTAATGTACACACATGTATATTCTTGTCAAAATAATGAAAAATATTCGTAAGATCATAGTTCTCATTTCTGCAAATGGTGGCATTGTCATTGCAAATTTTTGGAAGTTAGGGTGTAATTATCTGTCTTCCTCATCAGAGCATAGGATCTGTGAAAGGAAGGGCTCTGTGTGAATTATGCATTTCTCCATTGTTAGTGCTGAGCACAATGACAACAGAGAAGACACTTAGTGTTCAGTTAAAATTAAATGAATACATGTTCACATACCTAGATTTCCCTAGGTATTTTAGTAAGAACATCATCCAAATTGAATGTTTCCTGATAACAGTTAACCTGTTATCCATATATAGTTTTATAGATTATGCCCCTCTATTTGCACTGACAAATATCTATCTCCTCTTGTTCCTTTGTGCCAATTTAGTCTCTAGCTACAGCCACTTGGAGTTTTGCTACATAAAGTTTTATTACTTTGGTATAATTTCCATTTTATGATTTTTTTCTTTTTTTCCTTGGAGCTATACTGTAAAGTGCTCTACAATTATTACTATGATTATTTTAATTTACTAATAAGGAAAGTGAGATTCAGAAAAGACATATGTTGTGATTTTGGTGGTTGAAAGAACTCAAATTCATTATCTTCGGGCCTGCAGTTCTATCACTACTGCAAACTGCTTTTACAGAAGTGTTTAGTAATGGGCTGAACTCACATAATATACTAATAGAAATACCAAATGGATTTCCTCTTCTTGTAGCTGTGGTTTTGAAACCACATAATGTTGCTCAAAGGACAAACTAAATGAAAGTTTCTCTCCTTTAGTTGAGTCTTATGATGTGGGTAGAGGCACCTAAAAATTACCAGTATTGGTAATTAATGAAAGTATTTCTAGATAATTGACATAGCCTGTTTTAGTTTTACAAACTCTTTTTGATATTTAGTCCCCTTCTTGTACAAGACTCGGCTGTTCTGCTGAAGGTGTTACAAATTCTGTTCCCTATTTAAGTCATTTGCGGTTTGGTCTGTCTCGCATCTCTGCAGTTTGGAAAACTGAAAGTGGCATCTTATTTTTTTTTACTCAAGAACTTTATTCATCATTTTGAAGTACCAATGACATTTATTGATCACAACCCTGAAAAAAATGTCCATATGATTTTGGTTTGCCAGACTCTTACCCAAAGCAAATATACTATATGCAAAAAGATACTTTTAAAATGCCAACACAGTCATTTTTAATTAGTGAACATTCTTTGTCAAGAAAGTGAGGTTTCAGATTCACTTGAGTATGAAGTTATGCATTAATAGATTCTGTTTCCTGCTACACTTAAAAAAACGAAAGTTTCTGTACTTTAAAATTACAGTAATAAGAACGTAAACCTCAACTTCAGATTATTGTGTAGAAACAAGTCATTATTGCATTAAATCTACTCCTCATTATAAAGGCATATCGATTACCTGAGTAAACACTTTCAATATCATTTTTCTGTATCATTTTTCTGTATCATTTAAATCACGCCCTTGCCTTGAACCAGGGCACACAGCAACACACATCATTAACTGATTATCCAAAGGAGCTCAAAACAGCAGCCATTAAGGAAATTCAAGCTGATTCATAGCTAAATGATGATCTTGTTCATCCTTAAATTTCATTCTCATCTCTACAAGAGAGTTTCTACATTGATTTTGGCTTCATAGATTTTCATATTTCCAAAATTAGAGGAACATTTTTTCTTTTTCCTGCTTGAACATTCAGAAGCAAAGGGAGCAGATCATGGAACAAATAAACACAGCTCAAACAACTGAATACTAAATGCTGCTGAGTAATAAATCAGTAATAAAGAAGTGTTTTTTCTCATGACAGAATTTAGGAAGGGATAAGAATCTTGACTGCAAGAGTCAGGTAACCCTATCCTTTGTCATCACTGTTGGTTTTGCTGGGTGAGTAAACTTTATTGTTGTGGATTGACCTTTTTTTAATCAGTAAAATCATACCATTCTATTTTCTCCTATATGGGTAATTTCTTCATTTAAGGCTCTTATTTTACATAATATATGAATACTCTGTGTGAACTTTCTCCAAGTCTGATTTTTAAAATCAATGTTTCTCAAAAGGATCTGCTTCCAGAAAAATAGAGTGATACATTCCTGCTAAACACAACCAAAACTTCTGGGCATTATTTATAAAGCAAATGAAAGAAGACTCTGAAAAGTACAGAGAAAAAGGCAGACTAGCTAAGAACAATGGATCTGAAAGAATGACACAGTCCTGAGTTCCTTATGTTTTTCTTTTGCCTCATATATCTTATATTTGGAGTTAAAGAACCTGGGAACCCTTGGAAATGCCAAAGGATAAAGGAAAGAAATGCTCAACAAGAGTCTAACAAAAAGACCAAGACAGGGACAGATTATCAAGAAAAAACCTTTAAGATAACATCTGCATTATTCTGGCCAAATATTGCAAATAAAACTGGGGCCTACCCCTACCCCAGTCAGCAAATGTTAAGCGAGGAGTCTAGGTTTTCGTTATTGTTGGTAAGTGAAGAGTTTCCTCAATACGCTGACTCGTAGGATGTTTGACAAGACTGAGTAGGAAGTTAAAATTTCAATACCTGCTCAGGCTAATGAGTTGACTTTGTATCCCCAGTGGTGTCAGTGAAGACCTTCTGGGGAGCTTGGGCTTTCACCTCCACCTACCAGTAAAGAGAAACCACTCTGTGTTCTTTCTAATCATGTCTGCGGAACCCTCGAGGAGTCAGGACTTTCTCCATTACCCACATTCCCTTCCCTGTAGCGTCAGTGGAGGACACACAGGGAGCAATAACAAAGAATAACACTCTTCCTAGCCAGCATGACATAAGCAGATGTCTAGTGGAGAACTGGAACTCCTGTACCAACCCAATGCTGATAGTGAATAGCAGCCCCTCTTTCCTTTGAGTGTGAATGGAAGGTCAGTAGGGAATCTGGACTTTTATCTGTAAAATTTTACCTCCTTCTGCAGTCATCATAAAATGTGGTTCCACAAACAGTTACAAACATACTAGACATTGAAAATGACAAGTCTCTGTGAAAAAAAGTGAAATGAGAAAGTTTAATACTGAAAAATACTATAACAATTAAGAAAATCTCTAGGGCCAGTGACACAGCTCAGTGGCAGAAGTGCCTGCCTGGCAAGCGCAAGGTCCTGAGTTCGACTCCCAGTACCCAAGTACAAAGGAAAAAAGGGCCGGTGATATCGTTCAGTGGCACAAGCGCCTGCTGGCAAGTGCGAGGTCCTGAGTTTGACGCCCAGTACCCACATTAAAAAAAAAAAAAAAAAGAAAATATCAGTGGATGGACCCAAAACAAAATGATAAAGATAGAAGAAACAGTCAGTGACCTGGATTATAGTTTAAAAAAGAAGATAAATAAGGAAAGATTAAGAGATATATGCAATGAATTAATGACTAAAAATTCCCCAAATGTGAGGAAAGGCATATAGTTAAAGATTCAAGAAGACTAGCAGGGCCAGTGAGATGGCTCAGCGGCGTAAGCGCCTGCCTGGCAAGCGTGAGGGCCCAAGTTCGACTCCCAGAACCCACATACGATAAAAGGGCCGGTGATATCTCTCAGCGGCACAGGCGCCTGCTGGCATGCGAAGTCTTGAGGTCGACCCCCGGTACTCACAAAAAAAAAAAAAAAAAGAAGACTAGCAAACCCCAAATGGTATAAACTCAGAGAAATCCACACCAAGAAACAAAACGCAGCCGAACTTTTGAAAACTAAAGTGAAATACCAATCTTAAAAGCAGCTAGGAAAAAATGATATCTTACCTATGTAAGAAAAGTAATGGGAATGATATAAACTTTCTTATCAGAAATCAGTGGCTCAACAGACTTTTAATGTGAAAGGAAAGAACTGTCAACTCATAATTCTATATGCCATGGATATTTAAATCAAGATTTAAATTTAAAGAAGTATATTCTCTGATAAAAAAAATCTATAAAATTCACAGCTGGCAAGTCCAGCCTAGAAGAACGGCTAAAGGAAGTTTTCTATTAATTAGTTTAGGTTGTCATAACAAAATACCATAATTTGGGTAGCATAAAAAAAACCCAGCATGTTCTCCTAGTTCTGCAGACCAGAAGTCTGAAATCAGGATGGCAGCATGGTTGGTGTCAGGTAAGGCTAATTTTCTTCCTGGATTACAGGCAGCTACCAATTTGCTGTTTAATTACAGACCTTGTTTTATAAGTGGGAAGAGTGACGAGGAGAGAAAGAGCAAGAAGGAGAGAGAGAGGGAGAGAGAAACAGCTCTTGTGTCTCATTTTAAGAACACTAATCTTATTGTATCAAGGCCCCACTCTTATAATCTTATTTAACCTTAATTATCAATTATAGGGCTTCTCTCCAAATACAGTAAGTTGTTTGAGCTTTAATATATGAATCTGAGGGACGACACAATTCATTCCATAGCATTTTCTAAAAAGAAAAAAATAAATGATGTAAGAAGGAATTTTGGAATACCAAGTAGAAAGAAAAAACACGGAACAAGCAAAAATATGGTTAAATAAAGACATTTTCCTCTCTTCCTGTGTATTCCGAGTCATAATTGACAATTCAGGTAAAAACAACACTGTCTAATATGGTTCTAAATGTACAGAAAATATTTAAAATTAATTTTATTATAATTGGGAAAATGAACAGGGATGTGAAGTGATGTAAATTTTTAATCTTTCACTTAAACTAGAAAATGTTGTCATCAATGGTTTTTGATAAGTTATGTTCATACAGTCATATCACCTGAGAGTGGGAATAAATTCTGATAAACAGGCTATGGGGAAATTTCATCCTTATGTGAATATTATAAAGCCTACTTATAAAAACTAAGATGTCTGTGATATCATTAGGCAATATAATTGTGTGGGACCATTGTCATATGGAAGGTCCATTGTTTTATGCATCATTATGTGGTATAAACCACATCATGCCTTGAGCAAGCACTAAAATGTGATATCAAGAGATATACTGAAAATCATGATTCATAAGTTAAAATAAAATTCCAAAAATAGTCACACTACTTATAGAAAAATATGAAAAACAAAGAGAGAAACAAACACCAGAGAGAACAACAGAAAACAAAATGCTATTTAGATAACAGATTTGTCATAATTACATTAAATGTAAATGATCTAAATAAACAAAAGGTAGAGATTCATAGAGTGAATTATAAAATGACTAGATCATATGCTGTCTATAAAAATCACTTCAAATATAATATAAGCAGTTTGAAAATATAAGCATAACAGGGTTGCGTCATTTAAATATTAATAAAAAGGGAGAATTGGCCATAGAATTTGGAACAAGAAAATTGTAAGAAACAGAAAAAGACATTGTATAATGATAAAAGGTTAATACACTAAGGAAATATATCAATCATAAGTGTGTATGCATCAAGTAATTGTGACACAAAATATGCAAATGTAAGATTGAATTGAAAAAATAGACAAATCCACCATTTTGTTAGAGATTTGAACAGTTGATAGACTATATAGAAAATCCACAAACATGTAGAAGAGATCAAAACAGCCAGCTGCCAATATCTAAGAAAGAGTTTTAGTATATTTTACTTTATAGCAGCAGAATAAACATTTGTTGTAAGTGTTAATGGAACAGACTGAGGTAGCCCATATTCTGGGCCACAAAGTGAGCCTAGACACATTTAAAACAATTGAAATCACAGAGTTTGCAGTGTGCTCCCTGATCACAATGGAATCAAAACAGAAAGCTTATAGGGAGATAACCACATACTTCGAAGTTAAACAGTGCATTTCCAAGTAATCTATGGGTTAAATGGAAAAGCTTTAAAGAAAATATAACATATGTTAGAGTGAAAATCAAATTATATCACATAAAATTTTGTGCAACACAGGTAAATTATTGCAAAGAGAAACATTATAGCAGTAAATACATAGATTAGAAAACAATAAAATTACCAAAATAGTAATTTAACCTTGCATCTGAAGAACATATTTTCAGAAGAGAGAAGGAAAACAATAATTAAGGCAAGAGTATAAATCAGGGGCCAGTGAGATAGCTCAGTGGCACAAGCGCCTGCCTGGCAAGTGTGAGGTCCTGAATTCGACTCCCGGTACCCACGTTATAAAAAAAAAGTCATAATGAGCTACATAGAAAACTCAAGGTATTCTCCCGAACAACTCCCAAAACTTGTAGAACTAATAAATGAGTTCAGAAAAGTCACAGAATACAAAAATTTGCTGTAAAAATAACTTGTATTTCTATATACTAGCGATGAACACATGCATTAAAATGATGTCTTTACTACTGATGAAAAAATGAAGTAGGAATAAAGTGAAAAAATGTATAGGGAATTTATATGCTGAAAACTATAAAATATTGATAAGAAAATCAAAGATCTAAATAGAGTGACATATGTTCATGTTTCATGTGTTTATTCATTGGAAGTCTCAATAGGATGGAGATGTTAATTTTCCAAATATTAATATACATATTTAATGCAACTCTCCTAAAAATATCAGTAATGTTTTTAGAAATGTAGGCAAGATTATTCTACAAAAGTTGATGTTAGCAATGTAGTGGAGTAGGAAACCCTGGGCCCTCCTTTCCCTGCTAATATTGATTTGTCAACAATTCACAGATAAATGTCCTTTATGAAAGATCAGAAACTAAGTAAAAGACTTTGTACCTTGGTAGTACATGAAACCAGTGTCAGAAAAGCTGGTAGGGAGACTTGGAATGAAATTGCATGGGCGACCCAAGCTACAAGGCAGCAACCAGAAAGAGACTTACTGGCTCTCAGCTTCATGTAGAGAAGAAATGATGTTGATTCTTGTGTCCAGCACGCTGACCTTTTGGAAAGGACTCTGCAGAATAATTGTCTTATCTGTCCAGTGGAGTTCTGACAGGTTCTATGTGGTCTAACTACCTGATGGGAGGGTGGAGACAGTGACTTTGGCTGGAAGACACCCTTGGTTCTGCCCCTTTCTCAGCACAGAGCAAATTGACAAAGCATCTCAGCTTCTCCTTGAGGAGAGGGTTGATCCATGTACTGAAACTTCTTCAAAGTTTCTCAAAGAACTAGAATTTGTCTAGCCAGTCTTTCAGTTCTCATATCTATAGTGCAGTATAGCTGTCTGGAAGAGAATAGAGATGGCAGCTTGAGATGGTAGATGCTATGTATATATATACCACATACTGCCCCCCCCACTCCAGCTCAACTTAGAGCAAGAAGACAAACATTGAAGCTTCCCAATTACTCCCTAGAGAGGAAAAAAGTTGGTAAAGGTCCCAAGAAGCTCCAGCTAGGGATTGATCAGGGTCTTCCAGAGAGTGAAACCAGTCACAAAACTAGGAGAGGTGCCTACTATGTCTAATACATAGATATAAAGAAAGAAAATCAAGTGAAATGAAGAAGCAGGCAAAGATATTCTAAATAAAGGTACAGGAAGAATCTCTGGAAATAGATCCTAATTAAATATTATATTATTTACTTGAAAGATATACAAAATCACCATCATAAAGATGCTCAGTGAGATCAGGAGGATAGGGGAATAATATATTCACAAAGCAACACAATTTCCACAAGGAGGTAGAAAATATAAAAGAGTATGAATAGGAATCATGGAGCCAAATCATACCAGAGGGTAACCAAGCTGTTGCCCTTGAGGGCTTTGGCTCACCGAGTAACCTTGAGAGCAGCATGTTCACCCCATTCATCCTTCTACAGTGCCAAGAAAAAAATAGGCAACCTGATCTCAGGAGTTTTCTGAGCCCCAGAGAAACATACACTTCGCTCTACCCACCTACCATCTGCCTCAGGAAGCAATCGGCAGTCTTCTCTGAGCGAGTCAATGCCTGGAGTTCCTGAGAACCTGAAAAGTCACATATACAGCCCTCAGATATTGATGGATGCTCTATATGGTCCCACAAGTGTGGTCTGGCTCCTGCCCAGTGCTCAGTTCTGATGAGTGCTACACTTAACTGGGCAAACTGGGGTGGTTCCAATCCCACACAAACTTCAGGAAGTGATGGGTGCCATACTTCTGCCATCTACCAAAGATATCTTCCCTGCATAGGCCTGCCAGAGTGGCCCTACTCTCCACAATCTATAGAAACTGCTGAGCACCATACACCCATATCTGGTCATACTTCAGCTGATTACACCAAAAATCTGCCTCAATTAAAAGTACTGCATCCAAGCTGGTGGTGCAATATCAAAACCCCTGCATCATAGGACACTGAGACATGTGCAGTCTGTGGTTGTTAACTGTGATATGTCAACTTGACTGGAATAAGAATCATCTAGCTGATTAATAAAGTTCTTAGTGTGTCTGTAAATGATTGACACATAGATGAGCAAATGGAGTGGGGAAGACCTTCCCCAGATGTGTGTGGAACCAACAAATAGGCTTGTAGCAAAGACAGAATAAAAAAGTAAAGAAAATGGAACTGTGCCTCTTTTGTTAGAAGAGATCCAGTTTTTGCCATTGCCTGAGAATGTTGGTCTCCGGTTTCTTTAGTCTTCTAATGCATATTCAACAACTTTCTAATGCACTTTCACAATGAAACTCTATAGTAAGCTTCTAGGCCTTCAACATTGACTGGATCCTCTAGTTCTCCAGCACAGAGATGACATTTTAAATTCTTGCACCTCTGATCCTATAAGCATACCTACCAAACCCCTTTGTATAATTACACATGTATTTTATATGGATTCTGTTCCTTTAGAGAATTTTAATACATAGGCACTCCTGGTGTTAATCATAGCTGAAGAAGCTAAACAGACACTACATAAAAATGACTGCAATACCAAACCCAACACAGATACCCTAGAATACATCATGGGTACAAATTATTTTACCAAAAAAAGAAAAACCTTGTAAATTTATTAGAAGCAATGGATCCAACAGATTCACATATATCATTGTAGAAACAACAGAAGCATGAAGACACAAAGTAACCTGATGCCTTTAAAAAAAATACAGTAACACTTTAGCAACAAAACCAAAAGGAAATTGACAAATTGCCAAAAAGTTCAATATAATGATTGTAAGTAAATTTGATGACATAGAAAACATTGCACAGATCATTTAATGCAATAAAGAAAACACTTCATGATATGAAAGAGAAATTTAGCAAAAAAATACAGATAATAAAAAACAGGAACCTTAGAGACAAAGAACACAATAAATGAAATAAATTGTACAATCAAGAGGCTCATAACAGATATAATGAAGCAGAATAAATAATTTCTAAACTCAACAACATATGTTTTGAAATTACTCAGTCAGAAAAATAAGAAGAAGAAAGAGGAGGAAAACTAAAAAGAATGAAGGCCTACAAGACTTTGAACCAGGGCCTTAAAGCTGAGTTACATTCTAAGCCATTTTTACTTTTATTTTGAGATGGGGTCTTGATAAGTCACTAAGTTGCCCAGGTTGGGCTTGAACTTGTGATCCTTCTGCTTCAGCCTCCCAGAGTTCTGGGATTATAAGCACATTATTAAATGAGCAAATATTTGCATTATAGATTATCTAGAAATAGATAAGAAAGTAAGCAAAAGTCATAGATAACCTAGTAATGAGATAATTGGTGATAATGTTCAAAATCTTGAGAAATATATGAACATCCAGGTACGGAAAGCTCAAGGGATCCCTAATGGATTCCATTAATAAAGATCCTCTTTGAAGCATAATAGTTAAAAGGTCTAAAATTCAAGACAAAAAGAGGACTCTAAAAATAGCAAGATATATCTTTTCTAAAGAGGAAAGATATTAAGAGATGGAAGAAGAGGGAGGGAGTGGAAGCACAGGGTAAAGAATTAGATGTGTCATGCACATGTAGAAATTGAACATAAGGGATGTAAATATTAAGTATTGCAAATATGTACCAAAAAGGGAAGGGAATCGAGAAGTGGGTGAGACAAGGTGGGAAAAAATGTTTGCCAGCTGTTCCTCAGACAAAGGATTACTATTGAGAACATATAAAGAACTCAAAAATTTCAGACCTCCCAAATTTAAAGACCCACTCCAAAAAAGGGCATCTGAGAGAAATACACACTTCTCAGATGAAGAAATACAAACGGCAAGTAAATATATGAAAAATGTACAAAATTGCTGGTCATTTGAGAGAGATGCAAATTAAGACAACACTGAGATTCCATCTCACCCCAGAAAGAATGGATATCATCAAGAAAACCAATAATAAATGCTGGATGGGCTGTGGAGAAAAAGGAACCATTCTCCACTGTTAGTGGGAGTGTAGAATGGTGCAACCACTATAGAAATCAGTGTGGAGTTTCTCAAAAAACTAGGATTGGAGGTCCCATTTGACCCAGCTATTCATCGTCTGGGTATCTTCCCAGAAGAATTAAAAACATCATACCACAGCAATATATGTACACCCATGTTTATGGCAGCACAATTTGTAATAGCTAGAACTTGGAAACAACCCAAGGAATGGATAAAAAGGATGTGGTCTTTTTATGCAATGGAGTACTACTCAACCATAAAGAAGGATAAATTGGAGACTTTTATGGAAAAATTGATGCAATTCAAGAGCATACTCATAAGTGAAATAAATCAGACTCACATGTGCAAACATCATATAGTTTCCATAGTGTGAGAAGCTGAAAGAGTAAATAAGATCCAAAATGTACAATAGATATTGTGAATTTGGAAGAAACTTTTCAAAAAGAAAGAGAAACTGGGATGGGGAAAGGAGAAAATAAGGCAGGGAAAAGAAAAAAAAATAATATATATATTTATATATATACAATATAGTTAAGATAGTTATACTACTAACTTCTCTTAATTCATTGAAAAGAAATGTTTGTGTTAATATTGTTTGGACAATTAAATGCCTATATCTTGTACTCTGAGTAACTAATTTAAAGATAACAATACACAATGTATTAATCATTGTTACTCTCCTATTATCTTGTTTTGAAATTTTGGTTTTTTTCTCTTCAAAATAAAATTTAAAAAAAGAAGTGGGTGGAAGGAAAGGGAGAGAAGAGAAAGGGGATGAAGAAAGGTATTGAGATAATTTGGTACATGTACTAACTCCCCTAAGGGATGTAAACATTATGTACTACATGCACGTATTAATAAAAATGAAAATAAGATAACAAACAAACAAATGAAAACAAAAAAAGAAAAGCATCAAGTTCTATACAAGAGAATCCCCATTAGACTAATGGAAGACTCAGTAGAAAATTTATAAACCATAGGAAAATGGGATGGTATATTTAAAATTCTGAAAGAAAGAAATTATAAACCAATATGCAATACTATAACCTGCAAAGATATACTTCAGAATCAAAGGAGAAATGAAGTCTTTCCAAAATAAGTAGAATCTGAGGGAATTAATTCCAAAACCAGACTTACAAGAAATACTTAAGGGAGTCCTACAGTAGAACGGGAGGGATGATAACTACCATAATGAAAAAAAACACACAGAAATTCAAAACTAACTTATAGAACAGATACAGAAGAAATAAAAAGAAGGGAATAGAACTTTACCAATACAGAAAACCACTAAACCACAAAGATTACCAATAGAGGAAGAAAAGATAAGCAATAAGACCAGAATAAAATTAACAAGATGGCAATAATATGCCCATCATTACCAATAATAATCTTGAATATAATTGGACTAACATACCTATTAAAAGTTATAGACTATCCAAATGAATGATAGAACAAGGACAAATGCTATGTTGCCTACAAGAAACTCACATCACCAATAAAGACACACATATATTAGAAGCAGAGGAATAGAAAAAATTGTACCATGAAAATAGAAACCAAAACTGAGCAAAGTAGCTATATTTATTGCATATAAAAATATATATATATATATTTCCAAATATAGGAAGCAAACGCTACTAGGTCTAAAAGAAGATACATGCATACCAATGTTTATAGCAGCTCAATTCATTATTGCTAAATCTTGAAAGAAGACTATATGTCCATTAACAGATCAATGGATAAAGAAAACGTGGCATTTATGCACAATGGTGTACTACTGTTATGGCTTGTATCTAGATTCCCCCAGAGCCTCATGTGGTCATAGTTGGGGCATTTTGGAAATGGCTGGGTCTAGGGTGTGTGATGCTGGGATCAAGGATGTGATACTCAGATTGATTCACCATGTGATGCTGGGTTAAGGGTGTGAATGCTACTCAGGTGGGTAGCCTGAATGAAATATAAGGGACAGAAAGAGGGCTATTGATTGTTTCTTGTAGCTTGCTGCTTGCTGCCTTCTGCCTGCCTGCTCTGCAATGTTTCTCTACCATGCCATCCTGCTTTGGAGCCAGCCAATTATGTGGGTCAAATAAACCTTTCCTCCTTTAACTTTGGGTGTTAGGTATTTTGTCTCAGCAATGTGAAAAGTAACTAGGACAACTACTCTGCCATGAAGGAAAATAAACTTGTGTCACTTGTGGGAAAATGGATGCAACTTGGGACTATAATGTTATGCGAAATAAATCAAAGACATGGCTTAAATTTGCCCTAGGTTTTCTCATATGAGAAACACAAAATATAAATAAACATTATTAAAAGTCAACATACCTTTATGATAAAAACCCTCAAAAATTATTTAAGGAAAACTATCTCCACACAAAAGAATAGTCTATACAAAAACGCCACAGCCAGTATCATACTGAATAGAAAAAGTCTGAAATTATATTCTCTAAGATCAAAAACAAGATGTCTACTTTAACTACTATTATTCAAATATAATATTGGAAGTGTTAGCCACAGCAATAAGGGAAGAAAACGCAATAAATGGCATTCAAACAAGAAATGTGGAAGTCAAAATATACCTGTTGAGAGATGACTTGATTGGATTTATACAAAAACCTTAAAGATGCAAGTAACTCTTTGAACTGATAAATAATTTCAGTAAAGTTTCAGGACAAAAAAAAAACAACAAATAAAATTAGAATTTTTTGTACAACAAAATTACTGAGAAAGAAATTGAGAAAAAACTCCATTCACAATAACTACCAAAAAAATCATATATCTAAGAACTAACCAAGTTCTTAGATATATTTAAACATATATTAACTTAACCAAGGAAGTAAATGACTTTTTACAGTGAAAACTACAAAGCATTGATGACAGAAATTGAAGAGGTCAGCAATAGCAGAATATACATTCTTCAAGTACACACAAATCTGTTTTTAGAATATATCACATACTAGGTCACAATACAATCTTAAAATATTTAAAATGAATTAAATAATCTTGCTAAGTAACTGCTGTAACCACAGTAAAATTAACTGGAAGAAAACTGGATTTTTTGAAAATATGGAAACTAAACAGAACACTTTTAAACATTGGTTCAAAGAAGAAATTAAAAAAAGGACTTAGAAAATACCGTGAGACAAACAAAAATGAAAACAGTTCATATTAAAACTAATGGACTATAGTAAAAGTAATACCAAGAGTGAAATTTATAGTATTATTCACCTACATTAAAAATAAGAGAAATGTCAAATAAGCAACCTAACTATACATCTTATAAAGGAAAGAGAAAGACAAACCAAGCCCACAGTTACCAGAAGGAAAGACATAGTAAATACTAGAATAGAAACAAAAAAAAAACAGAAAGAATAAAATATTAGGACAAAATCAAGAAAACTGAGTTGTAATTTGGAAAGATAAACACAATTGCAAAACCCATATCTAGACTAAAAAAAAAATGAAGATTCAAAAAATAAAATCAGAAAAAAGATACACTACAATGAATGCCACAGAAATAAAAAGAAAGACTAATATGAACTATTATTATGTGCCAACAAATTGGAGCGAGTCTTAGAAGCACAACCTTCCCAGATTAAATCACAATGAAATAGCAAATGTGAAAAGAGTTATAACTAGTATGGATTTCAATTAGTAATAAAAATCTTCCAATAAAGAAAACCCCAAGACCAGATGGTTTCACTGATGGTTTCTACCAAATATTTAAAGAAAAATCAACACCAATCCTTTTCAAGCTGTTTCCAAAAACTGTAGAGAAAACACTTCCAAAGTCATTTTCAAACAAAAGCCAGACAAAACACTACAAGCAAAGAGACATACCAACCAATTTTTCTGGGGAATATAGATGCAAATATCCTCACGAAAATTTTATAGACCAAATTCAACCTCACGCTAGAGGGACAATACACCACGACCAAGTGAGATTTATTCTTCTGATGCAAGGATATTTCAACATATTAAATGAATTTGAAAATAAAGTGATTATCCAAACAGATGCAGAAAGAGTATCTGACAAAATTAAATACAATTTAATGATTTAAAAAACTCTCAGAAACCTTGGAATAGAAGAAAATTGCCTCAATGTGATAATAAAGCCCAAATATTAAAAGCCTAAACTTATCATCATACTCAACAGTAAAAACTAAAATATTTTTTTCTATCAGGAAGAAGACAAATGTCTCAATGTTACCACTTTATTCAACATAGTAATAGAAGTTGTAGTCAGGAAAACTGGAAAAATAAATAAATAAAGTCTACAAATAAAAGAGAACACAGATTTTCAAATTTCAATAAAACAACAAACAAAGAGAACAAAAACTAATCCTCTGGGTAAAGAATAAATTCTGAACTTGAATAGATATTTCTCTAAAGAAGACACATGAATGTCCAATAAGAATATTAAAAATGCTTATTAAAAATATATCAAGAGAATACAATTCATGATCACCATAAGATATTGCTTCTCACTTGTTAGTGGCAAAAAATAAAGACAAATTTGGCAAGGATGAGCAGAAACTGAAAAGTTTGCACAAAAATTAGCTGTGTATGAGAATGTAAAATAGTTCAGCAACCATGGTAAACAGTATGGATTACTAAAATAATTAAAATTAAAATTGCCATATGGTGCTGCAACCCTACTCCTAGAAATTTTTACAAAGAATTCGAATCAGGATTTTGAAAACATTCCAGTACTCCTATATTCCTACACCAATATTCACAATAGTCAAGATGTGGAAACAACAAAGTACATCAATAGATGAAGGGTGCATTTGTGCACCTTGGGATACTATGCAGCATTGCAATATGTGAGAACATGGATGAACTGTGACATTACTCAAAATGAAACAAACCAGATACAGAAAAACACCACAAGATCCCACTTACATGAAGTATCTAAAATAAATTCATAGAGTCAAAAAGTGGGACCGGGGGCAGAGGGGAAGGGGAGTTACTAAGTAATTAGGGCATAAAGTTTCAGGTAAGTAAGATGAATAAGCTGTAGAGATCTGCACAAAACACTGAAGCTATCATCAATAACAACACACTATACATTTAAAAATTTGTTGAGTGTAGATCTCATTTTTTTTACTTTGTTTGAAACTAACTCACATGCTATATACCAGACTATAAGGCTGTGAGGCCAGCTTCAGCATTCTTTTTCCTCCTTTATGACCACCAAGACCAGTGTTCAGATCCAATGGGAACTGGAGGGTGAGTGTAGATTTTATATTAAGTTTTTAACCACAATAAAATAATTCGAAAATTCAGATGGAAAGACAAAATAATTAAAATTTTAGATAAGTGCTAAACCGACTTCAAGATGGTTGAATACAGGTGCCCAGTACTTGCCTTGCTTTCCATGAAGAAGAACCAAAGTAACATGGATAGCTGAATATTGAGGGAAATGACAATAAAAGAATACTGGAACTCTGAGTAGGGCAGACTAGAAGATCAGGTCATTATCAGACTCTAGAGGCCTGGAATGGCAGAATAGAGAGAGAATAAAGAATGCTGGCAAGGAGCAGGAGAGTCCCAGCAAACACTATCAGCATGAAAGCCAACAATCCTGGCTATTGGAAATATTCAGTCATCACGGGCTAGCAGCCCAGTTGGCGAAGCAACCTACAGCCTAACTTTGCTTTGGAAAAGGCATTCAACATAGTCTCCTCTCAACCACCAGAGCCCAGCTTGCTGTCTTTTGGCACCATCCTGCAAAGGGACACTTGTCTGAATTTATACTTCTTTAGGGGTCAGGAACCCCGGTATATTCCCATCTCTGAGTCTCTGTTGACATTCCATCAGGCTAGCAAAGAGGGCCATAACTTTATGAATCCAATTTAAGCCAGCAGAGCAATAGTGATCCCAGCACACAAGCCTTTCAGTGCTCTGTATTACAGGAGTCCAGTGTTTTAGCAGAGGGAAATGAAGGGGGATGTTCTCAAGAATGGGGAGACCAGGACACTTGTCGTCTGGAATATGTGGTGTGACCAGCGCATGTAGACTTGACCAATGCCAGGACTGAAAGCAGGTGCCTTGTAGTTCTCCTGTACGGGCAGCTGTGTTTGAGCCTCCACCACCACTGTGGCCAAGAGCAGGCACCAGAGAGGATGCTGTTAGGCAGCAAGTCTCTAGATTCAAGAAGGCATGGCTCCTAGAGGCCAGGGACTTTGTTTTAGTCATTGCTCTTCCAACTAGGACATAGAAAAAGTTGAGTTGTGGGAACATAATGTATATTTACAGACTCCTTCAATATGTGAAAGAATTAATTATCAAACATTGCAATTTTAATTTCTTTTTTTCAGTAGATAATTTTGAGCTCTTTATTCAGGAGTAAGTTCAGCCATAATGACAGACATGGATCATGCCCTAATGCTGATGAGCTACTTGGGTGTTTAATTTTACTTTTTTATCAGATTTGAAGATTTTGCCATATTTCTTTAAATATTTTTTCTATATCTTTCTCTTTCTGCTCTCCTCCCTAGGCTCCTAGTATTTTTTGTTGTGCTTGATGGTATTCCATAGGTCTTCCTTTCTGTTCTTCGTATAGGAGAATTATCTTCAAGTTCACCAATTCTTCTTTCACTAATGTAAATATGTTGCTGAGGCCTTGTAGTAAAATTTCTATTTTACTTTCTTCACCCATAGAATTTCTATTGGCTCTTATTATAACTTCCTTTGCCTTATTGATATTTCTTATTCTCATTTCTGTTATATTACTTTGGTGAACACTAATCACATGGCCACATTTGGGTGTACATAGTGCAAGTAAAGTCATGTGTGACATAATAAAATTTCAGTCAACAAGAGATTGTGTGTTCCACAGTGGTCTGAAAAGATTGCAACGAAGCTGACAAATTCCTGTTGTTAGTGATGTCATGGCACAATACATAACTGATGTGTTTAAGATGATGCTGTATGAACAAATCTGTACTTTCAGCTGTCTAAAAGTTTAGCACATGCAGTTATGCATACTAGGTATGCTGCAGGCTATCCCACCTAGGTTTGTGTAAATTCACTCTGTGGTGTTCACAAACTGACAGAATTATGTAGTGAGGAATTCCTCAGGACACATCTCTGTCACTAAGTCACATAGCTGTAGATGTACTTCCCGAGTAGCTGCTTCCCAGCTATAAATGCATAGTGAGATTCATGTCTCCATTAATTCTTCCAGTCACATTTCTCTGATCACCAAACTTAGTCTTAGTTCTTTTTTTATTTCTTTTTGGTACCAGGAATTGAACTCACAACCTCACACTTGCCAGGTGGTGCTGTGCCACTGAGCTATATCCCCAGCCCTAGTTTTAATTCTTTGAGTGGGAAATTTGAACTTTTGTTCCCTTTAGAAGAAAACACCTGTTCCACTTGATTAAAAACTCCAAGTTCTTCTTAAATTACTGCATCAGTAAAAAATCAGAATCTATTGGCCAGATTGGCTTCTCACTGCTCAGTGACCTGTTAATTACAATGACAAGCTATTTACTCCTACTTTCCTCCAAATCAAATATATATAATGGTGCAAGAAGCATAAGACATTACGTAAAATAATCCCATGGTAGTCACTAGTCCTTGATCATATTCTGCTGAACATACAGTAAATTACCTAAGATAGATTCTGGATTAGGCCTTGTGTTTCTGTTATTTGAGAGGGATTCCCTTGTCCACTATTCTCCATGGCTCCTGGGTTCACCTCTGGAATGGTTTTACTCATCCATTTTCCACTTGCATTATTTGCAGTGGGAATTGATCATTCTTTCCTCTTGGGATTTGGCAAAGTTTGGATATTGAAAATCTCCAATAGAGGTTTGTTCACCAGGGTGGCATTAACGGAAAGTGGTGGAAATTTTAGGAGGTGGGGTCTTGTGAGATGACCTTAAATCACTGGGTTGTGTCTTTGAAAGGAACTGTGAGACTCTGGCCCCTTTCTTGTCACTCTGGCTTCCTGGGTCATGAGGTGACTAGTTTGCTGTGCCATGCACTCCCTAACTTTGGACACCCATTGAAGGCCTAAAGCAATCAATCTACATGGTCTGGAACTGGAACTTTCAAAATTGTGAGCCAAACAACACTTTTCTCTTTATAAGTTAATTTCTTCAGGTATTGCATTTCATGAAAGCTAACTCAGGGCTGGCAAGTGTTAATAGCTTACTTCTTGTTCATTCAAACTTGAGAGCAGAAACATTAAGCCTTGCCCACTGCCACTGCCTTTAACAGCCCCAGCTCATGTTTTCTTGGCCAACATAACATATTCAAAATCCTTGTTGCATTCAGAAATATTTGCTTCTATTTACTTAATTGTACCTATAGTCTACTCCCCAAATTTCCCTTTTTCTAATTAGTTCATAAGTGTGTCTTCTAATTTTCTATCTCTCATTCCTATTTCTTCAAAATTAAGTGTTGCTGTCTAAAAGTCCTTTAAAATCATAAGCTTGGTGTGAAAACAATGCTTTAATCTGGATTTTGCCCTATGGCTGAATTATTTTTTTCTCAGAAAGCTATCAGCCATTTCTAACAGCAAATACTGTACGGACTTCAAGAACCATAAACTTTTCCAGCCCTACTACATGTTGGTCAGTCAAAAATGAGCTAATCTTGTTCATAAAATACTTTGGTACCAGCAACATGCAAAGCCAACAGACGCTAATATTTTTGGGAACTTCCAACAATTTTCTTAGAACCAGTTTTATATCTTGTACCTTCCAACTAATCTCAGGCAACATCTTAGCCAAATATTTTGATACGGAATAGCATAGGCCCCCAACTTCACAGCCTATATCCTCCCTTCTCCCACTGTTTCACGGCTAAGCCCATGCCAGGTACTGAATTTTTTTTCTAAATAGAAGCACTTCACTTCAATGTGTCAATTTCTGTATTAGTAAGAGTATGGTGTGGTGTGATAAAATATATATGCAAAATGTGTAACAGCTCAACACAAAAGATCTTTTTTTGCCTTTGTAGAAATGGACCAAGGTGGGTATACCTCATTACTGTGCAGTTATTTTCTTTATTATAATTCAGGTACCTAAGCTTCACCCATCTTCTGTCAACACCTGGAGACAACTATTTTCACCTACTTTTCAAAGGAGAAAGAGAACATAGGATGCGCTAAGTTGTTACCTTGGTCAGAAATTGACACACACCAGGTGTCAGTCTGCTGATATGAACTAGTCACAGGTATAAATTAGCTTCAGTGTGGTCGTGGACAGGAAGCCTGATGCCATCAAACAGCTACAGGAGTATACACTTGTCTTAGTTATTTTCCCAGCAAAATTTTCCTGACACCCACAACTTAACAGAGGAGCTGTTTATTGTGGCTCACATTTTTTTTTTTTTTTTTTTTTTTTTTTGTGGGTACCGGGGGGACGACCTCAGGACCTCGCGCACCAACAGGCACCCGTGCCGCTGAGCGATATCACCGGCCCCTTTTTCGTATGTGGGTTCCGGGAGTCGAACTCGGGCCTTCGCGCTTGCAAGGCAGGCGCTTAAGCCGCTGAGCCGTCTCACCGGCCTGTGGCTCACATTTTAGAAGTTTCAGTCTTGGTGTGGTCAGCTCCAAGGCTGTAAGGCATGGTGGAAGGGGCTGGGTGGAGGAAAGCTGCTCACCTCATGGGGAATAGGGAGCAGAGAGGGAGAAAAGGAACCAGGAAAGGAGATACACCTGCCTGGGTCATGCCCTAGCTACCCATCTCTTCCTATCAGGCCCCACAGCCTAACAACACTTTTAGCTCTAATTCCCCATAATCCAATCCTCCTTCAACCCCACCCCCACCCCATGAGTGCAGAAAGCTCTTGGGAGACCTCCAGATACAAACCACAAAAACAATGAAAATGGAAGGAACATTTTGGTGGCCAGATTACAATGCACTTATAAATATGTAATTGTATAATGTGTATATACTGGAAATTAGGTAACAGAATAAAAGTTATCTTCAGAGAAACTAGTGATTTGCTCAAGAGTGTAAAAGTCAAAGCCTAAACATGAATTTAGAACATCTCTTAATAAATCCTATGATCTTCCAAAAAATTGGAAAAAAAGGAGAAGAAAAAATTCAACATGATACAAACTTTAAAATTAATGCCTTCACACGATCAAATAAATATCTAATAAATTTTCAATGAGTAACAAATGGCCACAAGTCTCTGATAATTTCATACTATATTTTTCTTACAATAATAAAGTTTTAGAAATTAATCTGATTAGCAAATTTAACATAGATGTATTTTTCTCTTATAATTTTAAAATTGACCAGTGTTAAATATAACGCATTTCCTCTTGGCTGAAAAGAATGTATCTCTTTGTTTTTTTCCTCTTCTTCCTCTTCCTCCTCTTCCTCCTCCTCCTCTTCTCCTCCTTCTCTTCCTTCTCCTTCTTCTCCTTCTCCTTCTTCATGAATGAGAACTCACAGTTCCATTCTGCTACTGGATATATTTAGAGATACTTAAGACTTCAAAATCAATTTTTCTAATTGACAGTTTATACTACGAAATTGATTCTTACTAGATAACTATTTATTCCTTTCTTAATTTTTAAAAATTATTGGAAAAATGCTGCTTGAAAAAGACTGTACTATTACGGTTTTGAAAAAAACACAAATTTCAATGAGGATAAATATTTTCTTGCTTTTATGCTTTTGAAAAATCAAGTAAATATCATTATAAAGAGAATTTAACTTTCTCTTTCTCTGTCTGCTTAGTATAGATACTCAGCCCCAAACCTACTAGACGATCAAAGAATCACACATGTTAAGAAGAGCTCTGAGTTCATCTCATTCAATGTTATTGAACTTCAGTAGCACTTATTATAGTTTAAAGGAATTAAATAGTGACAAACACATTTCTTTTTTCTTTCATAGATTATGAATTTGAGTTTGTTGTCTTAGCTGAACTTTGTTGGTAACAGCTTTCTTTCCTGGAGAGGCAAGGAAATTCCTGACAGTCTGTTCCTTTTCTTCCTTTGGACAGTTTTACTCCTGGATCTTTCCTTTTGTGGGCCAGTTCTTTCTGGTTCTGTGGCACTTAGTTTCCTTAACTGCAAATGATCTGAATGTGTCCCTCAACTATGTGGAAATAATCTTTTCTAATTTATTAGACGCAAACTATATTTAACGAGCCGTGCAAGGGAATAGCTTTTGGTGTTATTATTATGACTTGGTGATTAAATGTGAAAGAAAGATGAAAAAATGTAACATTTTCTCTGCGTAATCTTACTGACAATTTGATCTATAATTTCATTGTAAATTATCCATTTTTAGACTAAAATTGCTGGCAATATATTTGTAAAACTAGAATTCTTCATTGAATGACTGTGACTACTCTAGGCTAATATAAGTTTGCTTAGATTATTTCGGGTTTGTCTAATTGAACATATTGGACCTGGCACATAGTTAATTAGGAAATGATGTATAATAGTGTCTTTGTTAGGTTGCTTGTTTCCTATATTTGGTAAAATTTTCTTAAATATTTAAAACCAAACATGCGGGGCCGGTGAGATGGCTCAGCGGCTTAAGCGCCTGCCCGGCAAGTGCGAGGGCCCGAGTTCAACTCCCGGAACCCACATACGAAAAAGGGGCCGGTGATATCGCTCAGCGGCACGGGCGCCTGCTGGTGTGTGAGGTCCTGAGGTTGACCCCCCGGTACCCACAAAAAAATAAATAAATAAATAAAAAATAAAACCAAACATGCTTTGTATTTGGCCATCTGTTACAATATAGGATTATAGATAAATTCTATTTAATGAGTCCTGACTTTATTAGAAATTCATATTTCTTCAACGACTTTGGAAGAAGAAATTTCTTCAAGTTATGCAACCACAAAGTAGTGTCTAAACTGGGATTTGTGGCTCACTGTCTGAAGTATGGTCTAGACAATAATGAATTCCTCAGTGCTGAACAGGCTGCATATAATAAGTTGCCAACTTGAACATTAACTTAGCTGAAACATTACATTTCATATTTCAATGCTGCATGCCAGTTGATTACACAAAATATTGGGCATACAAGTAGAATTCTGGCATCTTGACTCCATGATCTAGCTATGAGGTTTGCTGTTTGGATGCAACCCAGAAGCCCTTGAAACCTGTCCAGAACACTGAGCACTAGCTTCTTGACTGCAGCATTAGACTCTGTGTGCTTCTTTCCTCATTGTTCTGTGTTAAACACCACAGTGAAAAGCCCAGTATAAAACAAATCATCAGATTCTTCCAGCGTGTCAGTTACATCCTTAAAGCTGCTTTACCATGATGGTAACTGAATTAATTGTTAAAAGCCACTAAAGATATAAAAGAGGTCATTTATTGAAAGGTATGTCTTACAAAGTTGCATATATTTTCCAGAAATGTTGGCAATTCAAATGATGTAATTAATTTCTTTGAATGTGAAAATGTGATCCATTCATTCATTCAACACAGATGTCTATAACTTACATGACATCATTCACAACATTGTTAAGAATGTAAAGAAGTAGTTATGTGTCCTAATTCTTTGCTTAAATAATTCTAACCTAGCTAAGGTAACATGATATACACATACTTACAAATTGATGGCAATATATGACAACAGTTTCCTAAAAGCGTTGAAAAGCAGAATGTCATCAAGAATCAAAGCTGGGAAAATAGGAATTGAGTAAAAGGGAAAAGTCCCTGTGGCCTGAATCATTGATATAAGTTTTATGGGGATGATGAAGCTGGCTCTAATCCATAAAGAATGAAAAGTGAATTGTGGGAGAAAAAATGTGAAGAGTAGTAGGCAAGAAAAAGAAGTGAGAAGATGAATGACTTAAAGAATTACCATCAGCTATTCTTACAATAGCACAGTGTCTGTGAGTGTGGATTATCACTCTTGTTGGAATTGATGATAAAATAATTAGCCACATACCATATCTGCCTTCCACCTTTCCAATGAGCAAAATTAATGGATAAAGGGTGATTTCAAAACAATGTGGAAATTGCTTTCATACGTATTGACTATTTCATTAATTCCTCATTCAGTATTTTACTTGATTATTCATTTAGTCAACTGTACATTCACTTACCTGAAGCAGAGTCTCCAAAGTATGAGTAAAGCATATATGGTGCCTACTTGATTAATGTTTATGGTCTATTTCTCTAATACACTATAAATAATAGACTATTGATAAGGACACTAGGGAATAAGGATATGAAATGCTATCAGAAAGCAGGAAATCCACTTAGAGTGGTTGTCCAGAGTAGATCATGGATTGAAGGGAGAACAAGACATCACCTCTGAGCATCATGCAGTCCTTTTGGGAAATGCTATAGCTACATGGAGATCACAAGGGAGAAAGAACAAAGTTGAGTTTGCATCTGAATCATCTTGTCCAAGTGTTCTCATCTGTAAAATGGAAAGCCTAGTAAATAGCTTAATTCCCTCATAGACTGAAATACTGAACCTCAAGACAAGACATAATGCTTGGATATTGTTTTACATATATTTAAATTGTTTATATTCAAAAACCATTGAAGTCATTGTAATGGTTGATACTTTCGGTCAACTTGAGAAGTTTAGAAGCTTAACTAAGTAACTCAGCAGTTCTACATCCTAGGGTGTAGAGGACATGCCCTAGGGCAGCTGTTTATGCTCCACAATATTGTAATGGTTGATCCATTGTGTCAACTTGAGAAGTTTAGAAGTTTATCTAAGTGACTCAGCAAGGGGACAGGGTCCTCACTTTGTAAACATCCTCAACCAGTGCAAGAGGAGGGCACGGAGATGGTATGGGTGTAAAGGACCCACCCTAGGGCAGGTAGACTGCATACAATATAAGGGAGGAAAAGAGGCTTGCTCCCCTCTTTTTGCTCTTGTTGCTTTTGCTGTCTTCTGCCACCTTGAACTGTTGCCCCTCTGCCATGTCACCTTGCCTTGGAGCCAGCTGACTGTGGACTGAACCCTCAACAAATTGTGAACTAAATGAATGTTTCCTTCCTTAATTTTGGGTGTTGGGTATTTTGTCTTGGCAATGAGAAAAAAGTAACTAAGACAGTCATATAACAACTGGATTATGCTACAGTGTACAATTCTTATACTTCAAGCAGTAATATTTTAAATGACTTTTGTGTAATAAATTAGAACTCCTAATTAAACAAGATGTGATCATATTTGCATCTTCCTTTTGATCTCCACAGAGAGTATTTATAAAATTGAAAACACTTCTGGTCAGAGAGAATAGGAAAGGAGTCATTACTAGAAGTGAGATTTCAATAATCTGGGAGTGCTCATACTCATGACACTAATAGAAAGTGAGACAGTTTACCCCACAAAAACCTGGACACAGAGGCATCATACCTTTAGCAGGTCAGTGTGAGGCCTGGTGCTGATTACAGGGAAATTTGCTGAAAACTTGTGTTCAAAGAGATTAAAAATTTTCACTTTCTCTATCCCACACAATCCTACTCAAGAATGGGAAGATAGGACATCCAAAGTGGATTCTCCAGACCAAAGAAACCTCAGGTAAAACCCCTCTGAAAGTCTAATAGTTTAGTTTCCCATAACAAATTTCATAGACTGGGTGGCTTAAACATAGACACTTATTTCCCCACAGTTCTGGAGGTGGTTGTCCTACAGTAGCAGGCCAGTGTCATTGGGTTCTGTTGAGAGATCTTGTTCTCCCTTGCAAGGGACTGTCTTCTCACTGAGTCTTCACATAGGTGGGATAGAAGGGTAGGGAGATATTTTCCTCTTCTTACAAGGCAAAATGCTCATGGTCTTATCAGATTTCAGTCTCATACTTAAAATATAAGTGAGCCTTAATTGCCTTCTAAGGATCCCATCTACAGATAAGTCACATTGGAATTTGAGCTTCAGGATATAAATTTGAGGGGTGAGGGGAGGCACGATTTGGTCCACAGTAGGCTAAATACAGTATGTGACTAATGTACTAATGTAGATAATTCTTCGGAGTTTATGTGTGCTTATTATATGTACAATTCTTTCATATCCTATTATATTTTATTTGTAGAGATTCAAAGTTTCATAAATATCCCTGAGTCAGTCATTTGACTTTTGTTTTTAGGATTATTGAGAGGAACACCCAGCTTTTAGTTATAGAAGGTAGTTTACTTTCTAAGAATAAACACTGGTTTTAATCTAATGTGTATATATTAGGGTTCCATCTAAAAAGAGCACCAAAAGCACTATGTAAAGAACAGATTATGGGTACAAGATACAGAAACTAAAGTTTACAAACATGTAGAAGGATCTGGGAATGAGAAGGTCTGGAATAGAGGGTGAAATTCCACAAAACTCACTAGTCCTGAGAGCCTACTGTCAGTGGACAGGTCAGAGCATGCAGAAAAGTTTTGGAAATTTCATATGTCTGCCAACAAATTAGGACCTAAATTAGGCTTAAAAATAGATCTACTAAAACTCCCACTTTGGTACAGTTTGTTGATTATTTGGGATTACTGGTGTTTGGTGGAAATAGCAGAAATATAAATGAGTTGAGACTATAGTCTAGTGTACATCTTTTTGGCTTTCCGTCACCTTGTCTTCTTACCACAGCCTTCCAAGATCTTTGGCTTTTTGACTCAAATGAGTTCTTTTTTTAAAAATCTAACTCAAATCCAGAATGACACAGAAAAGATTCTTCTGGGATTTATAATTATGGGTCTCAGCTGTATTGGCATAACAAAACCCAGCATACACATGTGTTCTCATTAAGGACACATGTTGTGGCTTATGATGCAAGTATTGGGAATATGAATGTACAGTACTGATTTCACTGACTCTCAAAAGAGTATTTGCAGAATAAGCTGAGATTTTAAGAAACGTAGATGGGCAACATGTTAATAAATTTGCAAGATCAAGCAGGATGAAAGAAATTATTAGATTTGCCTGGTTGGAAGCCATTAGTGACCCTTGGAAGAGTTGTGTCTATAGGATGTGGAGAGCAGAAACTCTGAAGAGCAGTAAATTGAAAGTGAGGAAATGGAAATACACAGTCTGTATGCACGCAGACAAGTGCATGTATAAAATATCTAAAGTTTTAATGTAAGTTCATGGGTGTGAAGGTTATTTCCTATTTGGTTCATGATTGTACTTGTAGTAACTAGAGTCAGGAACTATGAAGGTGTTGAGATTTTAACCAATCACAATTAGCAAATTAGTTTGCCACAGTGGCCCCTGAGTCAGAAACAAAAGCATTTACTGCTTGTGGCATGGCAGGCAGCATGAACTTGACACTTACGTTGATTGTCCTTTCTCCTCTTCCTCCAAATCCCATGACAATGATGTGGAGATAGGCTAGGCATCTCTTCCTTTGGCTGCTTCCACTGTGTATCCTTGGCCTGTGATAAATGGGGCCCTAAGCATAATCATTTTCAGTGACCTCTGTGAATCTCTCTAGTGAATTATTGAACCCTAGGGTATTCTTGGTAATTTTTGAATTTATAGACAGCTAGTCTGAAATGAGAGTGTCCCTGAGACTTGCAGCTGCTGCCTAAAGTGACAGCACTCTTGTGGGGACTGTGTCCTCAGATTCTGCATTTTGCCTAATTCTGGGTTATTCAACTCTGCAAGATATGGTTATAAGAATTTGTATTTGTTTGACATAATATGAAGAGTGCAGTATTTTTAAATGATAGCTCTCCTACAAGTGTATGTACTAGTTATTATGGTATTTTCAATTAATGTGTAGCTCTTTTACCAAAATAAAAGAGGTTGTTACAGCATTCACTTATGTCTTTCCTCACACATAGAGGACACATGAGTTGGTGCACATCTGTATTCCTGGCATGTTTGGAGGCACTTTGGGAAGGATTCCAAGTTTGAGCCTAGTGTGGGCAACTTAGTGACTTAGTAAGACCTTGAGCCCCCCTCTAAAATATTTTTTTTAAAGCTGGGGATATAGCTCAGTGTAAAAGCCATGGGTTCAATCCCTAGTACTTAATCAATCAGTAAATAAGACACATACCTTTTGTCAACTGAGGCAAACTGAAAGCCTTGCTTAGTTAATGTTTCTAATTGAAGTTCACAATTTTGGGATAGTGCACAGTCATCTCTGTTGGATTTAACCACATGTGACCATATTTTTTTCAGCAGAATTACTGTTTATGTTATTTATCTATTGCTGTGTAACAAATTAGTCCAAAATTTAGAGGCTTAAGAGAAGATACATTTGTTTTTCTCTCAGTTAGGGAGTTGTATATGGCTTATCTGTGTCCTTTTTTCCAACTGAGGTGCCAGCAGGGGCGATCACTGCATCTTGACACTCTGTTGGATTAGGAATGATTCTAATCTCATTCACATGGCTGTTGGCAAGATTCAGTTCCTTGCAGACTTTGAACTGAAAACTCCATTTCCTTACCATATGGGTCTCTCTAAAATCCCACCTACATTGGCTTGTAAAGTCAATAAAAGAACTAAAATGTTAACATCTCATCTTTTGTTATCTAGTTATGGAAATGATACCCATCATGTTTGCTGAATTTTATTTATTAGAAGCAAGTAACTAGGCTCTGTCCATAGTCAGGGAAAGAGGACCAGATATGGATATAAATATCAGGAGTCAAGAGATCCTTCTGAAGCATTACGAAGTCTACCCACCATGCTGTTCTTTGTTATTAGCTGAGGCCTTAGCACATGGCTGCAACTAAGCTGCAAGAGGGGTTGGGAAATACCCTCTTTACTATGGGAGGCCATATATTTGCTAAAAAACTGAGAGATTTTGTAACTAAGAAAGGAGAGAGAGGAAATTGTGCAGGGGCTTAGTTGATATTTATAAAACCAGGAAAAAAAACATTTCTATACAGGAAATTTAAATTACTTAGCTGTTATTGTTTGGATCAAGAATGTCCCTCAAAGGCCTCACACACTTATAGGTGAGGCTGTTGGTAGGTGATTGAATTATGGGGATAATACAGCTGACTGCTGTTAGAAGGTAGAGTGTGGCAGGAAGAGGCAGGTCACTGGAGATGTGACCTGGATGGGAATATCTCCCTTCCTGGCTCCATCTTTCTCTCTCTGCCTCCTGGCCATCACGATATGGCAGGTTTCTCATATAAGAGAACCGTGCAATAGTTAAGCTTGTGCGTCTGGTTTATTTTACTTAACATTATGGTCTCAAAATGAGTTCATTTTCCTAGAAATGATTCAAGTTTATCTTTCTTTATGGCAGAGTAGTATACCATTGTGTATAATCATCACATTTTTCATTATCCATTCATCTCCTGATGGACATATAGGCTGCTTCAGAGATTTAAATGCCATGATATGAATTGTGCTGCTGTAAACATGGGTATGCATGCATACATCACTGTAATATGATGTCTTTAAATCTTTCAGGAAGATTCCTAGAAGGGGAATAGCTGGGTCAAATGGAATTTCCGGTTTTAGTGTTTTTTCTTTTTTTTTTTTTTCCTTTATGTGGGTTCCAGGAGTCAAACTCAGGACCTTGCGCTTGCTGGGCAGGTGCTTATACTGCTGAGATATCTCACTGGCCCTAGTTTTAATTTTTTGAGGCATTTGCACACTAAGTTCTATACTCACTTAATTGTCTGAAATCTACTATACTTAGATGATGTGACACTATATTGAGTTTAAATTAATATCCTAGGGCCGGTGAGATAGCTCAGCAGCATAAGCGCCTGCCAGGCAAGCGCGAGGTGCTGAGTTTGACTCCCAGAATACACATAAAGGAAAAAAAAGGGCTGGTGATATCGATCAGTGGCACAAGTGCTTGCTGGCAAGCGTGAGGCCCTGAGGTCGACTCCTGGTACCCACATTAAAAAAAAAAATTAGGGCCGGTGAGATGGCTCAGCGGCGTACGCGCCTGCCTGGCAAGCGCAAGGGCCCGAGTTTGACTCCCGGAACCCACATACGAAAAAGGGGCCGGTGATATCGCTCAGCGGCACGGGCGCCTGCTGGCGCGCGAGGTCCTGAGGTCGACCCCTGGTACCCACAAAAAAAAGAAATATCCTATAACTTCCCCTAATTGATTTGTTATCTAAGCTACTTAACACTTAACTTTCTTGTAAAAATCAATCCCTAATGGTAGAAACAATTACAAATGTAGATCTGATTAATTACATAAAACATCACTTATTATATATTTCATTTGTTACTTTGGATTTTATGTTATTTAGTAAGTGCAATTACATAAATTATGAGATAAATTACAATCATGTTAGAAACTAAGCAAGTCTTGGAGGGTTCAGCTTTTCTTTTCTTTTTTTATAGATTACTTTTGTTATTAAGTTTGCACCTCCTTTCATTTTTTTTCTTTTCAAACGGTACCTCTGCTAACTTTGATTAATTCCCTGGTTCTGGAAGAGATGGCTTGTAACCATGACTTTTCCTGTTATTCTTTAAACTTGTTGCAGTGCTGGACTAGGGTAAGAATCACTCACATAATAAAAAGAGCTTTCAGGCTACCACTCCAGTATTCAGAACTAGTTCCTTGTCCCCATTCTTAAGCAACATCTCCTGCTCTAAATACTGCAAGACAGGCCATCTAAAACAAACCTTGGTTCTTTCTCCCTCAGAGATTTCCCTCTCTCTCCAATCAGGATAAGCCATTCCTACCCATGTTGTCTTTCTTCAGACCTCACTGAAGTCCTCTATGTTCTGCTTGATGGATAAACACTGTCTTGGACTCTCGATTGATGACCTGGAACATTGAAAGGCAATCATCAGCCTTATTTGATTAATGTACTCCTTAGTCAACCAAAAGAACAAACATTCTACACACTTTTCCCTGCTTTGACCTGCTTTTTATTTCTTCAACTCTGTTCTCCCTGCCTGCCATGGCAACTACATTTTGACTGTGCATAAAGTCTCCAATAGTCTTGGTTTTTCTGCAAATGCTCTTTTAGTTCTTTTGTTTAAATGAAACCTGAGACTTTCCTAAGGATGCAGCTGCCTCTTGGCCATGTTCTGGGCAGCTGTTTGTTCTTCTGTACGGTACAAACTAATGGGTAAGGGGAGGTGGCCACATTGTCTTGACTCCCTCTGCTTCTTCCAGAACATCCTTCCTTCATATTGCAAGCAACCTCTGGCCTTCCTGCTGCTACGTACTGTAATTTCCTGTAATTTCTGCTCAAATTCATCGATGTTTTGTAAGCAGCCGCTTACAAGCTTGCTTTTTATACCAATGTTTGTCAAAATCTTAAGGGATTTCAACAAATGAACCTCTCATGCCAAGTAATATTGAGATAGGAGATAGGAGATGGAAAAGCTGGCTGGGGAAATGAGCAGGACCTGTCAATCACAAGATCCCAGGAAAAGCAAGGACCACATATGTAGAACTTCTCGCAAGCTCCCATTAGATGTGGACGGCATAAAAAGGACCGGCCATCAGGGAAAGCCGTACAGCAGCCCACGCCACGTTTCTCATAAGTAGTGTGTACTTTTACTTTTGCTTTCACCCTTTTTCTCTTTGGCCTAAGTTCACTCTGCAGAGCTGGTTTCTTCCATACCCATCTACCCCACACTTTTCAAATATACTATTTGGCACCGTTATTGGCTTGTCTCATCCAATTCTTTGTTCAAAGCAAGAAGAACCTGGGATGCTTTCGATCGGCGAGCCATTTCAAAGGAACTACTCTATAACAACACCGTGATTTTGGAGCTTCTTGTTCACTTCTGTATGACTTCAACTGTAAAACCTCAAAGAGGAAAGAATACTCTCACTATTACTTGAGTAATATTTTAAATCCTTCGAAGATTAAAAATTTAGAGTGGCAGAGATAGAGAAAAGGCAGCACAACAATGCTTTCTCTTCCCTTTCTTTAGTTGGAGATACAAAACAGCGTTCCCACTCCATCGCTGTGATTAATCTACGTATGCTGCTGAAATGGATGTGGTTTTTGGAGCCACTTTTGTTGACTCATCACTTTCACCCTGGGGACTCCCATTCTTTACTGACTTTTGATCCAAATTCTTCAGAGTCATTCAGAAAGTCTTTTATATTCCAAGATTAATAAAAGCCAGCAGGGGAAAAAACAAGGATGTCAATTATCATGTAGTGTTTAAGATAAATAACAATTTGACTTCCTATTTTTCCCTTAACTGTCTGAGATCTATTTTTAGCATGACTTTATTCTTAGAAGGCTTCATAAAGCACAGAAGAAACTGAGAGAAAGGACACATTGTAATAAAGAAATTTTGCCTGTTCTTGGGTGATAAATTGATCTCCTTATCTTACAATCTTCATTATAATCGTGAACACTCATGCCATAAATGTTTCAAATCGATAATTTCAATAATTCAAAAAAATTGTTTTTGCTTTTAATTGACACACAATTGTGCACGTTTATGAGTAGACTGTGATATTTCAATATATGTATACATTTTGTAGTGAAGAGATCAGGGTAATGAACATATCTATCACCTCAAAATTTGTAATGATTTTGAAATCTTAAAAATAGGAGGGTGACACTTCAGTTTGGTTCATGGCTTAAGATATTCTTATGTATTGTCTGCCAGTGAAAAGTATTTAAAATACATGGATAATCTGAAACAAAATCTTTGTTTTCTAAATCTTACTTTTCTGGGGTATGAGTAGCATTTTTTATAAGAAAAAGCTGTCTTAAATAATGATAGTGCTTAGCATGGCCAAAAGAAGGGAAAAGTTGATATAGTACATATTTCATTGCATAGTAATTGAAGACGCATCACAGTTTCTTTGTGACTTTGTCTTCCCTGCTCATAAAATATGGAAGAACATCTAACCTCCTGGCAGAAAGAGGAGGTTCACTTTGCTAGGGCTGAATGTGTGGCTCAGTGGTAGGACATGTTCTTAGCTTGCAAGAGGTACTAAGTTCTGTGCCCAGGACTGAACCGAACCAAACCAAACCAAACCAAACCAAACCACCACCACCACCACAACAACAAGAAGTCTAATTGTGGTCAATATTATGGCTAATGTGGGGTGAGTGACTAAGACAACAGTGATATGAAGTAGTACAAAGACCACAGCATAGGAATGAAAGCCTGAATTCATGTTCCAGTTCTGTCACTTATTAACAGAGTGGTTATTGCAAGTAATTCAAACTTTCTCAGTTTTCTTCACTGGTCAAGTGGGGATAGGATTGTGTGAGAACTAAATATAATTATATACAAAGTCATTTTCTGAAATAGAAAATACTCTATGATATCTGAATTCCTTCAGTACTTGAGATAACTGAACTCCTGAAGGTTTTTGGTCCAACCGAAATGACAATATTAATACAGAAAAGACAAATAGGTAATGGGAGGAAATTAAGCTTATAGAATGGAAATATAGTTCTATAGAAAGACATTCCTGAAACATGTTTATAATTGTATGTAATTTTAACCAAATTTAGACATAAAGCTGGTTCTATCTATCTATCATCTATCTATCTATCTATATCTAGTTCTCATAAATATAATTTGCTTATGGCAAAATTACTAGAGGTGAAGTATTTTATTGTAGTGCATTGGTATGGATGTGTGAAATACAGAACCTATTATTCCCCAGAATTTCTGTCAATTTCAGAATGAGAAAATGCATCTGCAGAGTAACATAAGTGAACATTCCCAAATATTAAAAAAATAGAAAAGCAAAAAATGTGACTTGGATATCATTTAATTTCCTGTTAATTCACCATCTGAGAAATTCCTGAAGTTCTTCTGGAAAAAGAAAAAATGAGTAAACATGTTTCTTATATCTAATTATTCTTGACCCAAAATGACATATGTTTTTGAATATCAATTTAAAATGATAGGACTGCCAGCTATTGGCAATTGCACATTATAAAATGAGTTTAGTGGTTAGAAAGTGGATTCCAAGTCTCACAGTTGTTGAATTAAAAGTCAGACAATGTCTGTGAAGCAAGACAAACACTACCTTGGAATAACAAACTGTCTGGTATTCTTCACCATCTTAAAAACACATTGGAATATTTAAAAAAATTAATCTGGTGTCAATCGTGTTGTTTCAAGTGGCCTCCAATTCAATATTGAATGGAAATGGTGATTTGGTAACTGTTAATCCCTGGAAAAATTGACGCCTATGCCAATCAACCCTTTTGAGTTTGCTGTTTAATGTGATAACAATTAATGTCTAAGCACTAGGATTGGCACATAGAAAATCCTCAAGGAATGTAAGCTCTTTTAGTACTGTCACTAAGGGTCAGCCTCAGAATGGGCTGAAGAAAAGGAAACGTGGGTAATTATCACACAATGCGGTCTGCTAATACTGATACAGATACTCCTCGTTTAATGACCTACCTGTTTAACGACTTTTTTGTGTGTGTGGGTACCAGGAGTCGAACTCAGGACCTCATCCTTGCCAGGCAGGTGCTTATGCTGCTGAGCTATCTCACCAGCCCTGTTTAACGGCTTTTGGACTTAACAACCGAGGTGCACTGTTTTGCTGCTCAGACTTACAACCTGTTTTTCTTTTTCTTTTTGTACAGTTCTATACACTTTATTGACAGAGTCTCAATGTCTTTATTTTTGTACAGTACACCTTGTTTATACAATACTGTGAGTTTTGCTGTTGGTACTGTGCTGTACAGTACTGTAGTTTTATGTTCTGTTGTACATTACAGTGCTGTATGTAACAGTTATGCATCAAGTTGGAGCTTTCTTTGGCCATTTCTTTGTTCTGAATCTTGTAATGTATATACTATATGTAATTCCTAATTTAGTGACCAATTTACTTAATGACCTAGTTGCAGGAATGGAACTCATTACTTAAAAGAGGATTCCTTATTGCCTATTGTATTTTAGGCACATTCATTAATCATGTTGTGCAAATAAACACAGCATTTCTGAAAAAACAAATGTCTTTAATATACGTATTATTTCTATATGTCTGATACTGGAGAAAGATAAGCTACCTGACATTTTTTTGGCTTTTTTTTGCATCAGTATCCAAAAAATATACGGTTTGCCTGTTTTGGTGCGGAAGGAAGTGAATTGGAGGGTGGTCTTATGAGAACTGTTGGTCACATATGTTCCAGGCAGAACAGCTGAGCCAAAGGGCCAGAAAAATTAATCAATGCACCTTTTATTGGGCTCACTTCTAAGGACTGTTCCCTTAGCTGATAATAAAACTGATTCATTTGGAGTTAAATAAATTCTCAGATATAAACAAACTCTTTAGAAGCGATTTTACCTTTGAAACTTTTTGATGTGCAGAAATGTCTCATATCGTGTGGGTGCATATATTTTCGCAAGGTTTATACATACACTTCTGAACCACAAGAAACAAATGAATAATTAATTATCGCTGTTATTCTTGGCTCTGTGATTGTTTTATGTGTTTATTTTTTGTCTTACATTTCTGGCTAGTAAGCTCCTTTACTTCATACTTTATATGTCTTCCTAGCCTCCAAGGTATTTACAGCAGAGGCAGACAAAGCTGTGGCTCCAATCATGCTAGCATCACTGTCAAGGATATTTGGCATTTCCAGTGATTTTTCCAATGATTTTTAGAGTTAAGCAGGTTGATGGTTCTGTGATATCTTATTAGTAGCATTTTAGTGTCATTTGACCCTTGCAATGAGTTGCTCAGGCTCTTACATTAATGAGCCAAAATTGCACACTCAGAACGAAGTTTCCAGCAATATTAACTGCGAGATCAGTGTAACCTTGAAGACTTTATAGAAGCTGCTAAAATGCCAGAAAAGGGCATGTTAGGGAATATACAAATATTCCCTTTATTCACTTTATTGATTTGCTAAAGATCATATCTGGATTGCATCTGTTTTCATCATGATTATTGATGAGCACTTTCTATATCATTGTTATATCACAAGATGTCCTGGATTTTCTAAATTTTCATCCCTGCCTTTTCTGACATGCGAGGTATCAACATTGCCTGAACCTAACTTATCTGATGATTTGTTGTTGGCTGCTATATATAATTTACAGGTTATTGGAGAGCACGTGTTCTTAAAAATGAATCATTTTCATTGAACTATTTTGATAATGTCTAATACAGACATTCCTCATTTAACAACCTACCTGTTTAATGACTATTCAAACTTACAACTGAGGTGTGCTGTTTGGACTTATGGTTCCTCTTTTTTTGTATGGTTCTGTACATCTTGTTGATAGACACTCAATGACTTTTTTGTACAATATGCCTTGTTTATATAGTACTGTAATTTTTGCTGGTTGTACTGTACAGTAGAGTATTATAGCTTTATGTTCAGTTATACATTACAGTACTGAATGTAAGAGTTATGCAAATAAAAGCAAAGCCATCAAGTTGAAGTTTCCTTTGACTATTGTTCTGAATCTTGTACACACTACATACAATTTCTCATTTAACAAACATTTCATTTAATGAACTAGTTGCAGGACTGTATCTCAGTTATTAAATGAGGAGTGTTTGTAGATAGTTCACAGATTTTTTTCCCTAACCCTGCAGTAAGTTCATAGTACAAAAGAAAGCTATGAGAATCAAATCCAATTTAAACTAGGAATGTGTGCTGAACAAAATGGTCAAAGCTACACGTGAGAGACTGAAGGAGCTAGGAAATCTGATAGTTGATCAGCATTTTTTCTTTCTTTCTTTCTTTCTTTCTTTCTTTCTTTCTTTCTTTCTTTCTTTCTAATACAGTCAACAGACTGGTTATAATTCCATTTGAAAAGTTGATCATATACTAAGATAAAACACATTCTTTTTTCTTCCATTGTGTATTTTACTGTTATGTGAAGCCAAATAAGTACTTGTGAAAGTTTATTTTTTAATGATCTAATAGTTAAGTTTTATGACATGGAAAATATCTTTATAAAGAAGAAAAACATTTCATCTTCCTACATTATAAAATTCCCTTGGAACAGTACCAAGGAACCAAAACCTACTTCTATGCAAATTACAATGTAATCTTCATGCTGTTAATAGTTTCAGTCTTCATGTAAATAATTGGATAGTCTATTAATTTAATAGTAGTGTCTCTACCTTTGTTTCTTCCATCAACCAGAGCTAGAGTATTAGTTCCCTTGGTCTACTATAACAAAATAAAACCCACTTGGTGACTTAAACAACAGAAATTTATTATCTCAAAGTTGTTAAGGCTAGATATCCTAAATTAAATTGTCAGCATGGTTGACTCTTTCTAACTTAAGGAGAATCTGTTTTATGCCTCTTTCCTAGCTTTTGGTGATGGTTAGCAATCCTTGCCTTTCTTTGACTTGCAGAGGCATCCCTTCAATCATTGCTCCAATCTTTTTTTTTTTTTTTTGTGGGTACCGGGGGGTTGACCTCAGGACCTCACGCACCAGCAGGCGCCCGTGCCGCTGAGTGATATCACCGGACCCTTTTTCATATGTGGGTTTCGGGAGTCGAACTCGGGCCCTCGCGCTTGCCGGGCAGGCGCTTAAGCCGCTGAGCCATCTCACCGGCCCCATTGCTCCAATCTTAACATGAAATTCTCTTTGTGTTTCTGCGTCTTTGATATGGTCATCTTCTTATATGGAAATCAGCCATTTTGGATTAAAAAGCCATCCTTCTCCAATATGACCTCATCTCTATTTAACTAATCACATTGAGAATGAGTTATTTCCAAAGAAACTCACATTGGGATTAGGAGATACTTGGGATTTGGATTCCAATGTGTATGCAAGTATATGTGTATATGCATTTGGTGGGGCTGGGTGGTTGGCTGAGAGGGGACAATTCAACTTATTATAAGTGACCTGATTATAATTTTACTCTCTTCACTTCTTCATTTTCATATTTGTCTCATTATTTCATACTGAGATGGAGAATGGGGGAAATATTGTTCCTGTAGATGATTAAGTTGTAGAGCCAGGCTTTTTGAGAAGCAGTAGGAAGCAGAGAGGTCTCCAACTCACTCTAGGATATTTTTTCCTAGATCTGGGAATTGGAGTAAATAGAGTAGGGACACAGAGTGGCATGAATAATACCTAGAGAGAAATGAAGTGAGTTCAACAGATAGTTCGTGGGAAATCATATTGTCTTAATCTAAGGGCTGGTGTGGAGCTGAGAAGAGAGATGGAAGAGAGGATTAAATGTTAAAGACATAAGGCATAAGGCTCTCTCAATGAGTGAATACCACTTAACGAAAAGCAGAAATTGGGAAAGGAAAAACCAGTGAATGTTACATTCAGCTCTCACTGAAGAGGTGACTGGGTCAAACTATGCTGGCAAGTGAAAATTAGAGCTCAGAAAATTCTGAGTATTATGCAGACAGGCACATGGTCCTTACCCAAAAGACACTAAGATTTAAATAAATTGACAAAAGTCAGAAGATGGGCAAGACATAACATGAGAGTTAAACAAGCTGGACAAGTTACCCAGTCAGTGGGGAAACAGATGAGGAAAAAGGAATCCAAGTACCCATCCAAACAAGAGCCAAAATGTGAGAAGGGTTGAGGAGGCATAGGTATTGCAAACTAATGGAGGTCCTATGCAGGGACCAGTTCCACCTGGAACCAGCAATTGAGAGTTAGCCCGATAGGTTTTCCTGATAGAAAAGAGAGCTCCGTCAAACTGAAGTACTGAGGGAGGGCTTCCTTGAGCTGGAAACAGGAGAGAGGAAGGGCCTGTGGAGCCAACTCTGGAGTTGCAATTTTCATTCCAGTCATCCACCTGAACAACTCAGGGTGAGGTGGGGGAATCTGGCTTGAAAGAATCCAAGAGCCTTCTCAGTCAGGGTAAAAACAGCCTCTCCTTTTTCTTAAAGGGAAAAAATAAAACACATTATATGTCACTGTCTCTATTCTCACAGTCCTCGGGCAGGTAAAACAAAGATCTTTTTATAGTTTTGTTCCTTTCCACTATGTGCCTTTGATCTTAAGTTTCCAACAAGCAAGAGGGGACTAAAATTAGTAGCCAAATTTTCCAAGCAGGATGTGACGGTGGCTCTCCTTCCTTTTGATTATAGACTTTGAGTTTAGTGGGATAATACACAAACCGAAGGAGGTTTAGAGCAGTTGATACGCAGGTTCCCAATCACTATAACTAACCCCAACTGACAGCCTGCCAGGACTCCAATACCCCATTGGTCTCTTCTCCGGCATAGACAGAGTCTGGGTTTAGGAGGGACATGTAGTATATAAGAGGGTCTTTGGGAAAAGCCACTTAAAGTGTGAGGATATCTTGAGATCTAGATTATACTTATGAGGTGAAAACTGCCATGTAATGCCCTCTTTGATTCATGGAGTAGATGACAATTCTTGAGAAAGTATAAGACTAAAAGAAACTCTGTCAAACAAAAACAGTACTCCAATTAGCTTCAAATGCAATTTTAAAACATAATTTTTGAATGGAAGAGCAAAAGGTAGAGTACGTCAAATTGGAATACTTTGGACATGTATCTTCAGAAATATCAGCAGAATTAATTATAGTTTTGCATCATCTGGCAACAGGGATACTTTCGGAGAATATTTAGTCAATTTCATCAACATATAAGCATGATAGAAATAAAAAGCTATATGGAATAGTCCAATCAATTTATGTGGCCTCTTGATGTAATTAGGAAGAGAGGCAATAAACACAAGATGTATGGGATTGCTGCTAGGCTAATGCAGCATGCTGTTTTATAATACATTTTTTATAAAGTAGGAGCGTACTATAAAACAATGATAAAATATAGAGTATAATAAATACACAAACCAGTTGTCTATCATTCACAAGCAGCAGGTATTGTACCTAATTGTATGTGCTTTATTTTCACAAGTCTGATTGCACAGCAATATTTTTTTTTTACATGAGCATTGATATGTACAGGTGTTATGCCTTTTATCCAGATGTCCTCCCAAAGCCTCGTGCAGTCATAAGTGTGGAAATTTGAAGGTGGCTGAGTGAGGACGTGTGAATGTGGATTAAGGTTATGGATAATGGAAGCCCCACCCTGGGTATGAGTGGCACCAAACAATAGGCTTACAGCCTGTATGGACTATAAAGGCAGAGAGGGAAGGCAGGCTTGCTGGTGCTGCTGCCTGCTGCTTCCCTGTCTGCTGTCTGCTTGCCATGGACTGTTTCTTCCGTGTGATGCCCCTCTGCCATGCCGCCCTGCTTTGAAACCAGTTGACTGTGGACTGAAACCTCCACAAACTGTGAGCTGAAATAAATCTTTCTTGCTTTAACTTTGAGTGTTGAGGATTTTTTCTCAGCAATGAGAAAAGTAACTAGGACAACAGGTGAAAGCAATGCATTGCACAGTGGCATTTCAATGGCTAAGACATCACTAGATGTTGGGAGTATTTCAGCTTCAGTATAATCTTACGGGACTGTCACAATATACAGGGTCTGCCCTTGACTGAAAGTCATTATGTGGCACATGACTTTGTAGGAAATATTCCTGGTCTTGAGAAAGTTAAAGTGAATAGTAAGAGCAAAATTATCAAAACAAAGTAAATCTATGTATTGCTCTATGAATAATGACAAATTACTTTGAAAGGAACAGTAAGGAAACAAAGAAAAATATTGAATTTGGATGAGAAATAGCTATTGATGATCCAGGAAATGATTTTAAGCATTTTGACCTACAATCAGCATTAAAAAAGATCATATATGTGTGGATAACTGTATGAGCATCTCTTAATCTGATTGTTAATGGTAGTTAAATTAATAATTCAAGGAGAAACTGAGTGATGAGTGTTCCGAAGTCAGAGGAGATCTACATTTTTGTATGTATAGTTTTGTACATTTTTAATTTTATACAATGTATAATTCAAAATTTTGAAGTTTTAGGCCGGTGAGATGGCTCAGCGGCATAAGCGCCTGCCTTGCAAGTGCGAGGGCCTGAGTTCGACTCCCGGATCCCACATACGGAAAAGGGGCCGGTGATATCGCTCAGCAGCACGGGTGCCTGTTGGCGCGCAAGGTCCTGAGGTCGACCCCCCGGTACCCACACACACACACACACAAAAAATTGTGAAGTTTTAAAAATTGAGTGAAATTTAGGTCAAAATGCTTAAAACCATATGAAACTTGCCTATGGGAACTGGAGCTGGGATTGTATGTTTTTACAAAATTTGCATGTTTTTACAAAATTTGCATTATTTCATGTTGTACATGTACTTTTGGTTTATGTAAATGTGTTATATTCATATCTACTATTATTTTTCATATTTTCTCACTAAAAATGATATTAAGATGCAACCGTGTTGTTTTGAGTACAATAAATCCACTGTTTGTAACCACTGCTGGATATTTACTACAGTTTGCCTGGTCATTCTTTAAATGGTAGACTCTGATTGCAAACAAATTCTAGCATTGTAGTGAATGACTGCATGACTCCTATGGACCCATAAAAGAATATCTTTGAGCAATATGTCTTATCGTTTCTATCCCACATATCTAGGAAGAAAGATTTGGTCTCCAAAATGGCTATCTTTTTTTTTGTGTGTGTGGGTACTGGGGGTCGACCTCAGGACCTTACACGCCAGCAGGAGCCCATGCCGCTGAGCGATATCCCTGGCCCTTTTTTCATATGTGGGTACCGGGAGTCGAACTCAGGACCTCACGCTTGCCAGGCAGGCACTTATGCCGCTGAGCTATCTCACCGGCCCCAAAATGGTTATCTTTATCAGCAGCATATGAGTTTCTATATCTCAGAAATGCCACCAAATTCATCATATTTACCTTATTACTAGAGACTAATGGTTTTGAGTATTTATATGCAGAGAATTTCTTATTTTATTTGGTTTCTTCTTTTCAATGATTTGTACTTTTCTGTTTTTGCTTTCTTTTTTTTTTGTGGGTACTGGGGGGTCGACCTCAGGACCTCGCGCACCAGCAGGCGCCCATGCCACTGAGCGATATCACCAACCCCTTTTCCGTATGTGGGTTCCGGGAGTTGAACTCGGGCCCTCGCGCTTGCCCGGCAGGCACTTAAGCCGCTGAGCCATCTCACCGGCCCTGCTTTCTTTTTTAGAAATATTTTTATATCCTTCATAGAACTATGTGAGCTTTATTTACTGATTTAATTTTAGAAATTTCAAATACCTTCTGCCATCTTGCCATCTGTAGTCTAACTTTGCATTTATTATAATTCATTGACTAACATTCTGCATTTTGATGGAATTAAATTATCATTTTTGCCTTATATTTGGGTTTTTTTTTTTTTTTGTGGGTACCGGGGGGTCGACCTCAGGACCTCGCGTGCCAGCAGGCGCCCGTGCTGCTGAGCGATATCACTGGCCCCTTTTTCGTACGTGGGTTCTGGGAGTCGAACTCGGGCCCTCGTGCTTGCCGGGCAGGCGCTTAAGCCGCTGACTCATCTCACCGGCCCTATATTTGGGTTTTTAGTACTTTTATTTGACATAATTTTCTTAGATACTGCCACAAAAAGTCTGTTGAATTTTCTCTGTAAGCTAGTTTTTTAAATAACAACTTTATTGAACTAAAATTTCCATACTACACAATTTATAAACTTACAGTGTAAGATTCATTATGTTTTAGGGCACTGACAAAGTTGTACAACCATAACCGCAAACAAATTTAGATCATTTTTGTTATCCCAAAACAAAACACTTCTACCCACTAGCTAGAAAATATTACCTTTAAAATGTAAGCTTTAAAATATTGTCTTTCAGATTTAGGTCTTTACTTGCTCTAGCATCCACACACATGTGTATGATGTTATACAGGGATCTAGATTTATTTTTCTCTATTTACAGTATGAGATGCTTTTTTGAAAGGATTGTAGCAAAAGCATAACATTTTCAATAAAACTATCCTGCATAGTCAAAGTAGGAACAGTCCAAAAAAAGAAAGAAGTTATTTAGGAGAGCTAAACAAATGTATAGCCTGCCAAAAAACCATGATCCAAGCATCGCTGTTTTCATTTGATATTTCTAGAATTATAGGCTATCAGGAAAACCTCAGACTTAGCTAGCAGGAGCCAGGGGCTGGGGTGGGATTTCACTTCAATCTTAATGGTTTTCATGTGGAGTTTGACTGATAGAAGGAGAAGGGAAATCTCTTCCTGATAAGGTACAAACAATTGTTTCAAGTATTCAACTTCACCTTGATCTGTTTCCAAGTGGTTTATTCCGTCATATAAATAGCTATAGGACCATGCTGACAAAGCCTTGGTTTTGACAACCCCTCATGCCTGTCCCTCTGGCCTCAATATTTTTACTATTTATATTTTTAGAGTCTGGCTGTACTAGTTCACGTAACAATGCAACAATAACTTCTAAATCCAGATCTCTTTTTTATCTTCTGCCCAACCTCATGAAAAACGCTGATGTTCAAATTGTTGTACAGTAGACAGACAATCTATCAAGTCAAATGTGCTGGCTAGCAGATAGGCTAACTTCTGCTTTTATGAAACTCAAAACTTTGCCAAGTAAATAAATACAGTAAAAAACACATCTCAAATTAAATATACCCTTAAATAAATTATTATAAGAAATCTGCCAGGAGCTATTTTTCATGTCTCCCAGAGTGCCTATGTTCAAGGTCAAAAGGTCACAGTACATTATGCCTGGCAGACTCCACCAGCAAGTTGTTGCATTCTGCAGAAGGGGCTTTCACGCTTATCAAAACAGTCCTGAGGATTCCGTCTGTATTTACTAAAGAATTGTCCAGCAATCCTGCCAGAGCTTCTAGCCTGTTGTTCCAAACCAGTAGTGTTATCTCTGTCAGCCCAGAGCACAGCTTATCTTCAGAAAGACAGATAAAGAGGCACTTGAGGGGGTCACACACTCTCCCTCTGGTCCATGATGAAAAATCAAGTTCAAAAGCTAAATCAACGGGGGAGCTATTTTGCAATTTCTCAACTACTGGGTCAATCTGATGGCTAAATAGTTCCTAGTTTTGTTAAAGAAATGTACTGCTTTGGAAAAACAGTAGAGGTGAAAAAGTAAGGAAGCTCGGTGAAATAAGAAGAAACTTGGATTAGAAATAAGTCATAGATACTTTGTTTTTAAAATTCAATGTAAAGGCAACTTTTGCTCTTGTTAAAATGGTACGATTTCCATTATACTTATAATGATTTACTTAGAATAGTGTGAACCACAAGAATTTAATAAGGAACTTTGCCAGTTATGGTATTATTATTTTAAAAAGATAAGTAAATGTATGTTCGCAAGTTTAAAACGTGAATATCATAGCTTGAACTCTAAATAAACCTAGAGGTTGACAATCAAGTGGGGATCTTGAATGCTGCATGCATGACCAGAGTGTAATTTAGTAATATTTCTCTTCTCTGGAACCCCCAGGGGTCTGACAGCTTTTACCTTCATCAACACTGCCAGGAGCTTGGAGTGGAGGAGTGAAAGTATCTGAATGGCCAAGATTAACATTGCAAATCCCTCACTTAAAAGCAGATGTAAATCCTGCAAGTGAATCTTACACCATAACTCAGTTGACTAACTTGATTTTAAATGTACTTTCTCCATTGTGCAGATAAGAAAATAAGCACAGAGAAGTGCAGAGAGCAGGCTCGGGCATATTATTATTTTGGTCTTACAGATATGAAAGCACAGGCTTAAGTGAGGTTAAATATAATGCCTATGTTCAAACAGCAAATATTTTAGTATTTTAGGGAATAGTATGTTGGTAGTTTCTTTAATACAGAAGATGTGAGAGCCTTAAACTGTCAGAAAATTCTTTCTCAAAGTGCAACATGGAGGCATAGAAATATCTTTGTAGACTGAGCTCTGTCAACGGAAGAGCTGACTGCTCTGGCCTTTCAGCTGCCCCTGGGCTCTGGCTGCCGTTGCATCTTCAAGGTTCATCAACTTGGAAAAGCTACTGAATGAGATCAGAGAAGATTTAAAAAGATCTAAACCATGGAAGAGATAGCAGGAGAGGAAATAACAGACTGAGGTAATAAATATTGTAGAAACAGTATTCGAGATTGACCAAATGTTAACATCTACCATCTACTCAATTCCTCCTTGGAAATGTATCATGGGCTGATGGTATCAACCCCAGAGGTACTATTTGCTATGAGCTATATGATCCACAGGCTGGTGTTTAATAGCTCCCAGTCATATTTGGATCACAATTCTTAATACTAAACATATAATTGTTTCCTAGAGGTGTGGGTTTCATGGTCAAACTATATTAGCCTTAGACAAATATCGGAAGATTTCAGTAAACATCATGTGATGAGCTTAATGATGCAACTCTCCACGAGCACACCATGTACAAGAGATCAGCAAAGCTGATGATAATGCTATTGTATTACTTCTGCCATCATCTATGTTTCTTTGCAGTTAAAAAACATCTCTTGAAGAGATCAATGGCTTTAATGAGCCATTCCCTTTCAATAAGATCTTTACAGTCATACTGCTGCAACTCATCTTGTCTAATATTAATTTTGCTGTCATTATGGAAATCAAGTAGCACTCCCTTGTTTTAATCCTCTGATGAGCAGGACCTTCATCTTCAATCCTTCTATTCAAAATGAGCCTCTTACATATGTCGCTGGACTACAGTTAATCTTTATATTTCCCATACTTGCCCTTTTGCTGAAATTTATTTATAATCACTTATTCATACTTGCACTGGTCTTATAGTAATTCACAGACATATACAAAGTAATACCACCTAATACACAAGTTCCAAGCTGAAGGTCCTGTTCTACTTTTTCATTTAAGCTCCTGTTTCAGGAAGCAAGTGGCCTTCTCTCTCTGGTCTAGGTAGTACTTTGCTTTTCATACTTCTGTCCTTTTTTTTTTTTTTTAATTGACTGCTTATAATGGTCCCCCAAGTGTAGTGCTGTAGTGTTTCTAAGTATAAAAAGACGGTAATGTACCTTCTAGAGAAAATTAATGCTTTAGATAAGCTTCATACAGGCATGAGTTATAATGCTGCTGGCTGTGAGTTTAATGTTAAAAGATGGATCAAAGAGTACAACAGGAAAAATGAAAAACAGGGAAAAGGAGCTAAATCTGTGGATTTGTGAGATGATGAAAACTTAAAAAAAATGTAATGAACAGCATTGTTTTGACTTTTACAGTGAAAAATTATGGTCATTTTACTCGGGATCAGGAAAATATTAAATCTTTCTCGGCTAGTGCAGAGAAACTCACATGTTTTGAATGACAATAGCTGTTAAAATTTTAAAATTGTGGATGACGTATGTCTAGATATCAGGAGGATGTGGAAGAATTTAAAAAACTCTGCTAAATGTTTCAGAAGTAGGGTTAGGTAGAAGAATAGCTTTTCTATGCTGATGGAATTAGTTTTAGGTAGTTGTTGGTAAAAAATCTATATAATGAGGAGACTCTTGTGATGGTTTTGGGAAATTGGCTTTGTACTTCTTATGGAAGCAATATTTCAGTATTTTCTAATTAAATATTCACAATGGCTTTATACATTGCACTACTGCAAACAGTGAGAACCAAGTGTATATGTCTTACGAATAAAGGAAGGACTTCCTACTTTCTAAACCAGATTTGCTGAACTGTATCAGAATGTTGATAAATGCTATAAAATACTTAATTCTATAATTAGATAATAAAATAAATTAGTAGTAAAAAGATCCCATATTTTGTGAAAGACTGGCAGAAAGAAAATTTTATTTGTAAAAAGTAAACTTCCCCATTGGATTTCTGAAAGCTGTTGAAATAATAATAGGTAAAATCAATTGTATTTAGCTTTGTTTAAATTATTTGTGACACCAGTGTTATGTAGAAGAAGAAAAAAGGATGTTTTTTGTGAAACGTCTTTTCTAAATTAACACATTTTGTCTACCCAGTGGCTCTTTGAGAATAAGGCTTATTTATGGCCCCATTTTCAAGATGAGGAAATTAAGGCAAAGAATGATAATGTATCTTGCCCAAAGTGACAGCTAGCATAGATTAAAACCCAATAAAGCTGACTTTATTTCCTGCACTTTCATGTACTATACTAAAGACTTTTAAGAAAATAGTATTCTGAACATGAGAGATCAGATACAAATTGCATTGTGCATCATTCAATTTTCTCTGTAATCTGACTGGTTGGATTTAAATGTCCCCTCCAGCACTCACGTTGGAATTTAATTGCCATTGTGAAGAAAATGGGAAGCAGGTGTTTTAAGATGTGATTAGGTTATGGGAGCTTTTCCTTCACGAGTGGACCAAAGCTGTAATCCTGAGTGTGGGCTGCTGATAAAAGGTAAGCGTGGCTTGATTTTTCTCTATCATTTTTTTCAATTTTTATTTTTTAATTAGTACACATTTGCAGTAAATAATGATTACATTCTTCATGGGGAGTTGGTACATGTACATGACACATCTTAACTCTTTTTCACCCCCTTCCCTTCTTCTTCTCCCCCTCCCTCCAACTCTCAGTCCCCTTCCCCTCCCTCCAACTCTCAGTCCCCTTCCCATTTGCAAAAGATCTCTGTCCCTACTTCCAATTTTTTTCTTTATTTATATTTTTGGTTTTTCATATAAGAGAAACCATGCAACATTTAAGCTTGGTCTAGAGGCGCATCCATTTTCCCTCTAATGACTTATGTTTATCTTTCCTTACGGCAGAATATTACTCCCCCATGTGCAAATACTACATTTTCTTTTTGCATTCATCTGTTGATGGACATATAGGTCACTTCCATGGTTTAGCTATTATGAATTGTGCTGCTATAAACATGGGTAAGCATGCATCATTATAATATAATGTCTTTAACTCTTTTGGTAAGGTAAGCAGATGCAGAATAACTGGATTGAATGGAATTTCTAGTTTCAGTTTTTTGAAGAACCTCCATAGTGATTTCCACAGTGGTTGTACTAGTATTACATTCCCACCAGCAATGTGATGTAGAAGGATTCCTTTTTTCCCAGAAGACTAACCAGCATTTGTTTTTGTTTTTGTTTTTGTTTTTTTGTGGGTACCGGGGGGTCGACCTCAGGACCTCGCGCGCCCGCAGGCACCCGTGCCGCTGAGCGATATCACCGGCCCCTTTGTCGTATGTGGGATCCGGGAGTCGAACTCGGGCCCTTGCGCTTGCCAGGCAGGCGCTTATGCCGCTGAGCCATCGCACCGGTCCAGCAGCATTTGTTTTTAATTGATTTTTTTTTTTTGATAGCCATTCTTTCTGGAGTAAGATGGAATATCAGAAAAAATTACTCCCCCCCAAAAAAGACCCTGTCAAAAATGGGCAGCTGTAATGAATGGACACTTATTTCCCCTGTCTTGCATGTGCTATCTTACCCTTCCACTGTGTTATTACACATCAATGTGACCTTCACCACATGTTCAGTGGTGGACTTCTCAGTTTCCATTAGGTATAAGGTAATTTCTTTTCTTAATACATTATTCAATCTGTAGTATTTTATTAAAACAACAGAAAATAGACTAAGACACCAGATTTGACTTCCTTTCCAGACTCAAGTCCTTTTTACCTGGCACAAATCTGCTTAGTAAAGCCAGACACCTACTCATCAAAGCACTATGCTTCCTGCCATCACTTATCTTCCGTACTCGAGGAGCTGATCAGCCTTCCTTCAACACTTCACATCCCAAACAAGTCTAACCTTACCTCTCCAGAAAAAAGAAGGCTTGAAAATATAGCTAATATATGACACAACTTTGTTGTCACCATGATTTGTTCTGACTGCCATATGCAGAATAAATTGAAGAGCAGGTATGTATAATGCATTTAGGGATTTGTTAAATTCAGGCATTTGCTTATTAGTTAGATCTGGAATTTATATTTTAATTTCACATAAAAATTCTTTGAACAGGGGTATGAGTTTGATTTCCCCCTATAAAATATAGGAATATATTTTCTACTTCATGCTTTAACTTGGATTATAGACAAGTTATTTTCTATAAAAAAGTAATATACTAAACCCAGGGGTGGTAGCACATACCTATAATCCCAGCATTCGGGTAGCTGAGGCAGGAGGATTCAGGCCAGCCTGGACTACAAAGTGAGACCCTGTCTCAAAAAAAATAAAAAAAGTAATATACAAGTTTGCATTGTGTGTTTTTGAAAGTTAAAATATGGTGAATGTCTTTATTAATGAAAAAATGTGCTTATGTTTACAAATATATCTTCTTGAAACCTTTATTATCTTGTTGGAAACAGTATTTAAATTATAAATAAATAAATAATGAATTGTCTATGTTTTTAAACATGAGTTTAAGGAGAAAAATAAACCAAGGATTGTTAAATAACATAGATTTAAAAATTAATTAAATTTATGTCAATTTCAGGCTAACCATGAGCTAATACTGAAAGTAACCTTTAACCTTTTGTGTAAACACAAGAAGATATATTTTGTAGCAAGTCATACACAGTTGGAAAATTGCAATTTTTCATCTGGAAATAATACAACTATAAGAGAAAACATTAAAGAAGACTTGGATAGTGATCAAATTTTAGTCTGCAACAAAGGAATATAACCATAATTTAAGCTTGATAACATTGATGAACACTTTTTCTCTCTGTATTTAGAAATAGATAGCAGTTTATCATTCATAAATATTTCTTTAGTTCATGGTTTTTGCTCTTATTGTACCTATTGAAAATGCATAATTCTAATTGAGTGGGCTAAAACACTTTCCTTATCCAAGTGTGGGGTGATCTCTTTCCTGAATACGACTGTTCCACTCCTTAGATGAGAAGTGAGATGAAAGTTGGTATCAGAGATGCCTCACTTTCAGCTGTGCCCTCACTGAGAAAATTAAGGCACTGAGAAAATTCCCTGAAGTCTTGTATAGTATTTTAAAGTTACTGCAACAAATTATTTCAGATTTAGTAATTAACAGTGTAACAAATATAAATCTCTCTATCTCTCTAATCTCTGCTTCTATCATTACATCTCCCTCTTCTTACGAAGTCCATTTTGCCATGTAAGGTAATATTTTCACAAGTTCTGTTTAGCTTAGATGTCTTGGGAGGACATTATTCTGTACATTGCACCTTCTAAGTCTCATTTTTGTCATGCTTAAAATGGGGACCAAAGACAAGGTCTCACTCTTAAAGAAGAAAAAAACACAATTTAGAGAAATAGACATACAACTTAGCATATATAGTGTATTCCATTCCACAGAACTGTTGTGTGAAATTCTGGTCAGTGATGATTTATTTATTTTGCAGTGTCTCAGAATAGAATACCATGGATAAATATTTTCTAGTAAGAAACTTTTAATATTTTAAATACCTAATTCCGTTAATTTATTGTGATGATTTGAAAGGCAGAGAGCTTTTTACTTCGTATTAAAAATAGCATTTCTGTTAAATAGTGTATTACATCATAAAAGAGAATAGGTTTTTAGACTCAAATAAAAATGGATTATCTTCCCATTTAGCAGCTGGGAGACCACCAAATTGCCTAACTCACTTGCATTTTCTCCTGTATTTAAAAAAAAAAGTAATTTAAAAAAAAGTAATATTAGCCTTTACCTCTTGTGATGATCTGAAAGATTTAATTAGGAAAACTGAAATATCATTAAATACTTTCATTAGTTTTCTATGTCTGCTATAACAGATTAGAAAGTTGGAGATTTCAAAGACCAGAAATTTAGTCTATCACAGTCCTGGAGCTCAGAAGTCTGAAATCAAGGTATCAGGGGAACCATGCTACTTCCAAAGTCTCTGATGGCTTCTGGTGATCTTCAGTTTGTAGCAGTGTCACTCATCTTCTGACTCCATCTCCACTCAGCCGCCTTCTCTGTTCACTTCCCTATGTCTTCTTTTCTTTTTATAAGGACGATAGCCATGGGACTTAGGGCCCACTCTAAATCCATAATAATTTCACCCCAAATCATATCACTTTCTGAATTCCAGATGAACATGAATTTTGGAGGGGCACTATTCAACACACTACGATACCTGTACTCTATCACCGACACACACACACACACACACACACACACACACACATTCTCTCTGTTGTTCTCTTCTTATTGCTGAAATTTCATCATGATGAATCATAGTATTCCAGAATTTCATTCTTTCAACAAATAATATTAGCCAACTGAAATGGTCTTAATGTTTGTCTCTCTGCCAAATTCATATGTTGAAATCCTAATCCCAATGTGATGTTATTAGGAGACGTGGTGTTCGGGTTATGGGGATGGAGCACTCATAAATGGGATTAGTGTCCTTGTAAGAAGACAGAAAGCTAGTTAGCTGTCTTTGTGCGTTGTCAAGAAACAATAAATTGGCATTGTGCAACATGAAAGAGGACTCTTACCAGAACCCAACAGTGCTGGCCCCTTTCACTTCCAAACTCCAGAACAGTGAGAAATAAATTTCTGTTCTTTATAAGCACACAGATTTTGATATTTTGTTATTGCAAAACAATGCACCCAATAATTATTAGTAAGCACTAGAAACCACGTGCTTAGAGTCCCTTAATTTTTGCAAAGCTAAACTACCTCAGATTGCTTCCTTTGCCCTGATATTTATAACATTGCTCGTAGGCCTCCAGGTTTTACTAACGACTTTGCACAGAATTTTCTGTCTCACGCTGTGGACCCAGCCAGCTGCAGGAATGAGAGCCTTTTCTTCACCTCATACCAACTTAGTGTGGCCTCAGGCTTAGTTTTGATAGCAGTGTTTTGAGGAGCTTTTTTCCTGTCATCAGCTGAACACTGGCCAGCAGGACATATCTCATCCCCTGGGGATGAGAGTTCTATCCGATATATGAAAGGAGATGCAGGGATAAACACACTGGTAGTTTAGTAAGGGAGTCTAAGAGCCAAAAACACCTGGAAATGACTAGGTAGAAAGAGGTGTCCAGCAACAAAGCATTACCCCTAAAAGGGAACAAAGTGGTCTATTGAGAAACAGGAGTTGCTTTTGATGTCATGGTGCCAGGTGAGGGAAAACAGAAGACAAGAAAATAGAAAACTTCACCGAAAGCAGTAGACTCGGAGTGCACCTGGACTTGCTGGGGGTCAGGGCCACAACCAAAAGAAGTCTCTCTTTGCTACTGTTTCACAGTAGACCCTTGGGGTAGTAGCTGAATTCTGTACCTAAATGCCAAACAAGCATTTATTTAGCGCTTCCCACTGGGAAATTGCTCTAGAAACAGGGTAACCAGGTATAGATTACTGTAATATTACCGGTGGGAAGTTTTGAGCCAAAGTCCTAGCTACAGGAATTGAATGGAGGGCAAAGTGTACACACAGAATTTGCTTTCCTGGATGTGGAAATTTAGCAGTGGTAAGAAGCATTAATCTAATAGTTATCTAAATATTTACCAAATTGCTGATTTTAAGATGTACATGAATTATTCCTCCAATTTAACATCTTTGAAATCATAACATGATTTACAATTCCTGATGGGCCATCAGCAGTTTGTTCTTCACTGGTTATAATTCACTGTCTGTGTAAAGGCATTAAAAATTCCTGAATAGATAAAAGCAGCTCCCAGAGAGAAAAGTGGAACTCTCTTTTAAGACATGTTACACCATAAACACTGCAGACGACACAATAAATGGTATTGTGTGAGCAAACACAGACACCAACCATTGTGACTTAAAAAGTATTTCAGATGACTTGGGTTCTGAGGGAGTATGAAAACACTGTAAATAACATCAGTTGTTCTTGCTTTTTATATATACAAACAAATGGGATATTGTCAAATATAAGTGCAGAAATCTTTTCAAAAGTGTAAAACAACACTTCTAAGTAGTAAAAATGCTAACATCATAGTTTAATTGGTAATATTTTATTACATAATTTGTCTTGAAATCAGTAGATTTGATGAAGTATAGTGACAACTGTTATGCTTGCATTTGTGGTACAGATAAGTATGTAAGGCAGCAAAAGTCTAAACTACAGAGATAAAGGAAACCTATAATTTAGGAAGAGCTAGCTTTCAGATGTGGCATTAAGGATAAGAGTTTAGTGATGAACCTTTGTTCACCTACTGAAGAAGTAGAGCAGAGGACATTCGAGAAGAGAAGACATGCTGTGCAGAGGCCCATGAGAAACAAGCCAGCTATGGTTGAAAGCAAGCGGGGAAGTATTGCGAGATGAACCTGGAGAGGTAGGCAGTACCACTTCCAAAAAGGGCATGCTATTGATTTGGGATTTTATCAGGAGATTATTGAAAGGCCATTGAAGGTTTTAGGCAGTAGTGTGATGGGAACAGTTTTGTTTCTAAGCTTGTTGTATTTATAAGGCAAGGAAAGGCTCAGAGATGAAGAGTGATGGATTCTGGGAGATCACTTAGTGGCTATTTCGGCTATCTAGGTGAGGGGTAATGGTGTCTGGCACTAGAACAGTGACAGCGGGAACCAGTGAAAGTGGAAAGAGTCCAGAGATCTTTGAAGGTATTGCAGGCAAGACTTATCTTTCAATAGGCTGCAGAGGGTTAATGGTGCTGATGACACCCAGGGTTCTGACAATGAGCAACTTTATCCCTGAATTGCGGTGTTCTGCTTTACTTTTAGTGGTTGACTTCATGCTCTGGCACAGTGTTATCAGTGGGAATGGTTAGAGGCAGGAAGATTGCTGAGATATTTAGGAAATATTAGATATATGTAGGCTGTGGATAAAACATTTAATATTCATGAACACACACACAATTTGGTGAACTGTGGTGCCATTTTCGAGATAACGAATGCAGAAGGAGCAGACTTAAGGACAGCTACACAAAGACTAGTTTCAAAAAAACTTAGTGTTAAAGACCTTTTTGATAGCTGAGAGAGACAGAGAGACAGACAGAGAGAGAGAGAGCATTCTTATATATAATTACATAGACATAGAGCTTACCAGAGACATCCAGGTATCTAGAATGCTGGAGATATGACTTTCTAAATAGATGGCAATGAAATCTGCATACTTGGTCAAGAATAATGAAGTAGACTGGATAATGCCCACTCCCCAAATATGTCTATGTGTAATTTGTTAATCCTACATCATTTGAAAAATGAGTCTTTTAAGTGAAGTGTCTTAAAATGGGAGATCGTTCTGTATTTTCAGAGTTGGCCCCAAATCCAACGACTAATATCTTTGTAAAAGACAGACACAGAAAAGAAGGCTGTGTGAAGATGGAGGCAGAGCCTAGAGTGACTGCGAAACAAGCCAAGGGATGTCTACAGCCACCGGAATCTCGCAGCCAAGCAACACAATCTGGCTTTGAGCTTCCGGTGGAAATGCAGCTTTGCTGACATTTCAATGGCTTCTAGGAATTCTAGCTTTTAGAATTGTGAGAGAACACGTGTCTCATCGAGCTTGTATTTGTTACAAGCTACCAAGTTTGTATTTGTTACAATAACCACAGAAAACTGATACCAATGTGTAGGATCCGATTTTAGGGTAAAAAGAAGAGGATTGAATTCTTGAGAAACTTCAACTGCAAAGTCCTCTGGGGGAGGACAAGTTGGTGAAGAGAAGAAATGAACAGATAAGGAAGAAAAGTGCACTGTCATGGAAGCCAAGGGATGAAAATGATCTCAGAACAACAGACTGACAACTCAAGCAAAAGCTGCTGAACTGTAAAGTAGCAGGGCTCTAAGTAGTGGTTCTTGGGTTGATGGAGACCAGAACTCTTACAGATAAAAGGCAGAATGATGTAACTGGAATTGTAAGTGTGATGAAGTATCTCTCAGTATTGTTCCCCTCCTTTTGCAGCTAGTCAGGTTTATGACTTGCTATAACAGCAGAATGTGGTCTCAGTGATGTTGCATGGATTCTGCAGCTAGTTCAGCACTGGTCACTTTCACTGTCCTCAGTGGTACCCTCACGCCAAGGCCTTGAGCCACCATGCTGGGAAGAAGCCACAGAGCTCACATAAAAAGACCATAAGGGGAGAGGCTGGGGCTGCAAACGGAGAAGGCAGTCGATAGATCTCACTGTCCAGATTCAGCGACCATCTGAATCATAGCATGTGAGAGACTTCTCCCAAAGCTACCCAGCTGATCCCTTTCCCCTGATCCACAAAAGCCTCTGCGGATAATGAAAGGAGCATTAATGTTTCAAACCACTAACTTATTTCACACATGAGTAGTGTCAGAACACGGGGTAAACAAGTGATGAAAGATAGTGTGTTCCCATTATATGAATCCATTCCTAGTAAGAGCACAAAAGAAAATTTCAGAGCCACCACAAATCATTTAATTTTACCGAGCTAAATTGATACTTTGAAAACTTCTACCATAAAAATTTTGGTTAAAATGCATTCTGGGATATATCAGAAGATTACATTATTTTCTTATAAAATTAATAGTAGCTAGAGTCCGCATGTATATCTTAACAATTTACTTTTTAATTTTTAGCACACACGTAGATTCATTCCCAAGCTTGGATTGTCAAAGACATGAAAATTAAGCTTTCTGGCAAAATTCTAAACCATGGATACTTATGCTAAATCTACAATCCTTTACCAAAAAAAAAAAAAAAAAAAAACCCTTTGAGGCTGCACATGATTCAAAATTTAATTTGAAAAAAAAATACATAACACCTCTAACAGTCCTAGGAAGTACCCCATAATCTAATACAGTAAACTTATGTAGCAAAATCATTATACTCGCTCAAATTTGAATATTATGTACTATAAATGAATTCTTATCAGGTCGTTGGCTATAGTCAAAAGAATTTGAAGAAGAAATGATTTTCAGAGTATTCTGAAATTGTGGATAAGGGATTGTGTTTTATATCTGCTCTATCTTTCCTCGCCCTTCCACCTGCACCTAACAATGAACTGAATCTTGCTGGGGAAAGTTTAAGCACGGAACAAACTTAGTTCACTATAAACTAATCATTACCATGCTCAAAGGGCACCTTGAAAACATCTGGCAAATTCCACCAAGTTTCTCTAGTTGTTCATCAAAATTCCAACCAACTTGTTTTTCTCTTGCTTTTAGTAGATGACTTCATATTATGATTTACAATAAAAATAACAGCTTTGAGAAGGAAAAAAATCTTGTTTTTTTTTTTTCTAACCTCACACTACCTATTAGGTCTTTCAAATGCTAAACAGAATAATTCTTAGTTTTCTGTTTTTAATTACTTGGAGGGCAGTGATAAGCTAGGTGGTTCAGGAATATAGAAAGATTCAAAACATAACTGGATCAAGTTTATGTGTTTGTAAGAAGGTAAGTGGGTGTTTGAATAGAAAGAACTAGAGACACTAGTTCGTAGCAACTGTGAAGGTTATAATGGAAACTTGAGACATGGGTGAAAATAATAAAGGATACAATGAAAAGGGAAGAGGGCTTATGTTAGTCAGCTCTTTGTCACCATAGCGAGTTCCTGGGATAATCAATAAAGAGAAAATGTTCATTTTATCTTACAGTTTTGAAAATTTCAGTTCACATGTTTGTGGCCACCTTGCTTTTGGGCATTTGTCCAAGGCAGCACCTCATGGCAGGGGGCAGAAAGGCAAGAGACCAAGGTCCCACAATCTCCTTCAAGGGCATTCTCTCTGTAACTAATGACCTCCCACCAGGCCCCATCTCTTAAAATGTGCACCATCTTCCAATGCCACCACTCTGGGATGAAGCTTTCAACACATGAACCCACAGGTTCCATTTAATATCCAAACTGTGGCAGGCTTAGAACTGGCCACGAGTTAGAAGACCAGGAAGAGAAGATGCTTAGAAATCAAGAAACCATACTCTACTCAGAAACTGTAGATAAATCTTTCCAGAAATTTGTGAAGAGAAAGAAGTACAGAATTGTGACTGGAGAGAAATGAGAAAAATACATAGGGATGTCATTTCTTTTTTTCAGTGGAGCATAACATATCATAGGGTATTGGATGTATTTTGTTCAAGGAAATGAATACATTCCTAATTACGGTTTCCTACATTCAGCCTACAGACCTTTTAAATCCTAAGTTCTTTGTATGGCTGGGAGACTAAAGATTGAGTAAAATTTACTTGATGGCCTTAAAATACTTAGAGTCAAATGAAGAACTTGCCATTTAAGGATATGTTCTTTAAATATTCCACCTGTACAATTATGGGAAAGAAAGGTAAAAGAATATCTTTTAAAAAGAGGAATACGGTTTTATAACCAATGTTCTTTATTATGTGACTAACGAACAAGGTACGAGACACCTCTGAAGTTACAGTGAGTATAGAAGTAACATAAAATAAAGGCACTGAGTCACCTGGATGAGACCTCAAATCTCTACTTTTAAGTTCTAAGGTTTAGGGCATGGTTTTTCTTATAATTTCTTATTTTTGGCAAACAAAAGCCTCATCAGTAAGATTTTTCTTGACATTTTTACTATAAAAATCACATTTGGGGATAAAATTCCACACCGCAGACATAGGGACAGAAACCATGACAGCAGGAGCGCCCCTGTGTTGCCGTATATTCTGACTCTTTCCATGGCATATCTGTGGAGTAGTCAAATACAATTGACAAATATGCATTTATAGCCCCTGACCTTAGGTCTATTTAGTATTATGCTTCAAAGACCACTTCAGGAGCATCGCTGTTCGAAAACATGTTCCAGGATTTTTTGGTGAATGTTCAACATTCATGTACAAATTTATTTCTTTGTCGAACAGACATTTCTTACCTTTTAAATTTTAAGTCTTGTGGAGTAAGCAGAAAAAGAAAATGGATTTTTTCCTGTTATCTTTAAGGGAGGATAATTATCAGGTAATATATGATCTGTTTGCTGCGTCTGTGGATGTTATCTAACTAAAAAGTGAGTGATCAGGGTGAAGCAAAGCAGATGGTGACGTATCTGGTTTGTGTCTGAGAGCAAGTGCATCAGAGGGCTGTAAAGTCCTGAGTGCAGGTCACTCATCAAGCCCACTGGCGCTCTGCACAAAAAGCCTTTTAAACTTGAAATCACGACCAGGCATTTACTAGGGAACTTTGAACATAGAAAACATATGACAAAGATATTATTTTTCTTATATCTTTCATCATAGTATTTTGGATTGCATACATACACACATATGAATATTTAAACAAAAACATAAAGACTTGGTAATGAAGTAATTAAGCGTATACCAAATTTAAAGTATAGGAGCTTAAAGGGTCAATTTACTACCAATTAAGCATTTTAGAGAAAATTACATGGAGTTATGTCCTCAATATTGATGAGTTTCACTCTGAGGTTATATTTTTAAGTTCCCTGGGTTGGAACTCTGTTTTTAGACTTTGGCACAGGGTCTACATCTCTGACCCAATTTCAACATTGTATTTTGATTATCTGTTTGTCTGTCTTCCTTTTCTCCATGAATCCTTGCGGGGTTTAATCTCAGTAATGTATTCAGGTACCTCATGCATGACTTGGTACAGACTAATTTTTCAATGTTACTCCTGAATAAAATATAGACAATTTATATGTTTATCTTTTATGAACAAAAAACATATAAAGATAAATGTTACTTTCTCATATATAATTTTTTTTCTTATAGTATCTGGAGTAAGAATATTTTTAATATATGTATCCTATAATTTATTTGATCACCACTTTGCATCATTTTTGTTACACAAACTTTTAAAATAAATATGAAATCTGTTATTTTATAGTTATATGAAATATAACAATATGTCACCAACTCAGTGGATATTTATACAATTAATAAGCCACAACAAAGTGTGTTTCTAATTTTATTGTAAAGTTCAGTAAATTGTTAGTCTTAACAATAATAAATTGTTAGAGTGAACTTTCCTTAGTACATTTCTTATAAAGTGTGAGTAAAGGAAAATTTCTCAGAGTTTGTATTTAAAGTTGAGCTATCTTAAAAGTTGATGTGAATTTACACACAACAGTAGGAGTGATCATTACTGCCTGATGCTTTAATTGAAGACATTAGTGAATTCAGACCCTGAGGATCAGCTTTCATCTAATGAAAATGATTGCTCTTTATCAGAATGCTTTACTAGGTGACCAGATCTACAGTGTCTCCCAACGTGTTTCTTAATTAAAGTGTCTTACACGTACTTAGATATGGAATTATTTAATGAATAGTCTGGTTAATTTTTTTTTGTGTGTGTGGGTACCTGGGGTTGAACTCAGGACCTCGTGCGCCAGCAGGCGCCCGTGCCGCTGAGCCATATCACCGGCCAATTTTTCATATGTGGGTACCGGGAGTCGAACTGAGGACCTCGCGCTTGCCAGGCAGGCGCTTGTGCCGCTGAGCTATCTCATTGGCCCAGTCTGGTTAATTTTTATATGTGTATACACCCCTGTAACCAGCACCTAGAGGAAAGCATAGGACATTTCAAGAACACTAGCAAGCTCCCACACCTCCCCTGCTAGTCATTCATCTCAGAAGTAGCCACCACTGATTTCTAAGAGCACAGATAAATTTTGCCAGTTTTTGAATTTCATTGGTATGAGATTATAAATGTACTGTGTTTTGTCTTCTGACTTGATTTAATATTATGTCTGTAAGAATCCATGCTATAGTATGCAAAGCTAGTTAATTATTTCCAACTTGGTGCCTTAAGTAAATGAATTTTAAAATTCAAAAATTGTATATTTCTTTTTCCACCATCAAGGTACATCACAATGTGCATACTTACTCATGTGACTATTAATACATATTTGGGATGGTTCTAATTTTTTCTATGATGAAAATGTGCTGTGAACATTTCATGCACATATTTTGGTGGATATAAGTACTTACTTTGGGAAGGTAAGAGGAAGTAACTGGCACCTAAGAAATTACATTTAAATTTGTTAAACATGGTAGTCAAGGAACAGAAAAAGTGATTTAACTAGAATAAGAATGTCGGAAATATTATAATACTAAAATTTTCCAAAGTGATTTTACTCATTTACACTCCCACTGGCAATATAAGAGCTCTATTCATTTTATGCCCTTGTTGACACTCGAGATTGCTAGCTTTAACTCAGCCTTTACATTGGGTGCATCTTAATATCTCGCTGTCAATTTATTTTCCAATTTTATGATGACTAATTACATTGCTCATCTTTCACATTTGTTGGTCTTATTGTCTCATTTTGTGCAGTGTGCCTTTTTCAGATTTTGTTAACTCATTTTTTATTTTTTTGTCATTCACTTATGATTTTCCCATGTGTCCAAATGCTACTCCTTTATTTAGTTTATGTATGGCAAAGGCTTTCTCCTCATCTATAGCTTCTCTTTTCACTCTTTCAATGATGACTTTTAATAAACAAAACCTCTTAATTATAAATTAAGACCAGTTGCTATTAATTGTAATGGGTCAGTTTTTCAGTATTTTCTTTAATAATGTTTGTGTATTACATGTTGTGGCATATTTGTCCATATAAACTGAAGTTTTAAAAAGTATAGTGGTATTCAATTTGTCCATTGCAGTTTTTCTATATATGCGAAAAGGAATAAAATAGTAAACTCACACACACACACACACACAAAACTGAGTTTCAAACATGTTACATTATGTCTTACATTTCATTTGCATTTTATTCTACAAAAGAAAAATGCAGAACTTCCAAGCACAGATCAGCATATTCTGAGGATCACAGCATAAGGAGAGTCTTGATTGAAATTGCCATGTGGGAAGTTTTTGACGTGATGGGCATGTTCTGTATCACATTTTGGAGGATATGTGACTGTAACATTACTCCAGATTTTGACCTGTTTGCTTAAAATTGCTACATTTTATTATGAAGCTGCTCCAAAATGATGGATTAGAAAAAATAATAAATTACATTATCTAGAGACCCAATGATTATTCAAAATGGTACTGTTAAATTCCCGTGTGTTTGCATTATTCCTGTGGTTTCTTTTATCATTGATTTCTAATTTCATTGCTGTGTGATCTGATAATATGCATGGGATATTTTGATTCTTTTGCATGCATTTACTTAAGCCTGATTTATGGGCTAGCATGTGATCTATTTTAGAGAATATCCTATGTGTTATTGAGGAGAATGATTATTCTGTTGTTGGGTGAAATATTCTGTAGATATCTGTTAAGTCCATGTGTTCAAAGGATTATTTCCTTTGTGATATTTCTTTCTTGATTTTTTTGTGTCTAGCTGATCTATTTGTGACAGTGGGGTGTTGGGTTTATCTGAGTTCTATGTCTCCTAGTGTTTGTTTTATGAAGTTTGGTGCATAGGTATTTGGTGTGTACATGTTTATAATTGTTATCTCTTTCTATTGAATTGTTCTCATAACCAATTTGTAGTGGCCTTCTTTGCCTAATCTGATCAGTTTTGGCTTGAAATCCATTTTGTCTGAAATTAGCATAGCTACTCCTGCTTTTTACTGAATTCCATTGCAAGGAATATTATTTTCTAGCCTTCGATTTTTAATCTGTGTATTTCTTTTTAGATTAAATGTGTTTCTGGTATACAGCTTTTCCATGGGCTTTTTTTCTTGATTCATTCAGCCAATCTATACCCTTTGATTGGGAAATTGAGTCCATTCACATTAAGAGTTATTACTCCTAAAGTTGGGGATGAGGATATGGCTTAGTGGTGCAGTGCTTGCCTGGCAAGCATGAAGTCCTGAGTTTGACTCTCAGTACAAAAAAAAGTTATTACAGAAAGTTATTGATTTATTCCTGTCATTGAATTATTTTCCTGTTGCTGAGTGCAGTCTTTCTCCTTTTTGCTTATCTGCTCACCCTGCTTGGTATAGTCATACTAATAGATTTTTCTGCATTGTTGGCTTACTTGTCTCTTTCTACAATATCTTGGAGAAGTTTTTTTTTCTTTTGTAGTGCTGCTTTGGTGTTCATGAATTTCCAGAGGTGCTTTTTGCCATGTAAATATTTTATTTCTCATTAATTTTGAAAGAAAGTTTCACAGGATATATAAGTCTGGGTTGGAAGTTTTTATATTTTAGGGCTCTCATGACCTACAATGTTTGTGTTGAGAAGTTTGCTGTAATTCTGATGGGTTTACTTTTATAAGTGATTTATTGCTTTTCTCTAACAGCTTTTAAGATTCTGTCCCTGTGTTGAACTTCTGGAATTTTCACTACGATGTGACATGAAGAGGTTTTCTTTTATCTGTGGCTATTTGGGGTTCTATGTCTCATTTATTTGTATATTTACTCCTTTCCTTAAATTTGGAAAGTTTTCAGATATTATTTCTGAAAATAGTTTTTTATGCCCTTTGTGTTGTCTTCTAATTTTTCACTTATTCTCATTAATCTTAGATTAGTCTTCTTTGTGTCGTGTAGCAGCTCTTGGGCACATTTTTCATGTTCTCTCATTATTTTTAAGTTGTCTCTAAGTAATTTTTCTTTGAAAGAACCCTGTTTTCTAATTATGAAATTCTGTCCTCACACTGGTCACTTTCACTGCCCATACTTTGAATATAATTTTTAATCTCCTGAATTTCTGTTTGGAAACTTTTCATGGACTCTAATTCTTTGCTAAACTGCTCATTCATGTTTTGTATCATTTTGTTTAGCTCAGCTAACTTTTTAATAGTGCTTTCTGCTATCTCTCTGATTGTTTTATAACTTCCATTGTCTGTTTAGTTATGATCCTGCCAAGAACCTTTTTAAATTGTTTTTCAATCTTTTCTGTTATCCTTTCAAATAATTTGACTATGTGGCTTTTGCTGTCCTATCCCTCCGTACTTCATGGGTCTGCTTTAGGGGAGTTGGGAGTTTTGGGAGGTATTTTATTGCCTAGTCTCATATTTCTATGGTTTTATTTTGTTGTTGTTGTTAGTTTGGTTTGGTTTTATGCTTAGTTTTGTGGTTCCTTTTAGTGGATAGACCTTGTTGCTGGTATGGAGATCTCTTTAGTTTGCTTTTTACTGATACATTCAGGGCTTGACTAAATATAGTCCTTTGCCTCCCTTCTGGTATCCAACCGTCTCGGTTAATTTAGGAGTGAAGGATGCAGTGTACATGGCCCAGCTCCCTGTTTTCTGGGAATGGGCTTCAGCATTGCTCATGTCACAAAGATAATCCATATATATATATATATATATATATATATATATTTTTTTTTTTTTTTTTTTTTTTTTTTTTTTTGTGGATACCGGAGGTCAAACTCAGGACCTTGCGCGCCAGCAGGCTCCTGTGCCGCTGAGTGATATCACCAGCCCTTTTTTCGTATGTGGGTACCCAGAGTCGAACTCAGGACCTCGCGCTTGCCAGGCAAGTGCTTATGCCACTGAGCCATCTCACTGGCCCATAATCCATATATTTGCACACAGAGAAAACCTATTAATAGCAAAATTATTCAATAATGTCAAGTAAATCAACAGCAGTAATATCATCCAATAAACTGGATATATACATACCTTAAGAACCAGTAATGTACCATCCTTAACCTTAGAAAAGAAATCTATAACTATAGTATAACCATTAAGACAAGCCAAATATTAACACAGAAAATATCTACTCAGTGCGACAACTATACCTCCACTAGTAATAGACAGAAAAGAATTCAACGGTAGTAACATAGAGTTCACTAACTATCTAAAGATTAGTGAAACTTAATGGCTATACTATTAAAGATATAAGGGGTTTGGAAATGGGAGAATGCAAGAGGAAAATTTTGAAAAAGTGAACAATGGGAGATGAGAAGTAGGAGAGAAAAGACAAGGATTCTATTAAGGAGCAGAAGGATGTTTATAGAATTAGATAAAGGTAATAAAAAATAAATGGCAAACAGAAGATAAAATAAAAGAGAAAAAAGAAATAATATGGAAAATAAAATTAGAAAATAGAAAAATAGAAAAAAATAGAAAAATTCAAAGGAAAACAGAAAGGAAAAAGAAAAAAAGACAAAGGAAAAGTGTCCTCAAATCTCAATACACCAGTTATAACAAAGAGGAAAAAGAGTCCAAAACTAGAAAAAAAAAAATCTCTGTATTTTTGAGTGAGTGGTTTCCTTCCTGGATCTAAAGTTTTGGAGTCCAGCAAGTCACTTTGGAAACTCTTATGGCCTGTGGATTTTTGAGGTATGTTTCCTATTCTAGAGGAAACTTTGTTTACCCCCGTCTGTGGCAATGTCTACATCAAGATGTGCTTTGTTTGTGTTGGCAGATGGGGAAGGCAATCAGACCTCACATCTGTGCTGGGTGTAGGCAGCAGAGCAAGTGTTCAAGAACTTCATGATGACTCTTGTTACTTTTAGATCCAGCTGTATCTGAGTGCAACTCAAGCCAGGCTTGCCTTTTCACCACTCACCACAGGGGTGCAGGACCCACATCCTACCTAGCCTGAGTTTAGACTCCAGTTCTTTTTCTAGCCCAATTCCTGTCTGTGGCTATCTCCTGTGGCTGTCTTTCACCCAGTCACTGTAGGACAGTTACTCTGGGAGCCCTAAAATGAAGTTGTTTTTTAGTTCTGAGTTAGATTTAAATAATCAACCCCTTCACAAAATGGTGCCTAATTAAACACCCTCTGGCAATATGGCAAGCACCTGTGCTGGAATCCCTCTCTGGCCATTGACTGCTGTGTGGAAGGAGTATCCTTAGAGCAAAACACCATGCTGTTTTGCAGTTCACAACAGCTGTGGGCTCTGCCACCATTTTTTCTGGTGCTCCTGGCCTTGGGCACTTATCATGCTTCTAAGGAGCCAGGTTCCCCTCCCCATGGGCCATGAACCTGGGAGAGAGTCCATTCTTTTCTCTCCATTATGAGCTGTCTCTCCAATTCTCTAGAGCTTCTAATTTTCCCATCAGTTCCTTCCTGATTCCTAGTGATCTACTTTACTTCTCTTTTTTTATTCACCAAGATTTTTTTTTTTCAGTGTTTGGATTTTGGATCTCACAGAGATTGAATTTTTTTGCTGATCACCACTCCGCCATTTTCTGGAGCCTCTCTGAGGACATCTTTATGAGGTAGATATTATTACTATTCTCTCAGAAAGTTTTCTTAATATGCAAATAGGTTCCAGCTTTCCTTTGTATTATAATTTATATCTGGATGTCCTCACAAAGCCTCCTGTGCTTATAGGTGGTGCTTTTGGGAAATGATTGTATCATGGGTGTGTGATACTTATCAGTGGATTAGTCCACTGATTAGTTTATAGCTAAATTTGATGTTGGGAGGTAAAGTCTGGTTGGAAGAGGTGGATCACTGGAGGAATGGCCTGCGAGAGTATCTCTTTCCCTACTCTCTCTCTCTCTCTCTCTCTCTCTCTGCTTCCATAATATTGGCAGGCCTGATACAATTGGCTGAAAGTTTTTAAAACAGGATTCTTAAAGGGAGAATTCTCCTTAAGACTGCAATACAGAAATCCTCCATTTCCAGCCTAGTACCTAATAGAATACAGATTCAAGATTGCAACATACCTGAATTTCCAGCTTTCTGGCCTGCTGTATAGATTTCAAACTTGCCAGCCTTCACAATCATATGAGCCAATTCCTTAAAATAAATCAATACTAGCAATGTTTTTGTTTTTCTGTCTGTCTCTGTGTCTCTGTCTCTGTCTCTCTGTCTCTCTCTCTCTCTATATATATGAATATACGCATTATATATATGATTGATTTTATTTCTCCTAGAATTTAATTTATAGACTTACCCTTGCATTATTTTCTTTGGACCAATTTCAAGGCTTTTTATAGCATGTGAATTTCCTTGGATCTATTACTTCATAATGAAGGTCATTGAAAAGCAGCCTAGACCTAGTGATATCACTAAATATTAAGAAAAAATTTTGTTATGCAAACTTTCTGGCTTTTATTACTAAATTGAGGGTACTTGGGATGTGTAACACAAACTAAAGTCAGAGAAAGGCGCAGTTAGAAATGGCTTTTGTGGGGCCGATGAGATGGCTCAGCGGCTTAAGCGCCTGCCCGGCAAGTGCGAGGGCCCGAGTTCGACTCCCGGAACCCACATACGAAAAAGGGGCTGGTGATATCGCTCAGCGGCACGGGCACCTGCTGGCGCATGAGGTCCTGAGGTCGAACCTGGTACCCACAAAAATAAAAAAAAAAGAAATGGCTTTTGTGTCCTTAAGAGAGTAGCCAATTTTCACAGAATTCTATGATGATGATGGAAAAATCCTTTCAGTTAATTGACTAATCAATTTTTCAAATAATTTGTTGGTCATTTGAAAACTTGTGTCTTTCACTCTTGCCCAAGACAGCATTTGGGTGTGAGTGTCCCCATTTTATAGGTATTACCTGATAAAGCTCAGGTTGCTGGAAGAATACAGTAGGGAGTATATAGATTTATCTTCCTTGAGAGCTCATACTCTCAACAATTACAAAAATGTACATTTTTAAAAAGAATTGAAAAGATACGGTCTGTTACATTGGTATGATATGATGATAGGAAAGTCTTACAATCAATCTTAAATATAGGACTACAAAGTTTAGGTTTCATTTATCTCTGGTGCAAAATATGTAATTTCCAGTTTCCAGAAGACATTAACCTAATGAGACTAACCGAAAGCAAGTTGTATGCTGAAAGAAAATATGGATACACAGTGTTTTTATTTCTTTATTTACTATTACTACTACACTATTTCTAAAAATGTTTTAATTAAAAGCTATCATTATAAACTGTATTAGTCACTTTTCTAGTGCTAGGACACACACCAATACCTGAAATTTAAAAGGAAGAGAGGTTTATTTAGGCTCACAGTTTCAGCGGTCTCAGTCCATGCACGGTCCACCAGCTCCAAGGCAGATAAAATATGGTGCAAGGGCATGGTGGGTGAGAGCTGATCAAACCATAGCAGCTGAAAAGCAGAGAGGGAAAGGAGGAAGTGAGGACATAAATACACCCTTCCACGACATGTGGTTAGTGGCCCACCTTTAGTCAGGCCCAAGCTTCTAATAGGACATTCATCTATGAACCCATTGATGAGTAAGGTGCCCCTATTATCCAATCACCTTCTAAAAGCCCCACCTCTGAATAGCTGAGACCTTTGGAGGCCATTTTAGATCTGAATCATAACGTAACACTAGTGATGTGATAATTAAATATGAGAAAGTGGTGAAAGCTTTGGTACCTAGCCCAACCTTTTTGAATTCTTGAAAGATTATTCAATGTACATAAATTAAATGCAGTTTAAATATTGAGATTATATTGATCACTGTATCAATGCACTCATTTTTTTTTATCCAGTTAGATTTGCAACATGTTTAAATGGTTCATCTATCATACTGAAGTTTTTATATTTTCAGTTTTAAAATCTATTTTGTTTTATGTATGCAATGGATAAGGTCTTTTGAATGCATGGCTGTTCTGGATAGTATATGTAAAACAAGCTGAGAAATCAATAATTTCAGAAATAGCCACTTGTCTTGCATTCCGGATCTGAAACTAGGAACTCTATTTCTCTTCAAGAGTCTAATATTTGTTCACTCATGCAATATACACCCAAATTCAAAATTAAAATGATAAAATGAGACAAAAATCTGTTTTTAAAATCACTGGAAGAATTTCTGCTTCAAATTTTTTGATTCGTTATGCAATGAAAATTTCACCAGTTGTAAATCTCAAGAAGAATAAGTTTCATGGTCATGCACAACGACTATTTCTAGGAGGCCTTGTTTTTACTAAGTTTATGAGCGTACACTGTGTAAGATCTCATAACAAGCAACAGAGTATGCATTGAGTATGAGTACAACTCCATATGTAAATATCTTTTTTTTTTTTTTAAGCCCAGTCTCACTATGTAGCCCAGGCTGGCCTCGAACTTGTGGTGATCCTCCTGCCTCAGCCTCCCAAGTCCTGGGATTATGGTGTGCACCACCACGCCCAGCTCTATTTTTTTTTTTTTTTTTTGAAATAAGGTCTCACTATGTTGTTCAGTCTGGTCTCAAAATCCTGGGCTCAAATGATTCTTTTTCCCCTGCGTCCTGAGTGCTGAAACTATAGGCATGTCCCTGTTCCTGGCTTGCATCTGTTGATATCTTTAAAAAATATTTACCTTGAGAACTTGTATTGTGTTATATTATATATAATGTCTTATGTTATGCAATTCTCTAGTTCGGTGCTTCTTTTACTCTTGACTAGAGATAGTGTTTTAGTTACTTTTTTGTTGATGGACAAAATACCTGACACCCACAGCTTAGAGGAGGAAACGTTTATTTTAGCTCACAGTTTGTAGAGGTTTCAGTCCATAGTCAGCCGGGTCCAACACTGGGCAGCATGGTAGGTGGGCATAGCAGAGGAGAAATTCATGGCATGGCAGGCAGGAAGAAATCCAACTTTCTTCTTCCTTCTCCTTTTATTCCATCCAGACTACAAGCCTATTGGTTGGTGCCACGTGGTATCTTCCCTCTTGAGTAAGTCCATCATCTACATCCAGAACTATGCTAAACTAATGAGTGGACTACTTCAGTATTACAAATCCATGATCCAGTCACTCCCAAAAGACCCAGCTATGAGTGCATGAGGCTTTGGGGGGATATCTAGATATAAGTCACAACAGATAGTGTCTTTCTGTCATTGCTATGCATTTCCAAATTTATTAAAAATTATAATACAATTTATTTGTTTAGGATCATATTTTTTAAGCATGTTCTTTGTCCTTCTGGACATCTTTCTAGTTATATGCTTCTAAATTTTCACTTACAGTCTATTGACAAGCCACTGCTATCAAAGACTTTTTGTAAACTCTAGTTAATGAAAACTCAAGTATGCTCACATTAACTTTCTGTGAGGATCTCTTCCACTTATGTCAGATATACATCACCGCTTTCGCTCATTGTATTCACGTGTAATAGTACCTAACAAATAGAAACAATCATTATTGTGCAAAGCAAGTGATAAGCTCAGAGCAAAAGAGAAATTTTTCTCTAAGAAATAAGAGAAAGTCAGTATCACATGTCATGCTTTCATTCCTAGGAGTAGCCTATTTTAGAATTATACAAAAGTCAATTAGCCTGTCTGCCTGCCTCATCTCATTCCTTTTCTCTTCTTCACTGTTTGTTGATAATGGATTCACTTAGTTTTTATACCTCCTGTTTCCACGTGGCCCTTTTCCACATCTGTTGCTCCCTCATTTCCTAAAAATGGGAATGAGATATTTGATTGGTGAATGGAAAAACTGACTCAGCCTCTTCTTTTGGAATCCTAGTCTGTTCACAAGATGTAACGTCTGCTCTGCTCTAGGAGATACAGCCTATCTTGGAGGACAGGATGTGTGATTGAGTAGCTGTGCTAGCCATCCTACTCTTCCAGATCTGAACCTACATCTCCACTAACTCTTAACCTTAGTAAAGAAAAAAAAAACTGCATATTGATCTTTATCACTGTAATGCTTATATCTACAACACAATTGATTCCAAATGCATCAGGAGAAAGAGATATTACTTGTGGTTTTCCCCACAAATCCTAAAGTTTCTTTCTTATAATTTCATCCATACCTTTCCACTGGTTTATTTTTACACTACTTCTGCAAATGTGAATATATCTGATATAGCTTAATGCCAATTCTATTTCCTTCTATCTTTTTTCATGGTATTGTTATGCCATGTGTTATGGTTTAAATCTGAAATGTCCCCCTTAAGACTCATTGATTGAATTCTTTATTGCCAATGCAACACTATTCTGATCTGGGACTTAGAGAGGTGATTGGATTTTGAGGGCTATAACTTCATCAATTGGATTATTCCATTGAAGAGTTCATTTGTTGAATGCACTTTGAGAAGGTGGGTCTTTGTTGGGTAAAAGTTGGTGACCAGGAATGTACTTCTGAAGGGTAGATTTTGTCTTCTGTCTCTTCCTCTCTGACTCTTTCCCTTTTTCTCTGCTTCCTTCCTACCTGCAATGAAGTGAGCAGCTTTCCTCTGCCACACTCTTCTGCCATGATAATACTGACAAGCCTAAAAGCAGTGATGCCAGCAGACCATGGGCAGAAGCCTTTAAATCCATGAGCTGATATAAATCTTTCTTCCTTTTAATTGTTTTCCTTGGTATTTTTGTCACAGCAATAGAAAGCTGACTAATACAGAATGAAATCTCCTAGTATTTTCTGGATTTTATCTTTTCATAGTTCCCCTCCCCCACTCCTCTAACTTCACTGAAATTATTATTGTTATTATTATTATTTTTGTGTGTGTGTGTGGGTACCAGGGGTCGACCTCAGGACCTCGCGCGCCAGCAGCGCCCGTGCCGCTGAGCGATATCACCGGCCCCTTTTTCGTATGTGGGTTCCGGGAGTCGAACTCGGGCCCTCGCGCTTGCCAGGCAGGCGCTTATGCTGCTGAACCATCTCACCAGCCCTTCACTGAAATTATTTTGGAAAGGTCTTCAAAGTTACCCAAGCCCTGTATCTTTTATTAGTCACCATCTTCCTAGTTAACAGCAAGTTCATTGTGGCTGGTCAAAATGAATAATATGTCTAGATACTGTGAGATTCTTCCGAGCACTACCATCATCAGCTTTCTATACAGATAGCCCTGATTATGTAGTGAGCCACATCTTCACTTAAACAAATGGACTAATTCCCTGTAAAATCTTGGTAAAGATGAGGAAAAAAAAATGAAGATTTTTCAGGTGTAGGTATTTTCTTGGTTTAAGTAAGAACTCAGAATACTGTAGGAAATGGATGAAAGAAATGGTTTTCAGGTAATCATTGAAAAAGTACCTCTCTCAACCAGGCTTTTGTGATCACCTCCTATGAAAAATTAGGTTTATTGAATTTTGTGACTCTTAAAGAAGATAATGGAGTACACTTCGGTGTTTTCTGAAATTCAAAAGCTCATGTTTCTAATTCTCTTGGATTACATTCTGAACGTCCAGTGGATTCTTTTTATCCCTTTGCTTCTCACACTCAAATGTAAAAAAACAAAAACAAAACTTTCACTTGTATCTTTCTCTTATCTAGAACAGCTCTTCTTGGTGATTTCATCTTTTATGGGGCCAGAATGTTTAATATTTCAATCACTATTCATCCTCATTCGTTTTTTTCTTACACAGTGTTATAAATATAAGTTACATACATGATGGTCTTGAGAAATCAGAGATTGAATTTGAAATTGAGAAAAGACTGTCAAAAATTAGTGGAAAGGATGTGGAAGATTTTGGTGAGTGTGAGGATTAAACAAAATTTCAAATGATTCTTAGCAAGAAGAGTTAGATCAAATTACAAGAGGCCAGTAAAGGATAGGTTGGAGTAACTGCTGGGGCTGATGTGAAAAGGTTTTCTGTGTTCCTGTGAGTGATTTTCTGAGAATTTCTATGCTGAAGTCTCTTTATGCACATGTAAGTAAACATGAAGTTGTGAATACAGGAGAAAAGAGTTAAGGGTGTTTACAAGGCTAGAGGAGAAAAAAGTCCCAAAGGCTCTTCCTATGTGTTAAATAGTTCATTAGTTCTGTGAGTTTAAAGACTACACCATGTTAGTACAAGCCGTATGAATTCACCTGAATATCTGTCTACATCTCGCGTGGAAACTTGCAGTCAAGAGAAACGGAAAGTTGAAGATTCTTGGCAGTACCATTATGTCTTTCTAGAAAATATTTAAGTGAAACCAAAAATTGTATATTTTTCATTACTTATTAGAAATTTTAAAAGTAGACTTATATACTATTCTTCTTAATGTTAAGTCCAACCTCATAGATATCAGATGATTTCTTTGGCTCTGCAAAACTTCAGCAATGACATGTTGAAAGCTCTGGCAGGGACTCATTAGTTTTTGCATTCTAATTGACACTAATGGAAAAAAAGAAGTCTCCCCTAGAAACATACCTAATCATTTTGGTAACTGTTTTATTTAAATAAATCAAAGAATAAAACTAAAACTATGACAGCAGCAACAAATGTGAATGTCTAATATTCTCAAAGTTGTTAGCACAATCAAATCATCTTTTGATATCATTTGAGCTACTGACTTGATTTGTTGATGTTTCAAGGTAGTTCTGTCAGCTTTGTAGATTTTCTTTAAAAATAACAATAACATTGGAAATTAAATTTTATGAAATAAAACCGAACTATGCCAGAGTTTTTAACAAAGCTGGATTTTGTTTTCCTAGGAACAATTGAATATTTATTCTGATTTTAAAATAAATGTACCATTTAGAAGCCGATGTACCATTTAGAAGTCATAAATGAAGTTTCAGGGACCAAAGGGAAAACAAATACATTTGTCTGAGTTTGTGATATTGATGCAGTATAAATTTAAAAATTCATATTTAGGGGCTGAGGGCAGATTGGCTGTTTCATATGCACATGAATCTGGGTTCTAGCCCTAGAATTTAAAAGGGTAATGTATTATATAATATTTTGAACCTAGGATTATTTCTACTGGAAAAAAGAATGATTTGAGAGCATTCTTCTGGATTACTTACTTCCATAAAATTTCAAGGAAAACAAATAATTGTTTCAATCAACACGATTCTATTCCAATTTTATTAATGTTTTTCAAAAAAATAAAAGTAAAATATTGACCAATTCTTGGGAAATTAATGAGTCTGTTGACAACAATTGATTTCCAAATAATTCCAATTCATTTACCAGCCAAGTGGCAAGGACTAATTCAAGTATCTTGGTATTTGAAGATTTGGAAAATTTGATGTAATTTTTCTATTTCCTTTACTTTTTTCATATCCTTTAAAACACTGAATATTTTTGGTAGATGCCAAATTCCTGGGGAAATTCACTTTTTATTACATATACTCATGATTTTTAATCAATTTGGACCCTGTGGGAATTGGTATATTTATAAATAAAAAATGACACCATTATTGTAGTTCACTATTCTTTTCCATGATGTGTAACTTTTTTTTAGTGGCTAGAATTAATCACAATTTATCCGTGGTTCCTGTCTACAACTGTCATTGTATTGCATTGATGACTCAGAAATTCTTCATGTGGAGAGCTGTCCTTATGTGGAGAGTTTTAGTTCTGCCTCAATATAGTTCCTTTGTAAAGGTTCCTCGGAGATCTTCAAAGTTCTGATGTAAATTACAGTATTAAAAAAGAAAAAGTCTGCTGATCAAATCATAAAATGCAAATCTATTTTTTGATAATTTAAATTATAAAATGTATAATATTTAATTGTATATTTATTCAGTGACCTTACCATAAATATTGCTCGTTACGGATATAAAGTTAATAAAATCTCTGAGGTCCTAAGGTCAATTATTGAATAAGATAATCCATTTCTTTCCCCAAAAACCTCTTCCAGGACAAGGTGAAAATATAAACTTATAATATTGGGATTTTCAGGAATATCAAAAGTAACTATAATTAATAATAGTTTACCAGTCTCTTATGAATTAATAAAATTGCTTTTTTAGATGTGAACACAATCATTTTGTATAGTTAAGGACATGGGCACAAGAGTCATGATTTTGAGAGCAAATCCTCTCTTCTTTACATACTGATTACATTACTTTAGACAATTTAATTTCTCTGTGCTTACAGTTTTTCTGTCGTATAATGATTCATTCCTTAGAGTTTGATGATTAGGTGAGCTAATACATGTTCCTGACATACATCAAGCACGGACTCTATGATAGGTATTATGATATTAAAGACTAACTACAGTTGGCCACGATGATATTTACCTATAGTCTAACACTCAGTAAACCGAGGCATGAGAATCACTTGAACCCAGGAGTTTGAGACCTCAGCTAAAAAACGAAAACAAAAGCAAAGCAAAAATGGCAAATAGCTAACTAACATTGTTATTATTAACATTACATTAGAAACTAATTATTACCTGTGCCAACATGTTAATAAATGTGTGTGGAATCAATTTCAATTGTCTTCTAATGCTCACATTAACCCCAAATCCATTAGACTACTGAACGTCTTAGTACATCTAACAATGACTTTATGTCAAGTATATTAGAAATTACACTCACAGATAAGCTAGAGCTATTCACTAAGCAGTAGACATGTTATAATGTTTTAAAATGTTACCTTATTATTAAGTAAATATTTGTATCTATCCTTTGCTAAAGCCATTAACAATGTACAGCAAATATATTTTTAAAATGTATTTATAAACTACTGGAGAATAGATGATCCAATGAGGAACTGCTGGGTCAAAATAGTAAGGAAAGCAGAAATACAGATAAGTGAGCAAGCACAAGGAACAAATCCACTTTTGTCCCAAGAACATTTGTCAACTAAGCAGATCTGTGTTTCGAATTTAGTGCCCTTAAAAAAAAGATGGGGACAAAGTCAAGAGTCTGGGTCCACAAAGGTGAGAAATGTATTAAATATCCTCTCATCATTAAGCTGGGTCATCAGAGCGTTACAAACTATTTTATCCCACTTTCTGTTACTCTATTTTTTGAGACTGCATAATTTATAAAGACTAGGAGTTAATTTTGGCTCACAGTTTTCGAGGCTGGGAGCTCCAAGAAAATACTCCTGGCATCCGCTTGGCTTCTGGCTAGGGCTTCGTGCTCCCTTAACTCATGGCAGAGAGCAGAAGGGTAAGTAAACATTTGTGGAAGAGTCAAAAGAGGAGGGGCAGGCTTGCTTTACCTATTCTTGTGGGCAACTAATCCAGTTCCATTCACACTCCACGAGACACACTAATCCCTTCATAAGGATGCATCCCTCCTAGCTCAAATGTCGCTTAAAGGACACAAACCATTTGCAAATCATAGCACATACATAGGGGATATGTGAGTATATGAGATAACAAAAGGTGATAAACAGTCGCTAAGGATTCACATACCAGACTGGGATAAGTGTTTCCAATGTCCTTAAATTATGAATTTTAATTGATGAATTCTCAGATTGATAGTGTTCCCAGATGCAAAGTCAAGTCCTCTTGAAGGCAACTTCATCTGATTATAAAAGTCTCCCTAGTGTCCTGTTTTCAGTGAGTGTATCTTCTAAAATAACTGAGCACACAGTAAAATGAGGTATTATGAGTCAAAAAAGGAAACGGAAAGAAATAGATTCATACAGATTTCAACTATAGTGATTACAGATAATAACAGTAGCTGTTCTTACTCTCCTAAAGAAATAAAATGCTATCTTTAAAATTTAAAAGTATAATGTGCAGCATAGCGGACAAACAAACAAACAAAAACTCAAATTTCTGGAAAAGAATAATCAAATAGCCAATAGCAAAATTGTAAATTGAAATAGTAAAATTCCATTGGTTGAATTGAATATCAGAATAGTAAAATTAAAGAGAAAACTTGTAATCTAATATTTAATTCAGAAGAAATTACCCAAAAGTGATACACAGAGAGTCCAAACCTGAAAAATATGAATGACTCAGTTAAGACATAAGGAGGAAATGACTAATAAATTTCAATGTGTGTTTAATTGGATGATAAAGAGTTGGGAGAGAATGGGACAGGGACAAAATTTGAAGATACGATAGTTGGGAATTTTCCAGAAATGATGAAATATACTGTTTCATATATTCAAAGTCCTAATGAACTCTAAGTACAGTAAACAATAAAAACATCCATGCTGAAATACATCATAATGCATAGCAGGACACCAAATACATGTGGTAAGACTTAGGGAAGAGCAAGAGATTAAAGGTAGCTTTCTTTCAGATGAGTGACCGGCAGCTTGTCTGTTAGCAGCCACAGAGTAACCCAAAGAGAGCCTGTACTTTAAAAGTCACTACTTTCAAAATAAATGTCAAGAATAAGGATGAAATCAAAGTAAGGTTAGAGAAAGGAGAGACAAGGGGAGGAAATCATTTAAGAAGAGACCTTCACTGGAGGTAAAAGGATAGTTGGTTCAAATGGAAGGTAAGAGAAAAAAAGAAAAACCAAACAAAAACATTAAAATTGGAGAATAAATCAGGGTTTATCAGCATTATTGACAGTTTGAGCTGGGCGTTCTTTGTGGTGGAACATTGTCTTGTTTGCTGTGAGATGTTCAGCAATATCTGTGTTTTCTACCTATTAGATGCCAGCATCACTTCTCAACACCCAGGCCCCAGCTGTGACAACCAACGACATCGCTTGACGTTGCCGATTGTTCCCTGGGAAGCAACATTGAGAACCACTGATCTATACTTGACAACTACTGATATAAATGAATACTCACTCATTGAACAGTAATAAATAATGCCCCATGGCTAGAACGGATTGAATTAAAATGCAAGAAACAATAAGAAGGAAATGAATATAAGAGCGAAAAAATAAATAACAAAAAAACAGAGGAAAGAGAGAAAGGCAGGAGACAGAGGGAACACTGGGATGAGAGACTCAAGTTTAAAAGCTCAGTCAGTAATTACATTACAGATAAATGGGATAAATGATCCTGTTATGGGCAAAGATTTGAGGAATAGATAATAGAAAATTCTGAGTACATACTGCCAATGACAAACACATCGAAAAGCAAAGGACATAACAATGTGAAAATGAAAAGACAGAGATAGGATCTTGAAAGAAACTGGGTGTAACTGCTACAGTCAGACAAAATACCTTCTACGTGTCCAGGTTTAGTCAGCATGGGTGTCCTGACTGTTTCAAATGTGTGATTGGATGGAGAGAGTCAGCCCTTTGTTGCTGTTTCCCAGCGTTTGTACATTCTGTTTCATGCCTGCCAATCGAGACAGCAGAGGGAATAATAGGGTTTTACTATAGCCAGGGACAAAACTGGTAACGAAACTGACGAAAACCCTTCCAGTAGGTTCTACACGAATGAACAGGGCTGGCTTTCATCTTAGTGATAGAAAGAAAAACACTGGAGACAATAGATTCAGTAGATTGAAACTCTTTTATGAGAAAGCAGGCCCCGTGATTTGTACTGAAAACATTTCTTAATTAAAAAAGAATTTGTAAAACTGTGTTGAGTAACTTTTGGTAACTCTATAATTATGATCTTTCTGTCTCTCTGTGTCTGCTCTGTATTCCTCTTTCTCTCCCTTATACACACAAACACAAACAAGAACCATCATATGGAGATATTTTGTACGCCCTTAGACAGAAATCTGAGCAACCTGTTTAAAAAATTGTTTACCATAAGCCACAGAATCATCTGCTTAATTTTATTTATTTTGGCCAAGATGCTGTCACAGATGTTGATTATTACAGAATGAAACCCCGTGAGTAGTGTGGTAGATGACTCAAAGTGGAGTGGAAGAACAACACACATAGCAAGGAATCCCAGTAAATTTTACAAGCGAGTTTAAATGTGACTTGGTCATAGGTTAGTAAGTGCGTATTTGCAACTCCTCAGGGTCTGGTTTCTTTTCAGAACACCAAGGTAAACTCACTTAACCCTGAGAGAAGCCGTTGAGATAATAGAGCAATCTCTAATGGAAGGGGATGGAATTGCACATAGGTTAGAAAACGCCTTCAAAGAGCTGCTTCGGAGGATCTGGGGGAAGATAAAATGCTTAGGCTGCTCTTTTATCACGTTCTCATGCCAGTGTACCTTCACGGCAACCTCAGGAATTTGGGCCTTGGGGTTAGGGTCTGTCTGCACACGGGAATTCTGTGTGACCTTGTCAGCTGCAAGAGCAGGACGATAAGCAACCCAGAGCTCTCAGGAATGACCATGTTTTTAAAATTCTATAAATAGACTGAGGTTAATTATTAAGCTCTCATGTCTGTCTAGTAAGTGAACAGTGAACTTACTAACCTGAAACTCTCATTCCCACACAGATCCAAAGCCTCTGAAGTTTTGATCAACTTCTTTCTCATGCTAGTTATCAACAGAGTTTATTGGCCCTTATCCTCTATTATTGAAATTGCATGTTTCCTTTTATATCATCATATTTTCTGCATTATTAATAACATATCTGTACATAGGAGTAACATCCCAATGTAATGAATGGATCATAATGAATTCCTTACATATTTAGTGAAGATCAATGGTTTACCATTTTGTATAGATTCACATTATTTATAAAATCACATTTATTAAAATGCACTATTTCAGTTCTGTATTCTATTTTCACTATTCTAGTTTAGCTAACATATGCCTGCGAATATCAGTCCTTTAGCCTCTGAGCAAAGTTGTTGCTACCGTTATGAGCTCCTTGAAACTTCATTCTCTTCGAATCTCAACTCCCTATATTTTAAGAGTAGCTTATATCATATTTAAATGTAGTAATTCATAAATGATAATACTAAACAAGAGCACCTTTGTCTTTTTTTCCTCCATAGCAAGACTGGAGAAAGTATTTGCTAGACAGAACTTTTCATTTAATCAAGTTCATAGTAACTGGATCAGGCAACCACTGTTACTGCAGGACACTGGCCAGGACATATTACACTTGTTATACGGAACCAGCCATTACAATGGTTTTCATTTAGACAAATTCTTCTTTTAGATGCAAAAACATATTTTGTCCCACAAAATATTCATTGTCCTTTCAGTACGAATAGGTTCTGCACTCCAATACCATTTTTATTTTATCATTTAGTCATCATTTCCCATATTTAACCTAGGTCTAACAATGTGTTGTCCTCTCTCGTAAATGATGATAAATATTTTACTTCTTTTCTCTGTATTGTATTTCAAAAAAGACTGATTACTACTGAGCAAATTCTGCCATTACCACATTATATGAAAGGCATGCTTATATCTTATATTAAAGAAGCATTGTAAGAGGAGAGTGTGTTGGGGCTGGGGATGTAGTCAGGGCTAGGGCACTTACCTTGTATGTACCAGGCCTTGGGCTCAATCCCTGCAACACACAAACACACACACACACACGCACACACACACACACACACACACACACACACAAGTTAAATGTAAGAAGCACCTTTGATATCTTTCTTCTATCTGTCTTACCCTTGCACATGCATAGTTTGCTGTCTAATATTCTCACAGAATAAAAATACTTATGTATATATAAATTCAAGATAAGGTACGTTATCATTGATATGACCAATGGATATCTCAAAATGTTTGGTAGAAGTATTTTCATGATCAGTTTTATTTTTTTTAGTAGAGAAGACACGTGAAAGATAGAATAAGTCACTTGCTAGTATCTCAAATCCCTGTATTTAAGTAATTAAGAAGATAAACACACAAAAAGGGTAAAAATAGGTAGTGGTTTCTATTTCCATTATGATATTTTTCTTGATATTCAGACTAATTTTATTTTATTTTATTTTATTTTTATTTATTTATTTATTTTTATATGCGGGTACCAGAAGTTGAACTCAGGACCTAGCACTTGCCAGGCAGGCGCTTATGCTGCTGAGCTATATCACCATCCAGACTGATTTTAAAAAGTGTGCATAAAACCTTTTCTTTCCTTTAGGCCTCATTTTGGAGATGAATATGAAAAGAATCAGCTTCCAGGATGGTCTGATGGTCTCATGGGAAGCTGCTATGCTCCTCCGAATTGCTCACATATACATGGTGACTAGAGTTAAGTTTTATAAAAACAGAAATCCCTCCTTTTTTGTTCACAGATGAATTTGAGCATCTACAATTGGGCCAGGAGCATACAATGCATTTAGTAAATATTTGCAGAGTATTAGAACATTTATATAAGACTCTTACATTGTACATATCATTGAGTTTATTCCTAGGAGCAATGAGGATGGTATCCATTCAGGAATGGTGCCCCAGTGAAGATAAGATTGAGGTAAGATTTGAACTTTATTTGATTTACCTGGACATTTAAAACACTTTAACATGGCATTTTTGATAACACTGCTAAGTGATTCCATGCTGTGGATATAACATACCTATATACTTAGGGGAAATGTTAATGCTATTGTCATTTAAAATCAAAGCCAGTAAAACTATGCTCTTTTCACAGTTCAAGACCAAATGTAGGCTTGCTAATTAGTCATGCAATACCACCAGCAGGACATCTGCATTGCGTGTTAAAGGGAGGAGGCAAGAGAGACTCAAAATATGCCCTGGAATACGTTAGGGTGTCTACAGCACAATATGTGCTAAGTGAGAACATTCCAGAAAACAGTTATTCTGTGTCAAGTCTATAGTGAGGAAGGAACAAACATGGCAGGAAAGAGGATGATTTAATGCTTTTATTTCTCTCCTTTTCTTTTCCCTGCTATCTTCTAGAAAAATGAAAGGCCCATCCCATTGTAGAAAAGTCAAATCAGAAGACTAAATCATCATATCCATAGTTAAAAGTATGCATAATTAGTGCAGAGTATTATTTCCAACATTTGCATCATTTTTAAGAAATGGAAGCAACAGATTTGAAACAGTATGTGCTAGGAAAGTTAGACAATAAAATTCAAAATTAAAAAAGAAATTACCTCCACATTTCTATACCAATCAAGACTTACACTACACAAAAAGTTTATAGATGTATTAGAAATGCTTGCAGATTGGGAGGTAAAATGAGTCTGTTACTCACTGTTAATTAAGATAAAACTCTATTGATCGCACATGACTAATAACTTTCTGGCCAGAAAATCTGCTTAACATAAAATCGTTTCAGCTAGCTACTTACAAGAATCTTCTGAAGTTTTCAAAATGGAAGGGGACCAAGAGATGGAACAAGTGGGGAAGGAAAGGATGGGAAGGAGATGAAAATAGGAAAAAGATCTGTTATATACATGTAGTAACTTCCCATGATGACTGTAATCATTACTTACTGTGCACACATACTAATAAAAAAGAAGCTTCTCAAGTTTTGAAAAATATTATGGAATATGAATATTGAATTAATCTTATGATCAGTTTATTTAATTGAGCTCTACTCCATCTCTCTTTTTTCTTTTTTTTTTTTTTTTTTTTTTTTTTTTTTTTTTTGTGGGTACCAGGGGGACGACCTCAGGACCTCGCGCGCCAACAGGCACCCGTGCCACTGAGCGATATCACTGGCCCCTTTTTTGTATGTGGGTTCCGGGAGTCGAACTCGGGCCCTCGCGCTTGCAAGGCAGGCGCTTACGCCGCTGAGCCATCTCACCGGCCCTCTCTCTTTTTTCTTACACGGGGAGTATACACATATTTTCTCCTTTTTTCTCAGTCTCATATTAAGATTGAAAAACATGATTTATATCTCACTAAAACGTTTGTCATCTATTTCCCAGTTCTAATACACATTGGAGTGATTTGACAGCAAAATAATACTACAGAATCCTGTGTTTTTTTAAAATATGAAAAGGGGCCGGTGAGACGGCTCAGCGGCTTAAGCGCCTGCCTTGCAAGCGCGAAGGCCCGAGTTCGACTCCCGGAACCCACATACGAAAAAGGGGCCGGTGATATCGCTCAGTGGCACGGGCGCCTGCTGGCGCGCGAGGTCCTGAGGTCGTCCCCCCGGTACCCACAAAAAAAAAAAAAAAAAAAAAAAAAAAAAAAAAAAAAAAATAAAATATGAAAAGGCTTTACATTAATATTGTTTAAAAAATGAAGCCTTTGAAACATCTTGATAGTGAGTGAGAAGAGTGGGACCTGTTCTAACACCCCACCCACTATATGGCTTCGGAACATAAAAGCCTGTAAAGGTTTTATGGTTCTGTGAGCTCAGTGGTGTTTATGGGCATGGCTTGAATACCAACCTAAATAGGGTTACCAGGTTATCCTAACGTAAAGGAAGCACAGCTCAATTTTTATTTCAAATTAATGACTAATAAATTTATTTTAGTAAAACTGAGTCCCAAGTGTTCCGTAGTGTCCTGATATGTAAATTTTACAAGGTTCCCTAGAGCAAAAAGCTGTTCTCAAAAAAAATGATAAAATTATCTCTCTGTAAGAAGAAGAAAATACTATATACGAGAGGGTTGAGTTAGCCCAGGATGGTGGTAGATTGAGAAAAAGCTAAGATTTCCAGGGAGACTTAGTTTAGTATGTGCAGCTTTCTAAAGTGAAATTCTACATGCAACATATCCATGGAATGTATATTGTCTGCTGATAAAAATTCATTTCATTCAGCAAACATTTATTTAGTCACTAGCCTTTACCAAGCACTGTAAAACAGCTGTGGTTTTTCTTATACAATAAAGAAAAAATAAATTTAGAACTGAAATGCATGCATGCTGGTGTTCACACTTATCTGGTAATAAATGCATTGCCTTCTTTCATTTTTATTCATTACTAATTTTGCTTTGCACAAGTCACTGTATAATTTAACTTCCCATCTGCATAAAAATGGATGATGTGACCATGCTTCCATAACCTAACATTTTTTTTTTCCTCTGACTGTCTAAATCTTTAGGGACCATATCACATTATCACTTGTCTTAGATGATTTGGGTCTGATTTTTGCACATGTGTAGTCTTGGCTGATAGATAAATTCCAATTTTCATATTTTACTTTTAAAAAATAAGCTGTGGTATCTGCTTTACTAAATTGTGATTAAGATGGAGAAAGATTTGAATTTGTTTAAAACTTTAGTAAGAAATTTTCAAGGTAACTGTAATTGAGAAGTCAGTTAATATCTACATTAAACTATTCCTGGAAGAAGAAAAAATCATAAGTAATCAGTGGAGATTTTTTTCTCCTTTATGTCACCTTTAATTTTTGAAGTTAAATGGAACCATGCACATAACCTATATTTCGCCTTATGGCCAAACTGGAGCCTGGGAAGGAGATACAAAAATCATATTGTCTTCTTTAAATAATGTTGGTTTTAATTTCAATGACCTCAACAATAACTCAAATACCCAACAAAAACTTAGATTTTGCTAAAATGAAGAACTATATAATTACTACAACAATGAATATACTGTATTGGGTGAGTAATGTAAAACATTCGTAACATGTTGTGTTAGTGATGTTTCTATAAAATTGGCAGTGTATATGAAGTTTTATTCATTTAGCTGTTATCACCACATTTTAAATTATTTAGTTTGTGATGTTTCTAATAAAATATTGAATGTTATTTAAAAGGTAGCTCATTTTTATGCTTTCTCAAAGTCGAATTTTATTCTATACATTTTCCTTTTACTCAAATCCATCTTTAATAATAGAATCATCAATAAACATAATGACTTAACATAAATCATTAATTAAGTCAATTTAAATTATTTTTTTTTCCTGAGATGGACTGAAGAGTCCCATATGTTGATTAAGACCGAGTAAAATAGAGAGTAACTTGAAACCTGGGGAAACATTTTTTTTGGAGAAGCTTTTGACCCAAACACAAACCAGAGAGATAAATCCTTTGCTGTGGTTTTAAGTAGTGGCGCCTAAACAACATGATAAATGTACTGACATTTACAGAGATCCCAATTAGAGCCAAGATATCTTAATGCACTCTTTGGCATCTCAGAGCACACATACTCTATACTAGGGACTCAGATTTATGGTGTGAACGCAGCCTACCATATGGGCCACAGCTCTTTCCTATTTAGCACTTTCTTCCAGCATCTGGACAGATTTGCTTCTCTGTTTTGATCATTCCTTTCTTGACTATTTGCAGACCACGTTTTTCCCCCTAAAAATCTTTCATCTATTTTCTTCTAATTCAAATCTTCCAATATCTATCTGAAATGAAACAAGAAAGGCATTTACACCTATTTGACCATTTGTTCTTATCTGAAACTAACACACTTATATTTATTTTCCCATATAACATAATATATTCAGTCACCCTTAAGCTTGTTTTCAGAGAGAGTGGGTCAGAGATGTGGGGAAAACAAATATCTTGTTTTCATAACATTGATTTGGATAACATTTACTGTAAAATCATTTTCACTTAGCAAAATACTGCCTAAAGAATAATAAAAATTGTATCACATATAGTTAATAATTCTTGAAAAATCACTAAGATATCACTTTTTGGGTTGAAAGACATTCAGAACCAGTAATTGAAAGGATTCAAGAACTGCTTCTGCATTTTATCTGTTTAAAATTTCATTAGCAATTAATCATAGTGTTTGCTAATCTCTATTGAATATTTTAGATGTTAAAAGTAACATTCTCATGAGAAATTATTTTGATGATGCATGTGTCTAAATATTTTTAATGTTTAATTGTATTTTAAATCATTAATCTCATATTGAATTCAGGTTAATTTTCTTTAAAAGTATCCCTAGTATATTGAACTTATATATATTAGATAGCGCCTTTAAAGCCAGATGGTAAGAGTTCATTTAAAATGGACATATGATCATATTGGTTGGAAAAGCTCTTTGATGTACAAGTTCACAAAGACTCCATTCATGATACTTTAAGATATATCAAAGTAAAATTTATACTGTAATAACATTGAAATTTATTTTTCAGTATTTAATTATCTGAGCAATAAGCACACCTTGTATAAACCTCATTGGCTGTGATACTGCTACTGCGCAAAGCTATTTTTCAGTATTTATTAAACTGTAAAACTTGTAACATTTTTGAAAGTCAGAAAAACATGAATTTCAATTATGAAAGAGATACAATTAATATATAATCTTGTATATTCTAAATTTGTGGGTTTTGTCCTTTATATCTTATCACCTCATAATATTTTTACCTCAATTCTCATTGTAACTTATTTACATGTTATATGATGCCAATATATATTTTTATGCTATAACTTAAAGTTATGCTTTATAATGAATATTTTACTTGCAAAAATAAGCTTAAAGGAATTGATACATATATCGTGAAATATTTAAAAATAAAATGTGGAGTACAAGTCAACATAACACTAATTATTTTAGGTTACAATTATAACACATATTGAAATATGTTGTCTTCATTATTATAGATGCCCATGTTGGTAGGAGACACTGCCATTTTTTTTTTTTTTTTTTTTTTGTGGGTACCAGGGGGTCGACCTCAGGACCTCGTGCGCCAGCAGGCACCCGTGCCGCTGAGCGATATCACCGGCCCCTTTTTCGTATGTGGGTTCCGGGAGTCGAACTCGGGCCCTTGCACTTGCCAGGCAGGCGCTTAAGCCGCTGAGCCATCTCACCAGCCCCGACACTGCCATTTTTAAAATACAGAATAAGAATTTAGGAATTCTGCCCAGCAACTGAAGTACAGAATCCTCCAGCTTAAATTTTTCTCCAAGTTTTACAGTTATCTTGTTCACACTTAAAATGGACAGCAACTGTTTTAGAAACTCATTTTTACTTAATGCTCCTAAATTATTCAATTTTTTCATTGAAATGACAAGTTTTGCAATTATATTTACTCTATTCACTTGTAAATTAGTTAATGTTTATGATCACAGTAACAGGTATGAATAGAAAAAGAAATTTCAGGGAAACATAATTGTCTTGGGTGCGACAGCTCAAGAGAAAAGAGTAACTAAATGCAAGAAAAATAGAACAGGAAGGTTTAAAGGGGGATCTAAGAGAGGTGAACCAACTGGTTAAGCAGAATTCCACCAGAGAGGAGCTATTGAACTGAAAAATTACTGAACTGAAAAAATGGAGAAAATGTAAATGCCATCTTCCCAGAATAAATATTTGGTGTTCTAAATATTTATTCCCATTTCTGTATATGTATTCATATATATTATACATATGTATTTATGCAACTATATTTGTCTAATATTTATTGTGTTTGTTCTGTGAGGCAGTAGGTTAAATATGTCATCTTACTGAAATCTGAAGGCAATTGGATACTGTTCGGTAGTGCCTGCTTCAAGTCTAATCAAATGCTAGTAAAAGTGGTAGTTTGATAACATTTATCCCCTAGAATGAGCAACTAATTTGGGAATACACAATCAAGCTAAGGGAAATGTTTTCAGGTGAGAATATTTTTCAATAACTTTAATATCTCTAAAATATTAGACTTGCTGGAACAAAAATAAAAACGTTTGTTTATTATTATAAACAAATATGAACACCATTATAAGAATGTATTCAATGATTACTACCATTGATATGTATTATAAGGAGACCTTGATAATTTCCACCTGAACTTGTTTACAAAATAGTAAATATTTCTTCTAGGAAGTTGGAAATACATAGAAAAACATAAAAAACAAAGTAAAAATGGTTATTTATAAATCTACCATCTTTTTTTTTTTTGTGTGTGTGTGTACCGGGGGTGGACCTCAGCACCTCGCGTGCCAGCAGGCGCCGGTGCCGCTAAGCAATATCACCGGCCCTTTTCTTCGTATGTGGGTTCTGGGAGTCGAACTCAGGCCCTCGCACTTGCCAGGCAGGCGCTTATGCCACTGAGCCATCTCACCGGCATCTGTTTTAATAATGATCACATTTGGATTTTACTCTTTACCTTTTTATGACTATGTGTATGTCTTTGTGCATGCCTGTAATTTTTTTTTTTTTTTTTTTTTAGTAGAACATGATAAACCTATGTAGACAGCTTTGTTACACCATGGACTATTTGGTAAGGTATGAGAACACCAGAACTTCATGGAGTTTCAAAGCTCAACCTCTGAATTCTAATTTCCTGGGATGAAGTCCCAGTTCCACTTCTAGCTAAGCCTTCTTAGCAAATTAAAAGAGTCTCCTAAACCTCAGATTACTGACATGGGAATAGTAACATCTATCTGGCAGATTCAAATGGATTGATCCACGTGAAATGTTTGGTTCAGGAAACATTAAATTTATTTATTTTTAATAGCTGGCTGGTAAGCCATCAGTATTACAGGCTGTATTTAAACAAATACCCTGTTGAATTTCAGAAAATTTTTCTATAAGTTAGGGAAGACTATATACATGTCGATAAACTAATTTTCAAAAGACTGTGATTCTTCAATAGTCATTTATATATGGCAGTTAAAGCATGAAAAGAGAAATTTAACAGTAAATTAATTAAACAACTGAAATAAGAAAATAGCCTATGAAAAAATGTTATAAATCTTCACTTAAATGGATTGACTTTCTTCAATATTCCATTTACTATTTTTTAAGGAAATATATGTTGCCTTTTGCAACAAGAAATTATTTCTTTAGTACTGAATTCACAGTGTAAGTTCAAGATTTTCAGCTGGTTACTAAACTTGTGTTGATAAAAAATTTAACAGATTAATGGAGTGTAAAACATTGTTTAAAGTTGTCTTGCTAGTCTAACACAGAGGTTAATATTTTACTGACTTGCATGTTTTCCTGTCCATGCTTACGGAATCTCCTAAATCTCATGATTCAGAGAAATTAATTAACTGAGTTACTATTTGCAAGTGTGTCACTTCTGGGAATTAATGTGTCTAAAATAAAATCTATGTCATTTGTTACGTAAATCTATGTCATTTGTTAGAGTATTACTAATAATACCTGACAAAGTTGAAACACGCAATTTAGTTAATTTTTAAGTATCTCAATAATGTACAGTACTATAAAAGTAGGAAATTCAAGTCTTTTCAAAGGTCACACGGTGAAATTCCCATGGTGATTTACAAGTTGAGTTTGCAAATATCACAAGAAAGGATAGTTTTCAATGTCTGCCTTCTCTATAAATGCTTAGTTGAGCATTCAGTTTGCAAGAACATCTTTTTCTTTTCACCTCCGCATCCACCTGTACTTTTTCAATCTGGTGGGTTTGTAAAAATCATTTTGAAGCACTATCATAAAGCATGGAAAGCTTTAATAAGCTCAACTATGTTGCTTAGTGTTCAAGGCTTAAACAACTGATATTACTTCTTTCTTCTTTTTTTTATATATGTGGGTACCGGGAGTCAAACTCGGGACCTCACGCTTGCTAGGCAGGTGCTTATGCCTCTGAGCTGTATCACTGGCCTTGATATTACTTCTTACTTAAAAGTATTTTTAGATAGTTAGTGTTCTCATGGAAATATCTATAAGGCTAATGTGGGAATACCGTAATTGAAAGATCAAAAGTCTCTGAGACAGTAGTAGGCGAAGAAGGGATCTCAGTAATAAGGATATTGATTCCCAGCATGCCTCTGGTAAATCAATTGTACTAAATTGTATGCTTCTTGGTGGCTGAGAAATGTCACTATTATTTGAACTCTTAATATAATTCCTGGCCTATAATAGTATAATAATAAATGTTGGTTGAATAAGTAAATTAATTTCTATTCCAAATTTCCCATAAAATAGGAAAACCTTCCTATATATTAAAAATGGATATTTAAATTATATTTAAATTTAGTGCCAGGTATTTCAACATGACAAAATTTGTCTATTCTGCCTTGGAGCAACAGATCCTGTTTCCTATACTACAATCTGGAAGCTATGGGCAAGGACTTTAAAAGACTTATAAGTCAATTTCATCAGCTGTATTTTTATTTTCAGATAATTATAATACTTCAAGACTTAGAAAATGTACATATTTTTAACATACAGGAAATGGTCTAGTATAGTTCTAGACTTAATTTCCACTCAATGTATTCTAGTTCAATAGTAAATGAATTATCTTTTATTTCACTCAATAAGTTGCCCAAAGCAAAGTTTCTTTATATTTAGACCACTAGCACAACTTATGTTTTCCTGGACATTTTATTTGACTTTGTTCTTAAATGAAGAGTTGTGTCATTAACTTATTAAAACTAACAGGTGACTCAGCCATATATTTTTGGTAATGGGGCTCATTTTCTTCCAGAACTTTTCATGCCTTTTTACTTCCTGAAGAAACCACCCTGTGATTTCTTTTTATGTCACTCTTCAGTTGGATCATTCACTTAGATCCGTGATTTCTTTCTTGCTTTCTTTTTTGTTTCTTTAGGTTATAATTTTTTTCATTTTCAGAAAAGCCACACAAACAGTAGGACTTTATAACTTAAAGATTTCATTTTTAAATTTCCTTTCACATTTAAATGAAAATGTTCCTATATATAAAATCAAAGTTTAAACATATTTTCTGAGATAGATGGTTCTTTATTCTCTGATACAACAAAACCTGATGCCAACCTCTTGTCTTTCTTCTGTGGATTATTTTTCCATTGAATAATGTGGTGATTTCTTTGGTCTTATGATTTCTGAAATTAGTCTGCATTTTTGTCCATTTCATTCTTTCTATAATCTGTGGAGTCCTTCAACTAGAATCTTTCTATTTCTTAGTGATATATTTTCTTTTTTCTTTTCTTTTTTTTTTTTTTTTGTGGGTACTGGGGGTTGACCTCAGGGCCTCACGTGCCAGTAGGCGCCCGTGCCGCTGAGCGATATCACCGGCCCTTTTTTCATATATGGGTTCCGGGAGTCGAACTCAGGCCCTCGCGCTTGCCAGGCAGGTGCTTATGCCACTGAGCCATCTCACCGGCCTTAGTGATATGTTTTCTATCATTTCTTATCTGGTCCTGCAGCAAATATATGTAGCACATTCTTAAAACTGGGACTTAAATATTCTAATATTTTCACTTCTTAGTGTTTTAAATTTTTATCTTCTGGAAGATTAGCTTATTTTCATCTTGCAGATTGCTAATGCAGGATTACTCATATCAATTATTCCTACTGATTATATTTTAATAATTATAGAAATTTTAATTTCAATTTTTTTTTTTGAACCAGAAATCAAACTCAGGACCTTGTGCTTGTCAGGCAGGCACTTGTGCTACTGAGCTATATCCCCAGCCCTTAATTTCAATTTCTAAGAATTCTTATTCTTCTGTTCATTTTTAATGGCACCTTGCTTTTATTTTAGGCATGTAACGTCCCCTTAAATCTCTCTGAGGTTTCTGATATACATTCTTAAAATTATTTCTATTTTTTTGCATTATATTTATTTCTTTTGTGACTCCTTGTTTTCTCTGTTGAGATTTTATATATGGTAAATCTCAGTGTATCACTCATATTTATAAGTTAGATGCTATATTGGCCGATCTCTGCCAGCAGAATTTGCTTTGCAGTTGTAGGTATGTTACCCTAAAGGGCCCCTTCTGGGTGGACAGGGGTCTGATTCTGAATCAAGCCAGTTGCCAAGCAAGCTTCTCTAGATTTTGAGGCTACTTAGCAGGCCGGGTAGCAATGAGTATCATCTAGAAGACATTGTTTTCAGGGTAGAGTATTTGTATTTATTTTGTTCCAGCAATGCCTAGTTCACTGAGATCCTTAAACATCCCTCGCTGTTTCTTACCTCTGCCCACAACCAATGCACCTGCCATTGTGAGACCACCCAGGACCTTCTCCTTGGAGTCAAGGTAAGATTGTGAGCTAGAGATAAATTATAATCATCTGATTGGTACATGTAGTGGGGGCCAAAGCTCTTGGTAGCTTTGAAAAGGGCTTTTATTTAAGTACCATGAAGGTCAAGTTGAACTATGATATTCTCTATAGCTAATCACTCCAAGTTTATTTATTTATTTATTTATTTATTTTTTATTTTTTTTTTTTTTGTGTGTGTGTGTGTGGGTACCGGGGGTCAAACTCAGGACCTTGCGCTTGCCAGGCAGGTGCTTATGCCGCTGAGATATCTCACCGGCCCCATCACTCCAAGTTTAAATTCATCTGTAACCGTCATCCATCCATAGACTATAGTGTGATTTATTTGACTAAGATTTTCTTCTGTATAACTCTTTTGTTACTATCTTCTAAAATAGTGTTGACACATTTTGTCTGTTTTTTAAAAACACCTTTCCACTTTTAGCACTTCTATAGGTTTACTTACCTATTGTTTGTAATATACTTATTTTAGTAGTATAATGGGAAAATTTACCTACTATCCTGCATAATAAAAGAAGATGGAACATTTGAAAAATATGAGTTAGCTGTGGACACTATTTGTAGATATTGACAACTATGTATCAGTCATTATTTTTGATGGAAAGAGATAATGAAAATTTGTTACTTCTGAATTCAGGGAAACCAACCGAGTTCAAGAAAACCAACATAAAGTGGAATGATACTCTAGGCTAGTAAATGAGAAACTATTACACCCCAAGGTTTTAAAGTGGCAAGAGGAGAAGTTGACGACTGGTTTCCAGAATAACTGAAGAAAGTGTGTCTTATAGCAAGTGCGGCTTCTGATAAAGGGTTAGAATCAACCAACAGGAAGGAAACAGGGTAACAAATATTTCACCTTCTCTTCTCACTGCCTCTGATCTGCTGCTGACTCCCAATAACTGAACCCATTTTGGCACAGGAGGGTGAAGAGAGCTCACTGAAATCTGTTATGTAGGTCAGCCTCCAGGAATACAAAGCAGGATAGCCAAAATGGAAAGTGGATCTGGATGGAGAAGTGGGAAATACCCAGCAGAACTCACCTTTCTGCATTCATTATGTATTTTGTCCAGATGGAACGGTGTGTGCTTAATACAGGCACCACCCACAAATTCCCATTGGCTATGTTGATACAATTCAGTGATCTGCCCGCATGGAACTTACAACCGAAGGGAATAGCAGGGCTCTCATAAAAGGCATGAAAGTGAAGCAGAAGAGAAAGTGAAAAACAATATGTCAGCTAACACTTCTCTGACACAGTCTCCATTTCTGTTGCAAATCATGAGGCCTGATTTCATAACTCCCCTTTCTCCACTACCCAGTACATTTTGTTTTACCTCTGCCAGCACCTCTGTAAGTGTTGAGGCGACCCTGAATCATCTGTCTGTGGTGGTCCTGTTTTTATTGTGCTGCTGTCACGTCTGTTGGCCAGGACTTTTAGGCAAGGAAATAGTGAGAAATGCTCCAGCGAATCTTGCGGGTTCCATATATAGAATCCCTGTCCTTACTGTGTAGCAGGAACTCAGTTTTACCTTGACCTTTGGGATCAATCACTTAAGTTAACAAGTCACTTCCTCCTCTTTTTTATGAGTTCAATCATCTGAGAAAATACTAAAAAGTATTCAATAGTAAATCAGGTTGTTATTTATTTTTACTTAATAATGCCTAAGATAGCATATACAATGATTTAAAGCTTAGAGGCAGAGGAAATTTGGAATGTGATATCAGAAATTTAATTAATTTCCATATCTATATGTAAAAGTCCTTAAGGATTTATGAATGTGGTCCTGAAATAATGAGGATATTTCTTGTATCAGAAATGTTTAATTTATTTCCTTTCATAATGTTAAACTTGTATAGCACCTGAATTTTAAAGAAGTAGGGAGAAATACGGTTTTGTGACTAGAATATAATTGATCATGAGAATAGCAACTAAATGCTCTCATAGCTCGGTAGCCACGGGGCATGGTTTCTAGGACCCTTGAGGCCGCCAACATTCAAGGACTCTCAAATCCTTTATCTAATGTAGTATTTGCATATAACCCAGGGACATCTTCCCGTATACTTCAAATCATTTCGAGATTTCTAATAATATGTAATACAATGTGTTATGAAAATAATTGTCATATTGTACTACCTAGGGAGTAATGACAAGAAAATACGTCTGCTCATGTTTGGTACAGATGCAGTTTTTTAAAAAAATTTTTTTTGATCCACACTTGTGTGAATTCATATGTGCCAGAAGTTGCGGATATGGAGAGTGAAGAGGTGGTCGTCGTTAAAATAGTACTGAAGATTTTAGAATTTGCCTTTACCTTGGCTATACTTAACCTACCATATAACATACCTACTACGAACATTGTTTTTAATTAATACATGAATAAGTTTAGCGATGTTTTCTGGGTTCTAATTATGAGATCATATTACATGGCAAACATGAACAAAACAATTTACATAAAACATTTTATTACATTTTAAAGAATTCTACCAGATTTTTTTTTCAAAAGTTCCACCCATTTCTAGTTATCTTCCGTTTGATATACTTAAAATTCCTGAAGACAAGTGTGGCATTTTTAGAGGGACACATGAAGATGTCCATGATTTTTCATATTTTTATTACACAACAGAGTGAGTGGAGTCTCTGGGGCCCAAAGCTGGGACATTGGCTGTGGTTACACTCTTGAAGCAAGCTCAGGAGCAAACAGTTTAAGTATATATTTGACATATTCCTAAACTTTTCTTGGCAAGGTTGCAGAAACGTTTTCAGTAACTGACACATTATTCAGATTTTACTTTTTAACACTACTGGTAGCAAATACACTTACATAACTGTTATTATTGCCTGTTTAATTTTTTATGTGTGGAAGTATATTCTGTGCAGACAGCAGTTGTAACCTATAAAAGAAAAATAAATAAATAAACCCGGCCCTGATCTGAGAGCTACATATGGAGTTTTCTCTCTACCTGCCTGGCATTCCAGTGCCTGAGCTGTTAGAAGCTAAAACATTTTAATATAGAACACCTGTGCATAGTCACAGGACTATATACACACTCACACACATTTCAGTTTTGCACGCATGGCCAGTTGACTCCACTTTCAAATGTTTAATATTTTGAGAGGAGAGCAAAACTAACTATGACATTGTGGGCATCAGGGGTAATTCTCAAGAGACAGAATGATGGTATTCTAAACCAGTTGTCCATTTAATGCCTTCAAAATATGGATATATGTTTTATATAAGCAGCAGTGAATATATTTTGTATAGGCAGCATGTATTCTCTCCTTTCTCCTAGAGTTTGCTGATTGTTTTCTTTAGCTACGTTCAAGAGGAAGTTTTGTGAAAGTAGGTGCTTTTTATGAAGCTCTTTTGTCTTAATAAATTCCTTTTGACTCTCTATCATGCAGGCCACCCAGTCTGGAATTGTTTCTGTAGACCAGTTGAAATATTTACCTTGAAAAGAAAGAAAAAATTAGAAATAAATGTTTCTTTAGAAGATATTTGATTATAATTTCCTCATTGGAAAAAAGTATTACATAAACATTTCAAATATCCTCAACTAATGTATAATGACTTCTCTCTGTATAAAGTTTTGTGTAAGAATACTTTTGTAAATCTTGCCTGGTGGAGCACACTTGCAATCCCAGAGCTCTAGGAGGCTGAGGCAGGAAGATCATGAGGTCAAGCCTAGCCTAGGCAACTTGACAACTTAGCAAGACCCTGCCTGCAAAACAGAATAACATAAAGTAAAATAAAATAAAATAAAATAAAATAGGCTAGGGATGTAGTCCAGTGTGAAGGTTCTTTGTTCAACCTCTGTACCACACAAAACAGAATATTTTTGTATACTAAATAAGATGCAAAATTATAACACTCTAAATTTATATAAATGAATTATTTTGAATGAAATCTATGGATTTTATTCTTTTTTGATTTAAACTTCAACCCTTTGATCTACTTTCCAATTTAAAGATTCTATGAAATTATCTCAGTCTAATGACACCATAAATAATCAACTTTAATTAAATAACCATATACAGTAGTTGACACAGAAGTGATTTTCAGAAATACCCGGGGGAGAGTTATCTGTGAAAACAAATTAAGACATTTCCATTTAAACTTCTTTTGATATTCTGCACAGTAAAAGAAAGTCAAGTTAAAAGTTGAATGTGTTTCAGTATCTTTAATAGTGCTGTGACATCATACAGTACACAGCGTTTCAATGCTATTAATAGAAATTTAACGTGGGAATGGCAGTGACTGCTAGAGGAAAAAGACAGAAACACAACATTGCAGTATTCCTGCTGGGACCTGTTTGCTGCCAGTGTGGAATCTGTAAACCCAAACTCAGCTCAGGGGCCCCTGTGACTTCGAGGAGATGGGCGAGTGGATGTGTGTGTGTGTGTGTGTGTGTGTGTGTGTGTGTGTGTGTTTCCGAGTGTGGATGTCATCTCTTTGCGTGTACTCTATAGAGTCACAGGAGAACCGGCTCTGCTGCTTCCTTCTGGGATGGTTAGAGGGCTGGCGGCCAAGAAAAGAGGCTCCGGCCATGTGTCACGGCTTCTGGAATATTCAGCCTCAGTGCTTTCAGCATCACAGCCCCAAGACTGAAGAGAACAGTGAACCATGCCCAGTGGTCCTTTGGATAATTATATTTCCTTCTCTTTCAAGAAAAATATATTTATTTAGGTTTATGTCGGCGCAAACTTGAGTTTTCTTACAACGTTTGGCCTTTTCATTTGGCCCTGTGAATTGCGTGGGAGGAGCCACCCTGCATGGGCTTCATGCGTGTTCAGTCTCTGGACCTTGTCTCACACCTTTGGCCTCCCAGGTGGGTCCACGGAATATATTTGCTTCTACTTGAAGACTTGGGGTAATCTGATTCTGATACGTGCTGAGGCCTAACTCCATCAACGATCCTTTGAACATTTATTTATTTATTTATTTTTTGTGGGTACCAGGGGGTCGACTTCAGGACCTCGCGCGCCAACAGGCACCCGTGCCGCTGAGCGATATCACCGGCCCCTTTTTCGTATGTGGGATCCGGGAGTGAACTCGGGCCCTCGCGCTTGCAAGGCAGGCGCTTACACCGCTGAGCCATCTCACCGGCCCTGAACATTTATTTTATTTTATTTTATTTTATTTTTTGTGGGCACTGGGGGTCGACCTCAGGACCTCGAGCGCCAGCAGGTGCCCATGTGGCTGAGTGATATCATTGGCCCTTTCTTATGTGGGTTCTGGGAGTCGAACTCAGGCCCTCGCGCTTGCCAGGCAGGCACTTATGCCGCTGAGCCATCTCACCGGCCCTACGTGCTTTTCACATAACCTAATTAAGAGACCAACTGAAACCAAACGTTTATTATTTCTGTAACACCGAATCTAAGTTTAAGAGAATTTGCTTCCTTCATGAAACTATCCTAATTGTCCCTAGCTATAATCTACACAAATAATATTTCATATTGTAAAAATTTCACAGTAAATAATTTTTATAACTAATGGTCTTGCATTTTTAAATATGACTTTAAATGTACAAATAATAAAAAGTTTATGACATATAAAATTTATAAAATTCAGTCATATTTGTATAAAAATGAGTTTTATTCATTTTCAATTCTAGGTAGTATTTGCTATATAGCTATGCTATAACAGATTTATCCTTTCTCTTCCTTGAAAGACAATGCAGTCTTTCTAGTTACTAGATTTTCAAAAATAATATCTATGACAAAGCTCTTTAAAGTTATGCTGAGTACAAATGTATGAGAATTTTTCAGGATATGTTCTTAGACCTATGGGTAAGATCTCTTAATTATGGTATATAATGAACTAATTTAGTAATGACAATTACTTTTTCAAAATGGTTTTATTAATTTCTGCTTACTTTTGCTGTAGATGATCACTCTTGATCCATATTCTTGTCAAAACTTGGTATTTAAAGACAGAGAATATATTTATAGTTCCAATTATCAGAAATTGGCAACTCACAGCAGTTTAGCTTTGAGAATTCAGTTCTCTTTACTTGACTGGTATGGGGATTGAACATTTTTTTTTCTTTCTTTTTTATTTTTTGGTAAGAATTTGTCAACTCTTTCTCATCAAAGATTTCCCATCAAAGTCTGACATAATTGTCTAAGGATTACTTCAGGTTATGGGGGTAGATTCTGAGTTCTCTTCTGAACGAGGAAATGCCCGAGTACAAAAGGGAAAGTTTAAGTCCCAGCACTGCCAGGGTGATGCTGCACAAAGAGGATCAGAGTCAACAAAGCGCTGGGGTACAATAAAAGATGAACCCATGGCAATCTACTGTGGCATCATGTGTGTGCTCGAGGAACAGATCTGGGACTAACGCCCCAACTGGGTCACATGACAGGCCATTTACAGATGCTGCCCTGTACATCCTTCCTGTCATTGCACTGCAGCAGCAGACAGATTTCTCTCCCACTGCTCCTGCATTAGCATCAATACCACTTTGCATCAGAATATAAATGAGCCACCATCACATCCTCCAAGCCTTGAAAATCTTGTTCCTTGTGCTTGCCAAATATAACCTCCGCACACATTCTGCTTCCTCATTACTTTATTATGAATTAAGTTTCTTATAGGTGCATTTGACTAGAAGAGACTAATCACTTATGTCCTAGAGATATGACGGCAAGGAATTAGTGTTTCGACTTTTTTATTTTTGCAGAGTCGAGAATTCTCAAATATAGAATGATAATCCAAACAATAACATTCAAAGATGGCATAAGAAGTGCCCATCACAAAGATTCCAGAATTCCTCATCATTCAGAGGACTGAGACATAAGGTAGAAGGGTGTGGCCTCAGTGGCTTCCCAGCAGCCAAGCTGCAAACATGAGAGGACTGGTCTCAGGTGAGAAGAGTCGCTGTGGTCACAGAGTGGAGGGCAGGTGTCATAATCTAAGTGCCGGGTCACACAACTCGGAGGCTCAAACTAGCCCTGCCCTTCCAGGATTGTGAGTCAAAATATTTTCTTCCTGTTTATACCATTTTGACTTGCTTTTAATCCTCTTGACTGATGAAATAACCCTAGATAATATAAGTATCAGCTATTTATTTTTATTTGAAAAATCACCCCAAACATTAAAATTTTTAGAAAGGCATCTTCTAATTTATGATAAAATTTCATATTTCTAATTTTTACTTTTCTCAATGTAAATTTTGATAATATAATGACAAAAACAGTATCAACAACTTGCTTTATCTTTTTTCAAGTGCACTCAAAAGGGTCAGTTCATTTGATGACCACTAAATAGAATGATGCAGGAAGGTCATGTTTTAGTCCACTGTAGACCTAAGAAAATTGTAGCTTAGAAAATTTAACTCACATTTCTGAGCTGATATGATTAACAAGTGAATAAATTAGGTTGACAAGCTAGATTTTCTGAGATCTAATCAAGAAGGCAATATTTTAGAAAATGTTTACCCATAACCCATATATATGCCTCACAAACTAATAAATCACATGTGTCAAGCAAAAACGTGATGGGGCTATTTAGTTGTATCAACAATAGAAAGGTACCCTCTCGGAGACAAATATCTCTGCTGAGTTGTGCTGTATGCATGTGTCAGTTCATGGGCTTCGTAGGGCTTTGGAAATATGGTTGAAATGAGAAATGATTTCTTCTGACTCCAATCCTTTATCTAAATATTTTATTAATATTCTATACAGACCAGGGCCAGGGATATAGCTCAGCAGCACAAGCGCCTGCCTGAGTTTGATTCCCTGTACCAAAAATAAATAAATAAATAAATAAAATAAAAATTAATATATATATATAATTCATTTTATTGAAGAGTTTAGTTCTTACAATTTATAGATTCAAATTGTTCTTTTCTTTCGGTAAGTGAAGAAAAAGCAACGCACTCTTTAAATTATAGAACATTTCCAAGCAAAACTTTAAATATGATTTCTGATATTTGATGCAAAAATTTTATTCATTATTTCAAGCAACCAATCAACAAATAGCTACTTATTATATGCCATGTGTCAGACAATCTCTGGAGACTAGCAAATAATATTCTTAAGGCTCTGTCTTCATATAGAACATATATTCTTTTGAGGGATACAAATAACTAACTGCACAATTATGATAGAGTATATTAGGAATTACGTTTCATGAAATGGAAACATTCACAACAAACCTAGCCTGGCCAAGAGAAAGAGTGCTTGGGATTTTCTGGAGAAGGGAGTTCTGAAAGCCAGGATAGTCTTGTAAGCAGCATGGGTGAAAAACTAAAGAATAAAGAACCAAAACTCATTTGAAAATATAAAGAGCAAATATGATGTGATGTGAGAATTAGGGCTTTGGATTTAGACTTTATTCGATACAACTGGGAGCATCATTTCTGACAAGACATTGGGCGGCATGGGAAAGTTTCCTTCACTTCTGAAATGCTCACGCTTTGAAAACAAAAGGAAATTAATACTAGTTTGAATATCTTAGTAAAGCATCAAGGGCAGGATCTAGTAGGTGAAAATTTAATTTAATTGATTGCTGTCAAGTTTACCGTGACAAAGGCCTGAAGAGCTGGTCTGAAGGACCCTGAGAGGAGCAGTTAAAAGAGTCAGCCCACGATGGCCTTGAAGATTGTGTCTGTAATTTCACTTTCTTTTCAGAGTTATAAGAAGAATCTAAAAGGTTTTAAGTCAAGAAATCACACAAACAAATTTTCATTTTAGAATAATTTAATATTAGGATGTAATCAGAAATCTTTTACATTGAATGGAATTGTGAAAATAAAACTGAATAAAAACAGATGAATCACAGCAGTAAGAAAAGACACTGCTGTTTAAAATGAATATATTATATGTTTCTCCTATATTTCAAAAAATCCTGAAGGCCAACAATATCTTTAGAGCCCCGTATGTATCGGTACTATCTCTGGACCACAAACGGTTACATAACTTGGTCACAATTCTAAGAAATTTGTTACTGTTCCAGTTGTTGACATATTCATATGTGCAGAAGAATAAAAATCAAATGCCTAGGAGATGATCAGAAATCTTAATTACACCTAGATTTAATATTGTAGTATTTGTAAATTTATATACTAAACCATTGCCTGTTACTTATTATAATCTGTGATGGCATTCAGTAAATATTTGTTGAGCCGAGATTTTTGTGCAAATCATTTTACTTTTATACTTACTGTCACAATTTATTGATTTTACTCATGTGTTGTCTTACTATATAATGTAAAATTGTGCATTCCTTCTTGGATTATTTGTTCTCTATTTTACTGTGTGGAGTACGTCCCAATATTGTTGACATGGCACTGGTTATATGCCAGTCTCATAATTATCTGTGTTGAAATTATTACAAATTACTTTTTCTTCTATAGTAGAGTAACTGCCAGTATTTTCCAAAAGTATGGTCTAAGGAACAATTATTATGTAAGAAAAGCTTAGGGAAGGAGAGTACCTATTGCAAATACAGATTCCTGATGCCTACTCTTGGTTTACTGAATTGAAATGTTCTGGGCATGAGATTCTAGAACTTGTATTTTAAAAATTATTTAGCTTATTCTTCTGTTAATTAGAAAACAAGTTCAGAATGTGTGTGAAAATCTTTCCTGTGTAATGGAATAAAACTTTACCATCTCATAGTTTTGTCTATAAGGATTACCTGATAATAACTATGAGAGTGTTTTGATATCTACAAATTTATCAGAAAAATCTCATGAAGCATTATTTGATGTGCTGAAAATATAGAGGCTGTTTTAATAAATTTTTAACTACTGAGAATTGAAACCAAAATTTGACATGAGGGCTCTACCATGGAGCTAAGATCCTCATCCCTGATAAATACTTTTGCAAGGAAAAAAGATGAAAAATTTAATATTATCACCTTGAATGTCAAGCTCAAATGGTACTAAAGACTGAATATTCATGTGTGCCACCAATTATGTGTCGAAATCCTAATCCCGATCTGATAATATTTGAGGTACAGCTTTGGGGAGGTACTTTGCTTATAAGGTGAAGCCTTCAGGAATGGGAGTAGTGTCTGTCCAAAAAAGGACAGGAAAGAAATCACTTCTCTGTTTTCACCATATGAGGACATAGCAAGAAGGCATTTGTGTGCAAATCAGCAAGATGGCCCTCATCAGAATCCAACACTTTGGACCTCTTTGCATTCAGAATTTTTTTTTTTTTTTTTTTTTTTTTTTTTTTTGTGGGTACCAGGGGTCGACCTCAGGACCTCGCGTGCCAGCAGGCGCCCGTGCCGCTGAGCGATATCACCGGCCCTTTTCTCGTATGTGGGTTCCGGGAGTCGAACTCGGGCCCTCGTGCTTGCCAGGCAGGCACGTACGCCGCTGAGCCATCTCACCGGCCCTGCATTCAGAATTTTAAGAAACAACTTTCTGTTTTTTAAGTTTCTCTGTCTATGTATTTTGTTATAGCAGTTCAAACTGACTGAGATTGATAGTACACATTTGACTTCATTTAAATTCTTTTCTCCTTTGTGTGATTTTTTTTTAAATGAATGACTTCTAATATTTTCATGTTACCCAAAGTTAGAGGCAAGAGCTAATTTATAAATATCAAAATTTAAAAGTATAGGGAAAGTTGAAACAAGATCAAGTACATCACACTTAAATTTCAAATATGAAATCCTATTTAAGATTAAAAACAGTTACATAAATCCAAGATGTGGAAAGAGGTGAACTAAGGACAGTTTATTTGCACAAGGCAAAAGCTTGTGGTTGATTGCAAGCTGAATATGAATCAATAACATACAGTTGCTGCCAAAAATTGTCAAATTGTTTTTACTTTAATTATAATGTTTTAGCAACAACAGTGATATAAAAATTAGCATGTCATCAGCATTACATAACTTTAATTGCTTATTCTCTTCAAGGCCCTGACCACATACATACACAATTCAAATACTTATTCATACTGTAGACATTGTTACTCGAATGTACCTTTTTCTATCTAATATTATTTCAAAAAAATAATGATAGTTTAAGAATAATTAATTGTAGTACAATGCTGATGTCAAGGAAACCATAGCAAAACCTTGTTCCGTGCATGGCCCTCGCTCACGGAAACACATCTGGAGATGGCCACCAAACAGCATGGAGTTTGGAAGCGTGGAGGCAATGTTCTGCCAAGAAAAGAAGATCCTTAGGAAAACATGAAAGATGTTTTTATGTATCTGAGGGATTACTTTGTAGAAGAGGAATTCCCAAGTACCTTTTTAAGTTTTCATTTTTTCTAGCGCAATTAAGATCAGTTGAATCCAATTCAACAAACCTGTGTTGATCCTCTAGTATATTCCATGAAATGAGTTTGGGGTCTAGGGTTAAATGAACATAGTACCTGCCCTTGCATATCTTAATGAACTAGTGGAGAAGTAAACATTAAACTCCTTTAAAGCTCCTTAGAGAATTTTTAGTTTCCTTTAATGTTATATTAATATACTATTTCTGTACATTATTTTGCACATTATATTTTGCAATCATATTTCTGTTAACATGACTAAGTACTATTTATTGGAATGATTATCACTCAGACATAGTCATATACCTTCACTGAGGACACATATTCAGAGATAAAAGGAATTTAGAACAAAATTACTAAAACTAGCATTGGTATGGGTAAATGATTATATTGCCAAAGGAATTAATAAAACAAGCTAGTTTACTGATTGATAAGTTGGAAAATTAAATCGAGTATACACAGTGAAGTGCTGCTCTGCTATAAAGATAGATAAACTTGAGTCATTTGTAGGAAAATGGATGCACCTTGAGATCAAAAGATTAAGTGAAATAAATCAAACATACAATCCTGAATATTGTGTGGCTTCTCTTCTGTGAGAAACTCAAAATATAAATAAATAGCAAAATAAAAGCTAGACAATAGGAAGTAGGGAGATAGGTCTTTTGTAGAAGAGAGAGGGCCCCAGAGATGGAGGGAGTGATGCAGGAGGGGCAAAGGGGATGAAAAGATAATAAAGATACATTATGTGCATGTATCAGCTCCCCACAAGGGAAGCAATCATTACATACTGCAACAAGTACTAATAAAAAATAAAAATTAAAAAAAAATAATATGTTGGGAAAGTAGTATTTTCTGTCATATTTACTAAATCTGCAGATTTTGTGGACTTATAACTCATGTTACAAAATTAAAAATTGTAGCATTTTAAAACATTTTATATACTTTAGCTATTTAGCATAACATAGATTCCTCTCTCAAAAGAGCTACCAGTCACCCAAAAAGAGATATTGGAAGATAAGATAGAAAGTGACAGTAAAGAATTATAAACCATTTAGTAAAAATTGGAATCCATGGACCAGGATAGGTATAAAAAAGTAAACGAATGAATTGGAGGTTTGATGAGGAAGTGTACTTTTACTTCCCACAAAATGCTAACTATGATGGGTTTGAGAATACAGTGGAAAGACCTAGAGCTCATCACCTTAATCAGATAATAAAGGTAGTGGAGATTAGCAATGATATAAGTCAAAATGTACACAATTTGATAGGAGATAAAAACACATCATCACTTCTACGTTATGCCTGCCAGATACTAACCTGCATTTTTTTATTTTCCATGTTGAGGATTGAACTTAACCTGAATCTAAATCAAGAAAACAACAGGGGCCGGTGAGATGGCTCAGCGGCGTAAGCGCCTGCCTTGCAAGCGCGAGGGCCCGAGTTCGACTCCCAGAACCCACATACGAAAAAGGGGCCGGTGATATCGCTCAGCAGCACGGGTGCCTGTTGGCGCGTGAGGTCCTGAGGTCGACCCCCCAGTACCCACAAAAAAAAAAAAGAAAACAGCAGATATGTCTACATTGAGAGAAATACTACAAAAGCTCATGCTTGTAATCTTCAAAGGTCCAAGATCATGAATGTCAATGTGATTGAGAAACTTGCAGGAGCAACAAAGAGGAAATGATATGCAACCTGTGATTCTGACTTGGACTTTTGCTGTACAGGATATTATTGAGATAATTGGTAAAATATGAATAGGAACTGAGAATGAGATGGTAGATATGTTTCATAGTTAATGTCCTGATTTGGATGGTTATGAGTATGGGCAGTCCTATGTCCTCACTCCCCTGTTCTCCCTTCCCTTCTCTCCCCTCCCCTTCTCTTTATTTCCCTTCCCTTGCTTTCCTTTCCCCTTTCCTTTCCTCTTTTCTTCCTTCCTTCCTTCTCTCTTTTATTTCTTCTCTTTTGTGTGTGTGTGTAGAAAATGCACTTAGGTGTGATTTAAGTATTTGAGAGTGATGAAACAGCAGGTTGGAAATTGATTTTCAAACAATTCAGGAAAAAGTTACTTTTACTATACTTGCAATTATTCAATAATTTTGTGATTGTTCAAAAATTTAACATACTTTAGGCAGCAACTGTTTAAAAAGTGTTTGGATAGAGGTGAAATTTTATTAACTGGAACAGACATTGTATTTTGATTAGTTGCACTAATTGTTAACCAAGAGAGAAATGGAAATTCCTTTCTCTTTGGCATTTTCAAATATATCAATATGAATCACTCTCTTAGAAAGTCAAGTAAAATATTCTTGCAATAAGAATATGTGACAATCCATCCATCTTGTGGCATGGCATCTATGGGTGTTCCTTCTAAAAATTCAGCATGAAGTTACTTAGTGTGAAATAGATATGAGTAGAGAAGGACTTAAATCTGTGATTTCAAAAGGTGTAACTTCTAAAGTTGCGTTTATGAATAAATCCTTCACATTGGCTAAGACAGGAAGGAAATCTGGCTGTAGTTGAAGGATTTAGAAAGTCTGGTTTTCTTATCAAACATAATGTCCAAATTTCCCTCCCATTTCAATAAGCAAATTCTTCTGGTGATATAGGCATTAAATTTTTTTTTTAATTCCTGCACTGGAAAGCACTGTATACCTTAGGCTATTTGGTTTATGAGCCACTGTAGTATCTTCACTGTAAAGTGGAAATAATATTGACCATATTTATTTCACAAAGTCCCTATTGTACAACATGTGAACAAAGTACATGGATGGGAAGACCTTCAGTAAGAACTAGTACACTTTGATAAAGTGAGATTAGTTCATGGACATCACTGAAATGCCTCCACTTAGTTCTTCCTGTTGAAGATATCAGAATGTGTTTAGTATCTGTAAAGCATCTACCTATTGAGAATATCAGAATGTATCGAATATTTGAGAAGGGTTTCAATAAACTGAAATAAAACACCAAGAAATTTTGGATCTGTCTGAACATGTTCCGCAGAATAAGAACCACATTAACTTGATTGAATTCAGACTGGTAAATGCATCACGACACACATCAAGGTACCATAATATTCAACAGATTTTTGAGTTAATTTGTTCATTCTCCTTTTTGATGCAAGCACTCAACAAGGATGGATAAGAGAACACATGGTCGGTACCATGGTGCAGCCTGAATCACGCCCTTCCTCTTGTTTTGTACTTCTCAGAGATAACACTGTTTATACCAAGGTGCTGATTCCTCCCATCGGGAATGCTAAATATGGTAGAGCGATTTCTCAGGATCTGTTTGCAGTTGCTCAATTTGTATTTAAATTAAGTAAGTCTATATATCTTAAGTTGCAATGGAGCAATCCACTCTGCCCACGCCCTGACCCTGTCCCCTAGTAATCCTGGAAAGCACTGGGTTCTTGCTTTGAGTGGGCGGTCCTGAAGCTCTGTGTTCCTCACTGACCTGGAGGTCCTGTGGTTCTGAGTCCTCACACCCACTGTCACGGGCTTTTGCTTTCATCTGGTCATGAGAGGAGTATCCTTTCACTAAAGCTCGGACTGGATGTATATTTCATCCTGGTGGTGGCTGCCTCCATCACGACACTGCACTGCTCTGTGACAGGCCTTTATGATATTTACTAGGTTTCTGCTATTTTTAATACTCATATTGGGACATATTCACGTATTTTGATTCTTATTACTAATTTCCGATATTATTAAGGAGAATTGCATGGGCAATAATAAGTAGAATAAGGTAAAATTTCTAATTTGTGTTCTTCCTCACTCCAGAAAGCACTGGAGGCAGTAAGAACAACCAAGTAACTATTACTTCTGGGTTTCCAGTATTTCTCAAGCTGTCTTTTGGCACAAATCAAGTTATATTTTTAAGCATTTGAGTCACAATAATCAGCATTTATGAACAGTGAATTTTAAATTAAAATATGTAAAAAATGATGCTCATATCTCTGAGGTGTTTTCCCGAATTTTTCACTCATTACTCAGCCTCTTCACTCAATGATTAATGATTACTGCGTAAATGAGTAAGTTTCACGCTGCCCCTCCCATGCGCTCCACCTCCCAAATGGAGCATTGCCAGGTCCTAATGCCAATGTCAATAAATTGAATTCAAAGACCAGAAGTTCTTCCTATAATTTATAGTTATCATTACTTATTTAATAATCACAAAATCTTCTTTTCAAATTAAATTTTTAAAATAAGATAATTTGTTTCAGCTTTATTAATTCCATTGAAACTATTGTAACAGAATCTCTGCAAAATTTAAATGCTGAAAGATGGAATTAGAGAAAGTAATGATAACACTTTATGTAAGTGCTACTATAAATCATAAATGAGAAAATTGTTTTAAACCCATATAAAGTTTTTGTGAAAAACGTAGTTGATACATGGTAATGGAAAGTTGATAAGGAGGGGCTGAACTGGAAAGGAATGTACTTTTCACACATAACAAAAGCCCAGAGATAGAGCATTCAAGGCTAGCATGGCTCATGACCAATGTTGTCAGATAACCCTGTTTCTTTCAGTTTTCTGGTCTGCTATATTTAACATGTTTCTTTTTACCTCAGGCTTCTTTACTTCAGCATATCTTGAATTATTCCAATGGAAATGAAAGCGGCAAAGGTCAAAGGTTGAAGAGTAACTACTGAGGGAGTCCACCTTTCTCACTTTCTCACTAACTCTGTCTTTTCATGGAGGAGAAGACACCCTCCATGACCTTCGCCTAAATCTCATTGGCCAGAAGCATGACATGTGATTACCCTATTGGCATCAAATTTTGCGAATTATTATGAACTGGGCAAGGCAGCATCTCACCAAAAAAGTAGATTTTATAACTATTAAAGAAAAAAAGGACACTGGACAGTAATATTGTCCAAAATTATCTTAATTAAATAGCATATAATCAGGTTCCAGAACCTCTCATGAATGTTGGCTTGAGAAATATGTATCCCTTTGTACTTATTACACAGTGAGAGAAAAAGTCTGTAGATAAGACAGAGTGCAACTCAAATTAGAGTAGTTAGTTTGCAGTAATTGTGATTATTTCCAATACATGTAAATTAAGATATATGTAAAATGGTCTCTGCTATTTATGTCATATTTGAAATATTCAGTACCTCCAGGATTATGAATCAAAGAAGTTCATATATAAAAATTACTTTAAGATATTTAAATTGAATAATCATCTTTACATTTTATAAGTAGAATTAATTATTAGCTTTAGAAGAATGAGGAAATTTGAGTTTTATATATTGGGTTGCACCAGCACTATAAAATTAAATATACTTTAAAATAAGATTTAAACCTAATGTAATGTATAAGAAAATATGTAAAATGTTAATTTCAAAAATGTTGTATCATTCAATATTTTTGTGATTTATCTTTGCTAGCAAGAGCTTCCATTTCATTTTATAAAGCAAAACAAAAGAGCAAGCATTTATTTTCAGCTATTTTAGACAAATTATTAATTTAGGTTCATTACTCACCTATGATTTAATCAAGTTACATACATCTTTTAAAAGTTAATTAGAAAATTAGTGAGGTATTTTTTCATTCCATATACACATCTTATCTCTTATTTGCTATAAGAGACATTAAATGAAATTCTAATAAATAGTACATGGTCTGTTTTCCATAGATTATAAATTGTGCACATGTGTGTATTTGGGGGAGAAGAGGCAATGTAGCAAGAAGGAAGTTTGGCAAAAGTAAAGAATCTTAAAAAATATAATCTTTATACCACTGCAGATATTTGCTGAAAAATTAAATGTCACCAAGGCTTTCCAGCTTACAGAGGACTGTTTAGAGTGTAATGGGATGGTGCAGAAATGCCCGGCAATAGTCCTTGGAGTGGAGATGACCTAGGTGAAGAACAGACAATAGAAACTCAGAAGAGAAGGAAGACCCTAGGTGTTTTTAGCCAGACCTGCACAGAGCCCCAGCTGAGCTGTCCTCCCTGCTTGCCTGTTGCCTTCGAGCTACCAGAATAACAGACAAGGATGTAGCTCTAAAGTATCCTGTGAAAGGATTTGAAGTGATGATTAAAGTTACACAAATTCAGTACAATGGGAAGAAAAATGTGCAAATGTGTGGAAAAAAGATGAGAAGAAAACATAAAGTTAAGAAAAAAGATATTAAATTATTGGGTTGGGGAATTACAGTGTCTAAATATCAAGAAAAAAATCTCCAACAGTTTGAAGGAAGTAGAAGTACTAAATACATTTGTTGAAAAAATGATCCTACTTGATAATATAATGCCTGAAAGAGTACCCGGGGGAAAAAATAGAAAAAATAGCACCGAAAGATATAATGGAATAAGGCCAGTGAGATGGCTCAGTGGCGTAAATGCCTTCCCGGCAAGTGCGAGGGCCCGAGTTCGACTCCCGGAACGCACATGCGAAAAAAGGGCCAGTGATATCGCTCAGTGGCATGGGCGCCTGCTGGTGCACGAGGTCCTGAGGTCGACCCCCGGTACTCACAAAAAAAAAAAGATATAATGGAATAAACATTTCTTTATATTAAGGAATGACTTTTTCATGTCAAAAAGTAACAGAGTATTCTAGAACATATGAAAAAAACCTGATTGGTACTGATATTGCCCTTATATATTCTGGTTAGTTGTTATACTTTCAGAATTAAAAAAAAAAATTTCAGGAGGCACTCAGGCCAAAAAAGCAGGACAATTACAAGGAAAAAAACATTAGCTATATGTAGATCCAAAAGAAAACAAGTCATTGTTTAGATTATCCTGAGAAAATGTAGAAGAAAGTGTTACCTAAGAAGATCATGAGAGCAAATTACCACTCAGGCATGAAGTTAACTAGAACCAGCAACTACAATTCCCTGAATAGTTGGCATTACAGGTATTATAATAATAATATAGTAATCTGATGAGAATGAATCCAATTTTTATTCCTGATTTATAACTGAGGAAATCAGGAGAAGTTTAGCTGTGTAATTGTCTAAGATTTTACATCCTGCTAATGAAAGAGTCAAGGATTGAACCCAGGATCAAACCCAGGTAGTTTAACTTAAGAAAATTGAAACTTCCCCATGAGTCCATAGGAACTTGAGCCCTGCAGGGTAGCAGAGACTGAAGTTGCAGAGATGGGAGAAGTATAAACTTGTCAAACAAATCAATGGAAAGAATGGTGAGTAGAGCCAGTCCTATATCTCCCTCCTTGGATATTGGGCTCATATTGTCTAGCATTTGGGGATGCAATATTATATAGTAGTCACTGGTTCAGTGCACATGCACCTCCTGGACTAGAGTGTTCAACCCCTCAAGAAAGAACAATCAAGGCAGGCCGAACACCAGAAAGAAAGGGGACAGCTTCTGATGTTTGTACATTTAAACTAATAGAGGTGGAGTCAATAGTTCTAGAAGTGCAAGACAAGCAGTTGTTATTTGTAGATTCTCTGTGGTTGGAAAACAGAACAAGACATGGAGGCTCCAGCGATTAGTTAAGACCAAGAGGGTATGATAATGGTAGAAGGGAAAGTATATCAACTGTGTACTTACAGGATAAAGAGCATGGATGCTCTGAAAAAACTTGAAAATTACTTTGCTGGGAAAAGTTGGCTCAACCTACTGTAAAAGTGTGTAGTTTGGTAGAAATTTAATCATGTTTTTATGGCCTATTTTCAGTTGCCTAGTTTTCTATCTCTCAAAAAAATACTTTTATTTACCTTGTTCTTTGCTATTTCTCTACAGCTAGAATCTGCTTATTCTCACTATCTTGGTAGAAAAACTGATGCAACTTATGTTATTTACTTTCCTGGCACTGGGACAAAAATACCTCATGCCCAGAATTTAAAGGAGGAAAGGTTATTTTGGCTGATGGTTTCAGAGGGTTCAGTCCATGATTGGCTGGCTGCAAGGCAGAAAAGTCATGGGGGGAGACCCTGTAGGGGAAATGCTGCTCAGCTCATGGCATCTAGGAAGGAGACAGAGAAGGGAGAAGTCAGAAACCAGAATATATCTTTCCAGGTCACACTCCAGTGACACACTTTTTCTGACCAGGTCCCAACTCCTAACAGCATATTTAGGCATGGACTCATTAGTGGATTAATTCACTGATGAGTATAGGGGCCCGAGGATCAAACTGCCATTCACAAACAGCACCTTTGAATGCACGAGACTTTCTAAGAACATTTTAGACCTGGTAGCATTTCCTGTTTCAGCAGTATAATGCCATAGGCATATGTTTTTGTTGCTTTAGTTAAAGCATGTGCTATTTTATTTTTCCCCACAGTCTTTAACACCAAATTGTAGTGTGTCTTACAATTTCTTATGAAGATATTTTGCACATCAAGATGTTAGTCTTTGAGTCAAGCATGGTGGTAGATGCCTGTAATCCCAGCACTCGGGAGCCTAACACAGGAGGATCACTATGAGTTCAAGGTCAGTCTGGACTTCACAGTGAGACCCTGTCTCAAAAACAAAACAAACGAGAAGATGTTAGTCTTTGTTATAGTGAACGTTAGTTTCCATCATTCCTCTAGTACTCCAGACATCTTTCAGAACTCTTCCTAGATTGAAGTCTGTTTGGAACTATGGTAAATATTTAGTCTAGTTTTATTATTATTCATTTTGGGAACTAAGCATTGTCATGTAATGGAGCTTACACAAAATGTTTTGAGTTCTTTGTATACCTTCCTCATAACATTTTAAAAGTCCAAGGTGATAATGTAAGAAGAGAATTAATTATGCCAACATTTTTTCCCATTGAAAGAAGGTCTTTAGCCACTTTTCCTAAGATGCAATCTGCCTATACTTAAGTATTTCTTAGGAACCCATTCTTTCTATCCCCACTCTCCATGCAAGGAAAGAGGTTAATCAGATTAATAATGTGCAGAGATGCTGTCTGCACATAATTACTAGTTGACTTTGCCACTGAGTGTACAAAATGCTGGTGACACCTTCAAAGCCAAGCCCAGGTCCAAAACTTCTCTCATCATTATTTTCTTTTTCATGTTATGTTGCATAATTGAAAAGTAAAGTCAGGGATTTCTCTTAAATTTTGGTGGCTTTACTCTATCATTAATAGACTCCAGTCATCTCTTTCTTTTTTCTGCAGGTACATCTGAACCTTTTGGTCTCGACATTTAAAATGTGAAAAATCTTAATGTGAGGAGGGTATCCAGGAGGTCCCTTTCAGACTTAAAGCATAAGTCTGAGGCTCTCATCTACCTTTCAACCAAGGCTCTTAATTGCAGGATATAGAAACCAAGAAGACACTTTTACTCCTGTCCTGTTTTGTTCCTTGGAAACCCTATGTAATATCCAGACAGAAAGGATTCTTGGCATATAAGCTTTCTTAGCCTCCTGACTACAAAATGACCACAACACAATCAAAATGAACACCTCCCAAGCACCTTAGAAAATTTAATATGTTCCATAAATGAATAATTAAAGGCCCAATTCTATGTGAGATTTACTACATGAAGGGAGACCAACTGTTTCATTTGTTATTACAAGCCCCTTACATAGGGTTTCTTCGCAGAAGATATCTTTCAGTGAATGATAACATAATTGTACGTCATTTCAAAATCACATTTTTAGATATTTAGAATTTCTTTTAAGAATGTATTGTTATGATGCCCTGAAATGCTCTATTCTCATTTTAGAAATGAAATTGAGGCCCCAGGGAGTTAAAGGGTTTGTCAAAGTTTCCATAGCAACAAAGTGGCAGAGTAGATGTTCAAAGAGAGGGAAGTCCATCTCCAAAGACAGTTCTTTGGCATAGCACCACTGCCTCTCAGCCAGCCTGAGGGTACAAAGGAGTCCTGATTTTCACTTTTGCTCAGCCAGCATCAGAGTGACTCAGTATCAGTTCTGTTGGCTCTGGGCAGCACCTTGGAAGTTGACAATGAGACATTCTGGTCTGTTAACAGTCATGCAAGCACAGTCAGCTAAATAATAAAAATAACCCCTAGTGTGTCCTCCATCACATTGTTTATTTACAAAATACTTGAAGTAAGATGAGAGAAGAAGAAGGAAGCAGAAAACAAGAACTTCAAAGCACCAAGGAAGTAACACTTAGGAAGAAGAAAACAATTCTAGCTTTCTACTAAGAATATTAATTTAGGGGGCCGGTGAGATAGCTCAGCAGCGTAAGCGCCTGCCTTGCAAGTGCGAGGGCCCGAGTTCGACTCCCGGATCCCACATACGAAAAAGGGGCCGGCGATATCGCTCAGCGGCACGGGCGCCTGCTGGTGCGCGAGGTCCTGAGGTCGACCCCCCGGTACCCACACACACACACAAAAAAAGAATATTAATTTAGGGCCAGGGATATAGCTCAGTGGCACAGTGCCTGCCTGGCAAGTGTGAGGTCATGAGTTCGATTCCCGGTATCAAAAAAAAAGAATATTAATTGATATTGTATTATATTATTGATATTATATATAATCAGTAAGAAATCTCTGCATCCTCGGGGTAGTCATTTCTGCATGGTAGACATCAAAACTGAGTCTCCAGCCTCAGCAATCACCTGCAAATTGTGCAAAGTTTTATTTCTAAAAGTATTCAGTACGGAAGACTGACTGAGCAAGGAGGGAAATAAAAACGAGTTCTATATTGTGCTTTCAGATGTGTAAAGCCTTAATTACAACTGAAAGTAGAAACTTTGGGATGTTCCTCTTTGTATTTAAAACAATCTAAGGCCAAGCACGTTGGTATACACCGGTAACCACAGCTACTTGGGAGGCTGAGGCAGAAGGATCACAAAATTGAAGCCACTTTGAACTACTTAGACCCTGTCTCAAAATAAAGAGTAAAAAAGATTGGGGATATAGCTCAGTGATAGGGTGCTTGCTTAACATGTGTAGGCCCTGGTTCAAGACTATGAAATAAATAAATAAATAAATAATTCAGTAGGGTATAAAGGATTTGTAATTATTGTGACAAAAAGACTGCTAATTTTAATATTTCTCTGACTAACCAGGAAGGAGTGGCAAATTTTTGTTACTGTGTATTTATGTTTTTATTGACTATAAGGTGTCTGAGTGTTTTTGCTCCCATTCTACAAATAGATTGAAAACACTTACTGAAATTCAAATAACAAAATAAAATTCCAAAAAAAAAAAATATGCTAAAGGACAATGGAGCTAGGAATTCAAAGAAGCTTATCAGGAAAAGAGCACAATGATATATATGACATAATGTTCTAGAAGTTGAAAGCTGACCATCTACAGCACAACTCAGTCAGAAGTTTGATTAATATCTTATTGTATTATGTGCATAATTGATAAAAATTACTATAATTACCTCATATATTTTATAAGCTCTGACAAATTTGGAAACATGACCATCCCTAAATCATATCTAAATAGCCTTATTAAAATACTATTTAATTTTTGTTTTTTTATTAGTACATGTTTGGAGTGCATAGTGATTACATTTATTGTGATAAATTAGTACATGTAGATAGTAGAACATCTTTTTTTTCTGTGCCCTAGTCTGCCCCTCTCTCACTGCTCCTTCCAATCCTTGGTCCCCTTCCCATTTGCAAAACCTCTACTTTCTTTTTCCTTCACTTCTCTTTTTTCCCTACCACTATTTTCTCCTCTGCCCCCTTTCTCTGTCTCCTATTCCCTCATCTATTTGAAAACATCTCCCTACTTTCTGTTTATCTATCTTCCATTTTGCTGTTTATTTACATATATAATTTTTAATTTCTCATGTAAGAGAAACTGAGATATTTAACTTGTGTTTCTAACTTATTTCACATAATATTATGATCACAAGGTGTATCCATTTACCTATGAATGTCTCATGTAACCAGTATGGAAAACTGTGGATATTCACCAAAAAACTAAAAATAGAGATAGCAGTTGACCCAGCTATTTCTTTTCTAGGTATCTTCCTGAAAGAGTTAAGGCCATCATATGTGCATACCCATGTTTATATTAGCAAAGTATATAATAACTAAATCTTGGGAATGGCATATATGCACATCAACAGATGAATGGATATAGAAAATGTGGTATTATATAAAATACTATCTATTTATTTTGTATTTTTTGCTAGATGCAGAAGTCACTTGAAGAAATAAATGACAGAGCATATAACAATAAGTGTGTGATATTATTGCCCTTCTGAAGTAAACGTTGATATTCTGAAAAGTAATTGCCTTAGTCACCTTCCTCATTGCTGAGACACATACCCAATACCCATAATTCAAAAGAGGAGAGGATTATTTTGGCTCACTGTGTCAGAGGTCTCAGGCCTTGCATGGCCAGCCAGCTCCAAGGCAGAAACATCATGGTGGAAGGGGCTGGGAAAAGAAAAGCTGCTTACATCGTGATGGTCAGGAAGCACAGAGTTAAGTGAGAAGCCTAGGAGGGATATATATGCTTCAGATTCATGACTTCAGTCAGCAGGCCCCACTGCCTAATAGCACATTCAGTTGCTGAACTCATTAGTGGATGAATCCACCAATGCGTGTAATGCCTCCATGATCAAATTACCTTTCAAGCACATGAGACTTTGGGGGGATTCATATTCAAATATTCCATCCCTGGCCTCCAAAAGATTTTTGTAAACATCTCATTATGTGAAATTAATTCAGTCCATCTCTAGGAGTCACCAAAGTTTTAGTAGTTTCAATATTGCTGTAACGTTCAAGTCCAAATTCTCCTCTAAGACTGAAGGAAAGCTCTTAGCTGTGAGCTCCAGTAAAAAAGGACAGAGAGAGAGAGAGAGAGACAAAGAAACAGAGAGAGAGAGAGAGAGAGAGAGAGAGAGATTAAACACTTGCAACATACAATGGCACAGGGTAAACAATCCTATTCCAAAGGGGAAAAATAGGAAGATAGAAACAAATGGGACAAAAGCAGGACTAAAACACACCAGAGCAAAAATTAAATCCTGAAGCTTTATTTCCAACACTTGGAGCAGCTTGTAGTGAGTGGTGAGCTCCAAAAGACTTGGACAAACCCGCCTATATGGCCTTGTTGGTTGCAGCCCTCCTGGCCTCTCTCTTGGCTCCAAACACTGCCTGTGGCTTTCCTTAGGTGTTCCACATTTCTGGCATATTCAGCTTCCTGGGGTCTTCATTGCACTTCTGGCTTCATTCTCACAGCTTCATGCATTGTCTTCTCAGAGGCATGTTGCCTTGACTCCCAGGCTTTCTTCTGAAATCTGGATGGAAACCTCCCTGGCCCCACAACAATTATATTCTGCATGCTCTTAAAACCAGCCCTGTGTGGATGATGCCAAGATTTGCCAACTATTCAAGTAGTGGCCAGACCCCCTTGGATCATAGCTGCAGGAGATAACTCTGAATTCCTGGATGGTTGACCTCCAGAAAACTCTTTCTCAGTTGGCCTTGCATGAGCTGGGGTCCCTGAGGCTCTCTTCTGAAAGCAAAATCTTCTGCTTTTGCACCTTTGAGCCTGGCAATGGTGGGGTCCTACCGATTTCTGAGATGCCCTCAAAGGCATATTTCCTATTACCCTTATGTAAAGTACTTGCCTTCTTTTTTTTTGGTGGGTACCGGGGGTCGACCTCAGGACCTCGTGTGCTAGCAAGCACCTGTGCCACTGAGCTATCCCTTTTTTCGTATGTGGGTTCCGGGAGTCAAACTTGGGCCCTCACGCGTGCCAGGCAGGTGCTTACACCGCTGAGCCATCTCACTGGCCCTTGCCTTCTTTTTTTAATGTTAATCTTTTCAGCAACCAATTTCTTCTCTGCTGTAACATTGCAGGTGCTTCCTTTCAGTTAAAACTGCAAATTTTTCATAGCATTGGATGTGTTGTTTGCTCTTGATTCTCACTATAAATCTGGCTAAAAACAACCAGCAATACTTATGCTATGGCCTGAACAATAGGCCACTTTGAAATTTCCTCTGCCAGATTTATTAGTCCACTACCCTAATCTTAGTATGCAGCAAACTTTCAGAACATAGGCAAATGTAGACAAATTTTCTGCCAGAACATAATGCATGTGGCCATGAGTTCAACTGGCAATGGAATCTTTGTTCCTAACTAAGACCTCTTGAGCCTGGTCTTTATCATCTGCATTTCTCTCAGTATTTCAATCTTCTGAGATCTGACCATAATCTCCCATTAAACTCAATTTATAGCATTCTAGAACTTCTGTAGCCACCATCTCCAAATAATTCCAAATCCTTACAGCAAGAAAAATCCAAGGCTCCAGAACCACATGTTCAGGTATAGTCATGGCAATGATCCCCCCATTCTCTGCTATGAAAAGCTGTCTTAGTTACCTTCCTCCTTGCTGAGACACAATACCAAACACCCACAACTTAAAGGATGACAGGTTCATTTTGGTTCACAGTGTTAAAGATCTCAGGCCTTGCATGGTCAGCCAGCTCCAAGGCAGAAATGACATGGTGGAAAGGCCTGGGCAGAGGAAAGTTGTTCACATTATGGTGGTTAAGAAGTAGAGAGAGAGAGAGGGAAAGAGTTGGAGAGGAAGACATACCCTTCCAGGTTATGTCCCCAGTGATTCACCTCCAACTAGGCCCTGCCTGCTGACAGTGCAATGAGCTGCTGGATCATTGGTGGATGAATTTACCAATGAGTATGGTGTCACTATAATCAAATTCACTTTCAAACATATGAGATTGTGAGGCACTTTTAAGATCCAAACTATTACCATAACAGTGATACAAGTCTTTTCTTCAAAACACCAACAAGTAAAGAACAATTTAACTTGTTACATTAACTTATTGATCTATAAATGATTTATTCTAGTTTGCTTGTTAGGAATATATACTAGCTATTCTGAGTTACACAAAGTAAACTCCTTTATATTAAGCAGAATAAGGAAATGTTTACTAAAATTCTTTTCTTTTTTCTCTAATAATAAACTATCATGTATGAAAACTCTATCTTTTATGTAATATGGCTGACTATTGACAGGTCACAAAATAGCATAAATATTTTACTCAAAAATTTGTTTATCTGTAGGTTACCCATGCAATATATGTGTAGAAAATTATGACATTATAAAATCTCTATAAATATATATTAAACACAATCTTTAAAAAATAAGTACTATAATCATGTGGCTTTTGTTAATACTTTGATAAATATGAAAGGAAATACAAGATTTCAAAAGTGCTAATGGTGTGCACATTTTTCTTTACTGTATCCAAAGACAAGCCATGGAGAGAAAAGCCCATGGGAGACAAATTAGCTCATGCAGCTGCAGTGCTCCTGGAGATTTTCCAGAGTGCAATGAGCCAGTGCCTGAAGAGATAACCCACTATTACCTCTGAGTGTCCACCTTCTAAGAGTATGCCTATCTTGCTTTCTCTGAAGCAGAATGAGGTCTGGAGTGTCATGTTTATTATCATGAAGTATATTTTGGCCAGCAGGGTAGAGTAAGTTTTCAGTAAACTCATACATTACTTTGACTTCAGCGTGACTAAGTTGATAGTGCCTGATGAAATTAATCAGCTTCAAAGGGGGATGAACATGAAATATAGTTATGCTCTCAGGGAGAGGTCTACCTGTGACAGGAAATGGAAGTCAAATCATTTAGGCATTTTCAAGTAAAACAATGGTTACCAAAATACAAAGATATAATTTTAGTGTCATTATAGGATAAAATAATGAAAAGGAAATCTTTATTTAGGTGTGTTTTGATTCCAACAGAAGATTTTCTTTTACAAAGTTTATAAATTTCATTAGTGGAAGTATAAAAGTACTGAAAGATATTTACAGAAAATTTCAAAAGCTTCTAAGAGCTTGATGAACTTACCAAAATTTGGGAAAAATACTTACTCAAGCAATCTGATATGTTAAACTCAAAGAAAGAAATTATTAAAGTTATTTAAGAGTTTTGTCACTGAAAAACATGGAGAAAAGCTAGATAGGAATATGCTATGATGACATACCTTTTAAAGAGATATGTATATTTTAGATAATGTTTTGGAATATAAGAAATTACACAAAATATTAATCATATACTACAACATTCTTTATAGTAATAGAATTTTTTCAACTTCATAACCACTTTAGTTCAATTTTAGTTCAAATTCTAGTTCAAATTTTGAAATATATTCATATAATATTGAAAAAAGCCTTTTTACTAAATTGATCAGGAAACATTTACTTTAAAAACTATTAATGGTATGCTCAATAATTTTTAGTTTACTTACAAATCCAGGAAACAAGTAGTACCTTAAAAGACCAGCAAATAAGGAACAGTGCATGTCTAGTTTCAGAGAAGTATTGGGCTCATTGAGCTTGTACCTTACCCATTAGGGTATTATCACTTTTATCCCTGGCTTATGGAATCTGAGACCACTTGCTTCATGTCATGCAGATGACAGTACAGCAATATTTTCTAAAAGCATTAGTTTAATTGCTTGAATTAGTTGTTATTTGCTCACATCTTCCACTTTTGTCTGATTAGATTTTATTTCAGGAAATGTATTTCAATATAAAGCCTACCAAGTTATTCTTCAGTATGGCACATTACAAGAAACTTGAATCATGTCAAATGTGACACAAGGTCTTACACAATGTCACCATCCCTATGGCAACAACCTCAGTGTAGACTTTCGGCTTTTCTTCCCTACTCCATTGCAGTAACTGGATTCTCTTCTACCCTTTCACTCCTCACCCCTTAATGGCTGCCACATAGGTTGTTCGAAAGAAACTTAATTTTCACTCATTTCAATACTTCCTGAGTCATTGCTCATAACTGACAATAAAATACAAAGAATTAAAGTTTCGTAGAGAGCCCTCTAGGCTAGGGCCTGCCTAACTCCTCCGCCTCATCTGCCTCTCTCTCCTGCACCCTCTCTGCTCTGGTGTCCTCCAAAAACAACATGGCAGCTGCTTCCTGGGCTGAGTCAGTTTTTCCTCTTTGCTGCTTGATGAAATTCTGTGCTCCTTTCAAGTTCAAATGTGAACTCTCTCCCATTTGATTGAGAAATACCATTAATCACTCTTCTCCTCCCTTTCTTTGATATCTTGTATGTAACTCTGTTAGAATATCAGTTATGAGTTGGAGCATTTTTCTAATTCAGCACTTTAAGGTAGAGGTTTTCAATAATTTCTTGCTGAAAGAATAGATGAAAACTACATGGATGCTTAATAAATATTAAAAACACCAGAATATTTTATAGCTACTTTCCACTAGGCTGTTAGAAGCTTTTAAGATCACACCCAGAGTGTAATTTATATCTATATATGGCCAAAAATTCAACAACCAGATTTTTATCCTATAATAAAAATTACTCTGAAGAAAATTGACAATGGAAGGTGCAGTCTAGCTTGAAATCATTTTAAAATTTAATGATTATGTCCCTTTTATTATATTTATGAGAAAAAATCAAGCCTGAGAAATAAATGGCATTAACTATTACTTAACTAACATAAAGTGGAACAGAACTAAGGCACAGTATACAGCTACAAAAATAAATCTTTATAAATACAGTGAGATCTTTGGTATGAAAGCTAATAAATCAGAATGAAAACATTGTTCCTTTTCTGGTTTTTTTTTTTTTTTTTTTTTTTTTTTTTTTGCCTTTTTGAGATAGGGTTTCACTATGCAGTTCAGGCTGGCCTCAAACTCACAGCAATCCTGCCTCAGCCTACCGAGTGCTGGGATAACAGGTGTGCACTACCATGCCTGGCAAAGGTATTGTTCTTAAATTATTTTTTCTTCACCTAATTTATTCAATTAGCCATTGAGTATTAAATATCTATTATGCCTATGCCTAAGACACTATGCTTGGTTAAATGTATATAAAAACAAACAACATATGGCTTGTGCACTTCAAGTATCCATGTTTGCTCTCTTACCTGTATTCTTTCTCTCCTCTTCCATTAATCTTTCCCTCTACCTAGGAAGACTGCACTGAATCCTGGGATAGGCTTCACCTAAGTCTTCTGAGTGAACTGAATGATGGGAATATTCACCACTAGACTGGAAATCCTTATAACCATGTTGACTATCAAACTCTTTATCTCAACTTTCAGGTCATAATAATCATTTCATCTTCCTAAGCTTTGATTCATATCTTGAAGTCACAGTGATCTGTTCTTGTCTCTGTGACAGGCCACTTTAAGAAAAAAAATAACGAAAATTATTTATTTCAAAACATTGGACTGAGGGGGCCAGTGAGATAGCTCAGCGGCATAAGCACCTGCCTGGCAAGTCCTGAGTTCGACTCCCGGAACCCACATAAAGGAAAGAAAGGGCTGGTGATATCGCTTAGCAGCACAAGTTCTTGCTGGCAAGCATGAGGTCCCGAGGTCGACTCCCGGTACCCACATAAAAAAAAAAACTGAAAAACAAAAAACAACCATTGGACTGAAACCCAAGAGAGCTGGGTTTGAATCTCTGCTTATTAGGTGTATGATTGTCTATTTGTCTTCAAAAGTGATGTAATATTTTTGGATTTATCATGGTTGGGATCAGTAATATCATAAGTATAAAGGTCTGATGTGTAGGGCATTCTCCATTAAAATAAATCTTGTTACTATTTTCAGGTATGATTGAAAGCTTTGTCAGTCCAATAATTCTGTAGACATCATAGATATCACTTCTCCTGAGACACATGGTGTGTAGGTCCTGCCACTTATGAGCTGACTGGACACATCTCCTGGCCAACTGTGATGTTAAGACTTTCTCCCTTATTTCCACATTTTTGCCGCTGTGCTCAGCAGCAATATTCAGTACACAGCAATGGGGAAGAAGCCCGAAGCTGTGTGAAATGAGGACTACTCTGTATTAAATTGTTGTGTTCAAAAAATAAAGAATGAGTCAGACCATGCCTAATTCCACAGGAAAAGGATTCATTGCAGCAGAAAACATGTGGAGTTAATTTAATTAGAAAGGAAATATGAACATCTTGAATTCTACAAAAAGATTCCTACTCCTTGGAGTTTGCTGGATCATTTCCTGAGCTCTATAATAACTCTGCATAAATGTAGTAGGAACATAAAAAGAGGTCAACTCCAGGATGACTATTGTTACCGTGAATGTTTGTGCTTTATATATATTCTAAAACTTATCCCACATATGTACTCTCCACTGATATGGGGTCTAGGGATTTTGAGGGAATTCAAATAAGAAGGGATATTTACATAATGTTCTCTCAAGTTCCATTTTGGTTGAAATTAGAAACATGATTTTAGAATAATGTATACTTGAATTGAGTCAGAAGAATATGCTTATTTCAGCAATATGGAAGTCAGCTGTCATTTGCATAACATGAATCTTGCATTAATTTATTCTCTCTACTGACTGCTAATTTTTTGTCATTCAGGACTAGAGCTTGCTTTTTGTGATTTTCTTATAATTATTATGAATTTTTATACTTACGTAGGTCGTTGTCTTCATTTTTATTTTCTTTTGTGTCTGATACAGGAAGAATAGAATTGGTTTCTAATTCTTTTTTTTTATTTTAAAGAGAAAAAAATAGGGCCGGTGAGATGGCTCAGCGGCTTAAGCGCCTGCCCGGCAAGCGCGAGGGCCCGAGTTCGACTCCCGGATCCCACATACGAAAAAGGGGCCGGTGATATCGCTCAGCGGCACGGGTGCCTGTTGGCGTGCGAGGTCCTGAGGTCGTCCCCCCGGTACCCACAAAAAAAAAAATAAAAAAAAATAAAGAGAAAAAAATAAAAAAATTTCAGAACAAGATAATAGGAGGGTAACAATGGTTAACATATTGCATATTGTTATCTTTAAACTAGTTACTCAAAGTGCAACATATAGGCATTTAATTGTCCAAACAATATTAGCCACAAGTCTTTCTTTTCAATGAGCTAAGAGAAATTAGTAGTATTACTATCTTAACAATCTCGTGTATATACATATACATATATATATATATATACATATATATACATATTATACATATATATACATACATACATATATATATATATGCATATTTTTGATTTTCCCTTCCTTCTTTTCTCCTTTCCCTCATCCCAGTTTTCTTTCATTTTGAAGTTTCTTCCCATTTTCAATATTTATTGTACACTTTGGATCTTATTTACTCTTTCAGTTTCTCACACTAGGGAGATAATATAATGTTTACACATGTGTGTCTGGTTTATTTCACTTATAAGTATTGTCTCAAGTTGCATCCATTTACTTATAAAAGTCTCCAGTTTATCCTCCTTCATGGCTAAGTAGTACTCCATTGTGTAAAAAGACCATATCTTTTTTATCTATTCCACGGTTGATGGGCATTTGGGTTATTTCCAAGATCTAGCTATTACAAATTGTGCTGCTGTAAACATGGGTGCACATATATCACTGTGGTCTAATTCTGACTGTAGAGTCAATCCTAACACTCTATTCTATTCTGCCTTATTCCCTGGGTCTTTTATTTCTCTCTCGTCTTAGAAAAAGTACCTTCCTCAGCTATCATCTTCTGTTGTCTGTGCGTTTGTGTTGTGCATTTAAAGAACCTAGTGCAAGTGACTGTAAAAGGATCCTTACAGACAGTATTCTGAAACAGATAAATGAATCAGGACTGTAAATATAACCATAGCAGGACCATTATACATTACTTCATTTAGAAAAAATACACAAGGAAAAGATTGCTTAATAGACCACATTTCCTAACTTTTTCAGTGTATCTAAAGAAGCTGGTATGGTGGTACATCCAAGATAATGTTTTTAACCTGAGATACTTCGAAATTTTTAAAAAATGTATCTTATATTTGTAAAATGCTTCTTTGCCGTTCTTTGAAATTAATATTTTTACAACCAAGAAATTGGAAAAACCTAAGTGCCCATCAACTGATGAACATATAAAGAAAATGTGGTACATACATACAATGGAATACTATTCAGCCATAAAAATAATGAAATTGAAATTATGTCACCTGTGGCAACATGGTTGGATTTGGAGATTATTATGTTAAGGGAAATAAGATAAGCATAAAATACAAGTACCGCATGATTTCACTCATGTGGAATCTAAAAATTTGACTTCATAAAAGTGAAAAGTAGAATAGAGGCTACTGGAGGCTGAGAGGAATGGGGATGGAGGTGCAGGGAAAGGTTTATCAATAGGTGCTAAGCTATAGTTGGATAAGAGAAAGAACTCTGGTTTACTTCCTGCACATTACTGTGATTTTTAGATAACAGTAGTGTATTGTGCATTTCAAGAAGCTAAAAGAAAGAATTTTGAAAGTTTTAACCACAAAGAAATGATAAATATTTGGGGAAAAGAATATGTTTAATTTGTTTTAAACATTATACAATATGTACATGGTATACATTATGAAATATATATGTGATACTTCATTGATATGTACAGATTTTATGGTGTTGTGAATCAGTTAAAAAATTAAAAAGAGATGTATCCTTTTAAGTATTAAATTTCTAGACTCATATTTTTCTGAAGTTTCTGAAGTTTAAACTCAGTGGACTTTAGAAAACTGTATTTAAATTGCATTCTGTAATGGTATATATTAACCTTGGTCACAAGAAGTAACAATCATTATAATAGTGCTAGGCACACCATATACATGTTTGCACACACACACAAATGATTCCCAAATGCAATATGTATATGCACCAACTCCCAACCACGAATGTGTTATGTATCCCAAACAAGTATAAATAGTTTCAAAAATAAAAAACAATTCATTTTGTTTATTGATCTTATAACCTGCAACTTTGCTGAACTCATGTTACAGTTCTAATAATACTTTCAGTGGATTCCTATGTGTGCACCTTTCTTAAGGACTGGCTATAGATGTGCAGCCTGCTGCTAAGGCAGCAGCTAAGGCAGCATGGCCTACTTTCCTTTCTCTGCCTGATCCCATGTCTAAACTGGATTTCTCAGCTTTTTTTTTTAACCTTGAGTGTGGCCATAAGACTAAACTCTACGGAAACAGATCATGGTTGGAAATGATGTTCATGTCTTTCAGAGAGGTCCTAGATTTTTCTAACCATCCTACAATATATCCTCTTCTTTATCTACATTCAATGATAAGGATGCTGCAAAATATTTTGAGGTCTGAGAAAGTCATAGATGGTTCACACCTTAAAGATCCAGAACCCAGACTACGTTCAGTAGATCCTCCTGAGCTGTGTGGGGTCCTGCTCCTCACATTGACATAGCGAAACTCTAACCGCCCCCCACACTGTGCCAGAGCATTTGAAAGTAGGGCTTTTAGGTGGTAATTTAAAGAAAGTCTAAGAACCTAAATAAGTGCTGATCTGGTAGGATCACTTACCTATAGAAAAGAAAAAGATATAGAAAGTAACTTCTCCTTTCACCATTATGAATATGACTCTAATGTGATAAGGTTGGTTGCCATAAAAGGAAAGATGGAAGAAAGAATGCAAGGAAGAAAGAAAGAAAGAAAGGAAGGAAGGAAGGAAGGAAGGAAGGAAGGAAGGAAGGAAGGAAGAAACGAAACATGCCTTCCTTCCATCACTGAAGGTATAGAGAAATGGTCGCCTTCTATAAGCCAGGAGAGAGACCTTGTTATATAGTGAATTGGCATGAATGTTGTTCTTGAACTTCTAACATCCAGAACGGAGAGAAAATAGGTTCTTATTGTTTAATCCACCCATTCTATGGTACTTATTATAGCCGCCCAAGCTCACTAATTCATACTCTCACAGGGCAAATCTGTTCTAGACCATGACCTGAATGGGCAATGAAGCTAAAGTGCATGAAGCCAGTAAGAACTGGAGTTGTTTGTTAAAGCAGCCAACCTGCTGTGACTAATGTGGTGACAGAAGAAAGTACCTGGGAAGATAGTAACACAAGAATGCGTGACAGCCTCCGCAGTTTTATTGTTTTAACAAAACAAAGAATGTACTGAAGGATTTACCACACAATTTAAATATACATTCAGGTTCCTTGAGAAAGAAGATAGTTGTTATGTGACTTTGTGAAACTGAGATATATATTGATACGTATATATGTATATGTGTGCATATTAATTTTTTAAATTTAGTAACTCTTTGAGAAAAATGTTTTAACTGTATGAAAGGATAAAACCAGATTTAGCAGTTATGGCTACAGAAAAGCACAGATATTGTTTGTTTTTAAACAGTTGTCAAAACAAACAAACAAAAAAAAAGTAAACTATGAACAGAAGAATATATCCTAGCAAGGACACTCGTGGTTTGTGGAGTGCACCAAAAGCAGAAGAATAAAAATTAGCTGAGGTATTACACACAAACTTTTAAATGAGAAAACTATTCTTGACAAGGAGAGTCTAGTAAACCATGGCTATGATTTTCAGTCGTCAATTTTCTTCTTCATTTTTCAAATAAGAGTATCTTTTCAGTAGTTTAGTTTTTAAAAGAGGGAATATGGTTGACGTATTTGAGCCATTACATATATATGGAGGTTTTCACATTAACATTTTGGTATGTGAGAACTTGATTAGTTTATTAGTTACATTAGAACACGTCCCCAAATCATGGTGGTTATACAAATCCATGTGTGTCAGAAGAATAATGGTCCCCAAAGTTGTTCGTTTTCTCTGAATATGTTACCTTGGCAAAAAGAGTTTTGTGGATGTGATTAAGCTGAGAATCTTGAGGTGCGGAGATGATCCTGTCACATCTGAGCAGGCCCAATGTCATCACTAGGTCCCTTATATGAGGGAATGATAAGAATGAAAGTGAAGAAGGAGATACAGTGGTAGAGACAGAAGTTGAGTGACGTGACCATGGACTAGAAACGTGGGTCCTCTAAGAGCTGCTAGAACCAAGGAGCCTGTCATCCCCTGAATCCTTCAGAGAGAATTCAGATGGGTACAGCTTGACTTCAGCTCCATGAGGACTTCCGGTCTCCAGAACTATTAGCTGCTACCTTTATTTTTTATTTTTTATTTTTTTAATTTTTTGTGGGTACCAGGGATCGAACTCAGGACCTCACATGCCAGCAGGCGCCCGTGCCACTGAGTGATATCACCGGCTCTTTTTTGTATGTGGGTACCAGGAGTTGAACTCAGGACCTCGCGCTTGCCAGGCAGGCGCTTATGCCACTGAGCTATCTCACCGGCCTAACCTTTACTTTTTATGTTACTAGACTTTTAAGAATTTGTCATAGCAGTAATAGAAAATTTAAAAAAGGAAGCCTCCTTTTTATACAGATCACAAAATAAATTCAGAGATGGTTATTTTCTCCCTGTCTTATTTCATTCATATCTTAAACTTGATCTCCATTTCCCCTACTGCTTGTGTTATATTTTATAAAGTAATCTTTATCAGGTCTTATCTCTACTTTCTGGAATATTTCCTCAAGTTGATCTTCAAAATTATTTAAAACTGTTTTTCTACATGTTGATTATATTGACTTAAAAAAACATAATTTTGATTCGAGACAGACTTTTCTATGTAACCTCAAACTTCTATGTAGCCAACGCAGCCCTTGAATTTGTAATACTCCTCTCTTAACTTCCCAAGTGCTAGGATTAGAGGTGTGCACTGCTGCTTCAGCTACTTTGAAGCACATATGTAATAGTAGTGTTTTTTGGACATTGTTATAAATAACTAGTAAAACTAATAAATAATTCATAGCAGTCATGTAAGTAGAAAATTATGCTGTGTATGTAAAGGATTCAGAAAAAAAAACATTCACCATAAGAATTGGGTGTGTACTTAAAATTCTTTGTATTTGGGATTATAGCAATAAATGAATCTGTTTTTTCAAAAGAAAGTGATCTAAAAGTGAGTAAGATACCCGTTCTACCTTTGGAGTGCATAATTATATGAGAAAAATGGACCTCAGAAGAAATAGTCACTCAATATTATGTAAATGTCACAAGTTAAAGAGGATTTTTTGCTATGTATATCCATGACCTCAAAAAGTAATGTCTTACTTGCATTTATAATAAGATGATAAATATGCCACGGGTTTTCAAAACCCTTCACCTGAGAACTTTGTTTACTAAAGCTGACATCCAAAAGTAACTGAAGTTTCCATTTAAGTAAAAACTAAAAATGTAACTTAAAATTCACTGTAGTAATTTTGAGAACCATTTCCAATCTCAGTCTCTCGTTTGGTTATTTCAACATTTGTGGGTCTTTGGAGCTTGTCAAAAATATTAAAGCATTATTATTTCATCTAATTATGGTTTAAGGTAATTGGCAAACTACAAAGTATACTTCAGCATATCTGAAATTAGGTGACACCCAATAATTTTAAGAGATATGCCAAATTTTTCTTTGAAATATATGGATAAATATAGAAGCATGATTTCAAAAGAATTATCTAGCACCTCTTGAGAAGAATTTTGTATTGATACATCCTGTTTTCTCATATGGTATATATTACAGAATTTTAAACTAGTATTATAATGATTATTACCAAGGCTGCCATAAAAACATTAGCATTTAAAGAATAAAAGTTCTGAAGCACTTAAATAAAGCATATTTTCTATAATCCTGCAACATTACCATGTCCAGAATTACTTTTCAGGATAACTGAAATAAAGCTAAAATGTTTCCTAATTCTGAGTAATATATATATTATTATATTCCTTGTTTATTTTTATAGGTTCAGCTATACCATTGACATGGTATCTAGTACTCCATAATTATTGCAAATGGCAAAAATCATGTTTAATCATTTTAGAACTTTTAATGTACATAATAATGACATAAATGAAATTGATAATATCAGTAGACTTTTTTGAATGGAACACTTTATGTGTGACAAATATTATGCAATTTTTAAAAGACTTAAATATCAATTATGGAATTTTATCTTTATAACTATTCTATGAGAAAGATTTAAAAAGACATTAAAATTTCTTTCATACGAAACAGTAAACTCATAACCAAAGAGTTAGGTAACCTAGCAAAGATGACAAAAACATCAGGTACAGATTTTGGAATAGAACTACTTTTAAATCTCCTAATATATGAAATAAATCTTGTTTATTTTTGGCAAAAGGCAACTCTAGAAAACTGTGTAAAAACTCATGAAGTAACTTTCTAAGCAAGTGAGGGTTCTTTCATATTTATCTATAAATAGCATTCTTAGTTTATCTTATCATCCTAATTTCACTGCAATTTTCCCACTACAAGATAGTGTTGTTTTTCACCTGTGCCCCTTGAAACTTATTCTTACATAAAAATCAATTTATATTTCTTCTGTATCCTTAGGTGAAAATTCTAAAAAGACAAAATTTCCTCTTCCTGAGATGTTTTAATTTTGTACTCTTCCCAAATCTTTGATATGCAGACTCTTCAACATTTTTCTTCTCTACTCACACAGCAAAGCATTTAGAAAGTTTTGATTGTTTAATTCACTTTTCCCATTTGGAAAAAAAAAGTCAGGAGTTAAAGGAAAATGCCCTCAGATCTCTTTGGACACACATGAAGTTTCCCTCACTCACTTAAACTCTGTGAACATTTTGTCCAAGCCATTCTGTCATTCTTGATATACCCTCAGTCCAAGCCCACTATAGTTACCATGCCTGAGTGGGCCTCACAATGCCAGATTTTATAAGCAGGAAGATGCGAGTTATCTTTAGAAATGCAATGATTTACAGAGGCATCTTTGCTTCTGCTACACTCCCTGATCGTACCAGACACCACAAGGAATTACATCTCCCACACTTGGAGTCCCCAACAGCAATTCAGACTTGATATGCAAAAACAAAACTCATAATCTTGTCTGACCTCACGCAAATCTGGTTTATTTCCAGGTTTCCTTTTCTCAGAAAGGACACCATCAAGTTATACAAATTAGAAAGTTTGTTTCTTTCTCTCTCTCTCTCTTTTTTTTTTTTCTCCTGTATCCAAAACACTACCATGATTTGTTGAACTCTAACTCCTCAATGGTGCATATTTCATGAGTTATACCGGCGTACTACCTCAAAGGAGTCCACACTGGTTCTTTTTGGAGGGGAGGAGAAAACAGTTTATTTTTCTGTACTAAGAACAGACATACATATGGTGAAGAAACTCATATATTATCTTTATATTAAAACCTCATCAAAGACTTGCTATTACAAATATCTGAGTGGAATGTTTAAAAATAAGGCTGAGAAATGCAGCCTGAAACACAGGAAGAATTTGTAAGTAAACTTTTCTCCTCTTCACTTCTACCATCTCGGGCAAGGTTACTATAATTTCATGCCTTGAATCTGTTAGCAGTATTTCTATCATATTCTTTCTTTATCCAATCTAATTACCATTTAATCTCTTCTGTGCATGTCATTAAAGTTCCATTTCTTACCTGATCATTTCACCCACATGGCTTCCCATTGCTCTCAGGGCATGAACCGAATTCTTGACAGGACTTGTTAGATTTTTGTTTCCTGATAACAGTGTAGTGTCTTTGTTTCTTTTCATTTTATTCCTAGTGTTTAACACTGTGCCACGCACATGGTAAGCATATGACAAATAACTTCCTAAGTAAATGAAAGAAGGAACAAATGAGTCAGTCATGCTACACTTTGTTCTTTAGCCTCTTTTAGTGACTTGGGAAGAAACCACAGATCTTTCTAGTGATTTTGGAAGAAAACCAACAATCTTTTCATGTTATTTGAGTCTTTTATGATATTGGTGTCTGTCTCCTTTCAACTTCTTATGGACTACTTCCTTGTCCTTGTTTATTATTTTCTTTCTATTTTGCTTTTTTTGGTGAACATATAACACATTCTCTTGCCTTAGGGAAGTCATTTGTCTTGGCTTTATTGATTCTAATCTACCTATGAGGTGTGTACCATATGTAATCATAATTTATGATTTTGACTCTTGGCTTAAGTGATCCTTCTCAAAGAGGCAATCTTTATCACTCTATTTTAAGATATTTAACTCACCCTCATTATCCTGTTTCTCTCTAATGTGTTCAGTTCTACAACTTTTATTTATTTATTTATTTATTTATTTATTATTTATTTATTAAGAAGTGAAGTTTTTCATAGCGGGAACCTGGCTAGGTGGATTTGAATACCAGGCAAGAGATCTGAAATGGGGTTCCGAAGAACATCCAAGTGATACTTAGATTAAGAATTACCTGCAATGAGGAACAAGAAAGAACAACTCGTGAAAAGATAAAACAAAGCAATATCATTTGGTGGTATCCCTCATAAGAAGTCATTTACAAAGTTGAAGCCAGTTAATGAACTTCAGTTCATTAACTTAATTCTTTCCACAATTCTGGCTGCAAACCGAATTGGACAAGAACCTAATCAAATTTTCCCACAAGGTCAACATTGAACCTAACCACTGAATTTGATTTGGTTCTTGTTCAACTCTATTTGCAACCAGAATAGTGGAATTAATTAAGTTTGTGAACCGAGGTACCACTGTAATGTGTCCTAGAACAGAGTTATCACCTTAAAGTACCATCAAAGTTTAGATGAATTATTTTCTCTAGCTAAGTATCGATATAGCATATTTTAGCACTGTTCACTTAATCATGCTTATTATGTTTGACATTTCATTTTTTCCATTAAATATTCTTTTAGATAGGAATTTTGCAATGTGAACAGTTGATACAGACTGCAAATTCTTTTAGAAGTGGACCTTGCATTATTGCTCTGATAAAACTGTACATACATGTACAATACATTTTCTATTATCAATATTTTACCTTGCAGTTAGATTTAACAAGTATATAATATTCTTCTATACAAAGTTGAACTTTCCTCAGAATTTATGTAAACATTTTGTATTAGTCAGCATTTTCATTGCCAGGACACAATATCTTAACTTAAAGGAGGAGAAATTTCATTTGTCTCATAATCTAGGGGATTCAGTCCATAGTTGGCTGGCTTTAGGAAGAGACATCATGGTGGAGGGAAATGGCAAAACAAAGCTATTAGTTCTTTGTGGCTGGGAAGCAGGTCAGAGGAATGACACCGTAAAGGAATGGGTGGGAACTAGACATAGATCTCAAGGTCAGCCTCCATATCCTACCCAAACACACCCAAAAGCATGCTCTGCCAATCCCTGGGGCAAATCTTAAAGCCAATCAAATTGATTCTTCTTTCTGTCACACATTTATATGACCATGATTTAAAGATCAATGAAATGTGGAGTACTTGAATAAAAGTAGAATCCTTTTTTTCCCTATTTAAATTTATATTCTCCATGAAGTCAGTGGGTATCAATTTCTTTTCTTTATTGACCAATTAGAATATTCAAAATTTTGATTTTGAGAAAAATTTCTATCATATCAAAGCCAAAATCAAATGCCATTTTCTAAAATCCAAATTAAACTGATTTGATATTGCTGAATTTATTGACTTTCTTCCAATTCTTGTTATACCAACAGTATAGCAGCAGTTATAGATTTGAACTTTAAGGAAAAAATTAATTTTAAAATCCTAATTGCAAATTTTAAGTTATACATCTTTCTGTCACTAATCAAACCATTTGGTAAATTATGGCTTAAATTCTGTCACCAAAGCTAATGTTCTTACAGCTTTTTGGAAATAAAATTACCAAATTATTTTTGGGTTACTACAAATAAAGTCATAGATTTAAGAGTTTGAATTTCATTTTAAATGCGATTTAAAAGGCTGCAAATTGTGGCACACAGTTATAATCCCAGCACTTGGGAGGCTAAAGTAGGAGGATAACTGTGAGTTTCAAGCCAGACTGGACTACAGAGTGAGTGAGTTCAAGGCCCACCTGAACTACACAGCAAAACCATCTCTCAAGGAAAAAAAAAAAAGAAAGAAAGAAAGAAAAAAGGACAGAGGCAGAGAAAGAGAGAGAGAGGGAGACTTAAAGAAAATGTCTTCAGTAAGCTGGGCATGGTGGCACACGCCTGTAATCCCAGCACATAGGAGGCTGAGGCAGGAGGATCACCATGAGTTCAAAGCCAGCCTAAACTATAGAGCAAGACCCTGTTTCAAAAAAAAAAAAAAAAAACACAAACAAACAAAAAAACAAAGAAAATTTATTTAGCAAACAATCTAAAGAAACACAATGGGGTAATCAGAATTAAATTAGTTGGAAAACTAGGTTTGGATTTATAAATTTGGGAAATCAAATGTCATGGAAATACATGGAAATAACAAATATGTAAGGTAAGCTCTGGCAGTCTATACTGTTGTTGTTTTTATATAAACATATAAGGTATTAAGTAGAGTAAAGACAGAATCATGGTAAATTCATGAAAAATTATAATATTTGTATAAAAATAGGAAACTTGGCTGCCTCAGTTCCTTAATCTTAATTAAGTTTGTCCTTAATAGAGGCACTTTTAATTTTCTTTATTGCCTAATGACAAAATTCATAACCTTTCCATGTATCCTGTATTTCTTATTTTTTCTTAACAAAGGTAAGCATCATTTGTATTTTGAGAATATTAATTATGAAACAGAAATGAAGTTAGTGAATGCTCCCATCCCTGCTTAACTTTGGGACAAAGAAACTTGAAACTTTGAACTATGCAAACTTTTACACCACTGTCCTCTGGACTTCTTGATGGGCTCTAGAGAAAAGGATCAAGAGTTTTCCTTCTACTTTAAATATCATGGTAATGAGATTAGGTGATAAACTCTGAAAATATGTGAAGAGTCATGGAGTCCACTGGATTGCCTACACATCCTGGCTGGATATCTTTCTTCCTTACGGTACATTTTCAGTCCTGTGTGTTTGTAGTGCTGGTCGATTAAATCCATGGTCATGTCTCCTCCCTGGGTGTTGAAAGACTGGAATGAGGTGTGTAGTTAATGTGTACTCAATTTTTTTCTCCTAAAACTGGAAAGTATGTGTTGAATGATGTCAAGAGTTGTGTTTTCTAAAAGAGCAAATCATGGTTAATTAAGTCTTACTGTCCTATAATTCATGTAACCCCAAAGCATGTTATTTAAGGATAATTCTCATAATTCACGTAGCCAGCATCAAACTACAAAAAAAGAAAAGCTTTATTATTAATGTGTTCCAAAAACAAAATAACTTTTATATAACCGGGCATAACTAATTCTGAAAATATGAAATGAAATATCAGTTGAATTTTTCAAGGACAATATATGTGTATGTATATTGCTAAATTATTTTTGAATTAAAAGAAAATCTGTTATATGTGTTCTGCTGCTGTTACCAAGGATAGACATATCTTTAAATTTCAACACTTTAAAGTATCCCTGACATCGTCATCAGTTCTTCAATATTCAGTGACTTAAAAAAATACTTTTTTCTGCCTTCCCTTCATGCACATCTTCCAAAATTGATATTACAATTTTGCAAAATTGTATTCAAATGATTCTGAAGGATAAAATGGTGCTGATTACACAGTAGCTTTAGTTTGTATCTAAAGTAAAACATTGGATAAAAGCATTACAAATAAGTTGTTTTCATTTCATTTCACTGGATGCATAGAAAAAAACTATCTGCTATGATTATGAAAAGTCTAATGTTTAGTTATTAACACCCATTGACTTTTTCTTTTTATTTTTTAAATTTCATATTATTGTAATGCTCGTATTTTCAAGTAAGAGAAAACTTTCTAAACTGAATGGCTCTCACAATGCAACACGTGATTTGAGAAAATCATTTACTTCTTAAATTGTGAAAGTCATTTGTAGCTTGCAATTATACTACTTGGATCAGTAACAGATAATGATATACAAACACACATTGTGTACTTTCCAAACACTTGAACCAGTTTATTTTTTCATTAGTAAAATGCCAATGTGCATCATATCTGCCAACTCCCATCTCTGGAAATAGCTGCGTTAGGCCAACTTCACCTCACAAAACTTTAACAAGAAATTGCAGAACTTGGCTGCCTAGAAATACTTCAGTGCTTTCTTAGGTCTTTTATGGTGACTTTCTGCTTTTGAAATATATATATATATTTTTTTTGTGGGTACCGGAGGTTGACCTCAGGACCTCCCGCGCCAGCAGGCACCCATGCTGCTGAATGTATCACCAGCCCTTTATTCGTATATGGATACCGGGAGTCGAACTCAGGACCTCGCGCTTGCCAGGCAGGCGCTTATGCCGCTGAGCCATCTCACCGGCCCCTGAAATCTTTTCTTGATGAAAAAACATGGCTCTAAGTAGTTAAACTAAAAATACATAAACAAATTTTAGTATTATATTCATAACTTTCAAAAGTTGTTACATCTTACCAGCAGGTAATTGTTGCAATTTTCCAAAAGAGTTTAATTTTATAGCTTATTCCTCTTAAGTGACAAATATCGGAGGAATAAAAGGCATGAAAATTTCAGCCCACATATAGATGCTCGAAATAGAGTAGCTGCTGCCATATGCAAAAGCTCTTGGGATACGTTTTTATTTAATGGCAATAATACAATGAACTGTAACATCATATCCAACTAAAAACCCTTTTTTGTAGTATGGTTTCCAGTTTAACAATATATTTAAAGTAATTGGATCTTGATACTTTCAGTTGGTCTTTCTACTTCTGTTCCTTCTAGATACATCTTTAAGCTAAGGGCAGTACTTTTTGAAATACTAAGAATTACTTAGGAGAGAAAATAGCCCACCTGTTCTTATTCCATTATTACTCATGGAGTCTGGTGGTCAGGAATAATGTGATTCTTCTTTTGGAGTCTATGAAATATCTTGATAGAAATAATTACACCTCTCCTTCAATTCTGCCAAAGCAGATTTTTTTTTTAAAATTACAACTCCGCATGCTTTTTTGGGAGGCTGTGTTGAATGTCGTATAAACATAAAGTCCTGCTATGAAACTGAGGTTTTGTTAAAGTATTCTGACTAAACAGTATAAAGCCTTCCCCTCCCCAAGAAAGAACGAAAGATTCTGAACAGTGGTCTATGTCCACACTTCCAGAAACACTACCAATGATCGTGCAGAATTATGCTTATGGTCTTGAAAACTTCATTCTCCTTTTCTTAATAGGACCCTGAAGAGCTAACCAAAATACATGCCCACTAAATCAGTCAGCTTTTCTGTTGCTGAGACAAGACACCTAACATCTACAACTAAGAGGAGGAAAGATTTATTTGGATCATGGCACTGGGGATTCGGTCCATACTCAATTGGCTCCAAGCTAGAAACAGCATGGTAGAAGGGCATGGTGGAGGAAAGTTGCTCACCTCATGGTAGCCAAGAAACAGAAAGGGAAGAAGGATCTGTGAAGGGAGATACACTTGCCACAGATGTGGCCCTAGTGAGGTACCTCTCCCAACCAGGCCCCGCCTCCTAACAGTATGTTTAGTTATGAACTCATCAATGGCTCTATGCACTGATAAGTATAGTGTCCCCATGGTGCAATCACCTTCCAAAAGCCCCACTCCTGAATACATGAGACTTTTGGGGGACATTGTAGAGCTACACCATAGTACCCACTCAGTGTAAAACTATGTGCTATCCTTCACTATATCTAAGGGTGATCATATGGCAAAGTTCTGGCTTTTCACTTACAAAGAGAAAAGACATGTGAAGCTAAAGTGTCATGTCCTTAAAAGATTTTCTTACCTCACTTCCTTTCTTCTTTCCTGCAGATGGAAAGCCAACTTTGAGGGGTAGACAAGTACTGCACATTAAATGGAGAAACTCTGAGCTTTGATAGTGTAGGCATACAGGTAGGCATTTAGATCTACACAAGGGGAGTATGCATTACAGCTTACATGGTCCATATTTTTAACTGGAAAAATTTCAAACACACATTGCAGTGTACACATAATAAACGACCATTTATGTATGACTCATAATTAACAAAAGTCAACTTACTATTAAACAAAATAAAACACTATACATAATTTATCTTTCTTTTTTATAAGTAACTGATGTTTTGAATATGGTGTATATTTTTATTTGTGCTTTTGCAAGTGTACTATAAGTGCATACATCCAAAGAAAGTATTGTATCTTTATTGCATTCAAGAGTTTCATACACATCATGTTACACATTAAATCTTGCAACACTCCTCTTTTCATACACAGGTATATTTAACTGACTTTTGTAGTGATTATGAATATCTCTTTGCTATATATTTTTGTTTGTTTGTATGTTTTGTTGGGTACCGGGAATCCACATTTTTATTTTTTACTTACACTACTCATCTTTGTTTTTCACAAACATTACAGTACCTTCTTTAAGAGCATCAACAGATAAAATTGAGTTTTATTCAAGCACACCTCTTTACTCATTTTCAAGTGATAACTTCAATGCCTATTCCTTTAAAGGTTAATTTAAAAATACAGTTATTGTGAATAAACTTCAAGGCAAATTTTAAAATATCTATTTTACACTTAAGTGACATGACAAAGCATTTAAATTAAATATGGATTTTATAAGGTTTATCTTATTTCATTTTTATGATCATACTTAGATTCATTGAAAGGGATTCTTAAGTTATTTCTTCACTACTTTTCTGAGTTTAATTTAACTTTCTTGTACTTTCTATACTGCAGTAGTACTCAAGGTTCAGTTATAGGAAAGCAAGAAACACGTTCACTTTTTAGTCCCCTCCCCCAGCTCGCATGTGTGCACACATTCACACACGCACGTGTACACACACACACACACACATGCCAACTAAAAACAAGACATTGCCTGAAGAAGAAATGGCCTCCACCAATTTTTAAAGTGGCCCTTAAATCAGTCATTACATAGGATATCTAAATGACTGGGTTTTACTGTAGAATCATAAGGTTTCCAAACATGGTTAATTTCAGCATGTTGAATTCATATGAAGCAAAGTTATCACATTAGATAAAAAGCACTGTTAGAGTATGCTCATAATAACAGAAATATGTCTCTGATAGGAGGAAAAATAGAAAAACAATGCTTGAACAAATTGATTCAAAAGCTACTTTTCTGTTTCTTGTTTATTAAACATCAAGCATCTACCTCAATTTTCCAAAATAAATTTAATTTGCTTTTTTTTTCTGAAATTTTAAAATAAACCCTTTTCCTCTAAGGGAATTTCCATTCTAAATATGTGTGAAATACAGAAATATGCATTTATTTCCTTGCATCGATTTGATTGTACAATTGCTTTTATTTGCTTGTATATTTTACAGACTTTGTTATTTAATCAATCTTTAATCTGCATTCAATTCAATTGAAATTAATGCTGTTTCTGGTGAAAATTATTCAAACAATTATTTCAGTTTGGTAGCAATCATATGGATACAAAAAGATTTAAATATAATTTTCAGCTATGAGGTTGCAACAAGAGAAAGGAAGACTGTCTTCTGTGAAATAAAAGATACACAATTAGTAATTAAGATAAATGTCTTATGAAAAAAATAAAGATCGCTTGCTCTCTAAGTTTCAATATCTACATTTTATAAAGCACACACAGGTAGTTAGGTACTTAATATATGCCTATTTATATTTTCAAAGCTGCTGATGTCACTCATTTTGAAATTTATAAACATTCATAGTGTGTTCCCATAATGGACTTTAATTTCAACTTTGTTTAAAAGAAATAACATTTATATAACCTAGAAACTTGGGGAGCTTGCTTTTCTCTCTCTCTTCTCACTGCTTTTTTGCATGATCCTTAAGTCAGGGCTAATTTAGACTGCATGTTCAGCACGTTAAAATTTTGATTTGACATGATCTGCCTAGGAAGCAGAACACTATCTTTTTTAATTATTAGTTATATTAAAGGTTTCTTCATTTGACTGCATTTCTAGACTAGTCTCTATTCCCTCTTCCATCCATTCTTCTTAAAACATAATTGGCTTTCTTTCTTGCATTCAAGACGTAACACTTTCTTTCAAGAAGATCCTTTCATTGTTATTTTCTTGAGACAGGATCAAACTATACAGTTCAGGTTGGTTTTGAACTCACTTTGTAACCCAGGCTGGCCTCAGTTTCAGTGATCTTCCCACCTCAGCCTCCCAAATCCTGGAATTACAGGAGGGAGCCAGCATATCCAGCTCAAGAAATCCTTCATCATATGGAATTTAATCACCTCTTTATTGTCTTTCTAGCTAAACTCTCTACCCTTTGGCTAACACTTCATACTCTGGAACCAGCTTTCCATATTTTAGGTCTCAATAAATAATTTGGAATTATCAAGTATACCAATTGCCTAGTAATTGTAGGTGACCGGAATACACTATTTTCTTTTGTACAGTGTAACAATGCTTTCAATTTCCTTACTTGCTCTGATACCTGCAAAGTCCTATTACATCCTTAGAAAACCCGTCTTGTGCCACAACCAAGGTAGAGAGAATGCTATATGTTTCTCCAGAATTTTACATAATTTTATAACAAAGTAAGTCTTTGGGGATTTAGTATATTTTCCCACCCTCCATTAAAGAACCCGAGGGTGAGCTTATACACAGAATCGAAGAATAGGCAACGTACTGTGATCACGATTTCTCTTCCCCTTGAGTAAAAGAGAACTTCTATGAAGATGAACTTGTTCTAAATAGATTCTGTTTAAAACAAGATGTGGATTTTCCTGGAGTACCTTAGTGCCTCGTGCCAGTAGGATTGCGATAGATTTATTCCTTCAATTCAGAGATGAGGAGAGGAATTTAAGTCTGTCTTAAGATAGATATGAAACTCAGAGTTTATGTAAAGACAAATATGCTAGTTTGATAGATGGACTGTCAGACACAGAAGGGTTGGTTCTTCAGGCCCCAAAGTTGGCAAGCATCTCTTTATCACCTATGATTTCTTGCTCCACTAGCATTTTTCTCTTCAAACCATGAAATTCCAAATGATTGTGCTTGAAAAATCATGGAAGTCACATACTCAGGCATTACTGTTTTAGGGAGAGAAGAAACAGTTACTTAAACTCATATGTCTTTGAGAATTACTTTCTTTCTCTTCATCTTTTCCCGTCACTATTCTTTTTTTGTCCATAAAACTAACCAAGACACATTCCATACCTTTCCTCCATAGAAGCTTGTCTCATTTTATTCTTGTAATTTAAATTATGTAATAATTTAAATGTCTGCAAATAATAGACCTTACAACCCATAGCAAAGTGTAATTGTGAAGAATCTTAACCCCATAGTAACACGGTCTGGGTATCAATTCTGTATGTGTCATTTAGTCCTTACTGACCTCTGAAAAGTTATATAACTTTCTAATTGTCAGTTCAGTCATCTGTAAAACAGACATCACTCTAGTGTCTTTAAGACAGACTGATTATATTAACAGACAAAATTTGCGAACCATGTAAAACATTGAAGAACATAATGTAAGTTCAATATATGTTAAATAAAATGTTGCTATCCATGTACCTTTCATCCAACCTGATTTACTGTACATCCATGCATTTGTTTCAGTTTCCAAACATAAAATACACAGATATATTTGTTATTAATTACTGCATAATCAATTGCTGTAGATATTATTGGCTTAAAATCATAAAGGTTTGTTATATCATAGTTTCTCTGAATTCTGGAATTGGGAGTAGTTCAGGTGGATAGTTTTGGGTTGAGTTCTCATAGTAGATTACTGCTAGAGCCGCAGTTATCTGCCACTTTCACTGGGATTAGAGAATTAAATTCATGATTGCTCATTCACATGACTAAAAGAGAGGTCTCAATTCCTCACCTCATGGAGTTCTTCACAGAGCCAATTGGCTGTCCCCACAAGGCAGCTGGTTTCTCCTCAAGTCAATGATCTGGTAGGAGGAACAAGATAAAAACGGCAAATGTCTTTTATGCTCTATGTTCCTATGTCATGCCTTTCATTTAGACCGTTGTGATTCATTAGAAGAGTCACTAAATGCCATGCATCATCAAGGGTAGACAATGCTAGCTCTGTTTGTTGATGATGGAGGTGTCAAATACTTGGTAGATACGTTTTAAACCACTAAAAATCTACTGAGTCTCCTCCATCACTGTTCTTTTTCCCTTCTGTACAGATGGTTGCTATCCTGAAGCTGATATGTGTTGTAAAAATCCTCTAACATCAAGTTGAATCTGTATTACAGATATGCCCTTCATGCAGATACACAAATCTATGTGAGTATGGGTGCTTGGACAGCTATAGTTATTGGTGCAGGCTGAGAATAGCCTCTTCCAATAGCCGGAGTATTTTTTTGATTAAGTGTATCATAAAATATTAAGATTTTTCATATGCATATGTGCTACGGCATAAAAGCCATTTTCATAGCACTAGGTACTTCCCATATGATGACCCCTGAAGCCAGAAACCTAACTTTAGCCCTTAAAGGTGGAGAGAAAAGGAAAGGGAGGAGGAGAGGCAGCTTGAAGACTCCAGAAGGAGGAACGGGACTAATAGTTAAGTAAACTATGCCAATGCATCTTTTCTCACTTCATATTTTCCAGCACTGAGTCAACTTTCATAATATTATCATCTATCTATCTATCTATCTATCTATCTATCTATCTATCTGTCATCTATCTATCATCTATCAATCATCTATCTATCCAAAGTATTTATTTTGTAAATAAAATAACTTTCTCTCTTAGAACTTGTTGGTGGTAGTTGCTTCAAACTGAAAATAAATTAATGCAATTAGACAGCACAGGTGAAATTTATGTGGGGAAAGATTTCTTGTTTTAACCTTCAAATGCCAAATAAAGATAGTTGAAGGAGCCGATATTTATAAAATAGTCTCAGTCATATGACAGAGAAAGTTCTATGCAAAAATATCTAAAACATGCAAAAACATCTAAAAATAGGACTTGGGTTTCCTCTTTCTAGGCAGAGAAAGACTACGATGCTGAGGCTTTCTTGTGTAACTCTTGATGTCATGTGCCAAGTTCTGATCATTGGTATGTGGGAGATACAGAAGATACTTTCAGACACAAGCCTTATAAAATAACACATCGGATGCTCAAATTCACTTTTCTCATCTAATATTCACACAGGAGACCACGTGGACCAGATGACACAGCTATAAAATGGATATCGCCTGGTCCCTGAATCACTGTTCAAGGAGTTAGTTACTCAGGAAAACTCAAAAACCTATGCACCCATTTGGGGACTGATGTGAACAAAAAATATTATTGTATTAAGCCAATGAGATGTTGAAGCATGTTTGTTGTTGCAATACAGTTTATCCTATCCTGTTAACACAGAAAATGTAGAACAAAGCTAAATATGCGACAAGAGAAGAGAGTAGGGCAGACTATGAAAGCTTAGATATTAGAAATTAGACAGATGGTCATCACTATTGTACGGTAAGAAGACATTTAGTAATACAGTATTAATATTTGTACTTACCTGAGAGGAAGCCTATATAACTAGGAAAGTGAATGGAGAAATAAAAGTATAAATATGTGGGTATCAATATTAACTGCACTTGACAAATTATTGTAAGAAAAAGCAAGTTCAGAAATTAAATGGCTAATTTATGAGCACAAAAGAAAGAAACTTTATCCTTTTTGGTATTAGATTTCAAACAGGATTGATAAGATTACAAAAAGTTTGACTAACAAAGTATCATAAACCTTATGGGTTAGATGAAATCATGAGGAAAAGAATAAACTGAAATTGGGTTCACTATGACTTCCAGCTCAGAAAAGGATCTTAGGGAAAGAGAATTTAAGAGTGCTATCTTTCCACATACTGTACTAGAAAATCCTAAGGGTAAGTATCATTATTTTAAGTCATAGGCATCATGATAGGAACAAGGAAATTAATTAATTTTGTTATTTAAATCAAAGAAAGAACTGAGAGTGATTTCTGGCACAAGGAAGTGATTAGAAGTACACGGACCAAAAGTCCACTAAAGTTTTGGTAGAATATGCTGCCAAAGTAGTCTGACTGTTTAACACTTAAAATAGGATTTGGGTTAGCACTAGCAGGAGACAGAGATTGGAGAAGGAATTCCATTCTCCAAGTAGGGAATTTAGGGAGACGAAGTTCTATGGACATGGCAGAGGCATGGACAAGTTGTACCCTCTCCAAAGCTGGGGTCTATGACGACATGCACAAGATCCTCTGTCCCCTTACAAGAAGGGGAAAGACCTAATCAATAATCTCTCTACCCTCAAAGTACTTTCAAAATCATACCTAGATTTCAGAATTTTTAGCAACAGGTGACTGCTGTAAGTCTTCCATCTTTCTCTTTTCATTTGAACATGTTTGTTGCATGTATCTGCACCTCATGGTGGACCTGTGGAGAGAGCTTGTCTTTTAGTGGATTGGTCATTGAAGCCCCAAGGGAAATCTCTATGCACATAATATGCTTTCTTGATCATCCTGCTCTTCAGCTATGTGCAACAAACATAGACAGAAATGGACAGAAATGACTCCTTTGGGGATGTGGCATATACATCCAATACGTAGAACAAAAGGAACAATTTGGTGACCAGAATAGTAGATTGCTTAGAGAAAATGCTTTCTTTTCAGCACATCATATACCTAAATTTGGCCAATAAATTGTGGGTAGAGGAGATGTAGTAAAATCCCATGCCTAGACTTTAAATACATTCCACATGACCTTATATTTCTACGGTGGATTTGGAAGCCCTGAGTTCCAGGTCACAGAGCTACAGGATAATTAGAACATTGTTAGGTGTTATGTATATTTAGGGTTACACATAGATGCACAGAGAAACATCCACATAGAGTTTTATGTATATACTGTTGTATATCTAGATGTCCCCCAAAGCCTCATGGGCTCATAGACGGAGGTTTTGGAAGGTGATTGGATTATAGGGTCTCATAGCTGACTTACTGTTAAGAGGTGGGGTCTGGTTAGAAGAGGCTGGTCCCTGAGGGAATAGCTTGGGGGGGGTTATCTCCCTCCCAGGTTCCTCTCTTTGCATTCTCTGCTTCTAGGCTGCTGTGCCACGAGCAGTTTTCTTCTACCATGCCCCTCTGCCATGCTGCCCTGCCTTGGAGCCAGTTGGCTATAGACTGCAATGTCTACAACCTGTGAACCAAAATAAACCTTTCCTCCTTTAAATTACAGGTCATTAGTATTATGTCCCAATGATGAGGAAAATGATTAAGATGTTTACATATCTTTGTAATATAAATATTATTCTACTAATTCTGTGTTAGGAAATGCTGTATTAGGAAATTATAGTAAATAGATCGGGAATGTCAGGAGATGGAAATATTCCTGAAGGCACAGAAACCATTAAAACATTTTTGAGAAGAATGAGTTGGTGAGTTTTTTCTGACTAGAATGTGGATAAAAAGATGTACTTTTACTTTTATTTTGTGGACCAACAACTTTGTGTTCAAAACATCAAGCAGAAAGTGACACACAAATTGTTGGTAATTAAATACTAAGGGTAATGCCATTTTATTTTCAGAACAGAAAAAATCACAAAGAATATATTATTTTTAAGTGGTGCAAATGCTTTCTCATGCAATGAGACATTAAGTTCAGATATTGCTTGCATTGGGCTCTCCCAGAATGTGTCATTTCACAAATGTCTTTTTTGAATTTTCATTATTTAAATGCTGCAAAAGGAAGTGGTATAGAGATGACAGGGCATACATTCGCCACGTTGAACATAGTGAAATTTAATCTTACACCATAGTGTCTGGGCCTGCGACTGACTTGGATCTAGCTGTGGCACTCAGATGTGTTCAGAAATGGAGCAGAAGAACAGAAACATCTTTGCTTATGAGAGGCCTATTGTAGGCTGGCTGAGCCCCTGCTAGATCTTTAGTCTTTTCTCTGTTGAATAAGTAGGAAGGCTTCCTGTCCCAACACATTAGCCAACTTTCCCATCTCTGGGATACAATACCCAATATCCACAATTTAGAGGAAGAGAGATTTAATTAGGGCCACAGTTTCAGGGGATTCAGTCCATCGTCATCTAGCTCCAAGGCAGAAAGATCATGGAAGAACGGCATGGTGGAGCAAAGATGCTTAATTAAGGGCAGCTTAGAAGCAGAGCAGAGAACTGCTCCAGGGAAGAAGGGGTAATGGACCAGATATAGTATCCAAGGTCGTACTTCCATGACAGAAAGAGACACACTCAGAAGTTAGCTTTATTAATCCCTTAGGCAGTCCCTAAGCCAATCGAATTGACACAATTACACTTACTCACCACATCTATACCTTAAGTATGAAATTGTTCCAGGGCCAAAGTTTTATACCATGTTGTTATTTAGGAAAATTTGGGTCTCAGTCTCTTGACTGTTATCTTCAGTATCAAGTGTTATTCATTTCCTCAGTGCTTTCCCTCTCTGTTTTATCCTCTATGGTTTTATTTTGATTGCATCTTTGTCATCATCATTCCTACCTTTTAATGGCTTTGCTGTTAAATTTTTTAATGAGACTTGTCACTTGAATCTAATAATAGAAGAAGAAAATCAAATCTCAAATAATTGAGATAGGATTTCTGTCAACTTTTTGGTTAATTTCTGTAGATAAAAGATTATTAAGTATGTTTTAAAAAATAATGGATATCAAACTCTTACAAAACAACATTTTTGCCAGCTAATTGTAAATGAATGAGAAACATATGGATGAAGTTTCTATCAAAACACACACATTTAAAAATTCAAGGAAAATTTCTTTGGCAGAAGTCTTTTTGTATTTTGCCAATCTCAAAATATTTTATTTGAGTGTTTTTTAATCTAAGAAGTCATAAGATATCCATTTATTTTTAGAAATTAAAATAAAGATTTACAAAATCATAAAGTGCTTCTACAGAAAAAATTATCAAGCAAATTATCAAGCATCTTGATAGCCTCATGGGTTCTTTCAAATGTAATTACCTGGAGGAAAAGAAGGGCTTGTTCTGAAAACCAACACCATATTAGAAAACTTAGGAAAATATTATGAACAAAAGATATGAAACCATGCTTACTTTCAAATATAAAACGGGCAGGATCTTCCAATTTGCTTAAAACTACATTTCAAGCTCTAATAGCATTTTAAGCTTAACATAAGAGAATAAAATGTGTATCATTGGTTTCAAATAGTAATTGACCAACTTTACTTTAGCTCTCTAAATGAGATTCTTTTAATTTATCAATGTGGACTAGTGGTTGACTATATCATTCAGGATGGTTTAAGAGAGTAATAGAAACTCTACTTCACCAATCTTAGACAAAAACATGAAATGCATTTTAAAAACAGAAAAGAAATACATTGGATCACACAGTTCAGAAATCCAAGTCTTGGCCTGATTCTTGTTTATGGCGAGATCCAGGATTTCACTTCCTGACTCTTATTTCCCCTCTATGTTTTGATATTTTTTCAGCAGTATTTCAAAGGTGGCCATGAAAAGCTTCTGGCCCTTACGTTCCTAACATCCCATCAGGGGAAAGCTACCACCTCCTTTTTTGTGCAGTTCTAGCAAAGAACCTACATAGACTATGCAGTGCCCTGTGATGTGTTCATGTGTTAGTTGTGCCTCTGTCACATGGAGTGCAAGGAGCAGGAACTAAGCCGCCTAGACCAGATGGACCAGGCATGAAGGTCATTGGTTGTTCAGAAAATAGGTAATATTTCCAAAAGAAATGAAAAGGATTACTGGATAGACAGTAACCTCAGAGATTCATGAGGGAAGAGTATTTAATGTTTCTCTACTTCTGTCTACCTATAACTCTACTCCCCCAATACCATCACCTTGAGGATAGCTGGGGAAATTTCCATTCATGATTTTTGGGGACACGAGCATGCAGACTATAGCACCTAGTTAGTAAACAATTTGTACTGTGTTTGTCTTCTATCACCAATTTTCTAATCAGAGCAAGGCTAGCAAGGATTCAGAAGTCATATTTGCTATTTTATAACCTCTTTGATGATGGAAAAATGAGTTATGATAGCCATTTTCTTTGGCGTATTATGATAGATGACCTTCATCGAAAGGACTAGAATGTACACAAAGATAACTAGACTTGATTTCTGTGTCACTCTGTTCCATGAGGATAATTATTAAAACAAGTGTCCCTAAATTTTGGGGGCAGAGAAACCTAAATTTAAAACATGAGTACTTACATACATTTTAAAAATTAGGGCATAGGGAAAAATTGAACTCTAATTCAAATATCTGACAACTAAATCATATTATGAAAACTATTGCCATTATACCCAGGTTTAAAGATTATATTTCAAAGGTTAGCATTATTTATAAACAAATGGTCAAAATCATGTACTTAAAAAGAAGAAACCAGGGGCCGGTGAGATAGCTCAGCGGCATAAGCGCCTGCCTGGCAAGCACGAGGTCCTGAGTACAACTCCCGGTACCCACATATGAAAAAAGGGCCGGTGATATCCCTCAGGGGCATGGGTGCCTGCTGGTGTGCGAGGTCCTGAGGTCGACCCCCGGTACCCACACACACACACACACACACACACACACACACACACACAAATTAAATAAATAAATAAAAAGAAGAAACCAAAGCATACTATTTAAAATTGAAATAGTATCCTTTTTTTTCTTTTTTTGTGGGTACCAGGGATCGACCTCAGGACCTCGCGCACCAGCAGGCGCCCGTGCCGCTGAGCAATATCACCAGCCCTTTCTTCATATGTGGGTTCCGGGAGTTGAACTCCAGTCCTCGCGCTTGCTGGGCAGGCGCTTATGCCACTGAGCCATCTCACCAGCCCTAAAATAATATCTTAAACTCTACTAAGTGTTAAAAAATTAGGATGGATATTAACTTTTGAATTTACTTTGTGGCTTTTTGAACAACTTTAAAAAGAGGTTTTTTGATCAAGAGAAATATATTTGTAGTGATTATTAAAAATTAACATTTGAAATATATTTTCAGATATTTATTTCACATTTTAAAAAATTCTATTTGGATAATATTTAATAGCTTAATCTTCTGTTTCCATTGCAATCTTCACTTAACAAAGTGGGCAAACAATGTCATTATTAGTGCTATTTAAGCTATATCATTTGAACTGCTTTCATAGAATTAAGTAGTATTTCTTATAAGTGGTTCAAGACATATTTACTAAATTTAAGTAAGTATAGCATAATAACAATTTTAATCTTTGAATCATTAGTTTGAAGTATGCTTTGTTAAAATTTTATTAATAGAAATATAATAACACTTAAACACAATTCATTAGCACCAATATTTACTTTTTAGTTTGACATATAAATGCATGATAAGCCATTTATTACAAGACTATCAAACATTTCTCCAACACTCTTGTTTGTGTGATAATCATTATGCCAAACGTTAACATGTTTGAGCACTTAATCTTCAAGACAACTTAATGAAGTAATTATTATTATTATCCATACTTTATGAAGAAACTGAGTATAAAATGTTCAAAAAATGACCAAAAATCCTGCAAATAAAAGTTCCATCATTTTCTTTATTCTACTTTATTTTCTAAATTTTTTTGAATATTCATTAAAAGGGAACTTGAATCTGCAAAATTAAATTTATTTTTACAATCTTCATAATTAATATGCTAATTAGGTGACATAATATATAATAATTTTGCTTTGTAACGAATGATACAACTTCTTAAAATTGAGAAAAATGAGAAAAAATAAATATTGAATCTTCCCAGAAATGTATATACATGAAATATATATGAAATGTATATGAAATGTATATGAAATATATATATTCCAAAAACCAGATATGGTACACCATAATCATTCCAGAGCCATTTTTTAGACATTTCCCTTTGTGGTAGTCAAGTTTAATTGTGTCAACTTGATATGTATGGCAGCGGCCTAGGGGACACTTCTGGATGTGTCTGGGTGGATCATGGAGTTCTGACCTAGGGTGCCATAGCTGGTTTCTGAACAAGCCATCATCTCCGGCCCAAACCCCCTGCCTCTTTCCTGGCCTCCATGAAGAAAGCATCTTTGCTCTGCCTTGGAGCCAGCTAATCGCAGAATAAATCCCTTGAAACCATGAGACAAATTAAACCTTTCCATTTTCCAGTTTTTAGTGTTGTGATGGGAAAACTGATTAATACATTTTCTTCTTGCTAATTTTTGGGTAAAGCCCACGTGTAAAGCTACAGTATACTATCACTGGTAGAGGCACTTTTCCCTGTGTAGATGCAGTAATTATGTCTATTTTTACATTCTCCCATTGTCCTCTTACATTTAAGTAGTTTTATCTGCTATTAAATATTTTTTCTGACACAACTATTTTCACAAGATAAAATTTTCTCATTAAAATTCCCAGTTCCATGTGATAGTTAAAGTAGTATAAAAATAACATCTACCTACTGTGTTTGTTTAAAACCACTACAGAGAGCAAAGCAGCACCCAAGTTCAGGTGCATGCTGATTTTTCTCTTTCTCTTTTTTTTTTTTGGTGGGTACCGGGGGTCGAACTCAGGACCTCGCGCGCCAGCAGGCGCCTGTGCTGCTGAGCGATATCACTGGCCCTTTTCTCATATGTGGGTTCCGGAAGTTGAACTTGGGCCCTCATGCTTGCCAGGCAGGTGCTTACGCCGCTGAGCCATCTCACCGGCCCCCTTTCTCTTTCTTTACTTTGCAGTTCCACTTGTCTTCTCTATTCTTGGCCACAAAAGTTGACATGCTTGGACTTAGAAAAGAGTTACATTTGTAGTCCTTTTGGACCTAAGAATACTTTGAAGATGACCCCTCTTCTCCTATGAACCCTATTTTGTCTTCCATTACTCACCTTTGAAAAGAATTGTTCCCTTTTCTGGTTCATCATCTGCTTCTTTCTCAACTCATGAATATCTAAGAGTGTTTGTGATTTTTCTTTATTCAAATCTCTTTGCCCTTCTGCAGATATTTTAAGCACATGAACACACACACACACACATATACAATCTTCAGCATCAACAAACTAGGGTTGCAGAATTTCCTTGATCAACCACATGTCCTTGGGTTCATCCATCAACAGCTGTCCTGCTTGTCTCTTGTGCTCCAGATATTTTTAGGCAGAGCCTAACATCCATTGACCTTGTCTACCAATCATAAGAAAAACACTCCAGCTCCCTCTGCCATCCTTTCAGTAGGTTTGATATAAAGAGAAGGTGAGCCTACTTCTACTCGGTTTCTCTTCCTAAAGTAATCATATTTACAAGTACATCATTTGGGATTCAGTATCCTTGAGGCAGAAATCTTCTACCCTAATCTGTCCTCCTGTAGTGGGACAGGAAACTTTCCTCTGAAGGAAACTTCTCTCGAGAAAAATTGTCTGATAAAAATGAGGGGGACTTGTCATCCAGTTTAATTTTATAAATTCTGCATAGAGCCTAAGGAGTTTGTTGCTTCTTGATATCTCAGCAAGATATTTCCACATCATACCATAATACAGACCATTCTTGGTGGCTAATTCCCCTGAAATTCTGGTTGGGTGAGGGTTTGGCTGAATCTTCTACAAACATAGTGGTGTAAGAGATAGGTCATCAACCCCTCCCTTCCACTATGACCCCCATCCCAGCTCCACTTTTACGCTGGTCTCCAGTCACCCGTTCAGAGCATAGAACTTGCTCTGATTCCATCATTTGACATGGCAGTGAAGCACCACACACATGATCAACCTCTGCTTCACTGAGAAGTACAGTAAGATAGAAATAGTATCAATTAGTTTTAAAATGAGTTCATCTAACATTGCATAAATAGGTGGGAAAGGGTGGATAAAAACAAAGAAGAATAAAATGACACCAGCATTCATTACTACTGTCTGAAATGTCAGGATGCAAACTTGATGTGTAAACCAAGCAAAATTCACTTTCTAAAGTATCATTGCTAGTGTGCATAGGTGTAAGCATGTATGTATGTATCCTTAAAAATAGAGAAAAGAGGGGCCAGTGAGATGGCTCAGCGGCATAAGCACCTGCCTGGCAAGCGCGAGGGCCCGAGTTCGACTCCAGGAACCCACATACGGAAAAGGGGCCAGTGATATCGCTCAGCGGCACGGGTGCCTGTTGGCGCGCGAGGTCCTGAGGTCGACCCCCGCTATCCACAAAAAAAAAAAAAAATAGAGAAAAGAAATAGTCCATCATAAATTATTAATTAGAATCATCAAGTTCCTTCTGATTGAAAGAATACAGTCGTAGCTCAACAAATTTCAACCGAAGGGGAAAAAATAGTTTACTGCTAAGCGGTACAGTGCAGCTCTCTCACACCTAGTTAGCAGCAGCAGCATAACTGACAATATTTGGATCCTTCTGGCCTCTCTACCACGTTTCCATTCTTGTTTCTACATCTCTTTATGAGTTGGCCTCCTTTTGTTTTTCTCTGTGTGGGTGTTCTTTGTTCAGCAGCAAAACATCACAGCAAGAGGTGGCTGTCACAAAGAGCCCTGGCAAAGAGCCATCCTTCTGCACACTGTGACTGGCTGGGCAGAGGGCGTGGTTGCCACAGTGTGCTGGAGAGGCTTCCAAAAGCACAGAATAGGGGAGCGGTGTGCTAAGGAAAGTGGAGGCATCATGTGTTAGTTTGCAAGGGTTGCTACAAACTGCAAATTAAGTAACAGAAATATTAGATTAGGATCTACCGCAGTAATTTTGGGTTTAACTTGGTTACCTCTGTAAAGAGCTTATCTCTACATCAGGGTGTATTCTGAGACATCAGACTTTAGGTGTCTTTTTAGAGGGACGCAATTCAAATTATGACCCTCTGTTTTGTCAAGTGATGGAGTAAGAATTAACCCTGAGAAGACACATTTCAACTATCTTCTACAGTATTTGCACTTTATGGCAAATTTGCAAGTAAGATCAACCATGGGAGTTGAAGTTACCCTTCCTCTTTCACCTTAAATACATGACAATTAGATTTTCCTTATTTTTTAATTCATAAAATATACATCTGAACTATTTTATTTTTGGACATCTAGATTGTTTGAAGTCCTAAGAAAACTATGATTTGGTAGTGTATGTGTCTCTTGAAAATTTTACTTCAGTTTACTTTAAAATCTCTTTTAGACTTTGATAAGAAAAAAATTTTAAAGGTAATGGTTTATAATAATAATTTTTATAACGGGCTATCTAAAAATATGAATCTAAAATTCTTTTAAATCAAAACAATTATATATAAATAAAGTTTCCATAAGCATATATTTCTTCTATGTAAAATGTTTATATGAGTTTCTAACTTAGAAAAGAGCAGTACCTCAGTTGAAGCATGCAATTGCTTTGACACAATCAGAAATTCATTTACTACAAACCTTATAAGAGAGATACAGTGTAGTACGTGTGTTTGTGTTATTCTTTCCTATTAACTCTATAACTCTAAGGTCCAGACCTTTATCAGTCATAACACATTAAGCTTGACTTTTATCCTTAATAGGTTTTCAAAATATTTGTTTCATGGATGAATGAAAAAAAATGGCAAGGCGTCTCTCAAGTAAAGGAAAGCAGCATCTTTAACTTTATTTTTCCCAAAAGGGAAAAGACAGATGTAATTAAACTATAATTTGGAGCCACACACACATACATGTTTAGATCTGTCTTCCACTAAAATAAGTCACTGTTTCTTGTGAGGAACATTCTATTTTTATTTTTTGTTGCTGGTTCACTTTGTTTTGTTTTATGATTGATCGAGGAACTCAAACAACATGGGTTGAGTTGAAACTTAGTCATTTTGGTGTAAGTATAAAATATTATTGAAATATCATATGTGGAATGGCTTGTTTTTAAATTTAATAGTTGTATGTTCATGGACTTTTACACATCTATTGTGACAAACTGTCTTTCTGAATAACACTTTTCAAAACAACGTTCCCTCGGGAGCTGATATGAATTATTTGGTGCAAGAGATGAGTCCTCACAGCATGCTGTGATGTTCATCTCACTTCCAGATGTTCATATCATCCTTTCTTACCCAAAACAGCCTCAGGAAAAGAACTGTGCGAGAACTGGAAAGCAAATAAAATGTCCAGGACCTGGTTCTTCCTACCCATACCCTAAATAACTTGGAAAGGATGATCTCAAGCTCCTGTTTGTCTCTTAGACTCTGTGATTGGCTTTAGTTCCACCACTGCGGTCTGCACTACGCATGCGTCGTCGCCATCCTATAATTAGGATTCGTGTCATAGTCTAAGATTGGTGATTATTCATTTTTAACCTCAAAATGTCTGATGCTATAACTTAGCATTTTAGATCGAACTCACCTCTATTTTTCTGTAGTAGTTTTATCATTTTTTTTTTTAATATGGAAAGAAATTACGATGTATGAAACAACAAAGAGACATTGCTCACCTCATTGGGGAGAACATAATGAAAACTAGATTAGGTCTACCTCTGAAATATTTCATTGTTTCACTAAAAGCAACATATCAAAAACATATGATCCTAAAATTCACAGAGATCTAAGCCCCAGTTCCAGATCTGGGCACAGTATCTTCAGCAGTAATTTTTTGGGTGAAAGCTAACATTTTGAAGGTCAGATTTCCTCTGTGTAAAATGCAGATTATAATGACCATTCACTTCATGATGTAAATAATGATATGTGATCAGAGAAAGGATTCTGCCTCAAAATAGGTTCATATGTGCTCATCCTCTTCTTTTTCATTTGCACAATAAAACAAAACAAGAATTATTGTATTAAGAGTAAGAAAACTTTAAACATGTTTTCATAGACCTCTGTTTATTCTGTAATCCTTTATTTTTTATTTTTTAAATTTTTCTTGTGGGTACTGGGGGTCGACCTCAGGACCTTGCTCACCATCAGGCGCCCGTGCCACTGAGCAATATCACCAGCCCTTTACGCGAATGTGGGTTCTGGGAGTCAAACTCAGGCCCTCGCGCTTGCCAGGCACGCGCTTATGCCGCTGAGCCATCTCATCGGCCCTGTAACTCTTTAAATGATGCTGTGATTTTAATCACAATTGCAAAGTCTTACATGATTCATGGTATTATGGAAGAGTGGAGAATGGATAAAGTGAAGGAAGAAACAATTAAAATCTTCAATTAAGTCCAACGTATGTTCACATATTCTAAATTTGGAAGAAATATATTTACTATACTGTAAAACATAGTTTTGTTATGGTTCTATTTATATTCATTAGTGCTAGAGCATATGACAAGGTCTGAATGCCAATGCCATCTCAGTTTGTCACAGAAGAGACAATTACAGACAAATAACTTGATAAATTTCTTGTACATATTGTTGGTCTTTAGACATCATTTTATATTCATAGTATGTAAAACTGCATCTGAGGAAAAAATAAAATTTTTCTATATAACTTCCTAGACCTAAACAAATTAATACTATTTGTAAGAAAATTTAACGCATATAATTGTAAACACTTTTGTTTTAATACTTCCTAAAATATGTTACACTTGATGCCAGAAAACTCATAACATTACTCCAGTTGATTAATTGCTTGTGTCCCTACACAATTCTTAAGACCTAATCCCCAGTGTGATGGTGTGTAGAGGCAGGGACTTCGGGAGGTGATTATGTCATGACGGTGGAGGTCTCATTAGTGGGATCGGTGCTCTTATGAAAGAGACCCCAAAGAACTTTCTTATCCCTTCCACTATGTGACACAGTGAGAAGGTGCCATCTTTGAATGTGGAAGTGGCCTTCTACAAACTTTGATTCTATTGGTGCCTTATCTCGTACTTCCCACCTTCCACAAGTGAGAAATAAATTTCTGATTCCAAGCTACCCAGATGTTGGTATTCTTTTACATCATTCTGAGTAGATTAAGAAAATCACTACTAAGAAGATTGTTCGTACATTAGTAATTCACTAATATATAATTATACTTAATATATTATTTATGTAGAATATTCTTCAGCTATTAATAATTTGCAATTATTTAAAAATAAATATTATTTTAAAATCTTTTTGTCCCATGGGACTGTTTTTGAGGTAAACTCTTGAACAAGATATCACTAGGACATATTTATGCAAAAAGTACCTCACGGTATGAATTAAAATATGTTGCTATGTCTTATTGATTATAATATTTAGTCCAGAAAATGACTTGCGGTATTTATTTTTTATTTATTATAGTAATAGATATTGGAGCAAAAATCTTCTTTCCCCACTATAATAGTCTGCTTGATAACTGAAGCTTCTGAGCAAACAATTTTCATCTATTTAAATAATTTTGTGACAATCTCTCATTCTCCTAAAAGTGGGTGAGATAGCAAACACTAAGAAATTCTTCAAAAGATTAGAAATTAGTTTAATTCTTGTGCTTGTAACAATGGAGGTATTGTAGACTATTAAGTATGTGATATCACTGATTCAGATTTGGCAATATCTTTGAAACATGATGCTGTATTTGATGCACAATGAAGTGATTAAAAATATAATCAATAATATTATTGAGTCCATGTCAACTCCTATAAATCACTACATTAACTTAAAAAGTAGAAAAACCAGTATGATTGAATTATTAAAATACATTTCTACACACAGACACATCTTTAATAATAGAATTTCTATAAATGTCTTACTCTCTCTGATTGTAGCTAAGAAAATCATTAATAATTACTATCAGTTCCTGTTTATAATCCAACCCATATGAAGATTTCATGACAAATTCCATACAGGGCCAAAGAAATGGCTTGTCTCACCAAGTATTCTGCCTTGAAATAGCACCAAAGAACATTTAATTAAGATGGTAACAAAATTGGCCACAGTACCTACCCTAGAGAATCCTACTGTTTATATTTTTCATCCAAAACTGAATCGTCCTTTTAGTTTACTTGTCTTTTAGCCAGTTGTCTAATTATTTCAAAACATTTTTCATAACCTTGTGATTTTGCTTTGAAAACATGTGCACACAAAACACACACAATTGTCCTCCTTTATCACACTTTTTGTACTCTTAAAAATAAGGAGACTAACGTGTCTCTGATATGTATCTTTGCTATTTAACTCCTTAATAGAGTCACAGTGGTGCCGCTGAGTAGGAACTGAAGAGCCATCACGCAGAAGTTGAGCTGATTAGAGGACAGATGCACACAGGGACTGTTGTCCTTTCATAAAGGAGCAGCTTGAGCAATTTCATAGAACCAAAAGCATGTTCAGGAAAGTACTCGTCTTACTTTTATGAGGAATATAATTGGAATATAAGAAAATTTGGGATATTTAATTAGAAAGGAAGCTCAGTGGTTTTATTCAAATGTAATTTTTACTGATTTTTTAATATATTTTTAAAACTGAGTGTTGCATTACAAGATTAAATTTTATGTTGTAACTCAGGAATTATGTAGATACAACTCTCTCTAAGGCTAGGTAGTAATAGATTTGCATAATTCTGATAGGCACAGATTTCAATTTACCAGATTTTCTTGAATTGAATCATCAGCTCCCTCCCCCGTAACAACTATTCAAATGTCAACAAACCAAGATTGATTAACTGTGAGACACTGCACAAAGAACAGACTGCACTGCCAGGTTTTCTGTGCACAAATCACTCAGTGCATCATGCCTGACAGCATCATGTCATTTCTTTCAAAGTCTGCGAGAGGCTGGTCACTGGAGATATATTATTCAGTTTACCACATATATGAAGGTGTATAGTTGTTTCCTCCTTGTCCCCCAGTGATGGAACCTAGTGCCAGTTTATGACAGAAAGATAAGCAAAAATATATATTGGTTCAGCAGAGAATGAAAAAGTGATAACTCCAGAAGTAAAATTCCAATTAAATAAAAGCAGTGTTATAGAAGAAATCACCAGTGCTCTGATTGTCCACACTACCCCAGCTCGAGAGAATCTCAATGTGCTGGTTCAGAGGAGCACGGGGAGGTGATCATATCACGTCAATGAGGCTGCGGTTCCAAAAGAAATAACGAGGAGCAGAACCACAGGGTTTTCCTCATCTCAGAATTCACACTATGTTCATAGACTACACCAGGTAGTGCTACCTGGCTGGTGTCCTGTTCCATCATTATTTATCTTCATGATATATATCAAGCTATCTTCAGAGTATAATTAGATATCTGAGGACAAGGACTCCTGGCATCCCTCAGATATAATGTTTTTATATGGGAACTGTTCTGATTTCCTTTGCAAACAATAAGTATGACAGATAGTAACTAGGTAATTGAAGGAAAGTTTGCTTTGACAAATAAAATATTTAGTAAGGCAAAATGTTTTACTTGCATTAGGAAACTTAGGCATGTTTTTTGTAGTAACTTATAACGCTGTAAATTCTTAATGGTATTATTTATAAAATATTCAGCTTATACTTTTAAAACATACAATCTGGTTTGATATTCACACAGTTATCATATAAGAGTAGAATTTTTTTTTTTTTTTTTGTGGGTACCGGGGGGTCGACCTCAGGACCTCGCGTGCCAACAGGCACCCGTGCCGCTGAGCGATATCACCGGCCCCTTTTTCGTATGTGGGATCCGGGAGTCGAACTCGGGCCCTCGCGCTTGCCGGGCAGGCGCTTAAGCCGCTGAGCCGTCTCACCGGCCCAAGAGTAGAATTTTAGTCATCATGTAATTTTAGTTGTATTCGCTGACTTGCTCAAGGTCAAACAACAGGTTAGTAGCAAAACTGCCACCTTCGTACTAGTCACAACTCTATTGCCCCACTCTCCTGTCCTTCTGACTTAATGCAGATTTTGGAATAAATTGTTAACTAACACGTGATTTCTGTACCATTATTTTGAATTACTTAAGAGATAAGGATGATCTAAAAAGGGATACTTAATTTTAGGAGAGGTATTGTTGTGCAGCGAGTGGAAATATATAATATATTTGACAGGGAGGAATCATTCTTCTTTTTTTTTTTTTTTTTTGTGGGTACCGGGGGGTCGACCTCAGGACCTCGCGCGCCAACAGGCACCCGTGCCGCTGAGCGATATCACTGGCCCCTTTTTTGTATGTGGGTTCCGGGAGTTGAACTCGGGCCCTCGCGCTTGCAAGGCAGGCGCTTACGCCGCTGAGCCATTTCACCGGCCCGAGGAATCATTCTAATTGGAAGAAAGATTTCAGGTCATGAGCAGTTGAGGAGCTCCATGTTTAATTTAATTTTTCTAGATATTCAATGCATTGCCATGATTTATTATTATTATTGTTATTATGAAGATTATTTTTGAAGTGTTTATAAAGTTACATAATCGACAAAAGGCCTTGCACAACATTTACCAAAAGTAGTCACAGAACTCAGGAAGAAGTTGTAGTTTGGAAAATTAAATTATGAAAAAATAATGTATAACGGATTTTTAGAGAACTTTCTTGCAGGTTTGTTTTCACTTCAGAAACAGCAAAGGATAAAGCATTAACGTGAAGTACTGAGAAAAAGGAATCAGAGAAAAAATAGCTGGTAACCCATCAAAATACTTTCAGAAGTTAAGAGAAAATCAAAATATCATTTCCCTTTTTCATTGTCTCTATAGATAGCATAAAAGTCCTGGTAGTGAGAAGAAATACACATCAGGCTTCCAGTACGTGACCTGGTGTCAATCGTAGCCATGTGCATCTTATATAAAACCATCTCACGGGTTCCGTGTTCCCCAAGTCTTGTGAATATAATGGAGATTGCTGTATAGAGTTCTGGTGCAAGAAAATGTGCTAGCCATGAACCATCCAAACAAACCCCTGGCAGTTTTGCTTCTTGTAAATCAGTACGTTTGCATTAACTTTCTTCTCCTGAGAAGGAGAGTAACTTATGCAGAGGAACTTATTCCTTGTAAGCAGCAGAAATTGCCTATGGTTTGCAGGAGTTAGTCATCAGATAGAGATATGCACAAAATTTTCATGAAGCTAGGGACCGTACTCAACAGATGGTTAATGACAAAAGGAATCCAGGTAGGACATTTCCCTTAGATTCTCCCCGGCACCACAAGTTTGTCAATGTGGTCAGCACTGCTGGTTGTGAATAACTTAACTTCTCGTAGCCTCTGTGCTCCCCTTTCTGAATTAAGAAACCAAGGCAGGAGGATCAGATTGGCCAAGTTTGTCAGGAGGTGAGGAGAAAGAAGATCTCAGAAGTAGAAGTGTTATTTGCGTGCCGAGCTGCCAAAAAATAACAGTAGTCTATTAAATCAAGGTAAATCACCAGTGAAGTGTTCACAACCCTCAAGTGTCTGGACTTAAAAGGTTGGGGACCAAACTTTTTTTTCTTTGCATAAAATAACCGGCTCCCAGCAACGGAAGGGCTCTTCACTCTCATCAAATCTCTTCACTCTCATCAAATCTGATGCTTCTCTTAGCTTCAGTTGAACGTGGGAATGGCAATAAAGACATTTGGCCCATTTTATCATTTATTAGGTGAGGAGCAGGTATTTTGGGGAGAAAAATCTTTTTTTATTTTATGAAAAAAATGAAACAAAATAATATGAAAATCACAAAAGTTAACACACTATGTATGCTTATCTTCAAAGTAGTTACTCAGAGTACAAGACACAGACAAAAACAATTCTCTTACAAAGAAGAAACAGAGAGTTGCAAACTTTCTTTTCAAAGAACTAAGAGAAACTAATAGTGTGAATTAAACATATTAAAGTACATTTTAAAATATTTTTGAAACAACAGAATAGGTGATTTGGAGAATTACAGGAACTTCATTCTATTTCATATGTATCTGTTTTCTTTTTTGTTCTTTATAATATATCATAATATATAACATAATATAAATGTATTATATTACATTTATATAATATAATATAATATATAATATAATATATATATATTTGAGTTTCTCATATAAGAAAAACCGTGTCTTCCAACAAATGAATGGGTAAGGAAAATATATTTATACACAATGGGGTACTACCATGCCATAAAGAAAGATAAACTTGAGGCATTTGTAGGCAACTGGATCCAACTTGAAAACATAATGTTAAGTGAAATAAGTCAGACACATGAGGTGAAAAATCTTTCTTGTGTTGAGCTTTTATCCTTTAGTACTACTTCGCCTCTTAGAACTACAGAGATCATATGCTATTACCCTAGACCCAATCATCCCTTTAAATTGAATATTTGTATTACTTTCCTATCATTTTTATAGCATAATAAGTTCTAGTGTATTCAGCCATTCTTCACATGATATGGTCTTGACTCTTCTTATCTCTGCCACTCTTGCCCTGGCTCTCTCACACAAATACACACACTACACACATACACACTACCACACACAATGCAAATACAAACCCCAATGCACATAATATACCTATCTTGCGCACCACACACATATAGGTTCACACTACACACATACACACAAACACACCATCACATATAATACATATACACAACCCACTGTACTCAATACAGAAACACGCATATATATACACATCACTAATACACAGAAACAGCATCACACACAATATGCATACACACCCAATACATACAATATGCCTACACATAGTGATTGAACACATGCATTTGTGATACTAAGAAAGGAAATAAAACTAGAGAAGATCTGCCAAATGCTTGGGGGAGAATGATGAGCATTATATATTTCAGTTAACTCCAAAAGATAATCAAGTTTTTTTGTGTGTGTGTGGTTACAGAACACCATTAACTCCTATTGAGCTTTTTCCACATGTCTGGAAAGGTGTTCCCTTCATAACATAATGTGACCCTTTTATGTAAAGTTGTCTTTTTCTCAGTCCATGGTGTGGACTGAAACTGTAAATTAAATCTCTAATGTGTATAAAACTCAAGACATGGATACTGAACCTAGCTTGAAGGCATTCTGCCCCCAAATGTGTTTATAAATCTGATAAGCATATCATAAATGCTATCCTTTGCTTTTGATTGCAAAATAAAAGCAAGATAAGGTCAAATATGAGATATGTCCTTCGAAGTCTCTGTCATGTGATATAATGAAAGACTGCAATGGATGTCTTTTGGGAATAAAGATTCATCATATTTTGCATGGTGTTACCCAATGTAGAAGTGTCAGTTTCCAGCAGGGATTTAAGATATATACATTTCCTTTACAACGGAGATGTCAGAGAGCTTCACTAACAATCTTCACGATTTATATGATGTGAGAAGTGGGTTGGCCTTATGCCTTTTTTCTAATTAAATTTATTTGTCTTCCATCCATCCATCCATTCATCCATTTATTCATCAGTCCAACTATCCATCCATCTACTTATGAGTCAAGTCCTATCCCAAGATCAATATTATGTGGTTAAAAAGAGACTTCTTTCATCAAATAATATATCATCATTAGAGACCAAAGGGAGGTGAGGATTTCCTCCTGATTTAGGCCTGAGCAGATATCATGAATTAAATAGGATTAAATGTGTACTATTCTTCAATGGAATGATGAACTCTTTGCACTTTTTAGCCTTAAATCTTTGTTTTTGAAAAAGCTATAGTCTTACAGAGAAATATTGTCTTACACTGCAAAGATACAGGTCGACTGTGGTCATAAATGGCAACTGATACTCAGGTTCAGGAATAGAGAGTAAGCAGGAGTGGTGGGGCCTGTGGTAAACAGAAGAGCAAATTCTTTTCTCACTGGAAAGCAGTTATATAGATCCAGCCAATTGTCATCATGAGGATTGAGCCCACTGCTGCCAGACCTATTTTTTTTTTTTCAGCAGAAGCCAGAAATATGGGTTTTATGTGAAATTTCCCAGTTTCAAATGTTGGTAACATCTTAAAAAACAGTATAAAAGCCAAAGAAAACATATCATGGGCCAGGTTCAGACTGGAAGTTGCCAATTTTCAACATCTATTCTAGAGATAGAGCTGAGGCCCAACTCTAACAGCAATCTGCCCAGTAGTAGTGGATCCCCAAAGACCTGTGACTCCAAGCAGAAATTGAATCTTGCTAAACTTTCCTGTGCATCCCGCCCTCACGTGTCCAGATTCCAATGGTGGTGAGTCTGATATGCTCCTGGAGGGTTTCTGACCACATGTGACTTTAACTATTACCTTCCTTATCAGACCATGAAAACTCAGAAACAGAAAGTTCCTTTTTTCACAAGCAATTTGCCTATGAACTGAGGGTGCTTCAACTGACATGATTGGGCATCATTTTTACTTCTCTGTCAGCATTTGGTGTACATTTCTTTTCTTGAGAGATGACTCTCATAAAATTTGACTTACTGAGTGGCTTGTTGGTTGCTTATTTGTAGGGTTGGAGATTGAATCCGATGTCTTGTGGAAGTAGCCTATCACTAAGTTACTCAGCCCAACTGTTTAATTTTTTAATGCAAAAAATGAAAGATAATTTTGGACTTTATGACTATGCAAAACTTCTGACTAAAAAATAAAACAACAACAACAACCAAAAACCAATTCTTTGCTTTTAAAGGAGCAACATAATTGTGAGTAGAAACAAACTGCTGAGTTTCTTCAAGGTCAGTAGTTGCAGAGCACACAGTAAGTGCCCTAAAGCTACAGGTGAAGAAGATGGAGCGCACGTCATGAGGAACAAGCATCTGTCAAGAAAAGAGTCATGCATAAAGGAACAACTGTCTCTCAAAATTGCTACAGAAGTCTCTCCAGAAAGGTCTCAGTTCCTGATCCTTTTAAATGGAAGGATATATGCCCTAGTATCTAAGGCTTTCCTGGATCCTGACTCAAGACCACTGTGAATCCAGCACAACTGAGCTGTGCTCCCAGAACCTCTTCTGAGGATGTTGAGACAGGTCCGAGTGCCCACCAGTTTCCCTTCCCAGATCCTCAAAGCTTTTCTCTCCTGCCTTTTCCAAAAATACTGCCAGGAATCTTGGGCCTCACATACTTACTATTTTTTTTCTGGAAAAAATTAAAACAAAATTTCATAACAAAATAATAGGAGAATAACAATAGTTAACACATTGCATATTGTTATCTTCAAAGTAGTTACTCAGAGTATAAGACACGGGCATAAAAAATTCTCCAAATGATACTAGCACAAACCTTTCTTTTCAATGAACTGAGAGAAACTAGTAGTATAACTATCTTGTGTTTTTTTCCTTTTCCCTTCCTTCTTTTCCCCTTTGAAATGGGAAAGGTAGCAAGACAAAGAGATCATTTATACAAGGCAGGCTTTCCGATGCTCAAAACTGGAAATAAAATTTGGTACTTTGGTTATTTCAGGAAAACTTCTAAACTTAATATACTGGTGAGAGCTACTATTTATAGAATGGAGACTATGTATGTATATATGTGTATATATATATGATGTTTTTCATGTGTTACTTTGTTAAACCCTCACAAAAATATCAATGAATGATTATATGTGTTGGATATTTGACATGTGTTTTTATTAATCACCAAAAATAGTAAAATAATAAGGAAGGTATGTATTATTCATTCCCTTAGAATTGGACAAAAATGCAACTTACAAAGACTACTTCAAATATTTTCCTTAAACTTACCTGGCTGGTAAGGGATGAAGACTAGATTTGCACCCAACATTCATCACACTATAACATCTTTTTATTACTTGGAGTTACTTTTAAACCAGTTGTTGCTATTTCAACAGCATGTCACCCATATACATAATTTAGGAATGATTTTGGCCACAAAAGCTATAGTCCACATTACCCACATTTTCACTTCCCATAGTTTCAAACTCTTAACCACATTCAACTATGATCCAAAAAGATTAAGTGGGAAATTCAAGAAATAATCAATTTCTGTTTTAAATTGCATACTTTCCTGAGCTGCGTAATGAATCTTGTGCCATCCTGTCCCCTCACACCTGTGATGTGAATTATTTCACTGCCTTGTACATCCAGGATCAGATGCCATCTGTCTGTTAATAATTCTATAACTGCTGCACTTATCAGATAAGGTATGGTGGTATTTAAGTACTTTGATGAAATATCCCTTATTTTATTTAATAATAGCCTCAAAGCGCAAGTGTAGTAATGCTGGCAATTCAGATATGCCAAAGAGAAAACATAAAGTATTTCTTTTAAGTAAAAAAAAAAAAGAAAGAAAGAAAGAAAGAAAGATTTTGATTTAACAAGAAAAGGGAACAAATGGTATGATAAAGTTGCTAAGATTTATGGTTAAGAATGAATCTTTTACTCAGGAAATTGTGAAAAAGAAGTTTTTGCTAGCTCTGCTGTCAGACCATGAAAGTTACAGCCATAGTGGGCAAGGCCTTAATTAAGATGGAAAGGCATTACATTATATGGTTCAATACAATATATGGTTTGACAAATCCAGTGGGAGTGTAGGGGTGTACACTCCATAGACAAAGCACACTACTGTATCAGAAAATCTAACAATGGATTAAACAATATCATAAGTTGACTTCTGCCACAAGTTCATTTGTGACAGACTAATCTCCCAAGTTTTCACTGGAAGTGTTGCCTCACCTTAGGAGAAGCAACAGAAGTAGTACTCTGGGTAGGAGAGTTACACTGAGTTTTGTTTTGTTTTGTCTATAGCGAGAACTCAGACAAGGTTGTAAGAAGCCCCACAGATTGGATGGTTCTTAAAAGTTATTTTTTTTTTAGAAGACACACTCTAGTTTTCATACTTTCTCATCAGCCAGACGTTGGATGCAAGTCTTCCCAGAAAGAGAGTGCGATTCTGGAGGATGGCTTCATAGCTAAGAGATGTAGCTTGTATAAGATCTTCCTAGGAACCAGGAGAATGAATACCTCAGTCCTGAAGGGGAGGTCCATTTATTCTTTTTTTTTTTTTTGTGGGTACCGGGGGTCGACCTCAGGACCTCGTGCGCCAACAGGCACCCGTGCCGCTGAGTGATATCACCGGCCCCTTTTTCGTATGTGGGTTCGGGGAGTTGAACTCAGGCCCTCACGCTTGCAAGGCAGGCGCTTATGCCACTGAGCCATCTCACCGGCCCAGTCCATTTATTCTTAACTATTAACATAGCATGACATCCACCACAAACACTCTGATTTTCTCTCATATGACAAGATACGTGGATTTTATCATTGTCTAAAATTTGGTCCAATCATTCAATGCCATCAGTTCTTCGGTATGTTAGCGTTACTCTTGGACTTTCTTTATCATAGCAAATAGTGGTCCAACTCTAAGCATCAAAATGAGGAAAAGGTAGAAGTGGTGATACCATTTATCATGGAAATAGCTAGGAAAGCTAAAGTTGGCCTCTAAATCCTCCAGCAAAATCACCTTATATACTTATTGTCCATCATTGGGTCATAGAGTAAGAGAGATTGGCAAATTTATTCCTTTGTTGTGGAAAGTCAAAGTCTTGTTTTAATTCATTTACATTACTTTTTATGAGGCAGGGAATGTTGTTCCCTGATGAAGCTTATTAATAAAAGATTAACAGGAATTGATATGGTAAAACTAAAAGGGTGAAGTTAGTTATGAGTCATTTTATTCTTATATTGTAACCACATCAGCTTCTAAGAACATTGCCTTCTAGCCATATGTGGGGCATTTGAGGAGGGTGGATATAGGGGTTAGAGAAGAGAAAAGTATCATTCCCCTAAAAGGAGTGTTTAATCTTGACTCGGTCTCTTTGAATCTGCAGAATATGATTTGTGATAAATAATAAAGTGAGAATGGAAAAGAGAGCAGATGCAATACATCGGACTTGGGTGGGAATTCCAACTTTATATGTGTTAGGTAATTACAAGAATGGTTTAAAATCAGTTTTATTTAATGAGAACCTATCTGTGCTTTCATTTATATCAATCTCTGTTTGCACCATGAAAAGCATTTAGCTTCTTATTAGCCTTTTCCCAATACTGTTGCTTATCGGCACTGATATTAGACAAGAATTACTTCTGCAGAAAAGTGACCTAACTTAGTGAGGCTTGAAACCTAAAATTTAGAGCTAGAGAAACTTTGGAAATCGTCTAATGCAAACTCATCATTTTACGTACCGGAAACTGAGGTCAAGAAGGAATAAGTTGCCCAAAATAAATGCAGGGATGAACTTTTGGAAAATAATTTTTTTTTCTCTTTTCCATTAAGCAGTTGTTATACATTTTGCTGGTCTTGAACTTCTCTTTGGACAGATTTCAGCACAATGTAATTGTGACTGTCACCAAAAAGTTGAAAAGATTCATTTATGTTCAAGGAAAAGAAATGCAGATAGCCTAAGTAACTTTCATAAGACTGAAGTCTACTTTACAAGCCAAAAACATCAAACATTAGAAGTACTACCTTTTGACAAAGTAATTATTTTAAAATAATACTTGATGATTGTTATTAAATTCACAGAATAATTAACATGTTTCTGAATCAGCAAAATAAAATGAGATATTTCAGCAACTATCTATTTAAATTGGTGATGTCCCAACAGTTCAAATCTAAACATAGTTTTCAATGGCTAAAGTTTGTTTAATGGGTAAACTTATCCAAAGAGAAACATTTGTTTCATGTGTAGTGGGGAAATATCCATCTGCTATTAGGTTGGTAGAGAATGCCAGGAGTTTTGCAAAAGTTTCCACAGGCTGGTTGTTGTATGTGAGCCCAATGAAGGAAATACTTGAAAAAAAAATCAATGGGGGTGGGTCAGTCACTTTTAAAAATGCTACTTTGGCAAAAACTTATGTGGAGATTGTAAAGTTCAACAATTGAATAACATATTTGTGTTATTGGATGTGCTAGATTGGGTGTATAAATAGAGATCAGCAAGAGTGAATTGGTCAAGCAAATAGCATAATCTAAATAACAAAACCATTTGCAAAAGAGACTGTTATCAGATGCAATCCCAAGGTGCGTGATGCTTATTTATGTTACTTTTTAGCCCTACAATTATTACCAGAACATTCAAATTAATATTTTGCTTCTGCAGCCATTGTGTCAGTAATAAATATTATTATTATTTTTTTTTATGTGCGGGTACTGGGAGTTGAACTCAGGAGCTCGCGCTTGCCAGGCAGGTGCTTATACCTCTGAGCTATATCACCGGCCCAAAATATTAATTTTGATTGAAGCTTCATCATAAAATTTTATGTTGAAGAGTGGAGATTGGAGGCATTCTTGCTTAAAAATCTTCATCTTACAATCAAAGCAACTCAGGCGAGATAGGACAAATGTGTTTGCCAAGGTCACAGAACTGGTCGTAACAGGTGCAGTTCTTTCTTCATATAAGCCTATAAAGGATGACATGAGGCTTCCTCAGTCTCTACTATATTGCTGAACATAGCCTATAAAATTTGACTATAAATTGAATAACATGCTTTTTTCCCCAAACAAGACAAGGTGTGAATAACAGTTCATAGGATGGTTATTAAGCATTGACAGACAAGACAGGAAATAGATATGCTATAAATACAGTGGTTTAGTATACTTATCAGAAGTGAAAATTATTCTATATATTTCTGTAGAGTTTGAGAATATGTGTGTACAGGGAACACACTTTAATAGCTGAATTGCATATTGCCTATTTTGAATTTTCAAGGCATTTCATTAAGTGTATATTACATTTCTTTTGCCTCAAATCTTCATGGAAAGAAAATTTACAGAGGAATTTAAAATTTAAATAAAACAAATTTTGCATAAAACCTCTAGCACTCTAGCACTCAGAATCAAAATGTTACTCAATGATATTTATAGGCTTCTGCTATTGATATAATTAAAAGTATGTCTTATGTACATAGCATCATTGTATTTTATTATATTCAAGTAATCCTGATATTCTGAATCTTAATAATTCAAATTTCCCATTTTTAATGTCAATCATAGAATAACCATCATATTAATTAGTAATTCAAATGAGCTCATTCTTTCCTCTAACAAATTATAACAAAGAACTTGATGATTTTAGCCAAAACATCATTTTAGACATCTTCTATTTCTTTGACACAGGCATATTCAAATGTGTGTTACATGTGGCATTCATGTCAGTTATCAATGATTATTTTATGGAGCAATGAAATGTAGGTGGTAGAACTTGAAATATGAGCAGCAGAATTACTTTAAATGCAATATTTTATAATCTTTATAAGTACTGAGTTTATAAAAGTAATAACTAAAACTTTAAGAATTCATTGATAAAAAAACAGAACTTCAATAAAAACACAACTATAAAGTTTTATTTATTCTTAGTTTTGAGACCTCTCGTTATCTCTAGGCAAAGATTGGCAAAATATATTTTTCTCTATGAAATAAATGTTTACACTTTTCTAACTATTGTAAATGTAGTGTTATGATTTGAATCTTAAATGTTCTACAAAGACTCGTGTTGAAAACTTGGCAGCAGTATGCAGAGGCAGGGCTTTGGGGAAGGTAATTCGGTTATGAAGGCTCTGACATCATCAATGGATTAAACCATTGATGGGTTTATAATTTGGCAGGTTATTAGGAGGTGATGGAAACATAGGAGGTGGGACTTAATTGAAAGAAGTGGGTCAATCATGGGGTCATGCCTTTGGGGACTATCTCTTGCCTCTGTCCTCTTCCTCTTTGGCTCTTTTCTTCTTCTCTTTGCACACAGGCTGTTATGAATTGAGCAACTACTCCTCCACATGCTATGGCTCACATTAAATTAGGTTTTGCCTGTATCACAAAGTATGGAACCATGGACTGAAGCCTCTGAGACCATGAGCCAAAACAAACCCTTTTTTCTTTAGGCTATTTTTCTCAGATATTTTGTTATGACAAGAGAAAGCTTTCCAACAAAACCAAAACTATGCCTTCAAATTTTAAACAAAATTGAAGCTTTCAAAGTTAAGTATATCAGTGCATGGAACAAGTATTACTAGTAGTATTACAACTTTCTAATCAGATGTAAACTGATGTTATTTTGTGGGTATATACATAATTTTCTTTTGTTGGTTAGGTTCACATTTCTAAAAACTAATCCAATAATATGCATTTCCTTTTTTCCACTATAAAACAAGGAGATAAAAACACTTTAGTCCCGTTCTTTGTCACTTTCCATTAAATATTTTTAATTATGTCTTTCCTAGTAACATGAAAGGTCATAACGGATGGGGTGCTACAGTTTGTTCCCCGCATTCTTTACGATTGGTCTGCACTATCAGTAAGGCATAGATACAGCCAATAGCTTTCACACCTGACATTAAGTAGATCCCTTTGATATAAAAATTGTTTCAAATTTATTCTCTAACATTATACTTAAAACCTTGTTATATTTTAATCAAAGGTTAGTCATGGAAACTGATATTCCAGAAGACTTGCTAGTCCAAGCACAACCTGACCATGTGACAAACTATGTGTCAACGTCAAAGTATAATAAGATGTTGATGCTGATGCTTCGAGAATAGCGTCCAAGGTCTATATATTAACCAATGAAAGAAAGGAGTAACAGTAGAACCATATGAAGGAAATGACAAAAAATATATAGTGTATGCTTTAATATAGTAATTCACATTTCTGAAAAAGATTAAACATGATGCTTTTGGATATTTTACTTTTCTAAAAAAAAATGCAAACATACTATGTGTTTAAAATGTATTTGGTAATATTCAGGTAAATTACTTTTATGATCTTTTGATATATGATTTGAGAATCACTATGATTATGCATTCCTGGAGAAGGAACGTAACATGGAAATGCCTCCATACTCTAAAGTTCTATTCAAGAAATAAAGGCTATAGGAATGACTTCTTATAAACAGCAGATATGAGCATTTCTTATCAAAATATTTAGGCTCAAAACATGGATGTTTGGAATAATAAATTAAACATCATGACATATTTGTACTCCATTCTTGCTGTCTTTGTATTTCTAGTAAATTTCAGATGCTATTGGAAGTTGCTGATTTTAAAACTATAATACAGTACTAACATGAAATTAATAATACCTGTTTTTGTTAATATAAATTTATGGTATCTGTAATTTCCTCTCATCTATTCTTAACTCTTCCTTTTGAAATGTACATACACCAACTCCACACAGGAATATAAACATCATGTATTGCAAACATGTACAAGAAAATGAAATGAATCAAAAGATGATTGGAAGGGGAAAAGAGGAAAGGAAAAGGGGATGAGTAAAAGGAATTAAAATGTGTTATGTACATGTACCAATTTTCTACAAAGAATATAAACGTTATGTATTGCAAATATGTACTAATAAAAATGAAAAATACTCACAAGTAGAAGATGAGTTTAAAACTCCTATGTAGAAAAGAAGAAAAAGTGAAGAGAAAAGAATGGAAAGATTGGCCGGGGATATAGCTCAGCAGCACAAGCGCCTGCCTGGCAAGCACATGATCCTGAGTTAGATTACAGGTATCAAAAAAAAAAAAAAAAAAAGGAAAGATTATAAATCCTAAGATAAGTTTTATATTGTAAAATCAGTGGAAATTAGAAGTACATGATAGAAATCATACTGCAAGTCGGACAATGGTTGTGTTGCACCTCCCTTCTTCCACAGGCTGTGAGTGCAGCATTCATTGGGGAAAATCACAACCTGCCCATCCATTCCAGTGTTTTAAAGGGCGAGCGTGGTAGGATGCTAGTCTCATGGACAGGAGTTCTGATCTTGCTATGGGGCTTCTGAGCTTCATGACTACAGAAGAACCTGCCTCTTCTAATAGCCATTTGATAGATTTGCAACTTCCCTCCAACAGTACTTCTCCAGGCTTCCCTACCATGATTAAGACTAGTGTCTAAGACTTAGATAATCAGAGCTGGTTGACTTAACCACCATGTTGAAATTAGATTGGATAAAAATTTGCAGTATAGTAGCATTATTTTCTGATAGTCTGATGGGAAAGGCTGAGCTTTGGACAACTTAAATTGTACCTATAAAACACAAATAGCAATTTTTGCATAAATATTGATATTGGAACTGCATTAGTCAGGCTCACAAGGAACAGAATCAATAAGAAATATAATATATGCATAATTACACGATGGATTTATTAGGTAGGCTTAAAAGATCAGAAGAGGAGGAGTCCCAGTGGCTGTCTGCACAGTCAGAAACAGAAGAATCCAAAACAGCCATTTCCACACTCAAGAGCCAGAAAATCCAGTAGCAGTCAAAGTTTGAAAACTGGGAAGCTCATTGCAGGGTCTGTGGTATAAGTCTGTGTTGGACAGCCAAAGAGTCTGTGAGGGGAGGTTGAAGAGTCTATGCTGGAAGCCGGATGGAACTGGGTATCAACAATCAAAGGCAATGGCAAAGACTGGAGCTCCTCTGAGGAAAAGGGGCAGGCTTCATTTTTCTTTTCTTTTTTGTTCTGTCCAGGCTACAAGCCTATTTGTTGATGCCACCCACATCAAGGGTGGATCTTCCATCCTCAGTTTGTTTTCTACATGTCAGTCTTCCACAGACACACCCATCTCTAATATTACCACCTCTATTGAGTAGGTGGTTCTTACTCAGGCCAGATTGATTTTCTTAGTCACTTTCTCAACATTGAGAAAAATTACCCAACATCCACAACTTAAAAGAGGACATGTGTTTTTGGCTTGGGTTTTTAGCTTTTAGATAGCTGGTTCCAAGGCAAGAAATTATGGTGGAAAGGCCTTGGTGGAGAAGAGCTGCTCACCTAATGGCAACCTGGAAGCAGAGAGTCAAGGGAGGAGGTAAGAAGAGAGATGTACTCTTCCAGGTAACATACCTCTTCTGACTAGATATCATCTCCTAACAGCAGGTCAACTTTAAGACTCCCATAATCCAATCACCTCCAAATACATAAGGTTCTGAAGACCATTTTGGATCTAAACCATAGCATTCCACTCCTAGCCCCCAAAAGACTCATGTACATCTCTTTATGAAAAATTCTTTTAGTCTATCTCTGAGTTACAAAAGTTTTAACTTTTCCAGCATTGTTGAAAAGTCCAAGTTCAAAGTCTCCTATGAGACTTAAACTCTTAACTTTGTGCCCCTGTAAATATCAAAAAGAAGTTATACACTGCATACATACAATTGCATTCCTATTCCAAAAGAAGTAATGGGGCATAGAAACCAATGAGACTAAAGCAAGAATGAAACCCAGTGGGGCAAATGTTAAATCATGTAGCTCCATATGCCACACCTGGAGTAAGCTGTAGTGAGATGTGAACTCCAGAGGACTTGTACAACCCTGCCCATATGGCATTGCAGAGTTACAGCACTCATGACTTTTCTCTTGAGCTGGCTTTTCTCACTTCTTGTGGCTTTTTTCAGACCTTCCACATTCCTGGTACATCCAACATTCTGGTGTCTCCATTGAACTTTTGGCTTTACTTTCATAGCTTTATGTAATCGTACCCCCCCTACCCAGGGATACATTGCTTGGCCTCCTTGGCCTTCTTCTGAAATATAATTGGAAGCCTCAGTGGCCCCACAACTCTTGCATTTTACCTGCCCATAAAATCAGCACCACGTGAACTCCAACCAAGTCTGCCATTATCTTGAGCAGTACTCAAACCTCTGCAATCATGGTTGCAGAGGCCTAATATGCCAAGATTTCTGAAAGAATTCAGAGGAATGAATTTTTCAGATGGCCCTCTCTGAGTTGGGTGCCTTTCACTTTTGTATACTTGATCTCATGAAGGGAGGGGTTTTGCTGATTCATCACATGCTATCAAGCCACTTTTCCTATTCTCTTGATGTAGAGTACTTGGCTTCTTTTTAACACTAATCCTTTCAACAATCAAGCTCTTCGCTGCTCTAACTTTACAGAAGCTTCATTTTTGGTGAAACTCACAACTTTTAAAACCACCCAACTTTGCCATTTGTTCTTGATTACAAATGTAGACCTGGCTATAAACCCTACCGTGCCTATGTCTTAACCTGAATTCTGGGTTGCCTTGAAATTTCCTCCACCAAGTTAATTACTTCATCAATATTTACTGGGTCTCCTGCCGAGTCTCAGGATATTACCATAATGTAGACAGATTTTCTTCTAGAGCATAACACATATGGTAGTGAGTCCAACTGCCAATGGAGGCCTTGTTCCCACCTGCAACCTCCTGAGCTTGGTCTTTACCATCTGCCTTTTTATAAGCATTCTTGTGTTCTGAGCACCGATCAGAATCTCCTATTAAGCTCAGCTTACAGCATTCTAGGGCTTCTCTAGCTAGCATCTCCAAATTTTCCAAACCAAGTCTAAAGGCTTTTGAATCACACAGTCAGATGCCGTCTCACTTCTCTGGTACCAAAATCTGTCTTAAGTGCTTTCTCATCACTGGAACACAATATATGACCCCCACAATTTAAAGAAGGTAAGATTTATTTAGGTTCACATTTAAGTCTGTGATTGGCTGGCTTAAAAAAGAAAGAGCATGTCAGAAGGGCAGAGTGGAGGAAGAGAAGCTTATGTCAAGGAGATCAGGGAGCAGACAGTGAAGGGAAAAACTGGGGAGGTGAGATATGCCCTTCCAGGTCATGGTCACAGAGACCCGCCTCTTCTGACCAGACTCCACTTCCTAACAGCAAGTCAGCCATAATGTCCTGTAATCCAACACCTTCCAAACACTTGTGGCTCTGGGGACCATTTCAGATCTAAACTATAACACTGACATACTACAGTTAATGATGACAATTATACATGGACATCTCATATAAATAATAATTCTATATAATCTTTGTTCCTTTTAGCATTTCACTGAATTATTAACTTTATTACACATTAACTTTATTGCACATTACATTCCTGGAAGTTGTTATTACTAAAATATGCATGGTTTAGTTTTATTTTTATCAGATGTATAACATCATGAAACCATCATTTAAATCAGCTTATCTAAAGATGTTTTTGGTCAATGAAATCTTGCATTGTAGCAAATTGCCTTAAAATCACATTTCAATTAAAGAGATTTTTTTTCTTTTCTTTTCTTCTCTTTTCTTTTCTTTTCTTTTCTTTTCTTTTGTGGTACCGGGAATCAAACTCAGGACCTCACAATTGCCAGGTAGGTGCTGCTCCACTGAGTTATATCCCTGGCTCGGGATTTTTTTCCTATATGTACCTTGAATCAGATAATAACTTGGCTGCTTACCGAACTTTCTTCTTCATTCTTTTAGAGGGCACAGTGTATGCTCACTATCCAGATGCCCATGAAGTCGGTCGTAGCCACTCGACTGGGTTTGTCCAGCAGAATGCAGGTGAGTGTGTTGCACCTCCTCCTGGGTCCATGAGACTCTCCTCACTCTGAATCCTCTCTCATACAACCTGATTGTCACATGTCAGTACTCAGGGTGTGAACAGTTTACAAATATGGGTGCTATAGGTGATAGACTTTCCTTTAGTATAGGACCCTGAAGGAATTTGTGGAGAAGATCTAATCCCCATCTGCTGCTGTAAGCATAAATTGCTGTCAAGGTAAAATCACACTGATGTTGACTTATCACTTATGTTCTCAAGGATTACCCAAACTATCACCTACTCATAACTTCAGAGGCAGAGGCCCCTGAGAAAACATGTAGGCCATGATTTATAAAAAATATTTAGAAATTAAAATACAATTTATGTAATGAATGACTTAGATAATGAATTAATCATTTCATTCAAGAAAGTAATGATATTCTAAAATTTTTTAAGTGATCCATGTACAAGGAAATTTTTCATATTTTAGATGAATATTAATGAAAATGATATGACTATGTAACAGAGACCATTAGGCATCATAATGAATCTGAAATATTTACCTTTTGATCCTGTATCACAAAAGTTTACTGACTCCTTTCCCTTGGGTTTCTTATTTGCTTGTTTTTGTGCTGGAGATCAAACCTAGAGCCTTGAGCAAGCTAGGAAAGCATTCTACCATCAAGCTACATCTTCACCCACCTGATTCTTCTTCTTAAACTATAGCTGACGATGCACTTTAAACTTATTGAGCTAAAAGGACTATTATATTGGTATTAAATCTCAGGAAAGTGGGAAAGAAAAAGTGTGCAGATGCACGGATTTAAAAGTGTATTTCATATTACAGACACAAAATTTGTGAACCTTAACTTCAGTCATTTCTGCTTTGGTTATACAGGTAGATTATAGAAAATTTGTTGTACATTATATGTTTGGCTTTAGTCTGATACCATTTCTTATCATAACTTTTTTTTTCTTTTGGAGTGACAGTAGGCCAGATAGGAAATTTCAATTGGAGTGATACAGGTAAGTATTAAAATGGATTTACATCACCTGCAAGAGAATTACAAGTTCAAGCCCAGCTTGGGCAATTTAATGAATGCATGAGGCCCTATCTCAAAATAAAAAAACTAAAAAAGGGGTTGGGGGTAGAGCTCAGTGTGAAATCACTGGGATTAGTTACTTTTTTTGTTGCTGAGACAAAATACTCATTACCCAAAGTTAAAAGAGGAAAGGTTTATTGTAGCTCACAGTTTGTAGAGGTTTCAGTTCATAGTGGCTGGCTCCAAGGCAAAGTGGCATGGCAGAGGGGGATTGCAGAGGAGAAACAGTTCATGGCAGGCAGAAGGCAGCAAAGCAGCAAAGTAGTGAAGAAGCAGCCTGCCTTTTGCTGTTCCTTTGTGTCTATCCAGGCTACCTACCCTTTGGCTGTGCCACCCACACCAAGGGTGGGCCTTCCCATTATCAACACCAGGAACTACTATGCCAAACCAATCAGTGGACTAATTTAGTAATCAGACAACTTTAATCCCAGCATCACACACTTAATCTCAGTACCACACATCATAGCTACAGCCACCTCCCAAAAGACCAACCTATGAATGCATGAGGCTCTGGGGGAACATCTAGACACAAGCCATAACACCCAGAATCCACCCAAATTGGTGAATGTACACTAAAATATTTCTAGAAGCAATAAGATATTTAAGTCATAAAGCAGTTGAAAATACTTGAGCAATGAAAGATATAGTTTATTATATAAAATTAATTTAGAAATTTCTCAATCGCTAAAATATGTTAATGATAACAATAAAACTTAAACTTGATATTGTGATCAGGAAGCAATATGATGCCAGGTGTGGTAGCTCATGCCTGTAATCACAGCACTTGGGAGGCTGAGGCAGAGGATCGCCACAAGATTGAGACCAGCCTAGGCTACATAGTGAATTCAAGGCCAGCCTGAACTACATAGCAAACTTTGTCTCAAAAAAAAAAATTAAAAGAGGAAGCAATATGTTTTTCTTTTTCCTTTGTTGCTTTAAAAGGTCAAAATCATGTTTATAATACAAGTTTAATCTGGAGCCTGAAAAATAAGAGTACTATTCTGAATAGTTCTGCATAATAAAAGCTTAGCAAAATTTGTGGGAAATATAATGTAGGGGTTATTGATTCAGGTTTCCCTATGTCCCTGCATTGTGAGTCAACATACTAATTTTCTTTGATGCATATTAATTATATAGAGTTAGTGGCTTCATTCTGGCATGTTTTGACATACATATAGTATCCTTTGATCATTTCCATCCTGTTTCACTTCCCTTCCCATTTCCCCAATTCCTTTTCTCTTCTTTAATAGTTCCCCTTCTACTTTCATTTCTTTCTACCAAGACATTACATATGAAAGAAAACATATAATATTTATCTGTCTGAATCTGCCTTTTTTAACTTAACATGATAATCTCCAGTGCCATTCCTTTTTCCTGAATGTTACATGATTTTTTTCCTCTTTATGGCTGAAGAATACTCTACACCACATTTTCTTCATTCATCAGTTTACTGATACATAGCTGGTTTCCTAGGTTGGCTATTATGAAACATGCAGTAAAAAATAAAACTTGCAGGTTATCTCTATAGTATGCTGACTTTAATACATTCTGGTATATACTGAAGAGTGGTATTCTCACACTAGGAGAGCTGGTATAGCTCTGTATTTAGCTTTTTTAATTTTAAAAAGAAAAAAAACAATGAAAATGATGATACAGAATTTCAAAACAAGATATTAGGATATTAACAATAGTTAATACATTGTGTATTGTTATCTTCAAAGTAGTTGCTCAGATTAAAAGCTATAGGCATGAAAAATCGATCAAACAATGTAAGCACAAACTGTTCATTTCAATGAATGAGATTGGCAGTATAATTATCTTATCTGTTGTGTGATATATATATATATATATATATATATATATATATATATATATATATATATATTCTTTTCCCTTTTACTTGTCTCTTTGCCCATCCCAGTTCTTTCCTTTTGGGCAGTTTCTTCCCTTTCACTTGTGCAATATCTATTGTACATTTTGGATCTCATTTACTCTTTCTTTTCCCTTTTACTTGTCTCTTTGCCCATCCCAGTTCTTTCCTTTTGGGCAGTTTCTTCCCTTTCACTTGTGCAATATCTATTGTACATTTTGGATCTCATTTACTCTTTCATTGTTTTACACTAGGGAGACAATATGATGCTTACACATGTAAATCTGATTTATTTCACTTATGAGTATGGTCTGAAGTTAGATCTATTTCCCTATAAAAGCCTCTAGTTTACCCTTCTTTATAGATGAGTAGTACTCCATTGCATAAAAATACCACATCTTTTTTATCTATTCCTCAGTTGATGGGCATTTGGGTTGTTTCTAAGATCTAGCTATTACAAACTGCGCTGCTATAAACACAGGTGCACATATATCATTGTGTTACGATGAAGAACAGAACAGAATCACAGCCACAAAGAGGCTAGAAACAGCGTTCACATGCATATAAAAATGAGATCAAAAAATAAAGGAGAAAAAGACAAAAACAAAAAAATAAAACCACCACCACAACAAAAAACAAACAAAAGACAGAAAAACAAAGTCACTTGCAGGTTTGTCTCTGCTGTCACTGGTAGACAATGTGTGGAGACAGAGTTCAGGCCCGTGTTGATTTATCCCAGCCAGCCAGCAGTAGCTTTTTGGCGGGGTAGTGCATAATCTCAGTGAGCATCTTCTGACTGAGACCAGACTCATTCAGCCTGCAGCTGTCAGCGCACCTTCCTCTGGCCTGAGCCCAGCTGCGAGCCACTAGATGGAGCCAACAGCCACTCTGAGTTTTGAGCCCAGTCAGCGCCTCTCCAAGATGGCTTCTGGCCAATCACTCTCTCACATGTGGGATGACTGAGCCTTCTGTACTCACTGCCAGCTAGTGCAGTCCTTCACATCCACTGTTCCCCTCCACTGCTGTGTCTCTCTGTGGAGAACTCTGGGATCACCATCAGTCACCGTGTGTCTGCAGGCTTGAACTGCTCCTCTAGCACAGTGAGTCCCATCTCAGGGAGATGGCACTACTGGCCACCTCCTTCTTCACTGAAGTTTTTCTCTTCGCTCTCTCTGTGGGCTTCAATTCACACCTCAGATCCTTCCTGGGTCCAGGGGAGCCACTTCCCTCCTTCTTGTCTTCTTCACTTTACTATATTCCAGCATCTGGATGGCAACTCTCAAAGAAACTCTTTCTCTGCTGTTTACCACTCTGCCATCTTGGTGCCTCCTGGGCCTATGTTTTGAAGCCTTCACCCTATGTGTTCTTCCAGCAGTTTCAAAGTTTGTGGTCTTTTTTTTATATATACAATGGAGTACTACTCAGCAATAAAGAAGGATAAACTTGAGACATTTCTAAGTAAAAGGATGCACCTTGAGACCATACTCAAATGAAATAAATTGGACACACATGGGTAAATATTACATTGTTTCTCTGGTGTGAGAAACTGAAAGTATAAATAAGGATCACAGTGTATAATATATATTGTGAAATGAGAAGATAATGTTCAAATACAAAGAGGCATTAGGGAAGGGAGAGAGGGAAAGGAAGGAAGGGAAAAGAAAAAAATGAGAAAATAAGAGTAAAATGGAAACAAAGCTTTTGTAAATAAGGAGGGGAAGAATGGGGAAAAAAAGGCTTGAGATAAATCATGTGCACGTACAAATTCCCTATGATGAACATGATCATTATGTATATCTGAATTGTACCAATAAGCTTAATTAATTAAAATTTTAGAAAAAAAATCAAAGCAGCAAAAAAAATTTTGAGGTCTTATATTGAGGGCTTTGATATATTTTGAACTGATTTTTCTACAGGATGAGAGAAAACGAGCCTCGTTTTAATTTTATATTAGTAGAATTAATATTGATAAAATGCCCATATTACTGAAATTGCTCTATAGATTCAATTCAGTCACCATCAAAATATCAGTGAAATTCTTCTTTGAACTAGAAAAATGTCATAAGATTTGTATGGAAATACAAAGACTTTAAAAAGACAAAGCAGCCCTGCACAAAAAGAATGCATACTGGAAATCTCATGATATTTGATTCAAAATATACCACAAAGCCAAGTAACATAGCATGATACTTTCATAGAAATAGACACATAGAGCAATGGAATCAAACAAAGAACACAGAAATAAACCCATACAGCTACAGCCATCTGATTCTTGACAAAATTCCAAAGTATATGTTGAAGAAAACAGAACCTCTTTAAGGAATGGTACTGAGAAAACAAGAGAGACTCTTGTAGCAGTCTGTCACAAACAACTGTGTACTTATCTCTCAATATGTTTTGAACTATCATCTGCCGAAGTTTTTATTCAATGGACAAATAATACTTTGAAGCTTTCTTTACAATAATATCATGCTTTCTTTTTTTGTTCTTTTAATAAATTAGAAGAAAATTATTGATTTTTAAATTGATGACATTTTTGTTTTATAAGGTATACTTACTATTTTGGTCTACTAGATTCCAAGAGAAGAAGTTATTAATACTAGGACATCCTATATAAGAATTGAAACTTCAGAGAAAATATTACTATCACAAGTACTGTTTTCACAAAAGACTACTTAGCCCCACATAGTGTTTTATTATGTCAGAGTACCCAGGGTATATGAATTTTGTGCTATTTATTTATTTGTTTATTTATTCTTATGTGGGTACCGGGAGTCGACCTCAGGACCTCGCATGCCAGCAAGCACTTGTGCCGCTGAGCGATATCACCGGCCCTTTTTTTACCTTTATGTGGGTACCGGGAGTCGAACTCAGGACCTCACGCTTGCCAGGCAGGCGCTTATGTCGCTGAGCCATCTCACTGGCCCTATGCTATTTATTTTTAAGTGATTAAACCTTGTTAATTTCATCACAAAATAATTTAATTAATATAATATACATTTGTAAAAGTGGATGTATCCTAATATTCTAATGTTCAGACATTATACTGAGGTGTTTAAGTCGAGCAACAAAGGGAAAAATACTAGAAAAAGACATGAAGAAAAGAGAGCTAGGCAGTGACAGTGTTGAGAGAGAAACAGAGAGACATAACAAATTGTAATGCTACTTTGAAATAAGCAGAAAACAAAACAATCCAAAACAGAACAAAGCAAAATGAACCAACAGAAATATTGAATGCAAATAAACTCCAGAAAACATTGGGATCCCACGGAGAAAAGCAAAAGACTTTAAATACAAGGATAGTCAATGATTTAACCCACTTGTACCTAATACCAGTTTCTATTAAAGCAAAATAACATCAATAATTTGAATGGTAGTTTGTATAAAGTCATTTAAAAAATCTAACTTCTGGGTTTAAATATGTCTCTTATACTCCTATATTTTAATATACGTAGGAAAATCTTAGATTACTAAACACTTTAGCACATCTCTTTTTAAAATGCAATGGCAAATATGTTTAATATCAACTTCTTAAATATCATGTCAGTTTTAAATATATAAAATGTTCCACAGAACACACAAATTTAGTGGCTCATTACAAAAAGCCCTTAGCTTTCTGTGGATCAACATTTTAGCTAGGCTTTGCTTTGAGAATCTTCTTGCCACAACTTCATTTTCTCACCTGTGTGTGTAATGGGTAGATTTTATCTAAAATGCCCCCAAAAAGATAACTCTGTTATATCTCTCTCCCATCAACCCAATATTCTAGCACAAAGTTTTCCTGTTTGGTGCAGAGTCATAAGCTCAACCTAGCAAGAAGACCAGAGTAGAAATATACTCAGTGCTCGGTAATCCTCAGCTTGCTTCACAGTGACTATTTTAAAATTGGCCAAAGAAAGTCACATGGCTGAGCCTTAATTAATGAGGAGGAGCACTACGAACATATAATCCAGGACAATGCTTAAAAGGGTCACTCAGTGAACCTATCAATGCAACCATTCTGGCACAAACTGCTTGTGTACTTCACATACTTACTATTTTCCTGTACGTCTTTTTCTCTAAGTCAACACCCACCAAGTCTACCTCATTTCCCCCCAATGAAGTACTTTTTAAAAATATTTCTAATCAATTTTGTTGGTGTATAATTTAAATATAACAAAATCAATCTAATTTGAGTGCACAGTTGCATGGATTTTGAAGAATATATACATGAGTCAAGTTGCAGAATATTTCCATAATTTTGAAACATTCACTCATGGTTCTTTGTTGAAATGACCAATGCCCTAGACTAGAAAACTTTATATGATTTTATTTTTTAGATCAGTTATATATTCATAGCAAAATTGAACAAAATGTAAAATTTCCTGTATGCCTCCTGCTGCATTCATGAGTAGCTTCTTGCACTACTAGTACCCTCTATCGTTGTTATATTTGTTGTAATGGATGGACCAACCTTGATACACCATTATAACCCAAGGCTATACTAGTTTACACTAGGGTTTACTCCTAGTAGTGTGTACTCTAAAGGTTTTGACAGATATATAAGATGTATCCACCATTACACTACACAGAGCAGTTTCAGTCCCCTGCACATCTTCTGTGCTTTCTATAGTCATCAATTTCTCCTCCTTTGCTTTGTCAGCTGCTGAGTTTTAAAATGTCTCCAGAGTTTTGTCTTCTTCAGAATACCCTATAGTTGGAATAATACAGTACACAGTATTTTCAGACTGGGTTCTTTCACAAAGATATATGCATTTTAGTTTCCTCCTTTTTTCATGTTTTGTAGCTCATCTTATTTTAGTGCTGGACATTTCCATGTAAATATTTACAGTGATTTATTCAGCCATTCACCAACTGTAGCACATCTTGATTGTTCCAAGTTCAATTAAAAATAATATATATTTATGTGCATAATTTTATTGCTAAAGATTAGTTTCTTCTGTTCTAGAATTTTATATACATGGACTGATTCAATTTTGTCTATTCGTGTTTCATCTCTATTGCTTAGCATAATATTTTATGATCTATCTAGACAATAGTTGCATATATCGTGTTTATCTATTCAACTATTAATAGATATTTGAACTGTTTCCATTTTGGTGACATGATGAATAAGAACGATACACATTTTTATACAGAGCTTTTGAAAGTTACATTTTTTTTCTTAACTATGCACTTCAGAATGCTACTATTGACTCATCTTACATGAACATTTTTAACTATAAAACCTGTCAAACTATTTTCTAACATGATTCCAACAGGAACATAGAAAATTTCAAATTACTAAGACATCCTTTCCAACAGGAAAGATATATAATTGAATGATATATCATCATTCTTTTTTTTTTTTTTTTTTTTTTTTGTGGGTACCGGGGGATCGACCTCAGGACCTCGCGCGCCAACAGGCACCCGTGCCACTGAGCGATATCACCGGCCCCTTTTCCGTATGTGGGATCCGGGAGTCGAACTCGGACCCTCGCGCTTGCAAGGCAGGTGCTTACGCCACTGAGCCATCTCACCGGCCCTATATCATCATTCTTTAACAATTTTTAGCTGTCCTTCTCCTTTAGAATGCCAAAAACAATGTTAAATAATATGAATAAGAAAGAAAACACACTTATTCAGGAAATATAATATTCATAAAATTGAAACAATCAGACTAAAAAAGGACAAATATTTGTAAAGCAAAGTTTTGCACCTATCTTTCCAGTGTAGCTGAGTTTATGTAGGTGTTCATCTTTGAAATTTGTATAAAATGACACAGAAAGACACCAAATAAACTATTCATAAATGTAAAATTGATTTCTATTGAAATAAATAAGAGACAAAATGTGTAGACAAATGAGTGAACATAATTGGTGAATATCATTCTCAGGAATAAAATTTGCTGCAAAATATTGTAACTAAAGTCTTTTCTTATATAAGTATCCTGTTGTGAATTAGTTTTACTGGGACTTCCTGACTCCACCTCTTAGCTCTTGTTCATGGCATTTGAGCTCTCAAACTGTCTAGTATTAGCTCTCATTGCACTGGCAAATATTGGTAGTTCCATTCTCTGTAAGTTTAGCCATCTTGTACTGTTATTTCTTTATTATATTTCTATTGCAATCTTCTCATTAAGTTTCTTAATTCCTTGTGTCTTTTGTACTTCAAATATTGCCAGCATATTTCAAAACTGTATCTGTTAAATTAAGCAGACTATAATCTAAACTTTGTTATTTATCTTTTCTGTTACCCTAATTTTGACAGTATATTTCTCCCAGTTTTGACGACATATTTTCCCATAATTCCGTAAAGAAAAAATTGATTTGAAAAATAATTTGAACGTATAATGTGATATTATCTTCAAAGATCACATACTGAAGATTGTATGCATGTACATGCACACACATGTTATATTCAGATTCTCTGACTTGAAAAGTGGTAAAGTACATTCTATGCATTATTTAATGGATTCATATATCATGCCCTTTTTAAACTACGTCCAACAAAAAGTACTGTGTTTAAATACTCATCAAAATACTCATATCTACTGGTAGTTATTAAGAATTCAATGACTGCATAAATTTAAAGGTTGAGCTGAAGAGAGAACATAACTCCTCAAGGATTAGTAGTAACTCTGGGAGGGCACAGGGCATTTCTAAACATCACTTTATCTTTAGCACTTAGTAAGGACAGCATTGAATGAGTACACTAGAGGACTTCATAAGCAATAATCAATTGTATTCAAGGGGCTGTTCAGATGTTTTTAAGCATTATTCAATTATTTACCTCACAATCTTCATACATTTTGACTGCCATTCTAAATCAAAAAAGATATGCATATAATGGATAGAAATTACCTGGAAAAAAATCCACACAACTTAATCCTCACTCTCTATACAAAAGTTTCTTTAGAAAAGACTTCATGTAACATTTTAGCACAGAATTAAAAAAGAAACAGAAACCCAGACATTTTTATTAACAATAAATCTTTCTTGTTAAAAATACAAGGAAAGAATGTGAAATCTCCATACAGTCATTAAATAGGTGCTGGGGTAGTTTAATGCTTCTAGTAGCAAATAATAAGGTCAAAAAAGAAAATGCTTGCGCAGGGCCAGGTTTTGAACTTTGGCCTTGAGATAGTTACAGTTTTTAACCCTCAGGCCACATAACAAGAAACACTCAATAAAAGCAAAATTTGGTTCATATGTGGCCAGAAATTTAGCATTATTGAATGTACCCCTACTTTTGCAGTAGACGATTATCATTTTACTATTGTCTCGCTGACTTCCATCTTGTCCTTTCCAGTTGTTCTTCACCAGTAACCTGTATTTGAGTTCATTTTTTTGTCCTAGAAGTAAAAGTGTGTGTTAAATACCAGCAGATCCTTTGCTTGCTGAAGTCAGTCAAAGGTCCTCGACTCTGTGTGTGTGTGTGTGTGTGTGTGTGTGTGTGTGCGCGCGCGCGCGAATGCCTATGCAGGGTCCCCTGTGTGTTATGTTCTAAGCCAGACTTTCAAAATATCTCTTTAGGTTTAGGAATTCAGGTTTGGAGGAAATATTACAATTTTGAATGTATGTTTAATTATGACTTAGATAAATTTGGAGATAAAGGATATTCACAGCACCTCTCTGTTGGGTAATTTTTCTCCCATATTGTTCTTCAACACACAAGGCATTTTAACCTTACAATTCGATCTGATTTTCTTTTAAATGGATGGTGTAGCACAGGTAAGACGTACATTGCATTACTGTATACTAAATACTTTTTTAAAGGAACTAGCTATAGCAAGACCTTTTATTTATGCTAATTGATCCCAGCTGAGCTTGGAAGACAGCCTGGCCGGAGAGCCTTCAAAGACTTGCCAACGGACTGTCAGATTTGATAACTCACACCACTCTGAACTTGGCTCAGAGAGGTCAGTTACAGAGTGAACGCTAAACCCCACCCCCATATCCAAGCCTGCTTAAAAATGCAGGAACATTGCCAGCTGACTTGCAAGCAGCTAGATTTTCAACTTTGTTTTAAGAGGCTCATGTTTTCTTGGAGCTAGGGATGGGCTGGTGAGCAAAGAAAAGACATTCCCATGTGGAGTTACAGAGCAGATGAACTGTCCCGTGTGCTGGGAAGCATCTGTTTTTATTAAAACATGGTCTATGCATCAGCCTAAGGATTTAGGATGAACTGGGCATATAACAAAGCCTTAAATTATGCTTATTTTATTGAATAACTGAATACATCCCTGCTATTGTTTTTGATTGTTTTATGTTATTTTAATCTTTTTTCACATACAGTTCCTCATTTACAGAATATACAAAGACTGTTGCTATTCCTCATTATCAAAACTCCAGTCAAATGGTCCCTAGAAGGAGAATAATAGGCAATATAAAGTTGTAAACAACATGAAGGAAAAGGAACAATAGTTGTCTCTTCATTGTTACAGCTTTTTTGTTAAACAAAACTCCTTGGCTCACAAAGGGACTTCAAGAAATATTTGTTGGATGAATAAAGAAAGAAAGAAATAATTGCATGAATGACAATCTAATTCAATGTTTTTATCTTTCTTTTTGTTTAATAAACTCCTGCACTAGTTTTACTTTTTAAGGTACTTCGTTAGGAGATTATTTAAAGCATTTACTAATCATTTTCTTAGAAATCTACTGACAGCTTCCTAAATTTTTAATGCAAATTTTTAAAAGCTGAGAAGAGGATTTTAGGTTGAAATTCCTTTTCTTTTTCCATTTTCTAATTTATGAATATATGGCACTTCTTCATATTTTTACCATCATATCTAAAATTTGGCTTATACCACATAATGGACTAGAGATGACTACAAATTATTTGCCCCTTTTCATTGATATGAGGGATCTGCGTCTCATCCCCTGGAATCCTGACAGGTGCTATGACCCATTATGTAACATTCAAACCAGGTATGGTGGCACATGCCTGTAATCCCAGCATTCTGGGAGACTGAGGCAGAATTGCAAATTCGAGCTCTGCCTGGAGACCTAGGTAACATAGCAAGATCCTGTTTCAAAACTGAATAAATAAATAAATAAATAAATGAACAGGCTGGAGACATAGCTCAAACATAAAAATGCATTTTCATTATTAAATGCTATTTTCAAACATACCAAATATGCTTATAATATATACTAGGAGAAAAACAAAGTGTAATTCCAACTATGACTTTTTAAATATGACACCCTAAGAGAAATAATTTACTCTAATATGCATCTATGTTAAAATTTTACACTTGCTATAAATCAAATGGATTATAGCCTTATGATGCCATTAAAATACTTAAAGCTAAACTTTAGATTTATGGTTCTGAGATTTAGATTTGTACTAGAGTTTATTTCAGGAGCTTTAAAAAAAATAGCAGGGCTATGGACAACTCAAATTTTAACTGATTATATAAACATAGGCCAGGCATCAGGTAATTTCATGTGGAGTTCTCCTTAGCAAGCCATCATACACAATTACCTCCTTTATTTGTTACAAAATCCATTCGATGCTGAGTTTATTTATTACTTCTTTCAGTAATACTTGTGGGTTTAAGGTAGACTAAGGTCTATACTTGGAGAGTTTATCAATATGAAAAGCATGCTGTGGATGGACGTGCTGACAAGTATCGATCACTGCAGGGTGGTCCCTTACCTGGGTTAGAAACAGATTGCCTTTTGCATCAGTTTACTCAATGCAGTCATCTTGTAAAACGTTACAGTTCTATCATAAGATCATGAAAGGAAGAAGTAATGACAAATTTCAAATTTTGATTATGTAAATCTCACTTCATGTACATTGTTGGATCAATTTATGTGGACATATTCCTTAATTATCTGAAAATCAAGAAAAGTTAGTAAGTGATGGGGTTCTTCTGCACAACAATTGTAACACATTTTCCATTATTCCTTTGTGACTTGCTGTGAAATGATTCAACCAGCTACTGGATTGAGAATTACTATCTGATAGAAAGCTTATGCTGAAGCTATAGGAAATGTTACAATTCACTGTGGCTTCTTTTCTGTATTAATGTGGACATTAGCTGGAGTATGACAAATATGACTGGAGTTCACATGGTAGAAGTTTATATTTCTCTCTTTCATAAAGTGCCAAGCAGTTTAGGGTAGGATCCTCTCTTAGTTAATTTTTTCACTGCTGGGACAAAATACCCAATACCCACAAGTTAAAGGAGGGAAAGTTTATGTAGCTCACGGTTTGTAGAGGTTTCGGTCCATAGTCAGATGGCTCCAAGTCAGGGTGTCATGGCAGAGGGGCACTGCAGAGGAGAAGCATTCATGGCAGGGCAGGGCATGCAGAAGGCAGCAAAGCAGCAAAGCTGCAAAGCAGTAGCAGTAGTATGCCTCTCCCTTTCTATTCCATCCAGGTTACCTGCCTTTTGGATGGTGCCACTCAGACACATGCTAGTTCCAATCAGTGGAATAGTCCACACACCCTTAATCCCAGCATCACTTTAGTCCACAATTACAAACCCTACATCCAGTACCTCCAAGAAGCCCCACCTGTGAATACATGAGGCTTTGAGGGGACATCTAGATACAAGCCATAACAGATCCCAAATATAACTGGGGTTAACAAAATAGAAGTTTATATACCTCTCTTTTGTAAAATGCTAAGCAGTTCCGGTAGCTCTACTCTGCAATGTAAAAAGGAGACTAAGTTTCCTTTGTTCTTTTATACAGTGACCCTAATGCTTCCTAGAATGCTGTACTTCCCTTTAAGCTTTTGCTGTGGACAGAAAAGAAGAGGAAGAGGGAAAAAAGATTGCACAGTTTTTCCTCTAAGGGCTCCTCTCCTAAGGTGGATGCTGAACTTTCCTTCATGTCCTGATAGGTCTAAGACTTAGCCATGCGGGCACGCAAAAGTTAGGAATGTAGTATTAATTTATGGTATCTGTGTGTATGGATAAGATTTCTATTAGTATAGGAGAAGAAGATTATGGATATATAGAGCCAGCTAACAGTGTTCATCAAATTATTTATCATTTATTTAATACTCTAAGACCATCTAGTAGAGAACCAACAACATTGCCTTTATGCATATCATAGTTTGGGCCACTGAAATAAAACACCATAGACTAAGTGGCTTTTAAGTAATAGAAATTGATTTCTCAAAGTTCTGGAGAGTGGAAATCCAAGGTCAAGGTGCTAACATAGTCAAGTTCTGGTGAGGGCCTTCTCTTGGTGTGCAGACTGCTGATTTTTCACTAAGTCCTCATGTGGCAGAAGGGAAGAACTCTGGTATATTCATTCCCATTACAAAGGAAATGGTCTCATAACCTAAGCACCTTCTCAAAGCCCAATCACTTTTGGAAATTAGTTTTCAACATATAAATTTAGAAGGATGCAAACATTTAGACCAATAGTCAATCTTAGCAAAATGAAAAAGTGGAACAAAAAAATCTGTTTTCTGTAAACACCTCCTCTCTAAGAATTTTGTGCCTTTGTGATGACTTACGTCTCCTCAGATTTCCCTAATGTTGCACACATACAGCACAAATATAGCACATTAGTTAGTCCTGGATAATGTTCCAAATTCCGTGTCCCTGTTTTCATTCTCAGATAAACTGAAATAGACAAATAATGAAAAAGTTTAAATTATCCTTTAATTACCTAATGATATTGTACTCCAGTATATGATCTTAGGGAGAAATGTTAATCAATCCCTTTCCTTAAAAATATATTTAGAACGCTTAAAGTTAAGTAGTAATGTTAAAAATATCCACATTGTAGTACAGGATTAGCAGTTAGTTTTTCATTAGAAATCACCCTTACTTATCTTCATTTATGCCATGCCATAAATGTGAAAAGCAGGTCTTGATCAGTAATCTCGTCTGATATAACCTGGCACTATCCATCTTTCCTTTAGAATATCTCCTATCTATCTATCTAATCCCTAATCAATTATATCTCTAGATGAATTACCAGGGAGAAGAACAAGCCAACTGAACCAAAACCTTTTAAACTATATTTGTCTTTCCTTGAGATTAATATCATATGAAAAAGTAACATCCTTTCTTATCCTAGTAGGTGCTAAGCAGCAACCTGGGGGTAGAATCTTGCCTTTCACCCTCTTCCAACAGTATGGAGTCAGCATGGAGGCTGTGGGGAGAGCTCTGAGTCCCACCCTCCTTTCAAAGAAAGGAGGTGCCATCCTTTCCCCACTAAGACTGTGACAACTCTGACTTCTAGCCTCGTGCTGCAGCCCAAGACCTCACTCTCCCTGTAGAACTCTGACTTCCATCCCCCTCCCCAACAGTAAGGAGATGACACCTGTTCTGTTCACCAGCAGCAGGCAGAATTCTGTTACTTGCCCCATTCCAGTACCTGGAGGCACCTCTACCTGCTGAAGCCTGGTGGAGGAATTCTGGCACCCATGTCTGACCTGTACTCGTGACTAGGTGCCTCTCCCCTTGGACACGTGCGTACAATCTGAACTCCACCACACTCCTCTGGTAGTGTGATTTCTCTTTCTCCCCAGCCTATGCTTAAGAGACAGTAAGAATCCTGTCACCTGAGTAATTAATTAATATAAAACTAGGAAAAAGCAGACTGTATTATCATTGAAATTTGACATCAACCCACAAAAGCAGGCCAGAACATATACTGTAAGCCTAAATAGAGTAAAAACTTGCTTAAGTAAAAGCTTACTCTCACAGCATAATAAAATGTTCAAGTTATAGTTCAAAGTCACTATGTAGCAGTGCCTTGGAAAATTTTGAATCAAATGAGAAATGACAGTCAGTAGACTCTCATATCAACATGGGATAAATGTTAGAGTTTATGGACAAGGGTTTTAAAGAAGGTATCATAAAAATATTCCAAATAGCAATTGTGTATTCAGTGGGAAACAAATGAAAAATAAAAAAAGATAGAAGGTATAAATATCCAAATGCAAATTTTATAAATGAAAAATATAGTAATCAAAATAAATTGTCAATGAATAGTTTAATTGAAGAATGGAAATAACAAAGAAAAGAAATATGAAAGTATAACTTTGACATATTGATTTCATTTTTTTTTTTTTTTTTAATATGGGTACCAGGAGTCGAATGCAAGACCTCGCGCTTGCGAGGCAAGTGCTTATGCCGCTGAGCTATCTCACCGGCCGGATATCATTTCTTTTGTAGGTATACAAGGAGTACAACTGATGGATCATATGGTAGTTTTATTTTTAATTTTTTATGGAATCTTCATACTGTTTTCTGTAATGGTTATAGTAATTCAAGGGACAGTGTGCAAGTATTTGTTATATTTTGTCTTTTTGATACATTGCTACATGAATGAGGTAGCAATGGTTTCCACTGGCATTTTTCTGATGATTAGTGATGATAATTATGTTTTTCTAGACCTGTTAGACACTTGTATGCCTTCTTTTTTTTTTTTTTTTTTGTGGGTACCGGGGATCGACCTCAGGACCTCGCGTGCCAGCAGGCGCCCGTGCCGCTGAGCGATATCACCGGCCCTTTTTTCGTATGTGGGTTCCGGGAGTCGAACTCGGGCCCTCGTGCTTGCCAGGTAGGTGCTTATGCCACTGTGCCATCTCACCGGCCCCTGCATGCCTTCTTTTAGTGAATGTCTTTTTATATTTATTATCCATTTTCTATGGGTATTTTTTTTTCTTGGTATTGGGGATTGAATGAAAGGTCTTTGCATTGAGTTACTTCCCCAGCCCTTTTTATTTTTAATTTGAGACAGTCTCACTTAGTCACTAAGTTTCTCGGTGGTCTCACTGAGACCCTCCTGCCTACGCCTTCCAGAATGCTGGGACCACAGGCTTATGACACCATGTCTGACTACCACTGAGTTGTTTGATTTCCTTATATTTTGTGGGCATTATCGCCTTATCTGATATATAGTTTGCAAACATTTTCTTGCATTGTATAGGTTGTCTCTGCAATTTGTTGATGGTTTCATTTGTTGCTCAGGGCATTTATATTTGATGTAATCTTATTTGTTTACTTTTCGGTTTGTTCCCATGCTTAGGGGGTTACCTCCAAAAAGTTGTTGACCATTCCAAGTTCTTGAAGCATTTCTCCTATCTGCTACTAGGAGTGTCATAGTTTCAAATCTTACATTAAAATCTTTAGTCTTATGTTTGACCCGTTGAAGAGGAGAACCAATGACCAAAACATAATCATTTTATTTTAAAAATATTTTGGACATCAGCACAATTTGCATTTTATCTTACTTTCTCATGAGGAGTGTTATAGTTTATATCTAAATATCCCCCCTAAGCCTCATGTGTCTGTAAGGTGATTAGATCATGGGGTGTCACATCACCAGTGCATTCTTTGATGAGTGCATAGCCTACTTGCTATTAGAGGATGGGGCTTGGTTAGAGGCAGCTCACAGGGTACCTGACCTGGAAGGGTTTAATCTCATTCCTAAACTCTCCCCTTCTCTCTTTGCTTCCTGGCTGCCATGAGTTGAGTATATATACTTTTTTCCAACCATGTCTTGCTGTCATCTTATTCCTGCCATACAGCCTGTTGAAAATCCACAGAAACCATGAGCCAAAATACACATCTTTCTTTCTTCTTTCTTTCTTTTTTTCTTTCTTTCATCCTTCCTTCCTTCCTTCCTTCTTTCCTTTCTTCCTTCCTTCCTTCTTGCAACCTTTCTTCCTCCCTTTCTTTCTTTTGAAAAGAGTTTTTTATATTATTACCTATTTGCTGTGCACAGTGATTATACTCATTTTGAGTTGGCATATATTCATAACATCTGAAATCCACTGCTCTATTCTCCCTCTTCCTTTCCTCCATCTCTCAATTTTCTTCCTATCTGCAATGGATCTATCTGCTTAATTCATATTATCTATCTTTTATTTTACTCTTTAAGTTATTTATAATTCAGGTTTCTCCTATAAAAGAAATCATGCAATATTTGTGCTTATGTGTCTGATTTACTTCATTTAAAATTATATCAGAAGCTGCATCCGTTTTCTTACGCATGACTCAGATTTATCCTTCTTTATAACTGAGCGGCATTCCATTGTGCATACATATCACACTTTCTTTACGCATTCACCTGTTTGTGGGTGTACAGCTTGCTTCAAAGATTTAGCTATTATGACTCATGTTGCTATAAACATGAATATGTATGTATCACTGTAATATGATGTCTTTAACTCTTTTGGGAAGATAACTACATATCTAAGTTGAATGGAATGTTTAGATTTTTTTAGTTTAGTTTAGATTTTTTGAAGAATCTCCATACTGATTTTCATCAGTGGTTGTACTTATTTACATTCCCACCAACGATATAAAAGGATTCCTTTTTCCCTACAGGCTCACCAGCATTTGATACTATTTGATTTTTTGATGAAAGTCATCCTTTCTGGCGTAAGTTGGAATCTCAGTGTTGTTTTAATCTGCATTTCTCTTATGGCCATTGATGCTGAACATTTTTTCATGCATTTGTAGGCCATTTGTAATTCTTTTGAGACGTGCCTATTCATTTCAATTTACTGTCTTTTATTTCTGCAGATCTAATTATCTGAATTCTTTATATATTTTAGATTTTAGTCCTTGTCTGAAGAGTAGCTGGCAAAAATTTTGTCTCTTCTCTGCATTGCATGTCTCCTTTCTTTGCAGAAGCTTTAGTTTTGTGAAGTCCCATTTGTTGAATCTTGATATTCCTTGTTCAATTGATGTATTGTTCCAAAAGCCTTTAACTATGCTTATTTTTTCAAGAGTTTTACCCATTTTGTCTACCATCAGGTTATTTCTGTTTTAATATCTAGGGTTTTGATCCGTTTTTATTTTATTTGAGTACATTGAGAGACATGGGTCTAGATCTAGTCTTCTGAATGTGAATAACCAGTTTTCCCAGCACCCTTTGTTCAAGAAATGTTTGTGTTCCTCAGTGTATGTTTTATCCACTGTGTCAAAGATTAGGTGATTGAATGTGCCTGACTGGTATTGTTTGTGCATCTTTTACTCTGTTTCATTTTTTGCATGTCTATTGTATATTCGTGCCAGTTTCATTCTGTTTTTTTAAATCACTATAGCTTTGTACTATAACTTGATAATTGTAGATAACATGTGATGCCTTCCACTTTACTATTGTTACCCAGGATTTCTTTTGCTATTCTGGGTCTCTTGTGGTTCCATGGGAATTTTGGGATCGTTTTCTCTAGTTTTGAGAGGAACACTATAGGTGTTTTGTTTGAGATTGGATTAAATATATATCAGTTTTGATATTATAGCCATTTTGACAATATTGGTTTTACCCCAGCAATAGGGGATGTCTTTTCATGTCTGATGTCCTCATCGATCTTCTTTTTCTGAGTACTATAGCTTTCAGTTTAATGGTATTTCACTTCCTTGTTTAATTTCTAAGTATTTAATTTTTCTTGAAGCAGTTGTAAATGGTATTGTTTTCCTAATTTCTTTCTCAGTGGGTTCATTATTGGTATGCAGGAATGTTACTGATTTTTGTGTTCTTTTTTATCCTGCTACACTGCTGAATTTGTCCTAGAAATCTTTTGGTGGAACTTTTTGGGTTTCCTATGTAAACATCATGTCATCTATGATGAAGATAGTTTGACCTTTTCCTTTGGCATATATATATATACATATATATATATATAAATATATATATATAGTTATATATAAAGTACATATAGAAATAAAAGATACATATAAATAGGAATATATAAAAGGAATATATAAAATATATATAGAAATAAAAGATATATAGGTATATATAATATATATAGAAATAAAAGATGTATACATAGCTATAGATACAGATATAGATATGCTTTTTATTTCTTTCTCTTGCCTGATTACTCTCATTCAAGGATTATATTTAACAGGAGTGGTGAAAAAGATATCCTTGTATTGTTTTTGCTTTTAGAGAAAAAGCTTTCAGGTTTTCCATGTTTAATATGAGTTTAGCTGTAGGTTTGTCATATGTATATGTCTTTTATCAGATTGAGATAAGGTCCTTCTATGTCAATTTTCACCATGGGCTTTATCATGAATTGATATTGGATTTTGTCAAGTATATTTTCTGCATTTAGTGAGATGATCATATGATTTCTGTCCTTGCTTGTGTTTATGTGATGTATTATATTTATTGATTTATGTGTATTGACCCATCCTTGCATACCTGGGAGAAAGCCTAATTGGTCATGACATAAGATCTTTTTGATAATTTGTTGCATTCTCATTGCCAGCATTATGTTGAGGATTTCTGCACCTATGTTAATGAAAGAGATTGACTTGCACTTTTTTTTTTTTTTAGTTGAAGCCTTCTCTGGTTTTACAATCCAGGTAATTCTAGCTTGCAGGAATGAATTTAACAGTTCTCTTTCCTTTAAATTTCATTGACCAGTTTGAAGAGTATTGGCATTAGCGCTTTCCTGAAGTTCTTGTAGAATGCAGCAGTGAATCCATTGAGTCCTGGAATTTATTTAAGTGGGAGATTTTTTTTATTACTGCCTCACTTTCATTGACTGTTATTAGACTGTTCAGTGCTTTTATATATTTTTGGTTCAGTTTTGGCAATTCATATGTGTCTAGGAATACATCCATTTCTTTTTGATTTTCCAATTTATTGGCATACAGATTTTCAAAGTAGTTACCAATAATCTAGATTTCAGGGATAACTGTTGTGACTTCAACTTTTTCATTTCTAGTTGCATTGGTCTGGCTTTTTCTTTTCTTCTTTTGGTATATGTGCCAAAGGGCATGCCTATTTTTTTAATTCTTTTGATGAAGCACCTCTTCGATTCATTGACTCTGCATTTTTTTCCAATTTCATTAATTTCTCACCTGATTTTTATAATGCCATTCCTTGCATTAGCTTTAAATTTGGATTGTTCTTGTTTTTTTGTAGGACCTTGAGGTGTATTATTAGGTTGTTTAATTTGGCTCGATTTGTTTTTCTAATGTTGGTATTCACAACTATATAATCTCTTAAAAGTGCTTGTATTGTGATCCATAGGTTCTGGTATGCTGTGCTGGTGTTATCATTTGATTCTAGGAATTATTTAATTTCTTCTTTGATCTTTTCTGTGACCTTTTGGTTATTCAAGAGTGTATTGTTAAAATTCAATGTGTTCGCATAATTTCTGTGGTTTTTTTGGTCACTGATTTCTAATTGCACTATAATCTGGTAATATGCATGGGATAATTCCAATTTTTTGTATTTATGTAAACATAGTTTATGATCTAGTATGTGTTTTATTTTGGAGATAGTTCCATGTGCTGCTGAGAAAAATGTGTATTCTGTTATTGTTGTGTGAAAAACTGTAGATGTGCATTAGGTTCATATGTTCAATGGTGTATTGACCTCTGGTATTTCTTTTTATGCATGTGTGTAGTTCATCTGTTTATTTGTGATAGTGAGGTATTGAAGTCCCCCACTATGATTTTATTGATGTTTATCTAATCTTTTATTTCCAGTAGTGTTTGTTTTGTAGAGTTGGGTGCCCCAGTATTTTGGTGCATACATATTTACAATTATTATCTCTTCCTATTGAATTGTTCTGTTATACAGTATGCAGTAACCTCTTTTGCCTGTTCTGATCAGTTTGCACTTCATGTCCACTTTTTCTGAACATTGGATAACTACTCCTACTTGCTTCTGGGTTCTCATTTCATGGAAAGTTATTTTCAATCCTGTGATTTTTAGTCTATAAATTTTTTTGTATTAAATGTGTCTCTTGTATGCAAATACAGTAAAGTTTTTGTTTTTGATCCAGTATGTCAATTTATGTCTTTTGATGGGAAGTTGAGACCATTTACAGTGAGAGGTATTCTAGAAGATATTCATTCACTCCTGTGACTGCATTTTTTTGTGTTTCTCATTCCTTTATTTTCCCCTTCTGCTTTACAGCTCATCCATCCTGCTTGACATTTTCATTCAATTAGAGATTTTGGTATCATTGACTTCATTATCTCTGTAAAAGATACTTTTGAAAAGTTTTTGGAGTGCTGGTTTGCTGCTTATGAATTTCTTAAGGTATTCTTGGTTATAAAGAATGTTTATTTCTCTAGGAATTTTTTTTTTTGTGGGTACCGGGGGGTCGACCTCAGGACCTCGCACGCCAACAGGCACCCGTGCCGCTGAGCGATATCACCGGCCCCTTTTTTGTATGTGGGTTCCTGGAGTCGAACTCGGGCCCTCGCGCTTGCAAGGCAGGCGCTTTATGCCGCTGAGCCATCTCACCGGCCCAAGGAATTTTTAAAGATAATTTTGCATGATGTATTAGTCTGGATTGAATGCTATTTTCTTTTAGGGGCTGAAACACTTCACTCAAACATCCTAGACTTCAAAGTTGAGCAGTGTTGAAAAGTGTGCTGCAATTTGTATGGGTTTTTACCTTTATAAGTGATTTGTTGGTTTTCTCCAACAGCTTTTAAGATTCTGTCCTAGTGTTGGACTTTATGGATTTTGCCTGTGATGTGTAATGGAAAAGTGGTTTTCTGGTCACAGTTATTTGTGGTTTTATATGCCTCCCTTATCTGTATATTGAACTCTTTCCCTGTATTCTTGCTATGATTTCTGTAAACAGATATTTTTATGCTATTCGTGCCATCTTCTGATTTTTCTCTAACTCCAATTAATGTAAGTAAATGTTCTTTGCATTATCTAGCCACTGTTTGATGTATTTCCCATGATCCCTTGTTGTTTGTAAGGTATCTCTAAGTATATGGTTACCTGCATCAGACCCATTTCTAGTTCTGACACTCTCTCCTCACACCAGTCACTTCTGTTGCCCATACTTGCAACAGAAATTTTTATCACCTGGATTTCTGTTTGGTACCTTTTTATGGACTCTAATTCTTTGCTAACCCAGTATTTCATATTTTGAATCATGTTGGTTAATTCATCCAGCTTTTTATTGTATCTTCTTTAAGCTCACTGACCATTATGTTATTAAATCCATTATCTGTTTAGTTGTATCAACTTTAAAGTCACCAAGCACCTTTTGATTTGTTTGTTTCTTCTTCAATAATTTCATAAAATTTAGCTATATGTTTTTTGCTTTCATAACCATTGATGTCTCTTGGATTAGCTTTGGGGGAGTTGGGAGATTTGGGAGGCACTTTTGTGCCTTTTGTCCCTTTATGTTCCTATGATTTTTGTGTATGGGTTGAGAATCAATTAGAGTGGAAAGATTCTTTTGCTAGTCTGTATATGACTTTAGTAGTGGCTGCTTACCAGTCATGTGATCTTGGCTTTCTGTTTTCATATTTATCTACCTTTTCAACCTACTCAATTTAATAGGATCAGACTAGGTTGCTGTTACATGGATCCCTTCTAAACAGATTCAACCATATACAATCATGTACATTAAAACTTGTAGCAATTTCACCTTTCAATTTATGCCCTATGCAGACTGTACATTGCACACTGTACTATAGTACAGTGTAGACTGTGCTATACTGTTACTACCAGGTACAAGGGGATGTGGAGCAGTTGGGGAAGGAAGAGGGGAAGAGAAAAAGAAAGGGAGTAAGTCAGGAAGAAGAGAAGTAGAGAAAGGAAATACCAATAAGTGAAAAACAGACAGGAGATCAAATTGGAATTATTTTTATAGCTAAAGTGCTAGCCCTGAGTGGGTCTGAGAGGCTATCCGTGGGAGCAGGAGAAGGAATGAGAGGGAGGAAAATATAATTGGAGATTGAGGGAAGCTCTGGAAATATCAGAATCTGTTAATATGTTGTTAATTATCTTGTATTTGGATTTTCTATGCACAATTTTGGTGAAAGTTATCCTGACTTGCTCAGGAAAGGTATTATTTAAGTTAAAGGACCACTTAATTCTTATTCTCCTTTACGTATTTACAGATACATTATACAAGGGTACCTTGGTTCACGAACTTAATTCTTTCCACAATTCTTATCACAGAATTTGTTCCACGATTCTGGTTGCAACTGATCCTGTGACCAGAATCATGGAAAGAAATATCTATTTATCTACATATCTATATATCATCTATATATCTATATATCTATATATTTCTGTATCAAATCAGATGGAAGAAGGAAAGGAGGAGAGGAGAAATAAAGGGACGAAAAGGGAAGAGCAGAGAAGAAAAAGAAGACAAAGGAAAAAAGACTAAGAGAGAAAAAGAGCCCCCCTCCAAATACCTTGTGCAGTTATGAAAACACAAAATCAAAGTGACCCCTGAGCACCGCCCCCCACCCCCACCCCGTGGCCATGATTTGCTTAACTGCCTGTCTGTGAGCAAGGAGGCTTTTCAGTTTGGATGGCCCTTTGCGAAAGCCTCCTGGCTGCAAGCCCTGCTCTGGGTGTGGCCAACGGTAGGGCTCCGTCTCTGTCCCAAGATCTGATCACCTTCAGTTAACTGGGGGAGCACAGTATGCAGGGTAAGTGGCCCTGAACCCAGTTCTATGCTAACTTCCGCCAGGGCCCTCTCAATCCCCACTTCCTTCCCTGTACAGCAAATCCTGCAGCCATCTCAGTATTCTGCCTTTGCGAGTCTTCCGTCTAGCATAATGCTGGATACTGTGTGGCCAGGGCACCACTCTGCCTCTCCGCCCCCTGAAGCATCACTCTGTAACCCCAAACCTCGGTGGAGACCCAGGTCTTGCTGCTTTCAGCAGTTTCCGGCAAAGGCTCGGGAGGGGAGCCACAGCGCAGTCGCTTGCCCGTGGGTAGTGGGCAGCACACAGGATATACCATGGCACAACGCTCCCAGTTTTTGAAGAAGAAATGAATGTGTAATTATTCCTGGGTCAGTCTCATCTCTTTTCTCCCCAGGGTTCGGCCACTCACAGGCTCTGCTTTCGGGCACAGCTCCCAGGCCTCATTTTCTCAGTGCTCAGATCCAGGTTCCTAAGTGGAAAGTTGTACTGGTGAGGGGTGCAGTCCGGCTTCCCTTTTTAAACCTCCTGATACTGGATTTGGTCCAGGGAGTTTTTCCTTCCATTTGCCACCTGTCTCTGGCTTCTTCCATTGCCCCCGTCTCAGTGCACCTGCTTTCCTCCTCCCTGCCACCACATAGTCAGGCATGATGAAAGCAAAACAAAAACACCTCTTTGTCCTTAAGTTGTGGGTGCTGGCTGTTGTGCCTCAGTGACAGGGAGGTGACTGAGACAAGAAATATTCTTTTTGTGTTCAATATGATGGTTTTACTTTTTTGTTAATCTTGTTTCTGCGAATACTACAACTACTTCTTCAATGTTGTAAAATCCTCTAACCCACTGGATCCAACTGAGTCACATATTTTAACACCAGACTTGTTATCTCACTTTTATACTTAGTGGTAATTGTCTAGAAACTATGGGTTACTTTTTAAGGCATTTGTTGTCTTTCTATAAAAATATCTTAATCATTAATAGCAAAGATTGACACACACTCAAGCTGGTCTTGTTTCTTGAAATAATAAATCATGGTACTAAAGAAATAACCTTGAGACCTAATCAGTATTAATTTGAGAAGTAAAAATAGTTTATTTTGATAATAGTTATTAAAAGTAACTACATCATTCATCAAAGAATTATTTTTATTATATTCTTTCTAATCCAATAGTGATCATCTTTGGGCTTAAGAAATCACAGAAGTTGAGCAGATATTCTATTTTATATTATCTGTTCTCTTTTATAGACATCTGTTTTTTTTTTGTTTTTTTTTTTTTTTTTGGGTGCCGGGGGTCGACCTCAGGACCTCGCACGCCAGCAGGCGCCCGCGCTGCTGAGCGATATCACTGGCCCCTTTTTCGTATGTGGGTTCCGGGAGTCGAACTCGGGCCCTCGCGCTTGCAGGGCAGTCGCTTAAGCCGCTGAGCCATCTCACCGGCCCCCTTTTATAGACATCTGTAATGGAAATTTCAACATATGCCTGCACATTGTATTTATGGATGTTAGTATCCTGTTTTCATTTGGAAAGAATAGCAGCCCAAAACACACCTGTGATTTCAATAAAGGTTTAAGAGGAAAACTAGTTTTTACAACTATCAAAACTTTCACATAGCAAATTTTAATTCATCAATTTACAGTATGAATTTTTAGAAAATGTATCAATTTATTTTCAGTTGTGAAATTGTATGTTTTAATTTCCTTTCCAATGATTAATGTGTATATTTTTAGAGAATGTATGTTAATATTATTGTGTAATTAATTAGAAAATATAGGTCATAATATGCCTTTTCTTGGTGACATTTTGTCTGAAGAATTTCTTGCACATCTCATCTATAATGGAAGATGAATTCTTGAGAGTTAAAATTTCACTACCATTCTGATCAAGGCTGTTTCTCTCCCTAGGTAAGAAGTTGTCAAGATAATTAACTCTTGGCTACCATATTCATCAACTTTTTTCACCATTTCTCTGTTACTTTTATCTTAAATATATTACCTTCACCCCAAGTCACGAACCTATAAACTTCTAAACTTCTCCAACTCTCATCCATCTCTCCCTCCCTTCCTTCTCCCCTCTTTTTCTTTCTCTTTCTTCTTCCTTCTTTTTTCTCCCCTCTCTTTCCTCTCTCTCTTCTTTCTCCCCTCCCCTCTCCTCCCCTTCCTCTCCCCTCCTCTCCCCTTCTCCTCTCCTCCTCTCTCTCTCTCTCTCTCTCTCCTATTGATGGTTGAACCCAGGCTCTTTGCATTGAGCTACAACCCCAGCTTTTTATTCTTTATTTTGAGATGGACCCCACTAAGTCATCCAGGCTGGGTTCAAACCTGCAATCCTCCTCCTTCAGCCTCCTAGAATGCTGGGCTTAGTTACAGACATGCACCACCACTCCCAGCCATTCCCATTTCTTGAGTACTTGCTTCACACTTTCTCTTTCCACTTCTGTCCTATTACTAACTTCATCAATCAAGGAGCTCATGCTTCTAGTACTCTGGCTCAGAGTTCCTCAGTCCTTTAAAGCAAGTTCTCTTCATTTTTTTTTGTTACTCAGCAATGTAATTTTTACCTTTATTGAAATAATCATATCTCTGTAGCATCTTTCCCTATCATTTTGAATGTTGATATTCTTCTGCTTTGGCAATTAGAAATTGTAGACTTCTATTTGTACTGTGATTTTATAATCCTACCCAGAGTGTTTAAAAATTTTTAATCCTAATATTGACATCTCCCTATTTTCTCAATCCAAATTCTGATTTTGCTTTCTTTCATTGCCAGCTAGAAGGCCAGAAGCATCATATAACTGGCTACCCATAGTCCTCAAGGGCACTGATATTCAAGGCACAGCATTGTTACTGTCTTGACCAATCTTTATTATTTCCATTGTCTGGATTTTCTACATGTGCTCCCTAAATTAAAGTTGTTGATAAAAACATTCAAACACAGACTGACCACTTCTCCTTCAGATTAATGTCTTTCTGGTCATCCCCCACCACTCTGTTCTTGAATCATAGTCACGTTTCTTTAAACAGGTGTTCCAAATAGTCTCACAACTAACTGCCAATTCTCTTGCTCCTGGAAGAGCTCATTTCCTCCGTCTTCAAGAATAGTAAAATCTCGACAAGAATTATTTTGCCGCCATTGATCTGTTGAACACCTGCCAGGTACCAGGTGCTAGAGATGGAGAGTAAGCCAAGTTCATTTATTATAAATTGCATTTCTGGGAGGAGAAACACATAAACAGCAACTTTGGTTTAGCCTGGTAAATATTATAATCATGCTCTTCTCTCTTTCCCAATTCTTTTTTTTTCTTTCTCTTCATTTTTTTCTTCCTACCTTCCTTCCCTTGCTTTATAATTAAGCAATATATATGTCATTGCCACTGTTTTGTTTCAGTGCCTACAAAACCTCTTATCTTCCACTTTTTTTTTTCTTCTACAAACATTATTAGCCTTAAGGCAGAAATTGTTTTTCCTGGTCCTAGGAATTTCTTGACAATGTCTAATAATTTTTCTCCATTCTGAGTATAATTTGTTCATTGTATAATTAAAGGCTGGCTTTTATCATCCCTTCTTACTGAATCTTGCCTTAATTTCCAATTATCTTTATTCATCCTTCATCTCCTCTAAATATCTCATTTTGTGAAATCCTCTCTCTCTCTCTCTCTCTCTCTCTCTCTCTCCCTCCCCCTCTCCCCATTGTTTCTGGCAGGGGGAATTCTGCTAATGCTTGCCCTACTAGTTTTAGGGTGTCTCTTCTCTGAAAATATCCTAATACCTGCAGCCTCTCAGAATCAATGTCTAAATTCATTACTGTTTGCTCACAGTGCCAGCATAGCTAATTCATAATCATTCTCATTTTTAAAAAAAGCAAATTGGGAAAGAAATGTTTCAGCTACAACATGTTACTGGATTTTACGTTCTGAGTTATAAGGTAAGACAAGGTGAATCTGGAAGGGGAGGTGAGGGTCTCACTGCCCGACCGTGAGGGTCCTGGAAGGCCATCCCAGGCCTTCTGGGTTCCAATCTTATTTGCAATTCTTTATATTGAAAGTACAAGGCCAATCGCTCTTCGGCCTTTTGGCTAAGATGGAGTGTGAAAGTACAAGGCCAATTTCCTGTTTCCAGTAGGGCATTTTTGATACAAGCAAAGCTGAGCTGGGCTCACAACTACTAAAGATCACAACTACTAAAGAAGTAGCTTCTGGGATGCTTGGCATTTGTTGTAAATTTACTATTTACTTCACCAGAGACTGGTTCTGTTTTCTGTGAGCACTGAGCTAGATTCTTTAACATATTTATCTCTACTTGTGTGTGTGTGTGTGTATCCCTTAGATAGTTGGAACTGATTTTAATTGTCTTCTGAATTTCACTTATTCAAAACTTTGTGAAACTACTTTGATGAGATGATTTAATGCCAAAATTTGATAGACTCTCCTGAATCTTCATTAGAAACTAAGATTATGAAGATTAGTTCTCAGTAGGCTCTTTCTCTAGGGGTAAATGCCAAAATGTAGCAAGAAAATTCCTTTTAACTTTCTTTATTGTAATTCTTTTGTAATTCTCAACAGCAAAATACAAAATATGCTTAGGAGAAATTTGAGGTTTATATTATGGCTATTTATATTCCAGTTTTATAGAATTAATGATAACCAAACCTCACTTTTTCCCTTTTGCTGACTAGAGCAGGATTTCTTTAGTCCAAACTGAATGTGATCCTGGTTCCATCACAGATATCGCAATTCTGCTGACTCAGCTACTGAGGAGGTAGACACAGGGAAGAGGTTATGGAAATCGTTTTCTTCAATTGCATACCTAAATTTACTGACACTGAAGTTATACTATTACACTAAAATGATCTTTTGGGGTTAGGAGAAGCTTGTATCTAATTACATACAATTGGATTTTGTAAAAATTTAATCAGTCTTAATTACTAAATATGAGAGCAGTTGTCCGTTCTATATTCTGGACCACTAGAGATTGCTGGGAAGCACAATGAAAGGTTTGTCTTGGTAAAATTAGCAAAATAATGCAACAGGATCCTTTTGAATGAAACCAGTGTAAAGTTCAAATATTCACACCATTTTAGCAGATATTCTCTGAGAGTCACAAAAGAGTCTGCTAAAAGACTTTGGGCTTTTCTAGGAGAGCCTGGCATACATACAGGTATGAAGATGTTGAAAAATTATTCATAGTTTCTGCAGATAAATAATTAGAAGCTTTTTCATATTGTAGACCAAAAGCACAGTTCACTTGAGTTTAAGTGATAAGAATGTTCCATTTGCACTGGATTCAATTAAGGATTTTAAGATTCTATCATAAATTCTAGAAAACTGAAGCTCTTCCAGCACCAGAACTGTTCCTATTCTGTCTAATGAATAACCTTAATTGATATTAAAAATCACTTTCAGTGAATAGGTAAGGTTTAATCAGCATGTAATATTAATGCAGAATGTTTCTGGAAAAAGTATTGGAAGTTATCGAATATATTTTTTGAGTTTGTCATAAGTCTAAACATACACAAATCATGTGAGCACACACATGCAGGAGCACAACCTGAAGACTCAGTCTACAGACTTCTTTTTTTAAATTATTTTTTTATTAGTAGATGTTTGATTTTATTATTGTATGTTTATAGTGTGCAATGATCTGCAGGCTTCAAACTAACATGTGAGTAAAGCTAATTCAACAAAACACTGGAAGTGTTATATGATGACTAAGTAAAACAAATCATCTGATGATAGATGACTTTATCTTAGTCTGAGGCTTCTTAGATATTTCTTCGTAAAAAAATTTTTCCATGAACTTATCAAGGCATCCGTATATGCTTCCCTGATGTGCTTACATAGCAATCTGTGCTACTTTACTATGCTCTTTTCAATATCTAAAATCGAAACAGCCAAGTGGTGGATAGACTGTGGGACACCTGGAACTTTCCTGAATTGCTTGCGGTAGTATAAAATAGTAGAAATACTTTTGAGACATACATCCAACTCTTACAATGTTAAACATATATGTGTCTTATGATGTGTAATTTCACAAGAAGATTTGAACTAGACGGTACATAGCAACTTTACACAAAAAGGTGAGAGACTAGAAATAGTTCAAATGTTTATCAACAAGAGAGTTAATCAGCAGATTCACAATAGTGGTTTATCTTCAGAAAGAACTACCAATGTGTGCTACAACATAGATGGATTTCACGAGCATTATTTGGCACAAAGAAAATGTCCACGAGAGCACATATAGTCTGATTGCATTTGCATGACTCTTAAAACTATATGTACGTTTGTATATACTTTTTAAATAGTTTTCTTGGTGCTAGGAGTGACAGGGTAGGAACTGAATCAAAAGTATGATTTGTGTATGTTTAACACTACATTATAGAGATCCCACTCTGCCAGCCTCGTTGTGGTCTGGAGGAGTTCACATCGGTAATCCTAGAGAAAAGTTATTAGAATTCCGATAAGAAATTCCAATCTACCATTTCCATTGCAACCCATGGTGAGAATAAAGACATGAAAACGTATTTACAATGGTGGGGCACCAAGGGGGTCCTAAGTCCAGTCAGAGTAATGACTAACTGGAACAAAGGCTTCAGCCCAGGGCCAAACCCAGGTTTTATTGATTTGCGAAGGGGGAAATGGCTTGGTAATGAGTGACTGTGAGAATGGGGGGGAAGTACGTGAATACTGTGAGCTGGGCTAGGTGAGAGGCATAATAGCACCTCTGCAATATGCAGAGAGGTATGCAGAAAGAGTAATCTGTGTAACATAGTTTGAGGAAGAATCTTGTGTTTTGGGGTCAGTGCTTCAGCTTTGATGTCTGGCCTTCATGCTTGAGACATCATGGTTTCTTTCTCGAGCCTCAGTCTCAGCCAACAACAGCATCACTAGGCTTAGCTCACGCATACAAGTTGGGAGCTATAGGTGGGGCATCAGTGACTTGTCACAAAGGCTACATATCAGTACCTCAGCTAGACCTATTTGCATTGCTTAAAGCTAATTGAATGGGTAAACTATTAACCTTGGCAGCTCTGTACATATCAATACACAGAATTAGGGCCAGGTTTAGCCAAAATGGAGACAAATGGTTTTCTTTCAAGGAGAGCCTTCCTGGTGGTCCTTCACACAACATAGGTAAGGTAATATGTGCACTTGTCAAAATACATTAGACCCTACATTTAGAATATGTACATTCTATTGTATGTAAATTATAAACAAAATTCTTATTTAAAATATTATATGAATGCATTAATAATTCTAAAGATAACATCTATATGATCATTTTAATAGATATCGAGTTAAAAAATTAATGATTATCTTGATTAAAAATCAAAGCAAAGCAAAAGAAAAATCTATAAAGTAGGACTAGAAATTTCTTCTTAAAGACAGGTCAACAGCTATTGATGGATGTAATTGTAGAATGGTAAAACCTTTCCAATTAAAATTTGTTTAAAGGCATGAATACTTTGTCCACTAACCTAATAAGATATTTAAGTATTATAAATAAATCAATTTAGAGCCCTTTGGTTAAATTGTTTTATTAGAAAACTCAAGATAAAAGTGGTAAGAATTACTGAAAAACACCACTTGCAAGTTAGAAGAATAAGAAACAATACAGAGAATGCTGAAGTTCACGGTATAAGCGAAGAGTTAGAAGAAAATATCTATATATAAATCAAATGCATAAAATAATGACAACTTTATGGGACACAAAAATATTTGTACAAAGATATTTATAAAATTGCCTATATATTTATATAAATAAATATAAGATGTTTAATATAGATGAAATATTTTATAAATAAAAAAATATTTAAGATAAAAAGAACCCTAACAAATCACTAAGATAAATAGGGAAAACTGTTGGAAACAAGATTAGGCTTCTCTGAATAATAGTAATAGGAAAAGAATGTGTTAGTAGTTAATAAAATACTGCTTTTCATGTATGAAATTGATCCATAGAGTTTTAAATGTAATAATGCTGAAGTAGTTATAATGATTGCAATTTGATTCAAAAGCATTAAAATCTTTGACAAAATGATTCAACTTCTAAAGAATATATAAGAAAATAGAATTATTAAATTTATCCACATACTATATATACTAATAAGACACTACAAAGAATTTCAATATCTCACCATAGAAAAAATGAACAAATACACTATGCCATAACTACATGACAGTGTATTCTGATGGCCTTAAGTTATTTGTAGAAAAAGAAACCAGGAATAAGTACCTATAGTTTGCTAAGTAACAAAGTTAGATTTAAAAATCAATAGCTATTAGAAAACTTTACCCAAACAAAAATAACTGAAAGTAAAAGTCCACAGACATAAATGATTAGCTCAGCTTTTAAGAATATGGAAATTTGAAAAAAAAATGTATTTAGTATTCTTTCTTTTCTAGGATTCCCATATAATATCCTTATTAACTTTTCAATGAGAACCAGATCTTCATAAATTATTATTTTAGGTCTTGCCTGCACTCTTGCTAGTGAAAGTATGATTCAGTCTATCAACATTGACCTCAACTTGGAGCTTGCTAAAATTCTAATCCCATCTGGGAGCAAATGCTATTGAAAAACGGAATGATCCTCAGTGGTCTCCTTGAGATTTCTCTACAGTCAAGCAGGCAGTTTTTAATTCCCTGCTTCTCAACAGTCACAGTATTCACTCCTTTCTTCTGTGTGTTTTATTTCAGTATCTTTGTGTCTAAGCGGAGTAAAGCACATTTCAAAAGAAAAGCACATTGGTATTTTGGCCATGGCTTTTAGATAATGGTGGCTCTTTACAAGTTTCTCCTTTTAAATAATGGTGATGACATTATTAGTCTTATAATATTAAAATATATTTCTGCATTGAGTGGAAACAGTATTTTCTCCACATGACCATTTATAATTTAATTACTAAGGAACTAAGTGAAATATGACATTCTTCAAAATTTATTTTTTCTTAATTGAAAAAGTATAATTAACAAAATTTTAAGGGACTCCTTAAATCATCCATTAGCTAAGAATCCATAAATTCAATGCATTAAAATTTATATTTAAATTCTCCAATAACATGCTGCATCCTTGGCTTTTATAAAGGTATGTAAAAATGAATTAATCTGATAACACTGACCATGTTGCTATGCAATCTAGATAAATAAAATTTCCCACGCAAAATATCTTTTTATCAGAAATAATTGAAGTCTGTTATTACTTCTAATGAACCCAGAAGATAAAAATGCATTTTATTTTATAGTTTTTAAACCCAGATATAATGATGTATTTAAAAGCCCCTAATTGTCTATCTGGACATCTTGTGTACATATCTTTCTTTGTTTTTATGCCTTTTAAATTTTTTTATCAATTTATGCATCTCTTCATCTATAATAGAAGAATGAATACTTGACATGGTGAGTTGTGAGAAATAAATCAGATAACATTCCTCAAACTTTCAACTGATTATCAAACACATTGTAATACCCTATATATAAATAGCAGCTACTATTATTAAAATTTTCTATTTCCAAAGTTACAAAATAAGGCAATGTATATTTTGTAGGTAGATATAAATATAAATACTATTTTATAAAAATTCTTCTAGAAATTTTATAAAGAACATCCTTCTAAATACTTCAGTGTGTTTTCAAGCATTTATAGTATTTTGAGATTTTTACAATTAATTAAATGAAGCATATTAGTTTCTTGATCGTTAATATTGAACTGAACCATCTGCAAGCCATCAGTTCACCAGAAATTGAATTTTAACAGTGTAAGACAGGGAGACATAATAAACCAATGCATACTTATTTATTCCAGTTACATAGTGCTCTGAGAATTAGAAGATTCAAGTTCCATACCTGATTTTTCTATAATCAAATTATTTTATTTCTTTGTGCCTTACTTTCTTCATTTTCCTATAATAGGATGAGATCAGTTTCTTGACAAATTACTCCTGACTAAAAATTTTTGAAAAATCATTCATATCCCTCTATTCTGAATTTAGTTTCTTAAGGTCGAGAATAACAGTTTTTATTATTCTTATATTATTCAAAAATACCTTTAAAATTTAAAAATATACTAGCATTCTAAAAAATCTATGTCTTAAGACTAGGAGAGTACAGATATTATCTGACCAATTAATCTAAATAGCAATCAATGTTTTTTTAAACTTTCGATCAGTCTCCTCAGAGAGTTTTCACTTATTTCTGCTCTTAGACATGACTTCAGAGTCAACATGTCCTCAGGAAGGTGAAAATATTGGGATAAAATGATTCTAGTTAGGGTACTTAATCAAAAGTATACAAAATCTTCAACAAGTAAATAAAGTTTACAAGCCAAAGCCTGATTCTTTCTATTATCTATCTATCTATCTATCTATCTATCTATCTATCTATCTATCTATCTATCTATCTAATCTATCATCTATTTTTACAGTAGCTAATATACTACAAAGCAGGTTAGCTGGTGCATTCTAAAGTGGGAAATTTCATTTATAGACACAGCATGTGCTTCTGTTTTCTTGAAATAATAATATGGAGATTGAGATGTCAAAGACCAAAACTGTCTATGAAGAGTATCTGTTGGAAATTGGGATGTACTTAGTCATGATAATGAAGTCCTAACTGCTACACTAATATTTTATTTTTTAGTTATACAAAAAGTGACATTGAATTGCTTTGTGAGTGCGTTCGCTTGGTACAAGCTCTAGGTGGTGGAATACATACTAGCAGGATGGAGACTGTGTTTGCGCCAGATGAAGTTTTTTGGTGGTCATCAAAGTGAAGACCAATATATGATCCAGTGCAGCAAGGTTATTTGAAAGGGTTTATGAAGCCATGAATCAATACTGTGTGGTATATATTATACTGGAATGAAAAACCTTTTTATTTTTGTAGAGATACCTAATATAAGTACTATTATTGGGCATGCAAAAAAAAAAAAAAAAAAAAACACGGGCCGGTGAGATGGCTTAAGTGCCTGCCCGGCAAGCGTGAGGGCCCGAGTTCAACTCCCGGAACCCACATATGAAAAAGGGGCCGGTGATATCACTCAGCGGCACGGGCGCCTGCTGGCGCGCGAGGTCCTGAGGTCGACCCCCGGTACCCACAAAAAAAAAAAAAAAAAAAAAAAAAAACCCACTGTTTATAAGAGTCCTTAAAACATTTTAGACTATGAATTTAATCAATCAGGTTTTAAATCATGGAATAAAATAAACTCCAATGGATATAAAATCTTAATTTCCAAATTAGTGATAGATTATATTTTATATATCAAATTTATTTATATTTCTTTAAGAGAAGGCATCAAAATTGATGTAACATTTTTCAAACACATTGTTCTACACTTCCTTCTCCTTGATACAACTTTTACAAAATCATATCCATGTTAACGAGAATAAATATTATTAAAGATTTATTTGAGTAAACATAAACTCACATAACCTTTTAGGTTAACCTTTTAGGTTAAATAATGGTTTAAAAGGTGCATCACCTGATCAGTTTTGTGTATAAATGCTGTTTGTAAAAATGTCTTAAAACCATGAATATAAATGTACATACAAGTGGATTTGAATTATTTGACTAAATGGTCCTTTGCATTAGGTTTGCAGTAGACTACTTTTATGAGAAGACCAGTAAGCTCTTCAATTGCAGTTATAAAGTTTTATTACTATTGTTTCCAACATAGTTACATTGCATAGAGATACAGCTAATACATTACAGATGTAACTGTGACTTCAGCAATACCATATGCCACATAGTATACTGTTACATACAAGGAATGATCAAACTGTGTGTTTTAATAAAAAAGTAATATAGTAAAAGACACATTGTCATTAATCCCATTCAAAATACTCTCCCTTGCTTTGAATACACTTACCCAATTCTTGTCACTTTCTGAAGCAGTTCTGCAAGTCCTCTTTTGTGAATGTCTTTAGGTGTGATAAAAAATGTGGTGAAGCATGCTGCCAAGTGTCATCCGCTGGAAGAACAGGCTTATAAAAACATTACCTTGTGTCCTCATCCACTTTTCATTGGATATTGCACCCTATGCTTCTGGCTTTTGTACAAAATCAAAATGATCATGAAAAGAAAATATTTTCAACTAATTTAGGACCTCAAGGCAGCCAGGATAGCTTAACTAAGACACTTATGAAAGAAGCCTTCCAGAACTGCATCAGAAGATGGTAAGAATGAAAAGGGTGTTTGAAGAGAGTGGGAGTCTGTTAAGGAGGATTAATGACAATGTGTCTTTACCATAATTTTTAAAATGTAAAAATTCACTGTATCTTTCAATCATACCTCAGAGAAAAAAAATAGAGCTGTTTCATGTGATCTCAAATTCCATTTTCTTTTTACCAAACCATGGAATGTACCTGCAGGACTCTGACATTAATTCAGTTAACTGAGAAAAAAACAACAATCCATATAATATATGGTAATTTCCCTTTTGAATTGCTTCCATTATTAATTTATAAAAGGAACTTGAGGTTTCAGTCTAAGAAAATATTTACTGGGAGAACAAATTTTTCTTAATATCCTGACATATATAAAAGTTATAATATATTTTCACGTATGAACAAAATAATAATACTGTGGTATGTTTGCCTGGAGTAATTGACAAACACTAGTTGGAACACAAATTATTCTAGTGTTTCAGATGATTTATGCTATTAGTGGTTGTGGTAGATTAACTAATGGTCAACTTGTACCACCCAGCTGAACTGAGTCAGCATGGTTCTGGGTGTGGAAGACCCACCTGAGGATTGTTGCCAACAGCATAAAAGGAGAACTGGAGGGAAAGATGGTGTGCAGTTGATTCTCCTGGAGAAACTTGTCATGCTGGTTTTCCTGATGTGAACTCAGCTGTTCTCATCGTCAGAGGAGCTCAGGTCCTCGCTATCACTGAGGATGGCTGCAGTTCTCTTTGGGGGAGCTCTGGTCTATATCTTAAGCATCACTTCCTGGCTCCAGTGCAGATCTCTCAGCCTGCTGGCACAGATCCTTCACCCTGCTGCTGCAGACTTTCTAGCTTCCACTGCTGACCTTTGGGCCTTCAGTGCAGATCCTTGATACAGACTTGCGTGAGACACTGTCGTGGGCTCTAGGCCTCCAGATGGACTCATGGAAGACATTGCCATGGGCTCTAGGTCTTCACCTGGACTTGCGCAGGACATTCCTGTGGGATCCAGGTCCTCAACTAGATTCTTTGGGTCTCTAGTGTACGGGTTGTTTCCAAGATTTAACTATTATAAACTGCTGCTATAAACATGGGTGTGCATATATCACTGTGGTAGGATGTTTTTAATTCTTCTGGGAAAATACCCAGAAGGGGAATAGCTGGGTTGAATGGGGCATCCATTCCTAGTTTTTGAGGAATCTCCACACTGATTTCCACAGTGGTTGCACCAGTCTACACTCTCACCAACAGTGGAGAAGGGCTCCTTTTTCTGTACAGCCCTGCCAGCATTTGTTATTGGTTGATTTCTTGATGATAGCCATTCTTTCTTGGGTGAGATGGAATCTGTGTTGTTTTAATTTGCATCTCTTGAATGAACAATGATGTTGAACATTTTTTCATATATTTATTTGCCATTTGTATTTCATCTGAAAAGTGCATATTCATCTCAGATGCCCATTTTTGGATTGAGTATTTGAATTTGGGGGGCTAGGTTTATATCTCTCTCAACTGTTTTACAATTCTACAGCTTGTTTGAAATCCCCTAAACTAGGATTTTTGATGTATAATATCATTTTAATTAAATCAAAAATTTAAAAATACAACATAATAATGGCTTTCCAGAAAAAGAATATTTAAATAATATAAAGTATATTCCCATGATGAATATTTTAACATCAAAGGTTAATTTTTTATTTCCTGAAGATTAAACACATTTTAAAAATTGTGCTTTGAATTTCTGCTTTAGTACATTTCATTGCTAGCATACTTATTCTAAAAGATACTTTTCACTGCATATTTTATTTATTTATTTTTTTTGTGGATACCGGGGGTCGAATTCAGGACCTTGCGCACCAGCAGGCGCCCATGCCAGTGACTGATATCACCGGCCCTTTTTTTTTTTCCGTATGTGGGTACCAGGAGTCAAACTCAGGACCTTGCACTTGCCAGGCAGGCGCTTATACCGCTGAGCCATCTCACCGGCCCGCATATTTTATTTCTTAAATGTATAAATTATGCATAATATAAACCAGTATAATAATGTAAATATTCCCTCAGGCATGAAAATCATTTTATCATCGTCAATTAATCTAGAAAGTCTGATTCATAATGCCAAGCTTTTTTTCTTCCCAATAACAGCTACTATGCCAAGCAGAATTTAAGGAACATTAATTAATGTCAGGATGAATCTATGAAATGTTAAGTTATCGGAATTTTCTCATGCTCCATGTATTTGTGTTGCTTATTTTATATTCCATTTTTGCCAAGAAACATAGACAGGATGAATTAACTTTTATACAACAATTTCAATGAGACCTTCTAAGAAGTTAGTTATATTAAAGAGACTATTTCAACAAGCTTAGCAAGGTGAGCCTTAATGAAAGAACACTATCAAATAGTCATTGTAAGCAAAAGTAAAGCAGATTACCAGTTAAAGTAAACTGAAAATTTCACTCATCTTATGATGAATACCTTAGTAAAGCTTAAACTAAAAATACTCAAAGGCACTTCTACACAAATGGTAATAATCTTTTACAATAGAATCGTTTATTTTGTAACCATTTGTGGTGAATTGACAACGGGTGGTCAACTTGTTAACACCCAGCTGAACTGAATCAGCGTGGCGCTGGGTGTGGAGGGCCCACCTGAGGATTGTTGCCAACAACATAAAAAGGAGAACTGGAGAGGAAGAGGTGGTGCTGTTGGTTCTCCTTGAGGAGCTTGTTACGCCGGCTTTCCTGATAGGAACTTGGCTGTTCTCATCGTCAGAGGAGCTCAGGACCTTATTGTCACAGGATGGCGGTGGTACTTTTGGGGGGAGCTCTGGTCCTTACTCTGAGCATCGTTTCCTGGCTCTGGTGCAGATCCCTCAGCCTACTGGCACAGATCCTTCATCCAGCTGGCGCAGACTTTCTAGCTTCAACCACTGACCTTTGGGCCTTCTAGTGTAGAGCCATGAAACAGACTTACATGAGACATTGTCATGGGCCCTAGGCCTTCATTTGGACTCATGAGGGCATTGCCATGGGCTCTAGGTCTTCAGCTGGACTCGTGCAGGACATTGCTGTAGAATCCAGGCCCTCAGCTGGATTCTTTAGGTCTCTAGTGTGTGGACAGTTTTCCTGCACTCTTTTTGTATATGACTCTTTGGGTGACTATTACAAAATAATCCTATAAATTATGTGTCCTGTATTGTATTGTTTGCCTTGCAAAACTTGACTACAACAACATTTTATTATATTTCCCTCTTAAACTCGATGTGGATCTACATTACTAATTAGATAAAAATTAGGTATGGATATAATGTGTATAAGAAAAAGTTGAGTAAACATTTATTCATTTGCAAGATATTTATAGGAAAGAATATGGAAAATTTATACCAAGCCAGTAAGCAGCTTCCTAGGAGGACAGGAGCAACATTTCAAGGTAGAGGAAACATTAAAGAATATTTGTTTTATTGTTGTATATTTATAAAGGCTAGTTTTCATAAGGATAAAATATTTCCATATAGTAAATTAATGGTATTTAAAAACAATGAAAATTAAAAATATAAGTTACACTTTCCAGTTTTCCAGTTAGAAACCCCATTGATTACCCTGGCACAGAGGGTGATAATGAGGAAACGAAGGGTCCAGCAAAAGTCATGGGCTCCTCAGGCTGCTACTCCTGGCTTCCTTGGTTTGAGCTTACTCTGGAGTTGTTGGTTAAGCTTCATGTGGATTAAGGTAGCTAATTCATGTAAGTCTGAGGACAATTTGACCCTTTGTATTTTCACCAAAAGCAGTAGATAATTTGCCAAAGAGAAAATGTCAATTAGCATAAAAACTCAATTCACCAATAATCAGGAAAATTAATAAACAAACATGAAAAATCATTTCCTTGAAATTTAACTAAGTAATTATACCAAGGGGAGGTATGGATGTGGAAAAGCAAAAAAATATTCCATATAGCTAGCTGGAGTATAAAATTATATTGATGTGGACATATACAATACAAATATAGGTGAGGATCCACAAATCCTAAAAGTCAAGTTTGTGTGTGTGTGTGTGTGTGTGTGTGTAATAGCTATTGCAATGATGTATAGTGACATATGGAAAGATTAACAGTGCAGCACTTTGTGACATAATGCAAAATCAGAAAATAGTAAAATAACCATCAATCAGAAACTGGATAAACAAATCAGTATTTTCAGGTAACAGGATACATACTGGAATTTGTAGTTATTTAACTATATCTGAACAGAGCTTAATGAATCAAAATGGATAAATTATAATAAGTGGAGTGAAAATAAATTGTAGAAAAATTTGTGTATATTTTGCTTATGCAGGGCAGCATAGTGCTTTCTATTAGGAATAAATGTAATGCATAAAAGAACAAGAACTGTAGTTGTGAACACAAAGGGTACAAAAGCAGTTACGTTTGGGTCATGAGGAACGAAAATAAAATTAGTAAAATGATATATAGTGTTTTGAAAGATGAAATATAGCAAACAAATATTTATGACATCTACATTACATGAGTTATTATAATATTCTTATATTTTTCTGTTCTTTTTTTAATTTTTATTTATTTATTTATTTTTGTGGGTACCGGGGGGGTCGACCTCAGGACCTCGCGTGCCAGCAGGCACCCGTGCCGCTGAGCGATATCACCGGCCCCTTTCTCGTATGTGGGTTCCGGGAGTCGAACTCGGGCCCTTGCACTTGCCGGGCAGGCGCTTAAGCCGCTGAGCCATCTCACCGGCCCTATTTTTCTGTTTTAATTTTTGTATATTAAATGATGCTAAATGTTTAGAGTTTCTCTCCAGAGCTCACTCAGATGATTCTCCTCATTCTGGACAGAGGCTCAACTTCTTCTGGGCTCAGGGTTCATCCCAGATTTCCAGAAACTCCATGATTGGTTTTGATTTCAATAACGCGCTGGTTCACGCCAAACAACAGTCTCTCTGGGGTCTGTGTGTGGAGTGCTGGGAGCGGGAGCAGATACTGGGGAAGTCCAGAGAAGTTAACCTCGCTGATTTCTGTGGTGTGAATTTTCCCAGTGCTGCTGTGTTCAAGCTATGAGAATTCAAAAGAATTGCATAGCACACACTGATAAAATATACAAAACTTCAAGAGATAGTATAAAATATGTCAAATGATTAGGAAATAATGAGTTTGAGTATTCGTTACCTTTCAAAATATAACTCATCTACTACATTTATATGTTTCATTTTTAATAACTAACTTAAAAATCAGTTTGCAAAATTCTTAAAAAATATGACTATTGGGTCTTGTAGGACGGCACGGATCATCCACTGCTCACGGCTGGACTTTTGGCTCCTCCTGTCCCGTCGTAGCCAGGTTTCTGCCTCACACACGCTTCACACCCTGGTCAGGAGAGGGGCCAATCCGAGTCACACAAAAATGTACTTTCAGACAGGAGGGTAATTCAATTTTTCTCCTCTTGTTGCCTCAAATGTGGTTTTATTGATGGCTGGAGAATCAGAAGTATAACTGCTTCCCAACTGGGTTGTGATTATTTTCATAAACTAGGCCAAGGCGCACTCTCTCTCTGTCTCTGCCTGTCTCTGCCTCTCTGTCTCTCTCTCTCTCTGTCTCTCTCTCTCTCTCTCATTTTTGCTTTATTTTCCCTCTTACTTATCTATAAATGTTCTTGATGTCTTTTGTTCTATTAATTTGTTTTCTATTCTTTGTTGAATGTCGAGCTAAAATGAAGAAAAATGATTGTAATCAAATAGTTTAAATAATATAATCTAAAAACTTCTAAATCCTTCATAAGCATACTTGTAGAAGTTGTAAAATAGATGGGACAATCTTGGACGTGTTTTCTGACATTTTTTCTCCTTTTGATAAGTTTTAACTTGCTGGTATATTGCAGTTCATGGGAAGGGTGTGAGTGACTTTGTGAAGGTTAATGTTCTAAATTGGACCAGACTGTGCTCTAAATTGACTTTTTACAAACTGAAATTCATTTCGCTCCTTGTTGTAAATATGACAATAAATAATGTACCTAATTTTTCTTAATTAGGTTTTAAAACAAATGAATCCCAAAACCATGTTCATTATCCTTTAAAAAATATAGACTTAGCTGTCATAGTAAGCAATGCTAGTTCTTGTTATTAGCATGAAAAAAGAGTGAAATTTTCTTATTTACTTCTAAAATTCAGCTGTAAAGTAATAATGCACAGCAAATTTCAGAATTATCATTAAAAGTATACCGATGTCACAGTTACATATAAAATTACTTCACAGGAAATATTCTATTTAAAATAATTGTTTTGATAGATTAAGAAGTGGGCTGAGATATTAACTTCTTTCCCTTTATTTTTACAAATACTTGTGTTCTAATTAGGAGCTAGAGCTGTAACAGAAAATTTTAAGTTAGAGCATTACTTATTTAGTAGCAATATTTTAGCAATATTTTACTCCATGAAAAAAAAAAAAGACCTGCTTAGAACTCCTGATTTAAAATGCTCAAAAACATGGGGGCCGGTGAGATGGCTCAGCAGCATAAGCGCCTGCCTGGTAAGCACGTGGGCCCAAGTTTGACTCCGGAACCTACATATGAAAAAAGGGCCGGTGATATCGCTCAGTGGCAGGGGCGCCTGCTGGTGCATCAGGTCCTGAGGTCGACCCCCGGTACCCACAAAAAAAAAATGAAATGCTCAAAAACAAAAGTCATTATTATGTATAAATTCTCACAGAAATTTATCAGCAGCATTAACGCTTCATACAGCCAGGACAATATTAGCCTGTTAACACGTTCCTTGATGTATTATATTTATAAAGTAAGCAGCTCACTTTTTTTTTTTTTTTTTTTTTTTGTGAGTACCGGGGATCGACCTCAGGACCTTGCACACCAGCAGGAGCCCATGCCACTGAGCGATATCACCGGCTCCTTTTTTTGTATGTGGGTACCGGGAGTTGAACTCAGGACCTCGTGCTTGCCAGGCAGGCGCTTATGCTGCTGAGCCATCTCACCGGCCCAAGCAGCTCACTTTTAGTTCCAAATAATCGACTCAGACTTGGCATATCTAAAAACTAATTTACGTAAGAATGATAAAAATCTTTTTACTCATATAACAGAACCAACTTCAAAAATCAATTATAAATATCTACTAAAAGGCATTCTGGTTAATGTTGAGAAAACGAATGTGTAACAATCTTGCCAGAGAAAGAAGATATCTCACAAAACCCTTCTTTTATTCAGACTTACGTTGTATTGTGTTGTGTTGTGTGGACTGAACCCAGGATCTTCACACTAAGCAATATTCACAGCCCCCCCTTTTTTTTTATATGTGGGTACTGGGAGTCGAACTCAGGACCTAGCGCTTGCCAGGCAGACGCTTATGCCGCTGAGCTATATCACCAGTCCTCCCAGCTCTTTTTGTTTTGAGACAGGATCTCACTAAGATAGATGACCAGGCTGGCCTCAAATGTGCGCTCTTCTGTGTGATTCTCATGCCTCATTCTTCAGAGTGACTGGGGTTCCAGGTATGCACAACCTCACCCAGTTCTGTTCTCATACCTTTTTATAAATTTATTTTTTTCTTTTTATATTTATTTATTTATGTATGTGAATGTGAGTTTGTGTGTGTGTGTGTTACTAAGGATTCAACTGGGCTGCATCCCTTGCCCTTTTTATTTTTGAGATAAGGTCTCATTAAGATGCCCAGGCTGGCCTCAAACTTGTGATCCTCCTGCCTCATCCTCCTGGAGTGCTGGGATTCCAGCTTTGCACCATCATGCCTGGCTTCTACTCTCATTCTTTAGTGAGCAGTTAGTAAGACAATGAGTTTTCTATCTCGCCTTTTTCAGCCTGTTTCTAGGTAGGCATTCCTCTGGCTATCTCTGCTACCACGTATTTAAATATGTTTCTTAATCCCATAAAGGTTAAATAAAGCTGATCCCTGTTTGACTGACCTTTCCCCAACACAGTTTTCTTTCCTTTTGCTCTGATTTGCATCAACATCCTCTTTAGTTTACTGTCAATGTACTAGTGAATATTAGTTTAGTTATCCTTAAGGGGTTTATCTTTGTTTTCTTATGAAAACTGAAAAAGAGCTTTGAGCTCCCTACTAGCAGCCACTGTAGATAGAAGGAGGTCTGGTCAAACACCATCTACCTCTCTTCCCATTCTTAAAAAGAATGGCAGAGATTCTAAAATAAACCAGTGTTTGCTCCTAGTCTTCTGTATTTATGCTAAATATTTAAAATGTGGTACATTTTATATCACTGACAACTTTTGAAAATATTGATAAATTCATTTTTATTTTATAAAACAATAAAATAGAGTACTGGGACTTTTTTGAACCTTTTGGTTTAGTTAAGGTCTAGGCAATGGTAACGTTTTCCTCTGATAACCAGACCTTTAGGTACACTTCCATTTAGAATTCTTAAATTTATGAAATTGGTTGCAAATGCCCTGTGATGTTGTCTAAACCTCATATGCTGTCAGGTCCTTTGCTGTCTGAGTTCTCTGTTTTCTGAAATGAACTGCCTTTCTCCATTCTAGTAACATCCCATTTCTAGTTCTACCTTTTACCCAATGCATAAACACTAATTCCTTCAAAACCAAACTCTAGGACATTTTAAAGAAGAAATCATCCTTTGGGAGATTATTTTGGATCTGGGTTTCAATAATAAACTCCATTAGTGATTTTGGAGGCCAGTTAGTATTAGAACCTATTTTTTATTTATTATTACATGCTTGTTATACATAGTGATTACATTCCTTGTGCAGAGTTGTTACACATAGTACATAACACATCTTCATTCCTTTTTCCATTCCCTTCTCTACCTCTCTCTCTCCCCAGCCCTTTCTTGATCCCCTTCCCATCTGAGAAAAATCTGTCTCCCTACTTCCTATTGTCTCTCTTTTATTTTGCTCTTTATAATTTAGGTTTCTTATATAAGAGAAACTATTTCATATTTAAGTTTATGTGTCTGATTTATTTCACTTAATGTTATGGTCTCAATGTTCATTCATTTTCCTACAAAGAACTAAGGTTTATCTTTCTTTACAACAGAGTATTATTCCTTTATATCTAAATACCACATTTTCTTTATCTATTCACCTGATAATGGACATATGGGCTGCTTCCAAGATTTAGCTATTATGAATTGTGGTGCTATAAATACAGGTAAGCATGTATCACTGTAATATGATGTCTTTAACTCTTTTTGGGAAGATACATAGAAGGTGAATAGCTCAGTGAAATGGAATTTCTAGTTTTAGTTTTTTTATGTAGTCTAATTCAGGTGCTTTGGTACAAGATTCACTATGGAAGTGTAAGCTTCAAAGTAAATATCTGAATCAATACTATAATATTCTTTCATATCTAATTTATTTTCTGTTTTCCTTCCTCTTTATTTTTTCAATCACTGTGTGATTTTTTTTCTGATGATGACTCTATATAGACATATTAATTAGGCTATGATTATAATTATAGCCAATTCTTTGTGAATTTTTATGCTAGCAAATAAGTTAGTTGCTTACCTGTGAAATAAGAATGATAAAGACATTTGAAAGTATAGAATCAGTATTTGAAAATAAGTTTTAGATTATTCATATGACCATATCTCTTCGTATTTCTTCTGTAATACCCATTTGACACAATGTAAGTTTATTTCTTTTAAGAAAACACATTTGAAGCCCACAGGATACTTTGGGGCCATAATATGGTGTCATTATATTTTGCCAAATTTAAGAAGAAAAGTAATAATATAAGAAGTAGATTTATTTTCACATTGACTCAGTGTTTTGCTGTCATTGTGGGGTAGGGCTAATGTAATTTTTAAGGATTTTGGATAGTTATTTTGTGTGATTTCCCTAGCCCCAAGTGTAACCTCCTTGAGTTTTGGTACTGTATAACAGGAAACAATGTTGCTGCATGTCATAAGAGTTGGATTTGTACATTTCTTCCTTGGACCATCTCCTTCCCCACCCCCTTCTCTTTCATCAAACAGCAATTACCCAGATCCCACAATCATGTTACTTGATTTTTCTTTTTTGTGAGATCTTCTAGTCACACAGACAAAATAATAATTTTCCTCCTAAATGTTCTATTATAGAATTTTCCTTTCATGAGGATCTATGTCCCCTATTACAGTGATTAAAATCAGCTTCATGTGGTGCCAACAGGAGGATCATCTCTCTCTCTCAAAAGACTATTGTAAACATGCAATCTCCTTTATTTATATTATTCTTACTGTAGAAGGCCTCTTTTATGATCTCTCATCCTAGGGTCACATTGTCATGTCCCTGGTCTTTTATAGGTATGCAGGGTCTTTCATCTTGTTCCAATATTTTCTTTAGACATGGAGGAGATTTGATTTTTGACTTTGGTAGTCCACACTACAGCAGCAGCTGATTTATCAGGATCCAAACACTTTCCCTGCCATTTGTGGGGAGTTGACACATCCAAATTAGACACCAGATCAGATTATGAGGTCTCTGATCACATGGTTTCAAAATAAAATCCTAGTTCCTTTCATAGCCTTCATCACACTGGGGAAGCAGAGAACATATTGCCTTCTAGTCTGTAACCATTATTTAAGAAAACTGAAGCATTTTTTTTTCTGGCAGTAGATTTTACTGAACTTTCTACCTTGGCCAGAACAGTACAAGCAGACCTCTGTTTGACAACAAGTTTGCTAGCTTACCTGCAGGAAGTCATCTCAAGGAATACCAACTCCCACTACTAATGCATTAGTGGGTAAAGTCTTGTATCAGAGCTTTGCTTTATAACTAGTTAGAACCAGGCTATGTTATTGTATTGAACAATAGTTTAAAAGAGTAGCTACTCAAATAGAAAGACACTCTCCTACTACTCAGAAATGCTGAGGGTTAGGTGAAGATATGATATGATATTCAGACCTGTCTTAGTTACTTTTCTCTCATTGCTGGGACAAAATACCCTACACCCAAAGTTAAAGGAGGAAAGGTTTATTTAGCTCACAGTTTGTAGAGGTTTCAGACCTTAATCAGCTGGCTCCAAGGCAGGGTGGCTTGGCACAGGGGCAACACTTCAAGGCAGCAGAAGACAGCAAAAGCAACAAGAGCAAAAAGTGGGTGGGGAATAAGCCTCTTTTCCTCCCTTACATTGTAAGCAGGCTACCTACCCTAGGGTGGGTATAGCACTCACATCATCTCCCTGTCTTCCTCTTGCATAGGCCCAGGATGTTTACAATGTGAGAACTCTGGCGCCCTGCTAAGTCACTTAGCTAAACTTCTAAACTTCTCAAATTGACACAATGAACAACATCCTAGAGCTGTAAGGGCATGTCCTCTAAACCCTAGGTTGTAGAACTGCTGAGCTACTTAGCTAAGCTTCTAGACTTCTCAAGTTGACACAATGTATCAACCATTACAATACCTAAATACTAGAGTTTCAGGCAGGTTTTATTGGTATCAGTTATTTGAGTTTGGGCAATTCTGTGACTTAATCTCAGTAGGGCTCAGTTTTTTCATCTTTAAAATGAAGCTGGTGATATATTATTAATGTCATGGCATTGTAATAAGAAGGAAATGTAAAGCAAAACAGGACTCAGTAAAAGAAATAAACAATCAGGATTATTTGTTATTATTATACTTTTAACATCAATAAATGAATCATTTACAGTCTCTGTGGAGAAAAGATTAAATAGTAATAGAACTGTCTGAAAAAATGATGGCTGAAATATACTTTAAAAAGTTCCAAATCAAAAATATCTAAATTATTTTGTTTTTTTTTTTTTTACTTACTAGTGGGTGTTTTAAAATATAGACATAAAATAAACCAAGTAATATTTCATGAAAGTTTTGCATAACATATTCAAAAATGTATCTAGTGATTTCGTTATATGCTAAATTATTAATTAATTCACAGTTGTTTTATATTATTTAGATATTTTGTTAGATTTTTTTATAGTGAAGTTTTTGCGGTATTTGGGTATGGGCTATAATGTTATTTTTTCTTCAACTAAAAGAATGAAAGCTAACATTTTCCTTATCTGAATCCTCATTATGCACTATAATTTCAGATATGGATTTAAACAACAATGATTGCATTTTGTACGTCATTCGTCTCCCTTAATCTCTCTCACTCTCTGTTGACATTCACTTCAAATCTCCAGGATTACTATTCTTCATTTGCTCACTGTTTTTACACTCAGTTCCAAGCATTACATTTATGTTTGTAGTTGGCTCTTAACTGACTTTTGTAAAGTTAATGACTAAGTCATAGTCTTTTATTAATTTTATTTTTCAAAGATTATTTCCTAGGGCATTCACAATGTATGTGGTCACTGATCTCCACTGCTTTTAATACTCTCTTATTCTAATCTCTGATATGAGAAAGTAGCCTTTTGGTGTCAATGGCCAGCTTCTTAATCTTTTATTTTTTTTTTCTCTAAAAATAAGTGTTCATCAATGTTCTCTTCTTGATTGGTTCAATTCTTTGGGCTTCCATATCTTCAGGGTGTCAATGATTGCTTTCCAGGGTTAGGACCCTAAAAAAAGCAGTGATAGCCTCTTTCTAAAGCTCTCGTTCCAGTCTCCCGTGTACTTCTATGATGTCTCCAAACATCTTACATTTAAAATAACCAAACTGACCTCATCTGTCCTGCAAATCAAGCCTTTAGGGTCTTTTCCTGGGACCTAACCTCAAAATTTGAAATATGGCTTCTACTGAATTGTAATGTTGAAAGATTGTGAATGGAGTCATAATAAATTGATTTTTTCTATGATTTTTCCTTAAACATATATATCTATGATAAATTTGGATTTGCCAGTTAGGCACAGTATGAGATTAATGACAACAATAATAATAAGGCAGAAAGACTATAACAATATAGAGTGATAGAAGTTATATGAATGTGGTCTTTCTCTTTCACTCGTTTCATCTTTTCATTTAAGAGAAACACTAGGCAGCTTCTTTTTGCAGCATCATTACTTTTATACTTTGCAGCCGTTATTACATGAGTTATATGAATACAGTGCTACAATTCTGCTATAGTCAGTCTGATAACCCAGATGACTAATGAGTTGGTAGCGTATGCTGCATGTAATGATGGATGAACTGGCGATTCACATTTTGGCTAGGACCCAGGATCAAGAAAGATTTTCTCACTACTCAGAATGGCATATGATTTAACATTTGTTATTTTTGTTTCTGGAATTTTCTCTGTAATAATTTTACACTGTGGTTGACTATGGGTAAATGAAACCATGGAAAACCATGGGAGGGGTGGACTCTATTATGTTCAAAGGGCATTGACTTACTTGAAAATCTAGTTTTTATTTTGGAAACTAAACAGTTGTACTAGTAAAAAATTATGTAGGTAAAATAATATGATCTGAATCTTAGGATTTTAAGAAATATCTGTGAACACGGTTTATCATCCATGTTTACTTTTTCTTTAGCAAACATAGTCCTTAGTAAAATGCTTGTCATATTATAGATGTTCAAGAAAGTCTCATTTTAGGAAACAAAGGAAAGTATTTTACATATTTAATTTACTAAAGTTAGTAATTTAGTAAGTAGTTAAATTACTAAAGTACATATTGATTTCTTTTAAAAGTACCTAGGACACAAGAAATATCTATAATTTGCTGGTATAGCTCATTTTGTGAGTATTTAAACAATAAAATACAAGTTTTAATGTTTTTATTAATTGTAATCAATTGATGTCATACACGCATACACTGATTATATAAAACACATACATATATGTATACATAATATGTTTAAAGATAAGCTAAAGATTGATTGAACAGGCTTATCTGGTGCCAGAGTTTTGCTTTGCTTTTGAAATCTTGTTTTGGTCTGCTCTGTTTATTGAATGTTCGTCTCTGTATAATATTTGAAAATTTCTTGAGCTAAAAATAGTAATTTTTAGGAAATAACTCAGCTCTTGGTACTTAGCCATATTATTCATCTTATCTGGCTGATACATTTATAATGCACTGATTCAAATACATGTGGTTTTTTAAATTTTTTCAGAAAATATAGGGTCATCCATTATAGATTAATATTCTTCTTGTGCCCTCCTCTCACACTCATACACAAAAGTCCCTTGTGGTTAGTGATATATTCCATTCCTGTGGTTTGCAGACAAGGGAAGTATAGTAAAGTGTTCCTGCTGGTTTAAAACAAAAAACGTTTATGGTGTTCTTTGGATTTATGTTCCCTTGGCTTTTTCCAGATACCAGTATCACTTTGTTTTTCTAATTAGCAGCAGCTGGGTGAAACAGCACCCAAAAGAGAGAAATACTACATAGACAACTGTCAGCCATGCTTCTAACAAAGGTTTCAAAGGATTAAGTTCTTAAACAACTCTAAGAGTAAGATGAGAGGCACTTTGCAGCTAAACTGTCCCTAATGATAGGGGGAAAACATCAGGAATTTGCATACAATTGAAGATTTGGTTTCCTTCCCAGTATATTAAGTGGATTTAATATTTTTCAGAGGGCAATTTTGAGTAAAGAGAGTGAAATATGTTCTTATATGGAATGGCTACATAGAATAATTTCATTTTGGGTTGTTTTATTACTCTTATCTTCATCCCCAGTGTACACACACACACACACACACACACATACATACTTATGTGCAAGGGTAGACATTCACTGGTAACATTGTCTACACTGCTGTGATGATACAGAACCAGTAAAAGTTGGTGTAAGTCTTAGTACAATAGATTTAAGCAAAGAAAGGAGATGCCATGAATATAACTATATGAAAGTATTCTTAAGTGGACAAAAGCATGTAGTGAATTTATAGCAAAGTTGTTCCCAGAGCTTATTCTTAATATAAAGTGCTGTGTATGTTTAAACTAGGGTTGGTGGTGCTCACCTGTAGTTCCTGACTTCTGGAAGGTTGAGGCAGAGGGAACACAAGTTTGAGCCCATCCTGGACAACTTAGGAACCAAGAGGAACTCTTTCTCAAAGCGTTGGGTATGTAGCTCAATGTGAAGGGCCTGGATTCAATCCACAGTATCAAAAAAATGAAATCAAATAAATTTAAAAAGTGCCATTGTTAAAGTTCTAGCAAACCATGCATGCTATCCAAGCTTGTAGGAAATGGGTGACCTAGTTTTGAAGATCCTGTTACTAGTCGGTTTCTTTCAAGGACATGAAAATCAGCCACTTCATAGTGACCCATAGTATAGCACAGGCCAATCAATGTTAGAGAGAAGCAGAGACAGTGAGAAGGGAAGTCACAAGAGCAGAGAGAAAAGTTGAGATACTCATCCCTTGCACTTCTCTCCCACTCCAGCACAGTGTAGGAGCCATGTGATGAAGAAAACACTGGAAAGAGAGCTCAGAGCCAAACCTTTCCTTGCCTGGCTCTATTCTGTGGTGAATACCTAGGTCTCAGCTCAAACCCAGGCCAGTTGAAGAGAGGTTTATTTTTACTTTGAATTTGAGGTTAAATTTTAAAGTGTACATATTTCCTAGTGAAAAGTATCAAAATGTTTTGGTATCTGTGTATATGTCATTATAAGATGAGAAAGGAATATTAATGAAGCATAGCTAAAATTACTCATTGTAGGAAGATAAATTTGCCACTTTGAAATTCTGTACCACTCCATTCTCATGTGGGCAACACTGAACTTATAGACTCTTGTAGACTCTTAAAAAGTTCCCAAAATGACTGTGTTTTTTGTCTTTACCTGTTTAACATAAACATAGAAGAAAGAAATAAATGACTTTTTGGGAAATGCACAAAACCTGTATTTGAGACTGTTAATTATTACTCAATGACTAGATCTGATGTCCCTGTATCATGCCATTTTTAATATCACCAACTATGTTTTGGGCACCCAAATTTTCAATGAATTTGTGTCATATACAAGTCCATTTTCTATATCAGCATTGTCTTTTCTTGTTGTTGTTATTTTTTGTTAAAATATAATGACAAAACAAGACTTACTATTTTCAAAATGTATGCTGTTGTTATTATTTTTATTATTTTAGCAATTTTCCCGCTTTACAGTTTTTTTTGGGAAAAGATTATTACTCACGGTAGCCACAACATCACAGCTATGTCTGGTAAGATTTTAATATTTAGCTTTTAACCAAAATATATGCCTGTACAAATGTTGTGGTAAAAGTTAACTTCCTCAATAAATATATTTTGCATAAAATCTGAATAACTTAATTGCATATAAGTGTCATAAATGGGTAACATTTATATTAACAAAGTATCAGTAAATAGGGGCATTCCCAGGAAAAGTAATTTATATAAAGACTTATCAGACTCTGTTTCTAAGAGAAGCTATTTATTAATCTAAAAGTTAGGGGAACACATTTCAGAAAAAATTAAATACAAATCTTTTTATGTTTTAGAATATTTACAAAGAGACCCTTCATTTCCTTTTACCTTGAATAGAGAAGGGCTGATCCCTCCACTCTTTGCTTTACTGTGTGGCATCATTATTCTTTCTTCAAACTCAGATTTTTACCTCTCAACTCAAATTCTTCACTCCACCAAGATCATAAATATAATATATTTGAATATAAATATATCTATGCAAATAAATGTGAAATAAAGCATCTTGAGTACATCCACATAAAATTTAAGATATCCTCACCTTAAGGGTTTATAGGTGCAGTGAGCAGTTGTGTGGCTTTTTCTATGTAAAATTGGTAGGGCCAACATCTCACATTTATACCCGTTTCAACCTCTGTGCTCACAATAAGGCTTGGGGCTTTGAATATTGTTCTTTGTTCTGCCTTTACTGCCTCTAGTCTTCCAATCCCTATTCCCCTCCTTCATTTTGGCCATTTCTAGCTGCCATTTAAAGTTTCAGTCCTTGCAATTTTTATTTTCCTTTGGTTAGCCATTTCCTTTTATTCCAGTGTTTCCTTTCAGTAGACAAACTTTTCCACTTATTTCAATTTTCCTTGCCTTCTGAGCTTTGTTCCTTGCATGACTGGTTTTTAGCCCTTTTTTCAGGGACCAACTAACAAGGCTCACTGTTCCTTTGGAGTTAGGATCTTCTTGGCTAGTGAACTGAATGATCCCCATGTTTTCTTTACCTCAGCTCTGATGAACTTTACTTGAACTACGGTTTTTAGTTTTTTTCTTTGGCTGCCACTATTGCCCTTGAAAAGACAACCGTGACTTGAGGTTCTGGTTAGTTGAAATGTTACTGTACTTGAAAAATGCTCTAAGATCCACGTATTTGGCACCCAAAAAGAAACATAATTATACCTTCAATCTGAATTTGTAGAATTAAAAAATAAATAAATAAAGGCTACAGGAGTGTTTTCTTAATTCAGTCAAGCAAATCAAGGCTGCTTTCTTTTGCTCTTTTTCAAAAGGCTTGAGCTCAATAAAATGCAAAAGATTCTTTGCCAAGCAATTCTTCTTTAAAATTAAAAAAAAATTTTAAGCCCATGGGTATTTCCAGGGAAATTCAACCCACATGTTTCTGATTCATTTACACTTAATTCATTAAAATATTGTTTTTCAAGAATTATTTGAAGTCCAAGAGCCTTATGAGACTTTCTCTGTGACTTTTCATGCTATTTACCCCCCTCAAAAACAGGAAGTGGTATTTTGCTCAGAGCTGAAATTGCAAAGAGTTGAATTGCAGATGAATCACACAAAGCACAGCAAGATGATCTTGTGTCTCCTTGTCGTCTTGCTGTGAGCAAACACCTAAAACAGTTATATCAACAGGACTGTATATTGGTAAGGAAATTTCTCAAAGATGTCCCAAAAGAGGAAAACTTCCAAGATTAAGCTTTACAATGGCATACATCTAACTCAATATTCATATGAATATAATGTTACGAAGACAGATAAATGTTATAGCTGAGACATCTAATGTATGAAGTCTTATGAAATGGTTGGCATCTGTTTACTTAATCTGAACCTAATTTCCCTCCCTCATCTTACTCAAAGAAAGGAAAATTACAAAAAAATGAGCTGAAGAGAGAGAAATTGCATCAGATTAAGCAAATAAAAAGTATGAGTTCAGTGACAATGAGAAACATTAATATATCTCTTAGTCAGGCTTCCTAAATTAAAGAGAAGATTTTTTTTAACCAGAGACAATTTTAGTAGCAGGTGTGTAGTATCTACTTTGTGGCAAAGCAGAGTGGAAATGCTTGTGTAATGGGTCAGCTCTTCCTTGGACGCACTTGCGTACTGCCTCTGTACTAAAATCCGTCCTGTAAAACCTTTGAAAGAACAGCTTTGCAGTTGCAAAGTGAAATCCAGCTCCAAAGCCATGCCAAAGTGTTCTGACTGTTTTAGTTCCAGTCCAGCAAATCCCATAAAAGAATCCAAACACCACTGAGAATAACCTGTAGTACCAGCCATAATCAGAACTGTTAGAAGCACAAACTTCATAGAACACATGCTCACAACCAAATGGTTGGATTTATCCAGCACTGGAACCAAGCCCAAGGAACGCAAGTGAGAGTCTCATAGATTTCTACTGTTCTCATTAGACTGTACAAGACTTTCAAAGTAGTTATTTTGATTTCTATTTTGAATCGTCTAATACAGTTATTAGAGGATGGCAGAATAACATTCCTAATCAGACATGATTAATACTTTCTTGTACATAATCTTTAGAAAATGAAATATGACCCTAATGCTAATCTATTCATTACAGACTTAGAACATTACCTGAAATGCTCTAATAAAGGCATCCAATTAAAGAATGCCAAGGCCATATTGAAAATATGAGTTGAAAGATAAACTCACATTCTACATTACAAAAGAAAGCTGAGTTGTTTGTTCTTTGTAGAACACTTCAACTAGCCCTTGGGATTTGGAAGTATCACCCAGGAAAGGTGCTTCATGAAAAGAATACTTCCAGATTTTATTTAGTATGAATGTTTATGCAGAGATTGCTGTGTTTATCTTATTGCATTATTTAGTAATGCTCTCTAACAACAACCTTGAAATTAAGTGGTTAAAACAATATGACACATATCTGGAGTTGTCTGGGTGATTTTACTAATCTAGGAAAATCTCTGCTAGGATTTCTCTCGCATCTGAAGTCAGCTGGCATGTTGGCTTAGGGCTGGCTGGTCTAGAATGACCATGGTCTGAGTTGGATCTCTTCCGTGTGGTTTCTCAGCCTCCAGAAAGCTAGCTGCTATTCTGGCAATAATATAATTTAATTTCTTTTCTGAGAAAAGAAACAGAAAGTCCAAAGAAATTCTGAGTCTCTTTTTGCATTACATTTATCAATGTCCTATTGGTCAGTGGAAATGTCATAGCCAACCCTGGAGTCAGAAAGTGAGTAATGTATCAGAATTATAGCAGAAAAATGGGTTCATGGATATTATTAGTCTGAGCAGTTCATAAAACTGATTTATTATGATTATCCTTGAAAAATCCTTAATATATTTTCCCCAAGAAATCTTGCTCTTGTTGGTGCAAGTTAGCATGGTAGATGATGGCTATGATTCACATGAATCTGTTTTAGTTTCCACTATCATTTTAACCATTTTCTATATTTTATTTTCTATGAGACAATATTGCAATTGTATGCCACTTTTTTCCCTCTAGACCCTTTATTGAGCCTGTAGAATAATTCATCTTTCTATAAGCTGTCTTTTACTCTTTCTTTCACATTCCTAACACTCATCCCTTCATTTGCGTATTATTAAATTAAATATATTTAGTGGAGTGGCAATCATTCTGCAAAAGGAAATGTGGCTGTCACTTTTTACTCCTCTTTTCCTCAGCATTTAGCTAAGTGTCTGGCATAAATTAGGCACTCAGTATGGAGCTGCTCTGCTTTTAGAAAACCTGGTGAGAAAAAAAGGCATGAAGACCAGACAAGGATAATTACAGAGAGCCTGAGATGAATCAGAGACAGAGATGACACAGAAGAAGATTATACATAAAATCTCTTTGTGAAAGGACATAGTCATGCAGAGAATGGGCAGAAGGAGACAAGGTCCTAGGATCAGGATGGGTAAAGTGCCTGAAGTCTAACAGGAGGTAATAAAAGAAAAAAGAAAGTGACACATTAAACTAATGAAAAGGAAACAAAGCTGGATAGTAAAGCTGAAGTTTGTTTTCTTAACTTCAAAAGACTTGGATTATTCATTGGAAATATAAAAATTTCTCAAAAAAAGCAAATACATGGGTGATAGTAATTAGAGCATCCAAATATTCTGCCACACCAATTATTCAGTGTGGAGTCACCAGAGAGATATCTATGCCAACCTTTGATGTAACTTCATATACAAAACACAAGAAATTAATGTTTTATGTAACACTCAACCTCAGCACTTGTATAAAAACCTAGAAACCATAGTGTAGATTTCTTCTTTTTCTGAATTAGAAAAATATGTTGAATTAAGAATTAGAAATATGTTGAAATACTGACTATGAATTAGAACAAATAGTTGATAATAAAAATCTTTTAACTTTCCTATACCAAAGTGGAGATTCACAATTTGCTTTCAGATACTCAGAGGCAACTGAAAAAGGCATCAGTCTCCCCACCAAAAAGCTAACAAAGCAAAGCAAAACTTTACAAAAATTTTAACTATTAAACACAAGCAACCTCCAAAAATGGCAACACTGATTCATACATGGGGTAGGTTTCTAAAAACAGCAGGTTATACTTCTGCATATTTTGACATCAACATAGTTCCCATAATCCTACATCATTAATCCACTGTTATAAACATCAGCATTAATGTGCGCCCTGGTTCCCAACAGTATCTTAGAAATATAGTTCATAAGTGTAGCTTATAAGTATAGCTTTATACTTAAAAGTAAAACATTGGTCCAGTATAACTTCATCAGAGAACATAAATTTTGAATAAAAAGAAATGAGTACCATATGATTGGTTATAGTGTCATATGATTTTTATAATGCTGTAGATGTATTTATTAATCTCTAACTTTGCCCGTTATTTCTCTAGACATTTTAAGAAATAAGACCCCATTTTATATGTCTTATTTTTTGAAGAAGTTTGCAATTTATTGGAGGCAAGAGTCAAGAAAAAATTACAATCCAAGACTATGTATTAATTTTACAAAGAAATACAAACATAGTTCACTAGCTGCCAAAAAATAATTATAACTATTCAATCAGAAATCTTGAGGCTTTCAAGTAAGAGTTAGTTTTGAGTTAGGAAGAATTTTAATAAGTATGAGTGGAAATGATGTTTAAAAAAAGATGAACAAAATAGGAAGTAAAGTAGGATGAGAAGAAAAATTGCTCTACTGAGAAATCATACTGGAAGTTAAATTGGAGCCATGCTGTTGAAGAACCTGGATGCCAGAATATGAATCCAGAGTCAGCGCAGAGTTAATTAGAAACTGGGAAAATTTCAATTTCTTTTTAAAATGAAATGGAAGGGGGGCCGGTTAGAATTGTATTTTATATTTCTTCAATAAAACGTAAGATTTCTTAAACCAAAGTTTATAAGTGAGTTCAGAATACCAAGAATTTTCAGAAAATTGACGTGCTTTCTGAAACATTTCATATTTTTCATTATTTGCCTAAGGAAACATGACGACCCAACAGTGTTAACAATCACTGGGATCTGTTGGAGAAAATGTTCAATGAAGAATTCCGTTTCTGCAGGCTGAGCTTTCTAAGCAAACAGTACCAGCACCTGAGTTAAAGGATAACGGAATAGCAAACACTGCTTGGAAGCCAGAGAAAGGTACTTCTAGAGACACATGCAGAGTTTTCTCTATGGATCTCTTTGTTATATTTTAGTGTGGTAAAGTAATGATCCTTGTCTTGGCTCCCAGAGACAATTCCATAATTCATTTAATTGATTGAACTGGGGCCCCTCTCTGTCTCTTTCTCCCTCCCTCCTACCTTCTCTCTCCTTCCCCCTCCTTCCTTTCTCCCTCACTTTCATCCCCCTCTGTAATGACATTAATGCTAGTAGCTCCTATAGAAATACCAATTTCCGTAATTTGGGGGCTCATTTCCTAATGTGCAGTCTTTACCGCATGTTCAAGTGGTAACTGAGTATCACTACATTTGCTTAATAGAAAAATGGAGAACAGCAAAAACTGCTTTTTGAGAAAATAATCTTTTCCCCACCTCAGACTACTTTTGATTATGCACACACACATATGAATATATAAGTGCTATATAAACTGCCTAGCTTTCAAGGTAGCATTTCAAACACTTCTCAGTTTGGAACTAAACACAATTAAGCATAGATTATAATACTATAATAAATTATATATAAGAATAATATAGTCGGGCCAGTGAGATGGCTCAGTGGCGTAAGTGCCTGCCTTGCAAGCGCGAGGGCCCGAGTTTGACTCCCGGATCCCACATACGAAAAAGGGGCCGGTGATATCGCTCAGCGGCACAGGTGCCTGTTGGCGCGTGAGGTCCTGAGATCGACCCCCTGGTACCCACAAAAAAAAAAAAGAAAAAAAAAAAGAATAATATAGTCTGAGTGTGGTGGCACATGCTTGTAATCCCAGTAGTGGGAGGCTGAAGCAGGAGGATTGCTGCAAGTTTGGGCTACATAGTGGGTTCAATACCAGCCTGAACTACATAGTGAGACCCTGTCTCAAAAACAAAAACAAAACCAAAATAATAATAATAAGAGGATTAAACCAATTAAAATTAGATTGCTCCCCTTAGTGTAAGAATGCCTTAACATTATTAAACTGATTCATGAACTTCATTTCATGAAAATACTGAGAAAAGAAATGCAGTAACACAATTATATTATTAATTTCAAAAGAAGTAGATAAGATTTTTATCTTTTCTAATAGAAAAAATCTTTTAGTAAACTAAAACATGAGTATTACTATTAGCCATTAGTAGAGACCCACTACAAACTTTATGCTTAATAAGACGAAAGCAAGCATTTTAGTACACTAAGGAGGAATGGCGAGTTAATCACACCAGAGGAACCTTGCTATAAGCATACATGATAGAATAGTAGAAATATTACCATTGCAATGAATAATACCACACGAATACCTGCTATTACTGTCATTTACTTTTCCAATATTATGCTGTAGTCTTGGCTAGCTCTGATGTTGAAACTCCTTTATTTGTAGATTAAGATTTGTTACATAAAAGATCAGCTTTGGAAGTGTGGTTCCTTGAATGGAGAACTTAGCATGTCTTGAGTACTTGTCAAAGCAGTGCCTCCAACCCCATCCCAGAACTACTCTGTCCAGCTATCTATGTTTTAGCACGCACTCTGGGGAAATCAGATGTGCTGTAACATTTCAGAACCACTGGGAGTGAAAATTCAAACAATTGAATAAAACTCAAGATTATTAAAAAGAATAAATTGAAATTCTAGAATAAGAGAAATGAGCAAGTGATTAAACATACTTAAAATACACAAAGCTTTCTTATATGCTATGAATTTATTAAAAGATGAAATACATAACTCCTTCAAGTATTATAATGCTAAAAGCCATAAAATACATGTAAAGATACACTTATGAATAAAAATATTGACGTCTTACCATATGTCAGAAAGACATATAGGGTAAAAGGGCTTATAAATTCTATAAGCTAAATAACATAAGGAATACATAAAAATATTCCAATCAAATAAAACAAAAAGCAGCAGAATGTATGATAAAATAAGAACAGATGATGAATAAATATGTAAAATAAACACGAACATAATCATGAGAATTACCACAAGAAAAAATTTTTTCCACTAGTTACAGTGACATTCCTGATAGGCCTAATAACTAATATTGCCCTGGATGTAGGAAAGTGTAGAAATTATTGTTGGATTGCAAATGAATGAAGATTTTGAGAGCAGAAGAGATAATGTCACAATAGTTATTAAAATAAATGCTATATTTTTCTTTAGCCCAAAATTTATACTTCTAGGATTCTATTCTATAACAATCCTTACACATGTGCAGAACGATGAAATTACATGTGTGGTTATCAGGACCTTATTCAATGATAGCAAAATAGTGATCTTTGAAAAAGAAAGCATACTGAAAATGTGTGTACGCCAGTGTATACACAAAGATCCTAGAAAGAATGATCTCTGAAGAAGAACTTTCTTGGTAGAAAAGAAAAGAAGAAATAACATAACCAATTTGAGAAGGACTATTTTTGCTCCCTGTGTCATCTATCTTGAATTGGTCTTGAACTTGACCCTGGCTTGGCTCGCGGGCTTTGGGTCTGGGATGGGTAGCCTTTCTCAGAGATTGAGGAGCATGGATCCAACTTGTTTGGTGGTAATGGAAATAATGAGGGTTCTTCTGTGGAACCTCACAGTTCCCAGGCAAATAAAGGTGAACTTTAGCCAGTCACAGCCTGAGATGTGGTATCTGAACAGCATGTGTGGAGAAAGTGGAGGGTCATTTTAAGTGAGAGTTAGTTGTCTGTAAAAGGGAGAGGAACTAATGTGGATGGGTTTGAAATGATAGCAATCAGCAAATGATATCTGTCTTAGTTACTTTTCTCATGGCTGATTGATATTACTGACACCCAAAATACCCGACACCCAAAGTTAAAGGGGGAAAGATTTATTTAGATTACAGTTTATAGAGGTTTCAGTCCTTAATCGGCTGGCTCCAAGGTAGGGTGCCATGGCAGAGGAGAAACAGTTTATGGCAGCAGAAGACAGTAAAAGCAAGGGGGGGGGAGAGCAGCCTCTTTCTGTCTCTTATATTGTATCCAGTCTACTGGGATCAGAGTGGTGCCAATCCAATCAATGAACTGAGATAGCATTCACCTATCCTTAATCCCAGCATCCTTAATCCCATCATTGCACCGCCAATCAATCACATGCTCTTAATTCAGCCACCTCTGGAAAAAAAAAGCAAAAAACAAAAACCAAAAACCTTGCTATGACCGCATGAAGCTTTGGGGGGACATCTGGATACAAGCTATAGCAATATCAATCAGCAAATATCTTTCAGACTGAGAGAAAATATTCCAATTTAGCTACATAATAGAACTATTTTGATAGGTAAATTTCCAACTCTTCTTACTCAGTACTGAGTTTACAAATCTCGTTAGTACATTAAAGATTTTACATATGCAACTGCTAAAATCTGGCAAATCAGAAGTCGATCACACACCATCGTCATTTCACCTAAAATAATGCAGTTATTACAACTGAATAATAATGATTTAATTTTGAACATGTTCAAAATGTATAGCTGCTGAATTTATAAATAAATATCGGGCCAGTGAGATGGCTCAGCAGCGTAAGTGCCTGCCCGGCAAGCGCGAGGGCCCGAGTTCGACTCCTGGAACCCACATATGAAAAAAGGGCCAGTGATATCGCTCAGCGGCATGGGCGCCTGCTGGCGCACGAGGTCCTGAGGTCGACCCCCGGTACCCACCAAAAAAAAAAATAAATAAATAAATAAATATAAATTTTAAACATGAGGGACATAGAAAAATAAACTTTTTTAAAGAAGACCCAGATTTTACAACAATTTGTAAATATTAACTTATCCTCGTACAAAAACAGAAATGAATTAGTTGTATTTCTTTAAAAATCAGTAGTATCTTTGCCATTCTATAATTCATAAGCATTTCTAAACTATCAAACTGGTACTGAAAACAATTGGAAAACTTTATCATTGCTCACATGCCACCGTGCTATTCATAGTGAGTTCAGTTTCTCTGACAGTTTATATTATCCACTCTTCAAGGTTGTGTTTCTATTTATTTAGACTTCATCTCTCAAGTATTCTAAGCACATATGATGTGATCATCATTATGCGAGGGATACAGTTCTTGCCATCTGCTGGGTAAATACTGACCTGGGAGGATGAGACATGACTACGTGAATTGAGCAGTTTCACCAGGCAATGAACAATTGGGTGACATTCTCTTAGCACACGTGGAAGGTTATTGTGTGGAAGTTACTCGAGCATCAAAGTGACATCAGCATAGCATCCTCTGCCCAATTGTGTTCAGTTGCCTTAGCAATGAGTTTGGAAACTCGTTGAAATATAAAAGCATCTTGATTCTAGACCAGGGGTTGAAACAGGGATTGGACTGGAAACTAATTTACCATGGCAAGTAGATCATAAATTTGATAAAGAAAAGAACTCTGATAAACTTGTTTCATTTTAGCATGATTATCATAAATTTTGGAGCAACTTTATTGATATGTATCTCACATACTATAGAATTTACATAAATTATACAATTCACTAATTTTTATTATATTCACAGAGCTGTGAATTCAACATTGCAATCAATTTTAGAGTATTTCCATTGACCCAAAGAAATCTTGTACCTTTTCCTGTTTATTTCCTATCTCCCCTAGCCCTAGGAAGCCACTGATCTATTTCACGCTACTATACAACTGCCTTTTCTGATTGTCTGCCTTCACTTATCATATTTTCTTTCTTTTTTTTTTTTTTTTGTGGGTACCGGGGGTTGAACTCAGGACCTCATGCCTGCCAGGCAGGCGCTTATGCCACTGAGCTATGTCACTGGCCCTCATATTTTCAAGATACAGTACTTCATTACTTTTTTATATCTAATATTATTTAATTGTATGGATATACAACATTTTATTTATATGGTCTTCAACTGATCAAAATTTGAGTTGTTTCCACATTTGTTTATTATGAATGAGCTTATTATAGATATTCATGTACAAGTATTTTTGTGGACATCTATTTTCACTTCTTTTGGGCATGTCCCTAAAATCCTAGGTCATATGGTAACTCAATTTACAAAGTAGCTAAATACACTGTTTTAATTTCTACTGGAAATATATGAGTGCCAATTTATCCATATCTTCATATTATTTTCTTTTTTGTTATCAGCATCCTAATAGATATAAAGTGGTATCTCACAGTGGTTTTGATTTGTATTTTTCTTTTTTTTTTTTTTTTTGTGGGTACCGGGGGGTCGACCTCAGGACCTCGCGCGCCAGCAGGCGCCCGTGCCTCTGAGCGATATCACCGGCCCTCTTTTCGTATGTGGGTTCCGGGAGTCGAACTCGGGCCCTCGCGCTTGCCAAGCAGGCACTTATGCTGCTGAGACATCTCACCGGCCCATGTTAGCATTTTTTAACTTGCCTAGTGGTTATTTGCTCTGAAAAAATGTCCATTCTGATCCTTTTCCTGTTTTTAATTTCACTATTTGTCTATATCATTGCATTAAAAGTTATTTATACAGAATCATATACTGGAGATACATGTTCCTTATCAAATATTTGATTTTTAAATATTTTCTCCCATCCTTTGAGTTATCTTTTCACTGTTTGATAGTATCATTTGAAGAGTTTTTTATTTTGAGGAAATCCAATTTATTTATCCTTCCCTTTTATTATCTTATCATTTTGGTGTTATAATTAAGAAAACATTTTGTAATTTTATGTTATGAAAAGCATACCTAGAAGTTTTAAGGATTCTATAATATTGGCCATTACATTTAGTTCTTTGATTCATATTAATTTGATTTTTTTTGCATAGTATAATTTAAGGGTTCCACTCCATTCTTTTGTATATGGATTTCCAGTTGTCTCAGCATTATTTGCTGAAAAGACAATCCTTACACTGCTAAATTATTTTGGCACTTTCATGAAAATCAATTGACTATGAGTATGCAGTTTTTATTTCTGGACTATCCAATTGATACCATTGTACAAATACAACATTGTCTGATTACTGTAGTTTTGTAGTAAGTTTTAAAACCAGGAAGTGTGATTCCTCTCTATTTCTTCTTCCTATTTTGAACTTGTTTTCTCTGCTCTGGATCCCTGAATTTCCATATGAATTTAAGGATCACATAGTCAAATTCTGCAACTAAATCATCTGGGATTTTGACAAGATTTGCTTTGAATAGGTAATCAAATTTAGAAGTCAGTGGAACCTTAATAATACTAGTGCCTTAGCTTATTTATGTGGCTTGTCTTTCAAGTTATTTAAATTTTTCCTAGTTTCCTTCAACAACATTTAAGAGTTTCCAGAATCTACTTTTTGCACTTGTTTTGTTAAGTTCATTCCTAAGTATTTTACTTTCTGGTGTTATTTTTTAGTGGAAGTATTTTCTTATTTTTTGGATTGCTCTTCCTTTAAAAATTGATTTTTCTATGTTGGCCTTGTGTTTTGTAATCTTGGTAAACTCGTGTCCTGGTTTTAGTAGTTTTTAAAATTGATTCTTTAGTATTGTTTGAATATAACACCATGTCTTCTGCAAGTAGTGAGTTCTTCTTCCTTTACAACCTGGATGGCAGACAAAGAGTTCGAACATTTCTGTCCTGATTCTTTAGTTACTCATCACCTACTGGCTGTATTAGCCGCTGAAAGTCACAGTGAAGTAGTCCTGACCAATGGCTGTTTTGTATGGGTGCTACTACTCATTCCCTGTCTTTGTTCCCTTTGGCTCATGAATAGTAATGGTTTCTTTCTATGCCTAATCCAACTCTTACATATTTCTCCTAGCCTTACATATACAATTTTGCTACATTAGAATTTTGTCTGAATTATATTTTAGTTTTTAAAAACATGTAAAGATCTAGATCATAGTATAAAATTATTAAAAATTTTGCATTATATTACTTCTTCCAACATAAGTGTAGGGAAACTTAAATATCTGAGGTGCTACATCCTAAACTGTCACAAATTTGTCTTTTTCTCCAAGGATTTGGAAATATTAATGTAAAAGCTAAGGATGTAGACCAGTTGTGGAGCACTTGGTTAGCATGTACAAGGCCCTGAATTCCATTCCCAGTTCTGCAAAAAGAAAGAAAGAAAGAAAGAAAGAAAGAAAGAAAGAAAGAAAGAAAGAAAGAAAGAAAGAAAGAAAAGAGAGAGGGAGAGGGAACAGGAGGGAGAGGGAGCGACAGAGAGAGAGAAATAGAGAGGGAAGAAAAAGAGGAGGAAGGAAGGAAGGAGAGAAAATACTAGAAATGTTACCAAGTAACAGTTATATATGGTACTGGATATCATTATTCAGCAAAATTTTCTTACATTAATGTAAGTTGGAAATTCAAAATGTGTTAAAAGTAATGAGTAATGCTATATTTGCATTTTAAGAGTTTGCTGTACGTGTAAGACAAATACAATAACTGACTTTACAGTCATAACAAACTGAGAATTATATATTAACTGAGATGCTAATTAATTCATGTGCTTTAATATTATTTGACAAAAAAAATGTTAGGCTTGAGTAACTATCAATGAGTGATAAGTTGAAAGATTTCATATTAAATATTACTTGTTATTTCAATATTCAGAAACCTATCAGTCAGTTTCACAATAGCTTTTATTGAAATTCATCATAATTTTCAAAGAAAATTAGGACTAGAACAAATCTGCTTTCCTTCTCATTGTGTTTAGTGTGTTAGACATAGCCAGTTATCACATGAGACAGATTTAAAAAAAAAAAAAAAAAGGAATTCATTGTAAAGCTATATCTTAGGTGGAAGAAGTACATATTTTAATTTGAAAAATTTAGGTTTATATTTCAATTGCTTATATTTTTCACTTTAATTTAAAAGTCTAGTAATAGTCAATATTATGTACAAAAATATTTAAGATTAAATAGGATTTTACACTTGAAACATAGGTAAAGTTTTAGTCTCAAACCCAGTAGGATGACATCTAGCCATATAAGGTGAATACATTTACTTCTTTTGTTGCTCCAGCACTATTCCATATAAGAAAGTCAGGCTCTCCAGACACTGTCTGCTTTATGGAATTTACTACATTTTTCCACTATTCTACTTATAGTCAGTTTCATTCCTTTCTTTCCCATAATTCAGCCTGCAGGGGTGTGTTCCTAGCCTGTGGAACATTATCCTTCAACATATGCAGCTGATTGTACAGGGTCCGTATCCTTGTTGCTTTGATCTTTCCAAGCTAAACAAATGCAAACGTCATTATTGGGGGTCACTTAGGAAGGATCTTAAATCATGGGTAATTCTATCCTTTTGTGTTAGGAATGATTATCTACAGAAACTAGGAAAGTGAGGGCACATAAACTGGGCCCATGTAGGTCCATCATATGAAGTTTGCACCGCCTGAACACTCTTATTAATTTATGTCTGTAGATAATAATGAATATAGATCACTTTATAGCTTTCCAAATGGATTCCAGACACATTATTTTATATACTACCAACAGTCCTTGCTTAAGGAACAAAAAGAGAATTGCAAAACTGCCCCACAACTCATATGCCCTCACTCACACCATTCTAAAATCCATTGCTAGACCTTCCACCAAGATTTGCCAAGGAACAGCCTAAAGTCTACTCTGCTGAATGTCATGTATATCTACTATATAAGTAAAGAGGAGGGGAGAAAAAGAAGGTGCAATTTTGAAGCAATAATGTGATTGACATTCATTCATCCATCAGCATTCATGGAGGAAAGGAGGACATTTCCTTTTTAGCTTAAGTCCAGTGAGGAGACAGATTTTAGGAAAAAGCGGAAAAAAATAAGCAATAGGAACAAAAATATATAACACAACTAAATAAAATCTCTGGGACTTTGATTTTTTTCCCTCTATTTCCAGGGAATCTGAGTATATTGTAGTTCAAAGATAAAGTGAGCTAAACTTTTATAATAACAAAGAAAAGGCAGAGATTTCCCAAGGAGTAATTGTAAGAACATCCTAGGCTTGTTATTGTAATAAGGGTATTTATCAAGAGGGTTGTTGATAGGGAAATATTACTCCAAGAAGAGGGAGAGATGACCGAATTTTAATGGTAAGCTTCAAAGAACAGTGGCTTAAACACACCAGGAGGGATCTCCAAGAAACTTAGTAGCATCCCACTGGAGGACAAGTCCACCTTCATCAGTCACCATTAAAGGGTATCATTACGATCCTGCAGTTATACCAGCCACCTAGGCCTACGTTCAATAATATCAACTCATCTGGTCTGTCTGGTAGCGTAGGTAGCAGAGATTTGGTAAGGAGACAGAACGGACCTCTTCTGTTACAGGCTCCTAAGGATGGAGTTAGGCAAGCAAAAAACATTAAATAAAGAGCTATTTGCAATTGCGTTTCTTTACATTGCATTGGGCTGTAGTTGTTAGGTAGATTAGAACATTTACTATTAATCATTGATATTTTCTCATATGTTCTGCCAGATATTTTATTTTGTGGGAAAGAGAAATACAGAGTAAAATTTTTTTTTTCTACAGACTAGTGAATCTATGTTACAGAGTATGAATAATGCCCTCACATCTAAGTGTTCAGGAAAGCCCTTATGGACTCGCCTCTCACAGTGTAAAACAAATGTGTTCTCTGGCACTTACAAACAAAAAGGAACAGCAGTTTCCTTCTTCCTCCATTCATTATATTTTCATTGACATATCATTTCATCCCTAATCAATTGTTCTATGTCAAAACTGTCAAACATAAATGCTAGCTCAGCCCAGGTTTATTTTAACTGAATTATTCCACAATTTCAACACATTGTGAGATACATATTTTAATAAAATAAGGGATTTGTCTTTGAAACTTTAATTTTGGTATGCTCATAATGTATACATTATTAAAATTGTTATTTAAGCTTTTATTAAGTAACATATTTTAAAATTAAAATTTAATTGCAAATAAAATAAAGTAGAGCAGATACAAAAATAAAATGGTGGCCGGTGAGATGGCTCAGGGGCGTAAGCACCTGCCTGGCAAGCGTGAGGGCCCGAGTTCGACTCCCGGAACCCACATAAGAAAAAAGGGGCCGGTGATATCGCTCAGCGGCACGGGCGCCTGCTGGCGCGCGAGGTCCTGAGGTCGACCCCCCCGGTACCCACAAAAAAAAAAAAAGGTGATTTGAAAGCATTTTATACAGTATCAAGGCATGAGAACATTTTAGTAAAGTATTGAGTATGTCTCAGGCATCTTAGTAATGTGTTACAGATTGTTGGCAAGAATTAGAAAGCTCAAAAATTTAATGTCATTTCTAGCAGGTAGCTATCACTGTATGTTCACAAACCTGGTCCTGGTTGTTTAAGAGAAGAAAAAACCAAAGCAACAGGAATAACAAGGAAGTAACAACTAAAAAGTCAAGCAGCACAGATATAACCCCAATTTGAGTATTATTATTTGGTTTAGATGTAAAACGAATACTACGTATTCGTTTTACATCTGTTAATCTCCTAACCAAAACCTATTCCAACACTTAGGATTATCAATCAAAAATATTTCTTGAGATACTGTCATAAACCAGACAGTGGATTCAGGCTATAATTCTTTCACTATTTAAAATAAGATTCAACCAGAAAGTTTACATAGAGTTAAAAAGTGACCAAATATTTAAAGTGACTCAAACTAAATGTGCTTTATTTAGTTCAGGTCTGTTAAACATCAAGGGTGGACTTGCCAGCCTTACATAAGTTCAGCACTTAAATCAGTCAGCTATCTCAGGCTGATAAATAAGGAAGAAGAAAAAGTGACATTTTCAAACTAAATGATCCTGAGAAGGTGAAGGAATGAGCCCTCTTGAAGCACAGCTATAAACACATAAACACACACACGTACACACACACCCCCTCTCTGTTTTGCTCTGTCTGCCCTCATCTCACTGTCTCATTCTCTGTCTTTCTTTTTAGTGTGTACAGGCTTGCACGCTCACACACGCACACACACAGCCTAGGACACTTCTCGGGAAATAATTGCAACTACCAATACATATAATTTAGGAAAAGAAGCATACACATAGAAGAGAATCAATTTTAGTGGTAGCAAAAAATGCCTATACTACTTGGCTTTTTAAATTGGATGCCTGGGTTAGGAACAAAGGCTGTACTAGAGAAAGAGTTTAATAATCACCAACCTTCTCCAGGCAAGGGACAAAACAACCATTGTGGGATTTCAAATCTGTCAGCAATCTCTCTTGTAGTTCATTCATCACTAGGCCCCTGGATTTAACAAACACTCACATCAAAGACCACAGGGAAACCCACCTCTTCAACAAAACTCTCCTTTGACCCTATGTGGAGTGATTGTTCCTTCTTATTATTCATCCGGGAGGCTAATTCTAGGATTTGCTGATACCATAACCTTCAACAATAGAATCTCCAAATCTAAACACTTATTGGCTGACTTCCTCCCATTTAAAATGTATAGAAAATTACTGTGATTCAAGTTATGTTCTAGATGTTGATTTTTACAAAGTCCTACATGCAGGAGATAAAAAGTTTACTCTGGCCCATGTTGCAGAGAAAAATGTTCTCTGTAGTAGTAGAAAATTAAGAATATTTATTAGTAATTGCCAGATTTCAGGGATTTCTGATCTATTTGCATGACATACAATCTAAGAATCCATAATGTGTATTTCAAATAGATAGCCATAAAATATTTATTATCCGCTTTCAAATTGATGTCAGGAATATGATATTTATTTATTATTACTTATTTTTTCTTTTTCCACTTTTCTTTTGTATATTCTCAAGGAGCAATACTTGACCTAAATATTTCTTTATTTATGTATAACAGAAATGACTGGTAATTTGTTCTGTGACTGCTACTGTACTGATCTTCACCCATAAAATATATGTTATGTGCCACTCTGTGGTAGAGATGAAGAAATTAAGTGTAGACCAGATATGCGTAAGGCCACCCTGTAAAAAAGCCAGGGCTCAGCCACAGCTCAGGTCAAATCCCTCCTTCTTTCTGAACTCCACATCCTGGGCTGCATCCCTAAGGCATTGTCTGTGTCACTGATATGGACACATGCAGATCATGTACCAGTTTCCATTGCCAGTCATCAAAGCTGACTGAAACTTTCTTCTAACAGATCCAAATCTTGAATCATCAAGGACATAACCCCAAATCACTCCTATGACTCTTATGACAGCTTAGCTGGTGCTTGTTTTATAATCTTTTTAGAAGAATCTAAACTGGTAAACCAGAAGGATCTAAAATCTAAAGACTTTTAAAATGTAAAATAAAACTATAGATTTTAATATCATTACTTTAAGTATTTGTGTACATACAGAGTTTTTATTGCTACACAATGTACGAGAACAAAAACCGGAAGGGTTTATTCATTTTTGCGTCTGATAATGATTACTCATGTGATATCTATCACAAATAGGCACTGCGTACAGGAAAATAAGGTTTCACAAGACCCAGTGAGCACAGAACGCTTAACATAGAGGCAGATCGTTATTGTCTGACACTGAGACTGAGAAATAAAAATGATTAAGGAAATAGAATTTATTAGTAATTGCCAGATTACTCCTCACTTTTGGAAGTGAAAGACCTGTCACTTTTCCTACAATGTTAGCACGAAGGACTCCAGCACAGCGTAGAATTTTTCCCTCCTCTTTGGCAGTTGTTAAACATAATTTCCACAGGTTTTCCAATTCTAGCCACTAGATGTCACGCAAAGATCACGAAGTAGAATATCTTGGAGATTTTTCACATCAATCATTACTGATTTTATGAACTTCAACATTTAAGGTGGTTTGGGAAAATAAGTGCCAGGCATTAGAGAAACAGGTCAGTACAATTTGTTTTACAAGATACATGCACACATTTCATGGCCAAAACATGGAATGAAAAGTGCCACCTCCTCTACTAGAAAATGTTAGTTTTTCTTTAGGTATCTGAACAATTAATACAAGCAGATTCAAGAGAAAGAGATTTTAAAGCCTCTTTGCATCAGTAATCTTATACATTAGTCTGATTCAAGCAACTGGAAAAAAAGATGTCATATGATAAGGAAAAAAATTAAAGGATTTGGACTCTGGAAACTTTTGAATTAAATACTAGATTGTATATGTGTTAACTGAGTAAACCTGGTATAATATTTAACTTCTGTGAGTAATGTGAGAAGGGTACTTTATATGAAATGACTATAAAATTTAATAAAATACTGTATATTTATCTTTTGGAAGAGTTCTGACATATTTTCATATTCAATTAATCAAAGCAAATGGTTCAGTTGTGTTATAATAAAACTGCAATGTTACAATAAAATTATGAAACCCATCCAGGGAACTTACAACTTAGAAGTGGACAGTGAAGATTAATTCATATATTAAGCCAATAGTGAGCTCAACCTTGAAGGACTGATAGCAGTTCTTCAGGAGGAGGAAGTAGGGGATTCCAGACCCTGGAAATGGTGTAGGATTTGCTTTGTAAGAGGCAGCTAGCATGGTTCTTTTGATAAATGGCAATTCATGTTTGCTAAGCTGAAATGCGACAGGATAGTTGATCAATAATATAAGTAGCGAAATAAATTTTCTATTTTTTTAGCTTCACTGGCAGAAAAATCAAAGGTTCGTATAAGCCATTCTAAAGAATTTAGCTTTTTTTTTGTATACAATAGTGTGTTTTGAATCATTCAAAATTAGGCGAGTCACAGAATCACATACATGTTTTCTATGGTTTTCCTTGCTTCCTATGTCTAAGTTGTGTTGGGAGGGTCTAAGGTTGCTAACCCAGAAGCTGGTGAATTGGTTTCAACAGTGGGTTAGGGCTTAAAAAAAGACACCCCTAGTGGTAAAGATAACAATATAGAGGTGCAGGAAATTCAAAAAGTTCTAGAAATTGAAGAGAATTTGATGCCGAATTCAACATTTTTGTTTAAGAAAAATATTAACTAAAATGGTGAGAAGAAGGAGACTCTACTGGTTTAAGGGTGAATAGGGTGAAATACCGTAATCTGTTGGGAATTGTCAATATATGAAACAATCTCAGAAGATAAAGTCAAAGTATGTCATAGGTTTGGGAGTAAGAAAGTTTTAAGTGAGAACTGATGCTACTAAATTAGTCCAGGTTATTCAAAAATGAATGTATTAGATTGAAAATAGACGAACATCTGACTTTAGATATGAGAACATTTCAGAAATGAAACTGAGGGGCCGGTGAGATGGCTCAGTGGGATAAGTGCCTGCCTGGCAAGCACGAGGGCCCGAGTTCCACTCCCGGAGCCCACATACGAAAAAAGGGCCGGTGATATCGCTCAGCGGCATGGGCGCCTGCTGGCGCGCGAGGTCCTGAGGTCGACCCCCGGTACCCCCAAAAAAAAAAAAAAGGAAATGAAACTGAAAGAAGAGAAAGATTCTGCAAATACCAGTTTTGTTACAAAAGCAAAAAGAGAATTTCAGAATAATTTCTTTATCATATGTAATCGGACACGCCTGCATTAGTTGGAAGGGGGAAATAGAAGATATAAAAAAAGAGGAAATCTACCTATAAAAATTCTCAAGGAGGTGAAAGGAGATGGAATCCAGAACCAGACAGGGATGACTGAGAAGATAAAAATCCTTCCAAACATATAATTCAAATATAAACAATAATAAAAAAAATAAGTGTAAGGAAATCCAAAGAAGTTCAGAGTTAGTACTCCATAAAATCAGATTTGAATCAACACAAAATTTATAAAGTAGAAATCATAACTTTTATTTCTAAGAACCATACTAGATATAAAATATCACTCTGTAGTACATAATATACATTTAAATATGTGTATAACATGTATGTGTGAGTATATTTTTAAAAATAAAATTGTAAAGAACCTGCCTTTTTTATACAATTGTGCTTACATTGATAAATCCTGGAAAGTCAAAGTGTAAGATAGGCCAGTTTCCTCAAACACCTAAATAGTTTATTTAAAATAGTTGAATTAAATTTTATTTCTTTGAAGCATTTTAAAATAATTTTTATGTTAAAGTAATTTTGAAAATACTGTATTTATAAAGATTATGCTTAAAGTACTACTCCAGAAAATAAAATTGAAATTCTAAAGATGACATTTCTACAACACATCCTTATCATCAAATAGTACACTAAGAAAAGCCGTGTAATTTGCAGTTTCTGATCTATCAACTAGGCTAGGATAAGGAAGTTTTTAAGAATGCCAGAGGAAAATAGGAGGAAGTTAATATTTCACCAATAAAGTAAAATGTTGAGCTCAGCAATTTCCTTTTTTAGTCTTCAAACATTCCTCGTTTTCAAGACACTCTTCAAGTCATAAACATGCTTGGTGCTTTTCATAATTCACATAACTGAATTATTTTATAGGATTTTTTTTTATAATAACCACATTGACCACATATTTCCTAGCAATATTTTACTTCCCAAAAGAAACATATTTGCACCTTAAATTCCTGTTAGTAAGGATTCTTATGGCAGCTTTTTAAAAAAGTAAGAGGGAAGGAAGACAGACAGAACTGATTTTATTTCTACTCAGAGCTTGATTTCAAATCTGCACGCCCCAACTACGTAATCCTACACAGGGATCTCATTGTTTATTTTCAGAGTTGCCACTTTATTTAAAATTTTGTCTCCAAAGTTTGTTTGGCAAGACCAATAATCAAAATAAGCTGTTCTATGTTTTTGTTACTCCTTCATGTGCATGTGTCTATGTGAATGTGTATGGTTCAGTTTCTAGTGGCCTGTCCAGATGAAGGTACAGTTGTGGACACATAACAACCCATGTGGGAGTGTTTATATGCACGGGGTGGAGAAGATCAGCCATGCCCAAGTCCTAATTTAAATCACTGTCACCTTGGTAATGTTAAAACTTTCACAACTCCTTGCAATTTATTCCCTCCTTTTCTCTTACACTCTTGCTCAGAAAAGCAATTAAATTCAATTTAGGTGTATTTATTAATAAAATTCTTCAATTTCAGGTTTTTGAAAGTCTTGCAAAGTAGATCCCCTTCTCCTTACAAATCTCCACAATAAAACATTTACTTTAGTAAGCTACGTGTATCTAGATGGTGATGTTGTTATTAGGAAAAAAAAATGTGAGCCACTTGGTAACTATGGCAATACAGCTGTATCCAAAGAAATATGAACTCTTTTTCCTTGAAGAAATTAGATATTTTCCTTGACTGGTCCTTACAGATCCAAGTCTAGAGGAGAAATGGGATTTTTTAAGGCTCTCTCTTTTAGTCTTTTTTTACTTTTTGGAAATTATTTGTACAGCCACATCTGACAAAATAAAAAGATTGTATTCGAGGCTACAGAAATAAAATTGCTCCTGTAATCTGCCAGCCCACAGTCCGTGTTAGAGTAATCAAATGCAGTTGATTCACATTTATCTAAAGTTTAGGCAATGATGATATTCTTTTTTTCTCTAACAGATACATGAATATTTTGATTACAAACATTTATTATAAAAAGTTACTTCTGGTATCAGTCATTACATCACAATTCCTTTTTACTTCTGTCCATAGTTTTAAACAAATTATTTTTACTACAAAGTTTCTGAGGTATTATATGAGTATTAATTTTCATCTAAATCAGAATAAGTTTAGGCACATCTTTAAGGTCGAATATACATTATTTATATATAAGGTCTTTTAAAATTATGATAATGAGTAAGGTGAGCTTCTGGCCATCAGCTTGAAATGGGGATCCCCTTCTGGTGAGCTCATGGAAAAGCTGAACCAACTGAAGCATGTGAGACCAGGGCGATGGCTGATGCAGGGAAGAGCTAAAAAGAAGAGTAGGATAAAGCTAAACTTCTAAAAGGGGACTCGAACAAGACAAATGTACTTCATAGATATGTAATAAGGCCTCGAACACAAGCTTATATAAAAAAAATATACAGAAGGGCTCTAGATGTAAGTAGGGGAAAGTAGGAGTAGTTAGGGCAGAAACATTATTGGATCCTATGACTTTTTTTTTTTGTGGGTACCAGGGGTTGACCTCAGGACCTCGCGTGCCAGCAGGCGCCCGTGCCACTGAGCCATATCACCGGCCCTTTTTTCGTATGTGGGATCCGGGAATCGAACTCGGGCCCTCGCGCTTGCCAGGCAGGCGCTCACGCCGCTGAGCCATCTCACCGGCCCCCTATGACTTTTTTAAAGGTTTGATCATTTGAAAATCTTGCAGGATGTGTGAAACATTGAATTAAATAGAATATGTAAGTCAACAAAAAATACCCATTTTCTACCCATTCTTTTTTTTTTTTTTTTTTTTTTTTTGTGGGTACCGGGGGGACGACCTCAGGACCTCACGCGCCAACAGGCACCTGTGCCGCTGAGCGATATCACCGGCCCCTTTTTCGTATGTGGGTTCCGGGAGTCGAACTCGGGCCTTCGCGCTTGCAAGGCAGGCGCTTAAGCCGCTGAGCCGTCTCACCGGCCCTTTCTACCCATTCTTGATAGTGTACATTTTAAACTCTGTTATAAATACTCTATAAATGAATGAATTTACATGTATGCACACATCACATTCACATGCAGAGGGAGGAGGTGGAAGAAGGGGGAGAAGGGGGAGTAGAAGACAGAGAGAGACAGAGACAGAGAGACAGAGAGAGAAAGAGAGACAAAGAGACAGAGAGAGAAAGAGAGAGAGGTATTGGGATCTGTCTAGGTGTTGTGGCTTCTCAAAAGAAATAATAATAAAATTTTTTCTTCCTATCTGTACGACTAAATTAAAGATGATGGAACTCCATGCATTTACACAACATTTTGTTCATACTGATTTCATTTTGCCTGGCTACAATGTTAGTTAGCTATTTGCTGTTTTTGCTTTGCTTTCGTTTTTGTTTTTGAGATGAGGCCTCAAATTCCTCGGTTCAAGTGATTCCATGCCTCAGTTTACTGACTATATGTAAATATCACCATTGACAACTTTAGTGTGTAGTTTGTGTAAATTTCTTACCACACAGCTTTTAACTAGAATTTTGGAATCCCAGCAAGCTGTCCATCTCTGGTGATCTAAAATGTTTTTTTTTTTTTTTTTTTTTTTTTGCGGGTACCGGGGGGTCGACCTCAGGACCTCGTGCGCCAGCAGGCGCCCGTGCTGCTGAGCGATATCACCGGCCCCTTTTTCGTATGTGAGTTCCGGGAGTCGAACTCAGGCCCTCGCGCTTGCCAGGCAGGCGCTTAAGCCGCTGAGCCATCTCACCGGCCCCATCTAAAATGTTTTAAATTCTCACTGATCCTGAAGGAATGGTTCTTGTATGCTGAGATCTGGATGTGCAATGAACAATACTAGCTCAAAGTAAGCATGTTTGAATTTAATTATAATTATAATTTGTGACAGAAAATTTAATTCAATTAAATTAATATATCCATATAAAGTCATTTTAATTACCTTGTGATGAAACATAAAATATTCTCTCTTCTTTGCACTTGGAAGGTGGCACTAGTGGGAAAAACTATTTGATGCTGATTAAATTTTACTATTTGTCTATAAAATGAAATACACGAACATGATTCTAAATAATAATGAAATTACAATTTGATCAGTTCCAATGTTTGTATTTTAGGTATATTCAGTTCCTTAAGATAATCAATATTTTAGGCTTGTTCCCTAGTGTATTTTTAATTTTTTTTCTAGGAGCATTACATTTTTAAAATTTATACTTGTTTTTAGTACATAGTGATAGCATTCATTATGGGGAGTCGGTAGAGGTACATGACACTACTTAATTCTCTTTTTAGACCCCCTCTCCTCTCCCTGTATGTCTCCCTGTATGTCTTCCTGAATACACATACACACACACACACACACACACACACACACGTATATGTGTTTGTAGTACAGGATGATCATTCCTCTTAGGGACTAGGTACATGTACATAGCACTTCATAACACCACCCTTTTTAATCTTATTTCTCTCCCTCCCCCCTCCCTTGTATATTTTATTGAACTCCAGTAGTGAGGCCTTTAAGAGATTATTGGGTCATGGGGACCCCATCCCTAATGGAAGAGAATAATGTAGTTCTCCAAAAGCCTGGTTAATTTCCACCCAGAGCATGTTGTCCCTTCTCCTCTCTTGCTTCCTCTTTCACCGTGTGATCACTTGCCGACCACCCCACAGTGATGCCATTTGCCGTTTGATACAGCACAGGTGCTCACCAGATACAGCTGCCTCATCTATCCTGTGGAACCGTGAGCCCAAGGAAACCTCTTTTCTGTACACATTACGCAGACTCAGGCACACAAAATAAACTAAGTTCACATACATGTAAACCACAGTTTGCCCGACAAGTTAGACCATTATGATACATTTGTTAACAGCAAATAATAATCACAGCACATAATTATTAACTGAATTCTATAGTTCATGGAGATTTCCTTAGGTTTTTTTAACCTTATATCTATTTCTTTTATGGATTCCAAGCAGAATATGATACTACATTTAGTTATCACGTCTTCTTAGGCTCCTCTTGAGTATGAAAATTTCTCAGATTTCTTGCTTTTGACCTTGACAACCTTGAGGAGTATTTGTCTGGTTTTTTTTATAAGATGGCCCTCTGTTGAAATTTATCTGATTTTTTTTTAACATACAGATTGCTTATGGAATTTAAGGAGGATAGCCAAAGAGTTAAAGTACCACTTTTTGTAGCATTATATTAAAGTCATGTACTACCACCGTAAATTATTATTAATGACACTAACCTTGATCACCTGAGTTAGTATTTTTCAGATTATTATTCAATACAATCATTTCCACATCATACTGTGTAGCAGACAGTCACAGTGTAGAGCCCACACTTGACCTGGAATTGAGCTACAAGCTACGGAGGGAGAATTCAGAATTTTTCTGAATGAAAGACTTCTGTCTTTTCCTCCATTTACACATTTTTTCAATCTTTTTTTTATATCAGTGTGAACTAATGACAAATCCAATATTACTTTATTTTGTTAAATCAAATAAGGTGATTTGGTCACAAAGAGCGCTTTCAGTTGGTTTCTGTGTCCTTCACATTTGTTTTAATGTGTAATTTATTAGTAACAAATGATATGGAACATCTTTTTATATGCTTTTTACCCACTTGTATAACTTCTTCGATGAGATATCTATTTAGAATTTTGCTCATTTTTAAATTATATTTTTATTTTATTGCAAATTTTAAGTTTATTGTATATATATTTGGAATGTAAAATTGTGATTAAAGCTAGTCTCTCAGTGGGTTTAACTTGTTTCCCAAGGCTGTGATTTTTATATTTCTTAGTGTTTTTTTCTCTTAGGTGAGACAGGATGAGTAAAAGCGTTTGGACATAGGGAAATGACTTTTCCTGGGTAAGCTAAGCCTCCGGGGAATGTCATTTCTCCTGGAGTGCAGGCCTTGTTTTGACAGATACTCTGGGCATTTTTTAAAGTAGTTATTTTCCCCTTACCCTACCAGAGCCACCAAGGAATGTTTCTTTACTACTAAACATGAGACCATCATGGGACTCCATGGACTTTAAATCCAGGAAGTATGAGATCATCTACATAAGGCTGTGGCCCCCAAAATTTCTCACTCATTTTGTAGCCCAACTACAGCAATTTGTCAAATTTGCCATTTAATTATCCTCAAAGCTGTTGACTGAAATGGTTTCTGCCCCCTGTGAGCAGATCTCTTCTAGACTATGGAATTGCTTATCTCTTCAGACCTTAGGGGTCATAGTTTCTTTTCAGTCTTTGATGGGCCCCAGAAAAGTCACTTATTGTTGTTTTGTTCCGCTTTTTTTTTTCTTCTAATAATGGTGTGTATGAGCAAAAGTTAAATATTTCAGAATATACACAATACCAACGTTGATAAAGATATATTTGTTATAAATAGAGCTTAAATAAAGAGGACAGATTATGTGATTTATTTTAAAGTGTGCTTTTAAAAGGATTATGTCTATATTTTATTTAATTTAGATAATAGTAGCTTCATCTATACACTATTTTTAAAAAATGTATCTATATTTTGATAGACATCCTTGAGTAGATTAGATAAAGAACACTTGCAATGGAAAAAATTCATAAAGAAGCTAATAACGTAATATGTAGGTAACATAATGGAACTGATATCTATCTATCCAGAATGTTTTTATACCCTGACTGTGCTCTCAAGTTCAAATTTTGAAACCAGATGACTAACATATCTAGTTGTTTTTCTTCTGTCTTACAGGGTTTCAGGCTATAGTAACGTGGCTAGAATACCTACTATTACTCTTTGAATAAAGTCTTAAGAAATATTTTAAAGGTCTCAGACAAAATGCAAAAGTATAAATAAAAATGAACTCACCATCTATCAGAGAAAATTAAGAATCTTAAAAAATACATTACATATAGAATGTTTAATTGAGCATAGAACATTTGCAATTTTATGGCAAATATGCAAAAATACCACAACAAAAATAAAGATAAAAAGGACAAAAGTAAGCAAAATATATATTATAAATGATATGTGTTATATTTAATATGTGTTATATATAATGTATTATACATATATAAATAATTTTTAAAAATAAAGTATCAATGAATATTTCATGCTATAGAAAAATCTGAAGAGAATGTAACTTTTAATGAGAGAAGGCATCGAATATGAGATGATTACAAGCATGAATCAGCTGAAAAGACAGAGTATAAAATTATATATATAGAGAATCCAAGCAACATCCTTGCAAAAATAATCAAATAGAAACCGTGGAAAACGTGGAAAATAAAATTAGCATCAGAGACAGTGGCAGGTTAGTCTTAGTGAAATGCAAAGGGGAAAGAAGCCTAGTGTGGTGCTGCATGGCATTAACTCCAGCACTTGGTGGGCTGAAGCAAGAGGGGGTCACTGAGTTTGTGGCCAGCCTGGGTACATATTGAATATAAGACCAACAGGAAGACTTTAAAAATAAAACAAACAAACAAAAAACCACTCCAAAACAGATACAGATAGATAATAGATGTAGATAGATATAGATATAGATATAGACATAGATATAGATATAGATATATGAAAACAAATAATGTAATCACAAAGAAGTTAACATCCATCATTTATGGGAAATACTCATTCAAAATCAATATAAATGAGGTACCTAAAGTGAAAAGCCAACAAATAAAATTTAAAAATAATTATGTAATAACAGAAGTTATTTCTAAAATTTTAAAGTCTTGCTTATAAATCTGAAGGCATACAGTTCTCAAGAAATTTATTAGAAGAACAGATTTCATAACATTCTGGTAAAGTGATTGAATTTCAAGGATAAAGAAAAAATTCATCACGTATCCAAGACTTAAAAAGGGGGGAAATCTGGCTGGGATTAAATGCCTCCATGGAAAAATGAAGTGCCAGAAGATAATAGAACAATATTTACAAAATCCTCAGGGAAAAAATATGCTTCAATAATATTATAACCAGGCAAATTGTTATCCAAGTACAAAATGGCAATATTGGCGTATTCAATCATGCAAAACCTCAAAAAATCACTCTTCATCTCGTCTTAGCCTAAAGTCATGTAAGAAATAAATGAAGAAATCACTGTAAAACAATTTAATGGTGAACATAAAGTTAATAAATACTTGAAGTAAACAACTAATAGCAAGAAATGTTTTCTAAAAGGCAATTCAATGAATCCATCAATATAAAAGTAATGTATTATAAAGAAGAAATTCAATTACTAAGTATTAGATTAGTACTCTATATTAGCCAGCTTTCTCATTCTGGAGCACAACACCCAATATCTGTAACTTAAAGGAAGTGAGGTTTAATTTGACTATAGTTTCAGGAGAGTCAGTCCATGATCAGCTTCAAGGAAGAAACAGCATGGCAAAAAGGGATGGTGAAAAAAATCTGGTAAGTTCATGGTGTCAGGGTAGCAAAATAGGGGGAAATTACCAAAGGAAACAGGGTCAGGGACCATAACTGGTACCCAAGTTCACATTCCATGATGTATCCAAAAACATACAGAAGTGTCCCTTACTAAGCCCCTCGACATTCGTTAATCCAAATGTACCTCCTTAAACCACATTTAATATCCAAATAAACACAATAATAGGTTAATAACTTCAACATTATGCAGCTACCTTGTATATAAATGAAAGCACAATAATCCCTTCCCTGAAGTCTTTACAGTTTCACCATTATTTAAAATTTCAGGTCAAAATTTCCTCTGAGACCCAAGGCAAACTCTTAGCTGTAAAACTCTATTAAAAAAAAAATACAGAATCTCAGTGTGCAATGGCAGGGAATAAGCATTCCTGTCTCAAAAAGAGAGAATAAAGGGATAGAAAAGAATAGGAGCGGAACAAGCCTAAGACCCAGCAAGGTAAACATGAGATGCTATAGCTCCATATCTAGCATAGACATACAGGTAAGATATGAGTTCCAAAGGGCTTGGTGGCCCCACTCCTAAGTCTTGCTCTTGGACTAGCTCTGTTTACAGTCTTAGCTTCCCTCAACAGACCATCCACATTCTTGGCATTCTGACTCCCTGGAGGCCTTCATTCCACCTTGTACTTCATTCCCACACCTTCACACACTGCCCTCTCAGGGGCTCCTCGTCTGGCCTTCCAGGCTTTCCTTTGAATTCTGGGTGGAAGCCTCCTTGACCCTCAACTTTTGCAGTATCCATGACAATAAAACCAGCATCACATGGATGATGCCAAGCTCTGCTTTCAGCAGAAGCAGCACTCAGGTCCTTTTGGACGATGGCTATAGTGGCCTCATGGTGCCTGAATGACATCACAGTGAAATTGATACTGTAGAAGCAAATCTCAAGGAGGCTCTTTTGAGAAATGGTATCAAGGACTCTCAATTCAAATGAAAGGTTGATACTAATACACTTGAGCCTGGTTAGGGTCTTGTTCATTTCTGAGATACCCTTACAACATCTTTTTTTTCTCCCTGTACAAAGTTCTTAGTCTCTCTCTCTTTTTTTTTTTTTTTTTTTTTAATAGTGCTAATTTCTTCAGCAGCCACACATCCTTTGGTTCCAAATTTTCACATTATTCCTTTTGGGGCAATTTTAATTTTTTCCTAAATTTTCTGCTTTTCTTTTTACCCCTGATTCTTACTAAAATTCTGGGTCAAACCAGCCAGCAGTGGCTGGGCCACAGCCTGAATTTTGGAGCATCTTGAAATTTCCTTCTCCAGTTTAATTAGTCCATTGCCCTTAATCCCACTCTTCAGAACATGGGCAAAATATGAACAACTTTTTGCTAGAATATAACACACATGACTTTTAGTCCAACCACAGATAGAGTCCTTGTTCCAAAATGAAATCTCCTGGGCTTGGTCTTTAATGTCTACACTCCTATCACCATTCTCATTTTCTGAACTCTGACTGAAATCACCCATACAGCTCTGTTTTGCATTCTAGGGCTTTTCCAGAATGTATCTCCAAACTTTTCCACACGTCTCTTACAATTAAATTCCTAAGAATTCTATACCACGTGGCCATGTACATTCACAGTGTGGACCCTATTCCTGGTACCAATTTTCTGTATCAGATAGCTTTCTTGTTGCTGGGAAGGAATACCTGACATCAACATTTAACAGAGGAGAGATTTAGTTTGGCTTGTGATTTCAGGGGATACAGTCTATGATCAGCTGGCTTCAAGCCAAAAAGCATGGTAGTAGGTGGTAGAACAAAGCTACTTAGTTTATGGTGGCTGGAAAGCAGAGCAGGGGAACACTGCCAGAGAGAAAAAGGGGAAAGTGACCATACATATATTGCATTTAATGTCATGGCTCCATACCCTACCAGAAACACATAGAAGTATGCTTTACTACTCTTCTGGGCACTGCTTAACATGATCAAGTTGACATATTATGATTACTTGTCAGATACTATAGAATGTCAGTTTAAAGTTTTCCATCGCATAGTTTGTATTATGTCAGGATTTTACAAGAAATAGTTTGTATTAAAAATTTAGTAATTCTCTATAATTCTTCGTTGATATTATCTTTTTTTTTTTTTTTTTCTGAGACAAAGTCTCACTATGTAGTTCAGGCTGGCCTTGAACTAGTGTGGTGATCCTCCTGCCTCAACCTCCCAAGTAAGCATTATCTTATTTTTAAAATGTATAAAATTAGTGAAATTCATTGAGAATCTTAATTTTAGAAGAAATCTTATGTAGTACTATTCTAGTGTAATGATTCTAAGATTCTCAAGTGATTTAGAAACAGGCAGAAGAAAAGCTCTGAAGAAATTAATAAAGTGATGTGGAGAGCATCCTACCCACAAGGTTAGGCCTTATTTAAGAGGATATTTATTAGAAACCCAAATATTCAAAGTCATCTTGATAATCTCTGTCCTCTAAAAGCTTGAAATTCTCATTGGACATTTCCAGAAATGGCTTTGACCCAAATTATTCTGTTCAGTTTCTTAGTACTATCATCTCATATTGTCAAATTCCTATGAAATTAAAAAAACTTTTCTTGGTGTAGTGGTTTGTTCAAGCATTGCAAAAGAGGTGGGACTATTGTTGCATTTGGATGGATTGTTGAGGTTTAGATAGGCAGATGTGGCTTTGAAAAGGATTAAATATTCAGAAACAGCTTAAGAGCACATTGCAGAAAAAGTAGTCCATTCATGAGCTAGAGCGAAGGATTAAAATAAAAATAGTAGGCTATAACAGTGGAGAGGCAGATGGAACTAAGTCCAATAGTTGAGATTCTTGAGTCCTTGCTAAGTAGTTTGAACTTTTTAGTCCTGGCAGCATAGTCACTGCAGATTTGTGTGTGCATTAGGATCAAGGGAAGATCAATGTTTTGGGGAACTTAACTGACTGGCAGTGGATGAGGTTGGTAAATACATGCCCATTTGTTAATTCTGAGTGTGATTGTAACCATTTCTCTCAAGAGAATTATTTCTTCAAGCACATATTGGGTTTCTATGAAAAAAAAAAAAGAATTGTTTGTTGTTTTGGAGGGACATCCATGTTTAAATTTTTTGTTTTAATTTTATCTAATTTTATTATATAATTTTTAATTTATTGATTAAAATACAGCACTCCTCTTTTCTGATTTTCTCCACTCTTTTATATTCCCTTTCACTTTTCTGGTGATTCTCAATTATGACTATTATATAATCTGTCAGTAACATATTTGTTAAATATTTTAAACGAAGACACATTTTTATAACTATTCTAACAGACTTAGTGAATTTTCCTACCTTTACCCCGTATACTTGTGATCCTTTTGTTTATTATGAATTTTACATAAAAGGACCTATTTCCAGAAGATATATTTTTTCCATCAATTTGCCAACTTCTCTGTTACTCCTTACTTCCCTGGTGTCATATAAAATTTGCGACAGGTAACTGATTTGAACAAAATGGAGTCATGTGTGCTAAAGTTCCATGACTCCACTGAAATAAATTATCTCTCTTTCTGAGACACTGAGAGAGATAAGATAGATAAATAGCCGAGTGGGCCGGTTTTCACACCACGGTCACAAAGTTCCCATGTTTTAACCCTTACAAGAAAAGTAACGTGAGGCAACCTGATGCTAACCAACACCAACTTGTTTCTGCATTATTCTGATTCCTTTTTCTTGCTCGTTTCCTTATAAAAACAAACTGCTCTATCATTCCCAGTGTAGTATCTATAATTTTTAGATGACATGACGCCTGATACATAAATTGTTAATACAAATCAATTCTGTATTTAAACTCAGTTGCTGTAATTTTTTAATACCACCATGCTCTGGGCTGTGATTTCTGGTTTACTTTCCTGTAGGCTTAAATACTTTTCTACTCAGAGTACAAATAACATCTAGGTGCTTATCAAAAAATCCACTCTTAGACCATAGCACAGCCAAGTGAATTAAAATGTCTATTTAAAAATATCTTCCAATTATTTGAGGGAACACAAATATGTGAGATGCATGGCTGTGCTGGGCTATACGTCTTTAAGTGCAAATATCACTTATCTTGTTTATGATCACATCACCTACCACTAAGACAGTACTTGGCAAATAGTAGTTACTGAGTAAATAAGTGAATGTATAAATGAATGTGCTAATACCTTTGGTGTTTTTTAATACAGCTTTTAATAAAGAATATGTAGATTGTGACTTCCTTTTGTGTTCTTGAAATTTTGTATAACATGATCCCTGGACATTTCTTTCTCCACAGTACTAAATTCAATGTGACCATATATAAAATTTAAAGACTTTCATTTTTCCCAAGACCAGAAGAATTATGAAAACATAACTTTCTTCAGGAAATTGTGCCCAGACCTTCTATGTTTGAGGAAGTGTTCTTTCTTTGTAATGACATAGTCACCATCCTTAATTATTCTGTCCCATTTATAGTGTCTGTTCACCTGTCTGTCCCACTATGATGTTAAAGCGGGTGGGGTCTCAAGGGTTGGGAATTTTTCCAATTATTTTTGAAACTTCAGGCCCAGAATATATGTTTACTGATTTATATCATTATTACTGGAAAATAAAATTTTATGTCATCAATATCATGACGTTATGTCTTCATGTTTTTTTACTTTCCTAATGCCTTATTCTGTTGATGCTGCCATAACAAAATAGCTGAAACTGGGAAATTTATAAACAAAATAAAAACTTATTTCTCATATTCCTGGAGGCTGAGAAGTTCCAGATCTAGGGAAACTTCCTGGAGGGACCTTAAAATTGGCATCTTGGAGGAACCTAATGGAAGATGAAGCCTTTACGCACCCCCATCCTCATGGGAGAAGCATGGTATCCTCACATGGCAGAAGGGACAGAAAGAAACAAACCCATTTCCTCAAACTTAATGATAAGAGCAGAAATCCCACCTATGAGAGCCGTGCCTTAAAGTTTAATTACTTCCTCAGTATCTCAGCACTTATTACTATCACACTGGCCAATAGATTTCAGTGTGTGAATTTTGGAAGAAATACTCAGATTATAACACCCAGTTTGGTGATTGTTTTGGTATTAGAACACTAAATTTGAACACTCAGTTTATCACTACATATAAGACATTAGTTCTTATTACATTTAATTTATATTCACAGTTACTGCAATAGTAATAAAATTGAGGGGAACAAAAATACACGTAGAATTTAAACTCTAATAAAGACTTTTCAGATATTTTTTCCCAATATTCCTTAAATAACTTAAGGTAAGGGTTATCCTCAAACATATGTTAAATACAAAGATTAGAGCAGCTAAATAACTAAGTTGTGGATCTGAGGCTGGATTTTGTTTTTAGACTGTAAATTTAAAAATATTGCTATTGCATAATTATGTAAAATATTTGTTGCCTAAACTGGATGTTTAAATGATTCCTTAATAGAAGGAATTCTAAACATAATATACAATAAAAAGAGGACAATGCCTGCTTCTCTGGAAGTTTTATTATGTGTCATAAAACAATAGTAATAAGTGCTTTTAAGATAAATCATTAACATACTTATTAATACATGTTTGCAATAAACATTGAATAACAACTTATTAAGGAATCAAGTTCTCTTGAATTTATTGTTGTCTTACATGAACCTCAATTTCCCTCTATTGTAAGATCACTGTACAAAGGACAAGAGGCAGGGAAATTCATTTAATGTTTGCTTCATTCTAAGCATTGGCCAGAAACAATTATTGTTCTCATGTTTAAATACTGCTGGTGTCAGAATTCCAAACTCTCTATTTGTTAGATTAGTAGAGAGTGAGCCAATATGGCAGTATCTCTAGGGCAGGGTACAAGTATCTCATAGATTTAAAGCTAATCTCATTTAAAAAAATATTAATTCCATTTCATACATGTGGCGAATATCACTTAATTGAATGCATGCTGAAAATGTAAGATATTTTCCATTTTGAGAACAATCTTTAATGAAATAGAGAATTTTGTTCTGCCACGGGCATAGAATTGATGAATCCATCCAGGGTTACACTTGGTCTTCGTGAAGAATTCTCTGCCCATTTGTCCATTTTAGAGCATCACTTAGAGAGTACTGCCAGTGCTCATTAAAGGCATCAACCGAAATTGCCATCACGGCTGTGCAAATTGGTTCCTCATGTGAAAAAATATCCCCAAACATCTAATGGACAATTTGATATCTTAGTTCTCAGATTATTTCCCTGGAATCTAAAGTTGATTTAATCAGGCCCTGATTCATTGTCAAATATGACTGAGAGTTTTACCATATTGTTTTCTCAATGAAGGAGCATATTACTCAGAAGCAATGACCAGACATGGGATTATGTTAATAATTGCTGCCCCAATGCAGAAACCCACAGGTTCAAACTACTGAATAAATATCTCAAAGTGGACATTTAGAAATTACAAAGTACAAATTCAGGGTGGTTCCAGGGTTTGTTCAACACTTTATGATACAATATTTGTGGTAGGTGTTATGCAGCCTATACTCTGCCAGACTTAGACTGTATTTACAAAAAGGATGCATCCTCCGCAGCTTAGCAGGGAGACGTACTTATGATGGTACCCTCTGGAGAAGGAAACTTCCTCCACTGAAACTTGTTAAAGAAGAAAATTTTTCCATGCACTTGATACTCACCCTAAAGACATTCTCATTTCTTATTCTTTAATAGCAACTTATTTTATTTGCTTGAAGGTAATTTATGAATCCAAAGCAATGCATTTCAGGAAATTGTTAAAATATGTTAAGAATTATGCCGATTCAGGTATCTAATACTTCAAAGCAGACTGCTTCAGCAACTAATTTATGAACTGTTAATGTAAAGATAGTCTCCCTAATTATCTCTAATTTCCTCCATGAAGTGTGGAAACCACAAATTATGAAGTACTTGCTATGAATTACTGGTTAGTGAAGAAATGCCAAAATATTTTTTTCCCCTATGAAATTTAGTTACAGTGATAATTAAATTGAAGAGAATTTATATAGAATTAGTGTTGACACAAGAAGCAGTTTTTTTCTATAATCATTTTGACCATAGTATTTGGATGAGAACAGATTTTTTTTTTTTTTTTAATGTGGGTACCGGGGGTTGACCTCAGGACCTCGCACTTGCTAGCAAGTGCTTGTGCTGCTGAGTGATATCACGGGCCCTTTTTTCCCTTTATGTGGGTTCTGGGAGTCAAACTCAGGACCCCGCACTTGCTGGGCAGGCGCTTATGCCACTGAGCCATCTCACTGCCCAAGAACAGATTTTAATTCATTCTCCCCGTGCATTTGTTTCATGCTGCCTGTATAATGTATTAACAAAAACTTGGTGTTTTCAACAACCAAAATTTATTCTCTAAGTTTTGGAGCTCAGAAGTCCCAAATCAGTATTAGTGAACCAGACATCAAGGAACTTTAAAGGTTATGCTCACTGTGAAGGCTCTGAATGAGCATCTATTTCTTCCATTCTTAGCTTTGGAAGCTACTGGGATACCTTGAATTGGGTGGCTCCATCATTCATGTCAGACTCTGTGGACATGGTGACTGTCCTCTTCCAAGTGTGCATTTTCCTGCTTCCCCCCTCAAAAGGATGCTTGTGATTGTTAAGGCCCATGTAGCCAATTCTGGATAATCTTCCAGGTCAAGATCAGAAAACTTATGTTCAAAGACTCTTTCTGGTTGTTCACATAAGATCACATCCACTAGTTCGTGGGAGAAATATGTGGATATCTTTTGTGGAACACCTTGCCACACTAATTGACTCACTCATTTACTCTTTAAACAAATATTTAACAAATACGTCAAATGAGTCAGGCACTGCTCCAATGCTGAGGACTTAACAACAAACAAAGGAGACAAAATCTTTACACTTAGAGTTTATGTTCTAGTGCAGGAACTGGCAAATTTTTATGTAAGAAGCAGATAGTGAATATTATTTGTTGACATAGAGTGTCTTTGTTGCAGCTACTGAACTTTGTTGTTGTAGCATAAAAACAAGCCCCCAAAATATAGAAATGAATGTTTCTGGACAAATTCTCATAAAACTTGTGTATTAAAACAGGAAGTAGGATTCAAAATTATTATACAGGTTTAATGCAATCCCAATAAAAATACTAATAGTATACCTCACAGAACTAGAGAAAATAATCCTAAAATTCATTTAGAACCAGAAGAGACCTAGAATAGCAAAAGCAATTCTGGACAACAAAGGTGTGACAAGGGGACATTACCCTCCCTGACTTGAAAATATACTGCAAAGTCACCATGATAAAAACAGCATGGTACTGACAAAGAAACAGACCCAAGGATCAATGGAACAGATTAGAAGATGCAGGAAGAACTGCAAATACACTCAGCCACCTTATCTTTGACAAAGGGGCCAAACACCTTCACTGGAAGAAAGACTGCCTCTTTAAATACTTTGCTGGAAAAACTGGCTTTTTACATGCTGAAGATTAAAACTACCCATCTCTCTCACTATGCATTAAACTAAAATTAAAATGGATCAAAGATCTAAATATTAAAACAGAAACACCAAATTTGCTGGAAGATAGGATAGGTAGAGCTCTTGAAGACATAGGTGTAGGCAAAGAATTTATGAACAAAAATCTGATTGCCCTGGATTGCCCAAGAATGAGCAACTGAAATCTCATCTTATTAAAAAGCTTTTGCACAGCAAAATATACCACCAACAAAGTGAAGAGACAACTCACAGTATAGGAAAAGTTTTTTGATAGCTATTCCTCAGATAAAGGACTAATATCTAGAATATATAAGGAATTCAAAAAGATCAGATTCTCCAAATTAAAGCCCTAATCCTAAAATGGGCATCTGAAATGAATACACACTTCTCAGATGAAGTAGAAATGGCAAATAAATATATTAAAAATATTTTCAACATCAGTGGTCATTGGCTAGATGCAAATTAAAACAACACTGAGATCCCATCTCACCCCAGAAAGAATGGCTATCATCAAGAAATCAACCAATAACAAATGCTGGTGGGGCTGTGGGGAAAAAGGAGCCCTTCTCCACTGTTGGTGGGAGTGTTGGTGGGAGTTGGTGCAAGCACTGTGGAAATCAATGCGGAGATTCCTCAAAAAATTAAAACAAGAGGTTCCATTTGACCCAGCTATTCCCCTTCTTGGTATCTTCCCCAAAGAATTGAAAGCATCATACCACAATGACGTATGCACACCCATGTTTATAGCAGCACAATTTGTAATAGGTAAATCTTGGAAACAACTCAAATGCCAATCAACTGATGATGAATAGATAAGGAAGATATGGGTTTTTTTCTACAGTTGAGTGCTACTCTGCCATAAAGAAGGATAAACTTGAGATATTTCTAGGCAAATGGATGTACTTTGAGACCATACTTTTAAGTGAAATAAATTGGACACACATGTTTAAATATCACACTGTTTCTCTGGTGTGAGAAACTGAAAGGGTAAATAAAGACCAAAATGTATAATGGATATTATAAAATAGGAAGAAAATGTTCAAATGGGAAGGGAAACAAGGGAGAGGGGAGGAGGAAAGGAAGGAAGGGAAAAGAAAAAAAGGTGATAGAAGGTAATGGAAAGAAAAATGGAAACAAAGCTTTTGTAAATAAGGGGGGAAGAGGGGTTGAAAGGAGGAGATGGGGGAAAAAAAAGAATCAAGGTAAATCATATATCATAGGGTACAAATTCCCTATGATAAATGTTATCATTATGTCTATCTAGAATGTACCAATAAAATTAATTTAAAAAACAGAAAGTTTTTGGGCCAGGGGATGTAGCTGGCTGACCCTTTGCGAGACAGAAGATATAGGGCTGAATGACAGGAAAATGAAGAGTATGTCAGATGGTGAGATAGAAACAAAGAACATTTAGAAGAACAGAATATTATAGTGGGAAAGCTATTGCTTATTGCTGTAACATATAAATCACAAAATTTCAGCAGCTCTACAAAGAGACCATTTTTCCGTGTTACATGAAGTCTATTACTAAATTTCTGGTCTACAATAAGCCTTCCACGTGTTCATTCAGGAATTCACCCTCCGGCTCTGGAAACTGCCCTACAAATAACTTTAGAATCCTGTTTTCTGTTCATGGTTGAGGAAAGGGAGTGAAGGACAGCACATTGTCTTTGTATTTGTTTTTGAGACAGAGTCTTGCTATGTAGTCCAAGCTGGCCTTGAACTCTCTATGTAGCAGAAGGTGGCTTTGAAGTCGTGGCAATCCCCCTGCGTCAGCCTCCTGAGTGCTGGGATTACAGGTGCATGCCACCATGCCCTGCTAGCACATTGTTTTTAATGCAGCAGAATTGGAAGTTTTGATAGCTTTCATTCGCTTCATGTACATGTTCATACCCATAAATAAAATGTCTGACCTCACCAAACCGTTAGTAAAACAAAATACGTAGTCAAGCCAGGTGTTCAGGAAGATTAAAAAAGAAAGATCAGTGACCATTTAACAAGGGTTGATTCAGAACATTACTCTTGAAAACAGTAAGGGAAAGCCTTTACAGAAATAGAGATCCATGTGGCAGAGAAGTTGGGGGCCATCCAAGTATTTAGGCTAACTCTGCATGTTTTTCCCATTGCAGTCAGATTAGTTCTGTGACTGAGTGGTGACCGGTGATAGGCAGGAAGGAGAGATACATACTGCTTTCTAGACCGGACCCTTAAAAAACATACACCATTCTTATTACCCCTCCCCCACCTCCCTGTCTCTCTTTCCGTGTGAGCAAATGTGAAGGAGTATAAGGTGATAGAGTTGCAGAATCTTAACTCTTAAAGTAACTTAAATCTCTGCCTAGATAACTTCCTACGGGCATGGCCCTGATCTCATTGAATTGTAACATTAGTAAAAACTAGACTTGTGCTAAACTACTTAGATTGGTGGTACGTATATTTTTAAAAGTAACAGGGCTTATTGTCTTCGCCCATGTTCTAGTTCTGCAGCTTCCGGACAGGAGAGTGTCTTAGTCAGAGACCTTGAGGCTGGATCAAGTTTAGTGTGTTCAAGGGTATCAGGAATGGAACCGGAGGAGGAAAGCAGTAGGAAATGAAGCCCCAGGATAAAATGGAAGTCACTGTTAAATTCGGCTTTTACTCTAAGTGAGAGGATTTAGATTAAATGAGCAATATTATCAAACTTTCACTTGAAAATCTTGGTTTCTGGACTACCCTGCCATAAATAAGGATAAATTTGAGTCAAAATACAAAATAGATGCACCTTGAGACCATACTGTTAAGTGAAATAAATCAATCACAGAAGCTTAAAAATCACATGGCTTCTCTTATACGATAAACCCAATATATAAAGAGCAAAATAAAATATAGATAATAGGATGTAGGGAGATAGATCTTTTGCAAAAGAGAAAGGAACCAAGACATTGGGGGGGTACAGGAGGAGAGGGATGGCAGAAAGAATTAGGATGTATTACATGCATGCACCAACTCCACGCATGGAGTCTAAATATTATGCACTGGGAAAATGTACTAATAAAACATAAAAACTGAAAAAAATTGACTTCTCCATTGCGAATTAGTGTGGAAGGAGAAGATATAATAATACAGGTGTACAATGATGATGGCTTGAAACAGGAGGTATAGGGAGGGTTAGATGTGTGGTGTGAAAGACGAGGATAAATCAAAGATGACTGCTAGATTTTCTGCATTAATATTTATTAGAAATTATTCATCATTAGTGAGAAGATGACCTTATGATTATAGTGAAGGGAGCAGAGGAATGAAAGAGGTCCTATGTAGACATGTTAAATTTGAGATATACATCAGATGTCTGATTAAATATTTATAGCAAGCATTTATACCTGGAAATACATGTTGGGAAAGCAGCAATGTATAGTTGATATAAGAATGGGTGACTTCAGTAAGGCAGTGAGCATTTTTCAAAAGAAAATATCAACGGGCTGAGTTCAGAAGCCTAAGAGATAACGAGGATTAAGCAAAGAAATCTGAGCAGAAACCATGGAATAAGAGAAGAGTTAAACAACAGCAACCTAGAAATCAACTGGGAAACAGACTGATGAATTAATTTGAACACTATTATGAAGACCAGGAATTGGCCTGAATTTAGCCATGCTGAGGTCAGTGATGGTGTGGTCAGAGGGTCTCATGGTGAAACAGTGGGATTGAGAGATTTAGAGAAAGAAATTAAGGTGAGATTGTGGAGAAGGAACTGGGAAAAGTTTGAGGAGCTTTGACATAAGAAAAGGAGATTAATAGGGCAGAAAATGGAAGAAGACTTTCCCTCAAGAGAAGGTTTTGCATTGTGTTGTTACAGCTGTGTATTTATAGACATTGCGTTCACCAAAGGAAAAAAAAACTGGTAATGTGTAAAAAATAAAGACAAATCCTGAAATAGTACAACAGTGATATAGTGAAGGGAGGATATCGTTGGACAGAAGCATGGGAAAAATCTTTCACAGTGGCAGGAATGAAGAAACCCGGAAAAGTCTTCCTCAGTGGCAGGAAGGATGGCTAAGTGTTGGGATGGGTGCAGATAGTGATGATTTTTGTGGTGGGCTTTTGTACAGTTTTCTTCTGCGTTTCACTACTGTCTTCATAAAATAAGAACCAATGTCATTAGATGAGATTAGAATGAAGCATGAAGTTAGTAGATAGGAGAAGGAGGTAGGGAAAATATTAAAAATCACCTTAGGAAGCAAAAGGGTCAAAGAATCCTGAAAATGTTGTATTAGTGATGATTCCTAAACACCTACTTGAAGTGTGTAGTGAGAGATTTACAGTGACACCTGGCAAGCACGGTTGTGACTTTACCATGTATAAGTCGCAAGTCTAGTGCAGATACACAATTCTATTTAAGTAGACTGGGATTTTTGCCAGACATGTACAATAAAAGGACAGAAAGGCAAAAGAGTTGGGATTAAATGTTAGGAAATGAATAAGTTTGAAGAAGAGGGTCTCAGTCACCTAGAAAAGTGCTGAGTGATCACACACAAGCATGCAGTACACATTTGTTGGAAGAATTAATGAAACCTAATGCCCTGAAACATCATTTGGGCTGAGAGACACTGAGAAACAGAAGAAATAGAGGTAGAGTTTGTGAATTGTGAGTCTCAGAGATTTAGACATTTTTAACACGAGTGAGCTACTTATCATTTTTATTAACACATAGTAATTCTATATATTTATGAAGTGCTGTGTGATATTTTCACATATATGTACATGGTACTGAGTGGGAAAGAAGGGACAGGAATGTGAACTCAGCAATCCAAGTAGGTTTGTTGCTAAACCCAAGAGGGGCCTCTCTGTGCAGCAGAACAGAGAAGGTATTTCTCACAGGCTAAGAGGCTTTTACAATGGCATTTTTTGGTGGGCTTTTGATGGTGTGGGTCAGAGAAACAGTGGGCTGATGTGTCCTCTATAACTTGCTGACATGTCTGCAGGGGACTGCTCATTTTGTGCTTATTTTGGAGGCTTGTTTTCTTCACAGGTAAAGTTGCAGTATGTAATTACATGGAATCATTGCAATGACTTACTGAAAAGCTCCAGCACAGTGCATAAACACTGAAAGTATTTCCTACCTATTCTCTGTCACTGTTATGGAGAGAGGGATAGGTATTATCTTCACTGTGACTCCTTAGATTTAAAATAAAAACTTGTTGTATATGGTGTTGTATATGCTTGGAGACCTCTACATATTATTTCCAAGAAAGGGTCTTAATGACTAAAATAAAAGGTAGTTTATTGAATTGAGAGATAAAACTAGTCAGATGTACTATCCGGGGACTGCCAGAATAACTGGAATTCTTTCTTTATGTAAAGCCCCAACATGGGTAAAACCATCCTCTAACATATTAGCATCCTGTAGCATGTAAGAACTTCCTTGAAGTTTCTTTTCTACCTTATATATTTTAGCAAACTCTGACAACAAATGTGTGGACCAGCGCTAACTATGACAGTTGATAGCATCAGCATCACTAGAATAGTAAGACTCCAGGTAATTACTAGAAATCTCTCTGTGAGATGGGCAGACTGATTAGTGTTGTACAAATACATAAGGAGCAGTGTTCTCCGGCTCCTCCTGCTCGCTTGCCATCTCTCCATCATTCACTTTTAATTAAAAGATTAGTGGATAGTTTTGGAACTAAAAACCATGAGGAAGTTCTCATCTCCTTCTACTCTTTCAGGTAGTGGCTTTATTGAAAGAAAGCCTTGAATGAAACACAGAGCTCATCTTTTTACATCTTTTTATACAAGTGGCTTTCTTCTCCACCTGTGTGATTTAAAGTTATAAGTCAATAAGAAACAATAAGAATCATTCTACATTTATGGTTTTAAGAACATTTACCCCCGCATATTTAGCTTCTTTCTTTGGCATATTTATATTTAATGTCAGCATTCTTCATTGCAGTTGAGTGAAAGTGGGTCAGGCTTGTTTACCCCTTTTCTGAGCAATGTAATAGTTTTCAATTGTCCTTTCTCTACTTTATTTGATTTTACTAAATACTTAATTCAGTGAAATAGATAAACAAAGACTACTTTCGTTCTAAGATGCAGAATGTATGAATTTTTTATAGACACTTAGGAAGACCACTGAATTATAAGACACAGGATTTAGAGCTTTTAATTGATTCTTTAGGTAATGCACTAGAATTTTATTTTATTGGTACACGTTCAAAGTATATAACAATTACATTCATTGTGAGAACTGGTAAACATACATAACAAATGTCATTTCCCCTCCCCCTCTACCCTCCTCTTTGGCCAGCATCAGATTCATTTATTTATCTTTTAAGGCCTTATAAAGTTAATTATCATACATACAAATTAACAGTGAGACAATCCAGAAGACATGAAATACATAAGGCACTTACACTAAAGAAAGGTACACTTTTAGATACATTGTTCATGTTTGGATGTCATGGAAATAGAATTTTGTTTTTTATGCCTTAAACGAGGAGTTAATTTTGAGGTTCTCCAATGGTTCTGCTGATATGATTATTCTACAGAGGTTACAAAAAAATAAATTGACTACCGATATTGGTCTAAGAATGCTTAGTGTGTGTGTGTGTGTGTGTTTGATTAAAACCAGGTGTCTGTGTTAGTGTGTATGTTTGTGTGTGTACATGTTTACATTTGGAAAGGTGGAAAAGGGAAAACCCAGGGCTAAACTAGAGTCATAAACTACATTCCAGGTAGGAAGGCAGTGAAGGAAACTGTAAGACTCAGTTTATCAGATAACCCACCTGAGAAAAGAAAGATTTTCTTCCTTCAGGGGTAAGGCTGAGATGACTCCAATAGTGGTCTGCGTTCTGGCTTCCCTTTCTTGTAATTTTCATCCAGAAAGCCCCTGCAGACAACGACAAGAAGAGTCATGTCTCAGGCATGATGCAGACAGAGACAATGACTTCAAGTCACACAAAAAGGAAATAATGCATTAAAAATGAAGTAAATTTCTGAGTTTTGTTCACTTTGCGTGATAAACAAGCACAAGTTTTGAGTAGTTCTAGGTTGAAGAAGCCATTTTAAGAACCTCTTTTGAGGAAACTACACATAATTATTTAATATACATCATATAACAATCATTAGTGTGTATTATATTTAATAATTATTAAAGAATACTGAATAGGAGGTATGTCAATTCCTAGTGTATTTTAAGGTCATCAATATTACTATAAAATGAATAATGTAATAAATAAACAAAAGCATATACAGTGGCTTATTGCAAATGGAGTTATCAGTTGCTCAGGGACAGGTATGGCTCTCCCATCTTCAGAATGTAGCTTTGTTGGTTCTGATGGACATCTTAAAATCCATGCAGGAATGCATGGGGGGTGTTTTCATGGACTATTGGCAGAAGTGGTGCATATTACTTTATTTAACATACCACTGGCTAGAAATCAACCTCAGAGATGAATATTATTGAAAGAAAGATTGAAGAATCTGGTTAGCCAGGGGTCCAGGAAGAAGAAATGAAAGTAGATTTGGATGTTATATGAGTCTGCTGTGAGAGTTATAGATGGTAATTCTTGTTGTCACAAAGAAGACAATATATTAATTATTTATTAGGAAAAATTAATTTGGGGGGTTTGATATGAGTTCTCACTAGGTAGTTCAGGCTGTCTTTGAACTCAATATGTAGCCCAGGCTAACCTCAAACTCATGGCAATCCTCCTGCCTCAGCCTCCCAAGAACTGGGATTTCCACCACGTGCCACCATACCCAGTAGAAAAATTATTAAGAATATTTTAAATCTATTGATGTTCATTTTTAAGTAGGCCAGTAATCTCCCCTAAAGTGATTATTAAACAGAAAATGTAGTAAATAATTTAAGTAGTTTTAAGTAGTGAAATTTTTATTATAAATATTTAATATTTGCTACATTTTATCACAATAATAATTAGAATAGCAATAATAATTGGATTTGAATTTGATTGCAGTTAAATATTTAAATTAAAAGGTCACATATGTGCATAGTTTCATCATGTTACTTGTGTAGGAATACCGTAGTCCTTTCACAGATTTTGCTTCCATTAAAAGTTGTGTTTCAATACAAAATAAGAAAAAGAGTATTTCCACCTCTGTGCCTCACTTATTTCACTTAGCATAATATCCTCCAGAGTGATCTATGTGGTCACAAATGGCAAGATTGCTTTCTGGCTTAGTCACTTTCCTAGGCACTGGGACAAAATACAAGCCACCTACAACTTCAGGGAGGAGAGATTTATTTTGGCTCATGGTCACAGTCCCTGGTTGGCTGGTTGCTAGGCAGAAATGGCATGGCAGATTGGCATTAGCAGAGGAAAATTGCCCTCATAATGGTGGCCTGGAAGCAGGGACAGAGAAGCCTTCCAGGTCAGGCTTCCAATGACCTGCCTATAAGTAAGTGCCACCTCCAAACTGGAAGTTAGCTGTAGCGTCCCCATAATCCAATCACCTGTCACATCCCTACCTCTGATCAAAGAGGCTTTGGGGGACACTTGACATTTAAACCACGACACTTTCCTAAGGCTGAATAGCATCCCATTTGTTATTTCTTTATCCAAACTGCCATTCATGGGCATGTAAATTGTTTTCATATTTTGGCTATGAATATGGCAATGGATATGGGAGTGCAGATATTTACACTAAGTGGTGATTTTATTTTCTTTGTGTATCAGAAGAGGAATTGCTAAGTCATATGTCAGCTCTATTTTCAATGTTTTGAGAGACCATCATACCATTTTCCATAAATGCTGCAAAAATTAACTTTCCCACTAATAGTGTTTGGGGATGCCCGGAGAACAGGACAATTTGGATGAAGACCATAGCAATGCTTTAAAAGAATGGTAGCATCTGCATTTAAAGAGTTGTAAGAAATCCAAACAACCTGTTGAAATCTAAAGCAGGTACATAGCAGTCATAGTTTGTAAACAGTTATTAAAAAATCTAAAATTTTAATTTTAATTTTGCCAATTTTCTCATTTGAATAAGAAACTATAATACTCTTATAAGAGGTTCTGGGAATTAGTGTAAGGCATATGAGTAGGAAATGCCAAGCTCTACATCTTTTTTTTTTTTTTTTTTTTTTTGTGGGTACCGGGGGGCCGACCTCAGGACCTCGTGCGCCAGCAGGCGCCCGTGCCGCTGAGCGATATCACCGGCCCCTTTTTCGTATGTGGGTTCCGGGAGTCGAACTCGGGCACTCGCGCTTGCCAGGCAGGTGCTTAAGCCGCTGAGCCATCTCACCAGCCCAACATCTTGACCTGATTTTGTAGTACTATTATGTCTTGTCCACATTTTATGTAGCAAATTACATGCTTTCTGAATTTCAGATTTTATAATGGTCTCTGGATCCGTTCTGAATGTCCAAAGCCTTCTTTATTATAGGTTTTGATATTTGGATAATTTTACAAATATTGACATATTTAATCTTTAATCAGAATTGAAATGATAGGGGACAATGTACCTCAGTACATTGACTAAGTACAATGTACTCAGTCACGTGACAGAGCATGGCATGCGTACACAAGACTAAGCATGGTGGGCGTATGGGTAGTACAGAAAGACAATTAGAAAACAACATGCTATGTGTTTGTACTGTGTCCATACAGCATCTGCAGTGTTGACCTATACTTTTGCTAACTAGATTCACATGTGGCAGATGCAGAGCTTTTATTAAACATCATGCTCACAATCTTCCTTAGGTTTAAAAAACACTCACTGTTTATTTTCTACAGAAAATGCTGCAATAGTAGTTCTCCTATTTCAGGTAATGCTTTACCACAAAGAATTACAACTTATAAGAACCAAGAAACAATAAAAAACAAACACATCTAGGGATGGTAACCAATTTTGACCTTTTCAAAATATTCAGATTGGTGTTACATTTTATTTAAATACTAGGGCTAATCAAAACACACTGAAGATCAAGCACTAACTTGAATTTCCCTGACATTTCACCTTGTCTCTTACCTATAATACATTCAAATGCACATATTAACTTCTGCTAGAAATTTGCCTCTAAAATTTGGATTTATGGCTCCCTAGGAATAAATTATAGTGCACCCTTTGCAATCTCACAAAAAAGATGACTCGTCATTATACACCTGAATTACTGATCCAGCGAGACCATGAAGTGGTAGCTTGGTCGGATCAAGTCTACTTCCCAAATGAGCGTAAGTTTTTGTAGTGTGCTGTTCTTTTCATTTATTTCCTGATGAAGTTTCATTCAGTATCCAGCTGGCTTATAATATATCATATCACTCAAGAATATATTTCTTTAATAATAATTATCTAAAATTATTTTGATTTATAAAATGGATATCCTTATGTACTACCAGGTAAAACAGATAATTTTATGTGTTAACTTAATCTACAGTATTCAGTTAGTAAAACATTATTCTGGATGTTTCATGAAGGTAATTTTTAGATGAGGTAAAATAATTATGTGTGAGCCTCATCTAATTGGTTGGGATCCGTAAGAGATAAATACTGGCTTCTCCTGCCTGCAGACTGCCTTCAAACTCGAACCTACCCTGCAGCTTTTGGACTTACCAGACCCCACAGTTAGGTGAATTAATTCCCTAAAATAATCTGTCTTTGCTTCTTTCAAAACCGCCGACTAATCAAAAAGATCCCACTGTTAACTGTCCTATAAATATAAATTACTCTAAATGGAGATTTTAGACAAAATTATTATCACCCAGTGACTATACTTTCTCAAATTTTCTCATGGGAGTAAGCAGTTCTCATATTCTATTGTAGAGAGGGACACACCAGTCTGTTTGTACACATTAACAACTCGGTGTGAATTAATTTGTTGTATCACTTTGGTTTAAAATGTTCGCTAGGAGCATGGGATTAATCACTACTTAGTGGTTGAAAAAGTTGGGTAAATCTAGTAGTTTCTGTGGAAGAGAGGAACTTTTGTGAGTGTGGTACACAGTAATGGACTAGGAAACAGCACAGATTCTCCATGCTGCTCAAGAGAGCTTCGCTGGGGGAAGGACAGAGGAAGGGAGATTTCAGACAGGACTGACTATATCCGTAGAATCATATTTTAAAAACCATATTCTGAATGCTATGTTAAAATGTAATTTGTTAAATTGAAATATGTTTTTACATTACTCTCTGTTTATGATTGTTTATATATTTTAATATAAAATTATAAAAACTTAAAGGAGAAAAAATTCCTTTTTGTCAGCAGGAGAGTTTCAAGATCAAAATTTCTAAAGGATATTTGTATTTTAGGTAATAGGGACAAAGTAAGATGATTTTATTTGTAAGTAAGCTCTCAAGGAGCTGAGAGAGGTCTCCACAGAGAACTTGAACTTCATAGAGTAGGAGACATTTCACTTTGGATTATATCACAAAGTTGACTGTTTTTCCTTAACTATTATCTTTTCTTAAATCACAATATGGTTGTATTTCACACTTTCAAAATCCCTCACAAAGTTCAAAATTTTTAGTTTTCTTGGTAAATATATAAGTAAGTGAAATGCAGTTATTGTAGACTCTTAGTCAACTGTAATAAAGGCCTCTTCTTAATTTAGTAATAATTTCTAGACTAGATACAGAAGGAAACTTTTTAAATTCATTTTATCCATTCACATCCTGACAAAGGCCCTCATAGAGAGAGGATTAAGATGGATCTACTATACTAACTCCTTAATTTTCATTAGATATTTTGGATTTCCTAAGTCCTGTCTAGATGTTAAAAAGATAACTTCTCTGGAATCCACCCACTTATTCATTAGCTGATAAAAATCTAAGCTTGTTTGGATGTCTTTAAGTCATGTTATTTATAATCCAAATATGATTGTGGTAGACAAAATCCCAAGTTTAATAATTCTATGCATCAGAAAGTTTGACTTAAATATCCTAAGTGATGTGGATTATGAATAATATTTACTATGATAAGTGTCCATCTATGGTCATCTAATTCTTTTACCCAGATATTTTCAAATATTTGGCTCAAAATATGTAATATATTTTTCCCATCTCGACAAAAGCAAAAATACAGGGGAGGTAAGACTGGCATAAATGTCAAGTGAAACAATAGATTAAGAAATGTTTATTGAGTTTCTCCAACATATTTCCAATAATTTAGAGCAACACTGGGCATTGCCTTGGTTTTAACCTTCCTTAATTTGTATACTTCATTTAACTGGTATAGAAAATGCTTTTACTGTCTTAGGTGAAATATAATGATGTATGTCATTAGATATTAACAATTTCTTCCTTATTCTCTGCTTGTTTCAAGTCTTTAGCACTAAAAAATAGCAATACAGATCCTCCAGAATATTAACGTTGCCTATATAGCGAACCTTTTTGAGATGACTTATTCTTAACAGAATTTTCAGAATTGAATAGATGTGGTAGGTGATTAACATGGGCTAACTAACTGGGCATTTTAGGGCAATATTTGCACATGGCTAAACAAACAGATCTTTGCAGAGCATAATGAGATGTGTCTGCCCCGTGCTTTCCTCCTCGATTTGGATCACTCTACCATCATTAGGCTGAACTCTCTTTTGAAGGGCAGAGGGGGCTGCTGGCAGGAAGTCACTTTGGCAGGCTCACTCCTGTCGTGGTCTGTTCGGTTCGTCCACAGGGACAGGGGTTAAGATAGAATTATAGGAAATCCTATTGAGTAAAGGCCTGCTGGATGAGAACAGGGAAAATTAATTTAAGCCTCTCTATTCCTTCAACATAACCTTTTAAAATACTCGGTTACAGTGTGTTCATTTCACTTTTAGCTCTGATATAAGATACTAATGGAAATGACATTTGAAAAGGGCGGACTTTTGTGTATAAACTGTCACTGGTACGGCCTAAAAGTACCTTTTCATGAGGACCTTCTGTGTGATAACATTTTCCAGGTTGTGAGTGTAAATTACAAGTTATTAAATTCTAAGCCTAGAAAAGTGGTTGTATTCAACCTCTATCTTTTACAGGCTAAAGAATTTTGAAATGTTGATTTTTAGGGTAAACTATTAACCTAAAACATTGTTGCAGATATCATAATTTTTTGGTGATGGTTTTAATCTGGAGATAGAGATTTAAAAGGCATCATTGTTTTACTTGGTCATTAAAAGCTCATTGTATTTCAGGCTTGGCAGAGTGACTCGAATCCTTTGGCTCACAAACCCTGCACCTTGGTCAGTCCTAGATGGGAGGGGCGCCGTCTGGCTGAATACTAATACTAACACACTGCATATGCAACAGTGCAGAATTATCAAAGCTCTTCCATATGCATCAACTGTTTTCCCAGCACACAGTCTTCTAATGGGGCTCATTGTGTAGATCAAAATATTGGAGCTGAGGGAATGAACTGGTGTTCTCCCACATCACAGCCCATCAGCGCTGGAGCTGTGAGATGAATTTAGGCCATCCAAAGTCTCTTACTCATGTACTTTTTGTAGTGGCAGCAATTGACAATCAGATACATACCTAGTTCATGCTTTTTCTCAGGGATTAAAAAGGAAAGGAAAAAAAGAAAGTAAAAGGAGAGAAAAAGGGGAAAAGAACAGGAAAGAAACAACTTTTGGAGTTTTGGCTGCCCTGAAATGAAAGCGAGGCCTCAGATTCCAAGGGTACAGATGTACGGCCTGCAATGAAGTGGCCACTAGCCAGATGGCAGGATAACCATCCAGGGGATGCTCTGCGGCTGGTGCTAGGGGAAAGGAGAGAGGGAGAGACAGTCACTGACCAGGTGCCCAATAAAAAGGCCAAAATATTGCTTGCTCAGCTTAACTTACTATTTTAACCCAACTTTTGGAAACCATAGCTAATGAAAGTACCCAAAATACGTTTCAATATTTGCCATATGAAACAAGCTGGAAAATGAGAGTGGAAAGATAAACAGAAGGAATGATACTGTGAATCCATGAGTCCTTCATCCTGCAATGAGAATAATTCTGCTCACTTCCAGCGAAGATGGCCACACCTCAGAAGCAGTTGTCCTGGGATATTTTTTTTCCAGGATTTTTTACGTTTTGACAGACCTAAGTATCTTAGCCACGAGTGAAGAAATAAGCAATTGAAATGCAGTGTAGAAAAATCAAAATTAATACTTTTTAAAGACAAAACATGCCTTTATGGCATTAGTAATAAGTTTGTCTTTAATTAACTCAAAATGGCTTCAGAATTTGCCACGAATAAATTGTCTCTTTGTCCTTCACTTCATCTGTGGTGTTCTCATGTAATGCCCATTATGGACGGATATTTTAAAGTCAGGAGAAGAGTCTCTGATTTTAAAGTATCAGCCTAGTTTCCATGGAATAAAGTGTACACAAGGTAAAAAAATTGAGGGGCCGGTGAGATGGCTCAGTGGCATAAGCGCCTGCCTGGCAAGCGCGAGGGCCAGAGTTCGGCTCCCGGAACCCACATACGAAAAAGGGGCCGGTGATATCGCTCAGCGGCACGGGTGCCTACTGGCGCGCGAGGTCCTGAGGTCGAACCCCAGTACCCACAAAAAAAAAAAAAAATTGAATGTATGTAGTTCTTGAAATAAAAATTGTTAAGTATCATGAATCATGAGGAATGCTCAAGGCATTAATATGAAAAACATTTCTAGTTGAAAACAGTGTTTGGAATGTGTATACGTGTATTGAGTGTGCGTACGTGTATACACTGCTATAACTTCCCATCTTTCTGTGTACTTAACTTGTGGTTAAAATGGACTCTACTTACCACCTCTGCACTTCAGCAAACTTAAACAGTCCTGGAAACTAGGCACATGTTCTATCCAGAAGTACTGGAATAATCTGTGTTTTATTTGCTGAGCATGTAAGTATTGCTATCTTGAGGACCATTTTGTGCCTAGAAGGAAGTGAGTGCTTCTTACTCCCAAATTCAAGCCTGAGAAATGCTCTGGAGACTGCTGTCAGAGGATGCTTTGGAGACCTAACTGGCTCCCCAAGGTCCAGGAAATAGAGAACTGTGTCTAACTATTTAGGTACCATCTAATACGATTTTCAGTTCAGTTGGGCACACACTGGGGAGTGTATGGAAAAAAGGGCAAGATCTTTTGATATGAATACAATTCAAGATATATATCCACATAGGGTTAAGCCCCTCAGAGTAAGGGGCTGCATGATACACATATAGTAGTAGGGGATTTGTTTCAGGAACTACAGAATAGTAGTGGTGCCTGGTGGAGAGGTTGCCAAGGCATTATTATCAAAAGCACTACCAGGAGACTAGTAGCTAGCATTTGGAATTAAACTCCCCAAAAGAACTAACGCTTGGGATATATAGCAGCAGTGAAGGCAGTTCCCTTTCTTTCTCAACCTAGCTCTCCTATCACATGATGAGTGGAAAAGGAACAGAAAGGGAATAGAAGAGCAACAAAAACAATTTTCCATTGCTCAGTTTTGCTTGTTATTTTAACCTAACTTTTGGAAGTTACAGCTAATGAAAGTGTCCAAAAATCATGCACACATGTACATACACACATACACACACATACACACACACACACACAAACAGCCCAGACTTCCTGACTGGATCTTGAAATTCTTTAGTGGTCAAGAGAGCTGTAAGTTCTGGGTATAGTTTGTGTCCGTGTGTGTGTGTGTGTGTTTGTGTAGAAACTTTGAAATTTATATAAAACTAAAATTTAGATTTGAAGTTTGACCTGGATTAACTTCAATGTCATTTGAGAAAATTCAGCAAATATTTCCACAGTAATTTATACTGTGACTATATTAGTTAGCTTTACCAGATACCCATAATTTAAAAGAGGAGAGGTTTGATTTGGCCCACAGTTTCAGGGGATTCAGTACATGGTTGGCTGACTCGAAAGCAGAAACATCGTGGAGGAAGGATGAAGGAAAGATACCTGTTTTATAGTGGCCAGAAAGCAGAGCAGGGGAAGATTCCCAGAAAGAAATAGGCCAAGGGTCATATATAGTACCCAAGGTCATGGCTCCATGACCCACCTAGCCACACTCAGAAAGAAGTGTGCTTTTACTAATCACCTGGGCTTTTTTTTTTTTTTTTAATGTGGGTACCGGGAGTCGAACTCAGGACCTTGTGCTTGCCAGGCAGGCGCTTATGCCACTGAGCTATATCACTGGCCCTTGGGCTTTTCTTAAACCAGTTGAATTGACACTATTAAGGATAAACATTACAATATATATATTTGCTTATAAATAATCCATCTAGATGTCTAAATTTGTGCTCTAAACATATCAGAAAAATGTGATTCCATTGTAACATATGCATACAATTTTTTTGTAATTTGTTGATATTTGTGATTGATCTTTACCTGTATTTCTAAATTTAACATTAAGTGAGAATTTTCAAAGTGTCTTATATTTGGCCTCAAACATGATGAGAAAACTAATCTGCAAACAAGCTTTGCTGCTTTGGGTTTGTAATTTCATGATAATTATGAGATTTCATTAAATTTCTTATCTGTGCTATGTTAGTTTTATTTGAAATATTCTTCATTATAGTGAACATGATTTTTTTTTGTGTGGGAACTGGGGGTCGAACTCAGGACCTCACGCACCAGCAGGCACCCATGACACTGAGCGATATCACTGGTGCTTTTTTCATATGTGGGTACCGGGAGTCAAACTCAGGACCTCGTGCTTGCCAGGCAAGTGCTTATGCTGCTGAGCTATTTCACCGGCCCGTGCACGTGATTTTTATGTTACTCAAATATAATGATCCCTGGATTTATTCTTTTTTTTTTTTTTTTTGTGGGTACCAGGGGTCGACCTCAGGACCTCATGCCCCTGCAGGTGCCCATGCCGCTGAGTGATATCACCAGCCCTTTTTTCGTATGTGGGTACTGGGAGTCAAACTCAGGACCTTGCACTTGCCAGGCAGGCGCTTATGCCACTGAGCCATCTCACCGGCCCCTGGATTTATTCTTTAATCATAAGGGATACTACTTTAAAAGAAAAGGTTGGTGGGGTATGGTGGCACTTGCTTATAAATTCAGTTGAGGCAGGAGGATCCTAAGTTTGAGGTCTGCTTGGACAACTTAGAAAACTCCTGTCTCAAAACAATAAAAGAGGCTAAGGATACAGCTCAGTGGTTAAGTGCCCTTAGGTTAATTTTGCAGTGTGGAAAAAATAATTAAAGGATAATTTTTAATCATCTTTCACTATACTGAAGGAATTGATGATATGAATTTCAGAATGAGTTGGATAATGAACATGATAATTTAGCAAGATAAAAGAAAATGAACCTTCTCACCATTATGTAGGTATCATTCAAAGATGGCCTATCAATAAATTATGAGGTAAGAATAATTCAAGGAATTAAGATTTATACATATAATAATATATATAATAACATATATTATATGTCAACACCACTGCCCTTGAATTCAAGGCTTATATTTTCTTCTCTGACCAATATGTTATTGAATAGGAAGCTCAGCTTTTTATTAATTGTTTCTGCTTAGCGGAAAATATTGAATAAATTTGATTTTCACCTATATTCAATTAATTTTCTCCAGTAAAATCACATTTTGGTAAATTCAAAATGTGTTATTTGAAGTTTCTTGATTTTCTGAGCTTCTCTTTATCTAAGCCAAGTATATCATTAATTTTTTTTTACAACTTATGTGTTCTTTTATATGCAGGAGCATGTATGTAAGACTCTGAGATAAAGATGATCTTTATTGTCCTTTTACCTCTTTATTATCAATCTGTTTAAATTGTTTTGTCTACTGACAGTGTGTGAATAATAGCTCTAGGATTTCATTTTCAGCAACCTATCTGCTATCTAAAGCCATAAGACAGTTTGACGTACTGCACTTCAGGCAGAAATGTTATCACAGGGGCATTGACTGTTGACTGCTGGGAATGACCAAGGCAGGTGACAAGATATCTGGTCCTGACAGGTGGTGAGACGTTATTGCTGTTCTGCAAAGCAAGATGTCAAGACGCATTCCTAGCTGCTTGCCGCATGACAGACCAGTTGGAGATATTTGTTGTAAAATGTTCGTTCTCATTCACACTCAGCCCTACCTTTAAGCAATGATGTCAGTATTACTCTAGAGATAAGAGCAAAAGAGCGTACAGAAGCAGATATTAAGAAGTTTTATAGAAGGCCATTCAAAGTCTCCTTATTTCCTTTCACTGTTGGTTTTAAATGATTTTGGGCATTTCGGTGACTGCACCTAATGATCGGATTGATGATCCTTATTTGGAAAGTTGTGAGGCGGACTTTGGAATTTCACTTTTCTGATTACTCCAACAAAAACCACCTTGCTTTAAGAATGTCTCCATATCACATGAAATAAGCTCTATCTGGGTTTTCCTCATGCCCTTTTCTTTCCTTATCTTTTTCTTATCATCTTTCTTTCTCCATCATTGCTTAAGAGTTTAGATGTGAATGCATAAAAAAGGACTCTTAGACCCGTGATAGAAATGAACTATACTAGTTACCCTCTTATACAGCTGAGCAGTCAACTGTGAAAACACTTAGGAATACATTTCAAAAGTCTGTACGTGGGTTCTTAGTATAACTAGAACATAACCAAAACCGTTTTAGTAAACTATACAAATGGCAGACTAATATAATCCCAAGATAATATATACAAAGACCAAGAAATTATACAGAAAATTGTGAAGAGAATAGTGTGTTTTGGTAGAAGCCCACTGGGAAATTACAATTACAATGTGAATTAGTAAGTGATGTTTTATTGCAAAGTAAGAAACTTATCTGAACACTTTCCATGATTTAATTGCTATTTCCGATAGTACTCAAAGTTCAGAATGAAAATCACTTGTAGACTTTGATCTAACTAGCATGTACATGCTGCATAAATGTTATTTCACACAAAATCAAAATGGCTGAAATATTCACTTCCATTCTCATTTAAAAACATCTGTCCCAGTACGTTCCTCATGTGATAATTCTGCTCTCTGCAATTACTATGGATAACTTGAGTCCTTGACAACACTAAAATCTTAGTAGCATTAAATATGCACAATCAAAACTAACATACAAAGAATTCATTTACATGTTGTATGTTTCCTCTCTCTGAGACTTATACTGGAGATTTTTGTTCCATTTGTTGATACAAAAGATATATATGACTTGGGAAATGGCAAAATCTCTATGTAAAACCTGTGTACGTCACTACTTACACACTGCTTCTTTCTAACTCCTACAAGCGGTCAAATCATAGTGTTTACAGAAACCTGTTCATTTACTTCAAAACACCCACAAAAAGCAATGTAACAAAATTTGAACAGCAATTCTACTATGTAGGTACTTTTTCCATGAAACTCAAACTAAGTTATTTTTCCCTGAAATACTCCCTGAAGAAAGCAGCACTTTGCCTTATTGTGGTAACTTGGGAATTTTCCAAGAAAGATTTTAAAGTTCATGTAGTGTTTAAAAGGCATATTACAGTATATTACTTATCAAAAATAAGCATTCATACTATTTTAAAATTCCAATGCTCTATTTAAAAGCTCCATGTAACACCATTAACTACTTTACAACTTCTCTGAAATTCCAGACTGGAAGAAAACAATAGTGTAACAGGCAAGCTAAAAGTCCCTTCCTTCATGTGATGATCCATGAATATTAAATCACAATTAAGTCAATGCTAATTGTTTTTTGATATCACTGAAAAAAATTGAATCGAAGTGCTTTTAACATTTGTTGTTCACTCAATTCAATAGTTTCTTACCAAGCAGCATATATTATCAAAAGTTCCCATTTGAGAAAATTCCACATTAAATGACCCACTTGTAAGGTAATTCCTACATTAATGATGTGACTACAAGGTTTGAATTCAAACCAAGCACAACAGCTAGTTTCTAGGGAGACATATTGTCTATGGATTAGGAGAAAATAATTCCAAGCTATAATACACCCAGGGATCTTTGGCCTAACTTGGTTTTTCTAAAATACTGATAAATAAATGTCAATAAGTTTTTAAATAAGATTTAGTGAAATGTAACCAAGTACTGATAGATTTTGGTTTTATAAATTAAGTTCATGAGAAACTTGAAAATGTTTAAGCTGTAATCCATTTAAATCTTTCTTTTTACTAAATTTACTGTGTGTAATTACAATTTATGCTAGGGCTAAAAAATACAAACATATAGGGCTCTTCCATCTGCAAGTAAGGAACTGAATTATTATCATATGGGATTACTCATGTTCTTCATCTTCCCACACATAATCTAAGCCATATTTTCAAATGCAAGAATGAGTGTAATGGTTGATAAACCAATAAATCATTGATTGTGTCAACTTGAGAAGTCTAGAAGCTTAACTAAGTAACTCAGCAGTTCTACATCCTAGGGTGTAGAGGACATGCCCTTACCACTCTAGGATTTTGTCTATTGTGTCAACTTGAGAAGTTCAGAACTATAACTAAGTGACTCAGCAGGGGACCAAGGTCCTCACTTTGTAAACATCCTGAGCCTGTGCAAGAGGAGGGCACAGAGATGGTGTGAGTGTTACACCCACCCTGGGGCAGGTAGCCTGCATACAATATAAGGGAGGAAAAGAGGCTTGCTCTCCCCTTTTTTTGCTCTTGCTGCTTTTGCTGTCTTTTGCCACCTTGAACTGTTGCCCCTCTGCCATACCACCCTGCTTTGGAGCCACCTGATTACAGACTGAATCCTCCACAAACTGTGAGATAAATAAACCTTTCCTTCCTTCATTTCGGGTGTCAGGTATTTTGTCCCAGCAACTACAGAAAAGTAACTAAGACAATGAGTAAGACTAGAAATATAGTAACTTTTGGTGTGTTAGTTAACCAGTAGGAATTAAAACCAAAATATGGAGGCTCTTTGCTTTTATTTTTATTTTTTTCTCAATTTTTATTTTTTTATTAGTACATGTTTGTAGTACATAATGATTACATTCCTCATGGGGAGCAGGCATATGTACACAACACATCTTAATACTTTTTTAATCTCCTTCCACTCCTCTTCTCTCCCACCTCCATCTCTTGGTACCCTCCCTTTTGCATAAGATCTATCTCCCTATTTCCTGTTATTTTTCTTTTATTTTGCTCTTTATTTATATTTTGGGTTTCTTGTATAAGAGAAAACATGTGATATTTAAATTTGTGTATCTGCTTTATTTCACTTAGCATTATGCTCCCAAGGGGCATCCATTTTTGTACAAATGACTCAGTTTATCCCTCTTTATGGCAGAGTAGTTCTCCATTTTTGGTATAAATACCCCTTTTTCTTTATCCATTCATCTGTTGATGGGCATATAGATCACTTCCAAGATTTAACTATTATGAATTGTGCTGCCATAAACATGGGCACCCACATATCATCGTAATATGATGTCTTTAACTCTTTTGGGGAGATATGTAGAAAGAGAATAGCTGGGTTAAATGAAATTTCTATTTTTAGTTTTTTGAGGGGAAAAATCTTTTTTTCTCTTATTTCTTTTGTTTGATTTCCTTAATAAAATGGACCTTCAGAAGTATCATCCAGCCTTTTTTCTTTTTCTTTCTACAGTCAATCACTGTAAGGAGCTATAATTGCCCCTATTCTCTGCTTCTTGGTTTTCCCCAAGGAAAACTCCCTAGTCTCTGCATTGTCAAGTTTTACTGCTCATAGATATGGGGGAATACATAAAGAACAAAAATACATCACATAAAAAGGGCTAAAAGTCCTTATAGTGTATACACTGAGATTTAAGAACAGTCTTAGAGTCAAATTGCCACGATTAGGTTACTGGGCTACTACTTAATTATTAACTATATGAACTTGCCCAGGAAATTAAATTAATCATTTTTCTCTTCATTGTAAAGATGATAATGGATTCCCACTGCATATGACATTGTGTAGATTAAATGAAATCATTCCTGTACAAGGCCTATTACAATGTCTGGCATGTTATACAAGTGATTCAGTACTCATTAGCTCTTCTAAGGCTGTTTATCTTATATATATCTATATTTTCTCCATCATCATTTTTCTCCTAAGTTCTTGTTTTCAAGGCTTCACTTACATTTCAACAAAATAAATAAATTACTTCTAAGATGATGGTGGAGATAAAGACAATGGTGAGTATTTTCTTGACTAACATAAGAACGATGGATCTTTAGAACTCTTCAGAGTTGATGGGTATGCCTCTAGGATTCAGTTCTTCTAAACATTGACTTGTTTAGTGAGTTGTTGAATGAAAAATACTCAGGTCAAGGACACATATTAGGCTCACTTAAAGTCATCTATTGCTACTTTTTATAATTATCATTATGAGTACTATTTGATATCACCACTTTTACTAAAGTTATGCTTTAAGGGACTTTTACTTAGAGCTGTTGAAATAATTTGTACTACATGCATTCATTCAACAAATAGTTGTTGAAGGGTTACTCTTTCTTTTTTTTTTTTTTGTGGGTACCAGGGGGTCGACCTCAGGACCTCGCACGCCAGCAGGTGCCCCTGTCGCTGAGTGATATCACCAGCCCTTTTTTCGTATGTGGGTTCCGGGAGTCGAACTCGGGCCCTCGCGCTTGCCAGGCAGGCGCTTACGCTGCTGAGCCATCTCACCAGCCCGAAGGGTTACTCTTGATTGACACCATTGTTAGCACAGGTATGTGTCAAAATCATTCTAAATATTTATAAACCTTGGCTCTTGTTATGGCTTCATGTCTAGATGTCCCCCCAAAGCCTCATGCAGTCACAGGTGAGGTTATTCAGAGGTGACTGGATATAGAGTGTGTGATGTTGGGATTGATTCATGGTGCAATGATAGGATTAAAGGTGCTAGGATTAAGGGTGTAATTGCTACCCACCAGGGTAAAATATAAGGCACAGAAAGAGAGATTGGGTCACTTGCTTGTCAGTCGCTTACTGTCTTCTGGCTGCCATGAACTGTTTCTCCTTTGCGATGTCCCTCTGCCATGCTAACCTGCCTTGGAGCCAGCCAATTACGGACTGAAACCTCTACAAACTGTGAGCTAACTTTGGATGTCAGATATTTTGTCTCAGCAAAGAGAGAAAAGTAAGGAAGACACCTGTCTAGTACCATGTGTAAAAATCATCTAATCAGAAGGCCTATCAAAGATACATTCATAGTAGCATTCATTGTAGTTGATGTTTAGAGAGATCAAATGACAGACGCCTTCCTATCTGATCGAGGTATATTATAAAATTGAATAAAAAATAGAAAGGATCAGCATCCACTCCTAGAACTGATTCCCATATCTTGTATATAAGCATATATTGCCATGCGGAGTGGCTTTCCTGTCATCAAAAATGAGCATTTGTTTTGGCCCTTCTGACTTCTGAACTCAGTTACTTCCTAGTATCCATGTTTAAATTGTGTATAACATTTTCAAAATAAACACTTACTAAGGCTATATAAGAAAAAGGAAGGTAATGCAAATAAACATAGTACAACTTTAAAATTGTACTTTAATCAAAATCTAATTATATTGAGAGATGTTTAGTTATAAGCATTCTTTTTTTTTTTTCATTTTTCTCATCCTGCATGGCCTGCTGGATACTTGATAATGTCATTCCAGCTTATAGCTCAATAATGATTTCAGACTCAGTCCTTTACTTTAAAAGGATTTAAATTCCTGACAGAATCTGATTCTTAGTCTATTCTGTTGCAAAAAATCAATTCTTAAAGAAATGTTGTATCAGTTCAACCCATTTGATTTTTCATACTGGGTATTCCTTTTCTTTTGTCAAAAAATATATTCAATAGCCATAATTAAATAGAGTCATTGACTTTGTTAAAACTTGTTATTGGACTCTAATTTCCTAAGCTAATATATATGCCTGTAGTCATATTTGTGGTGATCCATGAAGGCTGGTACTGTCTTGCTCTGGAATAGTCCTATCTTATTCCAGCCTTTGTCAATGACCATGCCAGAAATTCTGAGTTTAAATGCTGCACTCTTTCATCTTAATAGGATATTCTGTGAAGTTCTTGTTTCCTAAGTGAGTAACACCTGCAATTCTCAGGTCATTTGCAAAGCAATATGATTCAACCTTTCCTGATTTCAGTGAGTACAGTAATACCTTGGTTCACGAATCCGTCTGTTCAGGAACAATTCTGTTAGCAAACAGAAGCATTTGTAAAAACTTTGCTTCCATTGGCGAACTGCATTGGATGATGAACATGAATGCTACCATCTTCCCCAGAATTATGGAATGAACTAAGTTCTTGAACCGAGGTACCACTGTATAGCACTTCTTCCTGCTTTTCCATGTTCTTGTCCCATCTCCCACTACTCAGGCATCCCAATTAAATTAATATAATTTTAGATATATAATATTTTAAACATGAAACATGTTCAGCACACTGTATGAAAAACAATAGAAATTACTTTTAGGAATAATAAATGTTAGTGTTTTAAAATCAAAAAGCTTTATTATTTTTAGAACTAAACCAATGGTTAAAGTTGTATGAATCTAAAATTATACAACAGATGCACCAGTTTATATAACTTATAGAATCTACAAATATAAAGTGTTGTGTCATCAAATCCTCCTGTATTTTAACAAATTGTTTCTAACAGTAAAGTAACTGAATCAAATGGAAAAACTTGGAGCCAGTCATAAGCAAAGATCTATTTTATTGCCACTAAAAAGAGTCATTTTACTAAGGTATATATTAGATCAGCATGTTAAAGAATATAGTAATGATTACTGAGTGCTGTATAAATCCTATTAATTTGTTAGCAGCTATATGTAATTATTATACTTTCTTTAAAGGGGAAGTACTATATAAACAAATAGTGTAGTTAGAGGAACAATTCAGAAACGCTAACAAAAGCAGATGAGCCCATGGGGAAGATGAAAATTTTGCCTGCTTAAGAAGAGGGAAAGAATTTGAAAGTTCACATCCTCTTACAAAAGTTCATTTTGAAATCTCTCATTTAAAGATAAAATTAGCTATTGTACTATTATTAATATACTAAAATAAATATTTTGTTATAATTATAATTTTTGTATTAGATACGAAATTTAATGCGACGCCCTGAAATAATCACTCACTTGTATTTATCTATTCTACTTTTGCTTCATTCTTTCTATGGCACCAGGATTACAAAGGATCATGCCTACATCACTTTACTGGCACTCAGTTTTTATGATACACAACAAAATTGTAATATTTGTGTTATTGTAAAAGTGCTTCTATTTTCTATGGGATGAAATAGGATGATCATATATCAATATTAAGGTAGGGGAGTCCAGTGTAGGAGCTAGTCTGTTAGCTTGTACCTGACCAAAGGACGACAAGGATGAAAAAGAAAGAGACACAGAGTTATGTTAAAATGTGGGGGCCACGAGGCTCTCATCTCCCTTCAACAAAGAGTCCCCAGTGACTGGCTCACCCTGCCTTTATTCACTCACACATGGGTACAAGAAATTAGAGTAACACAGAATTAATCTTCCTCCCACCATCCATGGCACATCCCTGAGTAAACAATGGGATCTCAGCTGTATTAACATTTCCCCAGAACCCGCACGTGTCATCATGCTCGCACGCTGGCCTTTCTCCTTAGTGTTCACAAAGGAAGCCAATTAGGCCTCAGTCTTCCTATCTGGTCTCCCACAGTCCAGTAAGTCTGTATCACATTAGTTCTTTTTAGAAATTGAAAGGGTGAAGAATATGAAGAAAGGCAAAGAGAGTCCATGAGTCTCACAGAGGAGAGAAATCCAAGAAATAAAGAGACATGTAGATGACAGTAAACATGTTATGTTTGAGTAGCTGCAAGTATGTAATGGATTAGGACACACAAGTTGAGTTTAAGGCAATAGTAAAGAATAAGAATAGAGAGTAAATCAAGGGCATGTTCTTTAAGGACTATGTAAAATATTCAAAAGTGTTTAGGCTACTTTCTGAAACAAAAACCCATAATAGCTATGTATGGAGGGTTTTGTTACGGGAAAGGGAGAGTTGGGAAGGAGAATAGTATATCTGCCTTTCAGAATGACTCCTGTATACAATGCAGAGATTGGCATGAATGAGTGCAGGACAGGGAAGTGATACAGAAAGTCTAATTTAGAACTCATGTCGAATTGGTGAGAAGACAAAATGATATTTGTACAAAGAAGGAATAATTCTTAAAAGAACTAACAACCAGGAATTACCATGCATAATAAAAATGAAAAAGGAACCAAAAACTGACATGAATATGTTTATTATTTCCTAATGCAGTGTTTATTTGGAAAGGCGATAGGAAGCAGCCCAGGAGGAGTACCTGGTTCCTGTTCAGTAGTAGAAAAATAGAAAATGCCTCAAGTGGGGAATATATAGACATTTCGAATGGGAGTATAAAAGACAAATTTTATCTGCTTCAAAATTTGGCCTCATGATGGTTCCAATTATGTTATTAAGTAAGGAAGACAGGATAAAGAAACTCTTTAACAGAAGTCATGATTTCAAATTCATGTAAGTTGATAATAGATGTTGTAGTTATCTATTACTGCATTTACATTCCCTCAGAAATAAAATCTTAATGGATCAAAATAACAATAAACATTGATTTTGCATATGGATTTATACTTCGGCTGAGGCTCCATCAAGGTGACTCATATGCTGGAGTAAATCAAATGTCTAAGTGCTAGAGCAACTGCAGCTTGTTAGAACTCTCTCCTCCTCCTTCTCCCCCACACCTTCTCAACAGGTAATTTCTGGATCCTCTATGTGGTTTCTTCAATAGTGAGATTTCAGGATAGTTTAAGTTCTTGCAAGACATATCAATGATCTAAGAATCAATATTCTAAAATATCTAGTAGAAGCCACAAAGTTTTTCTGAGCTAGCCTCTGAGATTTAACAATGTCACTTCTGCTGCCTTCTATTATTCTAGCAAGTAATTACAGACAGGCCCAAATTCAAAGGGATGGAAATTACACCCCATACCTCAAATTAAGTTTAGAGAAATAGTTTTTGCTATCTTTAATCTACAGAGCAAACAGCGTTTCACTAGAGAAAGGTACTTTGTGTTAATATTTTTGATTCTTTTCCATGATAGAGAATATTTTTCCATTTTCAATCTTAGAAAATATTAAAATCTATCATGGCATAACTACAAATTAGCTATTCATTGTAAGTTATCTACCAGTAAGTGACTAAGGCTGATTTTACTAGGGTAATAACTAGCTTTCCTTATCACCGCGACCAGCTCCTGTCCACTGTGAGCAAAGTGCCTGGCTACTAATAATTGCTATAAGAAAGCTACCATTTATATCACAAGAAATCTGAACATTCTATTAGTCACTTCAGTATGGTGGATGGAAATATCTAAAATGAGGGGGGAAACATGCAAAAAGTTTAATAATCCAAGAGACTGAAGGTTAGGAGAAATGTTAATTCATGATAGAATGAGGAGCTAACAGGACACAAGGTACCTGTTTTGAACAAATTTGTGATAAGAGAAAGCCCTGGGTGACAGTAATTACCTGCAGTTAGGACTATTCTTTAGGGATGGAATGCAGTTAGTCAGGACTATGGGATTTTAAAGAGTACAGCAGAAGCCAAGTTCCAGGGAGCGCATCAAGTGTTCAGGAGTTCTGGGCCAAAAGGTTGGTGGGTTTTGTACTATTTTGCAACCTCAATGTCTTTGCTGTGCGTGTGTCAGAGCTGAACACTTCCTACATTAGACAGGAAGGAATTTCCCCACGAGTAAACAGTACTTGATGTTGGAATGCTGTAGGAGAGGACTTTAAAATAGAATAAATGTCACTTGTCAGTTGTCACTGTGCTTGCAAACTTGAATGAAAGACAGGTGATTTTGTTCTAGAGTTTGATTATAATACATAATAGAGACATATCAAAGACTAGTAAATCAAAATTTTGGTTTACAGAAATGAAAGCATATGTAGATTTTACTATCTTGATTTTAAATCTTTCAAATTTTTTTACACAAAGTAGACCCATTCTAAAAGTTCTTTGAAGAAGAAAGTAATTTCTCTAACCTTATGTTTGTGTTTTTTTTTTAAGGCATCTGTAACTATTCCAGAAGAAGTTATACACATATTTCCTCTTTAATATTTTCAGAAAATGGGATACAGGAATTTGTTTCCAGTAACAATGTTAGAGTAAGGAATAATAATGATATTTTATTTCTATGGCCAATTTATTGAGACTATAATTAAAGGTATGCTATAGAAAAAATTTTAGAATTAATAAGAATGATGTTGAATGTTAAAATGCTTACTTTAAATATTCTGAAATACTGAAGGTACAGAGTTAAACGATAGTTTCAGCTCCTGTATTGAAGTATTTAAATAGGTACAATGTTTAACTGCCCTGAGGCTGTATCTAAGTAGTTCACTAAATCAACATTTTGTAATCCTTGTTTATTCTTCACCTGATTCTTAAAGATTAAACAAATAACATGCATCAAGCCTAAGTTTAATGTCAACATAAAAACTAGCAAGAAGACTGTGTCCAAAAGGAAGGGGAAGTGTTCAGAAGTAAGAGAGATAACAGTATGCAAGAAGAGAAGGATATCACAAAAGAAAAATAAAATTCAAAACGGAAACATCTCACAAAAGTTACTCTCACTTCACGCTTAGGTGCAGATATGTTAGCTATTTGTTAACCTCTAGTGAACCTGTTAAATGACAATGCACTTTTGTGAAATCGAAGTTTGAATATCCAGGTATGGTTCCAGCTTTAATGAAATGCCAAAGCTGACTTCTTTACCCAGACATCATAAATTAATGTAATCTCATCATTTGGAATTATCACACATGGATAATTTAATGAGTTGCAAATGTATTTAAAGAAAAGCTCATTATAACCAAGATAAACCTAAATGTCTTCAGAAGAACAAATCTAATTTTCTTTGGGTCATAGAATGACTGTGTGTAATTTCTTTTCAAACACATAAAATTTGATCCCAAAATTCTGGTTGATCCCAAAATTTTGATTCTATCCTTCCCTTCTTGCATACTGTTATCTCTCTTACTTCTGAACACTTCCCCTTCCTTTCAGACACATTGAATTATGTTCAATTAGTGTTCCTTCTTGTGATGAATTCCCTTAATGGTTGTACGCTGTTGTAATGGCAAGGAAAATGAAACATACAATTGGAGATATTTCAGTTCAGCAATTGGTCAAATATCTTAATAGTATAAATAAAACCCAGAAAACATCTAGGACACAGTTTTCCTCACCCATGGAACATTTTAATCACATAGAAGAAATATACCCTGTGTGTTAGCTAAGGGGCTAGGAGTACAAGGCTAGGCACCAAGCCTTAGCAAGATCTGAAACCACAGATAAGCATTTGTCTAATGCAGAGCAATTGGTGATCACTAATGATCATACTGGATGAAATCTTGATGAGGAGTTCAATTTATAAAAGCATCATTATCTCCTTAAGTTCTTAGTCCATGAGAACTTTTGTTTCTAAAGGAAAATAATTGAAGCAGAGTGTAGAACAGTAATCTTGCTCTATCAGACACTAGCATTCGCGCACAGGAAATAGATTGAAATGGATATAGACATTTGGAATAACTGCTCTCAGACTTCAGATGTCATGTTTAAGCTTCAGGACTGACTTGAAAAGATATACAGGAACTCCAAATTGATTAATTTATTAAACCTCTTTAGCATCTACCCTGTTCATTTCAACTGAATTATGAATATAACCACTAGATCCTTTTTAAGATATTCTGTTTAATGGACTTTCAGTTCCTGGATTCTATGGGAAGAGAAGACAATGGAAGAGAAGGTGTGGGGATTGTACGTATTTTCTCTTTCCATGGTCCTCCAAAGCTTGGCTTAAGAAAAATCTGCCTACTCAATTTCCTTTTATTTCTGGCAGCAGTTTGTTCTTTTACTAATTATCCCCAGTTGTATAAGATTCTATACATTTTGTTTTTAACTTTTTTCTACATGCTCTTTTATCTGTATAACTTTTTCATGGAATATTAGGTCTTAACATGAGAAATCTTTTGGAAAGGGTGAGTAAAATGGAATTATCTAGAAAGAAAACAAAAAACCACTATTTAAAAGACATCGCATTGGCATTTGCTTTAATAAAAACAGAGCCTGTTCTGTTGGGTTCTGAGCATTTTGGTACCATTTCATTTTTTAAAAATCTTATTTTTCCTTTCTCTTTGTTTTATTTCACAGGAAGACAATGTGCCAATCTATAATTTTAAACGCTCCAACTGTCCCCATTTTGTAGATTTTTGTCTTTGGTATTTGAGGATGTTCAGAAGTTGCTTCGTGCTGCCCAGCAAAGAACGGTCCTTAAATGGGAATAAATAGGGCTTTGGGCTCTCTATTTTGCACTGCTTGTTTGGCGGTGATGATAAAATCATACACAGAAAAATTAAGTTAAACTGAGGAAACAATATGCTTGGAAAATCAACATTTTCATTATAGATAAGGAGGCACAGAGTAATCCTAAGGAGGCTTAATATGTTATAGCTGCTCAGGTTATGCTTGCTCTGTTTGGCATTACTTTTCTCACTTTTGCAATGACTTCATCATTTACATTCAAGTAAAAATATTGAGAAAAACTAGAAGTAATCCCTTAACCTACAGCCGGTGCATTCCTATTAATTTCAAAAGTTTGAAAGTGACATTTTGGGTAAATGTTAATATGCATTTCTATAAGCTGTAATATAAATCTTTCAAAATGGCAAAAGCACAATTTACCTTTTAGTCAGAAAAACTTGCTAATTTAAATTGTATAGTCCAGACATTACCTTCTCCAGGATGCTTGATATGAACAATAATAGTAAAATTCATTCGTATTTGATATTTTGCAGATATTCTTAGATTAAAATTGTAGCTCCGCACATATTTACATATGGTATTTATCAGTGTTAAAGAATAGGCATATTTAACAAGATCTTAAGTTGCTTTTAACTTGTAAACATTTAGACATATGGTATGGAGGGCTTTTATTTGAATTGTTCTAAGCTCCACAAATATTAGAGACATGAGTGTCTGAATAAATTATTATCTTACTTACAGGCCAGAGAGGTTCATTCCCGATACAGTTTTGTAAGCATATAGATTTCTTTCAGCAGGAGAAGGACTTGAGAAAGTCATTCGATTCATATCACTGTCACTGAGTCTGAGAACTCGTCAGACTTCTTGTCTTATTTCAAGGGGACTTGCTTCCTAACCTATGGGATAATTAAAAGGATTAGTCATGTTTTATGAACTGTGTATATAATGGACTAGATGCTAATCAAACATAATAAATCCTTTCACTCTCCTTGTGAATGGCTCACCTATAACTCACCTATAACTCTGAATCACAACAGAATATATCAGCGAACTGTTTCCAACCTTAGATTTTGAACCTCAGTGCCAGGAGCAAGTGATTTTACCTGTGAAATTATGTGATTTCGTGTTTCTGCAAAGCAGCACTCTTCATTCATTCATGTACCTTTACCGCTGGCTCTTATTCCTACTCCACTCTTTTTTTTTTTTTTTGATGTATATCCTTGTATTTGTTTTATTTTATGAAGCTTTTGCTGTTTTATGTGCATCTGATTTTATGTAAATAGCACTGTGTAACAGAGTTCATCTTCTATCTCAACTCTTCCACTCAACCCTAAATTTTAAAGATTGATCGAAGTTATCGTCTAGTTATGCGCTTCAGTATTGTCTAGTTATGTGTTTCTTCATATAATGTATTTGTTTTCTCATATAGAGACCCTATAATCTATGAAGAAATCTATTCTTCCTCACTGTTATGTGATAATTTTGTATTAAGATTACATGTATCGTGGATTCATTCTGTTGTTTAGGTTCTTCCTGTCTACTAACACCATAATGAATTTTTTTTTTTTTAATGTGGGTACCGGGGGTCAAACTCAGGACCTCACGCTTGCCAGCAGGTGCTTGGGCCGCTGAGCGATATCACCGGCCTTTTTTTCCTTTTTATTTGGGTTCCAGAAGTTGAACTCAGGACCTCACGCTTGCCAGGCAGGCTTTTATGCTATCTCACCAGCCCCACCATAATGAACTTTAAAAATATATATAAATACAGACAATCATGGAATCCTTTCTCTGATTCTTCACTAATGTAATTGTGGATTTTAAATTTTGTTTCATTTATTTTTTAGTTTTATTTATTTAGTTTTTGGTCATGGAGGATCTTGTGCATACTGGGCAAGTGATCTACCACTGAGTTACATTTCCACCTCTGTTTTATTTTTATTGTTTTTGGCTTTTAGAATAAATTATTTGGCTGTACAAAAATGATTGAGATAAAATAATTTTTGAGTAATTTGAAGATAATTTTTATTAAAATATGAACTAGCACTGATATCATAAAACATCTTTCCATTTGTTAAAATACTACTTTACTTTCATTAATGTTTCTTAATTTTAATATTTCCTGTTTTCTCATACAGAATTTATCTAGGTAATTTTGTTGTAAGTTTTATCATCTTCTATTTTATCTTCTATTATTTTGTTACTGGATGTAGACTTATTTATATTTGTAATTTATCTTGAATTAGAACTTTTGTTTGACTCTCTTATTTGTCTGACTATCCATTTATAGATTCTATTGGCCTTCCAATGGAAAGAAAATATCTTCTAGAAAAGTAGCATTTTATATAAGCCTTGCACTATTTTTTATTTTTCATTCTTTTTTAATTTTCAATATTTTGTTGTATTGCTACATATTTACAGTTCATGCAGTTTACAATCTTCTTGGGGAGTGGTTACACGTACATACTATAGCTTTTTTTTTTTTTTTTAATTACCTTCTCTTTCCCCCTCCCTCCTCCTCTAATTCCCCTATCACATTTTCATTCTTGTCAATATTACTAGTCTTGGCTCATGTTATGGCATATAATGTGTACCATAATTGAGATTATTAGGTTCCTGTACTTATTCTAATTATTGAATTGATGGTATTATATTTTATCTTACAGTAACTTGTGATTGGGAAATGTCTTACTTGTTGTACCTATTATTAAATTTTTCTATAAAGTAGTTTCTGTAGATCTAATTTGGTATTTTATATTAGTAGAAGTTATAGTGTTGATCAGCATACTACTGCAATAAGTTCACTTTAGAAAGTTTTTTAATATACCATAGAATTCAATTAGCTAATGCTTCATTCTGGATTTTGTAATTATATTTCATTCTTAAATTTTTCTAATTTTGTAACTTTTTTCTCAGTTGTAGGGACAAAGACATACCATTAGCATTAAAAATAAAAGACTGGATAGCATTTAGGATTAATATAGGGATTATTATATGAAATTTATAAAAAAGTTATAAATACAACTAATCTTACAGCAATATGGAAGGGAAATTTTAGTTTTGAATTAATATTTGAAATTCTTCACATTTTGTATTCTTATTTGATTTTTTAGTTTTTCTGTGCCATTTTGTTATTTTATAGTCTAAAAATTTATTCTAGGTTTCAAATATATTTTTAAAAGTGTTTTGGCATACTATTCTTTTATTGTGTTCTGAATTTACTCTTTACTAAATCATCTCTTACATTTTATATTTTTATTTGAATTTTTTTCTTAAGGTGCTAGAATCTTTCTTCAAATTTGTTATTAATGTCTCTAAATTAATATCTTTATATATTTTAGTTCATCATTTTTTTCAGTTGTTACCCTATCCTTTATTTCTGTTATTTTAATTATCATTTTCTTTCTGTTTTGAACAATTTTGTCTTTCTATGCTTTTAAATTTTTGTATTTGAATTTGCATCTCATTTTTATTTGCACAGTCATTAAGTGACAAATGGAATACACATAAAATTTTTATTTGATGTTCTTTTTCTCCAACATGTGAGAAACATTACATTACGGCTATGATCTTTACACACTTTGCATATATATATTCTTATATATATTTGGTTACTTTTAAGATTTGTGTTATCTGTCTGCTTTTTGTATATTTATTGGTGACTTACTATTTATGGAAACTGCAATTTCTCCCTTTTAATTTCTGACTTAAATTTCTTTGCATAACCAAATGTGGAGTTTTCCTTACATTCTTCTTGTCATTTTATGATGACCTCAGAACTGAGACCTTCTGTTTTCCTCCAAGTCCAGGAAATATAGCATTATATCTTCAAATATTTTCTTCTTGCTATTTTTTAAAGCCTGATTTATCTGTGTGCTTTTTATTTTCCTGTCATCCTGATACCGCTTTTCTGTTCATGCTACATTTTTGTTTCTGCTGGCACGGACTTGCTCTGAGCACATCTTCCTGTTATCTCCAATAAATGTAGCTGCTTTTTCTTTCCCCACTGAAGGCACATTGAATGTACGCTTGCAATTCTTTCTTCATCACACATAAGAGCTTACATCTGTCTGTCAAATCCATCACATGTTATTGATATAGGGCGTATGATATAGATCTCCTAATAATCCAAATAATATGAGGAAAAATATTATAACTCCCAACCTGCTAGATGTCTGAAATGCCAAGTTCATATTCTCTAAAATCAAGGAACGAATTCTAGGAACCACAGATGTTAAGAGTAAGAAAAATTTATTGAGAGAGAGAGATAGCTTCTGTTTAAGAGAGACAGAAGGGGAACTGGAAAGTGGGCTTGCCCCCTCTTCTCGTGGTTGACTTTTCCTTTTCCTTCGTTTTCATGTTTTCTTATCAATATACTAGCATATCTACTATCATGTATAACATCTATTAGGTTTTTGTGTATAATTTATTTTTCTTCCTTTTCTGTATATTTTTCAGGGAAAACCTCACTATGTGATATTCCGGTACACTAGTTATTTTCAACTTTTTCATTTTTAAATATTTTCTTCTTGATTTATATTACCAATATTTTCCATTCTCTCTCAAGCATATTATATAGAAAAATTTCGTCTCTTACAAGAGTTTTATCGTCTTTTTTGTGGGGGGGGACAGGGTCTCACTATATGGTTCAGGCTGGCCTTAAACTCACAGTAATCCTTCTGCCTTAGCCTCCCAAGTGCTGGGATTATAGGCAGTACCACCCATACAGCCTGATTGATTCATTGTTTTAAATCCAGGAATTCATTCTTCAATTCACTCACTATTATTATATTTTTGGGGGAAGGTACAATTCAGATATAAATTCATTTTGAAAGTATATAGATCTAAAGCTATTTCTTTACTAACAAGCTTCAGATAATTATGTTTTTCTTTGTTTTAACTGCTCAAAAAAAAGGAATGCTTAGAAAATAAAAAATGCTATACTAGCAATTAATAGGAGCTCTATATGAAAATATTACACTAGCTATTAATGTGACCTCTATATGTTCCTCAAAATGGATGCCAGACACTATTAAAATATTTTGGTTTATAGTTTTTCTCTGAAAGGAGGTTAAATGTTGCCAATTTCATGTAGCATGCTATTATTCTGGATAATGTATTCACACATACTATACAAGAACTATTTCTAATTGTTGTCAGACTTTCTACCTCTGGCTTCCTCCCTTCAATCTCCACCATCTGCATGCAAAATACTTTGATTTTTAACTCAGAGAAACTAGAAAGCATCAGTGTGTCCTACTAAAAATGACTTTCCCATCAGCTGTATTAAATCAGAATATATTGTTTAATCTCAACACTGAAACAGCCAGCTGCTGTCACACAATTTACTTCCCTCTCTCAATGGTTGGTTTAACTCAGCCTATGAAAATCATAATCATACTCTTTCCATTTAAACTTGGGTTTCTTGTATCCTCTTTTGATTCATTTCTTGCTGTATTGTACCCACTGCCATCCAAAAGGAAGGGCTAGAATTCTAACTGTGCATAAGTCATTCACATTTGCACTCACATTTGCATTCACATTTGCACGTATTCCTACATGTTTACCTGATCAATTATTCCAAAGTCCATTTGTTCATCTCCTCTATTGCCACCATGCTATTGGAAGCTATAATAATCTTCTCACCTGCATTGATGTGATAGTCTCTTAATTGGTTTCTACATTTGCATTTCTACTTTCTCCCATCTCTTCTCCATACTTCAAGCAGACTAACCTCTTTTAAAGATTCTAAATATGGTAAAAAATTACTTAGATTGAAACACACTTATGGGTAAAAGAGTGTTTGTTAATGGTGCATTGGGTTCTACATTTTCTTTTTTTTTTTTTTTTTTTTTGAGGGTACCGGGGGGTCGACCTCAGGACCTCACACGCCAGAAGGCTCCCGTGCCGCTGAGCGATATCACCGGCCCCTTTTTCGTATGTGGGATCCGGGAGTCGAACTCGGGCCCTCGCGCTTGCCGGGCAGGCGCTTAAGCCGCTGAGCCATCTCACTGGCCCCGGGTTCTACATTTTCTGACCTATGTTGACATCCAGCTACTCTGTGTCAGGCAACACAACTGCATTTAATTTTACAAATGCAGACATGAAGAAAACTGAGTTTACGTTGGTATAGAGTTATGATGTCTGGATTTTCAGAGGACAAATTCTATAATCTTCAGTCTTTCGGTTCTTTTTTTTTTTTTTTTTTTTTTTTTTTTTTTTTGAGGTGATGGGGTTATAGGTTACATCTTCACCCTTAAATTTATAACACTGTTTATTCAACACAGAAATTTGAGAATTCTACTCCTACCAGTCATCCAGAATGTGGGCCCAAAAGTATGGAAAGTCATCTAGTAGGCAGATGGTTATAGAGTATGCAAGTATTCTAAAACAGTACTCTTCATCTGTTAATTTTTCTTTAACTGCTTTTAAAAGAATTTTTAAAAACTGGTAATTCACTTGCAAATATTTTAGGCTGACATCTAAATTTTTTCATAATAGTTTTAAATGGTTTACATTTTTGGCATACTATGGATACAGACATTTTGAAATAAAATTGTTACATCAGTTTTAAAAATGATTCTATGAAGTAAAAAGTATGAAGGTAACTTGATTTCTACCATCATCTATATATAAAATATTTATGAGCACGTTCTTCTTTAGCAGCTGGAAATTTTTCACTGGTCCTTTTATGCTCTTTGAACACAGAACTGCATTTCAGTTACAGAAGGGATTCATTCTAATCCATGGAGCTGTTTTACTGAATAAATTCTAATTTCCTACAGGCAATGTAACAATATAAATATTAATTATTATTTTCTAAGACAAATTTCTTCTGGATGCCATTATTTTCAGAATATCTAGTGGTGCATAATAAGTTCAAACAATTTAAATGTATAAAACATGAGAAATTTAAAATATACTACATATAAATTTAATACAATGTAAGGATTATAAAAAATAACTTTAATAAAATTAATGAGTTTGTATTTTAACAAGTTTATTCATCTATGGATAAATATTGTTTATCATTAGCAAAAAACTAGGCTTGACATAATTTCAGTTCCTGTATTTTATATTATTATTATTATTATTATTATTTGTGTTTTTTGTACCAGGAATCAAAGTCACTACCTGGCACTTGCCAGGCAGGCACTGTGCTGCTGAGCTATATCCCCAGCCCTATGTTCATACTTATAAATACTTATCGTAAGTCACAAAACAATCAGATATGAGACTCTTAAGGGTCACCCTATTTCAGAGACTGGGTGGGAGATGGCCACAGGAAATAGCTATGAGGGGGGAGTGCCATTTGCAGACACCTGAGAAGTTTGAGCAACTGGGAGTGGAACATAACAGGGCTAAGCATCACCATCTTTCTTGGGAGAGGCACCAGGCCCTTTGCATGTGGTTTTCTAAAGAGGATAGGTCTGAAAGTCCTGGGATAGAATCCAGTGGGTTGCTTGGCTCTCCTCATTGCCTCCTTCTAGAAGGGAACTTTATGATCCGCTTGATTTTCTCATCCATCAACGTGATTAGGGATAAAGCCTAACCCTAACCCTAATCCTGACCCTGACCCTGACCTTAACCCTAACCTTAAGAACACAAAGGATTATGAAACGCTCTGGAGTGAACAGAGCCTTGACTCAGACAACCAGCTAGGGGAAAACAAGGGGCCAGGACTCAGCATTTACACAAGAACAGCTGGATGAGTGGGTGTAGAAACAAAACAGATACCAGTTGCAACTCATTATTCCTCCTCCATGTTTGGTGGATTCCAGTACTACAGGTCCTGGAAAGAAACTATCCACCCAAACACCTCAGCCTGGAGCAAGTTACTGGATTCATTTCTCCTTCCTTCCTTTTCTTTCTTCCTTCCTTCCTTCCTTCCTTTCTTTTTCTTTCTTTCTCTTTCTTTCTTTTTCTTCCTTTTCTTTCTTTTTCTTGTTTATTTTTCTTTCTTTTGTGTGTATGTCTTGGTTTTGTTTGTTTTTCTTTTTCTTTGATTTTCCTATTTTAAATTTTTTTTGTTATTTTACCTAATTCTATTTCCTTATTTTTAGTTACATTTTTCTCTCACTTTTCTCTCCTCCTCCTTCAATTTATCTTCTTCTTTGTTAATTCCTTTTTAAAATTTTGCTTCTCTTTATCCCTTTCACCATTCCCTCTAGTTTTTATTACTTTAAACTTCATTGATTTTTAGTATTTTAGCTTAATTATTATCAATGGCTTCCTTTCTATTGCTAGTGGAAGTAGATTTTTTGCTTTTAATTTGCTCTTATATCTGGTTTGTTTTCCTGTTATTAACATTGCTGCAGTTTGTTTTCTCTTCTCTGACTGGTGGGCATCAAGCTCTCCTCTCAAAAGAAGGTTGGACATTGAGAATACCTTCTCGTATAAGTGAATAGATATCTATCTCAACAGATGCATACATCTCAACATAGAAACACAAGCAGTCTGAAAATAGAAGGCGATGTAAATTTGCCAAATATCCATAATTATCAGTAATGGAATGCAATATGTTAAAGTAGACAGAATTCCAGAGAAAGAATTCTAAAGTCTGATTTTAAAAGGATTAATGACTTCAAAGAGGGTACAAATAAACACCCAAACAAACTGAAGAAAATAATGCAGGGTGTGAAGGAGTAATTAAACAATGAGGTGGAGATTCTGAACAAGAACTAAAAAGAAATTCTGGAAATGAATTGTGCAATAAGTCAAATCAGAAATGCAGTACGAAGTCTTACCAATAATACCAGAAAACTTCTAAAATCTTGGGAAAGAGGAGGTATAAATATACATACAGCAATAGGAGGTATTTAGAACTCCAGCAAGGCATGGCCAGTAAAGAGCCTTCTTATGTCGTATTATAGCTAAAATGTCAAGAGTGGGCTAGGGAGGTAACTCAGTGGTACAGCACCTACCTGGCAAGAGCGAGGCCCTGGGTTCAATTACCAGTACCAAAAAAAAAAAAAAAAAAAAAAAAAAAAAGATTGTTAAGAATATAGAATGAGAAGAATGAGAAGCAAATATTGAAAGCTGCAATAGAGAAACACCAAATCTCTTCTACAGGCAAATCTGTCAGGACAACTTCAGAATTCTCTGCAGGAAACCTAAAGGCCAGGAAGGTATTAAATTATGTTTTCCATCATGAAATAAAATAACTCTAAATCTAGATTATAATATCCAGCCAAGCTATCCTTCAAAACTGAAGGAAAAAGGAAAAAATTAAATTAAAATCCTTTATTTCCTTTATTTAATTTTCTCTTTATGTTGGGTAGTATTTGTTAATGAAATTGTGAACACTGAGGTACAATCCATACACATTTGAAATTGTACAATAAGTCAAATCAGAAACTCAGTACGAAGTCTTACCAATAGACACACTCAAGCAAAGGATAGAATTTCAGGGCCTGAAGGTGTCTTTAAGGAATTATACCCAAATCCTAATTGAAGAACAAAATAGAAATTCTGAACGAAGTGTTCAAGAACTCTGGCACACAATGAAAGACCACATTATGAACTTCTGGTGTAAGATGGGGCACTGAGGTTCAGAAAAAGGGCAAAAAAAGTCTATTTAATGAAATAATACCAGAAAACTTCCAAAATCTTGGGAAAGAGGAGGTAAGAACAACAAAGAAAAGCCCAGGGAGATGAGTTCAGTGTTGAATTTTATCAGAAAGAAGAATTGAAAGAATTAACAATAATGTTGCTCAAACTATTCCATAAAAGAGGGAAGGTTTGGTTTCAAGCTCATTCAATGAGGTCACCACTTCCTAAAACCAAAACAGAACAAAAATTCAACAAAACAAAAGCTATAGACCATTATTGTTGATGAACATAAATACAATAATATTTTTAAAATACAAAGCCAATTTAAAAGTGTATCAGAAAGATCAAGCACTGTGATCAAGTTGTTTACATTGCAGAGATACAAGGATGGTTCAATACATACAAGTTAGTAAACATAATACACCACAAAACAGAATCATGGATAAAAATCACATGATCATCACAATTGATGCAGGAAAAGCCTTCAACATAATTCAACATCCTTTTATAATGAAAGCCTTGAAGAAACAAGGTATTAAAGTATCATACCTCAACATAGTTAAGGCCATGTATGACAAATCCAGTCAGTATCATTTTTAATGGGGAAAAATTGAAAACCTTTCCTCTAAGATGAGGAACAAGGAAAGAATGTCCATTCTCACCACTCCCATTCAGTATATGTTCTTGAAATTTTAACTGTAATATTAAGGCAAGAGGAAAAATGTAAAAATGAAACAAATCAGAAAAGAAGAAGTCAAATTATCTTTATTTGTGGATGACATGATTCTATATTTAGAGGACATTATATACTCCATCAACAGTTTTCTAGAGCTGCTAAACGAATTCAACAAGGTAGCAGCACATAATATCAACATTAAAAGTTAAAAGCTTTGCTATACACCAGTAATGAACTAACTGAGAAAAAAGTAGGAAAACAAATCCATTCACATTAGCTTTAAAAATAACAACAAAATGTACTTAGGGATCAATGTAACCAAGGAGGTAAAATACATTTACAAAGAAAATTTAAAAACATTGAAGTAAAAAATTGAAAAAGACACTAGCAGGGCCGGTGAGATAGCTCAGTGGCATAAGCGCCTGCCCGGCAAGCGCGAGGTCCTGAGTTCGACTCCCAGTAACCCACATAAAGGAAAAAAAAGGGCCGGTGATATCACTCAGCGGCACAAGCTCTTGCTGGCAAGCACGAGGTCCTGAGGTCGACTCCCGGTACCCACATTAAAAAAAAAAGGAGAAAAAGACACTAGCAGATGGAATGACCTCTGATGTTCATGGTTTGTTAGAATTAATATTGTTAAAATGGCCATATTACCAACAGCAATCTACGGATTCAGTAAAATCCTCATCAAAACATCAAGAACATTCTCCACAGGACCAGAAAAAATAATCCTAAAATTTATATGGAAACACAAAAAGACCCAAATAGATAAAGGAATGCTAATCAAGAAAAGAAAGGCTGATAACACCACAATACCTGATATAAAACTATTGTACAATTCCAGCACTACAAAAACACCATGATTCTCACACAAATATAGGCAATAAACCAGAACAGAGAACACACAAAGAAACCCATGCAATATAGCCACCCAACTCTGGAAAGGGGGCTGTGGGGAAGAGAAAGCCTCTTTGATAAAGGGTATTGTTAAAACTGTATAGATTCCACTTGTAGAAGATTGCAACCAGATCCCTTTCTCTCACCTTGTACAAAAAATCAATTCAAAATAGATCAAAGACCTAGGTATAAGATCTGAAACTTTGAAACTGCAAGAAGAAAACACAGCGAGATCACTTGAAGCCATAGACAGAGGCAAAGACTTATAAATGGGACTCCAATAACACTGAAAATAATATCAAGAATCTACAAATAAGAGTAGATTAAATTAAAAAGTTTTTGAACACTGAGGGAAATCACTAAAAGAGTGTAGAGAAAGCCTACAGAATGGGGATAATTTTGCTACATTGATATTCCACCAGTCAGAATGGCTATCATCAAGAATACCAAGCCGAACCCATCCAAAACAAATCAAAACAAAACAAAACAAAACAAAACAGTCAGTGCTGGCAAGAATGTGGAGAGAAAAGAACCCTTCTGCACTGCAAGTGGGAAGGTAAATTAGTGCAGCCACTACGTAAATCAGTATAGAGGTTCTTCAAAAAGTAGAAATAGGGCCGGTGAGATGGCTCAGCGGCGTAAGCACCTGCCTGGCAAGCGCAAGGGCCCGAGTTCGACTCCCGGAACCCACATATGAAAAAAGGGCCGGTGATAGCGCTCAGCAGCACGGGCGCCTGCTGGTGCACGAGGTCCTGAGGTCGACCCCCGGTACCCACCAAAAAAAAAAAAAAACAAAAAACTAAAAATAGAGCTACCATTTGATCCAGCTATACCACTGCTTGGTATGTCCCTGAAGCAATGAAAGTCAGTTCAATATAAGGACACCTGTATACTCATGTTTATTGTGGCATAATTCACGAAAGCCATCATATGGAACCAGCCTAGGCGCCTATTGACAGATAAATGGACAAAGAAACTGTAGTATATATGCACAATGGAATATTATTCAGCCATAAAGAAGAAATTTTTTTTTGTAGGAAATGGATGGATCTGGATATCATCATGCTGAGTGAAGTAAGTCAGACTCAGAGTGTAGAATCTAAAAGAAGATGACATGAAAGTAGAAGAAGAACTACAATTAGATATGAGTAAGGAAATAAGGGGGAGAGAGAAGGAATACTGAGGTTGATTAAAGAGAGAAAGTGGGGAGAAATATGATAAAAATATATTATAAATATTGAAACCCAATATTTTGTGAAATTAATAGGCACTAATAATAATAGGAAAGGAAACATGCAAATAAACAAGTTTGGCATATTCATTTGGTATTTTCCATTTAAATCATAATCCATTAAGTTTCAGCTTTTGCTTATATTTGTTACAGGTGTTAATTTCTTAAAACACTACTTTTAAAATTCACATTCAAATGATCATGATGTTATGTTGAAATGGTAGTTTCACTCTCTTTACCAGTATATGATCTTAGGTCATGCCTTTGTGAAGCTTAAATTTAAATAGGTTCAAATTTCACAATTGATTCTTATCTACTCAAATTTTCATTTCATATATTCATATTCAAATAGCAGATATATTTTTATTAGGTATGTATAGTCATAATGGAAATATGATTGATAGTTATTTATGCATGTATATGTGTATCTATAAGTCATATATGAAAAACTTAATAAAATCAAAATTATCAAAATTAATTAGCAAACTTTTAGAATAGATTCTATATGTAATACTTTCGTTAATTTGTATAAAGCCTTGTTGTCCCCTTGAATTTTCAATCCTGACTAAAACTTGAATAAGTAAAATAAAATAAATATAAACTGCCATTTTTACATTACTATCCCATGAAACAAATGTGTAAAACATACATACTTTGATATATATTTGCATTATCAATTTGAAATAATTTATGTATTTTTAATATGTCTGATGTTGGATGAAGGCATTTGCTACCGTCAAAAATTTTAAAGGAAGAATTCTTTTATAAAGGAGGAAGAAGTCACCATTTCTAAAGGAAACCCCTGTTCTCTTAAAATGTACATGGCTCTTCCCAAATGCTCATTAACTTATGATGCACGTAAAAGAAAGAGAGGACTGGGCTTTGGTACTCACCGCCATTGTCACTCATAAATTACTGGAAAAGATCCCAAAGAGATTTCCCTTTCCCTTCTTTTCCTCCCTCCTAGGGCACATAGGACCAAGTGTTCATAAGACCGAGAAGTGGGTTTAAAGTGTTTTGGCTAGTATGTTGCACGGGATATTTTTTTTACTGTCTACCATTATATTAATTGAACATGTAATGCCTCTTTTCCTTCTTTTTTTTTTTTTCCATGTGGAACATGCACAGACTTTTTTCTCATCACTATCTAATACAGTGTAGCAGCTATTTACATAGCGTGTGTGTTATATTAGGGTCACACGCCATCTTGAGATGATTTAAAGTATGTGACAGGATGTGCATAGGGTATACGAAAATTCTATGTCACTGTATATAAAGGACTTGAGCACCCACAGGTGTTAGTACCCACAGTGCCCGCTACTGATCTTCCTTGAATACTAAGGGATGAGTACATAGTGATACCTCGGTTGTCGAACGGCTAAGTTAGAAAAAAATCTGCTCGGAGTTTGTAACTTTGCTTGACAGTCAACCTGAAAATCCAACTTGAAAAACCTGTATGGGGCGAGAGAGAGTCAGGTGACTCATCTTACTGTGAACACCAAGGTGACCCTTCAGTATAACCTTTGTTCTCACCCAGACAATACATAGTGCATGCATTCCCCCCATTCTCCTTCTCCTCTCCCTCTCCTTTTTCTCCTTCTCCCCTCTTCTCCTCCTTTTCCTGCTTCTCTCTCTTCTTCCTCTGTCTTTTCCTTTCGTCCTTCACACATGCACTTGCTCACCTTTAAGTTAAAAGTTGTCATTATTTTGAGTTTCTCTCGCTGTTGCACTTTTCTTCTGCAAAAGAATGACAGTATTATCTCCCAATGGTTACATTTTTATCATTTTTTAAAGACTTCATATTTTCTAAAATTACTTCAACAAATATCTATGATATAAACTCTAAAATTTTTATCAACGATAATTTCTGGTGTTAGGAACGACAAAATAAAATATGCCCAGTCATACACTGCTGGTGGGAATCATTAAAAAAAAATCCTTAGGTAGGAATGAGAGGTCTCAATCACTGTGAAAGATTCAATTATCTACTTAGACGCTGGGCTCTGTCCACTTTGAATTTAAAGGAGAAATATGTAGCAGTATAAGAAAATTTGTGGGTGGATACACAGCTAGCTTTATTAAAGGAAATTAATATATTAAAAAGTACATTGAATATAATTATTTTAATAAAAGCACAGTAGGTAAAAAGACTCAGCCTTATATGGTTTGCAGTCTAATAAATGATAAGGGTATTTTCTATTTATAACTTTTTTGAACTTGTTTCCAATATGACTATTTTTCTTTAATGTTGATATTTCAAGAAAATATTTTGATGAAGTAGAAATATGATGATATTTTATAAGAGATGCATAAAATTCTAATGGAATAAATTTAAAAAGTACAATATAACTCTACCATTAAGGTAATATAACCTAAATACTTGTATACATTTTTCACTAATATCTTTATAAATGCATAGAAACTCTGCATGTGTTGTTTGCACTTATGGGGCATAATTTGAACTTAATATCATTTGTAATTATTTTATCAGTGTAACATACACTTGTTATTGAATAACTTTTCAATGCATGACTTCAACGAGTACTCTTTTATAAACATACAATTTTTCACCATTTATTCATTTTTCTATTATAAACAACATGAAAATAAAAAGCATATTAATAAACATACACATTTCTCTCTGAGGAAGTCTTTTTTTTTGCAATGCTAGGGGATCCAACTCAGAGCCTCATGAATATTAACCAAACGGTGTACCACTGAGCTATGCTCAGTCTCCATATCTTTAATATAATTTGGGAATGGAAAAACAATGTTAAATGTTGTGACTATTTTTAGGCTTTGGAAATTTATGGTCAAAGTGTCCTTCATTATGATTAAAACATTTTATTTCATATTCAAACACACACACATATATGCATATATTCACACACACATATCTGATTAATGTAGATATGTTTATACAGCATCTGATTTTATAACTAATTCTGCTGCTCGTTCAGAAGTGGACATCTGGTTCAGACATGCCCAGGCAGGCCAGTTGTTTCAGATGATTGCTTTGGCTTCCACCTCAATCCCTTCTCAAAATACTTCTCAAGGTCTAGTAATCCTCTGGTCATGAACTCCATGGAAGATTACTGCAAAGCTGTACAACCGAAAAAGAATTCAAGTTAATTAGCTTTGAGTTCATTCTTCCCATTGTATGATGCTTTAAAGGGTTTGCTGCTTTAATTTAAAATCCCTTACAAAAGCGACTGGGCATTTGCCATTTTTTTTTTATATTCTCCAAAATTTTGATCCTTTAAACTCTGTCCAACAGCTTTACATAGCACATGATTCTAGTTAAAAAGCCTCCACTAATGCTTGATGGTATTACTTTCACCATTGATTATAACAAAATAAATTCATTGCTCCGTACATTTAAAAATATATTAAAACTTTAAAAAGTCCTTTTATTTGTCTCCCTTTATCTTTATATTGGCATGAGTTATCTTTGGATGAAACCATGTGCTTTAAACACTTATACTACCTTACAAAAACTTAATAATAACAATACTTCATTATTTAAAAAAGTAATATTTCCAAGATTCATTCAGCTTCAAATAAAAAGAGAAACAATTCTAACCTTGTACAGATTCATCATTTCCTGTTTGGACAATTTCAAATGCCCAAATGCCTCTTCTGTTCCTTATGTGATATATATGTATGTGTGCATGTTTGAATAATGCTCAAATTGTTTATCACTTTGGTTTAAAACTTATTTTCTCAACATAAAATAGCATTTTGGAAAAAATATAGTTCACATCAGTAATGCCTTTCCTCTGAAACTTATTAGTTATGTAATTCTATGAAATTTGTTTTGACCATCTAAAGCTTACTTTCTTCAGTTTTTAAATAAGGGCGACTGAAGATGTACTTAGCTTCTGTAGTTGTTGTGGTAATCAGGTTAGATAGTAATAAATCTAGGAAGTCTCTTCAAGGTCCTGTAAAAATACACGTAAAACCAGAAAAACAACAACAACAAAAATCTAGCTGGTTATTCACAGTGACTTGGTAGGAACATGTTTAATATCTTGCTACAAATATCTGAAGCTCATCTTATTTATCGAAGTTAAATTCTCATTCTACTGTTCAAAGTATCTCTGTTAACTATTATATTAGTTGAATGCATCTTCTACTCGTAACCCCCCCACATCCAAATCCTACATGAAATTCATACTCCTGGAAAGAGCACCCTGTTTTTGTCATTTGGAATTCATCTACCTATAAACATATACACAGAACTTACCAAAGTACACATTTTATACTTATATTAATATAAGATACTGACTTTTTTCACTTCGTATAAACACATTGATCTTGTTTATATGGCTTAGAAACCTTCTGGGTAGTAGTTTAACTAATATTGCTGGAAAAACAAAGAAAATGAAAAATGACACGCAAATATTTCTAAGATGTATCTTAGTATTCTCATAAATTACAAAATTAATCTTTAAAATTACTATTAAGTAAGCCATAAGGAAATACTATTTGATAATTTTACTAAGATGTCTATTTACATTTCTTAAATAAAAGTAAATAAAAAGTCCTTTGTTTCTTCACTACAGTCGTGATGGTAGTAATCTTGTAGAAACATAGTGACTTCAGTAAACAGTGCAATGTGACTTAAATATTTTCAACAAGTTTCAAGATCATTGGATATATCTGACAATTCATTAGTTGGTATTTATTAGTTGTTGTGGGTTGCGTTCTCTTCCACCAGTAGCTATATTGCTAGATGAATTAATGCATGAAGGATATTTGGAAATGTAGCTAGCATGTTTTAAGCTCTCAGAAAAGATTGACAGCCTGATATCTGTGTTGAATGGTTTTGAGGTAATGATTGAAAGTATCTGCCATAATAGCATTAGAAATTCTTACTATTACAGATTAAAATTCAGCATGCCCCCATAGAAGATGATGTTGACACCTGTCCAACAACTCCAAAATTCCTTTCTGAAAATTGTGTGCCTGTTCCTTAGATTTTCTGTGTGTGTCAGTGCTAAGGATTGGAAGTGACAAACTATAGAATTTCTCTTATCTTATGAGAGGTGACCTGTCTATATAGACAATATATGTTTCCCAGGGGGGCGCAGAGCTAATGAATCCTATTGGAGCACAAAAGCGTAGTTCACCTGACTCCAGATGGGAGAAACTCTGAGATACAATTTATCCTCCAAAGCTGTTCACTGGCTTAGGCTGAGGGCCATATGTCATCTGAAATCATAACCTTGCTTAACCAGTATCTTCCTCTCCTGCTTCCTATACTACCCAACTAGTTTCTTCTGGGCAACTTCCTTATTAAATTATTTGTTTTCAAATCCTGGGCTCAGACTATTATTCAGAGATCTTGAATTAATATGGCTAGAAATTTTTATTAGTACATTCAATATTCATCTTTTGAAAAGATTAGTTATATAACACTCATGTTTATAGTAGTTCCAATTTATTATTGGGACAAAGAAAGGTGATGGAATTTTGAAATTTATCATCATTTCCTGAACTCAATTTCTGCATTTAAAACCTTTTCTACTATTATTTTCATTACTGGAATATCTTACATCTCATTATTTATTTATATGCCGTATTTAGCTGGTTTGCTATGTGTCATGAGGCAAATATAATTCATTAAGTTCTCTTTATTCTTGGACATGACAAAATCAAATAAAGATTATTAAAAGGTAAACTGATTTAGTGTAAGTTTTAACAGTATAGCTACTATTTTATGATCACTGTAATTATTGAATTTTAAAGATATTCAAATAAATTATTTCATAAACATACATAGGTTGATCACGACCAGTGTGTAACTTTATTTTAGTGAAGACCTTCAGTGAATTGAATTGACATATATTATTTGATGAAGAATTTTTTCAGTATAACAATTATTTTACTTTTATAAGCTTAAGTTTCTAAAACATATAGCCTTATCAGTGTGACAGCCCTCAGTCACTAATGTGTTATTGTAGGATATAAGCAATTGGGAAATAGATTGAAACGTTAGGACTATAGTCAAGTTGCATGGCAATACATTCACACTGTATGCCCAAGTACTTTGAAAGTCTTTGGAAATTTATTTCTTTAGCAAATAACTCTTGCTTACTCTTCCTCTTGAGAAGAATAGAACCTAAAAGGTCTGTACTCTGAAGCTTTCTAAAATCTCTAATTCCACAGCTGCTCTTGTAATAAGACATTTCTTTGGTGACGACCTCATCTTAAAGGTCAAGGAGTGAATAGGAAATTCTTAGAGATGGAGAGGGCATTGCCAAGAGAGGGAAGGAAGTTACTTCATTATTTTCAAAGGACTTTTTGTCTGAAGGTCAAATTAAGGTTTTCCATCTTCTATTTTTTCCCTCATTAAGTCTTTCATTGGAAGAAAATCTGTTTCTTGCTTAATTCCTTATAGTGAAAAGAATAGATTCATATACCCAATATGTATTTTCTTCAGATAAGTTATTTAACTAATGATAACACTTCCTATCTGATTTAAAGAGAAAAAAATTCCTTTAAGTTTTGGCTTAATTTTTGTATAAATGATATCAAATATATCCTTCTTTTAAAACACAATTTTATTTGATCAGCTACATATCAAATATGCATGTAATCAACTCTTTCTGTCCTTCTTAACCAGTATTTTGTCAGTAAAGGAAAAAAGACCAAGATTTTGTCTTAGAATTATCTTGCAAGACTTAGCATGCATTTTTCATTCATTCTTTCAATATCAACATACATTTTTATAGAAGTATGCATATAAAAATGATTGTCAGATCGGTGAAAAGGGATATGCAAATACCTTCAATACAAAGAACCTTAAGATACCTGTGGGAAAGAAACAAGCCAACAAAAGCAGTTCACAAAAGTGGATAGTAGATGAGGGAATCAGAAAGAGCTCAACCATGGGTGTTATATGATTTAGAGAAGAATTTTTTTGAGAAAATTCAACCTGTCTTCCAATCTTGAAATATATATATATATATATATATACATACAGATGTATATATAGATGTATATGTGTATTTTGTACACATATACATGTATGTTATATATTATATATGTTTGTGAATACATGTATATTTAAGGCGTGTTTAAAAATGAGTAATAGCCCACTTCATCATTTAACTATATACAGTAAAATTCCATTTTGTTTCAAATAGTAGGATATCCTAAATGCAAACCTACACCTTGACATTAATTCACTAAGTGGGAGCAGTGGTGGTTTGCAGGAAAAGGACTTACATTTCCTAATTTTGAAAAGACAAAATTTAGCAGTAGTGGGATGTACATGAGTTTGGAAAAACAACTTGAGGAATGGTGAAAAGTCACATGATTATTGCCATAGTCCAGAAAGAGCAAGGCGAGATGATGAGACAGGTCACAGTGACACCATAATTCTGGCAGATACTGGCAGTGAAAGGAATCATAAATAGCTAGTGACTTGTTAAAGAATATGGTGAGATGAAGGGAAAAGGTAATATTAATAATGATTCTAGGGCCAGTGAGATGGCTCAGCGGCGTAAGCGCCTGCCTGGCAAGCGCGAGGGCCCGAGTTCGACTCCCGGAACCCACATACGAAAAAAGGGCCGGTGATATCGCTCAGCGGCACGGGCGCCTGCTGGTGCGCGAGGTCCTGAGGTCGACCCCCAGTACCCACAAAAAATAATAATAATAATAATGATTCTAATCAATGCAATATTGAGAACATCTTATATATTATGTGCCAAGAATTTCCTAAAAGGCTTACATGAACTAATCCTTTTTATTTTTTCTTAAAACAACTCTGCTGTTAAACCTACTTTGTCACCTGTGATCCCAGCACTTGGGAGGCTGAGGCAGGAGGATCACTGAGGGTTCAAGGCCAGCCTGGGCTACAAAGTGAGTTCAAGGCCATCCTGAACTCCAAAGTTAAACCCTGTCTTAAAAAAAAAAAAAGGAAATTAAAGCAAAGAACTTAAAATTTATAATTTTTTCCAAATCACCACATTATTAAATTATTTGAACCCAAGAAATGTGATTCACAGTCAGGGATCTTAATACTACACAGTGTTTTTAAGATGAGCCAGTGGGTCTATTTTGGAGGTTTAGTGTGATTCGTATGGGCTTTCAGTAATGACTGAACCAAAATTCAGTTATAAATCTCTATAGGAACCAGGAAAGAAAGGATATACAAGGAAAATATTTCACTGGGCACAGAAAAATATTCTTTTCAGTCTGTTCCATGGCAATGTTCTTATAAACAAATAAAAAGTTGAAATGTCTTGTCATTTTGTTGCAAACAATACAAGAAATCAAATATTTTTACAAAATATAAAATGTTAATAAAATAAAATGATCGCAATCCAAATATGATATGCCATGTGAAAAATGAAGCAAGTTGCTTCCAGTACTAGATAACACATGCAACAGAACATACTTCTACATTTTTAAAATTTTTGTTTATCTTTCCTTCTCACAGAAAACGTATTTATACTATAATTGAGAAGTGTCAATGTAATAGCTTTAGAGTGATAATACTCATTTTTGAGTCTCAGTACAACACACTTTAGTGACAGCCTTGCATTTGTGGAAGTTGATGTCTATCTTTGCTCTGACCATTTGACATCAACAGAGGTATGAAAGCTGCCTGCCTTTTTCTATTCACTTATAGGTAAAATTTCATGCTGATTATTTCCTTTAAATCCTTTCTATTTTATTTTTAGCTTGAACTATACTGTATTATTTACAGCAGCACAGAAAAACTGTAAATACATTAATCAACTATTTTGCATTTAGCATATTTTTTAAAATGTAGAAGTCTAGATTTTTTTTTTTTTGTGGGTACCGGGGGTCGACCTCAGGACCTCGTGCGCCAGCAGGCGCCCATGCCGCTGAGCTATATCACCGGCCCCTTTTTCATATGTGGATTCCGGGAGTCGAACTTGGGCCCTTGCGCTTGCCGGGCAGGCGCTTAAGCCGCTGAGCCATCTCACCGGCCTACGTCTAGATTTCTACTATTTTTTGAAATCCAGTAACAAGCATTCCACCAGCCCAATAATCATTTTATTTGTCTTATTTCCATAATTTAATTATATCAAAATGTCATCTTCTAGAAACACATTTTATGAATGGGTTTATGAATTATGAGCTTCTTTAAAACCTTTGTAAATATCTCTGGCAAACAAAAACTAAATCATGAATATTTAATTTATGAAAATAAAGAGCAAGTGTTATTTTTACTTTATTTACTAATTGTTTTCATGGCATCTATTTTTATATTAGAAACATATACTTTATTGAAACATCTAGATGATAGGAAGCTATTTATTAAATGGTTGTGATATATTTATTCATCTGTGCTATACTTTTCTCAGACTTTACATATATTTATTCTGGGTGATATAATGTGGAGTTATGGGAAAACCAAAGAATTGGATAAAGACAAATGAAAAACATTATTCTAATCTTTTCTTGTATAAGACCAACTTTATTAATTTCCATGTGAAAACATATGGTACTTGTCTTTCTGTGCCTGGATTACTTCACTTAACATGATATCATCCAATTCCATCCATGTTGTCTAAAGGATAGAAATACATTTTCTTTTATGGCTAAATAATATGTCACTGTTTATATATAACTTCTGTTGATTTCTTATCTTGGCTATTGTGAATACTGTAGCAGTAACTATAGGAGTGAAGCTATTTCTTTGATGTACTGATTTCATTTCTTTTGGATATACACTCAGTAATTAAACAGCTGGATCATATGGTATTTCTATTTTTAATTTTTGAGGAAATTTTGTAATGTTACTGATAACAGCTATAATAATTTAAATTGCTATTAACAGTGTGCATGAGTTTCCTCTTCTCTGCATTCTTGCCAGAATTTGTTATTTTTTGTCCTTTTGATTATTACTATTCTAACTAGTGTAAAATGATATTCCATGGTGATTTTGACTTACATTTAAATGATGATCTGTGATGTTGAAATTTTTTAATATATATTTTGCCATTGATATATCATCTTTTAAGAAGCGTTTATTCAGATCATTTTCCCAATTCTAACTGAATTTCTGTGGTTTATATATTTTGGATATTAACCCCTTGTTGGACAAATAGTTTGCAGTTGTTTTCTTTCATTGTGCTGATTGTCTCTTTACTCTGTTGGTGGTTTCCCTTGCTGTGTAGAAGTTTCTTTCTTTGATATAATCCCATTTGTATATCTTTCCTTTTGTTGTTTGTGCTTTTTGGGATTTTATATATAAAAACACTGCCTATTCTGATGTCTAAAGAAAGGTTGGGTAAGGGACACCAAAATACAATTGTTGGAATAAGTTCCAGTGTTCCATAGCACAATAGAGTGGCTACAGTATACAATGATTTGTTGTGTAGTTTTTTAATAATGAGAGGAGTTGGATGGTTCTCAGAACAAATAATTTATAAATTTTTAAGGAGATGGAAATGTAAATTATGCTGATTTGGCTATCACACATTAAATATGTGTATGAAATTATCACACTGTACCCATAAACATGTGCAATTATGTGTGCCAGTTAAACAAATACAAATAAACCACAATTTATCCTTCGAACGTAGCATTTCTGTTTACAGTGAGAATAACTGTCAAGATTAAGTTCAGTGAGATCAACTAATATGTGTGTGTATCCATATAAGCACTCTGACATATATTAAAACATATCTCTGTGGAATCCCCAAAATACAGATATGTCCTATTTTCTACTGTGATAAAGGGAAGGAACATTCAGAAAACTTGCAAATCTAAACCTATCATAAATGATCATCTCATTTTTCAATAGGAATTCCTAGGCTCTGTTAATACTGCAGCAGTGGATCAGATGTGGAATTCCAAATGTTTTTGTTACATGAAAGAATTAATGATTCATTTCTGTGTGTAAGATACGATAGTTGGCCAAAAAGCCAACTTTAGGGAGGCTTTGGGCAATGATTATTTACAATAAGCAATTAATGTGCATGAAGGGATTCAAGGACAAAGAAAAATTTTGAATCAGGATCTCTTTAATATTCCTATATGCCAACTCAAATCATAATGGGTGAAAGTGTTAGTTTTTAGAAATATGTATAACCTTCTTTTCTTGAGTAAATTTTAAATGGGAGAAGCTGTCAGGAAGTGATGTCATTCTAAATTTTATTCTTTTCAGGTGAATTGAAATCAGTTCCTCTTTTCCAATAAACTTCTGACATGGCAATTTAATGACATGTATATACATACTTGTCATATGGTAATTTAGTTATACTTGTAAATAAAGATTAAATGCAAAGAAATCATATATCCATAGAAATATTTCTATACGCATGAAGGAAAATATAACAGAAAAGGCCTTGGGGAAAAAGTAGTTATGGAAATAATCATTGTTAAGTAGACAGGCCAAGTACAAACTCTTATGTAAGCATGGCTCTGTTTCTACACTTCAGGTAAATTATTTTCAATTAAAATGAATTTTCCAAGCAAGGATTCTGTACAATGAAGCTATTCCTTTCTTGAGCAATTTGTCATTGCTGACCTTACTGCAAATAATCTTTATTAGTATAATATATATTAGTAAATCTCTACTCAGAAAATCCTTTTCTTAGATTTCTTACAAGGCTATCCTATTTCACTGGAATTTCCAATATAAGTTACATTAGAATTAGCTCACATTGCTTTGACCAATTGATAATAATGCTGGTAAAACCAAAATAAAAAGCAGAATGCTGTTTTATTCATATTATTTTAGAAGAATTATGAAAAAGTGAATATTACTGTCCAAAGTCTGAGATAGATATTCCTGAGTAATCAGAATATCTCTAAATTTTTATCTTTCTTATATAAATTTTTACATTGAATTTAAAACTATTATTAGTTTTTCTTTCTTTTTTCATTACTGTATTGAAATGATTCTTCAAACGTTAGTCATCTGCTTAGTTCTTTTCTACATTTATTTTCTTAATCACTTTCTTGTCTCTGAGAGACAATACTCGACAGCCACAACTAATAGGAGGGCAGGCTTATTTGGACTCAATGGTTTTTAGAAGTTTTAGTCCATGTCATCTGGCTTCAAGGCAGGAAGGAATTGCGGAGGGTCCTGGTGGAGGAAAGCTACTCAAGTCATGGTGGTCAGGAAGAGGAGAGACAAGGGAGGAGCTTGCAAGGGAGATTTCCCCTTCCAGGTCACAGCCCCAAAGACTGTCTCTTCTGACCAGACCCTAATTCCTAATGTTAATTCAGCTCTACTGCCTCCATCATTCAATCACCTTCCAAAAGCCCCACCTATGAGCAGAGGAAGCTCTTAATAGACATTCTGAATACAAACCATGACATTTGTTTTGCACTGATTTCCTACATTCTGGTGATTTCTATGCCCTCTTTGTTGTTCGTGTTTACTCTTGATTTTCCTCACTTTATTCCTGCAAGGAAGCAACTGTCACCAACTCTCCTATAATTCAACTAATTTTCATTATTTTTATAATTTCAAATACAGAAATCCTCAAGGCAATATGCACCCAAATTACCAACCATTTCAAAAGTAAATATCAGGGCCTGAGATGTAGCTCAGTGGTAGGAAAAAGAAGTAAACATCAAAATGAGACCAGGTCCTCAAACAGTTAAGTCTTCATGATGTTTTATATGAAACATACCCATTCGGTTACACTTCTTTTTAAATTTATTTTTCTTATAGTACAAGTGTGCAGTATATTATGCTCACATTCTTCATTGGGAATTTGTACCTGTATATAACACATCTTAATTCTACTTTTCTTTTCCCCTTTGCCTTGCCCTCCCCTCACTTCAACCCTTCTTCCTCTTTCCATTTGTGAAAGCTCTATTTCCAATACTTTTTCCCTTCTTTTTCTTGCTTTAAATCCTTTCCCCCTTCCTTACATCACTTTTCCCTTTCCCCATCACTTTTTCCCCTTCCCATTTTTAAATGTCCTTCCTACTTCCTAATATCTATCTTTTATTTTGCTGCTTAATTATACTTTGGGTTTCTCACACAAGAGAAAAAAATGCAATATTTAAACTTGTGTGTCTGAATTATTTCACTTCAATGTATGGTCTCAAGTTGCATCCATTTACCTAAAAATGCCTCAGGTTTATCTTTCTTTATGGCAGAGTAGTACTCAATCACAATAAATATCACATTTTCTCTACCCATTCATCTGTTGATAGGGATATGGGTTATTTTGAAGACATAGCTATTAGAAATTATGCTGCTATAAATAAGAGTATGCCTGTATCACTGAGATACAATGTCTTTTATTCTTTCAGGAAGATACCTTTTAGACGTGGAATAGCTGGGACAAATGGAAACTCAAGTTTCATTTTTTTGAGGAATCTCCATACTGATTTCCATAGTGATTGTACCAATTTACACTCCCACCAAATATTCAACATTGCTGAGAAATGCAGATCAAAGCAATATTGAGATTTCATCTCACTCCAGCAAGAATGGCTATCATGAAGATGTCAACCAATAACAAAAACTGGTGAGGCTGTGGGTAAAAAGGAATCCTTCTCAGTTACGCATCTTAAACTTTTCTTATTTACATAAAATGAGAAGCTTCGCTTATTCACTTATTTCATCTATAATTTCATATACACTTATATTATTTCATACACATATAATTTCATTATATATATAATTTTAAGATCAGGACAGCAAATACACAACTTTCAGGTTATGCAGTCTCTGGGATTAAGATATGAGGCAGAAGAGCCCTGCTACTAGATTTCATTGACATGTAAGATGAAATTGATTTGTTCCCTTTCCCTGATATATAATAATCTTGTCAGTTTTAGCAGTGTTTAAAATAAAGTATTTTGTTTAGAGCGGGAAAAAATAATAAAAAAGACTTTAATTTCATTTTAAGATCTAGATATCCTCAAAGCATAGTCTCGTCTCTAATATATTAAATTCCCTTAAATTGGTAAAAGTATAATAATCAGTGGCCTAGAGAAATTTTTAAAAAAAATTTAAATTAAAAAATATTTAAATTTAAAATTAAAAAATTTTTCAAAAAGTTTACTTCACAAATCATGTTTTAAAATTTCTTTTATATTTTTAAATATATTGTTCAATAAACCAGTTTACTCTTATATTTTAGTGGTAAAAGTAGAATCTTACTTTTAGATATTTTAATAATATATTTTCAGAAGCGTAGTATGCCTATGGATGTAATTATGTACATGATAAGGGACATACCTAAGGTCTAAACTTGCAAGGCATTATTTTAATAAGTGTAGTACAGGAACTTAATGAAACAGAAAAAAATATTTTGGAAAGCTATGACTATCATTAAATCTCTTTTCCTTATCCCACCATTTGGGCACATATTCTACAGTGCAGAAGGAATATGATATACTCATTATTATTTACTACGTGCTAAACTGTTAACATATATACTGTAATTTAATAACTTCAGGAACTGTAAAGTATATATTCTAGAAATCTCTATATTGCAGATGAGAATATTTCAACTTATAGCATTTAAATAACTTGTCCAAATTCAACAGTCAAATTGTAATAGAATAAAATTAGAAAAGGAATATAAATTTGATGTGAGTGTATAGTGTAACTGAACTAGGATATTTGTGAAGCCTGTTATTTGTGCCCTCTGATTTTCAAATTGAAATTGAGAGAACAAAAGTCAGTACTTTTAATTTTTAATTACTTTAATAGTAATATAATAGTTGTATATATTTATGAGGTAGTATGTGGCATTTTGATACATGTATACATTACGATATGCTCAAGCCATGGTAAACATATTTATTGCCTGAAATGCATATTATTGCTTTGTGGGGAACATTTTCAACTTCTAGCTTTTTAAAAATATACACCTTCTTCTAGCTTTTTAAAAATATACAACATAGGGCCGGTGAGATGGCTCAGCAGCATAAGCGCCTGCCTGGCAAGCACAATGGCCCGAGTTCGACTCCCGGAACCCACATATGAAAAAGGGGCTGGTGATATCGCTCAGTGGCACAGGCACCTGCTGGCACACGAGGTCCTGAGGTCGACCCCGGTATCCACACACACAAAAAAAATATATATATACGACATCAATATCTATAGATATCTATTATGCAATAGAGCACCAGTATTTCTCCTAACTGCCATTTACCATGTTGACCAACCTTTCTCAATTCTCTGCCCAGCCACTGGTAACCACTATTGTACTCTCAGCTTCTAGGACGTCAACTACTTTACATTTCACATTAGCAAGTACGAGTATTTTTCTTTTTATGTCTGCTTTATTTCACTAACACTGTATTCTCCATTCCATCCATCTTGTCCAATAACAGGACTTCAATTTTTATGGATGAACAGTATTCCATTGTATATTTGTACATTTCTTTATCCTCCAGTAATTGATAGGCACCTCTAGGCTGTTGTGAATAGCACTGCAATGAACACAGGAGTGGAGATGTCTCTCAAACATACTGATTGCAATTTCTTGGCATTTATAGCAGGATTATATGAAATTTGTATTTTAAATTTTGTGAGGAATTTCTGTACTGTTTTCCATAATGGACTGTCCTACTAATAGTGTGTACAGATTGACTTTCTGATAATAGTTATTCTAACTAGAGTGATATAATATCTCGTTGTTGTTCTAATTTGCATTCCCTGATGATTAGTGATAGTGAGAATATTTTTCATATACATTTTGGTCACTTGTATATTTCTATTGCTTTTTTTTTTTCACTGCTGGGGATTGAATCCACTGAATTATAACCACAGTCCCTATTAGTGATTATTTAATTGCAGCATTCAGGTTTTTGGACTTAAGTTGAGTTCCTTATATATTTTGGATATTACCCTCTTTTCAAATATATAGTTTGCAAATATTTCTTCCATTGTATGGATTGTATTTTATTTCTATTTATTGTTTCCTTGAATGTGAAGAAGCTTTGTGGTTAGATGTCATGCTGTTGCTTATTTTTGCATTTGTTTCCTGTGCTTTTAGTGTCTTTTCAAAGAAAATTATTTTCAAGTCTAAATACCGTAAAGCATTCCTCTTATGATTTCTTCTAGTAGTTTCGTATTTTGAGGCCTTACATTTAAGTTTTTAATACAATTTGAATTTTTGCTTGTTTGTTTGCTTTTGTAACTGTGAAAGGTAGATGTCTAGTTTTGTTCTAATTCTCTTTTTTGATGCAACCAGGCAGCAACACAGTGAAAATAACAGTGTCCCAATATATTTTCACAGGAGCATGGAAGATGGCTGCTTGGCTAAGAAAGAAAGTTCACTTTTTAAAGAAATGAGTTGACTTTTCAATGGGTTTAGGGTTCTAGTGATGAGCCTTATAAAAGCAAGTTGAAGAAATAATATTTTGTTTTCTTTTTGCCACATATTTTAGGTTGGCTGGTAGGAGATGCTCATGACAGATAACTATTAGTACGTTTCTTAAATTTCATAATATTATTTGTTCTCCCCTTATCATTTGTACCTTCACATATAGAGCGAAGGAGATGACCTAAATAAGGTATAATACACAGTACCTGGAATACACAAAGTGCTTGACACATGTCATTTCCCTTTAACTATTTTTGCTTTGATTTCAATGAAGTACAAATTAAAACTATATATTGCATGTCATGAGACCACTTCTTTTCAGGATCATAGGATTTGCGAAAGCCTAGCATGTGATTATTCCTTGCATGCTAACTGAAATGATAACTTAATTTAGAGTTGAAGATAAAGAGATTTGGGCATTGAATTTACCGCTGTTACACTTTCTATTAGGCATTTCCTGAGGTGTCAGGAGGCCTTCAAATTGCCCCAAACCAGTTGTCTTCACTGTTAAAAGCACACTTATGTTTATTTGATTTGGTGCATGTGTGTTGTGCATATGTCAAAAACCAAAACAACCACTGAAAATACATCTGCATCTTATGATGTGCGCACCTCTCTCGTGGGAAAGCGAGAAGTTAAAGTATTTTGTAATGTTGATCCCCACAACAATTTCCAGTGGTCCAAAACTTCAGAATGCTATTTTTCCTGTAATATTCACATAGGAAGAATAAACATTCTAATCTATCTTCAAGAACATTTTTCAAGGTGACATCTTGTTGAATTGATTCATTCTAAAGGTTAAAGTAACATGACAGTCTTTTGAGAAATGGTGAAGAGAGTGAAAAGTATAGAAAGAATAGAAAGAAAGAAAAAAAAGCCATTACTTAAGAAGAGTTCTCTGTGCACATTTAACAATTAGAAGAGACTTAAATTCTTGCCAGACTCTGAACTGATGAAATAGGGCCTAAAAGAAATAAGAGCCGATTTTTCTTTTTAGGGAAGCAAAATAATTAAGATGTGTTTTGTACATGTGCCAAATCCGCTCAATGAATGTAATAATCATTACATACGGCAAACATGCAGTAAGAAACATATAAATAAAAATAAAAAAGAGTATCCAATTGATAAAGCTGATTTTCAGTATTTTCCAAATAACTGAGGATTCACTCATTTGAAGTTGATTTAAAGCCCAAAATGGATATAGTTGAATAAATACATGGAAGAAGAAGAGGGCCAGTGCAGACAGAAACACTTTCTTATTGTGTGAAACGCTGTGGTGGTGATTACTGTTGGTGTCAGTCACACATGGCTGAGAACAGATGGACCAACTTGTCTTTCCTTTCACCTGATTATGACTTAACAAGTAGTGTTCACTTCTAATCTGAAAAAAATTTTTATAAAATTTCTAATGAAAATAATATTTAGAAAGGAAGAAAATTAACAAGGTTTGTATATTTAATAACTTTTTAGTCTTCAGTTTCTTTGAATGTCTATTTGTTTTATAAATTCTCTTCAAAGGGTGAAAAACTTTGCTTTCTTAAAAAAAACCATATGTTAATAATAAATACAGTATGTTAAAAGGAGGCTTACCTAGAATTTTTTTCCACCAATATGATGAGTTTATAACAATGGAAGTAAGAAAATTGACATATTGGTCATACACTTCTTAAAAATTAAACTATATCAGGTATGATATAAACATCATCTGCTGATCACAAACTTCAGATTTCTAAATTTATTTGAAAACACATGCATGCATCTCCCCCAGTGAACCTAGCAAATAAGTTTCAATTGTATCCAACTGGCATATTGGTATTTTCAGTAGGAAAGTGGTAAGTTTATGACAAGTATTCTGTCGTTTAGGTTGTTGTTGAAAGAACTGGAGAAGAAACATGGAGGGTTCTGATCCGGTGTGTGGGGCTGGCGCTCAGAAATCTGTGCTATTGTATTGAAAAATGTCCTCCAATCATTGCTCTATGACACTATGTTCAGTCAAAAGTCTATGATTTATCTTTGTAGACCGGATTGGTAGTCCTTGTTAACTGTAATTACAAGAATATAGTCATCACTTTGGAGGAAATTCTGAATCCATTTTGCAGTCTTCAAGTTAACTAGACTTGATCATAAATGTCAGGTTTCTCATTTCTCCAATGTTACCTTCAACAATTTACTGGAGATACTTGACAAAACTAACCTGGGATATTGGCAGTTACCAGTGATGAATTTAATGTTAGAAAAAATTTCTTTTCATAATATAGATATTATATGCTGGGATAATTATTATTTCCCTGGAAACTTTCCTAAAGATTAGAGTTTATTACTTTGAAATATATTTTTGGCTGCTCCTGGCAAGACATTCAGTTCCATTCAGTTGTTTACATTGAATTCAATTTATTATCATTAACCTTCCAACTAAGACAATTTTGGTTGAACTTGTTCTCATGTGACAGTATCCATCTGCCTCTTTTATTTTGTATTAAGAAATAAGAGCAATGAACCACACTTTTCACTTTAAATTCATACAGCAAAGGAGCTCATGCTTGATGCTGAATATTTCATGTCTTTCTAAATTATGTGCAGTTAAAACACTGTTTTTCCCACACCTTCTGAGTCTATAAAGTAGATGTCACAGTGTGACATTCCTACTAAAAACATAAATTTATAATAAAATTTATAATAAAAATATATACATATGGGTAGTATCATGTAATGGAATAGTTCTAACAGAAGTAGGAAAACTGAAATAAAACTCTGACCCTTGTTCGGTGTGTGTGTGTGTGTGTGTGTGTGTGTGTGTTAGTGTGTGGTGATATTCATTACCTTTGCTACCAATTGATTCGGTGGTCTTTTGTGGTAATCTAAGGCTATTTAGAAGCAAATTAATATAATTGTTTAATTAAACTAATGCAAGATGCTTATTTAATAAGATTCAACTTGTAAAGTACTCTATTATCAAGCAAACAATTTGCATAGATTAAATATGAATAACAACATACATGTTTTGCCTTAATGCTTGTTTGTTTGGAAACTCATTACTTGTGAATTTTTTGAGTTTCATGAACTGCTTTGGGATAGTTTGCTCATAGTCTCTCTTTTGCTGAAAAAACAGAATATGTGCCAAACAGGTTTTCTCTCAAAATGTTTGTGTCTGTCATGGAAAATTTAATCCTTATGTTTTGTATTTATTTACATTTACACTTAAACTCATCAAAACATTGTTAGGGACACTGTGGCTTCCAAATTTCCAAGAAAATATCCTGTTGAAATTAAATATAATATTAGGATATACATATGTGTGTATTTGAACAAAACAAAATAATAAACAGATCATATCACATATGTTTGACTGGAATTTCCTACAATTCAAAGCTAAAAAACATTTAAAATAAGTAAATTAATACAGGACACTAATATTTATTGTTTTGTGAGGAATTCAAAACAATATGGATCAAGACTTATTAATCTCATTATCCTGCCTCCACTATTCTTTTGATTGTAATCCTGAACATTTATCCCTAAAACCTGTTTTACAGGATGATCAGCTATGCACAGACATTCATCACAGAACCCTGTGAAATAAAATGCAGAGGAAAGGAAGCAAGGGATAACATCACTATATGAGAGATTACAAAAATATTCTAGTGGTGGGTAAGGAAAGCATAGGATAACTGACATTGAACAGAGATGACTAAAGCTCAAGTAACATAGGAGGACATTTCAGAGGCTATAGAGTCAGCCTTTTGAAAAGTGTTTAAAAGACTCAGGAACAAGATGAAAAACAAAAGAACTAAAGTTGTAAAGATTAATTGAAAGACTACATAAGAAACAATAACACCATTTCAAAGCATAAAATTAAAAATAGACAAATGATGTTGCATCAAGTAAAAAAGAGTTGGCACAGCCAAAGAAGAATCAATAGAATGAAAAGACAAGCTACAGAGGGAAAGAAACTATTTCAGTAGATGATATTACCCCTTTGCTATGTATTATATAATAGTGTCCATCAATGCTAATCATTATAGAAATGACATTTTTTTTTTTTTTTTGTGGGTACCGGGGGGTCGACCTCAGGACCTCGTGCACCAACAGGCACCCGTGCCGCTGAGCGATATCACCGGCCCCTTTTTCATATGTGGGATCCGGGAGTCGAACTCGGGCCCTCGCGCTTGCAAGGCAAGCGTTTACGCCGCTGAGCCATCTCACCGGCCCAGAAATGACATTTTAAATGTGAGATTAAGACAGTGGTAGTTCACACGTGTTACAATGGCTCTTTTTATAAACTGAAAAATGTTGGTGAGAATGTGAAGGGAAAGGAGCTAACAAACAATGTTGATGGAGGTGTAAATTCATACAGGCATGGAAAACAGCATGGAAGTTCCTCAAAATTTAAATTAGAACTAATATATGATCCAACAATCCCATTTCTGGGTGTGTAGCCAAGCAAAATGAAATCAGTATGTTGAAGAGGTATCTGCATCCTCATTTCATTGCTGAAATAATCACTATAGTTAAGGTAAGACATCAACATAAGCACTCATAAACACGTTTATGGATAAAGAACGTGTAGTAAGTTTACACAGTGGCGCACTCTTCAGTCTTGTGAAAGAAGAAAATCCTATTTGCGGCAACGTGGATGAACTGGAAGAACATTATATTAAATAAAATAAGCTAGGCACAAAGTTTTCACTTTTAAATGGAGTCTAAAAAATTCAAACATATAGAATTAGAGAGAAAAGTGCCACCAGAGGCAAGCCAGACAGAACTGTGGAGATGTTGGTAAGAACATGCAAAATATCATGTAACTGCAAAAGAACTATTACAAAATATGGTGACTCTAATAAATACCTAGGTATCACATTCTTGAAAAAGCATGCTCTTGAAAAAAAATTTTCATATTAAAACAACAACAACAAAATTGTTCCTAAAATTCATCTATTGGACAGTCAATTTTCAGTTATATCGTGTTCCATTATGTGAACTATGCATAGTTTCCTATGGGTAGACATTATAAATAATGCTGCTATGAACATTCTGGGGCTGAAAAGTGGTTGTTAATCCTTTGAAATTCTTCCAATAGAAACATTTAGACTATTTCCTTTCTTCTTGATTGTGGATTTTACTGTGATTACTTTAACCAGTGGAATGTGGAAAAATTACACTGCGCTAGTTTTGGGTTTGGAGGCTCTGCAGACTCTGTTTCGGTATCTTGGAGACAGAAGCTGTATAATGTGGTCTGTATACAGTCACAGGTTAATCTGACCACCCTGCTGAAGGGATGTCATGGAGAGGTTCTGTGATTGCTAAAAAGAGAGACAGAGGAGTCCATCCATCAGAAGCCACCCTCATCTGTCCCCATAAGGACACCAGCATATGAATGAATTTTTTATAGAAAGTCCAGACAAGACCTGTCACCAGTGGAAAGCCACGGAGTAGCTCCAATGATACCATTTTTGAATTGAAGAACTGCTGATCAGCTCAGTCTGAATTCCCGACCCAGAGAAATATGTGCATAATAAAGTCAATGTTGTTTTAAACCAGTAAGGTGACAGGTGCTTCATTACATAACAGTCAATTACCAAAACATTCCTAGCACATTTTGAGTGGCAGTTTTGCTGGATCATAGACATGCACTGTCCCAGACTTACAGGATAGTGTAAGCATACTGCTTCAAAGTAGTTACATTAAATTACATGCCTACTAGCAGCATAAGAATTTTTTTTTTTCGTAGTTTTTCCCTTCTGCCGTTTGCACATAGGGGTTGTTCAGCGTGTTTCTCACTGATGCTACATATAGATTTTGGAAACGTATCCTTTGTTAATTTTATCAATGTGTGCACGTGTGTATGCTTTTTCTTCACAATATGTTGATAAATAGAAGTTTTTAATTTAAATCTATTTAAATCTACACAAATTAAGGGACATTTTCATTCATGCTTAGCATTTATTGCACACTGTTTAAGAAATTTCCCTACATTGAGAAAAACATATTTTCCTGTAATTTCTTTCTAGGAAATTAACCTTTTATATCTGTTTTTAATTTGTCAAGAGCCCAACTTGTATTTTGAATGTGCGTGTATACAAGGGATGTGAAGATCAAGTTTTACTGATTTTCTTGGGAATGTCAATTTGTAGTTTCAGCAATATTTCCTGATGTTTGCTAGGCAAGTACTCTGCCACTGTGCTACATCTCCACCCACTGCACTGAGTTTTGACATAACTTGCAGAAATCATGCTTTGACCTAAAGAACAACTTGATGGTTAATAGCACTCTTAAACACCCCTTAGAATTTCAGGTCACTATGCACTGCCCTGTCATTCTCTGATGAAGTCATTTATTTCTCTTACTTTTAATTAGATCTAAATGTTCCCTCTAAAGAATTGTTTTCAATTAAAGGAAAAAAATTCAAACATCCCTTTTAAAAGTCTTTAAAGTACACCAGATTCTAATTTACTTTGTATGAACGGAATAAAAGGATCAGAAAAACGCAAATCTATCATGAAAATCTTTACACAATGAAATAATTCAGAACCTTACCAGAAATACACATGTGCACGCATGCACACACACACACACACACACACACACACACACAGATATAAATATATCTTTCAACATTAGTATTTGAAAATGATACCAAATAATTTTAAATTAAAAAATGTTACTTGAACATATTTGAAGTACATAATGATTATATTCATCATGGGGAGTTGGTACATGTGAAATATTTTGAATAGCCCGAAATATGATCTGTGGTTCAAAATACCAAGTAACACAACTTTCTAATTTTGGGATAACTCCTTTTTATAGACTTGGTTTAAATGGATTTTCATTCTCTGAAAACAGGAATGTTAATCTAGACATTGGTGCAGTAGTCATAAAATGTCTCATTTGTGAAGTTTTGCATAGGAAGGACAGGAAGAAGCTATTCATAATTTTTCAGGACACTGGGCATAGCTAGGACTCTCCTGGACTAATTGGAATATATGGACAGCCTATGCTTAAAGTCAGTTCATAGAAGTGCCGGTATTTATTGTGAACATTGTGGTTTTTATATTGTTAAAACCACTAGCAGTTCTTGCTCCACCCGCACCCTGTTTTCAATTGGTTCTTTCCAATAAATAGTTTTCTTTTAAGATATTTAAAAAAGTGTCTAAAGTTCTTTGACTTTTGGATTATTTGTTAAATATAATTTGCTCTACTGTGTTTCATTAAAATTAAATCCCATTATAATGAGCAATAAGATTCTGTATCACTTTTCTTTTCTTTTTCCTCCAGTGCAAACTATTTTGGGTTTAAGTATTCTACTTTTGAAAATAAGTGGGACAAAATATCACTCTCTGACAAGAACATACACATCTGTGTAATCGTGTTAAATTACTGTTGCAAGAAGCTGCATAACTGGCCTGTTCCACATTCTGAACATCCCAGTAAATACTTTGTTCAAGGCTTGGAAGGAAATAGATTGAGAAAAGAAGTATCTAGTCACTTAGCCTGGAAGATTTATAATCTTCTTAGAGTTTACGGCATGATTGCAAAAACAACAGCAGCAACAAGAACAAATTCAGAAGAGTCAATAAAAGATGACAGATAATAAACACTAGAAAGAAATTCGCTGTGGTTGGGTTGACCATGGAGGTGAGAATCTGAAGTTGGTACAAAGAGCTTTAAGATTACGAATAGAAACAATTAAATGTAGGGTTAAAGGTTAACAACATAAAAACCTCAATGTAATGTGCCAATAAAATGTGGTCTTAAAAGTCCCCAGGCAGCATTTTTGAAGTCTTCTGAGTTGAGCTCCATGGTAGTAGAGAACTTGCCTTGCAGCAAAGCAGATGCACTTAACTATTGCCCAGGGAAGAGGCCTCCTCAAGAGATGAGGGAGTGGTGAGATTTTCTCATCTGCATTCCACCCCTCTCTTCACCCCAAAGACTGACAGCCAGGGATTTGTGAAGTGGGCGTTCGTCTCACTGCTGAGAACATTTCTGGGACAAGCTGTTCAATTTGGGCAAGCTATGGAGAAACCATCTGTGGGGCTACTTTTGCATGTAATTTTGAATAAACGTCCTAGAGGCAAGATTTTCTTTTTTCTCTGTCTTAAATAATCCTGAAACAAATGAGCCCCAAGCTAGAACTGACTTGCTTGAAATGTAAGAACAACTCCAATTATAAACAACTCTAGTCACCTCTCACTTGTCAATATGCATTGCTTTCCTAAAACAACAAACAACACACAAACACACAAAATCGGTATTTGCAACTTTCTTGTCTTCCTGCCATTCTAGGGGGCCCCTGTGAGACTAAATAATGTTAACTCACAGTTTCACAGTTTTGCTTCTCGAAATTTGTGAGAGAGCAAGCTAATGTTGGCCAGGCATAGACTAACTTAATTGGAGAAACTTTAAAAACAAATGGTGTACACTGTTTTGTTTAAAAACACTCTTTGTTTTTAATGCTTGTTCAGTTAACTTAATCTATACCTGGCCATCTTTAACTTGCTCTCTCATAATCCTGAGACACGCTGGAGACTGTTTTGTTAGAAGGTCCTTGTTGTGTTTGAGAAGGCTGCCACCGCCCAAGAAACTTGAATTGGTATTAGTTAAAGGGATTTGCAATTAGAGTGACTCAAAAAATGTGGGCTAGGGTAGTGTGAAATGAGCACTCCTTATACTGCTCTTTAAAATATAAAGCGATATAATCTTCTTAGAGAATAATTTAACAATATAGGCCTAGAGACAGAAAAACGAACATACTACTTAGTTGTAATTCGCAACTCTGTAAAAATAATAGAAATATTTTCAAGAAGGAAATAGTACAAAATAAAATATTTATCTATGGATGGTGGGATTATAAATGATTACTCAAATGTAAAGCACATATCCCATAGTTTACTATTCAGAGGATCTATCAAATGGGACTGTCCCTTTCCATTATTTTTTGTACTAGTTTAGTAGCATACCTAAAAAGTTTTCGTGATGTGTACAAAAATGAACATCCACAAACAAGACAAGAACATTCTAGAAAAAGGGTCCTGAACACTTCCCTTTGGATTGGAGAAACAGCCTTCAAGAACAGAACATTGTATCAGAAGTTTAGACTATACCTCTCAGCCTTCTTGTATAATTTTATATCTTTTTTCCTTCTCATTATTATAAAAGTAATGTGTTTAATAAGAAATACTTAGAAGATGGGAAGGCAGCATCTACTGTGAATAAAAATTCATAGTCATTACTATGACAAGTTAGATCATTTTTTATTTTTCATCTTCAATTGCACTTGCTTTGATAAAAGCATACGTATCTGTTAATGTAATTATAACCCACTGATAAAATATCAAGTATTGAAATATTTTACTCATGTCAAGAATTACTTGTAATATTTTAATTTATCTTTATAACATTTATTAATATTTTATGTCATATGTAAGTATAATTTCATTATAACATTAATAAAACATTTTATTAAACAAGTTAGTGCTATCTTATTATTTAATACAATTTTATTATATTAATGTTAATAAATTTATCAGTTATTTTATGGTATTCTAGCTTCCAACTTGATAAAAATATGAATATTTTTCTGACATCATAACTTGTGCTAAAGGATAAAGTTTCATGCATGGAAGCTCTTCCATACATTACAAAACCAAGATAATAATGACAGACACTGGGATAAATTGGTTTAAATAGGAAATCTTCAGAAACAGTAGATTATGAAGAAATTTGTACAGACATTTCATTTTTGTAATTTTAAAGATACTTTCTAACTTATGAAACTTATTTTACTTGATCTAAATAATAGTGAACTCTCTCTCTATAGGTACACATATATTTACACATATGTAAATGGCACATTTCATATTAGAATATTAGCTCTCTGGAAAATACCAACAAAGCTGTCTTTTAAAATATTCTTTGTTATAAATAAGGATGCACAGTCACATACTTAAAAGCAGATAGGAGAGCTGAAACCATAACTCAGTAATACCATTTCAGATGATTCTCAAAAACACAAGGCTTAATATACTGAACAATAGGAAGTTAAATTATAGAGGGTGCCATGTAATCTCGAAACCAAAAAACAAATTCAGGTCCTTTCCTTATACACCTGATACTACAATCTGTTATGAAAAATACGGATATCAAAGATGAATAAATTATGAAAGACCAATGAAGCTCCTTGTTCTCTTTTGTCTCTTTAAATACTTAACTCATCTGTTCTTTGCAGTTACCTTTAAAATAATACATTGTCATTCTCATGGCATAGATGAAAAAACTGAGACATATCCGAGTTACTTGCTTATTGAAATAAACTCAGAATTTTAACCCAATTCTGTTTATAAAAGTCCAAGATCTTTCTACCCCACCAGGAAGTATCTCTGTAAAATCTTTTGTAAAGAATTTCTTTCAAAATTCAATACATTATTTTGTTTCATCTTCAGAGCAAGGATTTGGTGTCACTCTTCAGAGATATGTCTTTTGCTCAGCTAAACACCTGGCAATTGTTCTCAACTTAACTCACCATGCATGAGATAGGAAACAAAAGACACACAGAATAAGATCATTTGAGAAGACTTATTGACTGAAATATTAGATGAATATATTGACTAAGTATAGGGAATATGAAAAGAACTTGGGCTATTGCAGTGCAGCAATTACCAAGCCTAGGTTCAAAGATAGGGGTAGAGGGAGACATTACCAGAACCTAAAAGGAGAATTGGCTGTAGAGAGAAGCAGGGACCTCTCCTTGCAGGAAACTTCATGGAAATGCAAGAGCTTTAGCCCTCTGTCTTCACCCTCACTCCTCCTTCTGGTGATTGGGGAAGAGGCCTCAGAGGTTTATTTGATCACAAACTCAATGCAGCAACCTAGATGATGGAATCCCAGCAAAGCGATGTTAATTCAACCTTTGTTAGTAGAAAAATAGCATTCAGAACAATGAAGGACCTGGCACACAGCATTGTGCATTGGTCATATACCAGAGTTTTGCTCATTTCTCAGAAATTTAAGAAAAATGCATCAATTTGAAAGAAAGAACACTTGTATGATAATGAGTCTGACATTGAGGCTTGACATTGAGAATGAATAAGGAATTATTAAAAGGGAAAAGAAAGATAAAGTGCAATATAGTCAAAGTATATTAATAAGTAACTCACTGTTAATGAAGAAACTAAATATCAGTCAGATTATCTTATGCAAAAAATGAAGATATTGACTCATTTAATTGAGGAGGCCCAAAACAGGTCTACTTTGTTTATTTGCCAACCGCAACAATGTAACTATGCAAGGGTCACAGGATCCCATGTGTACTTCTGGTCACAAAATCACCTGCCAAACCAGTTTCACCAAGGCTGCAAGGACTGAAGGAACCAATGGAGACTAGAGGAAGAGATGCTGACACAGAACAACACAGTATTTGCTGCAGGTTGTAAGCATTACCCTGAAGTGTTCTCACGAGAAAGGAGAATTAGAATTGGCCTATGCAGTTTCACAGGATCCAAGCTGGGTAATTATAAGGAGTCAGTTATTGACTAAATCCATAGAAGAAATTAGGTGTGAACACCAATCACCAGTAGTGAAATTAAGAAAAATTTTCAAATATTTCATAGAATCTTCTGTGTCTATTGAAATTTTTGGGAAGCTAGAAAGTTTTCTATTTCTAAAGATTTCTGTGTGAACTATTAAAAAATAGGACATAGGTGCACAGCATTTATTTCACTGTGCGTTTAAATTCTTTTTTTTTTTTTTTTTAACCAACACCCTCCAGAGATCAACATGTGGGAGAGTAGCCTCCTGCCTCAGGTAAAATAATTTTGCAATGAACCAGTGAAAGATTCACTAGAAAGCCCAAAATATTCGTGAGTTCAAAGAGTAGGCTGAACATATAGGAAGCACAGAAAATGTTTTCTGTGTTTATGTCAATTAGAATTCATCATTCTATTTTTGCCTAAAGAAAAGTTACAAATCAAAGAAGTTATCAGTATAGCATACTATTTATGCATTTGTCAATAAGAAAAAGGCTTGGGTGAAATATTGAAAAAGGATTACTTATCATCTCAGGACTGTTTTTGAATAAGCATTGTAGCTGTCCAAAAGATCTTGCCTTCTGTTCCATTTTAAAACAAAACAAAACAAATTGAGGCAAAATAGCAATTCATCATTTTATGAAGAATTTAAACTGGATTAAAGGAGAACAGAGCAGTTTTATAAGAAACAAAGTGTTTGTTCATAAAACATATTATGACCGAGACTAAAGTTAAGGGTGCACTTGAAACAAGAAAGCAAAAACTCTATATATTAGATGTGTTTTTTCTAAGATGGTATTACCAAAGATTAAAAATTAATCCTTAATAAGTATATATAATTACACGCTGGTGTTTCCTACACAGTGATTCTTTTATTGATTGATTCTTATTTTCAATTCTTCTCTAACAATCACACAATAAATGCAATATTCATTCTTGGTTCTTTTTAAAAAATTATAAAAATAACTCGGATGATTTGGTTACATACACTTACAAATTAATTCCAATTGTAAATATCTATGAACGAATATAAAATGTTTCACTTTCTACCAAAATATCCTTTGACAAGATGATTAACTTCTCACATTGTTTATTTGTCAAGTGGTAATGATAAAACTTTTCTCTACATCATGGGAATCTTAGAGGAATAACTTAACCAGCATTAATGAAAATATAGTGATCTTCTCAGAAGAAGAAATCCTTATAAATATTTCTAAGGTATTCTTGTTATTATAAAACCACTACTGACTGGATTTCTCTGGGAATAAGATGTACTAGTTAATTCAATTTTCTGTTGAACTAAGCATTAACGGATAAAGCCATTTTATATTTGTACACATTGTTAAAATGGTTTATATAATCTCTTAGGGCACTTTTTCTGGCACTTTTTTATGTCCAGTGAGCATAACCCTTTATATGATAGTTTACCATATGATGATATTGTGTATGCAGTATCTATTAGGGAACTAAATCCATAATTAACTCCAACTAAAACAAATTGTAGATTGATTATCCCTAGATAAAATTATCTTTTTCAATATCCTCTCCTCATGTATATTAATTCAATGTCCATTCCTTATGATTGTTATATATTATCTTTAAAAGCAATTATAATACAAGATCACTGAAAAATTTCAGGAACTAAATCCTACAAAATTTTAAGGAATTCAGTGGGATATTAAGACAAATATAAAATCTAAAATTTAAAGAAGGAATTTATGAGGAAGAGGAAGTATATTAACTTTATTTTTAATGAATGAATCTGGCATTTAAACTTCGGCAGATAGATAAATATATGAGGACTTGAAATAATGCTTTTTCTTTACTTAATGTTTTCTTAATATTCTTATTTAATATTTGGTGTTAAATTTTCCTATAATTTGAGAAGGCATATATTTATCTGATTTTATGGAATGTGCATCTTAGAAATCTGATTGTTCCTATGTCTGACCTTTCCAACATTTAACTTCTTCAAGTTAAGGAATTATAAACAGAAAGTTGGTAGAGGCTAGTTCATTTCTCTAGTTCATTGTAGCTACATATTAATTCATTAATCTTTAGATCATGTAGCTGAAGCCAGACCAAAGTCAGGAGATTTCTACTTCTGGCTAGGATGTAAAAACTTGGAAAGAACATTGTTCTGATTTAAACAATGAGATAAAGGCAAATAAACTGCAAAATCATAACATTTATTGAGCCTATCAGAAAGCTGCGATTGCAGCCCAAGCAAATTATTTGAATTCCAGTGAGAGTGTGCTTGTAATAGAGGAGATAGATTGCAAGAACAAGTTTCCGTGGGCCAAAGTGTGGGGGAAGAAGAGACTACATAAAAGTTGCCATCTAAACAAATTTTAAAACATTTGGTGATTTTTTAAATCAAACTTTTAAAGAGTAAGTATCAGCTAGCTTCCATGGAAGGCCAGAAAAATTGAGGGTCTAGACAATGCTTTGCACACTTTTTTCATAAGCTTCTCTCATTAACTCAAGAGAATTGGATGGCAATGTAAGAGAATAAAAAGGGCCCCTCTGGTTGTAAATGATTGCAAACAATGACCAACAGTTGCTTTCAGGAAAGATATAGAGTCCTATCTCTTTCCTTTAAATTCTTTTCCGATGAGACAAAAGTCTATAATTCCTAAAGAAGGTGCAATAATTCATCAACTCAAGAGCATTATTAAAGACTTATTGTCCCTCTGAAAAGGGCAGAAGAAAAACCCCTCTACTCTACAGTAAGAGAAAGAAAACCACCCTGAGCCCAGGATCCTATATCTATATGGATATGGAGATCTGCTTCTGTGGGTAGGGTCAGAGAATACCTGAAGGGTCAGCTGCAGATCAAGTGGATAATCTAGCTGGCACGGGGAGAACGAGAAGGGTTGCTGAGAAAGCTCCGCATCTTTCCTTCTTGTGAAGCTGAGAACACAGGCTGTATCTAAGCAGAGGACAAATCTGGATAAGAAAGAAACCTTGCCTGGCACCATCGCTAGTCAGGAATAGGCTAGAGCACTGGTGGGCAACAAGAATGTGGCCTGAGACTCCCACTGTAGTCTCAGGTTTACAGAGATTGTGGAAGTTGTTCAGCTATCTAATCTTTCACAAAATAGTTAAAATATACGTTGGAGAAAAGATAGCCTCTTTTACAAATGGTATTGGGAAAATAGGCTATATCCAACCAGAATATTGAATCTCGAACACTATTTTTTCACCATGTAATAAACTAAAATCCAAATGGAACGATCCTACATACTAAAACAGAAACTCTTAATTCGCCTGAAAATAAAATAGATAAAACTCTTGAAGTCATAGATGTAGGCAAAGACTTTCTGAACAGAACCCCAATTGTACCAAAAATCAAAAAATGGGAACATGTCAAATTTAAAATTTTTTGCACAGCAAAAGAAACAAGAAACAGAGGGAAGAGAAAACCTACTGAATGGGAAAAAATTTTGCCAGCTATTCCTCAGGCAGAAGACTAATATTTAGAATATAGAAGGAACTAAAAAAAATGCTCTTTAAAATAAAAGACCCAATTAAAAAATGGGCAACTGAAATAAATAGACACTTCTGACAACACCTACAAATGGGCAACAAAAATGTGAAAAAAATGCAACATCTCTGGCTATTAGAGAAATGCCAATTAAAACAACACTGAGATTCCATCTTACTCCAGCAAGAATGGCTATCATGAAGAAATCAAGTAACAAATGCTGATGAGGATGTGGGGAAAAGGAATCTTTCTATATTGTCTGTAGGAACCTAAACTAATACAACCAATCAGTATGGAAATCATTATGGAGATTCCTTAAAAATCTAAAAACAGAAATTCCATTCAGCCCAGCTGTCCCCTTTTAGGTATATTTCTGAAAGAGTTAAATACATTATATTACTGTTAGACACATATTCTTATATTTATAGCAGCACAACTAACAATAACTAAAACCTCGTAGCAGCCTATTTCTCCATCTCCAGATCAATTGGTAAAGGAAAAGTGGTACTTATACACAATGGAGCATTGCTCTGCCAAAAAAAGGATAAACTTTAGTCATTTGACCATAATGTTAAGTAAAATAAATCAGACACACAATCTTGAATATTGCGTGGTTTCTCTTATATGAGAAATACAAAGTATAAATAACTTAAAGAGCAAAAGAAAAGATAGATGACAGGAGACAGGGTGATAGATCTTTTGCGAAGGGAAAAGGACCAAGAGTGAGGGAGGGAGGGGTAGGAAAGAGGATAGAATATATTAAGATGTGTTATATACATGTACCAGCTCCCCAGGATGAATGTATTGTAATCATTACGTACTGCAAAAATGTACTCATCAAAAAATAAAAAATAAAAAAAAAGAATTCAAGATTGGATCATGAATAAAACAACATCTCTCTGGCACTTCAGTCACCAAATGGAGCCCAAGGCAATTGTCCTGCTGCAAGAGTGGAGGCCCAGGAAAAACCAATGAAGAAATAGCAGCAAAACCCCAAAGTTGTTAGACTGAAAATGTCCACATAACTGAGAAAGAAAAATAGAGATAAGGGAAAATAAATCAAAGGTAAGAGAAAAAGTGACAAGATCGATGGCATAATTTTAAATATCAATAATTACATTAGATTGTGAAGTCAAAACAAACCATTTATAATGCAGACACTGTCAAAATGGATAAAAAAGGAAATAATAAAATATACCCTACTTCAAAAAGTCACTTAATATAATAATAAATAAATTAAAAGCAAAAGTATGGAAGAAACTGTGGAGACACTAATGAGAAGAAAACTGAAATAACTAAATGGATATTGGACAAAATAAACTGCAGTGCAGAGAAATTCACCAGGCGTGTAGAGAGATTTTACATAATAGTCAAGGGGTCAACCCACCGAGAAGACCAAAAAATCTTAATCATATGGGTACCTAACAGTAGAACTTCAAATTTATCTAAAACAAGTTGTATATATTCTTTGGAAAAATGTCTGCTCAAGTCCTTTGCCCATTTTTGAGTTGAATTGTTTAGGTTGTTTTGTTGAGTTTTAAGGGTTCTCAATGTATTACGGGTATCATTGATCTTATTAGGTATATAATTTGCAAATATTTTCTTCCATTGTATAGCGTATATTTTTAATGTGTTGGTAGAACTTGATGCGCAACTTTTAAAAACTCTACAAAGTCCAATTTGGGTCCTTTTTTTTTTTTTTTTTTTTGGCACTTGTGCCTTTGGGATCATATTCAAGAAATCATTGCTAAATCCAGTATTGTGAAATTTTTGTTCCATTATTTTTTTCTATGACTTTTTTTAGATTTAAGTCTTACATTTAAACCTTTAATCCATTTTGAGCTAATATGTGCACATGGTATTAAGTAAGGAAACAACTTCATTATTTGTATGTGGATATCCAGTTTTCCTGACACCATTGGTTGAAAAGCCTATCTATTTCCCTTTGAATGGTTTTGACACTGCTGTCAGAAAAGCATTTAATAACGTGCTTCAGGATTTCTTTCTCATTGGTTGTCTCCAGGGAATGAGGGGAGTGAAAATGGAAGTTAATATTTAGTGGGCACAGAATTCCAGTTTAAAATACCAAAAAGAGTTATGCAATTGGTTGATGGTAATGATTATATAACATTATGGTTGAATTTAATACTGCCAAACTTTACAGTTGAAAATGATTAAGATAAAATTTTGTATACTCTACCATGACAGATGAACTTTTAAAAATACATAAAGCCAAAACAGTACAAATGAAAAGTAATAGATGACTTCAACGTTTCTCCCTCTGAAATCAATAGAACACATGGAAAGATTATCCAGAAGAGAAGGGCTTGTTGTAGTATAATTTTAAAACAGTGGCTCTAATCACTATACTAGATTAGAAACACGAGAGTGAGGTATTGATTAGTTTAGGCTTCTACATAGTATCCTTATTAGATTAGCAAAATATGTATTAGTTGCCTTTGCTAAATTAGCCAATACAATCAATGATGCACACACACATACCTCAAAATATGTTTTTGGAAGCTAATAATAATTGGTACATGGATAATATATAAGTATTATATATTAGTATTATATATTATTAGTATTATATATTATATATTAGTATTATATATTAGGAAAAATCTAGTTTGATTATTTGACTTTCTTAGACAGGCCTTGAGTTTTCAGCAAATTTAAATTACAATGGCACCGGGGATGTAGCTCAGTGGCGCAGGGCCTTCCCGGCAATCGCGAAGTCCTGAGTTCGATTCCTGGCACAAAAATAAATAAATAAATAAATAAATAAATAAATAAATAAATAAATTACAATGGAAGAAGTTCTAAGGATAGTGTCAGGTAAAAGTCAAAATAGAGATAAGGGATTGTGTCCCAAGCTGACTGAAAATGTGGTGGCTTTCTAAATACTCTTGTTGAACTATTTTGCTCCACGTTTATTCAGAGAAGAAGCCGAGTGCTATGTTGGTGAAGCATGAGAAGAAAGTGCCCTGTTGAGTACTCTACGGTCCCCACTGAGCGCTGGCTAGGAATTATTATAACCCAAGAAGCAAAGAAATGATTGCTAACCTACCTATCTAATAAGGTCTTTAATCGTGCCTCTGTTTTTAACTAATTGTACCTTCTTCACAAACCCCAAACACTAACTCCCCTGGGAATAATTCCTGCAGATTTCTCTACTTCAGTAGAGTTGAAGTGAGTCCTAGATGAACAGGTAAGAATCAAGTGGTGTCTACTGACAATCCATCTTTTCTTTTTCCCACATAGGATGCTTTTCTGTCTTACAGTCTAGGAAATTCATCGGCTTCATTTCTTCAGGGAATTCCCCATAGTTTTCCCAACTCACACTGAAATTGAGGGTTGTCTTTCAGAGAAAAACAAGGTACAGATACTCACCCTCATCTTCTTTCCTGGGAAATGTTGCAAGGATGGAGTGGGGGATCTTGTTGGTGTCAGCAGATTCAAGCAGGAGAATGGTGCACATGCAAGACTGCCCAGAGGGGATGCAAGAGCTCCATTGTGTTGTTTCTATTAACATCTCTGGATGCCTTTAAACGGATGCTAGTGTACTAGTTATACCATTTTTGGCAGTTTGTCACCTGGCTGAGTTTTTGTTATTGGTAGTAATTTCATAGGAAATTTATGAAAATGATTCTAAACTATAGGTAACTCTGCTAAATTAGCAAGAAAAGTGAGGAAATGCTGACAAAAAGAAGAGCTTAGGCAACTATGCATGCATTTAAATGTTGCTTCACTAGAGAAAACTCATGTGTAAAGTGGCCAGATGAAATATCCATAGGAGAGGCATATAAACTCTCCAACCACCATAACTAATCACTTGTACAAAACATAGCTCTTTATAAATTGTTAACCATGGTGTTTATTAAGAGTTAGGCTCTGTGATCTCTGGATGTTATTAAGATGGCTCGTTTACATAATATTTTCTCATTGAATCTCATGGTCTGTACAGATTCCATGATTGAGATGATAACAGCTCTAAATAAGATTTTTATAAAATATTTTTTAAAGGAAGAAATTCCATCATCTATCAGTTACCTTTTGAAGTAAAACTGTCTATTTTAAGTTTTAGAAATCATACCTGTATTTTTATAATTGAGACAAGAAAAATTAAGCTAAAAACTTTACAAAGGGGGTTAGGATGATTAGAACACAGCGGTGATTAGAACCCAAATGAGCTGCATACACTTGACTAGGAGGTCCATGTTCACTCTAATCTACAAAAAGGGCCTTGATATTTTCAGGAACAAGAAATACTACTTAAACAAAGGAAAAATGGGAACTAAACAGTAATATATTGAAGTATCTGTCCTTTCATTTTGCATGTTGTATAGGACATGGCTGTGTTAACTTTCCACTCTGTTTCTTCTCTACCACTGGCTAATTTTGGAAACTGAATTTGAATACTCTTTATATGGGATTTCTGTTCAGTAAAATAGAATCATTGTATGAGGAAAAAGAGCCTTGGATTCTCACTTATGTATAATTTATAGGAACATGAGGAAGAAACACTAAACAAAATAAGGAAATTATATGAACAAATGTACCTTATATAGTTACACTAAAACATATGTTTGTGTTGTATAATATTACCAAGTAGGAAAATCTCCATTCACCATTTTGAAACTACTGGTCTAGCTTATGAAATCTTGCATTCTGAATAAGTGGGTTTTAACAATATGCTGTGTAATAATTGTTGCTACCTCTGATTTTCAGCAGTCTTAGTACTGATGAAAATGATAACGGAAAGGGTAAAGGAATGACACGGGAAAGATGGTTCATAAGTTGCGTATGTCTTGATTACAAATAAAGAACAAAAGGAGCCATCTTTACCACCCAGATTTTATATAGTTTTTGACAAAAGCATATGCTTATCTCAGCAAGTGCAGGAAAGGATTTTATCAAGATTCTCCTCTGTAAAAATGCCAGAGGCTTACAGTACAGTGAGAAACAGGAAGCACTGAAAAAGTTATGGGAGAATTAAGAGTTAACAAAAATACAGAGAAAAGAGTGTGCTGTAACTTACACTACAGTAAACCATATTCTTCCTCTTTTTTTCTATGAAAATAGGGACAAATGTTATTTCATATAGCCTTGCTTCCCACCCTGGGCTCCAGCTGCCTTTCCCAAGGCAGAACTGTGTGTCCCTTGCCTCCAGTGGACACAAAATTGTTCCTTAGCTTCTAATTAAAGCAGAGACATTGCTGATTAAAGGTGGAGAAGCAGAGAACTCTTTCTATTTTGTCCCAAATTAGTTTGAGCTCACCCAAGATCAAAGAAAACTCAGACCTGAAAAAACAAACAGAGTGCAAGGAAGTAATTTGTTGACCTAATGCTGTTTCTTGGAAGTGAAAAGCCTGTGACCCTCTCGAAAGAATCACTTGGCAACCATGCCCCTGTCAAGGGACCTTCCAGGCAGGTAATATATAGGCTTCCCTGTTTCTGAAAGCACATTTTGGTACAGGATTTTAATAACACAAAGTTCAGTTGGGACATTCCCAAGCCCCTCAGAAAGTGGATTCACATTGAAACATATGTGGGCAAACACACTACACAGACACACACACACCACTGCTTTATGTGTAACGGGTTGCTTTCCTGGGGCTTTCCTTTGTGTCTCAGAATAGCTCTCTGTTGTTAGTACCTCAGCTACTTAATAAATAAAATGGGCTAACAAAACAGTATCTTGGGCTGAAGTGTTCCTTAGTGTTAGAGTACTTGCCTAGTACGCCCAAGGCCTGGTGTTCTATCCTTAATACCACAAAATCAACACACAAATACCTCGCTTTAGGGTTCATGATATATTTGCATTCATACTGTGTTCAAAGTACCAGGCTATTTTTCTACAATCCATTACTTTATTTTATTTATTTCAAAAAGAAAAAAAAACAATATAAATAATGATACAAAATTTCAAAACAAGATAATAGGAAGTTAACAATGGTTAATATATTGCATATTGTTATCTTCAAAGTAGTTGCTCAGATTACAAGATATAAGCATGAAAAATTATCACACAATGTAAGCACAAATCATACTTTTCGATGAACTAATAGGTTAGTAGTATAATTATCTTATCTATCACATATATATGATATATATATATATCTTTTCCATTCTTATATACATATATTCCACATATATACATATATATATTCTTTTCCATTCTTTCTTTTCTCCTTTCCCCCATCCCAGTCATTCTTTCCTTTTGAGCAGTTTCTTCCCCTTTCACTTTCACATTATCTATTGTATATTTTGGGTCTTATTTACAAGATTCCATCTCACTCCAGAAAGAACGGCTATCATCAAGAAATCGACCAATAACAAATGCTGGAGGGGCTGTGGGGAAAACAGAACCCTTTTCTACTGTTGGAGAGAGTGTAGACTGACGCAACCACTGTGGAAATCAGTGTGGAGATTCCTCAGAAAACTAGGATTAGAGGTACCATTTGACCCAGACATTCCCCTTCTGGGTATTTTCCCAGAAAAATTGAAAACATCACACCACAGTGATATATGTGCACCCATATTTATAGCAGCACAATTTGTAACAGCCAGATCTTGGAAACAACCCAAATGCCCATCAAACGAGCAATGGATAAAAAAGCTGTGGTATTTTTATACAATGGAGTACTACTCAACTATAAAGAAGGATAAACTTGAGACTTTTATAGGTAAATGGATGCAACTTGAGACCATAGTCATAAGTGAAATAAATCAAACTCACATGTGTAAACATTGTATTGTCTCCCTAGTGTAAAAAAAAGAGTAAGATCCATTATTTTTATGACATTTACTTTTTTTTTTTTTCAAAGCAGTTACAAAAATCTACTCCTCTAAATTCCTACTTTCCTTTAACTACAGATTAAAGGACAAAAATTGGAATTAAGACAGAGGCTTGGAGAGAACATAAAAGCAAGCATTTGGGTTGGGGATTATTGTGAAAATTTGAACTTAAAAAATGGCCAAAAGTCAACATGTACACTGTAATGTAAATGTATGTCTCCCCAATCCTAAACAAAACCACATTCAACCACATTTATCACAGCATGAAGTCATATTTCTCATGATGTACACAATAAGTTCCAAACAGAACACTTGGTGGTTAAGTGGTAAGGCTTCTCAAGATACAATTGGTACTAGTATTTTAACATCAAATTTAAAGATTAAATAGTGCATATTTACCAGTGGCTTACTTTGAATGAGGTGAACTATATTCTTTTCCTCTCCACTCTAATGAGAAAGAAGAAACCCATACATTTGCAAAGACTCAAATGAGTTCAAGAAAAAGAGCTCTGGGGTCAAATTTTTAAACATTATGAGTCCAACAAAGAAGAAATAGAAATTTTTAAAAATAGGTATTATATAAGATGTGTAATGATGGTTACACATCATGATGATTTGTTGAACTTTCTGTTTGGTAGGGTTCTATCCTAGAAAGTTTTTGAACTGAAGCTGAAAATCTCAACAAATCTTTCATGCCATTTATTTTGTATTTTTTTTCTGTACTCGGGATAAATGAAAAAAGAAAATGAAAAAAGAAAGGATTAATAGAAAGCCAATGACATTTTACACAAATTGAACAGAATTCTTTTTGAGGAATATTATATTGGCTTACAACGTGTCATTTTTCTTTTCATATATTATTGAAGAAATGGAATAGAATTTTAAATTTGTATATCCTTTACTTAGTGTTTATATATGTATTATGAATTGAGGTTTTTTGTTTCTCATTACAAAAATGTTAGGAAAGCTTATGGTTCTGAACATTTTATCTTTATAATATTGTTTCAGTTACTTTTCTCATTGCTGAGACAAAATACCTGACACCCAAATTTAAAGGAGGAAAGGCTTATTTGGCTCACAGTTTGTAGAGGTTTAAGGTCATAGTTGTTTGGCTCCAAAGCGGGGTAGCATGGCAGAGAGGCATCACAGAGCAAGCAGGCAGAAAGCGGCAAGTACCAAAGGACAAGTGACAAATGAAGACCCTCTTTCTGTCCCTGATATCTTATCCAGGCTACCACCCTTAGAGCTGGTAGCAGTCACACTCAGGGTGGGGCACCACTAATTAGTGGAGTAATTTAGTAATTATACATCTTTGATCCCAGAATCAAGTCATCTTGGAAAAGCCCCACCTATGACCTCATGAGGCTTTGGGGGGACATCTAGATAAAAGCCATAACAGATATAAATAAATTTTATTTAATATATTTGAGGTTTATAATGTGAAGTTGTAGGATACATATAGATGGTAAAATAGTTATGATAGTGTAGAAAATTAATATATCTATCATCTACTATATACATTTGTGAAAAAATTACCTGAAATCTATTTATTTAACCAAAATCTTTAATATAGTGCAAATTTATTAACTACACTATAGTCTTTGGTTGTACATTAGATATCTGGACTTACATATCCACTATTTTGCATCCTTTCACATGCCATCTCTCCACCTCCCACTCCCTTCCGGTAAGCACTGTTCAATTTTCTACTTCTGCATTTGTCTTTTTTTCTTTTCTTTTCTTTCTTCTTTTTTTTTTTTTTTTGATTCTTGATAGAAGCAGGATAATGCAGTATTTTTCTTTGTTAGTCTGGCATATTTCACTTAGTGTAATATTCTCCAGTTCCGTGTATGATGCAGCAAATGGCAGTATCTTCATTTTTTTTTTTTTTTTTTGGTGGGTACCGGGGGTCGACCTCAGGACCTCGCGCGCCAGCAGGCGCCCATGCCGCTGAGCGATATCACCAGCCCTTTTTTTTCGTATGTGGGATCCGGGAATCGAACTCGGGCCCTCGCACTTGCCAGGCAGTCGTGTACGCCGCCGAGCCATCTCACGGGCTCAGTATCTTCATTTTTAAAGTTCTATGATATTTCATTATGTGTGTGTGTATGTGTGTGTGTGTGTGTGTGCAATATTTTCTTTATCTATTCACTCCCCAACTGACACATAAGTAATTTCTGCATCATGACTATTTTGAATGATGTTCATTGAACATGGGAGTGTAGATATCTTTTCAAGGTGGTGATTTTAATTTCCTCTGAGTATATACCCAAAAGAGAAATTACTTGGTCATATAACAGCTATTTTTAATTTCTTTAGGGTTTTCCATGATGGCTGTCCCAAGGAACACTCCCACTAACAGTGTGTAGGACTCCTTTTCTCAACTCTGGCCAAATTTTCTTATCTCTTTCATTTTTGATAATAGCTATCTTAAGTGATATGAATGAAATGCTTTAGTGGTATTAATTAATTTATAATTCTCTGATGCTTAGTGATGGTGAGTATATTTCCATACATCTGTTTCCATCTTTCTATCTTCTTTAGAGAAATGTCTATTTAGATGATTTTTCCATTTTTTAACCTTTTTTTCTACTATATGATTGTAAGTGTTCTGTGTGATCTGGGGATGTTAATCCTTTATCAGATATATTTATCTCAGGCTACAAGTAAATAAATGACAAAAATAAATACAACAAGTTACATTAAAAAAAAAACCCTGCTGCATAGTAAAGAATCAATCAAATGAAAAGGCAACCTACAGACTGGGAAAATGTATCTGAAAATCACTTATTTGAACATCTCAGAGTTTATGGAGGGATACTAATATAAATAAATGTGAATGTGGCCAAGATTTTCAGCTTGGGAAATGATAGATGGCAACATAAAATAATGGATAAACTAAAATAGACAGAATGATACAATCACATATTGTGTCTCTGTGGGTCATGGAAACATGACCTTGGACTGTTTATGGTTTCTGGTCCCTTTTCTCTCTAGTGCATCTCCTCTTCTCTGCTTCCTGGCCACCATAACCTATGCATCTTTTCTCCAGTACACCTTCTGCCATGTTTCTACCATGGAGCCAGGCAACAATGGACTGAATCCTCTGAAACTGTGAGAAAATTTAAACCTCTCCTCCTTTAATTTGTGGTATCAAATATTACGTTCCCATTATGAGAAAACTAAGACAGGAAATTGATAAAAGGAGTAGGGTCATTGTTGTGACTATACCTTACTGGGTCATTTATAACCTTTTGGTCCTGGTTTGAAGATGCAGGCTAGAGAAGCCCTACAATGCTATAAGCAGAGTTTGATGAGTGATTCTGGTCAGGGTTCAGAAGTTCAGAATGTTGACAGTAACACGGACAGTAAAAGCCAGCCAAGATTGAGGGTTTTGGATTGAGAACCAGGATGCTATTGGGAAACGGACTAGAGGGCATGTATCCTACATTCTGACATAGGAGTCCATGTTTTCCCCAGGTCCTAAGATTTTGTATCAAGCTGCGTGTAAATGTGACATTTTAGTTAATCTTGTGGTTAATCTAATTTCAAGACAGCCCAGTATTCAGACCGTGGCATGAGTATTACTGGCGGCTTTTAGCCTGATTTATAGTGAGCACTGGGAGCAAAAATAGTGAAGATAATTTTGAAAATCTTAAATTTTGGCTGAAAAGGAAAGACTTGTAAAGCTGGAAACAAAGCAAGTTGTGGTTGTTGAAGAAATTACCACCATTAAAAAGAAATCAAGCATTTTGTACAGCAACAAGGAGAAAGAGGCGTTAAAGATATTTCAGAAATCAGCAAGATCCCAGTTATCTCAGTGTCAAGAACGCAAGTGTCAACTTTCAACTGAGACCTGAGTCTATGGGACTTTTGCAGGAGAAGGACCTCATAGTTAATTGGTTCTCTGGGGTTCATGTCATCATTCTCAGGCATTCATGCATACAGAGGCCACGGCAGCCACGCTGTAAAGATTCCTGGGAACTGATCCTGCTGGCTGCAGACCTTGGCATCACCTACATAAAACTGATTTTATCTGTATGCAGACTGTAAAAGTTGTGGGATCAAGGAGGGAGGCCTCTGTTAAGAATTTAAGGGAAGGCCAGGCAAGGAGTCCTTGAGCAGGCAGTGCATCAAGCTGTGGAAATGAAACCTAAGCTGCTGTGGAGACCCCAGGAAGTCTGAGATGATAGGAACGTCTGCTGCTAAGGGAGACTCTAGGCTATGAGTGGAGCCAGCCTAAGAGGTAGGCCATGTAGGCTGCAAATTGCAATGTCACTGGGGTGGGCTGTCCAAGCAATTAGAAGTCACATTTTACACCACATTCCCTAGATCCCCAGTATGGAGCTACAAGACTTGATGCTTACTGCATTGACATTTCAGTCTTGGTTTGGTGAAAATGTTTTCTGTCCTACTATTTCTCACTTTGAGCAAGAATGTTTACCATGCCACTGTACTTTTGGGATTATGTAACATTTTTTTTTCTTTTCTTTTTTTTTTTTTTTACAAGGTTGAAGCTAAGAGTTTGCCTTTAGTTTCAGAAGGGACTTGAATATTTTAAAAATGCTGGGATTATTGAGACTTTGGGAAAGGAATTATTGTGTTTATGGTTGTATTCAAGATAGTTGCATCATGTTAGGTGGGATTATTAGCATATTATATATATATATATAGATATATAGATATAGATATAGATATAGATAATGTTTCTTTGGAAAAGAAATATAGTGTAATGAGATGTGTTTGGGTATCAAATGGTTGAATTTTGACAGATAATCATGAACTCATTATTCAGCTGATCAGGCTGAATCCCCTGAAACACTGAGCAAAATTAAACCTCTCTTCCACTGAACTGTGGGTGTCAGGTATTGTATCCCAGTGACACTGGCACTTCACAGGAAGCCAGCACTTCCTTTCCTCTTGCCTATATAATTATCACAGTAAGTGGATAATGGGTCAGTTAATTATTTCACTTAGAGTCATATTAATTGACCACCTTGACACTTTAGCAGTTGGGTCTCTTCATTATCCTAATAATTAGTATAACACTGAATTTTTACATATTGAAACAGGAGTTTAAGCATATTTAAATTTTTAAATGCCTTCAAATTAATTTCTAAATTTCCACATTTACAAATTTATGTGAATATATCATTATTATGTGTTCATTTTTCTACCTAATATGGAGACTACAAAATAAAATATTTATATAAAATGGTATAATTAGAAAGGCAGAAGTTGTACAATTAGTGCAACTATAATAAGAACTTTGGCAACATTGGCAATTAAACTTTTGAGCCCAAGATCATATATTTTTTATAAATATCCCTTAAGGTATGTAGTTACTTACAGAATATAAAAATAAAGATCAAAGTTACCACCTACTGACAACATTTTTCTCTTAACACTGATGTTATTTACAAAAAATCAATAGATGGTAAATAACTGGAAGCTGCAAAAATACCAAGATAATTTAGCAGTTATCCAACTGAAAGTTATAAGTAAGAGGGTAAGTAAACATTTGGAGATATATATACATATAATTTTATATAAAATTTATATTTTAAAAATATAGGGGCTGGTGAGATAGCTCAGCAGTGTAAGCACCTGCCTGGCAAGCTCGAGGTCCTGAGTTCGACCCCTGGTACCCACATAAAAAAAATATATATATATATAAATATATTTATATTTTTCTATAAATAATAAACTTTTAATAATATATATATATATAATTTTACTTACATCTAATTTATCATAAGCTTCTCCTATGTAATAATTTCTACACAAGTTGGTAAAATATGGAAGGAAACACAACATGATAAAAAGTAAACAAATTTTTATTCATTCAGAAATGCACACTAGGGCTGGTGAGATAGCTCAGTGGCATAAGATCCTGGCTGGCAAGCGCGAGGTCCTGAGTTCAACTCCCGGTACCCACACATGAAAAAAAAGGCCAGTGGTATCGCTCAGCGACACGGGCGCCTGCTGGCGTGCAAGGCCCTGAGTTCGACCCCCAGTACCCACCAAAAAAAAAAAAAAAAAAGAAAGAAATGCACACGAAATAAATTAAAGAGATTTCCTAAATAATTTTTTAGACTTAGGAGGGAATTAGGATTATTTTACCATTTTGCTAGATCTAGATCTCAATTTTTTCATTTGTTGGTATGGTGATTATACTAAGCTAAGCCAATGCTTACTTTACAGCTTTGTACTAAGGATCAAGTAAGGTCATTTACCTAACTCTCTAAGTACAGTGCCTTCTTATTTCAGCCCTTAATAAAATGCAAGGACTTACTGTGATTGTCATTAACAATAAATATAAACTCAACCATATAGTTGTTGTGTAATCAAGCCATGATTTTTTCATCCACTAGATTGAATAACAAATCTTTTTAAGTGGTATTAATCTGAGAATTTTAAAGAAAATAACAGACATGTAGTAACTCCAATTACATTATTATTCTTAATAGTAAATGAAAAAAATTTTTTCTAGTTTTCTTTGAAACTATTTCTTAGTTACTTTTCTTATTGCTGAGACAAAATACTCAACACCCAAAGTTAAAGGAGGAAAGGTTTATTTCAGCTCACAGTTTGTAAAGATTTCAGTGTAGAGTTGACTGGCTCCAAGACAAGGTGGCATGGCAGAGGGGCATCACAGAGGAGAAACAGCTCATGGCATGGCAGGACAGGCAGAAGGCAAAAAGCAGCATCCTGCCTCTCCATTTTATATTCTATCCAGTCTACCTCCCTTTTGGGTGGTGCCATTCAGAATTACGCTAATTCCAATCAGTGGACTAATTTAGTACCACACACCCTTAATCCCAGCATCACACCCTGGATCCACACTCACACATCCTAGATCCAGCCACCTCTGAAAAGCCTCGCCTGTGAGCACATGAGGCTTTGGGGGGACATCTAGATACAAACCATAACAACTACATACTTGACACTATTAGGGAAATAGCTAAACATTGCTCACATAAATATGAAATGTGTTAATATGCCTCACTTATACAATAACAATATATAATGTATTAATGATTACTGATGTATATCTGGATATTTCTGGTGAGCAAAATATGGAGCCAAAATTAGTGGGAATTTTTTTTTTTTTTTGTGGGTACTGGGGTCGACCTCAGGACCTTGCACGCCAGCAGGCACCTGTGCCGCTGAACGATATTACCGGCCCTTTTTTCGTATGTGGGTTCCGGGAGTTGAACTCGGGCCCTTGCGCTTGCCAGGCAGGCGCTTAAGCCACTGAGCCATCTCACTGGCCCCCAGTGGAAATTTTTAATCATGTATTTAATCATGTAATTTTTAATCTTGTCTTTTAGCATTAAATTTCTTAAAAATTGTTTTGAGACTCCTAATATTAGTAAATAAATTTATAATTAATCAATAATATATTCATACTGGGGACCCCTGCAGTGGGTCCCTATCTCCTACCAGGTGTTACACCACATGGCAAAAAGAAAGAGCAAGAGGCAAAATGATGGCACAGCGGGGATCTGAAATGACCAGTTGTTCACAGGAAACAGAAGGCCAAGAGGCAGCCAGAACCTCGGTATTTATTGATCACATTTACATTGAGGAAAACAGTGAGGGGATTTTCGGATGACGAAGAGGGCGGAGGTGGTCTTGTGCTAAGGAGGATCTCATGTTGATGAGGACCACTTCAGATGACTCAGAGGGTGGTGGTGATTTTACACTAATGCAGATCTTGCCCTGAAGCATTACAGCCTCACGGGACTATTAAGGCCTTCACTATGGCTTCTGGGCCCTAGCTTCAGTTTATAATTTGTGGTCTCCAACATTTTCACTATATGACAAATATTTCTTGACACTCTGGGACTAGTGACAGCTAGACGTAATATAAAAGAGTTAGCTTAATAGCACTCCTGTGACTGGCTTTGTCATCTTTGTTCTTTTGCATTTCATCGCTCCTGAGGCAGTTTCAAGAGCAATCCTGGCTTCTGTGGGGACAGATCGAACAGAAATGCCAAAGAGTAGAATTTTTCAGTATTTTCCACAAAATATTAATTGCTGTTTGGGAAGAGTGTGCATGTTCAACCTGTGGTCTGATACTCACGGTACCTTCTGCATATTAATTCATGTGATTTTATCACTAAGCCATTTATTCTCTTTGTCTAGAAGATAAAACACCAACGACTTACATAGTTTACCCAGTATCATCCAATCTGTGGTAGTGGTGATTCAAACCTAGGCATTCTTGGTTAAATTATTATTATTTTTTGCATTATGAGAAGATAAAACAGAAAAGGGGGTATTAATGTCATATAAATAATCTTATTTTAATAGGAATTTAATTAACTGATTTTATTTTTCATCCTATTTTTGCCTAAATTTATTAAAAGCTTTTTCAAGAAGTCCTGACTCTTTTGAACATATTTGCACTAATGAGAAATTTACTATTTTTGGCATTCTATCATATGTTTCTTATTCTTAGGTTTCTCTAAATTTTTCATTTGTGTTACTAACTTTACCCATGTATATTAGATCATAAGCTCTTCTGAGGGTGTGGAGAAATGCATAGTGTCTTTTTGCATAACACCTATTCACAAGTTTTGGACGTATGGCTTTTACTCAATAGTGTTTTACCTGATATGATAGCTTCCGTTCTTTGAACTATACATACATTTGTCATGAAATTTTCTTCAGCCCCTTTGACCTTCTTTTCCTGAGCATGACTGAGAAGGCCTATTCCCATTTGGGATTTTTCAATCAGAACTAATATTTATAACATCATAGGTAGAAAGATCAGTGGACCATGAATCCCTATTAGATTTTCCCCTAAAAGTGGGCTAACATTCTTCATGTTATATTAAAATTGCTGTCAAATATAACTTCTGAGTATTTCATCTGTTCTGCTACTCACTTATGTAATCACTTTCTCATAGTTTTGAAATTGGTTTGGGAGATCCAGGTGCCTCAATGTAATTTCCTCTTCTGAGAATCATTCTAGGGCTGGGGATTTAGCTCAGCAGTAGAGTTCTTCCCTAACATGCATGAAGGTCTCAAATCAATCTCCAGTAGACATAAAAAAAAAATTCTATTACTATGGGCTGGCAGGATATTGTTGCATCCTGACATGGTCATTTAATTGGTGTACATTTCCTTAGGACAGGGATGGTGAACCTTTTAGAGCTTCCAAGGATACAAAGAGCCCACTGTGGCACGTGTGCCATAGTTTCACCACTGCTGCCTTGGGAGTTTGGGTCATACATAAACTTGATAAATACTCCTAATAGATCTTTATCTGAGTCAGTAAAATGACATCCTGTAGTATAGGACTGAATAGCTTGCAATATATTTCTATATACTTTCAATACTCAACTCTCATCTTAACAAAGACTTTTTATACAATAGGTCTTAGTTTAGTACTGTGATAGTATTATAAGGTCTGCATGAGCAAGATGAACATAGCTCCCCAAAATTTGCACAGGTTTGCTTCCATATTCTGCAGGAAATGTTTTTCTAAATTTAATGTTTTTCTAAAATTACTAAGTTTGTTAGTAATTAATATTTGGATATTATCATTATACTGACTAGAAAGTTACCGCATTTCACTATAATTGAATTTGAATTTTCCGTTCTAATCTTCAGAACAAGAGACATTGGGAAGCACATACCAAAGTTCCAAAACAAATACCTTCCACATTTTTCCTAACCTAATGACCCTATAGAGAAGAAAGCAAGTTTAATCTTAATAACGTTTTTACATAATTGTTTGTTTATTTGTTTGTTTTTGAGACAGAATCTCCCCATATAGTTCAGGCTGACCTTGAACTCGCTATGTACCCCAGGCTGGCCTTGAACTATCAGTAATCCTCCTACATCAGCCTTCTAACTGCTGGGATTACAGGTGTGTGTTAACACACCTGGCTGAAGTATTCATTTTGAATCTACCTTTTACTAATCCAGTCTGATTTTTTTTAAAAGACACATGCTTTTGTCCTGTAACTAGGTAATATTTTACAACCCAGACAAAGCACCTAGAGGAACTCATCACCTTTGGACAACAACATAGCTCAAAGTGTTTTTGTTTAATCATAACACTAAGCTCTTTTGTTTGCTTGAATATTTTTTCTTCTAATCTATTTATAGATTTCACTCTTTCATTACAATTCTATGTTCATATGTTCCCTTAAAACTTTCTAATTGACTTATGAGAAACATCATGGATATTTGTATAGATGAAAGAACTTCTTTGGGACACTTTATAACTTTACAGAATATGCCAAAAGAAAGAAGTGAGAAATTTAATTAGGATTACTTAACATCAAGATGCATCCTCTATGGGTTATTAAACTTCAAAATAATGATATCAGGCATATAAGGCAGAGGAAGAAAATACAAACTAGTAAGAAAAACTAGTATATCACATGCCATTGCCACAGCACCATGTTTTACTTAAAGATAAAGGAACAATGTCTACAAGTTGAAAAGGAAAATGAGTGTGATCCAATAATTTATTAGTCAGCTAAGATATCTGTCAAGTATAAATGCAGCAGGAAGACATTTGAAATCATGGAAGAACAAAAGAATTATAGAATACAAGAACTGAACCAAATAAAGATTAATTATAGAATGTCTTATAATCACTGAGGAATATCCATTTCCCCTTAAAAATAGAACTAAATACCCTCAGACAACATAATGATCTAAAAATACATCTGTATGATATTAATATGATACTGTATGTTTAAAATATTGGGATGTAAGCAGAGGAGATATTGAAATGTAATAAATGCTAATATTTTTCTTTTTCAAAGCAGGGAGTTAGTAGATCTCCTCCAAAGGAAACATGGCTAATACTATTGATTTATATCTTTTAATTTTGTTAAATTGATGTTTGGCCTATGCCAGTTCCCATACTTAGATAGCAAAACGTAACCCCAAACTGTCTCTATATTTAGTAAATTATTATCTACTCTTGTATGTAAATACACTGAAAACTAACAATGTTCTTGTAACAGGTACATATATCTCAGCCAGTCACAGCAGTTGAACTTTAGCCAATCATAGGATGCCAAATGATTGAGCCATTTTTATATAAGGCAAAAATAACTGCAGCCAATCAAGTTGTTTTTGTATGTTATCCTTTTATCAGGCTACAAATATAACCTCTATGTGTGAATGCTCGGAATATCCTGAATTTACCAGTTTAGAGTGCTGCCTGGTTCTAGAAATTTTTTCTTGCACGAATAAACATTTAAAATTTAACTCATCTCAGATTTTTAAGAGTTTTATGAGTAAAATATTTTCTGAAATTTAGGTAATTTTCATGTATATATGATGAGGAAATGCTTGAGCACTAGCATTTTGTTTCATTTTAGATATTTTTATTTTGCTAAATTAAAGTAAATTTAACTTTAGTAATCTTACTATAGTAGCTTTAATGTTATGGTCCCATTCTATTCAAAATTCTATTTACCTTTCCATTTTACTATATGGTTATGTGTGTCGTTATGTGTGTCGTGTGAACAATATCTGATATAAGGTTCACTCATAGTTAATGATGTTTATTTCTGTGTGATGATATTTGAATTGATTGTTGTTTATTCCTTACTGCAATTCTATGCATTTTTTGAATTGTTTAAAATCAACATTGAGAATATATATAGAAATAATAGGATAAAATTTTCTTAAAAATAACTGGAGACAACAATCACTAGTTGTTAATTTTTCGTATTCATTTCTTTGTAGTGGAGATATCAATGTATTAGGTTTCTTACTTTTCCCTTAACTCTAATCTACTCTTATCCTTTTATGGTTTTTCTTCCAGGGAGGCTGACTCCTTGTACTGAATTACAGGGACTTCCTTCCTGATTGGTTTCAGATTACAAGTCTCAGCCAATGAGAATCTCAGAGCTGGGTCGTTGAAGGACAGAAGCTCAATCAGAAAAACCCTTACTTTAGGATTTTGGTTCTTCTCAGATCTAATATGCTGTTACCTTTCTTTGCCCTCCAGATTTAGCTTCCCACTATTGCTAATCTCAGAGTGGCTCAACATCCATTGGCTATATTATTACTGTAATTAATGTTCTTGAACCATCTGAGCTGTATTTGTTTACTGGAGGATTAATAAAATAAATACTAAATACCATTTTGTTTTGTATTTTCCGATATTCTTCAGTGTGATAGGCACTGGGTTTTTCTTTAACTTTGGAGTTGCATACAAATCATTCATTTCTAGGGCATAATGATACTTTTACAATAAGTACAAAATTTTTCACACAGATAAATATCATGGCATTTGAAAAACTTTATTTAATCATCAAACAGACAATATACACTTATTGATTGATTCCTAATAAAGCATTATCATTGCTATGTTTTATCATAGAATAGGCAAGTGAAAGTATCATAGATATTTTCCTGGGCCAACTAGATATTTTCTGCTATACCAAATCTGGTTGTCTGGTGTATATAAGACTACATGTATATTTATCTTATAAAAGAAAAAAAATACCTCCAATGTTGGGGCTTTCACCAATACTATAAATATTTATATATGCAGAAATATTACAGGTAAAAGTAGCAGAAGATAATACTGAATGGAACATACTCACAAAGAGAACTCTCTCCCAGCTGTCCCCCACTTCCATAAAGCCCTTTTTCTCCTTTTCCGCTTAAAGTCTTTGAATTCAGGCTGGGATTTTAGGTAACTGCTGGGAAGTATTAAAACTCATTATTTGGTTGACCAGAATAGTTACCCTCTCTTATTTTCCAATAATGCTTTCTGAATGGTTTCCTTAATACTTTTAAAAGATGTGTGGTGCTGCAGAAGAGTATAATGTAGAGCAGGAATTATAGTTATCATTTCAGACGAGGTGTGTTGAAAGAGGTCAGGATGACGCAGTTGGCAGCTCTCAGAATTTGCCTCCTTATTATTACCATCTGTGTCAACTTGAAGCCTCCATTACAAAGAGGACAAGAAAAATGAAACTTTGGTGATGTTTCAGAGAGATTTTTTTTTTCATTATGACTGACCCTGGTATATACACTAAATAAGTGAATGAAACTGGAAAATTATTCCAGGATTTTGCTGGATTTCACTTGTAACTATCTTTCATGTGCAATTAATATTTAAAAACTTCTCCTCCACACGCAGTTTTCTTACACGTATTTCTTTAGACAAATAGCAACAGTGATGATAAGGTTCTTTATGAAACCTGGCTAAATTTGTAATATAACCTTTATAGCAAATATATTATTACTGGCAAAATATGTGGTTCATTTTTATAACAAAGCACATTGGCAGTGGATGAGTAAAGAACAAATATTGTGCAGCAATCTATATGGAGCGCTTGGGATGCCAAACTATTTGGAAGGAACCCCACTCATTTCAGGGAAATTATGTAGGTCACAATCAACCACAAAATGAAGAAAGCAAAGAAAATGCTTAGAGTTGACTTTCAGTTTTCTCATGTTGGCTTTATAAGCAAGTGACATCATTTAAAGACTTTATTGTAGAAGCATACTGAAAACATCAAATACATATGTAAGTCATAAATGTAATAAAACTAAACTGAGTATTTTATTCTTCTTAATAATATATGCTAAAATATTTTTATGCAGTAAGACTCAAAAGACTTCAGCAAAACATTTTTCCTTTTTTTTTTTTCTTCAATGGACTACTACAATAAGTACCATTTCATATGTGAGAGGGGTTTAGAATTTAACACTGGAAACATGAGGTAGATTTTAAAGTTGAGTCATATTTAAGTATAGTTTATTTATTCAGAAAGGCACATTTTTTTATCACAGAATATGAACCTAGTTACCTTCAATTAACATTTGTATTATTAATTAAAAAGTCCTGAGCAAAAGATATGAAATATTAATTGACTGAACAAAGTTCACCTAAATAAGAACTACTTCAAGATTCAAATTCAATTTGCTTGTATTAGCAAGCAAATTTTAATTGTTCTTGCTCCTGTCATAGTACTTGCTAAATCAAAAAACAGTTACCCCAGGGCCCCATTTCCTGCGGGAAAGAGTTCAGTGTAGAGACCCAAGGGAGAGTCCAGGGTATAGTTAAGATATCTTCCGGCCATGGAGCTCAATGTTACTTCCATCTTGAAATTTTGTATGGTTTTATGGCTCTCAAACTAATTAGGGCATAAAAAGGCCTGACATCTCACGCACAAAATATCATAATTTTAAAAGAATCAGTTTTTGTAACTAGAATATGAATTTTGCTAAAGTAAATACAGGTGAGGATTCTGATTAAGTAGAGCTGCGGTCCTGATGAAGTAGAATATGAAGATTATAATCACTTACCATATAAGATGTCAACAGATTTACCAACCAACTTAATGTAATCGGAACTTTTAACTCATGAGAGACACAAATCTCACACGAAGTTGACATTCCTTCTGGTATACACTGATCTTTATAACAGAAATAAAGCAATGGGCTCAATAGAAGATACCAGAGGGGAAAAATAAGAAATTCACTAAGAAAAATTTGAAGAAGTTTAGGTAAAAAAAAAAAATCTGATATCTGCACTAAATTTTAAGTTAGATAAGAGCCACAAGCTTCGTGACTGGACACAGTCAATTTTAAAGTGTTAGGATTTGGATCAGACCTGCAGTAACATTGGCACACATGACTACTGCACTCTCCACACTCTACTAGTATTTTTCTGCCTAGGACTGTGTAGCAATCATCTCAACATGCCTGCCGATAAAAGTGCAGTGCTGCTAACTGTTTGTTCCAACAAACACCGCAGTATGACCTCCCTTTTCTTAGAACATTCATTTTCGCAAGTGTGCAATTGTCAGTCCTTTCTCTGCTCCTGTAAGATGTGAATCTTCTACACTAAAAATGTTTCTTTAAGCATCTGGAAGCCATGGCTTTGAAATACAAACTTCAACGACAATAGCTCCTGTACCTCTTGGTTCCTGTGGGAGCCCAATTTTGGTAGCCACCCTGCAACATTTTGCAAAACTACCTTTTGTATAAATATATGAGGAATTTGTCTCCATTCTCTGAACAAGTGCAAATTAGCAAACATACATAGAACGATCACTTTGACAAATCCTCCTTCCTCCTCATCTTCTTCCCAACATTCTTCAGCTTTTTTTCTCCTAGCACACCTCAGTGTTTAAAAAGATTGTACCTATGGTTTTAGTAGCACTGCGCCTACGTTACCCAGGTGTCTTTTTCTAGTAATGCAATAGTCTTAAAAAGTACCTTGAACTTTAAAAAAATTATCCAATACAAAATTTTTCATTTCTAACAGGAGACAGGTCATGATTGCAATTCTAATGGTATTTGTATGCAAGAGTCTTAGGGACACATGGACAATTGAAAAAGGTCTGTACAAGCAGCATCCAGGACAAAATGGTAGCTATGGCAAGCAGAATCCAAAGGTACATAGGAGGCAAACACTCTAGTCTCTTTGGTAAACCTCAGAAGGATTCACGATAGGTAAATATGAGGTGTTTAAACAAATCTGATTTTCATCTCTGGGGCCCATCAACAGATGGTAAGGTGGGTGATATGCATATGCTGATGTCCACTAAAGTTTATTGAAAAAATAACAACTCCTGCTGTATAGAAAGCAAATATGCCAACTTAGCTGTAAACTTCCATAATGCAGACATATTGATTTGTGCTGTTTAAAATGAACAGACTTCTATCTCACTAATTCATTAATAATTCTAGCCTAGGCAAAACCACTAATATAAAAGTATTTGCAAACAGTCAATGAATATAGAAAGAGTTGACAGAAAATGATATATGCACAATGATTCAGGTGATGTGTGTCACAGTCTTGATGTAGCACTAAAAAATTCATTCAAGTTTTTCCTGACTACTATGAGCTTGAAAAGAATGAGCAATTTTTCCTTTTCCATTGATCAATTCTGCACTAAAGGAAAAAAAAATAACTCAATCGTGGTCTCTTATTTTATCCTCCATATTAAATGCATCACAAAGCCCTGTCAAATGCACCTTCTCTGTTTCTCAAACCTGTTCATTCTTCATTATCTCCACCATCACAACTCAAGCTGATCCATTATCTTGGTCTTGAACTAGTGTAAGAGTCTCTCACATTGTTTTTTCTTCATTTCACAAAAAGAAATGCATATATTCACACAAGGTAAAGTAGGTCTTGCCTTCCTCAGTACTGCCCCGGATTCCACGTACTTGCAACACTTTATCCTCATCTATATTTGTGTAGAGCTTTTCAGCTTCTTATAGATGGTGCAATGTATTTATTTATTATTATTGCTGGTATATATCTGCAAATGGCTTAAACAATTTTGATAGGAAGCAGACAATAGATATTTGCAGAAGGAAGTGTTCACTATTCTAAGAATGAAAGTCAGAGTCCTCACTATGGTGAGCAAGTTTCAGCATTTTCTCACTTCTGTCTTCTCCAGTCCAGTATTACCGAAGTCTATATTTCACCTTTTCTATTCTAGGCTCACTGGATTTAAAAACTCTTTACAAGGAATTTGGCAAAGGGGCAAGGCAGAAGGATTTCCACATCTCTGGGCAACAATATGGGAGGGTGCGAAAAATTCCCCAAATGTTTACACTTTTTACTGCCATGTACAGTGGACAGATAACGGGAGCACAATAATATCCCAGTATTGCTGGAAATACTTGACCAGTTGCTGTTACTACAACTCTCTTTGATGTGTTCCAATATTTTTCTCTAATATCAAAGCATCCTACCGTTTCCAGAACAATCATCAATTTCTTTCTTTCTCTCTTTTTTTTTTTTTTTTTTTTTTAGTGCTGTGGATCAAACCCAGTGCACGTTAGACAAGCATTCTACTGCGGAATAAATCCCCCTGGTTCAATCACCAATTCCTTGGTGGCATATTTCTTCAGAGCAGCACCTCTCTTCTCTTAAACATTCTGAAGGAATACTGTTCAGTTCCTTTAGAGATCTTATTTTGGTTTAAAGTTAAACATGATTTCATATAATTTAACATTCCATATCACAAATATGAAACTACAATTGATCATTTTTGCACCAAAGCAGAAACCTTTGTATCAAAGTCATCGATTCTGTTGAAATATAAGGTCCATGTATACAATGGCATGCTTGTGACTTAGCATTTCTTAATACAAATGTATCAGTAAACTTTCCACTGCTAGGACAAAATATCTGACATATGCCTTTTAAAGGAAAAAGACTTTATTTTGGTTCATGGGTTTAAAGCTTCACCTGGTTTGCTGGCTCTGAGGCAGAAGCATCATGGCAAAGTTTGTGGCCAAAAAATAAAAACCAAGAAAAAAAAGAAAAAGAAAAATGTTGCTGACCTCATGGCATCCAGGAAGCACAGCACAGAGGAAGAGTTAGAGAGGGGATTAAGGATCAAGGATAGCCAGCAAGGTCATGTGCCCACGACCCACCCACAAACACTCAGAGGTGAGCTTTACCGAATCTAGACATTTTTCAAGCCAATCCACCTAAGAATCGTGGTTAACCATCACAACTAGAAAAATCATTTGTTAATATTTTATAATGTTTACAAGCTTTTGAGGGCAGGAGACAAGAAAAAGAGTAAAGGAAAAATGGCATAAGGCCTAATATCCATAACTCCTAAAGAAAACAAAAATGTCTTCTCTCTAATTTAAACAAGGAATTGATCATAGGAAATTCATTGCAAATATCCATATAATTCCTGAATTACATTTTAATTTGCTTTCAAGATGTGGAGATGTTGCTCTGAAACGGTGAAAACAATTTTCTCCCTCAGTTAATTCTCATTCTGAAACACAAGAAAAAGGAAATTGGAGTGACTACGTAGAGTGTCTCACTTTGTTTCTTCTTGATCATTTCAGTTTTAATCTTATCACTTTGAATAATAAAGAGAACCTACTTTATGTACACAGGGAGGAATGAAATATGAACTTGTTTTAATAATTACACACACATATAAATCCTAACAGTTATTAATAATCAAGTCTGAATATTTTGATGTATCGAATATTGAAAGGTGAGAGATGGCCTCTTCCTTATACCTAACAACTCTTCCAGAGTAATCCCAGAGGTGCTCCTTCCTTGTTCCATGTGGGTCTGCATTCATGACACTGGGAGTGCAGGAAATCACTAAAGCTATTTGGGGCTACAAGATACCTGTCTCATGACCTACACACCTGAACTCACATTGAAAGAAGAGCAGAGAGAATGTGCAGGTCTTAACATCTGCCAGGAGGGATAACCAAACACTGGATAAAAATAGAATATTTTAGAATTTTCTTCCAAAATAGGCAGAAAGACATTTAAGTTTGCTTTTTTTTTTTTTTTTTTTGTGGGTACCGGGGGTCAACCTCAGGACCTCGTGTGCCAGCAGGCGCCCATGCCGCTGTGCGATATCACTGGCCCTTTTTTTGTGTGTGAGTTCTGGGAGTCGAACTCAGAACCTTATGCTTGCCAGGCAGGCGCTTACGCCACTGAGCCATCTCACCGGCCCTAAGTTTGCTTCTTTAACTGAATTTTAACTCCATTTTATGAAATATTGCTGAATGAATACTTAATTTTAAACATAACAAATTATTTTTCTCCCTGTTGTAGGATACCTTTTCAGTAAATTTTATCTCTGATTCATTTCCTTTGAATCTCTTTGGATTTTTAGCACTTAGTCTCTTTCACTTATTTTGTTTTGGGTTTAAATCTCTTTTTATTACTTTATTTCTTAGGGCTCTGACACACAATCCATCTCTACCATTCTGTTAGATTCCATTTGACTTTCTTTTATTGTATTATCTCACTTTAATTATCTTGTCTTTTAGTAGAAGCATAAAAGTTCTGATCATGTTCCTTGTAGAGATGTTCTTCATCCTCCAATGCGTTTATTTATTTATTTGTTTATTTATTTTTGTACCGGGAATCAAACTCAGGACCTCGTGCTTGCCAGACAGGCGCTGTGCCACTGAGCTGTATCCCTGGCCCTCCAATGGGTTTATTATACCTAATATTTATTATGTCCTACTAATGGAACGTGAGTTGAAAATATCATACTTTGAACATGTACTTAATACACCTAACTTTCATATGTCTTAACCTACCTTAAATATATTCAGAATATTCTCATTAACCTATAATTTGATGAAATCATCTAACAGAAAACCTCTTTCATAATGAAGCATACACTATCTCTGTAATCTATTGGCTATCTCTCTCCAGAAAATGCTGGAAACAGTACACGAGAGTATCAGTGGTGTAACCTCATGATCACATGAATGGCTGGGATCTGGGACTCACTGCCAAGGACCAGCACCTCAAGAGAGTACCATGCCCCTCATCACTAGCTTAGGAAAATATTAAAATTAAAAATTTGAAGTCTATCTTCTACTGAATGTGTATAATTTCCCCACTATCATAAAGCCAAAAAATTTTAAGTTGAACCACCATGTTAGGCACCATCTGCATATGAACAGAAACCTGCTTACTTACAAGAATTTTTTCTCTTCTTGTTCCAAAAGGGTTAAGTAACACCCTGAAATTATTGAAGCATCTATGGAGAAACATATGTATTCATATAACACAACAATCTACTACCACTCACCACCTTGAAACAAGAAACACTCACGGCCGTATCTAAGGAGACAGGATTGATAAAAGACTTTTGTTTTGGTGAATTTGATGGTATACAGACACCCGGTTGGAAGAAAGTGAGGTGGGACTTAATTGCAGCATGTGGGAAAGGGCAAACTAAGCCCAAAAGATGAGGATGAGGACAGTGGTGAGACAATGACTGAATAGATTTGGAAGAAAGGGTATTCATATTAGCTGCCAGAAGAAATGTATGATTGGGGGAAGAAGGATAAGCTCAAGTGGATACATAGGAAGTAGTTTTGTGTGTGGTAAAATTAATTTTCTCTCATATCTTTCTGTAAAACTTAAAAAATTACTGATATATCAAATAATATCTTCAGAACTGGAAATGTGTGCAAAACCTTGCATGCAGGTATGTGGCGTATGATAGGTTTTCTGACACAGTTTTCTAGAGGGGAGCTGAGAAACAGTTGAGCAGAATTCAATTCTCTCTTAGATCTCATTTCTTCTAACGCCCAGTTGCTATTTTATAAAAAACATTACACCAGCCCTCATTTATTTAACCATACTAATGAGTGTCTAAAAATTCTAGATACTTTTCAATAATTCTAGATGCTTGGGTTGCATCACTAAGCAGAACAGACAAAATTTTTGTACATAGTTGTACATTTATATTCCAGCTGGGAAGCGAAGATACTGGATAATAGAAATGATAATCAGGAGGGAATTATATAATGGCATATATGGTTATAGGTTGTATTGAAAACAAAACAAAACAAAAAGAACATAAGAAAGTAGGATAGAGAGTTGTACAAGGTCCTGAGGATTGGCGTCACTGAGGTGGTATTTGAGAAATTTCTAGAAAGCTGTGTGGTCATGAGCACTACAGATATCTGGGGAAAGAGTTCACACATGAAGGAACAGATAGTGCAAAGGTCTTGAGGTACAATGAGACTGGAGTGTTTGAGGAGAATAAGTACAGTCTGACCAAATAAGAATTAAAGAAAGAAACATCATGTGAGATGTAATTAGACAAATGAAAGGGAGGGGAAGAAGTAGATTACATGGGACTTTGTAGGGCACTTAAATGACTGTGGGTTCACCATGAGAGAAAACAGTGAGCCACTCACTGCAGGTTTTTCAATAGAGTGACATGGCCAGGCCAAATATTTTTGAAGGATCTGAGTTCATGAATCACTAATTTTTTAACTCAAAATTTGCTAAATTGTAGAAGAGCCCAACAATCACAGAAAATTAAAATCAAACCAGATATAATGGCAAGGTTATATGTGCTTGGATTTACTAAATCAACACATGTTAGGAATCAGGCAGATCTATGTTCTAGTTCTTACTTGGCCTCAAAATAACTCTTGCTTTGGTCAAACTGTTTCATGTTTGTAGGGCTGGGTCTTTAATTGTAAAATCTGGATGCAAGATTTGATGGTCTCCCAGAAAATTTCACATTTTTCCTTTTATTCTTTTTTAAGTGTTTCTTGAAATTCTGGCTTTAATTTTTACCCTCAAAAGTAAATATGTGATTTGTTAATTAACTTGATTTAATCATTCCACATTGTATATATATATCAAATATCACATGGTGCCCATTAACTTTTATCAGATTTTCTTATTTTTACATAGCATTTCTGATAGAATGTAGGTCTCATGAGAGCTTTCATTTTATCTTGTCTGTTGCTGTATATTCTAGACTAAACTCTTTGTTACCATTCTGCAACTATGCAATCATCTTTGTCAAGTGAACTCTAGGTTTGGTTACTTAATATTTGTGTATAAATTTTTTTATCAACACATACAATTCTGATGCATAAGTGTTTTATAAATTTTATTGGCAGTGCTTTATAATTAATAACTACACTTGAAAGGAGAAACTTTAGAAAATATAAGTAGTTTTTATTTTCTTAATTTACCCCGTTTGTTGACACAAGCATGTGTGCCCATAAAAAATCTTACTATTAGGCATAGACGGAAATAGGAAGTGTAAAAAATTCTCATTCCTTCTGGAACTGCAAGTACATTTGTTCATTGAAGTTTAACTGACTTTTCTCTAAATATAATTATAGAAAACAAAGATCAGCCATCATACAACCTAGGTATATTGCATTTTTATTATCTCAGTTTATTTAGCTGAAAGGCTTAAGATGAGTTTGCGATACAACATTGCAAAGTCTAGTAATGCTTGCAACTTATTTATGCATTTTTTCGGCTATGTAAGATTTATACAGAGAAGTGTCAACAAGAAGGAAAAGAAGAAGAAAAATAAAAATCTACTACCTTAATTCCTAACAAAGGCATCAAACTGTATTGGGCCCATAGCTTCGCTGAACTGTGAATAAATACAAGAATTTGTGTTCCTTGAGATGTGTCACCTACAATGAACTTCATAATTAAATAAACGTCTTTAAGGTAGTATTTAAAGTTAGATATATGTATGTTTCTTTATTTTAATTAAAAGCATTTTTACATATATTATTGCTTTTGATCAATACTGGCAGGCATATAAACCATATTAAATAAGATCTGAATTAGTTGTCCTGAGAAAATAAAACCCTCTGGTAATCTCACACTATGATATATCAGTCTCAGTTCAAGCAGCCAGAAAGACACATGGAATAAATGTCAAAACTTAGGTATTTCCTTGTATTTTCATAAAGATTTCTAACTTACAATGAGAAAAACAGAGAATCAAGTGCTTTCAAAAGATTTAAAGAAAGACATAAACTCATTGTTATGGCTTGTGTCTAGATGTTCCCCCAAAGCCTCATGTAGTCATAGGTGGGGCTTATTCAGAGGTGGCTAGATCTACAGTGTGTGACGCTGGGATTAATTCATGGTGCAATATGAAGATTAAGAATGCTGAGACTAAGGATGTGTGATTACTAAATTAGTCCCCTGATTGGTTTGGCACCAGCCTTAAGCCAGGTAGTCTAGACAGAATATAAAAAAATGGCAGAACAAAGCTGCTATTGTCATTTTGCCCTTTGCTTTGTACTTTGTTGCTTTGCTACCTTCTGCCCTCCATGAACTGTTTCTCCTCTGCTATGCCTATCTGCCATGCCACCTTGGCTTGGAGCCAGATGATTATAGACTGAAACCTCTACAAACTATGAGCCAAATAAACCTTTCCTCCTTTAACTTTGAGGATTGGTATTTTGTTTCAGCAAAGAGAAAAGTAACCAAGACATTCATTAATGATGAAGTCACTACATAAAACAGTATCTCCTAATTTCATTTCCAGGGGTTTACCTATATCTGAAAGATATAGTCTTAGGTGTTAGAAAAATACAAGGATGTTTAATGCAAAACTCTGTCCTCTAAGACTTAAAGTATAATAATAAAATGATCTAGAAACATAGAATTTTGTAGCCATCATCATCATCATCATCACCATGGTCATCTCAGAAGTTGGACTACTTTTTTAGGAAGGGATAGGTAGTAAATATTTTAGGTTTTGTGGGCCAACAAGCAAAATTAAGATATTGTGTCAGCCTTTATAATGCCATTTAAAATGTGATTACATACAAATATAAAAGCTATTCTTAGCTTGTAGGACATCCAAAAATAGGCCAAGAGCCAGATATTGGCCCATGGGTTCTAGCGTCCGATCTTGGAAATTATACATAATGTATGATCGTCGGAAATCAAGTAGTATTTCCATTCCCATAAAGGAGGTTTGGATTGCTATTTTTCAAACCAGAGAATCACAGCGTTACATGCTTCATACTAATTTGTTTTCAAACTAATACCTCAAATTTTTTTTTTTTTTTTGTGGGTACCGGGGGTTGACCTCAGGACCTCGCGTGCCAGCAGGCGCCTGTGCCGCTGAGTGATGTAACCGGCCCTTTTCTCATATGTGGGTTCCGGAGTCAAACTTGGGCCCTTACTCTTGCCAGGCAGGCGCTTACGCCGCTGAGCCATCTCACTGGCCCTAATACCTCAAATTTGTTTTATTCATACCCTTTAGAAATCTCTATCCTGACACATAATAAATCCTTTGAAAATATTAGCTACTTTTACTATTATTAGATAGTGGTTAGTCTATATTGATGAATGTACCTGCATGGAAGCTACTGTGAGGATGGGTTTTCAGCTGCATTTGGAAGACCTTTTTCCTCGGAGGAAATGACAGTTTCATGGGCATGTGAGGTACAGGACTTGTGCAATATCCTAGGCTCCTGCAGTTACCAGAGCTCTGCTCTTGGCTTAATGTTTTAATGCTGCTGTCTTAAAATTATAAATATTTTTTAATAAAGGTTCTTGCATTATTTATTTTTCACTGTCCCTGCAAATTAGCTACTTCTTGTGTTTTTATGCTCAATGTATTTCCTAAATATATTTTTTCCTTTTTTTGGTTACCTTGAAAATGCGAGTGAAATTTGCAGTGTAATATTAACAACGATTTAGAAATACAGATGTCCCATGCCTAAAAAAATTTTGTTCTTAATACTATTTTCTTTTCAATGTGTATTTTCTTTAGTCTTGATTTTTTAAATTAAATTTTAATTTCTTTGTTTGCTATTGATTTTTACAAATCAGAGTAAGGTTAAATATGAGAATAAAGATATGTATGAATTTAATGTTGATGAATAGAGTAAAATTTATACCTTAGTTGGTCTGGCGAGTTTAAAGTTTTCCTAAAGAGCTGAACTAAACATATAGCATTTAATTATCTATTTCATTATTGTCAATTTGCATGAAAGGACATCATTTCTGAGTGACGCAGAAAACTGAATAAGAGAAGTTTATACTGACTATGAGCTGGTGGTACTTACTTCCGTTTCTACTTTCCTTGTATCTTTTAGTGTATCTAAGAATATAGTAAACTTAAAATTCTATTTCTCAGACCCTCTAATGGCTGCATTTTATGCCAATTGATCTGTTAATAAGTTTACTTACGTGACATTTGCACTGAAATGAGGAGTGTGTCATACGCCTGGAGAGATATATGGAGAAATGTGCAAATATTGTGTCCTGGATTATACCTACCATTGTTGAGTCAGAGCTATGATAGTTGTGAGTTAGATACGTTATCTGTGGATTGGTTACAGTAGTAGCACCTTTAGACCTGTTCTGGCAGTCTCCTGACCTTTACTTCTTTTGCTTTTTAAGTGAATTTGTAAGCACACAATTATTTTTATTGAATTATTTCCTCCTTAAAACTTCTAAAATATTTTCTGTTTCTTTACTGACCTGTCAATGAATCAGGAATATAGGAAGAAATTTAAGACCTGTTTTATTAAGAAAAAAATGAAAACTCCTTAAGGCATTGAGGCACGAGGAGACTCCATGGACACATGGACAGTCAGTCATACATCTTAACAACTTGCAACGAACAAAATGCATCACATTTTTTGCCTGATTTCAGCATGTGATCTAATAGTTTAGGTACATGTTAGATGCTCATCAACTCCATCTCCTTATCCTGTGCACACAGAAAGATGGCATTTCTCTTTGATACTAAAATGAAGCACGTGATGTGTTGTAGCAAATGGAAGGAGAGTAAAAATAGTATGTACATTGGTAAGGTGGTAAACCAACTTCCTGGGAAAATAATACAAGCAAAAAATGCCCTCATTTGCTGTATTTTCTAGTTTTCCAGATGTAAATACACCATGGAGGACAGCAAGCTATCAAGGTAAACCAATGATAATAAGCTGTCAATAAACTTAGAGTTGGGAAATGATATACAAAATTAACTCTTGAAGATTATTTTGACCTTGCTGCAACACACTGAATTCATGTCACTCTGGAATTATTCTTTAAAACACATGCATGATGAGTCATGTTTTGGTACCTATCTAGTAAGGTCATATTTGGAAGACAATAGCATCACAAGATGAGAAAGGACTGGAAGTCTCCTTACAGTGGAAAATGTTTGTTATAGCAGCATTGGCCAGCCTGTCTTCACTCTATCTTGACTACTGCTGGTGCAGGGAGACATTAGCCCACTTGGATGGTGATACTCAGGAAATGAAGGTTCTTTTCAAAATCTGTAGCATTGGGAAGGAAAAGGAGCAGCCATTAATTCTCAGTGAAGATCCTGTTGTCCTATGGGGCAGCAGCAAGGCCAGCAGACCTGCAATAGATATTTGGAAAAATAAAACCACAATGACTGGTGGCATATCAGAAACTTTTAGGGGGTTAACTTATTTACAAGCACATGTGAAATAACACCCAGAAGACTCTAAACATACTTAGAAAGTAGGTTCCACTGAAACTTACTGTTCGAATAAAGTATGGACTTTTGTTGACAATGCTATGCCAATATTTTCTAATTAATTGTAATATTGTACCATACTAATAGAAGACATAACAGTGGAAAATGGGTGTGGCATACACCCACACACTCTGGCATCCTTGTAACTTTTTGGTAAATCCAAAACTAGTCTAAATGTTTAAATAAGTTTATTAAATATAAGTAAATATGGAGTTATGAATATTGTTGTGAGATTTGCAATGTTATATTTTCAAAGAATGCCAAGATTTTATGGAGTACGGAACAATATGATTTTCTAGAATTAGTCATAAATAATTTTTTTCTACTTTTCAGTGGCAGGGTACATATAAATTTGTGTTATATTTCTGTTCCTGTAACAAATAACTCACATAATAGTTTTCCAAAGAGAAAAATTTTGTTTAGCTCATGATTTTGGAGATTCAGTCCATGGTCAATTGGCCCCTTTGGTTTGTGTGTTAGGCATGGGCCTGTGGTGAAGCCCAGGCATTTGTCTCATAATCTGGAGTGAAAGGAAAATAGAAAAAGAGAAATGGAATCTTATTTTCTCCTACAAGAGTACATCCCCAGTAACTGAAAGAGCTCCTAGTAGGTCTTCTCCCTTCAAGTTTCCAGCAATCCCAATAATTACAAACTGGGAACTAAGTTTTTTACACATGGACCTTTGCAAGATATTTGAGAAGCAAATTATGGCAGGATAATTTCAACTTCATATTATATACATATATGCAACTTTAATATATATAGATAAAGTATCTGTATAAAAATTGTCATATATGTATCAGTTAGGCCTGTTATTGAAACATATGTCAAATTTATGCTCTGGATATATATATATATATATATGCATATGTATATACATAGATAAATATGCATATATGTGTTTATATACATATGTATCTAATATTCCTATATATAACTTTTACACGTATCTCAGATAATTAAATTTTATTTTGAGCTGGAACTAGCTAATGTATTTATGATTCCAAGCAACAAACTTGCAACTTCAAGCCATTAATCTTTTCCCAAATGATACTGCTCCCATCCAGAAAATATCTTAGTATAAATATTGTCCATGTCAGCAAGATAAGGAGAGATCATTATATGCTTGTTCTATGCCAATTGCAAAAAGATGCCTAAGGAAAATAAACTTTTCATAGGGTCACTCTGGAGCCCACATTTTCAGGAACTGTTGCTGTCACAGAGTGCCAGTGACCAACGTGAGATGAAACGTGAAGGGAAAACCCTGGTGGGAGATGTGTTGACTCCTCTGTCTACTTGCCTCAGGTTCCATTTGTCCTTTTCTTTCACAGGACTTTTCTATTGCATCTTTTGAGCTGTTGTATTATGAGCTACTGTTTTCAGAAAATCTTTTTACTGAGTATTATCCCCTTAGTGTATTCCTTCAGTTGTTGGTTAAGGACAATAATTTTCAAAAGCCTATTCTGTGCATTTAAAATTTCAAATATTTTAGAACATACTTTCACGTTTATGCTATAAATAGGTGGTAACAGATTCCCCAATTCCCAATCACGTTTTCATCAAGAAAACCTCATAGATACCTGAGTGGGCAAAGCTGCTTCATACTGAGGTCAGAAACAGACATTTTTTTTAGAAGCACCTGTCATTTCAGTACTGGTGGCTTCTTTTCTTACAAACAGTGTGGGTGCAGATGCTCAAAGTGTAGCAGTGTGTCTCCACATACTCTTTTATAACAATTTTAGGTGAATGATGAAGAAAATTGTAAAGGATATGACAACAAAAATTTCACTTGAGATCAAGCCCGAATATGCTCAATCTGTTGCCTGTCATTTCTTATGCATAAGTGTTTTTGTAAGAAAAACTCTTAGTTTCCCCTTCCTTTAGAATCAATGTACTGGATAATGCATCCCATACTTGAGATATGCATTTTTTTAAATTGTAGCTTTTTAGATAAGTAAAAGCATTAATGTAAGAGGTGTATAAAGACAGAAAGTTTAAAAAAATGAAACTTTGTAAAAAGTTGAGCAATGCAACTATTTAAAAACTTTTAATTGACATTCTAGACTCATTCAGCAAGCATGCATAGGATGCATTTTTGTTGATCGATATAACATCATTTTAAAATCTTCTGGAATATTAAATATTTTTCGATACATAATCTTTCATAGCTACAAAATATTTTAAAATTAGAAGGTATCTTAATTTAGGTACAATTTTTCAAACCATTTGGCTAATTGATAATGTTCCAACTATCTGCTGTTTTGAACATTTTGATATTTGTATACAAAACTTGACCAAATGGAGGCTATGATGATGACTCAGCCTGACTGGGAATAAAATCTTCCTGTCCTTTCTAATATGGTGCACATGTGGGCATGTTACTTAATTTCTCGGAGCCCAGTTTCCTTCCTCATATACACAATGAAGTTATATTAGTATCCATCATTTGATTGTTGTGAAAATGAACTGTTTTTATATTGTTTTTCTTTCAGTAAAAAATAAAATAAAATTTCACAACAAAATGATAAGAGAATAACAATAGTTAATATACTGAGTATCATTATCTTTAAAATAGTTACTCAGAGTACAAGACATAAACCAAAAAGATTCTTGCAAAAAAGAAACAAACAGATAATAACAGAAAATTTTCTTTACAAGGAACTGAGATAAACCAGTAGTATAAATTAAACTAAATGGTATATATATTAAAATACATTTGAAATAATGAAATATTTGTGTATGGTGTCTCATATTAGAGAAACCATGCAATATTTGAGCTTGTGTGTCTGATGTCTGACTTAATTCACTTAATATTATGTTCTCAAGTTCACCATGAATACCTCAGGTTTATTTTTCTTTATGGCAGCATTGTACTCCATTATTTATAAACACCAGACTTTCCTTATCCATTTTTCTGTTGAACATATACGCTGTTTCCAAAATCTAGCTATTGTAAGTTGTGCTGCTATAAACATGGTTATGCATGTATCCTTGTAATATGATAATTTTAACATGTGGATTAGGAAAATGCCTGGCACGTGGTTAGTATTTGATTTGTGTGTCACATGCGGGTGTTTGTCACATAATGCGTTCTTCATGCATAAGAAATTAGAGTATAAACCAAATTTTAATAGTGCAACCATAAAATAGGATAGAACAGAAAATTTTTAAAATGTGTATATGCCATGCAGGCGACATAACAGCAGTGTAAAGTGAATCAGAAAGAGAATTTTCTTCCCTTCTGCAATTGCTCGCCACTTACAAATGATAACATCACATAAAATTACATTCAGTCATTATGTGTGTTTCAATAAATAAAACCTAAAAAAGATTTCAAAGAGAAAGCAGAACAGCACTTAAATCATTTTGATGATTTCTGCTTGACTGATTGGGAAGTGCACAGCTGAAATTCACAGTGGGATCTTTATATAAATTTAGAGTCTGCTTAATATCTCTGACTGGCACCAAGAAACTTTTAGCCATGATAAAAAGGTTTTCTTTGTATCGTTAAAGATTCTGCTGGGATTCTTCAGCTACTCATATCCAAATCAATCAGGGAAGCGGAAATCATCAAACTGTTTGAAAAGTTGCTGCTCTGCTTTCTATATTTCTCGCCCAGATTTTGCCCATTGAAGTAAAGAATAATCATTGACTTCAACTTCATATTAAAATACAATACAAACCAAAGTAATGTATACATGCATTGTAACTCCTATCTAAATTCCAATATTGTTTGTTGAAAAAAGGAAAAATCTTAAAATTTATGTGCAACTATGATAGACTCTAACTGATCGAAGTAAACTTGTGAAAGAACAAAGTCAAAGGCATTAAACTTACTGATTTCAGAATATATTGCAAAGCTTCAATAATTAAAACTGTATGATACTGGCAGAAAAACACATTATAAAGCAATGAAACAGGATAGAAAGACTAGAAATAAACCCACATATGTGCTATCATGCAGACTTTTTCTTCAATTAAGTGCCAAAAATAATGGGGGAAAAGATGGTCTCTTCAATGGTGTTCAGAAAACTGTATGTATGCACTTGCAAAAAGTGACATTGGACCCTGATTTTACTCTATGCAATAAGATCCATTCAACATGTATTAAAGTTTCAAATGTAAAGCTGGAAAATATAAGACTCTGAGAAAAAATATAGGACAGAAACTCCAAAATGCTCATCTTCACAGGTATTTCTTATATATGACACCAAAACCACAGGGGAAAAAAAAAGTAAAAACAGACAAGTGGGACTACGTCAAACTCAAATACTTCTGCACAGTCAAGGAAACAGTCAGCACCCTGAAAAGGCCACCTACTGATTGGGAGGAAATATTTGCAAACCACATATTGGATAAGGAATTACTCTCAAAATATATAAGGAAATCCTGCAAATCAATAGCAAAAAATTAAAATATTAAAATAACTTGATCGAACAGTGGACAAAGTATTTCAATGGGATTTTCTCCAAAGAAAATAAAACAGTATGAAAAAATGTTTTTCGTGACTAATCCAATGGTCACATCTGCTAGGGAGGAAGGAGGGAGAGAGAGAGGGAGGGAGAGAGAGAGAAACTGCTGAGTGTGCAGATGAATTAGAATCCTTGTGAATTGTTGCTAGGAATGGAAAATGGTGCAGCTGCTATGGAAAAGAGTACAGAGTTGCTTCAGAAGGTTAAAACTAAAGCTACTCTATGATCTCACAATTCTACTTCTAAGTCTAAAATAAGTGAAATCACAATCTTAAAGAAATATCCACACTCTCATACGTTCACTGAACATTATTCACAATAACCAACATACAGAAACAGTCTGAGCTTCAATGTATAGATTAACGGATAATGAAAACATGGTGTATACGTGCGGTGGAATTTCATGTTAAAAAATGAAGAAATACTGTGACGAGGTTCAGTCTGGAGGACATAATGCTACGGTAAACAAGCCAGTCATAGAAGGTCAAATACCTCACGGTTCCTCCTACGTGAGGTATCTAAAACACTGAGACTCAGAGAAACAGGGTAGAGCAGTGGTTGCCAGGAGCTGAGGAAACATAAACAGTGTTCAGCGGTATGAAGTTTCAGGCATGTAAGATGAATAAGGTCCAGAGAACTAACACTGTCCCTAAGTTAACAATGCAGCATCCTGTGCTTAAAATTTTATTTACACTAGATCTCATGTTAAATGTTCTTCACGTAATAAAAATAAACAAGACTTTTTTTCTTTTACAGATTTGAATTTTGCTACTTGGTTTTAACTTAAAATATTTCATTAAAACCCCTTCTCTCAGGGAGAGGAGTGTAGCTCAGTGGTAGAGTGCTTGTCCAGCATGTGCGAGGCCAGGAGTTTAATCCCCAGTGCTACACAAATAAATAAATGAATAAATAAATACCCTCCTTTTGTGCCAATAGACTCCTTAATACATACACAGCGTGCTAAATAGCATCCATTGATCAATCCAGATAGGTTCATCAGTGAGGTATTTTTATGGATTACAGGACAAAGGTGTGAAAATATTAACCAATTTTACACATTTGTCTTCCTTTTTTTAATCGAAGAAATTACTTTAAAATTGTCACTTGTGTGTACAAAAAATATTCTTAAAAGCAAGGACTTAAAAGGCAAGTCATTTTAAGTTAAATTTTAATAACAGGAAAAGAGGTGTTATTATGGCTGAAGGATAAAATTTTTTAAACTTATTGTGAAAGCTTAAGAAATGTGCAGATTACTTTCCAACAAATCACCAATGTTAGGAACATAAATACATTCAATAACTATAATTCATTGTGTATATTGACTTACATTCCTTTATTTTTATAAAGCAAAGTTAATCTAGCTAAGCAGCTTTTGCAAGATTAATAAATACTTAATATTATCCGGTGATATTTTCTTTAAATAACAGTTAACACATTAGGTTTAAGTCAGCCAGACCATTTTAAAAGGCAGTTACTACACTTATAAAATATTAATTTGAATTGGAGACCATTAGAGGACAAAGACCATTAGAATGTACATACACAAGCGAATTAAAGCTATTAAGCTTGTATTTGTTCCTGGGCACATCTGTATTATGCAGCTTCTACTCAGTTATCGCATGGGGCTAAAACATACTTTCCACTTATGAATTAAACAACAGACCTGACACAGTCATTATACAAATTTCTTCCTGGAAGATTTCTGCCTTCATGTTTTCCATTTCCTCTGACATTTTCCTTTCCAGAAAAAGTATAAATGGTGAACAATATGCTTATTTGTACTTGTTGCATCATTTGAAACTTTTAGTTTTCAATGAAACTTTATGTCGGAACAACACTTTTATCATGATTAAGAAATATATTTAATGAGAAAGAAGGTATATTTATAGGAAATAAAGAAGTTTTTAAAATGTCCATGATTTCAAAGGTAAGAGAAACAGAGAATATAAAAATAATATTTCAGCAAATGAAAAGTCCCACTTATTTAAAAGTGTTTCGATATTTGTTAGTTTATTGTTACGATAAAATACCTAGTGTGAAAACTAAAGGAGGAAAGGTTTATTTTTGCTCACAGTTTCCCAGAGTTCAGTCTATGAAGAGCTGGCTCCATTGTTTTAAGGCTGGTGGCAAGGCGGGAAGATCATGGCCGAAGAGTGTGGCAGAGGAGACACTCACCTCATGACATCCAGGAAGCGTGGAGAAAGAGAAAGAGCCAGAGAGGATGGAGTAGAGGCAGGTGTAGGGGCAGAGCCAGAGGAAGAGGCAGGACCAGATACAACCCCCAAGTTTATGCCCTGCTGATCCACACTCTTCAAGTAGGCTCCAATGCCCATTCCCATCACCTACCAATAATACTATCAAATTACGATCCCATCTGTGGATTAATCCATTCATGAAGTTGAAGCTCTCATGATCCAACTACTTCACTAGGTCCCACCCTTGAATGTCAGATTATTGGGAATCCACCAACAACAAAAGCCTCAGGACGTCTATTGACATTTAAACTGCAACCAACAAGAGAAATTAGCCAAAGTGCAAAAAATAGTTTTTTGAAAGTGTAAGATACTAATGTAAAAAATAAAGAGTAAATGATCAAAATAGTTTGAAAACAAGAAAGCCACAGTATACAGAATTTGGCCCCAGAATTTGAAATTATTTTAATAACATTTTCAATGCAGTAGTTAGCAGGCTATGGCAGTGATACCAGTTTGGGAAATAGACATAAAGACTACTATCTATACTAATTACACTTTTCCTACAAATTACACTTTTACTACAAATAATAATGCAATCTTACTAAATTAAGTATTATTACCAGATTTGGAAAAAATAAACTGCCAAATTAAATCTTCATATTCATTTAGTGAACATTATATATTATATAAATAGTTGTAAAGTAATATAACAAAATAACTTTATATAAATGTGGAAGTTTTGTTAATATACGATGTTGAAATTATTAGAAGATAGAAAGAGAAAGGTAGGAAGCAAGATGGAGAGTAATGTGTGCTACATGCAAATATTTATATAAGAAGTTATGGAATTTCTCTGAAAGAATCCATAAATCCACATAAATATGTACGCAAGTCTATGCGGACAAAACTGGTTAGCAGTTGACTCCTGCATTGCCTGGGGCAAAAGATAAAAGAATTTCGATTTTTTCTTTATATCCTCTATGGTCTTTTCAATTTTTTCATCAGGGCAAGTATTTCCTTTTCATAAAAGAAGTAAACTTTTTTGAATCACTAAAACAACTTTTGTTTATTTTTCTATCAACATTGTGGGTAAATTTGCAACAAAATTACTTTCTATAGTATCATTTCAGCAAAGTATATCTTATTAGTATGTTTATAAAATGAAACATCATAAGTTTATACATTAAATTTTCTAAATATGAATTAGAAAATATATCTGAACATAAATATTTTTAAAGTATATTATCCTTATTAAAGCAATCATTTATGTGATCACTTATAGTTAAAATATAGTTTAGGAATATTGCAAAAATTAACCCACATGTATTTGCCTGGCTTTTTTTTTTTTTTTTTTTTGATAGTTGGCCAATTAGTTTGACTTTTTTTAAAGAATGTGATATAACTTATGGATTTTCAAATTCCACTGATTAGTCAATAAGTAAATAATTTTTGATAAGCTGTGATGTGATAACATTGCATTAAGTGCAGGGGATAAAATGGTGAACAAAAATTCTGTGTCTCTGCCTCAAGAGATTTCATTCCTATCGAAGGGTATAAACTTGAAAATATATTTAGATAAAAAGGGCATACAGCTAAAAATCTGGGTAGAGGGATGAATGCCCTGATAGTTTACAGAAACAAGCAAAGTACCTCTCACGTGGAATTGAATGCTATACATAATGTGTTGAGTGTGATGTTGAGGCATAAAAACGATTGTGGGTGTTTCCAGCCTTCCAGGCTTGTTCCCTGCCAGCCTTCACAAATCCAGAGGAAGGTTGTCTTCCTGCCCCACAATGTATCAGAGGCACCCAGAAGAAAACCATATCTTTTCCAAACTTTTTGTCTCCCTTATGTTACTGTGAATTGAACCCAGGGCTTCCCACATGATAGGTCAACACTCTACCACTTAGCAACATCCCATCCCTTTATGTTTTCTTTGAGACAAGATCTCAATAAATTGCCCAGCCTGGCCTCAAACTTTCAGTCCTCCTGCCTCACCCTGTGGGATTACGAGTGTGTGCCACCACTGAGCCATTCCCAAACTCTCAATAGATTATTATCAAAAGGCTTTACTCCAGTTAATTGTTGTGGGATCCATAGCAAGTAATGATCTATGAGTTTATTTCTGAATTCTCAATTATATTTCATATGTCTATCTTGCTTAATGTAGCTTTGTAGTAAATTTTGAATCAAGAATCATTCAACTTTATTCTTTTTCAAAGTTATTTTGGATATTTTGGCTTCATAATATTCTTTATGACAAGGTAGTAGCACCGTGTCAATTTTGAAAACACAAAATTAAGTTTTGGTAGGGAATGCACTGAATCTTAAAATATTGTGGGAATTGTTTTTTTCTCAACAGATTTAATGTTCTTATACATGAACATGAGTTATCTTACCATTAAGTTTTTTTGTTAATTTTTTTCTTTTAGTTTTCAGCGTACAAGCCTTTCCTTCTTTTGTTAAATTAATTACTGAATCTTTTTCATTTTACATGTTATTGTAAATGGAACTGTTAATGTTTTTTATGTTAATGTTTCATTGTTCATTGGAAGTATACAGAAGCAATCTTACATCTTCCTAAATTCACTTTTTTAAATGTTAAGTTATAAGAGGTTTCTATGTGTGCAAGATCATGTCATCTACTAATAGAGATAGTTTTGTTTCTTTCTTTCCAATTAGGATGACTTTATTTCTTTTTCTTGCCAAATTGTCTTGGCTAGAACCTTTAGTACAGTGTTGGATTGAAATTTTGAGCAGGGCTATCTGGTGTTTTGTTTTGTTTTGTTTCATTTTTCTTGAACACGAGGGTAGAGCATTCAGTATTTCATTAGTATGTAAAATGTTAGCTTTGGGATTTTTTAGATGTCCTCTATCAGGCTGGACAAGATTCCTTCTATATTAATTTATCCAGTATATTATCATAAAAGAACATTGCATTTTGTTAATTATTTTGTCTTTTCAAATACTCTTGCCTTTTTTTGGCATATATTCTATTCAGATGGTATATTGTTTATTTTTGAATGTTAAACGTAGCTTGTCTTTCTTCAGTACATCTGCTTGGTCGTAGTAAATATCAATCCCCCTTTACATATTACTGAATTTTTTTGTTAGTTCTTGTCAAAGGTTTTGTGTCTAGCATCTATATTCACAAGCTGTTTTTTCTATACATTTCCTTTCCTATAATGTTTTCCATATTAGGGTAATACTAGTCTCATACAAAGAGTTGGGAGTTCCATGCTCTACTTTTTAATTTAATTGGTGACTATTTGTGAAGGATATTTATTACTGTGTCATAAATGTTTGATGGAGCACACCAATGAATGCTGTCTGGGATTGAGGCAATCTTTGTGGAAATAATTTCATTGCTAATTTAATTTCTTTAATTGTTTCTAGTTTATTTACTTTTTCTTAAGTCATCTGAATTATATTGTCTCTTTGTAGCAGTCTATTTCATCTAAGTTATGAAATTTGTTGGCACACAATTGTCACAATATTCCTCTATAAACCTTTTATCAGTGCCTGTAAATTTAATAGTGATGTTCCCTTTTGCTTTCCTGGTTGTAGTAACTGGAGTCTGCCTTGCTTTTTGTATTTCTTCTGCTCTTTCTAGCTAAAATTTTGTGCCCTTTGTTTGGCACCTCAAAACTGTATTTTGTTTCACTGGTTTTCTCTTGTTTCTCTATTATTTCCTCTCCTCTTTCTACCTAAATTTTTGTTACTTTTGTTCAACATTCAAAAACTTCATTTTATTTCATTGGTTTTCTCTGTTGTTTTTCTGTTATCTATTCAATTTTTTGTCTATTTTAACCTTCATTATTTTCTCCTTTCTGCTTATTTTTATTAGAGCTTATTTCGACCCGAGTTTTCATTTTGTAGTTTCATAAAATAGAATGAAATATTATTGATTTAGGGTCTTTTAAATTTTAATATAGATATTTGCTATTACTAATTTCTCACCAAGTACTATTTTAATTCTAGCCCATAAATTTTGTTATGTTGTGTATTCAGTTTCATTCACGTTTTCTCATTTATCTTTGATTTTTTTCTTTGATTCATTGGTTAAGATTCTGTTAATTTTCACATATTTAGAATTTTCCAACCTTCTGTTATTGATTACTGATTCCATTCTACAAGGACAAAAGAAAACACTTTGTATGATTTTGATCTTTGACTTTTAAAGTCTTTTATTATGATGTAATGTATAGTCTATCATTGAGCATCATTCAGCTTTACTTCAGAACAAGGTTAGCTCGAGTTGGTTTTCAGTGTTGATCCTTGTTAATCTCTCTTTTATTGTTCTATTAAGATTGAAAGCAGGGTACTACTGAAGTTTCTAACACTTACTTTTGAATTATCTGTCTCTCTGTAATTCTTTCCATTTTTGCTTTATATATTTTAGATCTCTGTTTCTTGGTGTGCATACATTTATTCTGTACTTGTTATGTCCTCTTGATGGATTGATCCTGTTAGCATTTTATGTCTTTGATAACAAATTTGTCTTAAAATCTATTTGTTTGTATTAGTATGCTCAATCTAGCTCTCTTATGGTTACTGTTTGTATGATATGTATATTTCTTTCTGTTTAATTTAAATTCATTTGTATCTTTGAATATAAAATATACCTTTTAGACAGCACATAATTGAATCAAATTTTATGCATTATGAAAATATCTAATTTTAATTTATATAATATTTTAACTAAATATAAATCTAATAATGCCATTTTTTCATTTAAATTAACCAGGATAAATTCAACAGGATAAAATAAAAATAATTTAGAATAGTACATAAACCCATTACTCTATCTCACACATCCTATTTTATTGTATATTTTTACATGTTATTCTTTAATTAGTTAAAATAGATGTAAAACAAAATTGGAAATTTTATCCATTTGTAAGTTTTGATTTAGTGGCATTGATTATATTTGCTGGATTTGGCAATGATCACCAATATCTATTTCCAAAATCTTTTATTACCTTCAATAGAAAGTGAAACTACTTAAGCAAGCCCGCTTGATCCATCCTCCCATCTTTATAGTAATCTCCAGTATATTTTCTACTTTTGCAATTTCTTTAGTATTTCATATAAGTGGTATCATACAATATTTATGCTTCTAAGTCTGGCTGGCTTATCTCAATAAGTTTTTAAGATTTATATATATTGTAGTACTCATCAGAACTTTGTTTGTTGCTGAATAATACTTCTTTATACGAATATATTTTCATTGCCCATTCTTCTGTGGATAGAGATTTTTGTTGCTTCCAATATTTGGTTACTATGACTAATGAATATTGCCATTTAAGTATCTATTTGAGGTCCTGCTTTCAATGTTTTTTTTTTGGAGTATGTATCTGAGAAGAGTTGTTTTTGATTCATATGGTGATTTTATGTTTAATTTTTGAAGAACTGTGTACCTTTTCTGTAGAACCATCTCTATTTTACATTCCCATCAGCAGTACATGAGGAATCATATTTCTCAGAATTGTCACAAACAATTAATTTTTTTCCAATTATAGCTATCCTAGTAGGTATGAAATGATATATCATTGTAGTTTGATTTGCATTTAATTAATGACTAATGATAAAAACTGTTTTCCTATGCTTATTTGTCATTTGTAATCTTCTATGGACAATGGCTACACAAGTCTTGTGCTAATATTTTAATTGTCTTTTTCTTTTTTTGTGTTAAGCTGTAGGTATTCTTTCTGTATTTTGATTATTAAACCATGATAATGCGTGTGGTTTATGTATATTGTATCCCATTTTATAGGTTTTTTCACTTTCTTGATAATACTATTTGATGCATAAAATATTTTAATTTTGATGATTTTAATTTATCTATCTTTTTTGTTGTTCTTGCTCATTTTGTGGTGTCATGTACACAATGCAATGTCAAATTCATGATCAAGAATATTTATCCCTATATAATCACCTAAAAGTTTTATGAGCTTTGCTTTTATATTTAGAACACTAATTCATTTGAGTTAATTTCTAATATAATGTAAAGCAGAGGTCCATATTCATTGTTTTGCATATGGAAATACAATTGTTACTTCTCCATTGTGGACAAGACTATTCTTTCCTCTGTTAAATACATTGATGTCTTTATTTAATATCAATTATCCATAGAGATATGACTCTATTTCTGAATTCCCACTTTTATTAGACAATTCAATATGTCTCTCTATGTGCCAGTTCCAGAATAGTTTGATTTTTTTTAGCTTTGTATTAATTGAAAAGCATGTGCTTCTCTTGGCTGTTTGGTAGCACTTGCAATTGCATAGGAACTTGAGGACTAGCATTTCAATTTCTGTAAAGTACTGTGAGATTTTTTATAGAAATCACACCATATCTGTAGATTACTTTGAATAGTACTGGCATAACAAAAATTTTAAATCTCCTTATCTTTGTATACAAGTTATCATTAACTTCTTTCAATAATACTTCCTTGAATAAATTTATTTCCAAGTATTTTATTCTTTTAGATAATTTTGTAAATGTTATTGTTTTTCACATTTTGATTTATCATCTATATTTATAAAGGCTGTTGGCTGTAATTTTTTTGTTTTTTGGATGTCTTTCTGACTTTGTTATAAAGTTAATGTTGGTCTCCTACAATAACTTTGGAAATACTATTTTCTCTTTCATTTGTTGGAAGAATTTCAGAAGGATTTTTGTGAACTCTTCTTTAAATATTTGATAAAATTCACCAGTGAAGACATCTGATTCTGGGTTTTCTTTATTGAAGAGTTTTTATTACTGGCTAAATAATTTTGCTTGTTACATGTCAGTTAAGATTTTGTAATACATTTGAATATTAGTAATTTATATATTGCTAGGAATTTGTCCATTTCACCTGGATTATCTAGCTTTGGGAAGTATAATTATTCACAGTTTTATCTTATAGTACTTCCTGTCATTAGAGACAAGATTATTTAACAAAAAGAAAAATTGTCTATTCCTACAAATATCTAATAATTTTGATTATTATTTTTATTTGCTTTCTCTCTCAAACATCCCTCAACATTTTTCGTTTCCAGGGATCTTGATAGGTAAGTGTCATGTACAATATAAATTTTCATAATCTGAATTTTAGAAATTATTTCCAAATATCTAGGTAGGTTTTAGCATTTCAGAACTTTATTCTGAGTGAAGAAATTCAATTTAGTTTTAATAATAGTACAATTTATGTTCATAAGTAATATGTAGCTGATACACATTTCTTAGTGGTCTAAGGTCTAAGGTGAAATCTGGAATTAAACTTTTTTTTACTTTTATCCACTATTTAGGGAGCCAGGAAAATATAGATGATCTGGGACAAATATATCTTATAATATTAACATTTGATTATGCGTTATAAGTTCCTCTACACACACACACGTACACACACACACACACACACGCAATATAACTAGAGTTGATGTCTTGCCACAATAACAGCTGTCCTTTTGAAGGTCTATAATAAGTTTTAGTGTAAAAAATTTCATCACTATGAACATAGGTGATTTACTTTCAGAAAACCATGGGAATTTTTAATAATGGTTAAACAGTTACAAATTTAAGAATTGGTAAGATCATTCTTGCTATATATTTGGAATAGTGGTAAATAATATAACTAAGCATATATATCCATGAAAATTTCCCCTTAGAAATGGTAATAAGGGAATATTTTCCCTAGGATTCTGTCTTAAGAATTGCTAGAAATTCAGTTATAATTCAAATTCCCAGCTAGAGACTTTGTTCAAATGCTTAATTCTGCGACATGTACCACCATGTCCCTAAATTGTTCAAACTCAGTGTTACCAGTAAGTCTCCCACTGAAGCATGATCAGTGAGCTGGATGATGACTCACACTTTCTCTGAATCTTAAGTTTCTATTATTTAAAATAAGTCTGGGTATCTAGAGTTGTGAGATCAAATTGTGTTTCTTTGTCGCTGGAAATCCCCACTTCAGATCCTAAGAACGAGCCATTCAAAAGCTTTCACTGAGGCAAAGCACTTAATAGAAAAGCATGACTTCATTTTGGCGTGATTCGTCTTCAAATCAGGTCAGTGATTTAGATGTGAATGAGTGGATTGTTCATGGGCACCGGATCAAATTAGACTTCCATTTATTTTAAGAAATTCATTATACCAATTATGATAACCACAAAGGGATGTCTTCAGACTGTGAAGTACAAATTATAAGAACAGTAATAGCCATTGTTTAGTGTTAGATGAAAATTTCTGTGTAGCTTGCTCATTAAACTCTGCTTCCTTTTACCAAAATATTTTATGTAATATAGATTGCAGGTATAAGATACCAAACAAAAACATAATTACTGAGTGTGAAACATTTATAACAGGCTGATAAATTCAACTTATCTGCAAAATGCAATCAGGTCAAAATGTATAAAGAAAATTTCAAGTACTAAGTTTATGTTCTCAGTTGTGGACATGAATTAATTCGGCTTAAATATGTGGAAACAGAAACCAAAATTATTATATGATTGGCACTTTTATACCCATGTTTTACTAATTCAGATAGAAATACTTACCAAATACCATCATTTTGGAGAAGGGAGATGAGACAGAGTAGAACACATTTGTGTTTGACTTTATTGATTTTTTATTTTGGCTAAAACTCACAGACTCTGGCAACCATTTAACTCATTGGTAAAATATGTAAAGCATATGCATATATATGAAGATGGAAAATACTAATATTCATTGTCCATTTTTAAATAATCCTTTGAAAATATCACAAAGAAAAGTACATTATTCATACAAGTACTTCCCATTTACTCTGGTTAATCATTCCCTAATCACATATATTTTCCTCATGAACATTAGACACAGTTAAAGGAATTCTACAAAGACTACTGGCATTGGCTTGCTTGGAGTTTATATTTTATTGAAGATGAAATCATGCCTTTAGGTGAAAAATTTAATCATTTTGCCAGAATAAAAAGCAACTTACTGACAAATTCACAGACCTCATGAAAGTGTTTGGTGGTTGGAGTGTTTTGTTTTGTTTCTTTAAGTTTGAATTAACAATTTAAGTTTCTTTGTGTCCATTACATCCAAGTTACTAAGGCAGCTAGAAAAAGAAACTTCTGGGCAATATTATTTTTCCTTAGACATTATGTCAGATTGTGGAGACACTGTGATACTTGTCTATTAATCTATTTAATGAAGAACCATTTAAAGAATGATAAGCTTTTCTTCATTGGTGATTTCAGCGAGGATGACTACACAAGTTGCTTTGGCAGAACAATTACATCATGCTTGATTAATCACTGTGTTTGATAAAGTAAATATTTTGTTTTACCTTGAAAAAGTAAAGCCAAGCACACTTAGAGAAATTATTCAGCTATGAAGCAATAATTATATAAGGTAAACTCAGCAGGAGAGATTGTCTTGGCTTCTCACATGTACAATTCTGGGAGTCATTTTTTTTAGTTGGGAAGCCTGTTCATGGTTAATCTTAATACCTCGATAAGCCGGGGATATAGCTCAGCGGCACAAGTGCTTGCCTGGCAAGTGCAAGGTCCTGAGTTCAATTCCCGGTAACAACAACAAAAAATATCTGGATAAATTTTGGCACTATTATGAACATAGGCTTAAGAATGAAATAAGCATAATCTCAAATCAAGAGTTCAGAAAGACTCAACTGCTATCAGCTTTCATTTTCTGAAACTGAATAGACCCCTAATTTTATCGAAGATGACAGTAATGTTTGTTAATGATCATGATAGAATTTTAGGCCATAAATAACAGGAAAAATAAAAACAGTGACTATCTGTCATTCTTTTCGCACTGTAGATGATGGCACCACTTCCTTTTCCTTAATGTGTTATTTATGAATGAGTCAATTATGACCATCACTAATTTTTCCAACCTTTTTACAACTGACAAAGAAATTGTGGTTTCTATCTATCATACTTGTGGATGAAGCTCTAAAAATGGAAGTTGTTCTTAAAAATTAAATAAAGAATCTTGAATGAGTAGCCAAAACAGTACCCAGAAAGTACATTTGCAAGTAGATTTCTCAACTGGATCATCAAGAATGTACAAAAGTCAAGCTACATGCTACACTCCTGTTAGTATTTTTTTCTTAAATATAATTTAGGAACTGAAAACTATGTTTAAATAAAGCAGGCTAAGTGTCTCCATTGTACCTTAGGGCCTAGTCTGATTGTCTGCAGTAGAGTGAGGCAGAACTGAAAAGACCAGGAAATCAAATCAGCGTACACCAGTTGGACAGAAAACATGATAGAAGCTGAAGCTGTCTTTAAGTTCAAAGCACTGCAGTTCAAAGTTAAAGAGTATGCATTTTGCATGACTCATAAAAGTATTGGATCATCAGAATGTAGAGTATTTTGAAATGGAGCTACCCCATCTGGGTGGTGCATGCCTATAATCTCAGCACTCTGAGAGGCTGAAGCAGGATTGTTGCAAGTTCTAGCTAGGGATCTAACTCAACACAAAGGCCTTGGGTTCAATATTCAGTACCAAAAAAAAATAAATAAATAACTTATACAAGGCCACAGAGAAAAATGAACACTCACAAAAGTCAGTTGGTAGACTGAGCAATTGAGAAATAAAACAGGACACTCCTCTTTACAGGACTGGGGTGCTCTGCTCAGCAATTTGCTAAAACAGAATTTTAAGCATAAGCCTGAGATAAAGGATACATTTAAGAAAGCATATACTACCTTTTACCTCTGTTGATGAGAATGGATTGCGTACTTTAGACAATGGGTCTGAATTTTACTTTTGTAAGGAGCATAGTAAATATTTCAATCTTCATGAGCCATACAGTATCTATCACACTAGACAGTTTGTATATGAATAGTTTTGGCTGTTTTCCAATAATACTTTATTTACACAAAGTGCAGGGCCATTGTGGACAGACTAGGGATCTAGATCTTAGAACCAAAGAATTACCATGCATATGATGCACTAAGTCAGTTGTAGTTAGGCCAATGTGGTCAGCATGATTCTGCGCTAGATTTTGGATCTAGCTAGAGCAAGTGCCAGGGCTAGTTAGCTACCACCTTTCCTTTTTTCCACAGTCTCTGCTCCCAGTACTTAACCTGTTGGTCACCAGTCATCCTCGCTTGTCTTCTGGTCACTCTTCAGCCCTTGACCTGGTGTTGACCTGTCCAACATATTCTCTCCCTGGATAGTCTCCTGTAAATATTTGTTTAATTATCCACATCAAAGCTAAAAGTGTGTCGGGAAACATATTTCACCTTAGATGTTCAAATAAGAAAAATTTAATCAATAATCTACCCATACGATTGTGAAAAGATTAAAGGAACAAGCAACACATGACAAAAGGAGGGGAAATGAACTTAAGGGAAGAGACATGCCACTCAGAAAAAGGAGCAAGAGCAAGTGGTCAACAAATATATGGGAAATGTTCAACATCTGTGGCCATTAAAGGAATGCAAATTAAAATATTGCTGAGATTCTGTCTTGCACCAGAAAGAATGGCAATCATCAAGAAGTCAGAAAATAAATTCTGGCATGGCTGTAATGAAAAAGAGTCCTCCTACATTGTTGGTGGGAATGTAAACTAGTAAACCATTATGGAAATCAGTATGGAAATTTCTCAAGAACTAAAATTAGAAATTCCATATGACCCAGCTATTTGCCTTCTAGGTATCTTCCCCAAACAGCTAAAGACATCATGTTACAGCAATACATGCATATCAATGTTTGTAGCAGCAAAATTAATCATAACTAAATCCCGAAAGCAGTCTGTTTACCCATGAACAAGTAATTAGATAAAGAAAATCTGTTATCTGTATGTAATGAAATACTACTAGCCAAAGAAGGACAAATTTGAGACATTTGTAGGAAAATAGATGCATCTGGAAAATATAATCTTGAGTGAAGTAAATCAGACACACAAGCATAAATACTTCATAGTATCTCTCATTTGAGTAAGGCAAAAGTACAAGCAAAAAGCACAATAAAGGATGGCTAGAAGGAGACAAGCAGATAGATCTTGAAAATGGGAGGGGTCTAGGAGACAGAGGGTGAGGGGAGAGGGAAGAGAAAGGGGAGGGAGATACATAGAATACAGATAAGTCATGTATAGAAACCTAATAACCTCAATGAATGCAAACATTGAATAGCATAAACATGAGCTAGGACTAATAATAACAAGAATGAAAAAGGGAAAGGGGAATTAGAGAAGGAGAGAGAAAGGGGGAGGGAAGGGGATAACAAAAAAAAAACAAACTGTATTATGCACATGTACCCACTCCCCAAGATAATTGTAAACCACATGTACTGAAAACATGTACTAATAAAAAATTTAAAAAATAAAATGAGAACAAGGTGAGAGTCACAACAGTAGGGTGAAAATCAAGCGCATAGCAGATTCTGGTCTGGGTTGAATCAATTTTCTTGATTTGGAAAAATTTAATGCAGATGAATTATAGTATCTGTGAGAAGGAGTGTGTATTGTTTTCTTCCATCAGTGCCCGTCCACAGACAAACACTAAAAAGCAGACTGTAAAGAAGCTGGTGACTAGGATGACTTTCTGAACATGTGAGCCAGCACATATTCTCAGCCCATCCTCTGAGGGTGCAATGGCATTGTTAGACTTGGTGGCTGTTGGGAAGTGCAGCAAGCATGAGGTCCTTTTCACAAGGGCATTCTAGTCATCGCCATGCATAATATCCTTCTCGTCATTATCACACACCAATGTGAGGTCCTCAACATGCCACCCTTGCAGATGTGGAAGAGTCACTTGGTTACCAATGCGAGGCTTATGTAAAAGTTTTCTTGCTTTGCTCACAGTTCCTAGGATACCTGAGGGTTCACAGATACCCTGGCATGGGACTTCGGAGTATAACCTTAAAAAAAATAACAGCAACAACAAAAAACAGTTTTGAATAGAAAACTTGGCAACAACAACATCAACAATAAAAACAGCTAGAAAATGTGAAGGTGTTTGCCTTTTTGTAGTAAAATTAAGAAGATGGTAAGGGTTGAGCCCAGTACTCCTGTCATAAGTAGTAACTTCTAGAAATTGCAAGGTCAGAAACCATTACAGTTTAATTACACATAAGTCTAGCTATGTATCTTTTTAATAAACACACTGTAAGCTTTAGTTTTAAATATTGTTGATTGAGACTATCTTTTCTAAAATTCCTTCCTTACATATATACTTAAACTAGGAAGTAATCTTTCTCATGCCATATTATTTTAACATGCTGGTAATTTTCTAGCTGTTTTCTAATATCTTCCTTGACTCTAATTTAACTTATTCAGAATGTATTATTATTTAGAAGATCAAAATTATACTTTAATACCTTAGCATGTATCTCAAATTTTTTATATTGTGGTAGATTTACTGATGGATGATCTTGAGATTACCTGTAAATATTTTTTTCTGGACATGTTTTAAATTTATTGTGTATACTGAAAGTATACAACACGATGCTATGGGATACATATAGGAACCAAAAAGGTTACTATAATGAATTAAATAACTATATCTATCATCTCATATTGATACTCGGTTTTTATAGCTATTTATGTTGCCCAGTTGTTCATGTACCAGAAATCTCAGCTATAGTACATTTTATTACTTATCATTCTCACATTGTACATTAAAATTCTAGATTTGTTCATCTTACAGATCTGTACTTTGTATTCTTTGACTTACACTTCTGTTTTCTCCGTCACCCCTTGCCTCTGATAATCACTGTTTTCCTCTCTGTTTGAATTGGTTTTTCGCTTCCCTGTGAAATGAGATAATAAGATATAACTGAATATTCTTTCAGCCTGAAAAAGAATGAGATTTTACCATTTGCTGTAATATTGATGAACTTAAGAACATTATGCTAAATAAAATAAAAAAGACACAGAATGACACAAACATATTACATGATTTAAACTTTTCTGAATATAATCCATATGAGCTACTAAATGAACACTAAATTTATATTGGTATTCTATATTTTTTAAACACAATTACTTGGATGTTTAATAGTATGAAAATGAAGATGCAAAAACATTTTTAGACCATGTGCAAGCTGTTGGCAAAAGTGTCAATAGAAAGAAAAATGCCATTCTAAGTCTTTCCTTTGGCTAAGAGCAATTTATAATCTGAGATTCTGGACACAATGACTGTTGGTCAGAGTTCCAAGCATTTGCACCTGAAAAGACACTGGTCACATAGAAAGATAAAGGTCTTGGAACTGTAGATGTCCAAATTGCACTGTCCAGACCAGTGTCTACTCTTGGGGTTTCTTATCAGCATATCCATTTCTTTTGCCAACAAATCTTGTTCAGAATTAGGTAATCAAATTTACCTTGGACACAAAGAACAGAAATGCTTTGATATCTTAAAAGTAAAAAGATTCTGGTCTGTGAGGAAAAAGAGTTCTAATTAGACCCTAACAAAAAAATACTACGAAAATCTGTGCCTACCAGTTTTAAATGCAGAAAGAAACAGAACTTTTGAATGTGGCTTTATGGTATTTTTAAATGGTTTAATAATTACTAATGCTTCCTTACAGTATTTTATGTGACATTTTGGCCTTCTCTCAAAGTGATTTTAAAGAATGAGCCTTATAATTTTAATATTCATGTCCATATGTAAAGAAATAAGATTGAAACTGTCCATGACAATCCAAAGTATTTTATTCTGAATTATGTACTACAGTATAGGTTAAAATTGATTTCTAAAACCAGATATTTCCTGGGGGAAAAAAAAAAAACTTTCTCCTAATTCTAAGGACAAAAGTACTAAGCATAGAGATACTTCATATATTGCTGCAAAAGGCTGCATTATGTGCATACCGAAAAGAGCAACTAGGTTTTTTAATGTAAGAAGATTGACAGTATATTGGATAGTTTCATATTTTTGTTAGTCTTTTTATTTTTATTACTTTTTCTATTTGTTTTCTCTTCCTCCCAGGTATTCACCTGGAATCTGAGCTAGTCAGCGTAATAAGAAATCCAAGCTTGAGGCAAAAATATTCTCTGAGAAATTACGTCAATGCTGGCATGCATTTATTTCTTATAAAGAATAATTGCTTAAAATGATTAAGTAAACCAACTTGAAGTAGAGATAAGGTATTCATTGGAATTTAAAATATGGAGTAGTATTATTGAAATAACAAATGGAATCTCATCTAGTTCAGTGTACAATCAATCCCAGAAGTGTTTCTCTTTTGAAAGAAAAAAGTAATCAGTTAAAATATGCTATAGAAATTACAACTAATAACCAGTGACTTCATAAACTCATGTTTCATAAAGAGTAATCTCCTTTCTTTGGTGAAAGTCTAAATAACTAAATGATCTTTCTCTTCATTTGGTGCGGCAGGTGAATGAAGCAGAAAATGCAAATTCAGTAAAACAGAGCTAAATCAAATTTGCACAAAATAACCCAAAAGTTATTGTTGACAGAAATTTTGTGAAATGGTTTAATACAATGTCATTCTGTTCTTATTATTGCATGACTCTCTATTTTAAAAAGTTGAGCAGTTATTTCTCTTTATATCAGTAGAAAACAAGTGCATTTCTGTATCAGGACAGTGGATTATTTTCTGCTTGTAGGGCCCATATTTTACTTGTTTCAATTTTATACGACAGAGAGACTAACATATGACCTTAATACTAGTCAGATTAAATATTGTAACTACAAGGTGTTTTTGCTTTTGAGAATTAGGAAGAAATATGAATTCAAAAAAGCAAACTCTGTCAAGAGTTTAAAATTCATCCTGATTTATCATTCCAACTATTTATTTAGTTCCCACTTTGTTGTCTGTAAGTATATGTTTTGATTGCACTCATTCTCCTGAATAAGATAGCAGTGGCACTTCTGAAATAGGAATCCAAATATTTCTGGTATATTAGGACAAAGACTTCTTGTGAACACCGATAAAATTTATCACATTTTATTCACTTGTAGTTTATATTTAAATATTGCTTCTATATGTGTAGGAAAGCAGGATCTTCCAAATGCATACTGCCTAGCCTAATTCTGAATCAATGCTAATGGTTCTGGACTGAGTGTGAGAGATATTTTATTGCAAACTACAACCTTCAACATCATACATGTGTCAGTATTTTTATTGCTTAATGATTTCCTTCCTTTCTTTCTCTCTCTGTCCATGTGTTCCTTCATTCCTTCCTTCTTTCCTGCCTTCCTTCTTTCTTTCTTTCCTTCCTTCACTTCTCTTTTGCAAATTATAATCATAATAAAGCAGTAATATTTGAGAACTATGTCTAAGAAACACAATATAGATGGGTAATGCATATTCTGTGATATTATAGTTTGCTTTGGAGTCATGGAAAGATTGATACACTATACACCACAAATCACTATAAATTTCAAATCAACTTTGTCACCATAGGTATTTGTGTTATAGAATTTCTAAAACTCATGAAATTTTCATACCTTTGGTCAAATAGCAAGAGCAGGAAATAACAAAGATTCTTTATTTGGCCAAATGTTAATCAGGCTTTTGAACCTTCTCTTAGGTCCGTTAGTGTACTTCTTTATAAAATCCGGCTTTAGCGAAGAACCTGTCTAAGTCAGTTTAGTCAGAACTTTCTGTCCTGGGTTTCTGTTCATCCTTGAAATCTGATCAGGTTCTTTATTTTCCACTTTTCTGCGGGTGATACCTGATCACTGTGGCCTGACATCAGCAAGAATTTTTTTAGGTCTGTTTAGGCAGAATCCCCTTTGCCCCTGATGTTTTGTCTTAGTAATTATCCACAGATTCCCAGTGTGTTCCTTGGTTATAAATTCACACCTGTGCATTTTGTACTCAAGTTGAGTCCAGTCTCTATCTCTCATTGCAGTGGTGACTACAGTTATCATAAAAACCCTGAATAAGGTTTTCTTTTTACCTTACATTCAGAAAAATCCCTTAATATACTCACTGTAACAAAAATAAGGAAGAAACAAAGAATAAATTTATCTTCCATTATTTTACATCACAAAATTAAACTCTCTCAAATAAAGATGAAAAGGAGGAGTAACATGCATTTCGGTTCATTTTAGTGAAATAAATTACTTTTATATATTAATGTTTGAATAATTTGTAACCAAATAATTATTTCTGGGGCCGGTGAGATGGCTCAGCGGCGTAAGCGCCTGCCTTGCAAGCGCGAGGGCCCGAGTTCGACTCCCGGAACCCACATACGAAAAAGGGGCCGGTGATATCGCTCAGTAGCACGGGTGCCTGTTGGCGCGCGAGGTCCTGAGGTCGTCCCCCTGGTACCCACAAAAAAAAAATAATAATTATTTCTGTGGCTAATTTTTACTCTTTATAACATCAATTGGCCCCCCATCCAATAATTTAATATTAAGGTTTTTAGGAGCTTGTTTAATGGGGATTTTTCTTATGCTCCATTTTATGGGAAGAATTCTTTACAGTCTGTATTCTTGAAGGACCTATTTTGCTTTTCCCTTTTGTTGTTATTTGTAACATCACAAATCTGTGCATATTGTGTATTTACGTGAAAACATTACAGAGTAAAACACACATTCCATTAGTGTGTGAAAAGGAACTTCCTTCTCCTTTAGAGAAACTTGTAATTTTCAACTTTAAAACCCTCTCCCCAGAGTGAAAGGAAACCTTTTTATGTCTTACTATAAAAGAAAGAATGTGTCTATGTCAAGATTTCCTTAATAACCAGGACCAGTTCTCACTGTCTTTAAATGAAGAAGGGTCAAGGGTTCACAAGGTTAATAGCATGTGACATTCTCTCCCAGGGTCTGAAACGATGAACAGGTATTTGAAGAGGAAAATTTACTTTACATGTTGTGTTAAGGTAGTTTTGAATGTACCTTATTCTTTTCCTATTGATCAGTGCTAGTATGGAAATGTATATTTTTCTTCAATTTGTATTTTTCATTAGTATAGTACTCATTTGCATTACACAGTGGTTTCATTCTGCTTGGAGAGTTGGTGCATGTACATAACACATCTCAATTCTTTGTTCATCCTCTTGAGCTCCCCTCCTTCCCTCTCTCTTCATCTCATGGTCCCCTCTCAAACTGCAAAAGATCTACCTTCCTGAATCTTATTGTCAGTGTTTTATTTTGTTCTTTATTTATATTTTGGCTTTCTCATGTAAGAGAAACAAAGTGATATTTAAGCTTGTGTGTCTCATTTATTTCACTTAACATTAAGTACTCAAGGTGCCTTCATTTTCCTACAAATGACTTGAGTTTATCGCTTTTTATGGCAGAGTAGTACTTGCTTTTGTATAAATACCGCATTTTCCTTATCCCTTCATCTGTGGATGCACATATAGGCTGCTTCCAAGATTCAGCTACTATGAATTATGCTGCTGTGAACATGGGTATGCATATATCACTGTAATGTGATGTTTTTAACTCTCAGGAAGATACATAAAATGGTAATAGCTAGATTAACTGGAATTTCTAGTTTTAGGCTTTAGAGGAATCTCCATAATGATTTCCATACTGATTGTACTACTATACATTCCTACCAACAAGGAGAAGTGTTCCTTTTTCCCCTGCAGCCTCACCAGCATTTGTTCTTATTTGATTTCCTGACAATAGCCATTCTTTCTGAAGTAAGATGGACTCTCAGTGTTGGAAATTTATATTGCTCAAACTCATATTACATAACTCGTGAATTGTACTCCAAGGAAGAATATTATAATTCATTTAATTTTCTCTTCAACAGTTGCATAAACATACTAAAGTATATTTCTTATTCAAATCAGCAACTAAAAATTAGAAAATCAGTGGTTAAAATTGAAATAAGGACCCCTCCATACATCCAGAGGGCCTGGGCCAGCCTTCAAAATTGCTGGTGACACAGTAGGACCCCAGCTGGGGCGCACACGATGGACAGGTGGGACCAGCGGCCAGGAAAATTCTGAAGCAGCAGTAACAATATGAGCCAACAGTTGGTTCACATCAATACTCCTAGGCTAGTCAGCCCGGGAGAATCCAGGACTCAGCAACCGGTCCACAGGAGGAATCCAGGTGACTGGTCCTTCTTCCTAAATGATGGGACCTGGTGACCAGGGGAGCACCAGCCACACAGTAGTAGTAGGACCATGACTAGGGCTTACACAATGGACAGGTGAGACTAGTGAGATTGAAAAGACTGAAGTATGAACCAATTGGTGGCAAGTTTGGTGAACCAGCATTGTGCTTATGGACAAAGACACATAGAATAGAAGCAGGTGGGTAGGGCAGCCCTCTTTTATTCTCTATCTTGCTTTTTTTTTTAATTTATTTTATCTTGATTTATTTTTGTTTTTATCTTACTTTATTTTCCTTTTCCTCCTTTCTTTATTCCCAATTTTTTCTTTTGTTTTTTTTCTTCCTTTTTATTCTCCTCTCTTTCTTTAGTTTTCTTTTTTTTCCCTTTTTTCTAAATGGCTGGGGAGAACTCCAGCCACACAAGACTAATTCCATCCCCCAAACCCAAAGACCAAGTTCAGATTATCCATTGAATACTCCTTCATTCTTTCTTTTCTACCCCTGTCTCGTTTCCCAAACCTTGCATGATCATCCTTTGTCCTTCAGCTTTGCTTCTACCTCCTTTCCAGTTATCTTTGTTTTATACAATATCCTCCCTAAATTTCCCCACCACAGGGTAAAACCACTCTACCAAGGGGAAACACTTCACAAAACTAATTTATGACTGTTTCCATTATATAGCTATAGACTTTGCTGCTATTGTCTAAAGTACAAAATCAACAGTTACCAAAGTTTGTCAATTTCTAAATTGTGCTTGATGCTATTGTTTTTGCTAATTGTACTATTTTAGCTAGGATGTCATATCCGTTGTAATCAGTTGTTCTCCCTTCTGTAACAATACAGGGAAGCTCTGGGGTAATAACCTTACCACAGCCTAACATCAAAGGACTGGGGACTGAGCAAAACAGATGCCGACATCCCACTCTCAATTAATTGGAAAGGTAGAATCCTGGGACAGACACAAACTAAGAACCTCCTACACACAGAAGACATCCCTGAAGAACAGACTTTTCATAGAGAGGCCTTGACACTAGTGATATAGTTATTTACTACAAGAACTCACAAGCATCATCAGAGAAAAGAATTAAAAACATTTTTTTTTGAAATCCAAATGGCAAGACATAATCAAAATGCAATCTCAGACTTCCAGCCCACCCAGAACAAGTACAGGAGACATCAACATAGAAGAAATTGGAAGACACACCTGAAATTTCTGAAAATATAGCAAGTGAAGTAAAGAAACAAAGCCTTCAGGCTATACAGGAAATCAGATCAGAAATAATCTCTCAGGTAAAAAAAAAATGACAATCATAATGAAGGAATTGCTCAGCATACCTAGAGAAGACATAGATAAAAAAATATAGAGGAACAGAGGAAAATTATGGAGACCTTGAATGAACAATATAGGAAAAAAATAGAATGCATGAAATAGATTCAAAGAGATATCCAGGAAATTAAAAACTCCATTGAAAGCTGGCAAAACCCCTTGAACGAAACTGGAGATACACTTTCAGACCTTGAAGACAGGATTGTGGCTAGCAATCACAAAAGGAAAGATTTCTTAAAAATAACAAGGGACCAGGAAATAACAAATCACCAGCTCCAAGATGATGCAAAGAAAAACAATATAAGACTGATAGATGTCAATGAAAAAGCAGGAGTCAACACAAATGCCATAAAAAAGACTATTTTCAGGAGTAATAGCAGAAAATTTCCCAAGCATGGGAACAGAATCTGACATACAGATAACTGAGGCATATAGAACTCCAAAAGTCATAACCAAAATAAACCTACACCCAGACATAAAATAATCAATTTCCCAGAATATTCAGCACAAAAACAGAATACTAAAAGCTGTGAGAAAAAAGAAACAGATCACCTATAAAGGAAAATTCATTAGAATCATGGCCGACAATTCAACACAAACACTCAAGTCAAGAAGAGTTTGGAGTGAAGTATTTAAAGTCCTGAAAGAAAACAACTTCCAACCCAGATTGATGTACCCTGCAAAACTCTCTTTAACAATTAATGGAAAAATAAGATACTTCCATGATAAAGAACAACTGAAGAAATTCATGACCACCAAATCAACCTTATAAAGAGTACTGAAAGATATTCTAGATAGACATAAAAATGACCACAACTCCAAGAACAACATCAGAAAGAAACCACCAGGCAGGAAAAACAATTAAACTGAGGGGGAAAGCAGGGAACTAACAACAGGAAAATAACAGGACAGCGATAAGCCAACACATATCAGTTATAACCATCAAGGCAAATGGCCTCAATTCACCAATCAAAAGAAACAGATTGGCAGAATGGATCAAGAAACAAGATCCAACAATGTGCTGTATACAAGAAACACATTTAACTCAGAAAGAAACTCATATACTGAAAGTCAAAGAATGGAAAACAATACTCCATGCAACAGGAACCTAGAAAAAAGCAGGGGCAGCTATTCTGTTTGCAGACAACATGAACTTCAAACTGAAAATGATCAAAAGAGAAAAAGAAGGTCATCACATAATTGTTAGGGGAAAAATTCAAGAGGAAAAGATAACAATCATAAATATAGATGCACCAAATATGGGAGCACCCAACTATCTAAGACAAATATTAATAGACATGAAAAATCAAATAAGCAATAACACAATTGTAACAGGAAACCTTAATACCCCATTGTCACGAAGAGATAGATCAACTAAATAAAAAAATCCGCGAGAAAAACAGAACTGAATCAAATATGTGAACAAATGGACTTAGTAGATGTTTACAGTGTTCCACACAACAACATCAGAATACACATTCTTATCAGCTGCACATGGGATGTTCTCTAAAATAGAACATACACTACCCATAGAACATGCTTAAGAAAATACAAAGGAACTGAAATTATCCCATGCATATTATCTGACCATAGTGTAGTGAAACTGTAAATTAATAGAAAAAGAAGCCACAAATATTCCATAAACATATGGAAATTAAATAACACCCTCTTGAAAAACTAATGGGTCACAGATGAAATTAAAGAATAAATTAAACAATATCTGCATTCAAACAAAAATGCAAATACAATGTACTGGAACGTGTGGGATGCAATGAAAGAAATCCTGAAAGGCAAATATATAGCAGGGAATTCTAACATCAGGAAAACAGAACGAGCACAAATAAACAACCTAATGTTGCACCTCAAGTTTCTAGAAAATGAAGAGCAAATCAAGCCCAAAGCCCATAGAAGTAAGGAAAGTATAAAGATCAGAGCAGAAAATAATGCAATTGAGACTAAGGAAACAATACAAAGAATTGACGAATTGAAGAGTTGGTTCCTTGAAAGAATAAACAAAAAGGATAGACCCCTAGCCAACCTTAGCAAAAAAAGGAAAGATAAAACTCAAATTCATGCAATGAGGAATGAAAAGGGTGAAATCACTACCAATCCTGTGGAAATTCAGAAGATCGTCAATACCTTCTTCAAAAATCTTTACTCGCATAGGATGGAAAACACAGAAGACGTGGACAGATTCCTAGAAATGTATGAATTACCAAAGCTGAATCAATAATATGTAAAAATTCTGAATAATCTAATATCAGTTAATGAAATTGAAAATGTAATTAAAAACTTACCAACAAAGAAAAGCCCAGGTCCTCACGGATATACTGCTAAATTCTAAAAGAAATTTAGAGAAGATTTAATGCCAACACTCCTCAAACAATTTAATGAAATTGAAAAGGAAGAAATTCCCCCTAACTCATTCCTGGAGGCTAGTATTATACTGATACCATAACCATAGAAAGACCCAACCAAGAAAGAGAACTACAGGCAGCCTCCCTAATGAACATAGATGCAAAAATCCTCAATAAGATACTGGCAAATGGAATGTAGCAAATCATCAAGAAGATTATACATACGTCATGACCAAGTGAAATTCATCCCAGATATGCAGGGATGGTTCCACATATGCAAATCAATAAATATAATATGCCATATCAAAAAGTGAAAGACAAAAATGGCATGATCATCAGAATTAAACCAAGCCTGTGAGGAAATGGACTTGGTAGATGTCTACAGAGAGTTCCACCCCAAAACATCAGAATACATATTCTTCTCAGCTGCACATGGGACATTCTCCAAAATGGACCATATACTAGCTCACAAAACATGTTGTGGTAAATGTAGAGGAATTGAAATCATTCCATGCATACTATCTGACCACAGAGCAGTGAAACTGGAAATCAATGACAAAAGAAACCACAAAAACTACATAAACACATGGAACTTAACACCGATCTAAGCAACCAATGGGTCACAGAGGAAATTAAAGATGAAATTAAACAGTATATACAATTAAGCGATAATGCTGATATTACATACTGAAACTTATGGGACACAATAAAAGCAATGTTACGAGGGATATTTATAGTAATGAACTCTCACATCAGGTAAACAGAACAAGCTCAGATAAATAACCTAATGTTGAACCTCAAACTTCTAAAAAAGAAGAATAAATTAAACCCAAAGCTCATATGAGGGAGGAAATTGTAAAGATAAGAGCAGAAATTAATGCAATTGAGACTAAGAAAACAATAAAAATCCATGAATCAAAAAGTTGATTCTTTGAAAGAATAAATAAAATTGATAAACCATTAGCTAACCTCCTCAAAAAAGGAAAGAAAAAACACGAATTCAAGCAATTAGGAATGAAAAGGGGGAAATCATAATGGATCCTAAAGAAATTCAGGAGATCATCAATACCTACTATGAGAACCTATATTCTAATAAGATGGAAAACACAGAAGAAATGGACAGATTACTACAGACAATCAAGTTGCCAATATTAAATCAAGGAGATATAAAAATTCTAAATGACCCAATATCAGCCAATGAAATTGAAAATGTTATTAAAAATTTACCAACAAAAAAAGCCCAGGCCCTGATAGATTCACCATTGAATTTTGCAAGAAATTCAAAGAACTAATGGCACTAATGCCAGAACTCTTTAAGGAAATTTAAAGGGAAGCAATACTTCCAAAATCATTCCTTGAAGCAAGTATTACCCTGATTCCAAAACCAGGGAAGAACACAACTGAAAAAAGAAACTACAGGAAATCTCCCTAATGAAGATAGATGCAAAAATCCTCAATAAGATACAAGCAAACGGAATGCAGCAAATCATCAAGAAGATTATACACCATGACCAAATAGGATTCATCCCAGGGATGCAGGGATGGTTCAACATATGCAAATCAATAAATGTAATACATCACATCAACAGAGCCAAAGACAAAGTTACACAGTCATCTCAATAGACACAGAAAAAGCATTTCGCAAAGTCCAACACTCATTCATAATAAAAGCGTTACAGAAAATTGGAATTGATGATCTTTACCTTCATCTGATAAGAGCTGTTTATGACAAACCAACAGCTAACATCATACTAAATGGACAAAAACTGAAAGCTTTCACTCTAAAATCAGGAACAAGACAAGGATGTCCACTATAACCATTCTTATTCAACATAGTTCTGGAAACATTAGTCAGAGAAATTAGACAAGAGAAAGAAATAAAAGCAATAAGGATAGGAAAGGAAGAAGTTAAATTATCGTTATTTGCAAATGACATGTTACTCTACATAGAAGACCCCAAAAGCTCCACCAAAAGACTTGTAGACTTAATAACCAAACTCAGCAATGTAGCTGGATGCAGTCAACATTCAAAAATCAATAGCGTTCCTGCACACAAGCAACAAACTCACAGAGAGAGAAATCAGGGAAACCACACCCTTTCCAAGAGCATCCCAAAAATGAAATACTTGGGAATCAAGCTAAAAAAGGAAGTAAAAGATCTATACATTGAAAACTACAGTACTCTGAAAAAGGAGATGGAAGAGGATATCAGAAAATGGAATGATGTTCCTTGCTCATGGATAAGAAGAACCAATGCTGCGAAAATGGCCATACTCCCAAAACTTTTGTACAGATCTAATGAAATCCTGATCAAAATGCCATTAATATACCTCAAAGAAATAGAGAAAACATTCCTAAAATTCATGTGGAACCAGAGGAGACCTAGAATAGCAAAAGCAATTCTGGGCAAGTAAGGCAAGTCAGGTGTCAACACATAATTTCCTGACCAGAAATTATGCTACAAAGCTATTGTGATAAAATCTACATGGTAGTGGCCAAAAAATAAAATAAAATAAAATAAAAACCAGACCTGAGGATGAGTGGAACAGAATAGAAGATGCAGATACAACTCCAAACACACTCAGACAAGGGAGCCAAATAGCTTCAGTGGAAGAAAGATAGCCTCTTTAATAAATGATGCGGGAAAAACTGATTTTCCACATGCTGAAGACTAAAACTAGACCAGTGTCTATCACCATGCACTAAACTAAAGTCAAAATGGATCAAAGATCTAAATAATAAAACAGAAACACTATATTTATTAGAAGAGAAAATAGGCAGAAATCTTGAAGACATAGGTGTAGGTAGAGACTTCATGAACAAAACCCAGGACACATGGGAAATACTCCAAAGAATCAATAAATGGGATCTCACCTTACTAAAAATCACTTACACAAGAAAAGAAATTACCAACAGAGTGAAAAGACAACCCACAGAGTGGGCAAAAATTATAACGATTTGTCCCTCAGACAAAGGACTTCTATCTAGAACTTATAAAGAATTGAAAAAAATCAGGCCCCCCAAATTCAAAGACCCAATCCAAAAAATGGGCATCTGAGATGAATACTTTCTTCTCAGATGAAAAAATACAAAGGGCAAATAAATACATGAAAAAATATTCAACATCATTGGTCATTCGAGAGATTCAAATTAAAACAGCACTGAGATTCCATCTCACTCTAGAAAGAATGGCTATCATTAAGAAATGAACTAATAATTAATGCTGGTGTGGCTATGGGGAAAAATGAAACCCTTCTCTACTATTGGTGGTAGGGTAGACTGGTGCAACCACTGTGGAAATCAGTGCGGAGATTTCTCAAAAAGTAGGAATAGAGGTCCCATTTGACCCAGCTATTCCCCTTCTGGGTATCTTCCCAGAAGAATTAAAAACATTATACCACAGTGATATATGTGCACCCACGTTTGTAGCAGCACAATTTGTAATAGCAAAATCTTGGAAACAACCCCAATGCCCATCAACTGAGGAATGGATAAAAAGATGTGGTATTTTTATACAATGGAGTGCTACTCAGCTCTAAAGAAGGATAAACTTGAGGTAAATAGATGCAACTTGAGACCATTCTCATAAGTGAAATAAATCAAACTCACATGTGTAAACATTGTATTGTCTCCCTAGTATAAAAAAATGAAAGAGTAAATATGATCTAAAATGTACAATAGATATTGTGAAAGTGAAAGGAAAAGAAACTGCTTAAAAGAAAAGAACAACTGGGATGGGGGAAAGCAGAAAAGAAAGAAGGGAAAAGAATATATATATATATATATTTATATATATATATAAATATATACACACAAGATAGGTAAGATAATTGTACTACTAATCTCTATTAGTTCATTGAAAAGAATGGTTTGTACTCACATTGTTTGATCAATTTTTCATGCCTATATCTTGTAATCTGAGCAACTACCTTGTAGATAACAATATGCAATGTATTAACTATTGTTAATCTCCTATTATCTTGTTTTGAAATTCTGCATCGTTTTTTCTTTTTAAAATAAATAAATTGAAATAAGACTAACATAAGAGTTTAGATAATGAAATTGAAATACTTTTTAAATTTCTCTCAAATTTCCCTGTGTACTGTGTTCCTTAATTTCAATTAAGTCTGAGCTACATTTAGAACAAGGGAGAACCATCTAACAGTTACATGATTTCTGTTAGGAATTTCCTACTTGATATATTTGCCTAGAGAAATTTTCTAAAATTTTTGTTTGGGAATGGCAAATATTTAGCTGCCCTAGCTAATTTAGGAAAGAAGAATCAGTAGGGGTAGACCACATGAAATAAGAAAGATGATGTGAAATACAGTAGCTTGTACCCTTTTGATCCAAATGGAATAACTCCTGAGGGTTGCTGCAACTTCAGAGTTACTGTGAGGTTGACTGAATGCTTCTGTCCACCCCTAGGGCCAGTCCTGCTTCCTTTTCTTTCCCCTAGAATAGGACTCCAGAGAGCATTCTACAATTCATTTCCTGCGAACTAATCTCTGACTTCAGAGTCTGTTTCTTGGAAAAATCAACCTGCAATGAAAATCATATAATTTATTATCCAAACTGAGACTACTTTTCCAAATGAAAAGACAGGTAACCAGATGGAATGCAGGTACAACAGGTATAGACTAGAATAATCCCATATGAAGTGAAACTTACATTTACTTCATCTTTGAAATATGGGCTCAACACTACCTTCCCAGTTGTGGAATGTCAGGCTATTAACTTTACTATGCCCCACTCTTCTCATGTGTAAAAGGAAAATAGTATCACCTGCTTTTCTGGAGAACTGGAAGATTTGATCTATAAAACACTGGCATATTGCTGGAGATTTAATACATGGTAGATCTTATCATCCCTTTACCCAATTAACCAATAAGAATGTGGATCTCAGAGTGATTAAGTAAACCGAAAGGTAACAAATCTCATTAAGTGAAACAGTTAAAATTCAAACTTAGTCTTCTAATTCCGTGATCCGCTCAGATAAATAATTTGCTAAACTAGCTGGGATTTTTACTGTTGTTATTATTCTGTTTTGTTTTGACATCCTGGGGATTCAACCCAGGGCCTTCACACAGAGCTACATACCCAGCACTTCAAAAAAAATTTTAATTCTAAGCTAGGATCACAGTAAGTTGTTCAGGCTGGGCTTGAATTCCTAATCCTCCTGCTTCAGTCTCTCAGTGCCCTGGAATTACAAGGGTGCAGCATCATGCCTGGCTTAAACTATCATTTTAGTACAAGTTTTCTGGTCTGTGTAAGAACTTATTCAATGAAACCAATACCCTACTCGATTATCTAAGTACCAATTCAATTAAAATTGAAAAACACAATTGAAACACACACACACACCCCTCCAACAACTTTAATAAACACAGGAATTTATTCACTCACATAACACAAAACCTCGGGATGTGCTCTATATTCGAGCCTGACTGCTGATTTCATGTCCTGGGATAGTTATGTAAGATTTTTATATCTCTCACTATGTATCCGGGCTGTTCTTTTCTCTGCTGGCTATATTTTCAGTCACACTTTTCCACATGTTTGGAAACATGGCTATTAGCAGTGCCAGGCCAACATAGACAGCAATTCTGGAGCTGCCAAAAAGAAAATTCTTTCTTTTCCAATCTCCATGCTTAAAATACTTTTTTGGTCCTTTTTTGGAACAAGAGAACATTGAAATTTTATACTGTCCTGTCTCTTTTAATCTTCTAACATTTTGTTTCTTTCCTTTCTCATCTGATATACTTGCTTTTTATTTCACTGAGAAAACGAACTCAATAAAAAGAGACATTCCTGATTCTCTCCTGACTGAATTCATCAGCAAACAGCATTTGAAATTACATTCTTGTTTTCCTTCCTTTGAGAGATGTTAGTCTGTCTGTGATTCTACCAAAAATGAAACCACATCCAATTCTCTTACCAGAGACCATTTTCCTGAAAACACTCTTCTCTGAATTCTCCTTATGATTTCCACTTCTACTGAATCATTCCCGTTATCATTTGTTTTAGAGGAAGAACTATGATTAAAATATCTCTTCCAGTGCAATGAGTACAAGAAAAAAACCTCAAAGGTTAAATTTAGCATTAAAGATCTATTCAAGAGATAAAATTTATTTTAGCACCCAGTTTAAATCTATTGAAATAATATCTTCAAAATATAGTTCTACTCATATGCATTTCATTGCTCTTTAATTGCTCTGCCTACATTCCTCCAAATAAATATACCTGCTATTGTCGTATTTTCTGTTTTCTTGGTATTCATTTTTCTCTAATAGAGAGTGAAAATTAATAATAATTATACATTTGGCTGAAAACCAAATCCTGGGCTTGATAATTACTATGTAAGGTCTCTTGTTAAAGGTACTGAAATTTAACTTACTTTAATACAATTGGTCCCAGGTGAAACTTAGTGAATAATTATTGAGAAGATGATTACTTATGTGTGGTGAGCCCATGAAGCAATATTGCCCAGGAAAATTTTAGACTGCAAATATTATCAGATTCGAGACATATATGTGTAGAGAAGCTTGTTGGTGATCTCAGAAATAGCTACTTTGGAAAATGAATTGAATTTTCAATATGTCTCTTGAGTCCATGTAATAATGGAATATTAATGATGAAGGAAGTGGAGGATGGGTCTTGATAATATAAATTACTGCAAACTTATAATCAGAGGATAGAGAAGATGGATGTATATGTAATTGTGAGATTAAAAGTACCATAATTGGATTAAAGGCACATCGAGAAGGTTGAAAAGTCAGGCAACTTGATTGAAGGTCAATCTGATTAATCAAGCTAAGCAAAGAAAAAAAAAATAATGAAGAGAAATGAACAGAGACTCAGGGATACCATAAAAGATGTCAAGACGTGCATAACAGAAGTCCCGAAAGCAGAAGAGTGAGAGGAGGGAGGAATGGAGGGAGAGAGAAGAAGGAAGGGAAGAGAGAGATAAGGAGAGAGAGACAGAGAGACAGAGGGTGAGAGAAACATACACAGAGAAAAACACAGAGATTTGAATAGTTAATAGTTGAGAACTTTTAAAAATTGATGAAAAATATTAATGTATACATTCAAGGAGTCTGTGAATTTCAGTTGAGATAAATTCAAAGAAATCCACACCTACAAATAAACTATGAGGAGCCAACAATAAAAGGAAAATTTTGAAAGCAATTAAGAGAGAAGCAATTCACTACATGCAAGAGCCTGAAGACAAATTTTTACTGATTTCTCAATAAATAGCATACATGCCAGAAGACAGTGGGATAGCATGCTCAAAGGTCTGGAAGAAAATAACCATCAACCAAGAACTCCATAGCCAGTAAAACTGTAGTTCAAAAAATAAAGAAGAAAATAAAACAATATTAAATAAACAAACAAAAATTAACAGAATCTACTACTAGTGAACTTCCCTTACTAGAAATACAAAGATGAATCCTTCAGCTTGAAATAGTATTATATTAGATAGTAACTAGCATCCATATAAACAGAAGGAAAAAATTGATAACAATGGTAAAAGTAATACCAGAGAATTTAAAGATATAAAAATGTATTTTGTATAATTTTTCTCCTATTCGATTCAACACAATAGCCTTTTTTTGATCTGTCATAAGAAGAACAAAATTGGGGACTCACTTTCCATTTCAAAAAAATATAAAGCTGTTATAATATCAATTTATGTCATATTTCCATAGAACTGAGTCCAGCAATCAATTCATATATAAAGAAAGAAATTCAATGTCATGTGAATGGAAGTCCTAAAATTAGTTTATGTAAGCCAAATGATTTTGGACAAGATTATTCAATGGAAAAAGAGTAGTCTTTTCAACAAACAGTGCAGGTACAACTAACTAGTTAACCACATACAAAATAGGAGTGTTAGAAAAATACCTTATCCCATTTACAAAAATAGCACACAAGTAAACTGAAGTCCTAAATTTAAGAGCAAAAACTATGATATTCTTAATAAGATATAGGTTTAAGTTTCATGGCCTTACATTAGACAATGATTTCTTTGATATGCTACCTAAAACACAAGAAAAACAGCAAATTGGACTTTATCAAAATAAAACCTTCCTCTCCACAAAGTATATCATCCAGAAACTAAAAACCTCTATATTACAGAAGAAAATGTTTTCAATTCATATATGTCATAAGGATCTGTGAATAACATGTTCAGAACTCTTAAAAGTGAGTGCTAAAAAGACAAATGATTAAAATGAGCAAAGAGCTTCAAAGACATTACTCCATAAAAGTTATGCGAATGATTAGTACACACATGAAAAGATACTAAACATCATTAGACCTTAGGGAAATGTAAAACACAACTACAATTAGATACAACTGCACCAATATAGTTTCATGACACTTATAGATGGGAATATGTCCTGAAAGATGCACTAGTAGGTGATTTTGTGGTATGAACATCATAGAGGGAACTTAGACAAATTTATTTATTTATTTATTTATTTATTTATTTATTTATTTATTTATTTATTCAGGAACCAGGAATCAAACTCAGGACCTCACACTTGACAGGCAGGCACCGTGCCTGCTGAGCTATATCCCTGGCCACTTAGAAAAATTTAAATTGGCTACATCACTAGGTAATATAATCTTATGGGACCACCATCTTATACGCAGTTTGTTGTCCCACAAAATGCTATGTATGTGATTATGGTAGGATGGCTTATGATCAGAAATACTAAAAATAACAAATGTGGGGAATGTGGAGTAACTGTAACCCTCATACCTTGTTTCTGGGAATGTAAAACAATGAAGCTGACAGTTAGCATATGATCCATAATTCCACATCAGTTATAAGCCCAAGAGAATGGCCAACCTTTGTTCTATTGGCTCACATAAATACTTGTACATTATTGTTTATAGTAGCATTATTCATAATAAAAGACAGTGACAACAGCTCAAATGTTAACTGATAACTGTGTAAATAAAATGTGGTATATTCATATAATAGATCATCATTTGGTAATAAAAAGGAAGGAACCGGTGCTTCATGATCTAACATGAATAAACTTTGAAAACACTATGTTAAGTGAAAGAAACCAGACCCTAAATTTCTTATTGTATTATGGCATTATGTGAAAAGTCCGGAAGATGCAAATTTACATAAACTAGATTAGTAGGCTTCAGGGACTACGGGAATTCTAGGTGAGTGACTACCAGTATATATTAGGGTTCATTTCCAAGAGATAAAAATGTCCTAAGATTAGAGTGGTGACGGTAGCACAAACTTGTGAATATACTGAAAACACTGAATTATACACTACTAAAATGTGCATTTTTATGGTATATGAATTTTTTTTTTCTTTTTTTCTTTTCTTTTTTTTTTTGAGACAGGGTCTTATTATGCAGTGCATTTTGGCCTCAAACTCACTTCTGTAGCCCAGGCTGGCCTCTAACTCATGGCAATCCTCCTGCCTCTGCCTCCCCAGTGCTGGGATTATAGGCGTGCACCACCACAGTTGGCTGGTATGTGAATTATGACTCAGTAACTCAGTTGACTTAACATCTAATAAGCTCTCACTAAAGCAGAAGAAAGTTGATAAAATGAGAACCCCTTATTCTTATGTAGTTGTATTTGTATGTGAAACTAAGCAAGAAAGAATGGGACACATAAATTGGGTGATTGATAGTACTAATGAAGAGAATAATTACAAAGTCAGAATCTAGCAAAACCAAATAGGAATGGCTCAGTGTGTATAGAGAAACAACACAAGGAAATTCTTACTACTCATTGATCTAAAAAAGAGGAAGGGTCAGGAACTAAAACAATTTAAAAGATAAACTATACTGAGGAGGCTGAAGCAATATAATCAACCTAGTACTATTTTAGAGGGAGAGAGCTGGAGGAATAAACATTTATTCATGCTCTTCCTTCCGTTCATTCTCCTCCAGGTCTCTCCCAAGAGAACCTGAGGCAAACAGGCAGAAGATGCTAAAGCAGCAAGCAGAGGCAGCCCAGAAGCTGAAGTAAGAGTGCTACAAAGGTAAAATTGAAAGCCGGGCATGGTGGTGCACATCTGTAATCCCAGCTCTTGGGAGGCTGAGGCAGGAGGATTGATCACCTCAAGTTCGAGGCCAGCCTGAACTACATAGTGAGACCCTGTCTCAACAAACAAATAAGCAAACAGAAAACCAAAGGAAAAATTGAAATCATCCAGCACACCAACCACTAGAGGATAGGCCAAAGAGGATTAAGACTCTCCTTTTGATGATAGGAGTGGGAAAATAGTCAACTAAAAGTTGGATTGGTGACATGGGGAAGGCTACTGCAGAGCATACTCGGCCTGCTTAGATCTGTTTTTCTCCTGGCAATCACATGAAGACAGGCTTTTTGGGGGGATTCTGTGGCATTCTTTCAATCAAGATGGTTCATTCACAATATACTTTCTACCTATAATATTAATTTTGTGAGTGGATGCTTGGTTTTGGAGTGCCTTGCTCTGTATTAAGAGAGGGAATTTAAGATGAGAATTTGTACTCATCCACCATTACCTTAGTAGGCCAATAAATCTCAATAAATACCTGTTTCTCGAATCTGTTTATTTTTATATCTGGAATTAAGATTTTAACTTGATCAGCATATGTTGAAAGGGTACAGAAAACTCAGATAAGCACTTTTCATTTGAATTTTATCTAAAAAATGAGAAAAGAGAGCTGGTGATATCGTTCAGTGGCATGGGCACCTGTTGGCGCAGAAGGTCCTGAGTTCGACCCCTGGTACCCACAAAAAAAAAATGAGAAAAGAAAAATTTAAGGATTTATTTCATATGGAGTGATAAGAGTTTTCTTCACAACATATACAGACATTAAATATCAAGTCTTTGGGTTGAGGAATCCTTGTTCTTCTAGTGAATTCAACTTTTTTGAATGCTAGTTTTCCTATATAAACTCCATCCTTCTCTGTCTTGTGATTGAGCCTTTGCATGTCTGGGTAGAATAAAACAGTAAAAAAATACACAGTATAGTGAAAAACAGTATCATATCTAAAAATAATTATTTTAATATCAAAATGTATGTAGATTTAAAAAATAAGTCTGAAATCATGTGGATAAGGTTAACAAAGATGAAAAATCACATTTACTGTAGAGTTGAACTATAGATAATTTAGTAAGGAAGAGTGTGGCATAGATATAATAATTTTTAGAGAAATTTGCAATGTGTGTGTTTGCCTAGCTCTATTCAGTATTTACAGGATTGAAAAATTTGCTTCAGGGGCCGGTGATATTGCTCAGCGGCACGGGCGCCTGCTGGTGCGCGAGGTCCTGAGTTCAACCCCCGGTACCCAAAAAAAAAAAAAAAAAAAAAAAAAAAGAAAGAAAGAAAAAGAAAAGAAAAGAAAAAAAAAAGAAAAACTTGTTTCAAAGTTTGGAAACTTCCTGATTTTAGAAACTCAATGGGGAAATAAGTCACAATTAATTAGGAAAATGATTTTTTCATATGACGTGCTCCAATTATTTGCGTAAAGCACTGAAAACTCCAGGAAGGGGAAAGTCTATTTGACCTGGAGATTTCTGTAAGGCATAATCATGGAGACATAACATGAGAGATGAAACATGCTGAGAGCTCCTCAGACAGGGTAGAAAGCAAAGGAGATTAGAGGTGTGGTAAGAATGGATAGAGAGGGCCAGTGATATAGCTCAGCGGCATAAGTGCCTGCCTAGCAAGTGCGAGGTCCTGAGTTTGGTTCCCGGTACCCACATAAAGAAGAAAAAGAAGGAAAAAAAAAAAAAAAAAAGAATGGATAGAGAGGTATTGGTCAAAACTTTAAACTTTTTTTTTTTTTTTTGGTACCGGGAATCAAACTCAGGACATTTTGCTTGCCAGGCAGGTGCTTGTGCCGCCCAGCTATATCTCTGGCCCCAAAACTCTAAACTTAATAACTAATCAAACATTTTTACAGTTAACTTTCTTTATGGAATGTAATGCTTAGGAGGATAAAGGTCATGACGTTTTTAGACTCTGTTTTCCTCTTACATTGAAAACAAGCACTCAAATAAACTGATGGAAAGCAGCAAGAACAAATGGAGACACACACACATTAGTTTTGGAGAGGTGAGGGTGTGTGTGTGTGTGTGTGTGTGTGTGTATAGAATGTGTAGAATGTGATGAGCATATTGACTGGGAATTAGAATGGGAAAGAAAATTTAGGGTCAGATTTAGATGAACTATGAATGACAACATAAGAAATGTTGATCTTATTGTGGAAAAAATTTGAAATCAGTGCAGGTGATTTAGACATGAAGTGATTTTTTTTTATTTTGCTCTTTAAATTCATAGCTTCATATATAGAAAGTAAAGCACCTTCCATTCAAGTCAGAGATACTACAAATTATCCTTACCTAAATATAAACAGGTATGTTTTAAAAAATGTTATTGTTATCTAATTCTCCCTTATCTCCTAACTTCCTTGGATAACGAACCACATCTTTAGACATACTGTAAGAATTTGTGTCTTGCATTAAAATAAGTATGGCCCATCTCCAGCTGATCCAGAATTTTATAGAGGTTAATTTTATTCCCCTTGTAATTTTATAAAATGTGTTGAAATTGAATTATATAAACTTTAGTTAATTCCATGTAATATTATTAATAAACTTGCAATTTGTGTGCAAAATTTGAAATGGTTTTTCTAATATTCCTGGGTAAAACATTGTAAACTTTGCTTATAACATTGTCTTGTGAAGATATCATTTAAGTGTGTAATCAGAGTTACTCATTATTTTTCATCTGGATTAATTTTTATTTATATGAGGTTTGATTAATGTGTTTCCAAAATATACAATTATTCTGCATATCATATAGTTCTGGGCATCACATCTAGTAAGTGACAAAAACTTTCCCAGATTTATTTTATATATGAATTCTGGATATTACCAGATGTTATTCCCAACTGGTATTAATTGGAAAATGTCTGGTGAATGTAATCTATCTCTACAATATGTCCCTAGGACACATTGTTCCTCCTCAATACTTCCATCTGAGTATTTATTAGAAGTAGGTTCTACTGAGAGTTAGATCCCTACGCTGATTGTCTCCATCACAAGGGATGTAAAATAGAGTTTAAAGATCATAAAATGGGCCAGGTATCTATGCATAGCACATGACCCAAGGCAGAGAATTTCCTACAAATTGACCCATCTTCGCTGGATCCAGAACTCGGCACAGCAAAGAGATATCTGGCTAAATGAATGAGTCATTCTAGCAGTACATCAGGCCTCCAAAGCTCTTAGAGATGTATACACAACATTCAGAAATGGCAAAATACCAGTATCCCCACCTTTCATCATCTAGCAGTTATATTCTAACACAAGAATTTTAGCCCTTGTGAAATAATCTGCTGAAAGTATTAGATTTGAATTTATTTTGCTGTGTGGATTCTTAGCCGACAGGTCTCAGCTTCCCAAGGCAGAGCTTACTCAAAATTTGACTGCTCAGAGAGGTTATTTTGGAGCTGATTCAATTTATATTAGAGAGAGAGAGAGAGAGAGTAATCAACATAGGGAATTTGTACCTGTATATAATACATCTCAATTCTTCTTTTTTCCTCATGCCTATTCTCCTCCCCTCCCTTCAAACTTTGCTCCTCTCCTTATTTACAAAAGCTTTGCTTCCATGTTTTCTCTTCTATTCTTTATTTTCCCTTTCTTTCCCCCTCCCCTCTTCTTCCTCCTCTTCCCATTTGAACATTTTCTTCCTAATTCCCAGTATCTGGCATCCATTTTAGTCCTTATTTATCCTTTTGGTTTCTCACACAAGATAAACAATGCAATATTTAAACATGAGTGTCTGATTTATTTCACTTAAAACTATGGTCGCATGGTGCATCCAGGTAAGTCTCCTGTATTAACAAGCAAAAATCAAAAGAGGATTTTGAAAAAAATCTTTCCAGGGAAAGAGAAGTTGGGTAAAGAAGACATTGTGCACATATTTTCCCAGACTATGTGAAAAGAAATAAAGAGGTTCTTTTAATAACTTAGTAGAGAATAAATTCTCCTTTCACTGGGGAAGATAGAGAAGATCTGCTCTCAGTAGCATTTAAGAAAGAGATACAGAAGGATGTTTGGAGCAAAGAAAAGTGTCTGGCAGCATCACTCTAAAGATGCCAGTAGACCAGTGCAGTTTCCACATAATAATTATGCATTTCCCACTAGATGATGGGCAGAAATGAATTAATTGTCAACTCTGGCCACTTTATGGCCTTCACCTTTCTCAGAAAAGATCAAATACTGGAACTGGAGGGGTAAAAGAGACACAAAAAGAAGCAAAGGAAATTTCTTTCTTTTAGAAATCTGTCTTTAGCAGACATGTTTTGCTAGATAATTCTGGGTTGAATAATGGCCCTCTAAAGATATATTTTTTTTCAGAATCTTAGAATGTAACCTTATTTACATTAAGAAGGAATCTGTTCAAATGTAATTAAGGTAAGGATCTAAAACTGAAGTTATGCTGGAATGGGATGAGCTCTAAATTAATCGGTGAGTGTCCTTATAAGAGACAGAACAAAGTAAGACAAGGAGAGACAGAAAATGTCCATATGAAGACAAAGAGAATAAACTTGGTCTGCTAGGAGCCAAACAGTGCCTAGAGCCATTAGCACTTGGAGGAGGCAAAGGAGGATAGCATTTTTCCTGAGTTTTTGTAAGGAACATGGTTTTCTGGTGTTTTGATTTCAGACCTCTGGTCTCTGCAACTGGGAGAAAATAAGTATCTATTCTTTTAAGGCATTTGGTCTGTTTTAATCTTTGTAGCAACCCTGGGAAACTAAAACACTAATTATTTGGTCTTATTGCTAAAACCAATCAACCTACCCACCCACTAACAGGACTAATATTCAACATGGTCCAGTGTTTTCTTCACAACCCTCACAAGAAAGGCAAGATATATAGAAAGAATTGTCCAGAGTGAATTCACCCACTTAGACTCTTGCCACAGCGCACAAGATCTTTAGTAAAGGATTCCAATTCCACCATCCACATTGTCTCTGCTCAGAAGGGGCCTGTTATGAAATACTGTGTCACTTGATTCTACACCAAGCAGTGACAGGCCTAGGGAAGCCCTCTTTTTACAGATATGGCTTATGTAGCGTGCATGGTTCACTCAAAATCTGGGAGGCCATCGCACGCCCACAGATTTAAAGGTCCTCATTTTGGAAATGGTCAACTACGATGTTACTCAAGCCATCCTGTTTGAGTTTGGGATACAATTTCAGAATTCTGCACTGGGCATCTGAGCTAAAACACAAAGCCAAACAAGAACTGGCCATTCCCTGCCAAGCCAGACAGCAAAATGTTGGTATGTGAGACTTAGAAGAAAAAAAAAAAATCACCATGGCAAAGTTTAAGTAGAAAGGAAAATGTTCACTGAAATCTTGCTACACTTTAGAATGCAAACTTATTGAAAGACTAAATAAACACTGCACCCCTTTAAAAATCAGAAGTTTTTATGCTACACTCCTGGTAAGAAGAGATAGGCTAATAGCTAATAAGTATTTGTTTTCATTATAAAAACTTCGTTTAGTGCTGTATAAAAAATTACCCTCTATGTCTGGAGGAGGGCAACAGCTGCATTAAGATGTAAGTGAAAACCACACAGGCTGAAGAACCTCGGTGCCCCACTCGGCATCTGCTCACATTTCCAAGACGGAGTGCGCAGCAGTCTCGATGCCTTGCCCGTTGCTGCAGAGGAGACACTAGCAACGGGGTTAACTGGTGGTCTTATCCCTTTTCTCATACACAAAACTGCATGAGTGAGAAGACTGCATATGTTTTTATGGACTAAAAGGCTTTAATCCTGCAATCAATTTCCAACATGACAATAGTTACTTTTCTAGGTAATAACCAAGCAACTACTTTCAGCAGTATGAATTAACAGGAAGAATGGTGACACCAGAAGTGGAGTTCAATAGTTGGAATTAACTACCATGTGCACATTAACATGAAAATTATACAAAAATGGTAGAAAAGATAAACTAAGTATGTGAACTGGGAGGATTGACATGTCACAGCCTGTTTCTGATAATAATATTAAAGGAAGTTCTTCCATTATCTGAGACAAGCATCTACAATGTTTAGAGATTGGAAATAGAGGGATTGAGTTAGATGACTAAGTTAGCAGTAAAACCTTGTCATTAAAATAAAGACATGCATCTATTTCCCATTTTAGGATGATGTTTTTTGGCAATGTAGTTATATCTTAAGGTCAGAAAACTCACTGAAAATCTTCATGACTAAGCTAAGTTCTCTGACTTGGTTAAAGGGATTTTTTCCAATATCATTTTATAGCAAAGTCTTTGCTGAATGGGTCGTAGGATTTAAATCTTTTATCTTAATTCGAATCATACAGTCCATAATTTCCTGGTATCCAAACAAATTCAGTGGGCGGGCATGAACAAAATTTGGGCACAAACACTAGTAATCATCATTTTCTCTCAAGCTTTAATAAGAGAACTGTGGCTGTGTCATTTGCCAATGGGCAGACGCCCTCATATCAACCACAGCCATGAATTTGATTTATTTAAGAAAAGCAGTCATCTGATTAAAATCCAGTGCCTGTGGCGTGAACTCTGATGGGCCTATGAGAGTCGCTATCCAGTACAAAAATCCCTGAGTAAAAGGAAACAAATAGGATAAAGAACAAAGAAAATAAGGATAAAGAGATCAGAGAAAAATTTCCATTAATATTTGTGTCCTAGTTAATATTCTTTAGCTGTGATAATTTTTAAATTGAGAGATATTATATTTGTCTCTTTGCATTGTGATAAATGTATTCCTACAATAATTTTTAATATTAAGAGTAATAATGGCAATCACTAATAATAGCATTTTTTTCAATCCCAGGAACTGTATTGGAGATTTACATATTAACACTTCTGATCATCCCTCTTTCAGAGAGATAGGGAAAAAAAAAAAAAAAGAAAAAAAAAAAAAAACTGGCCTAGCCTCTCATAGCCAGTAAGTGGTACAGCCTGAGAAGCACAGATGGTTCGGTCCCTAAATTCTTACTCTTAACAATTATGTTCTGCTACTTCTCACAGAACCAGTGGGGATCCACACAAAGTAATTTTGTGATGAAGAAATTCAGTAATAGGTAAATTAAAGCTATCACCTGAGGAGTTTTTCTACTGTACTAAACGTAAATGCACATTATCCTATTGGTGCCAAAATGCTACTAGTCTTCGTCCTAAATCCTAGCAAGTTGAAAGTAAGAAATGAAGACAAACATCAATCCAGTGTCAGATTCCAGACACTATTAGGTGCAATTCAATACACTCTATCCTATTCATCAGATTGAAAATGGTAATTCTGAAGAACAGTGAAAAGAGTAGGTAAGAAGCCTTGGCATTTTGTCACCACTTCTACTTTCTTGGTTGTATTCCTTTTCCTTTTTATAACTAAGTAATAAAAAGTTCAATAATAATAGCTCGATTTCAAATTTATGTTAAATTTTAGAATATAGTCCATCACTAGTTTTTACTATGTACTATACATCATTGTAGTGACTGGGAGGTCCCTCCACGAATATGTGAAAATATATTTTAAATGATGTATATACAGATGTATTAAATTCAGTTAAGGAACAAACACAAATTGAGGCTTCTTTTTCTTAGTAAGATTTTCTAATAAATTTATTTTTAATTTCTATTACTATTATAGTTTCTTATTCAAAATTAAAAGTACAATAACTATGTGTTACCTCATCATACAAAATAAAATAATGTAATATCAAAATGCTTATTGTGTGTATATTTTGTGCAAGACTCAAGTATAAGCTAATTTAGTCTATTTGCTGAGTTAGCCCCCAGTTGTATTAAGCACTATTACTGTATACAGTGCTGGTATTACAGATAAGACCAGAGAAGCAGGAGAGGTTTTTTAAACACAGAGCTGGTCATTAGAAAAGGAAAGGACCAAGGTTTGAACCATACCGCCTGACTTCAGAACTGGAAATCTTTATCTCTGTACATACATAATGTCTTTGGGTCCTCACCAACTTCTCTATGATTTGGCTTAAATACAAGCAATTTGAAGGTCATAAATTTCTTTCAAAGAGCTGTAAGAGGAGCTTGGGCTGGGGCTGAGTTGTAGAGCACTTGCTTAGCATGAGTGAGGCTCTAGGTTCAATTCCCAGCACTGACAAAGAGGAATTAATTGTCAGATGAAATGGAACTAATACAAGAGACTATATGTTTCAAGGTCTTTTCACTAAGAAAACTTGGTTTCACACAAACCTCTAATCACGTTCATGAGGCAGACCTTGGAATATTCTGAGTTCCTTCTTCTCTAGGTAAGCTTCAAGATACATTATGGCAAAAACCTGCAAGTCTTTTATATTAAATTTTAGAATATAGTCCATCTCTAGCTTTTACTATGTACTAAATATTATTGTCATCTGGTCAGGCCTTATTATTTCCTAGTCTTCAGTTTATATACATCTGTGTGACAATTTTGAATATCTACTCTGATATAGTGAAGACAGGTGTCAGGAAATTATATGGAAAGAAATAATTTGACAACCAAAATTTTCTGCTGGTGATAAGGACAAAAGTCCCTCCACGAATATATGAAAATATATTTAGACAGTAATGCTCACATACAATAATTCATTTTATTTTATTTTTTGCTTTGGGGTTCTGGGGACCAAACCTACAGTAATTTTAAATATATAGAATTCTAAAGTAAATAGGCTTCTTAAATTCTATAATTACCAAAGCTTAATCCACGGAATCTTATTTCTTCTCTCCTGATTTTCACATAGGAAATTATACATCTGTGTTACTAACTGACCTGAGGAAATCTCCCTCGAAATTTTCTTCTTATACAATTTTCAGAATGCCTTTACATTGCCAGTGTCCTATATAATGATGTAATTGAATTACTGGATAATTATTAAGTACTTTATGTTCAAATTTCTCTTAAGCACTGCAACCAAGACTCTGTAATCCCCTTTGTAAACACTGTTTAACAACAAAGGAAGTTTCAGTTTAACTCCGTGTTTAGTCATTAGGAATAGGTTGTGAAAACTGACTTTTCAAAAAACCAAATATGGACTGGGGATATAGATAATAATAGAGCACATGCATAGTGTGTGACTGGCCCTGTGCTTGATCTTTCACTTTGCAAAAAAACAGACAACAAAACAAAACAAAAACTTGAATTTCTCAGTCCCAATCACCAGCAAAAATAGTTGAGTGTGAAATTATTTCTTCCCATATAATTTCCTGACACCTATCTTCACTGTATCAGAGTAGATATTCAAAATTGTCACACAAATGTATATAAACTAAAGACTAGGAAACGATAAGACCAGACCAGATGACAAGAAACTTTTTACAAAATTAACATCTGCTTTCATTCAGATGTTTTTTTTGTTGTTGATATTGCTTCTTATTAAAACTAGATTCTATACATTCCAGTGATAGTGAGTGGTTTTGGGATTGGTTTCAAGTACTGAGAGCCACACAGAAATTCTCCAGTGTTTGGAAGATAAGACTCCTGAAGAATATTCGTGGCATGGGGATCCTCAGCCAATTAAAAAATTCTAAATATTTTCGTAATTTATACGTAAGTGGATTTTCAATCATTTGAGCTATCTTTCCAGTCTCAGAAAAAAAAAAAAAACTTGGAACTTTTTATTAACAATTTATTCTGTGAAACATCTAATGTTCAATTACATTTCAATTTGAAAGTTATGTTATGATTTAGGTAGGACTTTTGTCCATGCCCACCCTGAACATGTGTGGAGACCCTTATGTCTGACAAACATACAGAAATAAGAATGTTTTTCTCAGCATCTGCTGGAGAGGAAAATTAGAGAAGCACTACTGCCTGCAGCTGACCTTGGATCCATACATTTGTTGCTTATCTGAATTTCTCTTAGAGTAACTACATTTCTTTGAGTATAAAATGGACCTAAGGTAATGGATTTGTCCTTTACAGATTAGTACTAGACACAAATTTAAGAGTAATGTAATTGCATTTCAATTTCATGTAATTGTTAAATAGAGGTACAACTGAAAGAAAATTACAGTCACTCCATGTATAAAAGTACAATAACTTTTAGGTTTGGAAACAGGGCAAAGTTTTAAAGTTTGTACCATTTGCCTATTGTGTGTCTCTTTTATCTGTCTTGATATTATAATTAGAAATTAGTTTTATCTGATTTTCTGTTCTTAGTGCATCAAAATCACCAAAACAAAGAAGTAAATCTTTATAAGGGGCATCTAACCAGTGATATTCAAATACATAAATTTACAATCTAAAATAAAGGGAAAATAGATACATTTGTCAACTTTCTTTGACTACATTGTGCAGGGTGCCAAAACTGTATCATAAATTAATTCTCATCTTCCAAATAATCAAATCATATTAAATGAAACAAAGTTGTACAAAACCATATTGAGTTTCTCAAATTTAAGATTAGAAATTGAGTAAAATTATGGGACTCATTGGTTTCTAATATAAAGGAGATATAATTCAATTCAAATTTAGAATACTTAATCTACTGTCACAATATGACACAGACACTTACTCTCCAAAGAAAAATGAAGTTGTAAAAATAAATGAGAACAAGACCAAATGTCACATAAGAGCCAGTTTTCTTGTTTTCTCAGCTCAGTGAATGATTATTTTTTTAAAAAATGAGAAAATTGGATTTACTGGAAATGAAATTTTGATGAAGTGCTATAGAAGTATAATATTTTATGAAATCCCATGTTACCTTAGAAGGACCTAAATGACAACTGCTAGGTTATTATGAGACAAAGATAATTTTACATTTGTTTTTCCTTCCCTAATTGTGAGGTAATAGTGATTTTGGTGTTTTCTGTTATATGTAATTGATATCACCCAACTTTTAAGTTCAGATCTTAGTACAGTGATTTTCTGAAACTTGTCTTTATTACAAAAAACTTTTTTGTTTTTTCTTAAGCCTTTAATAATGACAGCAATCTTATTCTATCCTAGGATAATATTTCACATTTTCTCCTTTTGTTTGTAAACTTGTTTGTTTGTAAACTCAGCTTGTTTGTAAACTCTTGGGTCAATTTCATGTACTCTAACATCCCTCTCTCATATCACTTTTACGTTTCTACGATTATTATAAGTTCTTATAAAGGATTTATTGAACTTCTGCTCTACTAAATAACTAATCATATTACTAATAGGAACAAACAAAATGCAACAGTAGAAAGGGTATGGATTTAAAAACTGCCTTCATCATTATAGATTTAATCTTTATTTTAATATTGTCACATTTAAAGCTTTACTTAAAATCTTTAAAGAAAATGCATAAATGAATCACATGTTTGATTTCTATTCTCTCAGTCAATTTTCCCCTTCTTTCTACTTATCCTTTTTCCCCTTCATTTTCTTTTGTTTACTTTGATACTCTATGCACGTTTTATGATGTTAATGAAAGTCCCAGCCTTCTTCTTCAATACATACAATATGTACTTTCAGGACCTTTTTCAAATGACTTCTGTCTAAATGACTTTTCTCATTGCTAAGACAACACTCAAAGTAGGAAAGGTTTATTTCAGCTCACAGTTTGTAGAGGTTTCAGTATAAAGTCGACTGGCTCCAAGGCAAGGTGGCATGGCAGAGGGTCATCACAAAGGAGAAACTGTCCATGGTGTGGCAGGGCAGGCAGAAGGCAGCCAGCATCAAGCAAGGACAGCAGCAGCAGTCTGTCTCTCCCTTTTTATCTCTTCCAGGCTACCTGCCTTTTGGGTGGTGCCACCCATATCCAAGGTGGCTGTTCTTAATCCCAGCATCACACACTTAATCCCAGTATCACATCCTTAATTTCAAAATCACATCTTTAATCCTAGTGTCACTTCTTTAATCCCAGTATCACACACCCTAGATTCAGCTACCTCCCAAAATCCCCACCATGATACTTTGGGGGGACATCTAGATACAAGCCATAACACCCTCCTCATATATTCCCAAACTGAATGAATTAATACCATAATGTACTTTATGATGCTTACTGTGCAGCAAGACACTTACATAAATTATAATTTATGGAACGTGTTTTTCTTTTATGTTTTTAAACTCTTCTTCCTTAACTATTTCAATGGGATGAATGTTTGTATCATCCAAACACATAGATATTGAAATCCTAATCTCAGTGTGGTGGTATTAGGAAGTGGAGCCTTTGGGAGATAATTAGGTCATGATGGAGAGTGTACATAAATGGCATTTGATGGCTGAGCCCACGTAAATGGGATTAGTGCCTTCATCTCTTAATAATAAGGTTAGGGATGCTATTGGATCCCACAGGACTGTCTTGGTCTATTTTTTGTCTAATGAGGATTCAAGGAGATGACAGCTGGCAAGCCAGCAGAGGTCTCTCACTGTGACTTGACCATGTTGGCAACCTAATCTCAGACATGCAGGTTCCAAAAGGGTGAGAAATACATTTCTGTTATTTATAAGCCACCAGTCTATGATACTTCATTATGGCAGCTCAAGCTAAGGCAATTGTATTCCTAGGGGATAAAAAGCATTAATATACACATGCATGCACAAATGTAAAAGGTTGCAACATGATAGTCTTTGAAAAATCTTCTACTTTAATGCTATAAATATAATAAAGGAATGTATATCAGTAAGACAGATTAATCACAAAATTAAGGGGAAAAGTTACTGAGCAAAATATATGTTTGCTTTGCCAAAGCTAAAAACACTTTTTTTCTTTTTAAGCAAACTGAAAACCTCAAAGATTTCAAAATCTTTAGTTACTTATCCTAGCAAAAGTTTCAGACCACTTATTTTTAAAAGTACATAATCATTGACCTACTTCAATTTCAGTTTTGATGGCAAGTAGAGATTGACTAGAATATGCAATTATAAGACTAGAAACATCACCAAATGATTTTTACTTTACTATTGTTCAGAGCATTTTTACTAAGTTGTCACATATTCAAAGAATAGGGCAAAGGGGATGAGGAATGAATGCTACACACTGAAAATTATTATTCAACCTTGCAATGAGCATCCAAAAGTACTTGTCACTTCTTACTCTTCTTTTAAAACCCATTATAAATCAAAAGAAAGTAAGCAAAATAGAGAACATAAATATGGTCAGAAATGCAACTATAATCTCCAGCCATAAATGTGAAATAAACGTGCCAAATACTGTTAAATCTTAAATAAAACAATAAGGAGTAAGGAGACCCTTACATGTATATGCAGTCCAACTTCAAGTCAATCATTTCGTGAAATGTCATTTTGACTATTCTGGGAGGGGTATGACTATATATATATTTTTTCTTTAAGCTAAGATCTTGTAGTGTAGGCACAGCAAAGTAGGAAAGTCACCAGAGAGCAACTCAGTGTTGCCTCAACACAAAGTGGAAGGAATTTGAACTTGAAGGAGACCTCAGGCTGATATACTCTACTCATTTCATTTACTCTGAGCACCAAGCAACAGAAACTCATAGAGGTGAAGGGGCAGTAAAGAAAGAGGAAACACATCAACATGAGGATGATTACACAGAGATCCTGTGGCCTCAGGAAGCTAAACTTCAATCACATTATCTCGGAAAAGGTGAGTGCTAGCAGGAAACATGACCATGGCCATATCACCCGTTCCTGGGCTGCCCATAAACTAAGACCTGGACCTATTCTAAGAAGAGTCATATTTTCTATCCTCAAAATATAACAATCAAGAAGAAAGAGGAGAGCAGGAAGAGGAAGAAGAAGGAGGAGATGGGAAAGAAGGAGAAAAGGGAAGAGGAGGAGAATGAGATGGAGGAGGAGGAAAATGAGGGGAGAGGAGGAGGAGATAAAGTGTAAGAAGACACAGAAGGAGGAGGATGAGAAGGAAAAAGAGAAAGAAGGAGAGCATAATCAAAACAAAGTTGCTGAACCTATAGCAAAATAGTATCACCAGGAAGCCTGTGTGTATAGCTCATGGTGAGGCCATGAGGCCAACATTTCTGAGGCCATGAGTTTAATCCCCAGCGCGCGCGCGCGCACACACACACACACACACACACACACACACACACACACACAGAGTGTAGAATTGCCAAATAACCAGACAGTGAATTGAAGCAAATAAGCAAGCTGGCTGACCTCAAGATAAAAATTGAAGTGATTAATTAAAAAATTAGAAAAAAGAAAGTCACAGAAACCAAAGACTACACCCTGGAACATGAGAACTAATTAGAAGAAACTAAACAAAATGCAAACAAAAAGACAGAGGGATAACAATCCTTAGTAAGGTGTTGGTCAATTTTGAAGGATGACAGTGAAGACCTAACTTCTGCCTACTTGGTGTTTTGAAGAATTGGAGTAAGCATTTATAACAGAAGAACTGCTTCTTGAAAATGTCCAAAAAATGTAAAATGGCACTTGAATTTATAGATGCAAGTAACACTCTGGATTTAAAACAAAAATGTAGACATACTGCTCATCACCAAGACTGACTTTGATTCACTTACCAGATATGAAGAATAAGGTGTCTAGGCAAAAATGCAAGCTTTAAGCTCTCCATCATCACCCACTGGAAAAATATTTGACTACCAGAATTATCCTGTCTTTATAAACATTTAGATGTACAAAAAAGTATATGAACCAAGTGTTTCAGGGCAAGATTGTAATCTCGAAGGAGGAAACCACCCTGCTATGCCCTTGACTGCACCAGCCTACACACTGAAAGCAGCTTCTAGCCTGCAGTGCCATGAGGAAAAATGTTATGGAGAACAGCATGATTTGCAGGATTTAAGAGCCATATATCAAAGTCTGGGGACGCTAAGGTGGGTAGAATTGTAAGAGCTGACGAACAGCCATAAACAGATGTCACCAATTGGGAAAGTTATGGAGATCTACACAGAAGTCCCCTGGATTCCTGGGGTGACTACTGAGCTGTGCCTGCATGAAGTAAAATCACTTGCAACTGGAAAAGAACCACCATGGGGATAAGGCAAACACATTCCTGGAGTTCTTATGGGCCTGGGAAGGCCATCTTTGCTCCGGCCAGAGTGAGAAACTTGCAATATGCTTAGAATCTGGTAGCATTCTCAGAAGAGTCATACTTTAGTATAGCGTCAGATCAGTTCTGGAGTCAAGGTTTCTGCGAAGCCATCATAATAAATCTTACAAGCAAGCCACAGTATCATTCACTGATCCTAAATACATCCCTCAGCTCCGTGCCAGAGGAAAGCCGCTTCTTTTTAGAGAAAGAACAATATCTAGGGCCGGTGAGATGGCTCAGTGGCTTAAGCGCCTGCCCGGCAAGCGCAAGGGCCCGAGTTCGACTCCCGGAACCCACATACGAAAAAGGGGCCGGTGATATCGCTCAGCAGCACGGGCGCCTGCTGGCGCGCGAGGTCCTGAGGTCGACCCCTCGGTACCCACAAAAAAAAAAAAAAGAACAATATCTAGCACTTAACAGTATAATATTTCAGGATCCAGAGCCAAAAAGCATAAAATTCAAAATTTCACTATACTTAGCAGAAATGTAAAGAAGAAAGAAATTTAGATCCATAACAAAAAGAAAATTCAAATAATACGAAAGATCAAAATAAATCTGGAGATGGTGGAATCAGCAAATATCAAATGATTTAAGCATATTTGTCTATTAAAATTCCCAGAAAATAATGAAAGCGTACAAAAGGTATTTAAAGAAGTAGTTAGTGGTTGAGATGTTTTTCACATTACACAGAAAATATCAGAGATTGTTAATGATATTGAAAACAGAGAAAATAAATGTTGGACATGGATCCAAATGTATAAATGAATATGAAAATTCATGAAAATATGCAAAATGTCATGAGTTCTGTAATTAGAAGGCAAACATTGTTCAAAATATTCTTGATACATTTTATACTAATATAAAACATTTATCAATATGCTAAATTACAAAGAACTAAATAAACAGTAGCTTTGTGTTTTGTCAATCTTATGTACATTTCTAGTCATGGCAAAACAGTTTTTAAGGTTTTACCCTTTAAACAGTTACACATTGATTATGAAAATAAGAGCCCATATCTGTTTGAAAAGTCATTACTGTGATCACCAACTGACGTGCATACAGAGTATCACCGCCATGTATTTTTAGATCAGCAAAGTCAACCTTCATACCAACCTTCTTGGTATGTGGTTTAAAATATTGCAAACTTGTACTTTTTTTTTTCTTTGTAGTTCTTTGTAGAGAACTATGCCTATCTCTCTGGTCATACATTTTTCTCCCATCTATATGTATATCTACATCTATGTCCTATATCTATATCTATATCTATGTCTATATGTATATATTTATCTATATCTATATCTATCTACTGCATATACTTTTGTTAAAAATTCAATTGCCTTTAACATTGTTTAAAACATGAGAAAATATCTTTTGTATTTATCTTTTCTAACATCTATTATTCCTTTGTGAAACTCTAAATCTTCAGTTCCTGTAATTTTCTTTTCTTTTGTCATTTCTTCTAATGCATGTGTGCACAGAAGGCTAGAATCCTTGCTATGATGTTTGTGTTTTTCAGTAATAGTGATGGAAATACAACCAAAAGAGGTAGCAGGCATAGTTTTTATTACTATAAGTGAGATGTTTGACATATTGCACCCAGAGAAAACTAGTAAATGGAAGATTCAGCCTCTTTCTATCATTGGAAGAGTAAGCTACCTTGGCCTTTGTGCCCCATTAAAGTAAATAAACTTCTAATGATCGTATATTCCCTCACTGTAAGACTCCTTCACTGCTATTTTCTTAGGTTTTGATTTGTTCGAAACCAAACCCCAAGACAATGACTTGGGTTGGGTAGTTTATTAACAAACTGATCTCATAAAACATTAGTGGAAGTGCAAAAATGAGCAAATGAAGACAATAGGAATGAGTGGTTTTGAAATAAACTCAATCATCTGGGGGCAGTTAAGTGAAGTAACTCAGACACATAAGCTCGTATATTGCATGGTTTCTCTCACATGAAAAATTCTACATATAAAGTATGAAATAAAAGACAGATAATAGGAAAGAGAGAGAGAGAGTATTTTAATCCAGTGTGGACTACGTATCTAAAAATTGTCTTTTTTTTTATGTTCTGTGGTCTATTGGTCTGGTTCTCAATCTTTATATATGATAATTAATTTTATAAGGTCTTATAAATAAATGAATCTGGTGCTGGAAAAATAAGAGGGTGGAGGGAAGGGGAAACAATTGAAATGTATTATAGGCATGTACCAATTCCCTACAGTGAATGTAATCATTATGTATTGCAAACATATACTAATAAAAGTAAAAAATAATAATTGGTGTCAGGGATGCTGGAGCATTTCTCCACACACTCTCATCTTTCATTGGTTGAAAGTTGCCTTAGTAGCATCAACTCTCCAACCTTAAATCACATTTTCATCCACCCTGAGGCCAATCACCACTAGTTATTTTGAAGAAGCCTGCAAACTCACACACTGAAAGATGCAAAGCAAGCATATAAAGATAAAAACAGATGATGTTGGTGCATGTCAATAATCCCACCTGTGTCAGGCTGCAAGAGGCAGGAGGAGCTCAACTTCAAGGCTTCAAGGTCAAGTGGTCAAGGCAGCTTAGCAAGATCCTGTCTCAAAAAAAAAAAAAAAAAAAAAAAAAGAAAAAGAAAAAGAAAAAAAAAGAAAACTAAAAATTTTCAAAGGGCTGAGAGTATAGCTTAGTAGTAGAGCAGCCCTCTATTCAATCCCCTGTACCCCCTTCCCCCACAAAATCAGAAAAATACAGGTATGAAGTAGAAAGTTGTCCATGAGCTGGAAACACACATATTTTAAGTAAGCACAGTGACCCCAGGTCAGCGGGGAGAAGGTACAGTAATGTCTGCTAAAGCCAGTTTTACAATTTTTTAAAAACTATAACAGGCACTTGTTGGAGGTCAGCAAGTCCACTGCAAGTCTGATGATTGACTAGAGAATTCATGAAGCTCAGGAAATTTTTTTATTATTATTGTTAGAGTTCATTGTAATGAAAGGCTACAGATTCAAATCAGCAAGATCAAAAAGGCACACAGAACAGAGTCTAGGAGAGACTACCCCATGTGAGCTTTCCTGTCTTATGGAGTCTTACCACAGTGCTTACTTCTATCAGCAACAGCGTGTGACAACGTGTGGGAACAATTGCCAACCAGGGAAGCTAACTGGGCTGCCCTGTCCAGGTTTTTGAGCGGGTTCCATCACTCATCCTGGAGTGCCTTAGCTGCTCAATATTCCACCTCCCTGCGCCTTAACAGAGGGCACATTGAAAAGGCAGAACACAGTCCCAGGTGCTGAACAACAGGTATTCATGATAAATCGCATTGTTAGTATCAATATCTAGTGTGGTCTACAATTTCAAGTGCACACAGACTCTTATCGGAAGAGTATTGCCAGGGTTAGTAGGCTACCATCTCCCAGGAGCTGGTTGAGACCCAGTCTCGATGACCTCTGCCATGTAGGTAATGCAGCCCTCGAGAACTAACCCTTCTCTGAGCGACCTCCATGTATGTATTAAATAACTGATTCTGGACAGCTTAACTCTTCCTAACAACACAGGCCTTCAGTACATTTGTGACAGATACACTCTTTGTAAAAGTCTAATCTCACTTGTTCATACTAACTTAGGCAAAAAGAAAATATTCTGATATTTCAAATACAATTTAGGGTATATTTAGCTGTGGTGTGCATTTCTGAATCAGTATTTTATTGACTTATGTATACAATGAGTTGACATAAAGATGAGTTTGAAACTCAGAGGGTTTATAAAGTAAAGTAAATTTCTTACTGTTATAGAAGGTAAGTGAGATTAAGTGGATAGACAGAAATAATTTTAAAAACTGAAATCCTGAAGAGAAAGTTAAATCTACTTAGTTCACAGCCTTCCTTAGTTTGTAGGTTCTATGACAAAGAAAAATCTAAATAAATACACTAAACACAATTATCATTAGTAATACATATTACTGGAAATGGGAGGGGTTTTTCAGCACACACAAAAAAATTACAGGCAAATAATTTTGAAAACAGCACATCAATTTGACTTCAGGACTTTTAATTTTAGTCATTTTTATCTAGTTCTTTTTTTTCTTTCCCTCTTTCTTACTGTACTCTTAAAGACAAGGCACATTACCCAGTATGAAAAAGTTTAAAATAAAATGATGTTTACAAAATAAAGTTGAATTAAGAAATTGAGGTTTGGTTGAAAGGAAAAATATAATAAATTATTAATAAAGAAAAAGCAGTGTGTCTGCTTATTATAACACATATCCTGAAGTGGGCAGAGGCAGGTCCCATAAAAGCCAAGATTCTGCCTGCACTGGCTTGAAAGTTTATTGTAAAACATTTCTGAGCCAAGGACATTTAGAGGAGCCATGCCAAGTTAGGATGAAGGTGCCAATATGGAGTAATCTTTAAAGATGGATAGTCCGTCACCGAAGTAAGTGAAAGTACAATTCATGTCATGTCGGTTTAACTGGAGACAGCTGTTTCCAAGATACAGAAGCATATCTGTCTATTAATTTCGCAGTAGAACTGTTCAGTTTGTGCTCACCCACTTAGTTTCAATAAATGCCCTATAAAAGCTTCTTTTCAAATGTTATTGTTTTTATAAAGCCAAGTTTCAATCTGTACTATTCTTGGTCATTCCTTTAATTGTAAAGTAAAAGGCTAAGAGGGATACAAAAAAGAAAATTCCTAACCCTTATTGGAAGCCTGCCAATTGTTAAGAGATGTTGTTCCATATTTGCAGCCTTAATCTGAAAGTTCCTATGTTACTTTAGGGTCCTATTCATTCTTAGCTTGTCTATCTTGCCCATTGTGAAGTTTCTTTGAATTTTTTAAAAATATAGTATGTTTTCAATAAGTGTTTATTCTGAACTGCTATCCATTGAAACCCCAGATTTTTTATGACAGTAGAAATGATGGTAAGTAGGTTAATGATAGCTTCTGAAAATCAAAGACTTACTAAATAAGACAAAGAATTGATGCAAAAGAGAACTAGATGCATTAGAAACAATAAATTTAGTATTTGAGCAGATAACCCTTGACAATATGTCAGTGGTTAGAACCCAAAAGTTACAGGGATAGTTAACATAATTTGTTTTCTTTAATACTTTATTAAATTATTTTAATAATTTAATTTATAATTTAATTTGATGTATAATTTAATTTGGCTCACCAAATGACACATATATCACTTAAAACTAGGTTTTTCTTAGCATATACTTCACATTTGGTGGGTACTATAGGCTAAGCAGTAAGTCTCGTTATCTAGAAGAAAAAATAAGAACCTGCCTCTAAGTCATGAAAGGGAAAACCACTCAGGAACTTTATTGTTTAGGTCTAAAATGTCCCCCCAAAGACTCATGTGGTCGGAGGTGGCGCCTTCAAGAGGTGATTTGATCACAGGGTACCATAGTCAGCAGTTGACTGATCCTTTATGAGTTTACAGCTCGGATGAAAGAGGCAGCCCATGAAGGGCATGCCTTTGGAGGGCATACTTCTCCTGTTTCTCTTTCTGGACTGCCATGGATTGAGTAGCTTTTTTTTCCCACCACTCCCTTCCCCCACGATGTGCTTCCTTGAATTGAAACATCTAAAACTATAAAAGAAAATATACCTCTCCTGCTTTAAATTGCAGGTGTCAGGTATTTTGTTCAGCGACAGGAAAACTCAAAACAAACCTCCAAATTTTCAAATGGTTGAAGAGTTAATCTTGATTTTAGTCACTGTTTCAGGCAAGTTCTACCGTGAAGACATTGACTTTGAAGAGTTAGCTCAAGTCTACTTTGTTCTTTTTTTTTTTTCTTGTGGGTACCGGGGGTCGACTTCAGGACCGCACGTGCCAGCAGGTGCCCGTGCCGCTGAGCGATATCACCGGGCCTTTTTTCGTATGTCGGTACCGGGAGTTGAACTCAGGGCCTCACACTTGCTAGGCAGGCGCTTATGCCGCTGAGCCATCTCACCAGCCCTACTTTTTTCTTGTGTCTAGTGTTGGTTCACAATTTACAAATTGTGAGTGCGTATGTGTCCATGTAGGATTAGTTTATTTGGACTATGTCAGTCTTATTTAAACACTGTGGATCCTTGATAGGCCCAGAACTGAAGAGAAGATTATCCAATTCATTGCAGGTCTAGAATAAATCAGAAAGCAATCTGTGCCTCTTTTTGTTTCTAGACTCTTAAGGACCTAATAGTTTAGTGAAATAAAATTATAGTGAAGTACCAAGTAAGGCATTAGATAATTGTTATTATTTGTTCATTAGTACTATTTATATTTCACATATTTCTGTGAATTAAAAGCATATTTTTTCAGTTAAAGGTGAAATATAGTATTAAGGAATAATCCAAATTCAGGTTCTTGCAAGCAAGGGTATCACTGGATATTGATCAAAAGATCTTAGGTAAAAGTCACTGTTATTTTTTCTAACTGCTAATTATGGTGTTTGGAAAGTTAATATTTAGTGTTAGGTGACTGAAAACTCTGCTGTATATTTGGGCATTAATAGTTAAATACAGGTTTCTATGTTAAATTTAGTTAGTTGGACTGAAGATTGACCTCAACTTTAGAAAAAACTAAAATCTTGGATGCTACCAACTGCTTTTGCAAAATACTGCTGTGAAGCCAAGGCTCATCTGAGACAACAAAATATGAATTTCACATTTTAGTACTGTTTTCCAGGTCCTAAACTCAAAATACGCTCACGTAGTTAAGTAAAAACTATTTATCAGTTCGGGTCTTAAAATTAAGCACAAAACAAATTATAAATAATTTTATTTACCTATTTTCAATATCAAGTTCTATTTCAATTCCTCTCTTTGCAACTTTTGAAATTATATTTTGAACACTAAAACTACAGCATTTTCACCAATACAAAGTGGTCAGCAATATCCAATTTTCATCAGGAAATCCTCACTTTCTAAAGCAGAAACATAAATGAATTTAGTACTTTTAGTAATGTATTGAATTATGTGAAAAATATTTCTTTAAACAAAGTAAATATCAATATCACACTATAAAAATAATTTTTACTTTAGGTCCATTTTGTTATTAATAGGTGGATTATTTTATTGTGACAATATTTAAAAGAGTAAACTGGCTTGTATTTTCAGCTTGTAACTGTTTCTCTCTCTTATGCTATAATTGCCAAAACCATGAATGTCAGGAACAACAGGTCAACTGTTCTCAGGCCTCTCTTTAGGACTTGGGACACAGAAGTAAATCATCAGTTGCTACACAGTACGAAGAGTTGGAATCAGAAATTGTCTTATTTTTCTTCAAGAATGGTACCCCACCACTAAGGTGACAGGAAGTGCTCCAAGTTAAAACAAAGTTCTAAGTTAACCTTTAACATAAACACACAGGTATTGACATTATAAATAGCCTCTTATTACTAATGACCTGAAAAATAGGTTTTAAAATAACATGTTTGGGGTGAAAAGGATAGAGGAAAGTTAAAGAAACCATAAAACTTCATATTGTGGTGAAGTTACAAGGGTAGAGATGACTTACCTTGAGAGACACACTCAGAAAACCTCTGTTACTCCGAAATGGAAGACAGAATGCTGCTGCAAAAATTAGACTTAAAGATCTGATCTTGGGGAAATCTGTTTTTTTTATCTGTACATAATAATCACATAATCATGGGGGATTTGTACATATACATAACACATCTTAATTCATTTTTAGATGGAAGGTCTTGGTAAACATTTCTCCCCAGGGTGTATCCTCTGTCATTTTTCAATAAAGTTTTTCCTTAATTCATCAGTGACTCCAGAGTGAACTTTTGTCAAACATATGAAAGATCCTGTGTTGGTCTTTATACATCAAATCTTTCTGAATCTGATTTTTGAATTTAATCTTACAATTTTTTATGATCTTTTACTTTACCACATGGTCCCTCCACTGTGGGCTGTCTCACCACAAGCCTCAAAGCAATAGGTCAAACTGTTAACTAGGACCAAAAAACTTACCTGCCAAAATGAAGCTTTTCTTTTTTCAGTTGATTATGGGTAGTTTTTGTTACATGGCAATTGAGAGCTGACACAGTGTTTACGAAAGTGTGGATGTCCATGATTTTTTAATGATTTGGGTTTTCAGAATAACAGCTTGTTAATACATAAATGTTGAGAACAAAAGAAAGCAAGTAGTGTCTAATGAATGCTTTTTGATATTAATTCACTTTTAATAAGAAATTTATATAGTGACTAAATCCAGGAGAACAATCCAGAGAAACAAATGAAAGAAGATTACTAAGGTTAATTTCCATTCCATGTAAGAAAGTAATTATTAATTCTATACAGTTTAATTTAAATAAAACATTAAAATTAGAGTATTTCTGAAAATATCTGAGTTGAAAAGAGAATTCTTCCAATGTTGCATTTTTTATACAGATTTTCAAGCCTTTAAAAATGTGGTAAAATAATATGTTCACAAGTAACATTTAAATAGAATTTATAACTCTTTAGGATAATAGTTTATACTGCACAGAATACCTAAAATTTATTTTATAAAATATACAAACAATACAGAGGCAATTAGGACCATTACTGCAATATACTCTCTTCTCATATTAAATGCTCTATTTAGTGTTTAAGATATCTCAGTTACAAGAAAAATCTTCAACTGAATGAAAATAACTATATAAGCATCTTGGGTTAAGTAAATGAAATGGTGAGACATTTCCTGATAAACAAAAATAAACTAAGAATTTATATATCTCTTGCCCTTAATCACAAAGTCTTAGGCTCTGAGTTAGGGCAAATATCAAATTATTATACCTCAAATCTTTTTTAAAAAATTATGGGTTTGGTGAGATTGAGATTTAGTCCTCAATGCCTTCTATTCTCTGAAATTAAAAAAAAAATGCTTCCAAATTCTATCTGCTCACTAATGATCAAATACATCAGAATTCCCTATCCTCAAACATTATGTAGGCTTCTCTTCAATATCTGTTTTTTTTTTTGCTCTTTGTAATCAAGTTTTACAACTTGGAAATCTTTTTTGACTAAAGTAACTGATCAAATATTAAATTTACCAATAAGCTGTTTCTTTTGATGTCAGAATTGATAGGAATCCGTACATATATGCAAGTTCTAGCATGGCGACAGATAAATTTTGATTAAAGATTAAGGTTCAGCCACTGGTCACTGTGTCCATTACTTCTGATGAGACAGTGACCAGGGAGGACGGCATCTACAGCACATCTGAGAAGGGAACACTTTCTAAAGAAAATCGATCCCTTCATGAAGGTAATCACGAAGCTGAATTGCAGTTGACCCCTAGGGCCTCTTTCTCCTGGCTCAGTAGTCTCAGGGAAGCGGTGGTGTTATTTTCATGCACGTTTTCCAAATTCACCTCCACACAAAATGCTCTGGTTACTTTCACATCTTCTCTGCCTCAACGATTTTTCTGAAGCCAGGAACTGACCTGTGTTCAGGCACAGGTGCACGCAGAGAAGAGTTAGAGCTTCTACTAGCAAAACTCAATTAATGTGGGGCCCAAAGTCTGGAAGTGTAGCCCATCCTCCATTCTTCAGTGGTGCTACGTTCAGGTGTGTTCTACTGAATTACTCACAGGGTTATTTTCATCTCCACATTCACACCAAATGAAGGCTGTTAAGATTTCAATAATTTTTGACAAAGAAGGAGTATGTCATACACAAGGATTAATTCCATTTGCCTACAATGATAAATAAGTCAAGAATACAGGGCCGGTGAGATGGCTCAGCAGCTTAAGCACCTGCCCGGCAAGCGCGAGGGCCCGAGTTCGACTCCCGGAACCCACATACGAAAAAGGGGCCGGTGATATCGCTCAGTGGCGCTGGCGCGCGAGGTCCTGAGGTGGACCCCCAGTACCCACAAAAAAAAAAAAATCCACCCTATCTTTATTTTTCTTCCTTCACCGTCTCACTGTACTCCATTTCATTTTGAAATCCAAGAATATCTATGCAGCATACGTGTGCCAACTTGCTTCTGAAGGTTGTAGAGAACCCATATTAAGATAATTATATAATCTCATGCTGCCCATAACTTTACATCTAGAGAAATACACTTCTGATAATAAACTGCTTGATAATTGGAAGCTCTCTGATATCTAAGCATTAATCTTCTTGTGGTTTTGATGGTATAGACTATGACAATAGTCACCATTAATATACTGCAACAACTATGACTTTATTACCAAAGAAGTATCCCTGCATGTCTAATGAACTCACATATTTATTAATAATAAATGTATCACCAGAAAGTTCTCCCCACATATCTAATAAGACCCAAATAGAGATCATATCTTACTCAAGCCTATATTACTGAGTAGCACAGTTAAGAACATAATAATCATTCACAAGGGCTGGTGAGATGGCTCAGTGCCATAAGTGCCTGCCTGGCAAGCGCAAGGTCCTGAGGTCGATTCCCAGTACCCACATACGAAAAAAAAGGGCCGGTGATATCGCTCAGCGGCAAGGGAGCCTGCTAGCGCGTGAGGTCCTGAGTTCAATCCCTGGTACCCACACACAAAAAAATATATAATAATAATAATCATCATCATTCGCAAAATATTTCATAAATTATATTATTCACTTAGTTATATTTTATTTTGTGCTTATAAATTTAAGTATCACTAAGTTTTTAATGATAATAATTAAAATTAAATTCAGATATAAACAGATATTAAGAATAGCTTTCTGCTGTCTGAAATATTACACTTATACTTTTTTCTGTTTTGCTTTTTTCTGTAAAAATACTTGAAATTACTGGCTTTGTTACTAAAAAATATATAAGCAAAACATGAATTCAAACAGCAAAGCATAATGCTTCTTGAGAATCCATTCTCCATTAATACTAAGATGCATTTCTTCAATTTTAGATTTATAAATTTATGCTAAATTATTCTGCATAGGAAGAAGATATCTTGTGTTCTTACATGTAAATCACCTCCAAAATCATGCCAAAGTTTCTTAAAATTTCAGTAATTTTTGAAAAAGCATTATGTCATATACAAGGCTTATAAGAAATTTTAATGTCTCATTAATATTTATCTCATTAAAAGAAATTCACATTTGATTCTTTTCCAAAATTCCAGAACAGATGTTATTTTTATATACAGTTGACCAGGTATATAATCTTGACCTATTCTCATTCCTGTAAAAATTCTTCCTTAGTAAGCTTTATGTTCGTTAGTAAAAAGCAGTCAATAATTACCAAAGTAATCACTCATGAATATGTGTGCTTTTGTCCATAAAATAATATAAAACAAGCTAAACAAAATGGTTATAATTGAAAAGTATGTGGTTATTTTCAGGATAACGTATACAGTTACATATTCAGTTTGATCATGGAAGAATAGGGTAAAATTTTTCATTTATTAGAAGCGCTTTAAAATACAAAAACTTTTTTGAATATTCTTTGTGATAAAAATATAGTCTTTGAATGAAATTAGATTTGTAAAGTCAAAACACACACATTGCAAATATCTGCCAGAAATACCAGAGAAAGTCAAAACTTGAAACAATGCTGATTTTAAACATATTAACCCTCTGAGGTGTCATTTAATTCCCATGGCCTGAACATGTAGCCCTCCACACATCACTTAGTGAATACCTAATAGTTACTACTCCTACTTCTCTGATTCAAGGCCAAAATATGTTGCATCATTATTTTTTTTATGTTGTCTAATCATTCCCCAAAACTTTCTTTTATTTATTATTTTCACTTATTTACTTCATTTGATTTGAGGGATCCGTTTGTCTTACTACAGAATATCCCAGTGAAGTTGTGCTTCAGAGTTCTTGGCCTCAGTCATTTGCGGATTTGTCCTTGAAACCCAACTAATAATTGTTCGCTGAAACCCCGGCAATTTTGCAGAAACCGCAAAATGTCCTCCACAATTACATTTTGGCAGGAGGTTCGCCAGTAGCCAATCCAAGAGCATTATTTAGTTCTCCTTGCTGCTGATTGGCTGCTGCTCTATAATCCATCTCTGGCAGATGTACCAGCATTCCCGCATCATAGCAGGTTGCTGTACCTACATGTAGCTACCTGGAGTGTTTCTGGTTTTATTCTTAGAGCCCTAAGATCCCTAAGATCCCACCAAAACACCCTGCATCTTGTAAGGCTTTATTAATCCAGTATTTTACTAAATTAAATTACGTAAGTGGGGGAGACACAGTATATTTAGGGTGTAAACTAAGAAAAAAAAATAGGCATTTATAGGCATTTTTCTGACTATATCTGAAATTCTCAGTTTTTCACAATTCACAGGTGCTCTAGGGATGTAACCCCTGCAAATTTCGGGGGTCCACTGTAATTTAATTTTATATAGAAAATACTTGCTTGGTTTAAAAAAGTGACTTTTGCTAGTATTTTAATATTGTCTACCTAAGTGTGTGATGAGCTGAATCTTTTGGTCTTAATTCCTGTAGTTTGCACTTCATGGCTGTGGTAGCTATGTCTTTGATGTGAGCTCCATTCAGTTTCTGTTTAGCTATCAAGGGAACTGTAAGAGTTATATTCTAATTTTCTCTCTCTCTCTCTCTCTTTTTTTCTTTTTCAGCTTACTTGTTTACTCTGGATATTTGACTGTTTGTTTGTTTTCACTAGGGATTGAACCCAATGTCTTTCAACAGAGCTACATCTTCAACTCTTGTTTTTTTTTTATTTTTATTTTTTGAGACAGAATCCTGCAAAATTAGTAAATTGACTAGGCTGGGCCTGAATTTTTGTTCCTCCTGCTTCAGCCTACCAAAGTGCTGGGATTACAGGCATGTATCAACATTTCTGGTTTCTCTTTATTAAATGCTACAACATATCCATTAAACTTATACTAAGTTTTAAGTACTGCTGGTTATAAATATTGTAGAAAAGAGAACAAAGGCAATGGAGTAATCAAAGTTTTGATAAATGTATCTAAGAATTAGTAGAGAATAATAGCAGAATGATGATCATGTGAGCATAGAAAACTAAGAAGCAGAAACCTTGAGGAAGAAAGGTCAACTCTGTATTGTATATTATTGCATAAATTTTTATTAACGTGTTTTATACATAGAAAGGTATTTGAAATACTTGTTCTATGGCATTATAAGCTTCTGGTCCATCATACTGTGGTACTACTTTTTTTGTGGCTATTCTCACCATTGTACATCTCATGCTCTGAAACTTTTTATGTACTCCTTTTCAGCTCACTAGAACTTCTAAGCAAACAACCAGTAATTCTGTTTTGAAAGATCAATTTATTATTTTGTTATATATTCCAAACACTTTATCAATAAAATGAAAAGAACTGGAGCAAAAATTCACTCATATTTTGGTTTCATAAAATTCTCTGATGCACTTGAATTGGAAAGTAGAGAAAAGCTTGACATGGACTCTTTGGTATCAGTCTGTAAGAAGGAGGTAGATTCTCATCCTACAACTTCATGATTTCCTAATTCCCTGTGAGTGAAGAGAAAAAAAAAATCTAACATTCAAGAAACTGGAAAGTTTGTGTTTATTCCCAAAGTAGCTTGAGTAACATGAACTCTTAAACATCTTTCTCGGTTCATTCTAGTTTTCTTTTACTGTTTCTTACTATTCAAATGATTTAGAATCTGTAAAAGCACTCCATATAACAGGATGTACTATGAGAATTGGTGTAACTAATAGTATTATCAACATGTGACTATGTTAGCTTCCATCACTACGATAAAGAACTGAGATTAACTAAAATAAACATATTAAAGGAGGAGAGGCTTATTTTTGTCTCAAAGGAAGTTTCAATCCATGTTCAGCTCATGCCATTGACATAAGGCTTGCAATGAGGAAGAATATCATAATGGAGAACTCAGGTTGGAACAGTGCTACTCCTGTTGGCTGGAAAAAGAGAGAGGAAGAGGTCACTGTCCTAATATACCAGGGAAAGGTGGCTCTGTGGTGCAAGGGATAGCACATTGGACTTCTAATATAACAGGCAAGGACACATCCTCAATTACCTAATTTCCTCCCACTAGGCCCTGACACCTGAGGGAAGTTATTAAACATTTTGGCAGTGATTTCAGGAGTGTCCAGGGGCCAAGCTGCATTGTTCGCCAAGGGAAAATAAAAACTTATACATCTATATCCAACTCCTGATCAGCGATATCAAATTGTTTTTCAAATTAGTCACGGTGTGAATAATCTCTACGCTGAAAAGTTAAACAACACAAAATTAGTCTTCCTTTTGTATTTTTTGGGGGAATCTTACAGTTAAATATTTACAAACACACCACTAGATGACACTTCTATTTTAAAACTAAACAATATAGAAGGTGGTAGTTTTGTGACTTGAGGAAGGTATGCAAGAAAAGGAAAATTTGACTTGGGAAATGTAAATGACATACAAGAAACAGGAATGGGAAATGTGATGAGTTTGCCTGAGGTCTCTTGGACTCAAGGTACCATTTGTTAATACTGTGCTTGGTATTTGCTTCTGTATTCTGCTAATGTTTGTTGAATTATTAGCTTGTGTTCCCCTGATAAGGAAATCCAGGAAATTCTGAACCTAGCACTATCTGCACAACCAGATACACACTATGGAATTATCCATGAGATGGTAACCCAAATAGTAGCCTGAAAGCAGACCATGGGAAGAATGTGGGTGGTGTTACAAGCATGGAAATGGTGGGCAGAATTTTGAGCAATCTATGAGCAAAGGTACTTGTGGAAAGTGGCATTATTAAAAAGCTGTTGGAGGCAGTGCTTTCTTGGGGAGTGGACCCCGGGATGAAAGTTCAGACAAGGATGAAATCAGAATCTGCCCAAGGGTTGATGAGTAATTTGGAAGGGTTACAGTTAGTGAGGAGGTTGAGGGACAAGCTACACTTAAAGTTTCTCAAGACAAAGACACCTCAAGAACCATCCGGAGTACCTGAAAATGGCGAGCATTTCAGGCCTTCACTACTCATGATCCTAGTTGGAGAAGAGAGAACTGTTGGGATGTTGAATGGAAGTATATGCAGTATATGCTCCAGTTAGGGATGAATTGGATGTATTGATACAAAAGAGTAAACATCTAGAAAGAGAAAAGGCCAATGGTGTGCAAGAAACACGAAAAATAAACAGAGTGGTGCCACAGAAGAGGAGAAATGATTACTTACTTTTAGAGATCACTGGGAGGGAAAGGTTGATGTGTGAAATGAGAAACTTTTGTTAAAGGAGACACACATTGAGCACACTGTGCCTCTCTCAACCGATGAAACAACATACATCATTTAATACTTGTATGTCAAATTAAAATAAAATTGAAAGGGAAATGAGAGGTTTTCTTTTTCAAACATTAAGTGATTTGTTTTCCGATATAGTTAAAAATCTCATTTATGCTAAAAGTCTACCTAATCTGACCTTGTTAGATACAAAGTAAACCTCCAGTATTTTCTTAGAGATGATTTTATAATTTAAAAACCCCTGTCCAGTCAAGTCAGCAGACACCATCCAAGAGATTTCAAATGCAAATGTATTTTGCATAGCGAAATGTGTTGGAAGGACTGAAAAAGCAATGGTAGGAGGGTTTTTCTGTACAGATTAGGAAACTGCTCCCGTAGCTCCATGGAGTCACAGTAATTATGACTGATAGCACTGTAATTGCCACTGAGAAAGAGCTGCTCCACTGCCACTGCTGGACCCAGAGATGGTGCTGGCACCACAGGCCCCCACTGCTGCCTGCAGAAATGGAATTCTAGTCCCATCACTTTTCTTCTCATTTCTAGTATCTTGCAAGTGTCTCTCACAGGCCAGACCCACCCTGCTACCATTTTTCAGGAGTCTGAGAAACATAGCTTTCAGGCTTCTAACCCTTTGTGATACTGAGAAGAAGACAAGAAGGTCAGAATGAGGCTCTGTGCCAACAAACAACATCTGGCAGACTCACATAAACCCCCTCAAAAGAGAAAAGAAGGGGATGACTGAAAGAACATAAGGATAATTTGAATATTATTAGAACTTTTAGAAGAATATGGTGTTATGAGACTACCTGCATGCTACCTGAATTATCAGATGTAGGTGTGCCTCTCTGCCTTTTTTTATTACTCTGGCCTGATCCAGAGATTTTCTTATACCCAGACAGACCCCAAACACACACACACACACACACACGCACATGCTCACATATGCACATGTACACACACACATTCACCCCACAAATCTAAGTCCTTTGCATTTGTCATGCAATTTATTTTTTAGAATTTTAAAAAGTATCTCATTTATATGAATCATAGCATAAATTTGGTAACTTATTGGGTTATTAAAAAGCTAATTATGGATAGCACACTATATGTGTTATGTTAGGTCTTATGGAGAATAAGTCAATGATAATGGCTAATATTTATTTAGCATTGCTTTTGTGCTCCGTTTACATATAGCATGTCATGATGTTTTTGCAGGTAATTTAATAGTAGATATTCTTACTTATTTTATGCCTCAAATAAAAAGCAAAGAATTAAAGAGTAACGAAAGCAGAAAGTAGGGATTTTTAAGTAACTCTCTTGGTCTCCTTTATATGACTATTGTAGAAGTCATTATGACATGAATTTTACAGTACTTTAAGAAAAATACAATTTAATACAACATTTTAATGTAAAGTAAAATCTTTTATGTCATAATAACTAAAGAAAATGAATTGAATTACTTATTAGAAACATTTTCCCTGTCAGTATGAGTTCTAATTGTAAATCAATATTACAAAGTCCAAATATATACTCAATAAGTTTTGAGAAATTATGTATAAGATGGGAAATTTGTGTGTAGTAGAACATAAATAATTTTGCAAGACAATTCTCAAGAGTGTATAGAAGTGATTAGAAATTTTCATACATTCTCAGGAAGACAGTGACATCATATTTAATGGTGTGGCCATTGCAGAATTTCTAAATTTAGAAGACCTGCTTTTGTATACAGTAAGAGGAAGTCTTGACATCATGTGACCTAGAGAACAAACACAGAGCAATAATGACAGCACTTCACTCCTTTTGAAGTCACATATTTCTCTGTAAATTTCTCTCTGTTGACCTGTGGATGCAAACCAGGCTCTTCATCACTGTCTTAGGCAGCGGCTTATTGGTTGATTTAATGCTTCCAGACAGCTTGGGCATCAGGTGGGGGTGTCTGAGATAAATTAACCAAATAGTGTTTGCAGGTAGTATTTTAATTAAATTATGATGTTGAAGCCATCAGACACCTTTCAAACCTTAAGGGTCTGATTTTGTGTTTTATTTGTTTCAATTTTATAACCTATAATTTATACAAATTGACAGGGCCATATTTTGTAGATCTTTCTTTTTTGAGGTGGACAAAGAAAGAAGCAGCTACTTAAATACATGATCCCTATAGTATTAGAGGATTTTGGTTAATTATTACAATGGATAGTACAGCTTGGAGATATTGATAGACATTAAAAAAACAACTAAAATGGAGAGAAGAATGATAAATTTGGCCCCCTTGACAGGACAAGAATTAGGTGGCAGAGGAGGAGGAGGATGTGTAGGTGAGCCTAGGAGTAAGTGCAAGAAAATATTCAAGTATGTATTTATTCAAAGGTTTAAAACTGCATAGACTTAAGAATAAAGGAGGGTAGAAAGTGACAAAATTCTTAAATTTTGGTAAAATGCAACTGGCGATTTGGTTTTTCTATTATCTCAAACATTGAAGTATGTCTGATGTATAATACCTAAGAATGAGTCATTCATTTGGAGGGTTTCTAACCTTCAGAGAACAGACCTCTTCCTTTTAAGGTGAATAAGATGGGGCCTGATGATTTTTTTACCGATAGAAGGGCCAAGGAGAATCAGTATTAATATCTGCACTATTTTATATATTTCTCTAGGGAAGCTTCACATCTGTTTTCCTATTTTACCCTCACAATAATTTTGTGGAGTAGGAAAGACAAATATTACACTCTTCATTTTATAGATGGGAATCTGGGGTCCAGTCAGGTCAAAGGAGTTGGCTAAATTCAAACACCCAAGATTAGAACCCAGGTCTCCTAACAATTCATCTAGAACTTTCTAATTTAGGACCTTTTACAAGCAGCTTTGTGACAAGTGTGAAAATTAATTTTTGTCCTTTTCATGAGCTTATTTCTCCTGAAGCAGAAATTTTGAGAAATCTTAACACCTTAGTGTATGTACAATGGATTTTTCCTATTAGGTAACGCTGCCCTTTATTTCACCCACCACACACAGCTGGGCTAAGTCATTGTAAAGGAATGCTGTCATGCCAAAACCCAAGGAAAAGGAGGTTTAGTAAAAGTCAATTTATTAAAACAAATCCAGGTTTTTTTCATTGGTTACACTTTTTTAAGAGTCCCTTGGTTAAACATTAAGGTGTTCTAACCACAGAAATAAATAATAATTTTATGTGTTTGGATATATAGCAAAAAGTAAAAAAGATTATGCTTCTGAAAGTGGGACTGTTTACAAAGCCCTAGAATGTGTACTTTCAAAAAACTTAGAAACCAAACTCATAAAAACACAAACAGCAGTGCTTTGACACATGAAAGTATTAGACTGAAGTAGAGCAAGCTATTTTGACTATTAAATAATAGCACCATATTTTTGCTCTTAATTATTAATTTAGTTGATTTGTTTGGGAAGTTCTATAAGACAACTCACAGGGATAGATTTATTATAAGGGTTCATTTGAGAAAGAAGAGAGAGAAATACTCATCAAGTAAAATTTAAGGGTGGATTTTGTTTTCCTTTGGCCTAGAACTTGGCTTGTTTTCCTGCATGTGAGATGAAACTTGTGTGATTTTTTCCCTCTGCAGTATAATCCATCAGCATTCAGAGGATTCATAGTACTTGGATCTGAAAGATCTGACTCCTCAAAATCTGGTCTCTTTTAATAGAATCTACTTGAAATGACAGTGGCGTTCATATTTCACTAATGGCAGATGAACATCAACAAATGAACTGGAGTACAAGATTTTCTTAGATGTTTCACTTAATTTACACTCTTGAGTGAAATGAAGCCTAAAAAAAAAAGCCTAATGTTATGCTGATGTTCCAAATAAGATGTGGAGAAACAGCACAAGTCCCTTTAATTGTCCAAGGACAGGCACTGATGTGTAACAATTTCTAAAAGTATAATGTGACTCTAGGACTGAACTGTCTTCTAGATAGCATGCTAATGTTAGTACTTGAAAAGCTGGGTCACCGTGGTGCAATGGCCAATATTCCCGAAGAAGAGACAGAAGAATATATATATAAATCATTGGCAAAAAAAGAACTCAAGAAATGGGAAATACTGTATTGGTCTGTGTGTTTGTTTTGTCTTGTATGCCAGCTATTTTTATGTTCACTGGTTAAAAGAAAAGGAAAACTAATCGAAGGGCCATAATTTAGATTTCTATTTGTTTAAATGGGTAAAAAGTAAATTATACATTTTTGTGGGTTCTATAGTAGAAAGTTTGTTTGGAAGCTTAGCAGATGCCCTTTGGGGGAAAAATAATACTGGAAAAATAAAATAGCCTGCTAAGTAGATACAGAACAAACTTCTATTCAAAAAGGAACCAGGCAAAGACTATCTAGAAATCATAACTACAGTAAATCTCCATGCTCCTCTGAGAAAGCTGAACTTTACTAGGCAATTTCAAATTTCCATGTTCTTCAAGGTGTCAAAGCATTTCTGCCCCTGTAGTAACCAATTTTTCCTGTAGACTATAACCAGTTTCTCTGACTGCGTGCTCATCTTCAGTCCTGGCACTTGTTTCTCCTCATGAAAAGGCCCTACGCTAAACAGAGATGGCAAATCTTGTGGTGGTCTGGATAACAGGCACGATGTCCAAGCTATTGCTTTGAGATCGGGAAAATGAAGACCGCTAACATTTGTGCAGCATATTGTTCATGTCAATTTCTGTACTAGGTGTTTCGAACAGAAGCATGGACTTAGTCCTCTAATTTCTCCCAATGACTCCATTTTGCAGGAGACAAAATTAAGACAGAGAGGAATTTGGAAGCTAATTCATCACTGGGACAGTTGCTCTTTCCTCCCTGGAAGTCAGGTAGCGGAGCCATGCAGCACCTGCAGCGCCTGTGGCAAGCAAGGGAGGCAGTGGAATCCCTCACCTCTAACTATGCACCACTGTCTTGATCAACCTGAAACTTTCAATATCAAATCTGTAGTTTCAGCTACTAAAAATTCCCTAATATTTTATATCATGGAATAGTATGCATAAGTGAAGTGTTCATTCTCTAGAAATTAAAAGCATGAGAGGCATCTACTCCTTCAGTAAAGTGGAATCTTAGTTGGAAAAAGGAAAAGGATGTGATGAAATGAATTCACTCCAAAGGAGAAAGGTCGTGGGCAAGGTTGAATTTGCGTTATCAAGACAAGTGAGAATTTCTAATCGATGGAATATCATAGATGCTACATAAGTTTTGAAATTAGACTAAATGTATAGGCATGTGAGGGTAAATTATATTTAATGGCTATTTCTAGGATAGCCTAGTCTTATGAGTATGTTGTAGCCCCTCAAAACCAAGTGTATGCAACCCGATTTACCTGATGCCAAGAAAAATGTTACACAGGCAGGAGTGTTGGCTTCCCTATTCTCCGGGTGCAGTTGTGAGGGCTGCCGTCCTGTAAAATGCCTGTTTCACTGTCCATGGGACAGTGAAGTAATGTGTGCGTTGAGGCTCACCCTGTTCTTCAGCAGAAGCTCATCTTGGGAAGTCCGCTTATGAGGACTGCTTAAAAGATCGGGGCTTGTTCTGATATGCTAAGAAAAAATATGTCAGAATGTCTATGAAAAACTCTGTTTTAACTAACTACTTAAATTTTCAAATACAGTTAAATGACTATTGTTGTATATATATGTTATATGTAATATATATGTAAATATCCATGTGCATACAAAGCTGTGCACACACATATCTCACAAAAATATTGTCTTTTAAAAGCCCCCAAATTGGAGATAGGAAATCTGTATATCCTGATTTTCCATATCTACACTAAGTTGTTCTAGAATATGAACAATGATAATCTAAGTTTATAAGAATAACATGGATTTGAAATCCTATTGAATTTCTGATGAAAAACAGTATTCTACTGTGTTCAAATGTTAATTCGGTTTTGAACAACAGTACCAAGGATTTGAAGAGACTTAAATTTTCATCTACTCATCTCATCCCCAGAAACTTCTGCTCCTGAATCATCTGTGATGAGGCTTTATGTCTTCTTCCAAAGGTTGTAGGTGGCAGCTGAGTATCGAATGCATGGTCCCCCTGAATCCTGTTCTGACTTCAAAAGATTGTCCTTCCCTATCTTAAGGACTGTGTTTGATTTTGGCTACAGCCCATAGTAAGGAACACATCGAATATTAGGAATAAATGCATAATCCTAGGATAAACTGATATCCATCCAGCAGAAACTGTAAGAAAAAATTCATTTGTACAGTCAAGTAATCATGAATCACATATACATACATATAAATATATATGAACACATAAATATATGTGCATATATATGTGTGTGTGCATATACTTGCTCTAATTAGACCCTCCGTTAGTCCTATTTTCTTTCAACATCTGCTGGATGATCCCTCACATACAAAAAAATACTTCCGATACTATTCATCATCATGTTTTTCTATGGAGATAACTTCATAGTATATAGACACTTAAAAAAACACTAGCTGGTGCATTTTTTTTCCCAAATGAATAAATATGTCACTTCAAACGTGATTTCTTAAGGCTTACTCAAAGTGGGGGAAGTGTTTGCCTTAAAAGAAAGCAAGGAAAGATCTATGACTGTTTCTTTTTTTTCGATCCCGCCTTCTCAACCCAAACGAGCATGTGGTAAAATGCTTGTGGCACAGACACTGGCCTTTTCTTCTGTGGAAAAAAAAACACCGCTGTTTTACAGTGGCCTGGAGGCCATGCGGAGCTTGCTGCCTGGTGCTGCTGCTCTAATGGTTTCGCAGGCAGGAGGCACCCAGGGAACCGCGGATGAAGCTGCCCTGCTGCTCGCTGTCTCCCGGAGGACCAGCTTCTGCTCTTCTGAGACTTTCTCTTTTCTTCCTTTTGCCTTTTTTTCCCCTCCTGTGGGTCTTAATCAGACTGTGCACAAAGTTGATCAGAGATTTCCCATTGCCGTTGTAAGAACAGATTTTGTGTGATTGATACATATATATATATGTATATGTATATATACATATATATATATAGTTATAAATGCATAGATTTTTGAGGCTACTACAGAATCTTTATCTGCTACTGTTGCATTGTTTATTGTTATTAGACATGTAATGTAGAGAGGAAACTGTTAAATTAGTTTTGGACTCTGAAATCAATCTTGGCTCTCCTGATTAAGGACCTGATAAACTTTTCTGTGGCACTATTCCTCCACCTCCAAAATGTAGAACTGAGATAAATAGAACAGATTATATTTTAGAGACTGGCTAGTTCATACTGGGTGCTCAACAGGTTTATGTTATTTTCGTTATTATGAGTAATTGTAAAATATGAACGGTAAAAGAAGGAACGTCTTGTGATTCTTTCATAATACTAACTTAATACATGAAATATGCCATCCAAATGTACTTCATTTTACTATAGTATTGGCTAAGGACATATTGGAGAAATAAAGTATATTTTAGATCAGAGTGAATTTAAACTATCAAATATTTTCCTAAAATAAAAAAATGACATTTTGAAAAATAAATCCCCAAGCAACTTATGTCTTTAATTTTCAAATATATTCTCAAATTTAGAAATTTATTTTAAAAGCTCAGAAACCATCAATTTTTTTCTACAGTGCCAGAGCCCTGGTATTCACAGCATGGTCCCTGGTCTTTAGTCTGGGCATCATATGGGGGAGTTGCTAGAATCTCAGGCCCAAAACAGGACCCAGGCACCAAAGTCTGCATTTCAGTAAGTTCCCTGGGAGATGGCTACAGAAATATTTATCACAATATTGCATCTATAGATGGACAGTCATTCAGCATTTCTTTAATATACCAAACCATGAGAAAATCTCCGTGTGGAAGCTCTTCAGAATATTTCTAGACATCCCATTCTTAGAAATATCATTCTCGTGTGTAAGAGAATATCTCTTACTGCAAAAGGATAAAAATGACTTCCTTTTGTAACTTTTTAAAATTTACTTATGTTGTCTTCTTATTTCTGAGCAAAACAGTTATAATCCCTTGCACACACATTGCATTTTAAAGAAAAAAAGTAAGAAATTCTACCTCCAATTAATCTTCTTTGTTTTCAACTAAGAGTAAGCATGGTACATTTTGGGTCCAAACTGAAAGCTTCCCACTTTTGTGAATAAAGTTTTATAGAAACACAATCACATCCATGTGTTTACACATTCTCTCTTGCTAGTTGCAGGATGTATGGAGAGTTGAATAATTGCAATAGAGACATTATGGCCAATAAAGCCTAAAATATTTACTATCTTTCTCTTTACATAAAAAAGGTTGTTGAAGCATGGTCTACACTAAACATTTCCATTTCTCCTACAGTAAATATTTATGAAGCCCCAACTGTATCTCAGAAGCTGCGCTAGAGGTTGGGGCGTCAAAAATGAAGAGCCTGGCTTTAAGAAGAGCATCCTCAGAATATGTTTCTTTTTAGATCCCTATTTGTAAATATCGTCTTGCAACATGGTGCACAGAATTAAAATTCAAGTGAGAATTAGTAAATACAGAATAGCAGTATCTTTTTTTAGTGGATTATACCGTATGGATGCAAATATGTTTTGATATGGATTTGCTCCTTCTTTTGTGAACATCTAGAATAATTTTTCCATCTTTAGCTTTTACACAAATGTTTGATCAGCAAAAATTACCAATTGGTAAATGTGTGTGCATGCATACTCATGTATGTTTGTGAACCTATTTTTAAGCCAGTCTCTGTTATACAATGATTGTACTATTAATTAATTTTTAAATAAATGCAAAAGGCCCCATAGAGAAAATTTGTGGAATCATATAAATCTAGACATGGGAGAATGCATAACCATATCTCAGTATTTTGATTTTGGGTAAAAACACTAAGAAGCATATATATATATATATGTATATATGTACATGTATATATGTATGTATATATATGCATATGTGTATATATGTATATATTCAGAGACAGAGAGGGAGAAAGAGAGAGGAAGAGAGAGAATGAATATGAGAATAAGAGTAAATTCCTTGGAGGATTTCGAGAAGGATTGACATGGTAGCACCTATACAAAACTTCCTGTGCTCAGAAAGTTCTCTATACATAGAAGCTATCTTAATATGTTTAAACAATAAAACATCAGTTTTCTACTCTTTGTGATAATAGTGAATAATTACAAATCTTAAATGCTGGCTCTCTTAGCTTTGCCTGCTAAGTTGGATGAATTTACCTTTTAGATACTCAATTTATTTATAAATGTTTATTTTTAAGAGGTCCAAGGACAGGACCTTAACAAATAATCAACTGTTACTTTCCTCTGAGCTAGTGATTTCTTTTTTATCCTTTTATTGTGATATCATTATAGAATCACACACAGTTGTTAAGAAAGAATACAAAGCACACACCGTGCTAGTCATCCAGGTTGATGCGATGTTAACGTGTTGTATATGTATAGTAATAGATCACAACTAACATATTAGCTTCTACAAACTTTATTCAGACCTCACCATTTTGCATCCATACATTTAAGAGTGTGTGCTTACTTCTATGCACTTTTGTCACATTTGTAGATCCATGTGCTTAATCCAATAGGACATTTACTTTTATGCTGGGCTAATGTTGAGTAGTAACATTTATTTCCCTACTTCCTCCACTTTTTCTTTAGCTTCTGACAACTATCTGCTGTCTGCTTCTATAATTTTGTAATTTTGAATATATATATGAATGTAATTACCCAGTATGTAACTTAATTAACTAATCAAGAGATTAATTAACTTGAGCTACACCCCAGTAACATTTTTAAGGGAGATTTCTCACTATACTTGCTTTCAGATCCATCCAAGATATTATCTGGACCAATAGTTTATTTCCTTTTACTTCTGAGTTAGGCCAGACATTTAAAGGACACATTTTTCTCTTACGTAAAAACCCCAAGTACTTGTGATGCTTTACTGAATGGCATTTGAAAGGTGTCCCAGAGCCCAGTTTAATTGCTCCCTCCTGTCCCCATTCAGGGGCACTGGAAGGATATGCAGACGCCAGTACCACACAGGATAAAAGCAAATACTCTAGCCTTATTAGGATAGGTCATAGCTTGAAATTAAGAAACATAATCCCCATAATATTCTTCTGTTTTATAAATTCAGATGCTTTCTTAAAGAGAGGGAAGTTAGTTTGCCCTGACTTCGTAGTCAGTGCATCCTGGATCCTTGTGACCTCCTCCTATATATTTTGTAGACAAGGAGGTCCCAAGGACTAAGGAAAGAAGGCCTGGAATGACTCAGCATTTCTCAGTAAAACTTTCCCAGCAAAACCCTGAATTTTGGGCCAGTGAGATGGCTCAGCGGCGTAAGCCCCTGCCTGGCAAGCGCGAGGGCCCGAGTTCCACTCCCGGAACCCACATATGAAAAAAGGGCCAGTGATATCGCTCAGCGGCATGGGTGCCTGCTGGCGTGCGAGGTCCTGAGGTTGACACCCGGTACCCACAAAAAAACAAACAAACAAACAAAACACCCTGAATTTTACTGATGTTTAAGTAATTTTATCTATGCAATGATGGAAATAATATTGGCTCATAAATTTAGAAGGATCAGAGAAAAATGATGTATGTGGAACTGATTCATTAGGAAAAATAAAAACCCTGCAGTAGAAATCTGGATATCAGTTACACTTAGTATAGTAGCATTGATTTAGGAATGTGTGTTACACACCTAGAGCTCCTCTGAACCCCAAGCCAGAGCTCCCTGCTAGAGGGGAATTTTCCTTTCACAGACCCTAGAAACAATTTACTTTTGTTTTCATCTAGTGCACCTATCCCTTTCTCTCTGATTTCCTTTCATAAAGACTGGCTGTGGAGTTATAAACCATGCCCCCACTCAAAATGCATAAGAATACATGTTATGTTTTTTTAAAATGTATTTATCTACTGTTATTATTACACATTTGCGATACATAATGTTCACATTCCTTGGAAGGAGTTGGTACAAGTACATAACACATCTTAATTCATTTTTCATCCCCTTTCCCTTTCTCTACCCCTCCCTCCATCTCTTGATCTCCTTCCCATGTAAGACAGATCTATCTGCCTGCTTCCTATTATCTATCTTTACTTATAATTTGGGTTTCTCACATAAGAGAAACCATGCAAGATATATATGTATATATATAGATAGATAGATCTATAGATATAGATATAGATATAGATATAGATATATAGATATATATAATTTTTTTTATGTGGGTACCAGGAGTCGAGCTCAGGACCTCGCGCTTGCCAGTCAGGTGCTTATGCTGCTCAGCTATCTCACCGGCCCAACCATGTGACATTTAAACTTATGTGTCTTATTTATTTCACTTAACATTATAGTCTGAAGGTGCATCCATTTTCCCTCAGATGATTTAAATTTATCCTTCTTTATGACACTGTAGTTCTGCATTGTATGTAAAAACCACATTTTCTTTATGCATTCTTTGGCTGTTGGACATATAGGCTACTTCTAAGATTTAGCTATTATGAATTGTGCTGCTATAAACACGGGTCTGCATGTATTACTGTAATCTAATGTCTTTAACTTTTGGGAAACTAGCTAAAAGGGAAATATCTGAGCCAAATGGAATTTCTAGTTTCAATTTGTTGAGGAATCTCCATACTGATTTCCATAGTGGTTGAAAAACTCACGGTATCTTGATGATTGTAATTTAAATCATTCACAACTGGGACGCATTCAGAGATTAAACTACCAACCACAGCGGCAAACTTGGAGTAGTCTTCAAGTTACACAATTGGGAAGTAGGAAGAACAGGTTCAAATGAAAGGGGAAACAGTGAGGAGGGAAGGGAAGGGGAAGGAAGGAAAAAATGGAAACAAAACTTTTGTAAATGGGGAGGGGAAGCAGCATTGAAGGGAGGGGAGGAGAATAAGGAGAAAAAAAGAATTAATATATATTATGTACAGGAACAAATTCCCTATGATGAATGTGATCAGTATGGATGACAAATATGTACTAATGAAAATAAAGTTAAAAAATTAAAAGAAAATTTACAGAATCCCATACCAATGTGTTATTGATCCTGATTCAGAGTTCTGTCCTTTCTGGAGCTGCAAATGGAAGCTTTGCCAGATTTATTATTCACAGTTTTGTCCTCGATAGGATCACTACATAAAGTAATCAGCCATGAAAGAAAACCAGAGCTGGACAGTGCTTCAGGCACTTAGAGTGGATTTTATTCAGGAACTACAGTAATAAGGGAGACCTCATTATAGAACTGGGTTCAATCACAAATCCAGCAAGAACAAGTGGGAACTCATAACTAAAGAGCAGGTTGTGGGGCGGTGGTGTGCATGCATGTAAAATTACTAGGGAGAGACATTCGGCGTTGGGAGGAATTCTTCCTAAACTGACTCAACAGGGATTTTTGCAGAAGGCAAGTCTGGATGATTAGATATCAAGGGAGGAGATTTCTCTCGAAATGAAATTAGCAGGCTTCATCCTGAAACTGGGTCATCAATACCAGCAGGTCTGGTTGAGAAGAGGGTTCACAGGATCTTGGCTAAAGTTTGGTCAAGACAAACCTCTCTGTCATACACCAATCTGAGCTGATGCCTTGCTAGAAGGAAACGTGAATAAATTAGGAAAGTCATACGCAACCTTTTGCCTTCAGTGGATAATTGTATTTGTTAGATTCCTCAGAATGAGTGATACCAATCTCTACTATATTACAGAAAGACTCATTTCTAATTTACCAAGGTATTTTGCGATGTATGTAAAATGTACTTCTTTATATGTGGTAGGTGCTCAATCAAAATTACTAAATTAATCTTAAACATCATAGCAACCAAACATTTAACTCTCCAGCCACAAATTGCTTAATAGCTATTATACAAAAAGTGAGAGAATGTGTGGTAAATATATATCCATAGCAAAACATATTAAATGAATGGATATAATATTATGAGCAAAACTAAAGGGAAACTAATTTAGCTTTTTTTCAGTGAAAATACTGTATCAATTCTTATTTCTAAATAAACTTTTAAATCTAAGATCATTTTAAATTTATAGAAAAGTTGAGACAGTGCAGGAAGTTCCGATGTATCTTGTATACAATTTTTCCTTTTATTAATATCTTACATAGTACCATTGTCATAGTGAATCAATAATAATGCAATACTATTAATTATAGTCTACATTTGTTTCAAGTTAATTTTTCTAGATTTTACCAAAGTAATTTTTCTGTTCCAGAAAAATATAGGAAGTATTATATTATATTATATTATAATGTTTTTTTTTCCATAGGCTCTTTGTGGTTGTGAAAATTTCATATTTCAGTTGATTTTGATGACCTTAATAGTTTAGAAAGTACTGGCCAGGTATTTTGAGGAATTTCCTGTGCATAAACTTTTGATATAATTAAGTGTAAAAATGGGATGACCCAAGTGCTGGTTTACTAAGAATCCTTTTCATCAATCTTCATGTTCCCAGAGAGGGATTTTCCTTTATTTTGGCCATGCTAACATTTCTGGAAGTGGTCACAGTGGATAATGAACTAAAAACAAACCAGCTGTTATTCTGAATTTGCAGTCATTGAAATCGTCTAGATTGCAGAGTAAGCAAGAAATTTTGACCGTTGTGTTCTCTGTCAGTCAATAACCGATAAATGTCTGCCAGTTTTATAAATGAGCACCTTTCCTGGGTTCTCAGCATTAAAGTCACTCTTCAGATTTTTGCTTAAAGAAGATTCTCCTCTTTTGGTAACAGTAATAAAGTGGAAGCATTTTGCTTGTAAATCTTCTTCCATATAAAATGATTACTCAATATGTTCCTATTTTACATAAGCTGTTTCAGGCCCTTTTTCTCATTTTCTTGAACACCTTCTTCAATGTGTTTATCAGCATATCACCTCTTGTCTTTGTTAACATGCTGTTTTTGAGTACAGTAATTACTTTCTTCGTAAGTGTTACGGTTAAGCTTAATTGCTAGCTTGATGGACATAGAGCTGCCTAGGACATAGTAGATCACACATCTGGGTTCATTTGGGTGGATCATGGAAGTGTGACCCCGGGGTCTCTATCTGCTCCTCGGCCCCTTCCTCTCTGACACTGTTCCCTTGTTCTGCTTCCAGCCACCATGAACTGAACAGCCTTGCTTCACCACGCCCTTCTGCCATGATGGTCCTGCTTGGGACCTAACCCAACCATGAATTAAATCCTCTGAGACCATGAGACAAATAACCTCTCCTCATTTAAGCTGTGGATGTCAGGTATTTTTTCCTGACAAAGAGAAAGCTGACCAACAGAATAAGCAATTTTAAAATATAGTTTCATTCCAATACAGAATAGTTTGTTTTTAGAGCACTAGTTCTTTATAATCACATGAAATTCCAAGGGAAATCTGGTTTTGGAAGCATTCTATTCACATGCTGGTCTCTCCAGGGCATCGGCCAATGAATGACAACAAAGGGTGTCAAACAGTAAGACTAATAAATTTTACAAACATAATCTAAGCAAGAGTCTGAGGCACAAAACTGAGTATGATTACATTTGTGGACATTGGACAAGAGTGGAGGGGGCACTGACAGGGACCAAAGGTGGTTTTGGTGGCACTGGTAAGTTCTTAGTTCTGTGTGATTTACATACCCATATGTGCACTATGGAAAATCATTATTTATAATTTGGGAAGTTTTCTGTGGTTATATTAAAATGCCGATGAAAATCTTAGAGATTTACACACACACACACACACATACACACATACAATTCTTTGACCCATAGTTCCAAATTCCTTAACTCTTTTCTCATTTTCTTGAACACCTTCTTCAGTGTGTTTATCAGCATATCACCTCTTGTCTTTGTTAACATGTTGTTTTTGAGTACAGTAATTACTTTCTCTAGCCATGATCACCACTTTCTGGTCCCAATATCTTAGACAAAATAATACCATGAAACTGTAAGTCACGTCATCTTTCTCCATTGCACAAGCCATCTGGTGACCTTCCATGACACAAATTTCTTAAGAGGAGCCCAGAGCCACAGTGTGATCTGTGCTGATGCCTTCTGCCTTCAACTCTTGCAAAGCTAGCCTTTTCTCATTGCCTCAAACCATTTCCTAAACCTTGAAACTCAGTTTCTTTCTCCAGATAGCTGCAGCATCTCTCCCTTGTCTCTGTCTGTTCTTTACTTAATTTTTTGCTTTTCAGTGAAGCACCAAAGAAGTTGCATAGTACAATATGATCTCCACAGAGACCTCCAGAATTTCCTGTCAACATTCTCCAACTCTACTCTCCTTTGAGAACTTATAATTTAGTTTCCAACAGTACTTGTAGTGATTATTTTCAGACTGCCTCTTAAGAATGCAAGCTCTGTGAAGACAAGGACTTTATTTTTTCTGTGGTAGTTTTTGCCATATCCTCAATGTCAGGTTTGTACAAATGCTTTACATGCACTTAATTATAGCAATAAATGAAGGAATAAGACAAAAGATTTGATATGGGCTAATGTCAAATCTAGAACCATACTAGAAACACAGCGGGAATAAAGCCTCAACTGAATCATATGTTTACATTTTACTATTAAAGAAATAAGCTGTACTAGTAAAATAGTTTGTCTGCAGCTTGTAGCTACGTTACTTAGAAGGGAGGCTTTTGGAAACAAACTGAGCGACTGAATTTTAGCATTAATAATAAAATAAGGGATAATGTCCAAATTCTTTTCTAATCTGGAATTCTAATCTGCTGAACTTGTTTTGAACTTTAAATTAAAATGCCAAATAAATAAATAAATAAATAAATAAAACTAATGAAATTGCCTTACCTTAGAAGTCTCTCTATTCTTGGAGCTAAATATTCTTTTCACACATATAACAAAATCCCAAAGTAATTGAATTACCGGAAGGATTTTTAGATTAAAATGATATATTTCTTCAGACTCCAACATGCAATTTTGACAAAAAGTGGTAATATAGCTTAAAAAGTTATTTGCTAAGCAAAATCTTTCAGGAGTAGTAATTTGGATAGAGAGTGGGGCAGAATTAAATCGCAACAGGAGTTAGGGAAAATGAGCCAAATAATATGAGATTTACTGGAATTTGGTTAGGGAGTAGCTGAGAAGCTTGTCTGATTCATTTCCAGTTGTAAAAAGGATTTTTGCATTGCCCTTTCATGGGGACTTAACTTCAAAGAGTTTATTAGCAACTGTCACTAGGAAGGTGTGGGGGAGACCTTGTTCACACCGTCCTGCTCAAGAGCACGAACCCCTCACCATTTTATAATGATTAATTAGTTCGCCAGAACAGAAACTTGGCCTATATCTAAATATTTTAAATGTAAAACATTCTTTAGAGCTGTACTCCTCAATCCAAGATGTATACTTCAGAAGTGTAAAGGAAAAGTGAAAAAGGCTGATGATCAGTCTTCTACTTCTATATCCTAACTTTATATTTTCCAAGAGAAGCCCAACTTTTGAAAATAATTTTAGAGCTTTAAAATTAACAAGGAATTGTATTATTTATTTATTTATTTTACTTATTTACTTTAAAGTTTTTAAGGTAATCAGAATTTAAAGAATTACCAGGGGCTGAAATCACTAGCTTTTTTTTTATGGGAGTTGTAATTTCATTCCTGAATCAAGTATTTGATAAAATATTTTTATTTTAAAGTTAATTGTGATTAACGCACCTATATGTGTAAAGGGTAAAAGTGGGACAATGACTAGGGTATATTCTAATATAAAATTCAAATGAATTCAATTTTTGTCCTTTGTGTTAGTAATATCATCATATAATTATAGACAGTTTTGGTTTATTGAATTTTTTCATAGAATGGTCCCCTAACTCAACATTTGAAGACAACTCTTATTTAAACAGAACATGAATATGATTTGCTCAACAGTTTGAATCATTTCGTATTGTGGTATAGTGTTATTCACTACTGATGGGAACATTTCCTTTACAAAAGACATTAGTTGTGTCTTTTCCTGGAGTCTGTTATATTGATCAGGTTCAGAAATAAAAAGCAAATTGAGTACATGGCAGAGAAAAGCTAGTGATCACCTGCAAGCCTGTTTTCATCAGCAATGCACGATGTAACTGAAGACTTATGTGAGGAAATGTGGTCATTCTGGGTTGGTATCAATTATAGCTTCTTGAGTACCTACGGTTTCCTAAATCACTCCTGGTAAAATGGTTTCATCCTTCTTATGAAATTTCTCATCATGAACATGTTACTCAAGACAAATCTTTCCCTTTAGTCAAAGGAAAAAAATTTTGAATAAAAGTTCTTAACATCTTTCCACGACATAAAACATTATTTTGGAAACTTCTTATATGTCTCTTTCATTTCATGGTTCTCAAATGCCAGCTCTTAAACCATATGGTTAATTAAGGTCCTGAACACAATTTACTCCTCTACTCTGGCACACGTACAATATTTATTCCTCACCCGTGGAATGGTTTTGGATTGTGAATCTACTTTTTAAATTTTGCTCTGTCTTTGGACATAAAATTGCTTTCTAAAATCCTATGATAGTTCATTGAAGTTACTAATTTTCTCATCTGTAAAGGAAAGGTTGGTATGTAGAGAAAAATATCATTATTTAATTTGGAATTTGGCCAGACTTCTGAGACTTGGAGTCTTGTTTCACTGAAGTGTTGAGGGGATTTTATTTTTTCCTCACTACAACTAATCAGAGAATCTCTTATATAAGTCAGAGGGCTCTCACAATATACTATGGAACTATCTTAGTGCTAAATTTGATGCAAAACCTTCAAAGGCCAAGTTGTACATATCCCTTCACCTAGAGGGTTTAGACCTTCTGCCTACATATGATACTTTACCACAGTTTATAGAATAATTCTTCCAGATCTTATATCTTAGGTGCCTGGAACCAACTGGGAATTCTAGAAGAGCAGTTTTTTCAAATATATTAATTGGTACCTACAGCATCAAAACAATTCAGCTTTCACCTAGACATGATCGTAAAAACAATAGTATTGACTGGAAATATGACATTTTTGAATTCAAGTGATATATTTATGTTCTTTGAAATACATATATTTCAAAGATCACACACACAGACACACATCTTCTATATCTTTCCTATTTTAATTACCTGGACCTTAGGATAATTCAATAAATAATCAGTAATACTAATAAAGTTGGTCTTAGTCACCTCATAATCACTTATTTTGCCTAGTTCAATAATAAGTATTCTTCATACATTTATTCCATTAAAATGTTATAAAAGTGGTTGAAATAGTTTGCATTTAAACATTAAAAAATATTTTCTGCAAAAGAGATGAAGGACCTCACCCAAGGTTACACAATTATAAAAGAATGAACTGGGAAAAAGAACAGCAATTGTGACTGCAAAGTCCATGCACATACGTACTTCATGGTTCTCCTCAATATGCAATATTTCCTGCATCTCAATTTGCCAAGAAGGACTAAATATAGACTACAGAGTTTTATCTCACTGTAAGAGTATGGATGTTAATTAGTTAAATCCAGGTTATAGACTATATATTCCATAACAGTGTGGCCATATCCAATGTTTATCAGACAAATAACTACTGAACAATGAAATGGAGTGCAAGTAATTTTACTGACTACATCGCCTTGGTAACGACAGAGCCAGGACTAGGATTTAGTAATGAAGTAATGATGTTTAGTCCAGGGATGTACTAGTTTGGATAAGTTATAAGTAGTTCCATGAGACTGTAATATACTGGCTCAAAAAAAATACACTTAGTTTTCTATAATGTAAATGTCTATGTACTTTCCATATTTTCTAAGTGGGTTTTTGTTATCATTGGCTAGGATCTTTTATCTTCCAGCCTATTCTATTCAGAAAAATCAAGGGTAAGCATTAGAGAAGATGAGTAGTTAAGGAGGCAAGTAAAGAGCGCATTTTCTTTCCTTTTAAGAGCATAACCCACAAATTGAGTATCAACATCATTCCATCCAAACACTAAACCATGTCAGGTGGAAAATCTATATGTAGGGAATACTAGGAAATTAAAACAATAGATAAAGATGCAGAATTAAGAATATAATGGCTATGGGGGCAAAAAACTTTCTCCATCAGGCAGTTTCTTGAGGTATTCACTTTCAGAATTTTGTTTTGGATCAAGAATATAGTTGTGAATCAAAGCCAGAATATTACATACATCATAGCTTTAGTATTTTTGTACCTAACCTCCCACTAACTATCACCATTGCCTGGTTATTAAGTGTGTATGAGAAAAAGATTACTTTTGAGAAAAGTGATATAATTTCTTGTGCTAACAAATAACAAATGTACAGTGCAGGTTAGTTTAGCATGAAGTTTATTAGTGTATAATTCAAATTAAATTTTTGTGATAATGCAAAAGATATATTAAAATCAACTGTTATTAAATAATTTATCCATTCATAAATGTGTAATGTTAAGAATGCATTTTAAATTTTTATTAAATAAGGAAAATTTCCATCTTGTTTGAAATGTCATTTTGATGTATTAATTTATTTGTTATCTTTTTTCTGAAGATCATATTTATTGAGCATTTTCTCTATTTTCAGCAATGTTTAGGTACTGGAACTAGGGCTGCAAATTACACAGATAAAAGTCATTGCCCTTATGAAGGTGACAATCTATACTGAATTGAGGCCCATTCTATATTTGAGAGTGAAGAAGAAAAAAGTAAGGAAAAGGGCCAGAATAGGGAGGGTCAAAATCAGGACAGAAGTTCTCATTTAAAATAGTATTACTGAGGCCCTGAACTGGCAAGATCCCATTTGAGCAAAAATGTAAAGTAGATGTGGTACCAAACTATGTATCAGGAGAGGAAGTAGAGCTTCTGAACCCTGAACTTAGAGAATAGTTGAAGCGTCCTGGTCACAGTTAAGAGAGAATGGTGGAGAAAAGCACATGAGCTATCAAAGCCAAAGGATAGTTGAGTCACATACCCAGGGCATGGAAGGACTTGGACTTTCTGTGTTAGGAAGCAAGGATCCTGGTTCCAAGCATGGAGTTCTGAGCTAATATATTCATAAAGGTTTATTTTGCCTGCTCTGTGGAGAAAAGATGGTGGAAGCTACAAGAAATAATTTAAAGTTTCTAAAATTTAATTATAAGAACATGTCTATCATTTGACAGATATTCTCATGTAGGCCTAAAGACTTTATGAACAATTATTTGCTTAAAATTCAGAAACACTAATTTTCAATGCTAATACATCAGTGAAACTACCTGCAAATAATTAAACTCTATTGTAAGATTAATGAAGAAAATAACCTACTGTGGAAAATATGCCTGGCCATTTTTCTGTAAAATGTGGTCTTTTTTTGTTTGTTTGTTTAAATAGCAAACTTCCTAGGGTTTCCCTCCATAAAAATATGCAAGATATGCACTCTAATTCAATTATCTAGTTACTTAATGCACAAATAATATTCCTCTTTTTCTCTTAAACAAGACAACTGTGACATTATTTGATTAAATATTTGATGGAATTATTTAACCATATATTATATATTCCTGCTGACATTTAAAACCCACTATATACATATATATATATATGTATATATATACACACACACACACACATATATATAGTGTCTACAATATAAAGATATGCAAGGAGGATAACATCTGTTAGTATTTTCTACCATTGCCTCTTTCTTTTCATAATTAGATAAAAACGTTATTTGATTTGCACAATAGGTAATTAGGTAATTTGCCTTAAAACAGAATTTGAAATCTGCCACTTGATCATTTGGTTTTAAAGTAGTTGGCACTACTCACAATGATAGCAAAGAATTAAGCAAAAGTATGGAATTGTACATTATTCTTTTATCAGAAAATCAAGTGAGATTTTTAATATAATTCTAGAGAAGAAAAATATTATTCACTGACGTGACTACTGTAATTTATACCCTTAATAACTAATCATTTTTATCACTGTGGTCTTCATCTATAATAATCATTTAATTAAGCTGCAAACAAATTTAATGTCATGCTGCAAACTGGCATGTGTATTGTTTTCTTAACCACCAAAAATGTAGCAAAAGTTTATTAATGTACAATTATATCAAAAACTATGAGATTTTTGAAAGCCTATGTTACAGACATATAACCGTTTTCAAAGAAATCATAGTTGAAAACATTTTAAAGATAAGATAAGGAGATGACGTTATGACAGGAAAGTAGTAAACACCCTTGAGCTGTCGATCTGTACAGATCACATGAGGACTGGTTTACAGGCTGTGAATAGTGTAGATTTCAGTACAGGAAGTAATGATGGATAATAATGGGCCAATGACCATCTAGCTTTGGAGAGTAAGAGTGTACTGCCTCCGTGCCTGAGATAGGAAGAAGGAAAGAGTAGCTTTCTCTAGAGAAGGAAACAATATTTTCTAATTTTTGTTTGTTTTCTAGATTGTTATCTTTTTGGCCTCTATGTAATTATTTCTGTTAAAAGTGGATGTTTTGGGCCGCTGAGATAGCTCAGCTGCATAAGCACCTGCCTGGCAAGCACGAGGTCCTGAGATCAACTCCTGGTACCCACAAAAAAAAGTGGATGTATTACATTTCTGTAAATATGGTATTTGTTTTTCTTCATTAAAAACATTTGTATGGGTGAAAGGAAAGCTTTTCCTTCGCTCTCTAAAGTTTAGGTGTAATGATCTAACAATAAATATGTCAATGGGTGAAAAAAGTACAAATTTATTAATTTGCTCAAGGATAATCGAGGGGAATGATTACCCAATAACTCAGTGAAGGTCAGATGTTTATGTACACTTTTTCATAGGGAAGAGGGAAATGCAGGAATGTGGGCATTCTTTAGGAGTACTGAATGATTAGTAGGAGAAATGAATGGACCAGAATACAGTCAATAGTCTGCAAAAATTTTCTTTGGAAGTTGAGTGGGCCCAGGAGACAGATCATAGCTTGTGGCAAAATCTATCCAAGTGTGGTAGCATACCTCAATTTTTCTTCCAGAGATGTGAATTCATTCAATGAAATTTCAGAGAAGGAACTGAAAGAAATTGTTTTCTTTGTTGGGGGGAGTACAGTCTGTAGATTGATAAAGATACATAAAAGTCTTTGGATAGATACAAAGACCAAGAACCGCCTACATCTAGAAGATATCCCTGTGGAACACCCATTTCCTAGAGACGCCTCAATACTAAGGACAAAGCTATCTACCATAAGAAACCTACAAGCATCAACACAGAAAACTAAACAATACAAAAAATAGAAAACAGAAAATGACAAGACACAGAAGCAAAATGCAACCCCATGCCCCAGCCCACCCAGGACAAGCCCAGAGCACAGTAAAATAGAGGAAATCAGAAGCCTGGAACTTTCTGAAATGCCAGCAACAGAAGTGAAAAAACAAATGGAAGAGGCTGTATAAAAAAATAACCTCTAAGATGCAAAAAGAAATGAAGATCAAAATGAACGACATTAAAGCACACACCAATAAAAAAATACAGGAGCTCGGGAAAACAATGGAAACCATGAAAGCCCAACATAGGAAAGAAATAGAATCCATGAAACAGATAGAAACAGAAGCCCAGGAGATTAAAAACTCCATTGAAAGTATATGCAACAGATTAAATGAAGGCAAAGATAGAATATCAGATCTGGAAGACAGGATTGTGGCTAGCAACCATGAAAAGAAAGGTATCTTAAAAATACCAAGAGACCATGAAAAATCAATCCTACAGCTACAAGGTGAAGTAAAGAAGAACAACATAAGATTTATTGGACTCTGTGAGAGAGCCGGAGACTGTGCAAAAGACATAAAAAACTCTTTACAGAAATAATGGTAGAAAACTTCCCAAAAATGGATAAAGAATTGACATGCAAATAAATGAAGCATATAGAATTCCAAATAGTCATGACCAAAATAAATCTACACCAAGGCACATAATAATCAAGATTCCAGAAATTCAACAAAAGAACAAAATATTAAAAGTGGCTAGAGAAAGGAAATAAATAACCTATAAAGGAAAACCCATCAGAATCACAGCAGACTTCTCGACACAAACCATTAAATCAAGGAGAGCCTAGAGTGAGGTATTTCAAGCTCTAAAAGAAAACAATCTTCAATCCAGATTGATGTATCCTGCAAAACTATCTGTCAAAATCAACACAGAAATAAGACACTTCCATGACAAGGAACAACTGAAGAAATTTATGAACACCAAACCAGCTCTACAGAATGCTCTGAAGGATATATTAGAAAGAGATAATGAAGACTGCAAACCCATGAACACCAATATAAATAAGTTATCAGGCAAAGCAAGCAATTAAAGAGAGGAGAAAGACAGGAGGCAACAACAGGAAAATAACATGAAAAAGATAAGCCAATACATGTCAGTTATAACCATCAATGCAAATGGTCTCAACTCACAAATCAAAAGAAACAGACTGGCAGAATGGATCAAGAAACAAGATCCAACAATATGCTGCATTCAAGAAACACATTTAACCCAAAAAGAAATTTGTAGACTAAAAGTCAGAGGATGGAAAACAATTCTCCATGCCACAGGAACACATAAAAAAGCAGGGGTAGCTATTCTATTTGCAGACACTGTAAACTTTATGCCAAAACTGATCAAAAGAGACAAAGAAGGTCACTACATACTTGTTAAGGGAAAACACTAAGAAGAAGAGATAACAATCATACGTATATAAGCACCAAATACTGGTGCACCCAACTACATAAAACAAATATTAACAGACATGAAAAACCAAATAAGCACTAACACAATTGTATTGGGGGGGGTCTCAATATTCACTCTCACAGATAGATCAACCAGACAAAAACAAAACAAAACAAAACAAACAAAAAAAAAAAACCACAAAGAAATATCAGAATTAAACTAATCCTGTGATCAAATGGACCTGGTACATGTCTACAGAGTGTTCCACCCCGAAACATCAGAATACATATTCTTAGCTGCACATGGGACATTCTCCAATATGGACTATATATTAGCTCACAAAACATGTTTAGGTAAATGTAGAGGAAATGAAATCATTCCATGAATACTATCTGACCATAGTGCAGTGAAACTGGAAATCAAAGACAAAAGAAACCAGAAAAACTTCATAAACACATGGAAATTAAACAATACCCTGCTGAACAACCAATGGGTCACAGAGGAAATTAAAGATGAAATTAAACAGTATATACAATTAAACAATAATGCCAATACAACATACTGAAACTTATGGGACACAATGAAAGCAATGTTATGAGGGATATTTATAGTGAAGAACTCTCACATCAGAAAAACAGAACGTGCTCAAATAAACAACCTAATGTTCATTCACAAACTTCTAAAAAAGACGAACAAATTAAACCCAAAGGGAGGAAATTATAGAGATAAGAACAGAAATTAATGCAATTGAGACTAAGAAAACAATACAAAAAATCAATAAATCAAAAAGTTGGTTCTTTGAAAGAATAAATAAAATTGATAAACCATTAGCTAACCTCCTCAAAAAAGGAAAGAAAAAAAATTCAAGAAATTAGGAATGAAATGGGGGAAATCACAATGGATCCTAAAGAAATCCAGAAGATCATCAATACCTACTATGAGAACCTATATTCTAGTAAGATGGAAAACACAGAAGAAATGGATAGACTCCTAGAGACAGTCAAATTGCCAAAACTAAATCAAGCAGATATAAAAATTCTAAATGATGCAATATCAGCAATGAAATTGAAAATGATATTAAAAATTTACCAAGAAGAAAAGCCCAGGCCCTGATGGATTCCCTATTGAATTCTACAAGAAATTCAAAAAACTAATGCCACTAATGCCGAAACTCTTTAAGGAAATTTAAAGGGAAGCAATACTTCCAAAACCATTCCTGGAAGCAAGTATTACCCTGATTGCAAAGCCAGAGATAAACACAACCAAAAAGGAAACTACAGACCATCTCCCTAATGAACAGAGATGCAAAAATCCTCAATAAGATACTATCAAACAGAATGCAGCAAATCTTCAAGAAGATTATACACCATAACCAAATAGGATTAATCCCAGGGATGCAGGAATGGTTCGACATATGCAAATCAATAAATGTAATGCATCATAGCAACAGAGCCAAAGATAAAATTTACACAATCATTTCAATAGATGCAGAAAAAGCATTTGAGAAAATCCAACACTCATTCATAATAAAATTGCTGCAGAAAATTGGAATAGATGGTCTTTACCTCCATCTGATACAAGCTGTCTATGACAAACCAACAGCTAACATAATACTAAATGGACAAAAACTGAAAGCTTTCACTCTAAAATCAGGAACAAGACAAGGATGTCCACTATCACCACTGCTATTCAACATAGTTCTGGAAACATTAGCCAAAGCAATTAGGCAAGAGAAAGAAATAAAAGGAATAAGGATAGGGAAGGAAGAAGTTAAATTATCATTATTTGCAAATGACATGTTACTCTACATAGCAGACCCCAAAAACTCCACCAAAAGACTGTAGACATAATAACCAAATTCAACAATGTAGCTGGATACAAAGTTGACACTCAAAAATCAGTAGCATTCCTGTACACAAGCAACAAACTCACAGAGAGAGAAATTAGGGAAACCACACCCTTTCCAAGAGCATCCATAAAATGAAATACTTAGGAATCAATCTAAAAAAGGAAATAAAAGATCTATACATTGAAAATTACAGTACTCTGAAAAAGGAGATGGAAGAGGATATCAGAAAATGGAATGATGTCCCTTGCTCATGGATAGGCAGAACCAACACTGTGAAAGTGGCCATACTCCCAAAACTTTTATACAGATTGAATACATTCCTTATCAAAATACTATTAGCATACCTCACAGAACTAGAGAAAACATATCCAAAATTTATGTGTAAACAGAAGAGACCTAGAATAACAAAAGCAATTCTGGGCAAGAAAGGCAAGTCAGTGGGCATCACAATTCCTGACCTGAAATTACACTACAAAGCTACTGTGATAAAATCAGCATGGCATTGACAAAAAAACAGACCTCAGGAACAGTGGAACAGAATAGAAGATGCAGAAGCAACTCCAAACTAAGGTGACACTGAGCCACCTTATCTTTGACAAAGGAACCAAAGGGGTTCACTGGAAGAAAGATAAACTCTTTAATAAATGGTGCTGGAAAAACCGGCTTTCTGTATGCTGAAGATTAAAACTAGACCCATGTCTATCACCATGCACTAAAATAAAGTCAAAATGGATTAAAGATCTAAATATTAAAACAGAAACACTAAATTTACTGGAAGAGAGAATAGGCAGAAACCTTGAAAACATAGGTTTAGGCAGAGATTTTATGAACAAAACTCAGACCACATGGGAAATATTACAAATAATCAATAAATGGGATCTCACCTTATTAAAATATCTTACACAACAAAAGAAATTACCAACAGAGTGAAAGGACAACCCACAGAGTGAGAAAAAGATTATAACCATTTGTTCCTCAGACAGAGGACTTCTATCTATAACATACAAAGAATTGAAAAAAATCAGGCCCCCAAAAATCAAAGACCCAATCCAAATAACATGCATCTGAGATGAATACACACTTCTCAGATGACAAAATACAAAGGGCAAATAAATATATGAAAAAATGTTCAACATCATTGGTCATTCCAGAGATGCAAATTAAAACAACACTGAGATTCCATCTCACTCCAGAAAGAATGGCTATTATCAAGAAATCAACCAATAACAAATGTTGGTGGGGCTGTGGAGAAAAAGGAACACTTCTCCACTGTTGGTGGGAGTATAGACTGGTGCAGCCACTGTGGAAATCAGTGTGGAGATTCCTCAAAAAGTAGGAATAGAGGTCCCATTTGACCCAGCTATTCCCCTTCTGGGTATCTTTCCAGAAGAATTAAAAACATCATACCACGGTGATGTATGTGCACCCATGTTCATAGCAGCACAATTTGTAATAGAAAAATCTTGGATATAAACCAAATGCCCATCAACCAAGGAATGGATATAAAAGATATTTTTTTTATATAATGGAGTACTACTCAGCCATAAAGAAGAGTAAACTTGAGACTTTTATAGGTAAATGGATGCAACTTGAGACCATACTCATAAGTGAAGTAAATCAGACCCACATGTGTAAACATTTTATTGTCTCACTAGTGTGAGAAATTGAATGGGTAAAGAAGATCCAAAATGTACAATAGATATTGTGAATTTCAAGGAAACTGTTCAAAAGAAAAGAGACTGGAATGGGGAAAGGGGGAAAGGAAGGAAGCAAAAAGAAAAAAATATATACATATATATATAAGTTAAAATAGTTGTACTGCTAATTTCTCTTAGTTCATTGAAAAGAAAGGTTTTAACTAATATTGTCTGGACAATATTTCATGCCTATATCTTATACTCTGAATAACTACTATGAAGATAACAATGTGCAATGTATTGATTATTGTTACTGTCCTACTAGCCTGTTTTGAAACTGTTTTATTTTTATTTTTATTCTTTCTCTCTTTAAAATAAAAAAGAAGAAGATACATAAAAGTAAATCCTCTTCTAACATCTGCTTATCTCCAAATATTTTAATTTAAAATATCAACATAAAAGAGTGGCATATTTCTGGGTGACCATCACAGAGAAATGGAAAATACATTTTATAAAACAGAGTTATTTTGCCCCAGCTATGCTTTCATTCTGCTGTCTTGTTTTCTTTCTTATAAAATATCTCAACTAATGGTTTATTTCTACCAAAATTCCTAATGGTTTATTCCTACCTAAATTATTTTGGGAAAATATATTCTCTCTTTAATATCTTGAAATCTGGTTTCTACCCACACTGTGCGTGGAAATCATAGGAATAATATTAAAGTGTGGTTCTTCTCAAATCCAAGAGTCTTGAATTACCTTCAAACTTAATAGGTACCGTTAAAGAATTTACTTTGGAATTGTTTCGGCTCTTTGAAAACACACTGCTAATTTGACACCTACTCTTTCTCAGTTTGTATTAGGTTTATTTGTGATGTCATAATTATGCTACTTCCAAAGTTTTGGTTAGTCCTCAACCAAATTTATTTTTTACCCCTAATGCATGCATGACTTCCAAATTCACTGAACTGTAATTTCATGTTTCTAGCCACCTATGGAAAATGCTACTAAAATTTCTTTTTATTACCTTAAACTCACTAAACTTAATTGGATCAATTATATTTCCCCCAAACCCTTCACCATTCCAAATTTCACTATGTCTGAGGATGTCATTACTATTATTCCAATATTTTATCTTGTCTCCTTATTTTCCCTTTCCCCTCCTCCAAGATTGTCATATATTCCGGATGGGAAAGCTATATCTTCTTTACTCAACAATAAATCTGTAAAATATTCATGGCTAAAGAGTAAATTATATATTCAGAATTAGCATGTTATTAGTTTTATTTTTATTTCTTTGACATAGCCTCAGAGAAGCCAGGTATGTTCTGATGTTCTTTTCTGCTCCAATGTTTCTTAAAGTTCAGGCCAAGCTCACTAGGTGTTGGGATGAATGAGTTCAAACTCCATGGATCATTTCAATTTTTCATTATACATAAAATCAAGGCTTTGGGGAGGGTACGTGGCAGACAGGAGAGGGTTGTCGCTGAGCACATATTCCCCAGCCACTTTGTAAATCAGAGTTTACTTTCTCAATTTAGGACATGGAAGTTGCTGGGTCAACCTATTGAGCACTCCCAGCTTAATACCTGCCCAGCTAATTCATAGTAACAGTGCTATTTTTAATTGAATCATTCAGAAGTCAGTGACATTTAGTTACTCCTTACAGTTTTTAGCAATGAGATAATAATGAGACCAGAGCAGTTTTTAGATTGCAGGATATTTTTAGCAGAAACATTTCAATACAGATGTTCTCTACCACTACAATTATTCTGTTTTTACTGAGGAAAAAAAATTCAAGTTTCTCTTGAATGGTGACATGAGGATTTCAAACATAAATCTTTGCTTTGGAATGACTGATTTGGTACTTATCATGCTGTTTGGATGACATATTTACAAATTTCAATTTGTGTCTCTATAGTTAGCACCATTCCTGGCTTTGAAATTTACATGTACTATCTCCTTTTAAATCTTTCTAAGTTTTCTCTTTCTTTTAAACATGTTAGATCTATCTGTAGTGGAAAATGCAATAATCAAATTTAGTCTAATTTCCCTTATGGAAAAAAATTATGAAAACAGCAGTTTACTGTCCAAAGAAAACAAGATGTGCCATAAGTAACTTGACCTTTCTAGTGATTTAATTTTAGCTGAATGAAACTATAAATGAATTTGAATTTCATTCTAATTTAGGCAAGGAAATGAGTCTGACCACAGAGATAAAGATGGTTTTAAGAAAATTCAGGAAGTGAGAAACAAATCAATTTCCATTCTTATTGTTGTTTGAAACAATGTGTTCCTTCCTACTTAGGGCTTGTACCATTCTCATAAAAACACACAAAAGCCTTTCATTCTGAGAACTTTAAAAAAGAGCACGTTATATGTGAAGATTTTCCTGGGTATGTGTTCATTTTCAACCCTGAAATCACTTTTTGAATGAGGATTAACTGATAGGAGACTGCTCGAAGAGAATTTACAGAGGCAAGAATTGTTAATTTCAAATTTGTCACGCACAACGTGTGTTCTCCTTTGTGGAATCCACACTGAAACCGCATCCCTACATGAGATTTAGAAAGTGCTTGAGGATATAAAATCTTAATCACCTGGTTATTATTTCCAATAACAAGTCTACATTTTCTCTTTAATTCTTTTTTCTCAATAAAGCAGTCATATATAATGTGGATCCTCATTTTCTAAAAAAAAAAAAGCTTTTCATAAACTTACAGAACAGAATATTTCTTCAAAATCATTTTAGTATCAGGTGATATATCTTCAGTATCATTTTCTCTAATTTTATACTATCTCACTCTTCTTGACAATAACGATTTGTTCCTTAAATAACAATGGTGTCAGAAAGATACTTTCATAGGAGTCAACTCAAAAATAGTATCTGTATCCCACAATTTCTGTATTTTCTTAGCTGCCCTTCCTTTTGAACTCTGTGCTGTCCTAAATGGTTCCTGTACGAAATTATAAAAATAACTCAGACCCTAATGAGAGCACAAGTCTCCGAAGCGGCATTCTGAGATTCCCATCTCCCGAGTCATATTTATACGTGACAGAGTTCCATTGTCTTATGTCACTACACATGATCTCAAACTGTCTGTTCCAATTTCCCAAACATGCTAAGTAAAAGGAGGCTTTTAAATTCAGGAAGAAGCTTTTCCCCTTTCAACAAAGATGGAATTGTAGTTGGAAACACAGTTGATTAGATAATGTGTATTTACTTGTAAATAAACATCTGTAAATGCTGCAGAACATCTTTTGTTAGGAAGATGAAAAGGTAACGTTTTAACAAAGATTAAACACAAGAAAATCTACTACTATAAAATAGATTAAAGAATATTTTCTTTTGGTTTCATATTAAATCTGGTGTTTTTAATATTACCTTTGCAAAAGAAATGTATGAATCTTGGGGGGAAATTTATATATATTTTATATGCATGTTCAACTATGTCTCAGAATTAAGAAAAAAGACTGCACTGTAATATGGAAAATAATAAATTTAAATTATTTAACAGAGAATTAAAGAACATTATATTAATATTCTTTATAATGTCAATTATTACAAAAATAGATAATTTGTATTGTTCTGTAAATATTACTAGCAGTTTATGAAAATCACTAGGGCATGTCTGGTCAGCATCTTTTTTTTGAAGGAATTTTAGAGGACAAATGTATATTTTAGTGATTTGCTCTTTAAGTCTATAACATCTGGAGTGCTGTTCCATTGGTATGTTTTGCCAATATGGGTTGGCTTATCATGCAGAACTTAATTTTAGTTGTATGCAGAACTTTGGAGGAAAATGTAAGGAAGTACCATATTGTCTAGTGATTTGTGTGCTGTCTCCTTATCTGTTCTCAACTTTAACTGGTTAAATCCTTAAATGTCCTCCAACATTCAGTGTATCCCAGGGAAAGGCAATGTAGCCAAACTCAATCCTTCTACATACATAATTGTATGATAAAATGTAAAATTCTCCAATCTGGGAAAGGTCTTATTTACTTTAAAATCTCTAAGACCAGAGCTAATAAAACCTGAAATTGGAACCTGATTATGGTAGTAGAATTTTTACTCTATAGCAACCCTGTCTTAAACATTAATGGCCACAGGATTAAAAACAAACACAGAAAACAAATGTCACTGCCTTCTATGTTTCAAGTTATAACTATGCAAAAAAACTTAAAAGGAAAACAAATTTCACTTGGATTCACTGGAAATATAGCTTTCCTTTTGTGCATGAGAGAGAAAGTTCTTCTTAGGCAACTCGAAACCCACCTGGCCAAACATTCCAGGTCTGGGACATACTGCAGTTTTGCACCTGGACCTATAGTCTGGACTCTAGATTCTATTTTCTCCCCACCTTTTGAAAGTTCCAACAAAGCTTGGTTAGGATGCTGCTTTCTCCACGTAGCTTTTTCTGGCTTCAAATTATTTCACCTCTCCCTTTGTCCTCCACTTGGTTTCTACAACAACATATTACACTTAACTCTTTACACATTTATTTTGGCTACTATATTTAGGTCACATTGGGAGTCATGACTACGATTTATTATTTCTTTTAATCTCCAGGTAGAAATTAGCATAAAATTATCAATCATAAATGTTTATAAATTAGTATATGAATGAAAATATTGTGAACGTATTTCTCTTACTTTTAAAAAATATATCCTCTCTATCTGGGAAGATTTATATATTTTCTTCTTTATACTGTACTAAAAATACATGAGAAAGATACACAGAAATAACGTTATTATGTTAATATATGTTATTATGAACACAAACTGCTATCAGTTGAAGTATTTGAGAATCTCTCAAAACATTACTTAAAATAACAGACACAGTCTCATTTGTGAACAGCTTTCTTGTTGCTGGGACACAATATACGACACCCACAGCTTAAAGGAGGAGAAAATTAGCCTCATGTTTTCAGTGGATTCAGTACATGATAGGCTGACTTGAAGGAAGAAACCTCATGGTGGAAGGTCATGGAAGAGCAAAGATATTCAGTTCATAGCAGTTGGAAAATAAAGCAGGGGGCCTGTGCAATAGAGGAAGCCAAAAGGGACCGATATAGACCCTAAATTCATGCCTTCGTGACCCACCCAGACACACCTAGACATGTGCCTAATTTTGTGGGTGGGTCCCAAGACATTCGGTTGACAAAATTAACTATTACATATAAAATGTGGTGTGTTGGGAAGCATGTTTTTTCCTGGTTGGATGATCTGAGATAGGTTACCCACTTTCTGGTGTATTAGTTATTTTATCCCTAAAAAGGGGAGCTTGGATAAAAATATCTATGAAGTCATTTATGTATCACTGAATTTCTGGGTATTTTTTCATTTATATTGTGTTTAAAATCATATAACAAAAGTTATTTTATCAATCACTTTAAAGTGGACATTTCAGTGGTGTTGAGGACATTTACTTTACTAGGAAACATTTCCAGAATATCTTCATCTTTTTAATCTCAAATTCTAGCTCAAAAAAACAATTCCCCTTTTTTCTTTCCCCCCAGTGCCCAGTAACCACCATTCTACATTATTTTTTTCTATAAATTTGCCCACTGGAAATCCTAGATATATGTGAAATACTACAGTATTTTTCTGGTTTTGAATAGCTTATTTCATTTAAAATACTGTCCACCAAGTCCAACCCTATGGTAGACTACAACAGGATTTCATTCCTTTCTAAGGTTGAATACTATTCCATTTTATATTCATACCATTTTTTCTGGTATCTGTTCATTCATCAATAGGCATTCAGTTCACTTCATTTCTTGCTATGAACATGAATATGCAAATATGTCTTTTAAACTCCACTTTTCAGTTAATTCATTTAAATATTCAGATTTGGGATTGCTAGATCATAATAGTAGTTCTGTATTTTTTTACTGGTTGAAGTGCCCCCACACTATTTTTCATGGCATTTTTGTCATTTTATTATCTCATCAACATTTTCCTGAGGTCCAATTGCTCCATATCCTCACCAACACTTAGTATTTATTTGTTGATAGTAGCCATCCTAATGGTTATGAGATGATATGTCATTGTGATTTTGGTTTTCTTTTTCTAATTATTAGTGATATGACCATCTTTTCATATGACTGTTGACCGCTTACACATCATCTTTAGAAAATATCTATTCAACTCATTTGACTATTTTTAAAACTATCTGATTTTTTGTTGATGTTGATGATTTGTAGAACTTGTTATAGATTTTGTATACTAGCTCCCTGTCACTTATGTAATTTGCGAATATTGTTTCCCATTTTGTAAGTTGCATTTTCACTCTGCAAGTTCTGCCCATTGATGCACAAAAGATTTTGTGTTTGATACAGTCCTGTTTTCTATTTTTCCTTTTATTTATTGTGCTTTGGTGTCACGTTAAAGAATTTATTGTCATGTTCAGTATCATGAAACTTTTCCCTGCTGTTTTCTTCCAGAGCTTTAATGGGTAATTTTTTAAAATGTGTTATTTTTTAACCATAATGTACTCAATGTGATCCATGAAACAAAAAGAAATGTTATTTGACAATAGTAGCTTTGCATTTGTATTTTTGTGTTCATGGCTGTAACAACTAATCCATTTTGATGTGCATATTGTAAACTTATCATTGAAAAAATTGATAGTCTATTCCAAAGAATACAAGTACAACATTAATCAATTTACCATTCTGATTAGTCATTAAATCTAGCCAATTCCTTCATACTTATAGATTAGAATGCATCAGTACCAAGGGAAAGGAAGTAAGTTAGCATTTATTAAGTTGTATATATGCCAGGCTTTGTTGTTTGTGGAATTTTAGACCATAACACTTTCATCCTGACCATAACCCCATTCATTGCTGTACTAAGTATTGATAACTACTGTACAAAAAAAAAAAAAAAAAAAACATTCACAGGGTTCCATTAATTAGTCAAACTCAAACAGTGGAAAAGCAGTGAACTCAGCATTTTCAACCATGTGTATCGAAGACCACAAAGTCTTCATTTCTAACCAAGGAAGTAGACATTGCCTAGTAATCAGCTTTTGAGTTCCTAAGACAAGATACCTGACACATGCAATTTAAGGGAGGAGAGATTCACTTTGTAGTCATGATTTGCTGGCTCCATCGTAGAAACAATGTGGTAGAGAAACCTGCTCAACTCATGGCAGCTGGAAAACAGAATGGGCCAGAAAGAGCCAGAGAGGAATTTGCCAGGGACCAGATATTGTCCCCAAGGTCCTGCCCCAGTGAGTCATTTTTTTCTAGTAAGCCCCACTTCCTCATTGTCCATTCAACTATGAACTCATGGGGATTTAACCCTTTGACGAGGAAAGTACCCTCACAATCCAATCACCTCTGCTGAAATCTCTTAACCCAGGCAAATGGACAATCAAGAATAATCAACATATTGCCCTTCAAGTTAATTTTGCTCTCTTCTCTGCTATTCTGTAAGCCCCAAGAGACTATCATTTGTGAACGTAACTCTGCTGGTGTTTCTTTGTTTGCTGGTGTCATGCTATCAGGTCAGGGTCATTCAGGGAGAGTTGCCAACAACAGCCAGTTGTGAAGACTGACAGGATTTATTAGTTTACCAAGAATGGTCATGTTTAAGACAGAAAACTGCAGGATGTGAATAGATAGTATAAGAAAGGAAACATTTAAGTATGTCATCTGCATTTGGGTTGACTCTAAATGTTAAGTTTTGTTGTATCTCAAGTGCCCTTGGGCATACTGTAATTTAAGACTGGCAAATAATTTTATGCTCATGTTGTTCATGAGAGAATGAAGTGATTAAAAATACAAATGGACTTGCTCTTATGGGGCTTTGGTTGAACAAGAAAGATATACAACACAATTTTATCAATGTGAATAAATGTGGTTACAAATCCTGATAAATACCTAGAAGAAAAATATTTTCTTGTGAGTGAAATGAGCAATTAAAACACAGGAGTGGGGGCTGTAGGTGTATTTCAGTGGTAGAACATGTATTTAGCATGTAGCATGTACAAGGCCCTGGGTTCAATCCCTAGTACCAACAAAATAAACAAAAAAGAAGAATATGACTTAGGAATAGAACTGTTTCTTATTAAGTGTCATTTTTGGGGGGCCACTAAAATGAGTAACACTGGCTAACAAAGAGTGGAAGGGGAAATATTCAAGTAGGAGATTAAAAACCAACAGAGAAACATAGAAAAGTATACACAATGGAATCGGGTTAAACATATAAACAGAGAAAGAGATGAGGTAGATTGAACTTGGTAAGTTACAGTGGGGAAAGCAGGAATTCACTTCTCTGTGACAAAAGCTGTGTACTTAGGGTTTTAAAAGAGGGGATATGGTGATATAAATTACAAAGAATAATTATATTGAGCAATACATCAAAAACATGTACATGTATCTAGTTTTACAAAATCTTTGAGAAAACATTTGTAAAACTTTTAGAAGCTTAATGTTCATTCTTTGAGCATTCCCAGAGGAAAACCTTTAGCAGAACCATACTGAGCTTGAAATGTTTGATCATTTCAAATACCATGAGCAAAAGAAGCAACATGGTTAAACCTCCAATTCTGTCATCTGAAATGAGCTATAACTCATCAAAAATCAGACATTTTGGTCTCTGTGATGTTGCCATACTTTCCAAAGCTAAGCCCACATACTGATATGCAACCATTTATTCTAGGTTTGGCACTTCTCTACACAGTAGCAAACTAATGTGTTTGGGGAAGTAAACAGTTGCATGAGTGGCTCAATCTGCATGCTCAAACTGGAATTAATATCCCCAGAGCTCTTTGACACCCTGACTTTATTTTTATTTATTTATTTTTTTGTGGGTACCGGGGGTCGACCTCAGGACCTCACACGCCAGCAGGCGCCTGTGCCGCTGAGCCATCTCACCGGCCCTGACACCCTGACTTCAATAACATAAATAAACAAGGGAAGATGTCAGTGGCTCCAACCCATAAAATATAATTTTATTTAAAAATTACCAAAGAGTGGGCCCGGGAAATAGCTCAGTGGCACAAGTGCCTGCTTGGCAAGCGCAAGGTCCTGAGTTCGATTCCCAGTACCACAAAAAAAAAAATTACCAAAGAAAATTAAGCTGTTTCAAGTCAATATGCAATGCAAATAAACACATGAAGATAAGTGAGCTACAGCAATGAATGTCTCTCATGATGGCCTATTGTCAAATACAGTAAACAAACACATGTGTACTTACTGATGTACACATCCACAAACCTACACCATTTTACTCGAGACTTGAAAAATCTTGCATATGGTTCTATAAAGCAGTGAAGAACTAGACAGAAAGGAAGAAAGAGCTGTTTAGAATTTAACTGGCCCAGGTAGTGGGGCAGGGCCTAGGGACCAGAGATGGAGCAGTGTGTTAGTTAGTCACTTAATACAACAGGTACTACTGAGGACGGTAGCAGCCTTTAGTAGGCATCAGTAAAATCTCATTTAAGTAGATGATATTCTAACAAACTCAGGCATCTGAAATTTAGGTTTTTACCTAGGTAGACAAAAAGGAACCATGGGTAATCAAATGTACAAAATAAATTTTATTTAAAAATAGAAATTCTCGGGCCGGTGAGACGGCTCAGCGGCTTAAGCGCCTGCCTTGCAAGCGCGAAGGCCCGAGTTCGACTCCCGGAACCCACATACGAAAAAGGGGCCGGTGATATCGCTCAGTGGCACGGGCGCCTTCTGGCGCGCGAGGTCCTGAGGTCGTCCCCCCGGTACCCACAAAAAAAAAAAAAAAAAAAAAAAAAAAAATAGAAATTCTCAAAGATCTTACGTAAAACAAATAACTTGCTCCCACATAAGTGGGAATCCCGGACTGCTCTATGGATTTCCCACAGAGCTCAAACTTGGTTCCAAGACTCACAACTATGAAACTTTGTGAAGGGCTCTCGTGTCACCAATGGGTGCCAGAAGAAACTGAAACTACAAAGGCTTTAAGCAACACAACTGACAGAGTTGCCAAGCTGCTGTTTGAAGCTAGGTGCTCCCCAAACAAAATCAGCATGTCTTCAGTTGTGCCATTTAAGAAAGCCAAATGAAAGGACAGCTTGCCAGAAGTCTGAATAGAAAGTAGAACTCTAGTACAACACGGCTGCTGTTGATGTGAGCTTGCAATGACCATGGAAACTAAATACTCATTATACAGATAAGGAAATAGGAACACTGTTCTCCCCTCTCCCCACTGAGTGACTTTCCACTAATGGAAGCCAAATTCAGACTTTAACCCATGCTCACCAAATGAACAGGGCTCTAAAGTAAAAGAATATCCCCTCTGTGTCCCCTATAATAGATACACCTAGCAGGTAAATATTCACAGGCTTCTCTACAAATAATAAAAGATATATTCAGTACTATTAAAACAAGTTAAAACGTGGCAATGGAAAAATATTTCAACAAAGCTATTTCTAAGCTATTTTAAACTGCCAAACCACTAACTTCCTTTAATTTGGGCTTTCCCTTGTTAATGCACAACATTCTTAGTGGTTGGGAAATCTTCAAAGAAAGACCAGAGAGAAAAAAAATATTTCATTATTTTTAATGCCAAAGAGTATGAATAATTTTAAAAAGATATAAGTAAATATACAAATAGGCTTTGATGCAAAAAATGATGAGACATTGTGTCCTTTCTTGTTCCTAAATCCAGCAGACACTCTCTAGCGCTTTGGGGAGGAAAATTTTAGCATAGCATGCAAACCAGAGGTTACTGTTTGTAATATGTTGCCTAGTGCTAACATTGATATTGCAGTTTTTTTTTCCTGAGTTACCAGATTACAATTAAGCAAATATTCATTGCACACAAACCATTCATTTAAAAACATATAGTTTGTATTTACATTTGTATATTTGTGTATATATATATATATGTATATTTATGTATGATCACAGTCTATTGTACATCTTGTAGGTTGAGTTGTATGTCCCCTTAAAGTCATATATTGAAATCCTAACCTCCAGTACATTGGAATGTAACTTAATTTGAAAATAGAGCCTACTTCGTAATTCAATATGATCAATATCCTTATAAAAAGGAGAAATTCTGACACATACACAAAGGAAGAACAGAATGTGCTATGGAGGCAAAGGCCAGGATGATAAAGCATGAGCGAAGGAACATTACAGTTAGAGTGCAAAACATTATACCTTAGCTAGGGGAGAGGCACGGAGCAAATTCTCCCTCACTGCCCTCTGAAGGAACCAATCTAGATCTCAGAATTCTATTTATTGTGAAACAATAAATTTGTCATGTTGGCCACTCAGCCTGTGTATTTTGTTACAGCACCTCTACTAAATTAATATAGTATGTAATTTGGTATCCCCTGGGAGTGTGGTTACAAACACTGAAACAAGAAATATAACAGTTAACATAAGATGTTGATTTGGTTTCCAGAGTGATTTTCAAGGAAAAATTCAGATTTCCCTAAGCAAATAAAAACACAAAAAAAAAAAAAAAAGAAAGAAAAACTAAACTTTTTCTGTTGAGAAAACTTCATGTTCTTTGAATGCTTATTATAAGTATTGTCATTGGTTTAAATACTTTTATTTGAAGAATTTGGTTTTGTGTCATCTTTCCTAAAATGCTTTTTCTAATTAAAATAAAGCTGATTATGGGTATTTTGATAATGTTCATTTGTCTTGGATACTTGGATTGGCTCTCAATCTGCAATTCATATTTCTTCAATTTGAGGGAGTTAGGAAAATAAAACTATTTTCAAGACATCTTTGACACCTGGGGCCTAGAAGTAAATGAAAGTTATTTAATCAGAGTTACTCAAGAAAGATTGGAAGGCAGACAAAGATGGGCAATTTTTCTGCAATGTTTTAACGTTGGTGCTGATCGTTTGGTCCAGGAGGTAACAGTTCTTTATCTACAATAAACACAAGAAAAAGAAACTAGTGCTTGGCTCCTTTACTTTGATAATGACATTGGGAATCTTTTTTTTTTTTTTTTTTTTTTGACAACTCCTAGTGTGGGATCCAATATGATTTCAATGGTGTCTGCACACTATTAATGCTGTTTAAGAATTTGTGCATTTCATCCCTTTCAATTATTATTGTACCTAAATTATACCTAATGCTTATATCATGTTCATTTTTCTTTAAAATATCTAATATGTTTTCTGTTTTCAAAATGAAAGTCAGACTAATACATAAATTAAAATATATCAATGAAGTTTGAATTAAAATACAGTGGCATCTCAGTCCACAAACTTAATTTGATTTACGATTTTGTGGAAGATGGCTGCATTTGTGTTTGTGGGGGGAAGATGTCTGTGGTCGTGTTTGTCACTCTATACAGAATTTGTGAAAGGAAGCAAAATATTGCTGAACTCTTTTATTTGTAAACTGAATTGTTTGTAAACAGAAGCATTCATGAACCAAGGTATTACTGAATGTCAGTATTTATTGTTAACAGAGGTAGACATATATCCTCCATATCCCAGTGAAACAAACTGCTAAATGAGACAGGAGAATGATATGGGCCAAAGGCTTTTGTGTACTACTTATCTGTGATACGGAAATCCTAGGCAAAGCTTTGAAGATGATTCTGAGTGAAAAGTAATGACAGCAAGTAAGAAATAGAAATTCCTTTTCTCTAGACTTTTCACAGAGATTTTAATAGACTGTTTTTATACCAGCAAGTCATTGAAATAATAAAAATATATACTTGATAGATCATGTTCGGTCCTCCTGTGAAAGAAAGTGAAGGGCAGTGGGTAGGATAAGAACAGGGATTCACAGTGTTCACGGTTTCATTTTTCTTTTAAAGAAAAAGAAGAACTTTGGTGCATTGATTACAGCTCAGTTCAGGGTCTAAATACACATGCACTTTCTTCACATCTACAACTCATAGCAGTATTTGATGTTCAAAAATGATAACTCTGTTATTTCAATAAGATAGAATGAACCAGAAAATGCTAATGTAGGTTCTTGACTCTACTGATCATCTCATTGAAGTCCCCTATTTATGAACAGAAACTTAGATACTGCAAGGTCCTCGGTCAATGAGAGAGACTTAAGTACAGTTCAAGAACAAACTAGAATTTTGATTTCATTCTATTGGTTTTATTAATCACATTTCTCTTATGGTTGGCCTGTGGGTTTTGTTTAATTAATCAGAAAGATCTGTTCATGAATGGGCCTAGGTAATTGGGTACAGATCGGAGGCACAGCCACTATTCCAAAATTTGGCGTATAACATAGTAAATATGAGGCTATGAAAAGAGAATTACGAGACAGACACAACTTGGAACAAGGATAAACTGTGAGTGCTCTAAATGGCAAAAGTCCTCCTGCGACCAGGATCAGGTTCTCTCCGTGTTCTAGGAAGTATTCCTCTCCAGAGCACATTCTTTCCTCATATGAAACACAACACCTGAATCCCCCCTGGGCCAGAGGAAACCTTATTACTGCCCCCACCTCTGCCAAGTCTCACGTACTCTTCCCTAGTGCTCATCTCCTGCACCAGATAATTGGGCTTAAGAACATCAACACTTCTTCATGGAAAGAGCTCTCTCCAAATACAGAAGCTGGCCCTGCCCTAGTGTTATAGACAGCTAAGTTAGAAATATTATAGGCAGTCAGATAGGGCTAGGCCCTCAGAGGAGCCAGTGCAGAAGACGAGATAGCTTGCAACTGTGGGAGAGACAGGCACCTCCGCTGAGGGCCAGACCTCAAGACAAAGGATGAAAAGAATGCACCCACGTACTTCCTAAGGATAAACATCAGGGACTGATACTCTAAATAGGCATCCATCACCTTGAGGAAGCCAGGAAGAGCCACTGACCCAACCCCCTACAGGAAAAGCCCCTGTTCTGTATTCATGCCCTTTTGCCACGTGACTTTCTTCCCCATTTGATCCCAATTTAATCAATTTTACGTGTGCAATTATGCTTGTAATCTTTTCGGTTGACCATAGTTTTGTCCCACCTCATGCCCACCTTGTGATTTCCCATTTTTCCCCAACTTGGACCCACCTCACCTTGTGGTCTTGCTGTATAAAAATTCCTAGAAAAGGCAGGGTCCTTGCCAACCCACTTGGGACCCCTTCTGTCTCTCTCTCTCAGACAGAAACTTTCTTTCCACCAGTGAATATATTCTTTTCTTAACCTCTGTTGTTCCTGAAATTCATTCTTCAATTTTAGAGAACACGAACTCAGTACTAGACATCTAGCAGTTTGGGAGTTTCTTTCCCCTATATCACTAGGACTTCGCAAGTATGATCCATCAGAACACATTAATCCTATATCACTATATTGGTCCATATCTGAATTATACATATAAAATGGTCCCATGTGTTGATCTTCAATTGTAGAGTCCACAGTAAACTTCAGCAATACCTCACACAGCATGAAATTCCCATATAATACAGTGGCGATGCTCTCAATACCCTTTTAGCAAGTGTATGAACAAGACCACACACAAAACACATTTGCCAAGAAAAAATAAATATAATTAGGAAAAGTAGAGGCTATAGCCATATTTATGAAAGAAGCAATTCTGAGTGGGATCTGCATAATTGTAATTAATGATGACTCTTTTATATCATTTGGTAGCATAATTAGTGTTCTTGGAGACAGGGAGTCCGGACATTCAACATTCTTGAATGAAAACTCCTCTTAAACATTGCCTAACTCAAAGCCCATTGAAATAATTATCTGCAAACAATAAACTTGCCTGCTGTAAATGTAAATTCAAGTTCCAACCTCAAAAATCACAAACCCAAGTCATAGCTTCTGAGAGGGACGGTTTTCTCTCTCTTAACTGTTAACACTTCAAAAACAAATAGTGGTCGGAATCAGCTGCTGCCTATTGAAACTTTCAACTTTAAGGAAATAGAGACATTGCAAAAAAAACCCTGGAGGGCCGGTGAGATGGCTCAGCGGCTTAAGCACCTGCCCGGCAGGCACGAGGGCCCCAGTTCGACTCCCGGAACCCACATACGAAAAAGGGGCTGGTGATATCGCTCAGCGGCACGGGTGCCTGCTGGTGCGCGAGGTCCTGAGGTTGAGCCCCCGGTACCCACAAAAAAAAAAAAAAAAAAAAAACCCGTCACATGAGACTGAGAAAGGAAAAATTAAAATATTCACCTGATAGTGGTGAAGCCCTCCCAGTTTTTAAGTAATATATTGGTTTTCACATAATATTGTGGTTTGCTTCATCATCAATATCCTTTTGCTTATTAGTTTTTGTTTGCTCTTATATTCATCATTGGAGGTTGGAACATGTACAGAAAACATTTTAATTTTTTGTAATCATGCTTATCTTATTTTTATTAGTATGTGTTTGCAGCACACGGTGTTTACATTCCTAGTGTGTAATTGGTACATTTATATAACACATCTTCCTTCCTTTTTTATCCCCTTTTCCTTCCCTCCATCCATCCTTCCCCCTCTCCATCCATCTCCTGATCCCCTTCCTTTTTTGTACATATTTCTTGTACATAACATTTACATTCCATGTGTATAGTTATTTAGTGATTATGATTTTTATTAGTTGACTAGGGAAATGTACCTATTTCACGTATTTGTGTGCATAATAAAAATATAAAGTTTGAGATAACTAAGTCAAATTATTGTCCCCCAGACTAGCTTTATATATTTTGGTAAAAATAAATCTAATTTGGTTACTTACTTTTCTTCTCCCTTGCTTTTTATCAGAGAAATACACATTTGTTTAAAGAAAACAGATGAGTAAATTTGCTTCGTTGTCATCCTCTTAAGTCATAGTATGTCCACCAGCAGAGGCACACTCCTCTAGAGGGTAATGACAGCTTATACTGCCAGGAAAACAATATATAAAGTTTACCTAAAAGACCTAGGAACATACATATGTAAGGAAAATAAGTAAAATATATCTGTCACAAACTGGATGTGGTAAGAAGTATGACAAATAGTAACATACATAAAAGAATTATGCAACTCGAGAAAATACTCATAAGTGAAATAAACCAGAAGCACATGTGTAAGCATCGTATTGTCTCTCTAGTATGAGAAACTGAAAGAGTAAATAAGATCCAAAATGTACAATAGACATGGTGAATCAAAAAGAAACTGGTCAAAAGGAAAGAGAGACTGGAATAGGGAAAAGAAAGAAGGGAAAGGGAAAAAAAATTGTATATATATATATAAGATGGTTAAGATAGATACACTACGATTTTTACTTAGTTCATTGAAGAGTAAGGTTTGTGCCAATAATGTTTGGATAATTAAATGCTAATGTCTGGTGTCCTGAATAACTAACTTAAAGATGTATTGTATTAACCATTGCAATGTATTAACCATTGTTACCCTCCTATTATGTTGTTTTGAAAATTTGTTCTTCTTTTGATTTGTTTTGTTTTTTCTTCTCTTTAAAATAAAATTAAAAAAAAAAAAAAGAATTATGGAAGGAAATGATAGTTTTTAATGTTGGAAAGTTAGTTATTTAGAAAAATGGACCAACTTTTGCTAAATGATGGCTTAACTGCTGATAATAGCACTGTAATCAATCAATAAAAGAAGAAAGGCAGAAATTAGCTCCATACAGGATAATCCCTCTAAGATTAGAGCTTTCAAAAACACAAAGTGTGAAGACCTCATTGTGATGTAGTAAAGTGCCTTTCATTGCAAAAATCCAAATTTTGGCTATGTTGTAGTCTCTCAGACATATTTGAGACAGCCCACTTGTAGTCCATAGCACTGGCTAAAATCAGGGTGTGTGGCTATTAAACTCTCCATTAGTTCATTGGTTCTCAGCTAATACTCTTAAGTTTGTCATGTTTTACCATGGTTTCATGAAAAAAGTATTTTATTTATTGCAACATATTAAAGAATAGAAATTGTGTCAGAAAATTTATAATATCATTACAGGAATGTCTCTTTTGTAACTGTAAAATCTTGAGGGCATGTCCTGACAAATTTTTATTAAATCTGAGGGTATTGATTTAACTGGAGATAAAAACAATTACTTTATGTTCAAAGGAAGTACATAAAACTGGCTTTTGTAAAATTGTTTGAAGCATATTTTTATAATGACATTTTACTGCAATTTACATAGATAAATTACGAGATAAAATGATAATATTGAATTTTGGATCCCAGATAAAATGTTGTAAATATTGTTTTGCTTCTCTTATCCCCATAGTCCCTTCATCCTTCCACATGCGAAGCTGAGCCATGAGTTCTAAATACTTCAGTGTGGGGAAGAGAAAAGTAAGGGGCCCTTTTGACAAACAGACATGGAAAAACAATCAGACTCAAAAAAAAAAAAAAGTATGGTAGATAGAATCTGTTATCATTTAGATCTTAAATCTTTTGGGAACAAAAGTTCATGCGTTGAAAGCTTGGTTCCCAGCTAATGTTGTTATCCAGAGGTGCTGTAAACTCTGTGTGGTGGGGCCTAGTTGGAGGAAATACATCTTTTTCAGGTGGTCCTTAGAGGTGCATTGTTTCCCTGGCCATTATTCCCCTCTCTCCACATCCTGCCCTCCGTGAGCTGAAACTTTTGCTCCCATGTATGCTCCTCACATGATGTTCTGCCTCATCAAAGGCCCAGGAGCAAAGGAGTCAAGGGACCATGGACTAACACCTCTGAAATCGTGAATCACAATAAGCCCTTCTCTCTTTAATTGACTTTCTCAGGCACTGTGTCACAATAATGGCAATCTGACTAATGCAAAAGTTGTTTCCTTAATTCTCATTAAAAATCAAGAATTAAGCTTGAAAGTTGTAGGCCATGTCTGTGTGGCTATATTCCTCAGTGTGAAAAATGTACCACTTCCAGAAAGCATCATAATATTTTGCAGAATGAACATGATCTTAGTAGAAAATTATAAAGTTGAAAGTGATGTTGCAATAAAAAATCTAAAATATCATTTCAGTCATTAGATTAATATGAGATTTTTAAAAAATTGCTATTATAATCTAGTAAAGATCTTAGTAAGTAAATGTTCAAATAGCTATTTAATTTTTTGGGCTCTTGTTCTACTTTTATTTAAAATTTTGTTTTTGAAAATAGATGTTCCTTTCTTTCTGGCAGAAAGAGGTCTGGTAAAGAAGAAAAGTGTAAAAAAATTAATCAAGCATAAGAGAGCATTAGTACCCTCTTAATATCAATTGCAAAACTTTCCTGAGCTAGCCTCCTTTGAACTTCTTCTTCTTAGATGATATTTCAAAGTAGCATCCTCTTCACCAAAACTTCATGGCCACACAATAACTATAGACAGTTGCAGCTAAAGTAGCAGATATACTCTAGAACTTCTAGAGATAGAATGGAATTCTGGCAAGAGGAAAAGATCTTGTGGAAATACAAGACAAACAAAGTAGATTTTGTGTACTCTCAAGTGAGTTTCCTTAGTTATGCAGATGGAACACAAGTAGCCAGAGACTAAATAGAAAAGAACTCTGGTAGCAATGCAAAGTATATTTGTTTTTTAAACTAAAACTAGATGTAAATATTCTCCAATTATATGTATGCTATCAGTAGGATTTGCAATAATGTACATTCTTGATATTAGTAATTATTTATTTTCTGATTTGTTTTGTTTGACTAGTTTTTTTTTGTGTGTGGGTACCGGGGGTTGACCTCAGGACCTCAAGTGCCAGCAGGCCCCCATGCCTCTGAGGGATTTCACCGGCCCTTTTTTCGTATGTAGGTTCCAGGAGTTGAACTCGGGCCCTCACGCTTGCCAGGCAGGCGCTTATGCCACTGAGCCATCTCACTGGCCCCTGTTTGACTAGTTTTGCGAAGGATTTTTCTACTAAATAATCTTAAAAATAACTTTTGTCTTTGTTAATTTGCACAATTGCTTGTCTACTCTTTGTTTATTTAATTTCTATCTTATGTCCTTCCTTCTGCTTACTTTGCATATAAATTTTTGACGTTCTTCTAGTTAGGTACAGTAGAATTTCTATCATTGACTTTAAACCTTACTTTTTAAAATAAATTTATTGTTAGTATATCTTCCTGTGTATACAATTTTAGTAGTATTCCAGATATTTCGATAAGTTCTGTTATCATTACAATGTAAAACATTTCATAATTTTATTGTGATTTATTTTTATCACATTACTTATTTAGAAATGTGTGGCTTAATGGTTTTTTTTTTTTTTTTGGTGGGTACTGGGTGTCTAACTCAGGACCTCATGCGCCAGCAGGCAGCTGTGCCACTGAGCGATATCACCGGCCCTTTTTTCGTATGTGGGTTCCGGGAGTCGAACTCGGGCCCTCGCGCTTGCCAGGCATCCGCTTACGCCACTGAGCCATCTCATCAGCCCGTGTGTGTCTTAATGTGCAAGTATTTTGGAATAATTTTGTTTTCATCACTTTGACTCTGTGATGTCTCTTGTATATTGTTTGTTGTTCTTAACCTGGTTGAATTTTGCTAAACTTCTTGTATTTGTACATTGGTGTTCTTTTCCAAACTGGCATATTTCAGGCCACTACATATGTAAATGTCTTACTCTCAATTCTCTCCTTTTTTCTGGGACTCTAGTTACATGTTATACATTTTGATACCCTCTCACAGGTACTTAAATCAATTTTTAAAATTTTTTCCAAAACAGATTGAATAATTTCTACCGATTGTCTTCAAATTCATTAAATATTTGTTCTGACACCTCTTATCTGTTGTACAGCTCATATAGTGTTTTCTAGTGGACTTTCTCTTTTCTTTTTTTTGTGGGTACCGGGGGGTCGACCTCAGGACCTCGCGCTCCAGCAGGCGCCCGTGCCTCTGAGTGATATCACCGGTCCCTTTTTCGTATGTGGGTTCCGGGAGTCGAACTCGGGCCCTCGTGCTTGCCGGGCAGGCGCTTAAGCCGCTGAGCCATCTCACCGGCCCGGACTTTCTCTTTTAAACAAGTTTTAGATTCATAAGAAAAACTTAAGAAGATTGTACCATTTCCTCACATAACTTTTCAAACTATTTTCTATTATTTACATATTGTTTTGTATGGCATATTTGCTGCAATTAATGAAAAAATATTACTGTATTCTTATAAATCAAAATATATACTTTACAAAACATGTAGTTACTTGGATTTCCATAATTTTTACCTGATTTTCTGTTTGTTTCAGGAGATCACATTATATGTAGTCATCATGCCTCCTTGATGTGTCAGTTCTTCATACTGTTCATTTGTCTTTTCTGACCTTGACAGTTTTGAGAGTTATTGGTCAGGTATATTGTAATTTGCCACAGAAGTGGAGTTTGTCTTTTTTTCTTCTCATAATTAGACTGAATTTATAGGTTTCTGATAAAATGATTACAGAGGTAAAATGCCATTTTATTGTCTGCTTAAAAGAGGGTCTGATAACGGTTACTCTGCAATTTCTGAAATCAGAATAATCACTTGATTACTTTTGCAATGATATCCAAATATTATAGAAAATTTGAGTCCTGTCATGAAAGTATGGACAACAAATCTTATTTACAGAGAAATTTAGTAACAAGTGGAGAGATTTTTTCAAGAGGAATCAAATGAAGGCCAACTTTTAATCCATGGTTTGTGAGAGAACATGAGAGAGTTTGCAGCATAGTTTCAATATCTCTGCAACAGAGCGCAGTCTGCCTTGAAATATAAAATGATGTCCTATTTTTAATTAAAACCTGCCAAATTTGCTACCTTTGGCTGATAAGAGGACTTTGGTATGTAAAGTATTATAAATCCAAAGAGACAACTGGGCATCCTGCAGGGAGCCTGACTGACTCAGACATTTGGAGGTTGAATCAGAAATCTGTTAATTACTAGCTTGATAGCCTCAGACAACTTTTAAAACCTCCTTGAGCCTTATATTCATCCTCTATAAGCAGGAGAAATATTCATAACAACCTTAAAGAAAAGATTCAGTCTTAAAATAAAATTGGCATTCTATAATTGCAAATACTTCATTGCTAGGATATGTGGTAGCATCTTTCAAAACCATCTTAAACATAGAAAATATCAAAATGATTGTTTTGTTTTTAATTTATCTGATAATTTCCAAGGTTGTTTGACAAATGTGACTATGTTGCCAGTCTTGCTGATAATACATTTTAATAACTCAGTGGGCATAATCTTGTATCTGATTCCCAGCCAGCTCCTGAAGAAGTAGGAAACAAAGTCCAAATCCCAGACTTAGATTCTGTCAAGTGACAGACAGGGCATTAACGTCTGCTGCTTAGCAAGGGTAGGTGGTAGGGGGGAAGTGGACAAAGAAAAGCCTAGTCTTATAATGGATATTAAAATTTATTAAAAATACCATAGACGTGTAACTCAGTGATGAATTTTTGTTGGAAATCCTAAGCTTCGATGTTCTCAAGCAATAACTTTTTAACAAAAGCAGAAAATTATCAGCAAAAATACTTTAGGAATTGCACTTCACAGGGCGTTACTTACAAACAATAACAAATGAGTATATATTCTAAAGTAATCCCATTTTTTTTTTTATGTGGGTACCGGAAGTTGAACTCAGGACCTCACGCTTGCCAGGAAAGCGCTTATGCCGCTGAGCTATCTCACTAGCTCCTATTGTTTTTATTTGGTGAAAAAGTAAACTGTGATGAGTAAGTACACACACACATACACACACACACAAGAAAATCTAGGCAGAAGAGATACTCCATATATAATATAGTGGTGGAAGATAAACGAAAGCTCTACTCTAAGAAAGTTTGAAATAAAAATGGATTCAAAACTGCAAGGCTTATTTGGAAAATTTACTAGAAACAGAACACACTAACATATTAATATCCCATACAAGTTTATTTTATATATGATACATATGCACTGGTCCACATGGAGTACAAAAATGAGGCTCGTATATCTTGACATGTTTTTTATTATTTAATATACCAAAAATGGAGATTTACATTATTTTAAGGGAAATTTGGTTTACGATTCTTAAATATCTGACAATTAACAGAAGTCTGCTTCTGTCCTTAAAAAAAACCTCACTATCACTAGAAGAAAATATTTTATTGAAAAGAGAATGAAAACAATATCCCACTAAACTGTAAGTAGATAAGGATGAGAGGCACTGCAATCTTGACGACAGTGGAATATTAATGACTGTATCAGAGTGCTTGAAATATAGAAGCAAGTAAAAGAACATTTTCCAAGTGAAAAAGGAATGAATAAAGTACGTACAGCTTCTCCATGGCAAGTTTATCAGTGCCATACTGATGGGAAATCAATTCCCATCTATTCCTTGAAATATATTATTCTGCTCCTTCAGCTTCACAGAAACAAAGACAGTATAAATATTGCCCTTAAAGGAAACCTTCCGGATATTAAATCACACACTGAAACATAACCATCTGGTATGAGCTGTAGAGTATTGTCTAGTGCTACAATCACACATGGAGAGATAAGAGTAGCACTGGGTAGATGAGAGCTCTGAGAGAAAAGAGATAGCAATCGTGTTTTATTACCCAACCGTGGAATAAAACCTTCACGCATAAAGAATGGCAGATAATCGAGACCAGTAAAGTCAGCTCGGTTGTCTGGGATATTAGATTAAGCGTGGATGGATGTTTCATCCCCACTCACACACATTCGGGGACCGTTTGGATCAATAGCCTAGCAGATGTGTTCTGCACCAGAAAATTTATGATTTGTATAAAATTCCTCTTCCCTCTGCACATAGTTCACTGGGGGTGAAGAATCTCCTCCACCCCATTCACGCTGATGAATTGAGAAAGTAGACAGACCCAGAGGGAGCAGAATTGAGAGAGTCTGAGGCAGGAGGAAAAAAGCAAAAGCAAAAACAAAACCTTGCGTCTAAAGAAGCAGCATGGAAGTTCAATGGGAATCCGAAGAGAGACAGGTTAGAGTGGAACAGGACCTCGCACTCAGAGTTCTGGCATGGGATGGAAACTTCTATGCTCTCCAGTGGAAAAAGTCTGGCACAGTCTCTTCATACCTCTTCTCTTTCCTAAGGAGGAGCAGCACCAACATGGCGCTGTGAGACTGGCAATTTGGAACACTGAGAGCGTGGAGCATCCTACACTGGGTTTCGTCTGCCTGATGGAGATGTCTGCCTAACTTTCGCTTCTTCATTACAGAAAGGTTACAGTCAGTGGCTCTTGGTTTCTGGATACGTATAATGGTAAATTTTAAGTCTCAACTTCACCGGATTAAAGGATGCTTCCATAGCTGGTGGTTATTTATGGTCATATTTGTGGTTTTGTGATGGCTATTCTGGAAGATCTTGGCATTTAAATCAGTGCACTGGGGAAAACACACCCACATACCCTGTGGAAAGGCAACGTCTAACTGACTGAAGGCCCGGGTTGCATGCAAAGGCAGAGCAAGGGAAAATTCTCTCTCTCTCTGTCTGTCTGTCTGTCTCTCTCTCCTTGTTACCCTCTCTCCCTCTCTCCCTCTCTCTCTCTCTTCCTGGAGCTGAAACACACTTTTCAGAACACAGTTTTCTCGCTCTTCATCATCTGTACTCAAACTTCTCCAGGCTTTGGACTCTGGGACTCGCACCAGCCCACCCTCTGCATACATACTCCTCTCCCCACGCTTCTCTCTGGCTCCATACTGAGTGTTACACCACCGGCTTCCTTGTTTCTCCAAACGGCAGATGGCTTATCATGGGACTTCTCGGGCTTCATAATTATGTGAGTCAACTCCCTTAACAAATCCCCTGTCACATATCTCTATTGTTTTCTGTCCATCCATCCATCCATCCATCCATCCATCCATCCATGTTATCGTTTCCGTGTCTCTGAAGAATCTTGATTAGCAGAGTGCACAGTGCACAAGTATGACCAGAGTATGAGATCTGGAAATCCAGTTTTGCCTAAGAGTCACACTGATTTCTCCAATCAGTTTTATTTCCAAAAAAGAATTGCTATTTTGCTCTGCCATCTGATTCTTGTTTGCACTTATACATTGGATCTGAATTTGATAGAGGAGTGGACAAAGAGTTTAGTTACACAAAATCTGCACACTATATCGTTTTTTACTTTTCCCTGCCTACCTTTGCCAGGAGGTAGAGTAACCTTCACCACCCCACCTAAGCCGGGTTTCGACTTGCAGTTGCTTTGCTGAGTGAAATATGGGAGGAAACGAGAGTGGGCCAGTAATAAGGCCTTAAAGGTCACGATACATTTCTTATTTTCCTCCTGGATTTCTGCCAGCTGCAATGAGAAGAGCAGACTTCAGTCAGCTTCTGGGTCCTGTTCTGCTTGAAGCTAAGCCAAACTTCCCAATCATCTTGTAGCTGGATGCCCCAGCTGACCTCGGATATCCATGAGGAAAAAGACACGTTCTTGTTGTTCTAAGTCAATAAGAATATAACATATTTATGATGCATTTAAAACTCCTAAAAAGAGCCTGGAACCTCAGAGGGAACACAGGGTGTTGCCAGGGAAGGAAATGTGTAGCAGCAGGCTAGTTTAGTTCCTGCCCCTGCCAAATGCCAAAGGACAGCAAGACAAGGGCCTCTGCTTTTCCACCACCACCGAGTGAGCACACCTAGGATGACATCCTCTTCCTAGCAGGCTTGAGCTTGGAAACCTCAAGGGCTCACTCAGAGCTGGACAGAGCCAAGTGGGCACAGGGATGAGGCCTGCTAGGCCTGATTTAATCTAGGGATGCTCAGAAAGAGACGGACAGAAGTTCCACAGTGTTTTCATTTGGTGAGTTCACATTAGGCAGGCATAGGCCTCATGTTAGAAATTAAGAGCAGATCTAGAAATAAAGAAATACATTTTTTGACACACCCAAATAATAAACTGCAACTCACATGCCCAGGACATTTTTAAACAAATTACAGTATCCCAAGTTCCATATCCATTACATACATAAAATAAAGTCTTTCCTGATGTCTATTATAACTAAGAGAAACTAAGGCCACCTGCCTTGGCTATGACCTTTTTATTGTCACTGGTGCATGATCATGGGACCTGTTTCTCTTCGTGCTAGAAAGGCCAGCCAGATTTCTGTTTGCTGGTATGTAAGACCACTACCATCCTTCAGCAAGCCTGGGCATGCTTACCTAATGCAGACCTCCGATATGATCAGACATCCAAGAAAATCACTCTCATTGATCTGGTCAGTGGTTACATTTCCTCTAGGGAAATCTCTATAGCCTTAGGAGCCAAGATGTACTTCATAGGGTTTTCCTACTTATTTCCTTTTCATTAAATGCATTGTTTAGTTGGGGAAACACTCACTTAGTGGTTTGGAAAGTAGATTTTCTCAAATATTGACTCCTAGACACAATGCTATCTGTCATAATGGTGTCCTCATGCTTTTTCACTGAGCAGTAGAATCACTAATGTTAATCCTATCTTCAATTCAGTGACTTGCACACTGTCTCACCTCCTTTATGCTTCGTTTAAGAGGAAAGAAATTAAGCCTTCTCCCCCAGATAAGTCACATTGAAGACTCTGGGTATCCACAAACAGTATGAAATAATGAATTTATCTCCATGAGGCATAGGAATTCATTACGGAAAACAGGATGAAGATTCCTCCAAAATCTAAAACTAGAAATTCCATTCAACCTGGGTATTCCCCTTCTAAGGATGTTCCCAAGAGAGTTAAAGACATCATATTACAGTGATACACACTTATCCAAGTTTACAACAGCACAATTCATAATAGCTAAATTTGGGGAGTGGCCTATATGTCTATCAACAGGTGAATGAATAAAGACAGGGCGGGATTTATACATAGTGGAGTACTACTCTGCCATAAAGAAGGATAAACATGAAGTATTCTCAGGAAAACGGGTGCACTTTGTGATCATAACACTAAGTGAAGTAAATCTGACTTGCAAACTTAAATGCCACATGGGTTTTCTTATGTGAGAAACTCAAAATATAAACAGCAAAATAAAAGATAGATAATATGAAATAGGGAGATATGTCTTTTGCAAAAGCGAAGGAGACTAAGAGATGGAGGGGAGAGGGAGAGGAGGAAAGGGAATTAAGAAAAGAATTAAGATGTGTTATGTATATATACTAACTCCCCACAAGGAACATAATCATTATGTACTGCAAACACGTAATAATAAAATATTAAATTTTTAAAAGATAAAAATATGACAAAAAGAAATTAAGAACACTCATATGAAATAATCTCAGTAGCTACTCTGTGTGATATCGGCAAAATTTAACCTATTTATCATTCTATTGGCAGTGTAATCTACAAGTGTGAACATTTTCACATTTCACAAGCTAAGAAAAAGACAGAACACAAAATGCTTATTAGAGCATATTGGAAAAATTTTATTGCCAGGCAAACCTTGAAGGTAACTTCACCATGGACTGCAGAGCTTCTGCTGTAACATTCTTCTCACGTCGGAGCAATGTCAATGCCAACCGCGTCCCTCTAGGAGCCCACGTAGTTGTTGGTTCCCATGACTTCAGAAGAGAGGGCTGTGCACCCTGCTGGCTGTGCTGATGACAACAAATAGATACTCGTGCTCTGCTCTCTATGGGTGACACCTGAATTGTGAAATCAGTGTCCACATTTCAAAACAACGTTACCCAAATTTACCTCTTTACTTTAGATGAAGAGAAGACATCTAAAAGCACTCTTTTCTTCTCTTCATTTAAGGATTCAAATAAAAGAAAGAAAAAAATGGACACTGTGTGATTATGATTTTCTTGCTCATAACAGAGAAGCAGGAGAGCAAAAATGGTAACCTGATGTTTAGTCATCAAGGGCCTAAATTTTGCTTCAGGGTATTAGGACTTTAAAAGGAAATAAAGTTCGTTATAGAAAAGTCAGTTTTATTTCATTAAATTGCTACAAAAATCTGCCGAATATGAAGTATTTTCAATAGTCTTCATTTCAATTTTCTGTCAAAAGCATTCCAATAAGGTGAAAATGTGGGTAGTCTCAGCTGTTTAGTGAAGCGCCTAAAAATAGCAACGACAAGGCCAATTATATAAGCAAGGTGAATTTAGATGTAGAGAGCTCTAGATGCAGCACACTATCTATAAACATATTCAAGGGGTGGGTTAGATCTGATCTTATTTTATTCTGAACTTAAGAGTGTTTGGAATATACATAGAAGTATAATAATTTGAAAACCAAAATGACTGTCTTACGGTACTTTACATAAGCTGACTTCCTTTTCAATGGTCTTTTTTCTTTAAATTCAAGAAGAGTTTCAAAAACAAAGCAATCTGTAAAAACGTCCTTTCCTACACTTTCCATGTCCAACTCTTTCAAGCGTAGTGGGTTCTGTATGTGACAGACTTCGTGTGCCTGTAAAAGTGTACCTGAGACTCGAGACGCAGAAGGATGCACAGGTGGATCTGAGCTCGAGACCTCTTTCATCTTCTGGTCCAGGTAGAGTCACAATGACAACCACCACAGGGCGGAGCCCGCAGAAACAGCTGCTGCGTCCAAGGCAGAGGAATGTAGAGCAAAAGATAAGCGGGACATTAGCTGTAGAAAAGTGTTTTTGACTTCGTTTGCACATCCTAATGGTTTAAATCATTGCTTGTATCCTGACAGGTCTATAAAGGTATTTATCCAAGCTGCGCATGGCGATGCACGACTATTATCTAGTACTTCAGGAATCTGAGGCAGGAGAATCACAAGTTCAAACCAAATTGGGACAACTTAGCAATTAACTAGAGCCTGTCTCAAAATTAAAGAAAAATATAATAAAAAGAATAAGGGAGGCTGCAGATGGAGCTCAATGTGAAAGCCCTGGGTTCAACTCCTAGAGCAAAAAAAATATTTGTCCAAGTATCTGTCCAATCACTTTTCATGGCTTTTGTACTAAATTTGGTTTTGCCTCTTCAACAACACAAAAGTCAAAGATCTCTTTCATCACCTGTTAGCTTTGGAGTGGAATTTTTCTAGCTGGTCTGATTAGGTTAAAGCAGTGGGTGCTCTAGTATTTTTAGTTGAAGACATATTTTGGATAGAGCTGAAGCAGACTCACAATGTGTTAGTAAGTTACTATTTTGTCACATAATTCCTTAGAAAACAGGGAGATATTTTTAAAATAGTTATTGGGGAAATAAGCAAAGAATCTCTACTATCACCTTTAATAAACCTGTTAATCAATAATGTTATCATTCAAGACATAGAACCTGGAGAACAAGACCTGCACTGATGGATGTAAGACAAGAAAGTATTATTTCACTAAATATTTATTAACTTAAAATATGTCCCTTCACTCAGCCCAAACTATTAAAGAAGCTTATAAACATGTATTCAGTTCAATAAACAGAAATGAAGTATTAAAAATGCCTTCAGGGTTGACTGACCATTCAGTGTGACCAGACACAGGAATAGGCGTGAATACGGCACATAGCCACTCGCACATAGGCCGGACAACCCGCACCACATGTCCATTCTACAGAAAGTGTCTGGTTGAAAACATCTAAAGTACCCTTGGATATATGTGCAGTTAATAAATCTTCATTATTTTTCATGACTTATATAAAATCTTTAAGTGTCACAATGAAATTCTATTGTTATCAGGTTGAATCTCTTACCATTCAATCTTACCAGGTTGAATCTCTCTAGAATGGAGAAATCATCAAAAATCAGAGGTTTTTTTTTCTTTGTGTCACTTTGCAAAATGGAAGGAGTTATTTATAGAAAAAAAACCCTAGCAAATAAATAGAAGAAGTCACATGAACATATTAATTTGTGCAAAATCTGTTGAAAATGAAGATAAAGAGCACACACACAATCAGAAGCTGCATTAGGATATAACACCACATGAAGAAAATTCTTAGATTGTGGAGTCAAACACTGCTGGAATCCAATTCTGGCTGTGCCATTGTAAAACTACTGATTTGCTTCCTTGTTTTGTTCTTTTTGGTTTCCTTTCCTCCCTCTGTTTCTCCCTTTTTTTCTTCCTCGTTCCCTTCTGCAATTACTTTCTTACTACATGAATAATTTGCCTAGAGAGCTGTTTGGTACCGCCAAGTGAGAAAGGAGACTTGGCCTAGCAGATGCTAGAGCCTGAGAGAGGAGGGTGGGCAGTGAGGGCAGAGATGGGAGCAAGGAAGGCAATGAGAAGGATCGAAGTGCAGCAAGGCCCAGGGCTCAAACAAGTTCTAAGAAAGCCCAGCAAGGTCCAGAGATGTTGTGCAGCAATCATACTCCAGAAAATGGGACCTGGTTTTCTCACCATGAGAGAAGTTAAAAGGGAGCATGAGAGAACAAAAGCTGTGGCGGTGAGGATTGGAATTATTGGTGTGAACTCTCAGTCTTTTATACAGGCAAATAGAAACACAATAGAATAAGTATAGATATTAAAAATGTGTATGTCTGCTAGTATTTCCTGGTTCTGTCTTCTAAGATGGCACAGGCACTGCTACTCTTGTAGCAGTAGGCACACCAAGGCCTTGATCTTGGTTTCTAAATCCCAGTCTTCACTAAAAGGAAGCAGAGTTTCCTGGAAAAATAGGTGGGTAGTCTAGGGCTTGTTCAGAACAAAGTACAGTGGTAACTCAGTTCATGAACCTAATTCGTTCTACCATTCTGGGGAACATTGCTGCACTTGTGTCCATCCCCCAAAGTGGAGTTCGCAAATGGAAGCAAAATTTTGCCAAATGCTTCTGTTTGCAAACCAAAAGTGTGTGCACATGCCATAGAGACACATAAACCAGCATCACAGGGCTCCCATTGGCCAAATCGGGAAAATTATGATATTTATTACATCCTCTTTAATAAAATAGAAATCTTCAAGCTTAGTAACAAACACGTGATGGATAAATGGAAGAAGACATGGTTCTTATCCAAAGTAGAGTAATTCATCAAATGGATGATGGAATTAGAATATCATCAATTGTCACAATCATAGCATATTTCATTTAGCATAATGTCTTCGACTTTTCTTTGCAATACAGCAGGTGTCAGAATTTCATTCCTTTCCAGCATGATTACTATCCTGCTGTTGATACATACCGCGTTTCCTTTATTCATCTGTGGATAAATATTTAGGTTGCTTCCACGTTTTTGGATACTGGGAATAATGATTACATCAATACGGGTCTATAAGTACCTAGCTTAGTTAGAGCTTTCGATAATTGTGAGTACATATGTGATAGTGGGCTGGCAGGATCACATGGTAACTCTGTTTCCCTGGTTAAGAGGTCATCACACTGTATCCTGCAGTAGGTGCAGCGTTTTACATTCCCATCAGCAGTGTGCAAGGCTTCCATCTCTCAGCATCTTTGTCAACATGTTTTTTTCCTTTTCTCTTCAGATAGTCACAGTTACTTTTTAAATTTTTCACAATACCTACAATAGAAATATTTGAACAATTCAAGAGTAACTGGTCTATTTTCTTTTATTACTACCTTCTCTTCTTAATCACTTAATAAATTACTGACATCAATAATGTGAACCACGCACTTTTCTCTATTAGTTATTAAAAATTAAACAATGGTTTGTTTAACTGAAGTCCAGAATTTGAATCAGTACAAACAGCTCTTTTCCCAGGACCTGCTTATGTTTCAAATTTGGTACACTGCATATAACAAGTATCCATCGCTGATTAGGAAGTGATAGTGTATTTTGCTTCATTCAATAAATCTTACTGAGTATGAGATACCTTGCTTTGTATTGGGGTAAAATGGTAAACAAAAGGAGTGGTAGATGAAAATAAAATAATCTCCACCATTTCTGCGTGGCTCTTGCAGACTAATGAAGGCACAAGTTAAATTAATATTCAATCTTAGCCTAAATGGGTGCAAAGAAGAGTACTTCCCAATAATTCATAACCTGCTCTGAAGACTCAAACTAGGCAATCTGAGAGAAATGACAATGAGGTAGAAATTTAGCTTGTAGAAAAGAGAATTGGAGATACAGAAAAGAGATAGCTAAGAAAAGGAATAGATAACAAAGTTGCTCTGAACGTAGAAAATGGGAAAGAAAGCAAATTAAAATGAGAATAGTGTAATTGAATGCATAGAGTAAAATGAGTCCTCTGAGGTCAGTGGTGACCAAATTATGCAAGGACTCCCAGGACACATGGAAAGAGTCTGTTCTTTAACCACAATGCAGTGAGACTCTATTAAAGGATTTTAAGCAAAAGGGCTTTTTAGACTATTACAGTGATGTCAAAGAGTCAGTTTATGCAACACCTATGGTGCTCAAAGAGGCCTAAGAGGTGTGTGTAAATTTGGAAATCAGTAGTATGCGGTTGGTGAAGAAAGCCGTGAATAACTGAGCTTGCCAAGGAAAGAACTTAGAATGAGAAGGAAAGAGGGCCCAACGTCAAACCTTGGAAACTCGGTTAATGGTCCACATTAAGACAAAGATGAAATATAAATGAATAGCCAAGACAGCTAACCAACCAACTCACAGGCAAAACAAAAGCAAACTCAGGAAAGGATAGAGGCCAAAGTAAAAGGAATGGTGCAACATTAAGAGAATGAAACTGACAATCTAACAAGCTTGGGTACTGTCCAGATGTCAAGTGAGGTAGCAACTGAAAACCTCCACCGGATTGAGTAGCATGCAAGTCATTGATGACTTTAGTAAGAGCATTGGGGAGAAAAAAAAGAAATGACCTATATTTTAGTAGACTGAGAAGCCAATGGGAGGCAACAATAGAGACAATCAGGTGGCATAATGATTCTCAAGACACGTGGATGTACAGAGGTCAAGAAGTTGACCTCTGCCTGCAGCGTGACCTCGGCTGTGCCTGGAAGAATGCGTTAGTCGGAAGGAAAGAGCATTCCAGTTTTCGTTTAAGATATTAGAGACACGAATATATTTAAAAGATGATGAAGAAGAAAAGGAACTAAGCAAAAGACAAATAGGAAAAACAACACATAAGGCACCTGAGACTGGGAGGAGCATCATCATTTCAAAGCAAAGATAAGAAAAAGGATGAGGGCAGGATGGATGCAGATGCAGAAAGGCTCATGTGTGAATGCTCAGGCCCTTTCTGGCTTCGTCTTTGTCTATGTGACTTTGAACATCACTCACATTTTTGAAACCTATTTTCTTAGGTTCAGTTAAAGAAATAGGACTGGATAACTTAGTAATGCTCAACCCTAAAATTCATTAAACTAGTTCTTCTTTTCAGTTCTGCCAGTGCCAGACAAGATTTAGAACCTGCACACTATTGGATTTTCTGTGAATTCTTGATTTGGTCTAATTTTATGCACAGAATGCAGTTCATAAAGACCCTGCATGTGAACCGTAGTGAATGAGCAGCATATGTTGTGTTCACCCTTCTCACTCTTCATCCTCACCGATATGGACAATAGTTATGACATGTGCAACTTCAACAACTACAAGTGCTAAAATTCTCAAGAAAATGAAACGATTTCATGGAGCATCTATCATGGTTTTGACTCCGGCTCTCTGAACTTCAAACTTCAGACTCTTTCCTCTCGAATTCTTAATGTATTATGTCCACATAGGTGTTTTACAATACATTTTTAAGAATGTCAAATCAAATCATGATTGTTTAAATTGTCCAGCTGACCTCGTTTCCTGTAGTAAATTTTAAAAAGTGATAATAATGTTGATTGAATCATTTTGTTACACAAATATAACATATAAGACTCTGAGTTCAATGTCTCAAGAAGAAATAAAAATACATGATTCATGTTAACATTCGTAAACATATTTGAAGCTTTCACAAGAGGCCAGTGTGGGCAAAGTATTCCAACGTTTGCCTCCTTAGCGTGTTCTCTTTCTTGTTCATTCTTGAGCCATCTAAACAGAGAATCTGTAAGTACCACCCTTACCATATATCTTCTGGGCTTCCTATGATGCCAGTTTTTGTCCTGCCCCTTATGGAAAAAGAAAAGTGTTGTCTTAACAAATTTCAGGGAACATCGGTGAGGTCTTTCCCCAAACAGTGGACTGATGGCTCAGTAAACCACTTCTGGAAAGGAACTCATTCTCTACCGCTCCTCTTCACATCTCTTTGAATTCTAATCATTATTTCTCTCAAAATTAGAGACAGAGGGACTTTGATTAATAGGATGGATTGCTGTGGTAGCATCTTCAATGATTTTATTTGATGTTTAGGATGTAGTTTACTTAAAAATAGATGTTTAATAGATGCAATTGTCTTGATATCCTGTACGTACATTTTATCAGAATATTTCTATTGAATGATTTTGCTTCAAATTTGCTGTCTGGACTTTTTTTTTTTTCTTCTTCCAATAAGAAGAACAAGAAGAATGTATTGAAAACGTAAGATAGTCATTTAAGAGTTTCTACATTCCCATGATAACTTGTTACTTTTCATATTGTTTTTAAATACACATGGTGGTGTTGTGCCATTTGGGGGATGCCCGGGCTGCTACAAGAAAGTAGTCCTCCAGTCACCCCTTATTTTCATTTGGAGGTGAAGTCTGAGGAGTGTTTCAAGGAGGCAGCCCCAGGTGCAGTATGCATTTTCATGTTGACCAGCTGGCCACCAGGGGGCAGGTTTGGATCACAAAAGTTGTCATCACGGCCTTTCATTCTAAAGAAATGTATAGTTCTTTAGCTAAAATCACCGTGCAATTAATTTTTCACAAATTGCATCGTTGGTAAGAATAAACCATTTTGTATTCTTCCACTATCCACGATACATCTTGTATATAAAGGTTTACATTTTACATTTTTACAAATGAAAAAATTAATCAATTCCAACGTTCTCTTTAATTCTATTATCACATATTGGTACAAGCAAAAAAAAAATTTAGCGATTATTAACTGTGCTCTAACTACTAGCCATATACAATAAAATGTTTTAGTAAACCTAAAATAATGAATAGAACAGATTTACAAGAATACTGGTAAAATTATTTGGAATCTTCGATGTTTTAAAATAAATCCATTTTATTTTTGCAAAAGTAAGAGCTATTTCAATATGGAAAACAGAAATCACAGATGCATAAAAAGGAGGAAAATACTAAGCAGCTTTTACCTCAACACCCAAAGAATACCACTGTTACCGTGCTGATAAACTGCTTTTAAGAAGCGCTTTTAAATCAAGATGCTACCATCCATTTTGCTCTGACTTTTCCAAATACTGGATCAGAGCATGGAGTAAACTGCTTCTGTTTGCACCGAACAGCTCTCTATTGCTAATTTTCCTGTCACTGAATATTCTTCTACATCATGAAACAACTTCATGTTACTATTTCACTTTGATTTGTACAATTTATATACATAATATTTTATCGTTAAATTATTGCTTAAATTATTTCTAATGCTTTGGTTAGTTCCTTTTAAATAATAATAAAAATAATCTATTCTCTAGATGAATGGAGTATCCAACACTTAAAGTCAACATGTTTAATATTCAGAACATTTGGTACATACAAAAGAATGCAGGATAACTTCAGACATTACAGTTGGTTAAGAATATTCCAATAGTTTATATCTTCTTGAAGAAAGGTGAATCACAATGTAGAGATTGTGTTTTACATTCAGTTTTGGTATTAATCATCTAATTCTCTTCCCAGTGGCATCAAATGGCATTGCATTAAAAAAAAGCACTTCCTAAAAGATGTAATTTGAAATGTGCTTCCTCACTATGACTAAGGATATAATAAATTTACTTTATTCCCATTATCTAACTCATCCTCATTTAATATAACTTGACGACATTTTAGTGGAATGCTCTTCCACATTTCTCACATGCCAATGCTTGTGAACACCACAATGTTTAGGATAACTCTAAGCACACAGAAGTAGAGCTACAGAGGTCCATTCAGGTTTGGAAAGCAACCCAGTTTTCAAGATGGTGTTTGTGCTGACTTGGAATGTGGGTAAGTAGGGACTTACTCAATGAATACCATCAACATGAGTTTGGGCAAGCTGTGAAGAACATCTTAAGCCCGTGATTCCTCTTCTGAAGAGCAGGATTGGCAACAGTTATCTTTGCAAGGCTGCTGGGAGCATGACAAGTGCTTGTGTGTTGCTCAGCCCCCACTCTCAGGCAATAAAAAGTTGAGTAAGGAATCATGTTTTTGACACTGAGCTGCTCCAAAATGTTAAACTCATTAACTGCAGACAAGTTGAACCTTTAGACTTGATGGTCAAGAGTGGACCTAGACATTGAAAGTTCTTCGTGTCACTCTCAGGTTGTCACCCTCCACTTCAGTGGTACTGGGGGAGCCACAAACAAGGTATGGTGGTGCACAACTGTATTTCCAGTACTCTAGGAGGCTGAGGCTGGATGATCACAAGTTTGAGCCCAGACTGGACAATGTAGTGACTTAGCAAGACCCTGTCTCAAAAATAAAAAGAAATTGGAAAAGACAGCAGATGTATCCCTCGTTCCAGTCTCCAGTACTGAAGGGGAAAAAAGAGGTGGTAGGAGTCACAAACTGGCACTGAGACCTGGCCTCCCAGGCCTAACTGGCTGCATTAATCAGGATCGGGAAGGAAGGAGTACCAGGCCCTTGTACATTGCTAATGGAAGTAAAAAATGGGGCAGCATCATGGGCACACAGTTGGGAAGTTCCACAAAATGCTAAGATAGAGCCACCATATGACCCAGCAATTCTGCGGCTAGATACATGTGCAAGAAAGCTAAAAACATACATTCACACAAACGTATGTTCATGAATCAGCGTGGTTCATAAAAGGACTAAAGTAGTAATTAGGAAAGCTCCTATATTTAACAATGGATAATGGAAATGTTACACCCATAAAATAAATTATTCGGCAATAAAAAAGAAATGAAATTATATGCTACAACAGGATTGAACTTGGGAACCACGTTCATTGAAAGAAGTCAGTATCAAATACTAATTTTGTGATTCCATTTATATAACATGTCCAGAATAAGCAAATCTATAGAAATAAAACTTAGATCAGTGTTGCCTCTGGCTGAAGATAGGGAAGTAGGTAAAGGCAAGGGTGAATTACTACTGAATAGGTTGAGAGTTTCTTCTTGGATAGATGAAAGTATTCAAAAATTAGATCGTAGTGATCGTTGTATAATCTGTACAAAGCCTACCAAATTATACATATTAAATGGGTCAATTGTATTGTGTATTATATTTCAATAAAGCTTTATGTTTTATAAAATGAAGTCTGATTAACTTTTCCTTCTTATACCCCATGCCCTAAAATTATGGTTTCACTCCAAGTCTTCAGTACTGTTTATGAGAATCAATCTTATTTTCCTTCTCCCTCCAAAATCACAGGCATTTTTTTCCTTCCACCCCAATCACTGTAAGATTTTGCATATACATTGTTCCTTTATCTTCTCTCACTCTTCTTCCTGTTTCTGTTTTAATGGAAACCAGTTCTCCTTGATAGCTCTGACTCCCCTAAACCTCTCTAACTAACAGTTTCTTCTCTCGCAGAGCTTGTTTTAGTTGGTTTTGATCAGATGTAGGTGTCCACTTTGTCGCACCTCTCTACTCTCAGACTTTTTTATTTAATTCCCTGTGCAAACCCACCCTGGAATTACCTATCCTCCGATGTGATAATTCAGTATCTCCTTCACCAAAGTTGATGTGGGTTTTTCAACAATTTAGTTTACAGCTCTAGGTCTTGTTCCTCATCACTGCTGTTACTTAATTCTCAATTATTTAAACAGCTAGATAAATGATCATTTGGACACATTGGCCACAGGGTTCTGTTATTGTGTTACTGGTGGAGTTAAAATTCCCTGGCAATACTCAACACCTGGAAGACACCTACTAGACAAAAGCCCTGCTGCGACATCCCTGGTCCTGAGGTCTGACCACTGTGGAGGTCTGGGCCTCCCCACAGTCACATTCCACTCCCTGTATGCAGTCTGCACTTTATCTGTAACTTCTTCCCAGGGTAATCCTGGGAAATGTGCCTTTTGCAGATTTCCCTGGTGAAGAAACATCATAAATGGAAGGCTTGGGCTGGTGAGATATCTCAGCGGCATAAGCGCCTGCCTGGCAAGTGCGAGGTCCTGAGTTCGACTCCCCATACCCTATGATAAAAGGGGCGGTGATGTCGCTCAGTGGCACGGGTGCCTTCTGGCGTTCAAGGTCCTGAGTTCGACCCCCGGTACCCGCGGGAAAAAAAAAAAATTGGAAAGCCCCACGGACCTGAGATTTTGTCATCCTATCATCCAGACTCCGAAGGCTTTATTTGAAATCTACAAAGACAAGCGCATAGCGACTCTGCAGTGTAAACCAGGGGAAGCACTCCGGAAACTCAGCGTTTATTCAACATTCTGGTAATGTACTTTGGTCTGAAGAGGAGCAGCTCCAACGGGGTAAAGCCATTCTTTTCTCATTTTAGCCAATTTAAAATAGACGATCTCTCAGTAAGGAAAGGTATCAGAAGCTATTTTTAAATTTGCTTTTTTCTGGTGAAAAATGATTCTAATAACCTTTTTAAATTAAACATATGCCTAGTTTTATCTATATAGCACAAATGGATGATTAGTGTTTATTTTAATAATTCTATCTAGTAAAATCTATAAAATATATATTAAAATAAAGGAAACAATAATGAACAAACATGGTTGTTTTATGACCATAGATATGTAGGCAATCAGCATGTGATGTGAATTATTCAAGTAATTAAAATATTTGTTATGTGATTTACCCAATTAAGTGGTTGTATGTTTAACATGTAGTTGTCAGAAATAATTTAGTTATTTTACATTTTGTATAAGGTAAAGTTTTTGTGTTCAATTATTTTCAAACATTGTATTTCAGTATTTTTAACTTCATAAATGTTAATTAGCCACTGAACTAAATCAAATGCTCCCATCCAGAAACTGCTGATAATTCTAAAGTGTTATTTTTCCTGCAAGTGTTTTAAAATGCCATCTACTCATTTAAAAATATAACTACTAAACAATTTTATAAAATATGTATGAGCATTAGAAAAAAAGGATTGTATAAACTTACAGTTTTAATTTTGAATAATAATTTTTTTGCACTCTTTACCTCTCATTCTTTCATGACCCCAAAGCCCACTAACAATTTTCATGTCCTCCCCTGCACCCCTCCCATCCCAATGTATTTGATTCCTTCATAACACTGACTGATTTCCTCAGCTTGATTATGACGGGGGGGAGAAGCAACAAAAAGAGTAGATGCAAAGAACTAAAACATTTTCTCGGAAACTATTCACTTCCATAACTTCATTAATATATCTTGCTCATTTTTGGTAATATCTGTCAAACCAAAACTTTCAGCTCCTCTTAGGTCACCACAGAAGTTTTAAAAAAGAAAGGAAGAAAGAAAATACCGTCAAGCCTGTGAGAACTTGTCTGAATGGTTTTATTACTAGGATGTGTCACTACCCACTCTTGGTCTGAAGTAAAACTGGGTTTTGGAATGACACATATTTCCTGTGTTATCCAATTAACCAGATATTTCCTTCAGGCTTTCCCAGTTTTTCTTCCCACTGGGCAACTGTAGAAGGAGGAAGGAAACAAGAGACTCCAGAAGACACCCAAAGTAGCAGAATCTGTTTTATTTTATTCAAAATTTATTCAAAATAAATTCTGTCTGCTCTTGCAGCTCCTTCCCTGAGGTTGGCCCAGCTCTCCCAGGGAAAGGAAGCTGCAGAATTTGGCCACCGAGGACCATCAAAGGCCACTAAAGGTCCTGGGAGGACTTCGGGCAGAGCAGGCTGGCGTGGGTACAGGCTGTGGTGCTGCCAGGTGGGAACCCGGGGAAATCGACCTACATGACAGGAAAGTATTTGACGACTAACAGACTGCTAATAGATGGTGACAGAAGAAAGGCTCCTTACTTCTATATGGCCAATCAAGAAGACGAAAGAGTTAATTGTACACCTGTGTCTGTTGCATATTTTGTGATTTTTGTGACTTACGATTATCTAAAAGGGGAATAGTTTGAAGCCAGCCTTCTGTGTTGTGGGACCCTGATCTATTGCCTTTTGAAGGAAATAAAAATTGCCAGCCATTTAAATCCAGCCACTCAGGTTCAACCATAGGAAACTTCCCTTTCCCATTAAGATAACCTATTTCCTTTAAAATATTATCTCTAGAGTAAAATTCCTCTCCCCTTTTCCCTAAGCCCTAACATAGACACACACACACACACACACACACACACTGACACTCTTTGATACTCTTTCATAAACTTCAAGTGCTGGAACTTAAGCAAAACCATAGAATGCTACGAATGTGGTGAAGAAAGGACACTGAACAGAGATTTTTTTTTTTTTTTTTTTTTTTTTTTTGGACAGAGAAAGGAAGGGATAGAGGAATAGCCAAAATATGCACCGTTTTCTTCCTCCATAGTCTACCTAGGGATTTCATTCCTAAGGAGAACGCCTGGCCGAGCAAACCAAAGCTCCAGCATGAGTTCACTGGAGCCCACGGTAACACGCGTAGTCATAAAACCGAAATGTGACTATTCAATCAGAAATTACATCACTGGAGAATTCTGAGACGGGATGGCAAGTAAAAAGTACATAAATAAAAAGTTGTTTGCTTTATCTTTTTTTCTGTATGTCTAATTGATTAGTCTTTAAGAGTAAGCACTGCTTCTGTCTAAAATTTATATCAGATTACTCAGTCATGGCGTTATATCATAAAAATATAATGCTTACCACACCCTGAAGCTGCTGGGATGGGAAAGGTCCTCTTATAGCCTGCAGTCTGAACTTTACCTGTGTCGTTTTTTAAAGAAAAATGTAAACACTTATTCAACAAAAATATTAGAAGAAAGTTTAGAGTAGCTAGAAATAAAGTGAAAGTATCACCTTCTTAGCTTTAGTGTCTTTATAGGTTGGACATAACATGAATTTTTCTTTAGTAACAAAATGGTACAAATGAGAAAATTTTGTTTTATGCCATCATTTTTATGAACAAGAAGTGAATCACCAGGGGAGGAAACAAATGATTAATCACCACTTTCATACACCACCCTGTTATTTTGAAAATCAAAATTATCTCTCTCAGTTTTTAGGGTTTCTCCAACACTGGAAGGAAATTCCAGACACTGACTTGAAGGATAGTAAAGAAAATTCTCAAAACAGATGCCAAAATATCCATGTCCAATTACTCTTTACTTTTTGAATTCACTTCTAGGGAAATTTCTCTGCCCTTTCAACAACTGCTGCTTCATTATTCTAGAAAGTGAGGAATATGATCAAGCTATATGTTAAAAAATAAAATAGTTTTATGGAGCCTATGATCCTAAGGTAAGACTACGCTGACAAATCTAGCAGGATAACTGTCATTGGAAATTTCCACAATAAACTAAAATGTAAAATCATGACATTAAATTATCCCTTAAATTTTTTTCGTATTTTTAAATTACATTAAAGATTACACTCTCCATGTGGTGAACCTGACTATATTCTAGCAAATTTGCTATGTACCAAGGTTAGAGTTCGGATGTGGGCTGTATCCTGTGTCTAGGAAGACCCCAAAGTTCAAGGGAGTTGGAATCCTTGTGAATTAACACTACGGGGCTGAGTGTGTTTAATATATATCATCCAACACAATGCGGAGCTTTAAGCAAAGGCTACGTATAAACTATCATGTGTCTATAACTGACTTCTTATTTAATCTTCTTAAACTAAAAGTAAGCATGGATTATAAGTGATAAGGGGCTAAAACTTAGGTATTTCTTCCATATTTATAAGGAGTGATCAAAATATACACTGAATGTTTAAATTAGAAAAAAATATTACCATAAAAGACACCTTGTCATTAATCCTCCTCAAAATACTCTGCCTTCATTTGAACATAATTACTCCATTGTTATGGCTTATATCTAAATGTTCCCCAGAGCCTCAGGTGCTCACAGGTAGGGTTTCCAGGAAGTGATTGGATCATAGCAGCATGATACTCATTAGTATTGATGAGTTTACGGTTAAATGTGATTTGAGAGGTTAAGTCTGGTCAGAGGAACTAGCTCACCGGGGTTGTGGCCTTGAAGGGTCTGTCTCCCTTCCTGGTCCCTTGATCTCTCTCTCTCTCTTTCTTTTGCTCTCTCTCTTTCTCTCTCCCTCTCTCTGCATCTCTCTCTCTCTCCTTCTCTCAGTCTCTCTCTCTCTCCTTCTCTTTGTCTTGCTTTCTGACTGCCATACCATAAGCAGTCCTCCTCTCCCACACCTCTGTGCCATGCGTGCCACCCTGCCTTGGAGCCAGCAGACTATGGACTGAAACCTCTACAAATTGTGGGCCAAAATAAACCTTTCCTCCTTTAAGTTGTGGGTGCCAGGTATTGTATCCCAGGGAGGAGAAACTCCACTCGTTCTTGCCACTTTCTGAAGCAGTCCTGGAAGTCCTCTTTTGTGTCTTTATGAGGTGTGATAAAAGGGTGAATGGAGATGCTGAGCGCCATCCAAAGGAAAGGCAATATAATATAAAAATATTGCACTGTACCTTCCATCCACCTTATTCACAGGATTTGGTACCTTGCCACTTTTGGCTCTTTCCTAAAGTCAAAATAACTAGGAAATGTAAACATCCTAAATCAATTAGGCAGCCAGGACATTGCCACCAAAGACACTCACGGAAGACTTCCAGAACTGCTTCAAAAAGTGCCAAGAACAATATAATAAGTGTGTTCACAGTGAGGGGAATGCTTTGAGGAGGAATAATGACAATGTGTGTTTTATTGGAATTAATTTTAAATTTAGACATTCACTGTAGTTTTGATCATACTTTGTATGTTGCAAAACCATTTGCTGAAGAGCAGTCAAACATTAATGATTAACATATACTTACTAAAGACACTTGGCCTTTTTTGTAATTTCACACACCGCTTTAATATTTTCTGGAATATTACTTAATAAGCAGACATGCTTATCAAGGATGTTTTTGGACAGGTACATAATATATCATAGCAAAGAAAGATAAACATGAAATACTAAAGCTACACAAAGAAATGTATTAATTTCTATAAAAATATTACTATTCCAAAATTCTTATATAAAATTACATAAATAAATGAGATTATGGTTGCAACATGATGATTTAGAGAAAGTCCTTTAAGGGAACACGACATATAATTTATTCCAACTTAGTGTTGTTTTGTTTCCAGTAGGAATGAGCTGGACACAGTGAACAGACACTAATTTTCTACAAATCTCTACATTTGCTGAATATACAGAAATGCTACACAATTTCTATACACATCTTATTTAAGCTTACACTTTTTATTTGTTGTCCTAACTGCCCTTCCAAAATGAAAATATATAAAGTTTGTTGTCTGTGAAAGTATATTGTATAACCTTTTTCTTGATTAAATTTCTCGACATCGCCTTAAACCATTTGGAATATTTCATTCCATTTTAAAATGTAAACACAAAGCTGCTTATATGCTTTCTAAAAATGATACTGCATCAGTTTGCTGGATTTTCTTTTGTGAATAATAATAAACAGAAGCAAAAGCATTGACGCTGACAAAAGAATAAAGGCACTGTTTGTTGTTGCTGTTTTTTGCTTTACTTTTAATTTTTAATTAACAAAGGATAATTGGGTATACTGGGGCATTATGTGATGTTCTGACCTATGTGTATATTATAGAAAGATTCAGCCAAAATACTTAACGTACTGACCACCTCAAAAGTTTATTACTTTTTGAGCCAACATTAAAATTTTATTTTAGCAATTTTGAAGTATACAATACATAAGTATTAACTGTGATTACCAAGCAGCATAATAAATCACTAAAACTCATTCCTTCAGCTGAAATGAATTTTGGGGGCCTCCGTCAACACCTTCCCTTCTGCATCCTTCCTCCTTTACCCAGTCTTTGGTAATTGCTTTTCCACTATCTGCGTCCAAGAGATTGATTTTTTTTAGATTCCACAAAAAATGAGATCATATAGTAGTTTTCTATCTGTGTCTATCTTGTTTCATTTAGTACAATGCCTTCCAGTTCACTCATGCTATTGTTAATGACAAAATTCCTTTCTTTTCAATGATATATAGTATTCTATTGTTCATATGTATCACATTTTTTATGCATTTCTCTGTTGATAGACACTTTATTTGCTTTCATAGCTATACTTCGAATATTTTTCTTCCACTAATGAAATGTTTTGAACCATTTAGTAATTATGAAATATCATAGCATTTGAAATCTACAGACAAATGAATATTGTGACACGTATCACAATGTTTACTTCCCTTTTTGTAATGCATGTTCTTTTCAGTAAATAAATATCATGAAATGGTGGCAAACATTTTAATGCTAATATGTAATTATAATATGTATTCTACTCATCATTGAATTTCCAAGGGCCATCTTGTACAATCGAATTGTGTCTACCATCAACTGAACTTAAACAACATCTTAGAGAACTTTATTAACTAACAGGCTATGTTGGCTGAGAATTTGGGTTCAATGTCAATGTATAAAACATGTTTTTCTTAACTTAAAAACTTGAGTAAAATTTTATTATTTAAAATAATAAAAGCTTCACAATGGTGTAATGTGGGTTTCTTTTTTATTTCTTTTTTCTTCTTTTTTGTGGGTACCGGGGTCGACCTCAGGGCCTTGAGTACCAGCAGGCGCCCATGCCGCTGAGCGATATCACAGGCCCTTTTTTCGTATGTGGGTTCCGAGAGTCGAACTCAGGCCGTTGCGCTTGCCAGGCAGGCGCTTATGCTGCTGAACCATCTCACCGGCCCTAATGTGGGTTTCTTGCACCTTACCATATTATTCCAAAATAAATTTTGATAGATTATTTTAACTGAATCATAATTTTGACAAACCAAAGCCCTGAGATGAATATATTTTACTGCTTTACCATCAAACTCTTTAGAAAAATAATACACTGCCCGACCTGAAGTAAATTACAGAGCAAAATGATTTAAATATTGTTAGATCATGTGATATTCATATTAATCTGATGTGATAGACTGACAGGTATTTTTTCTTGTTTTCAGAATAGTAAAGTTGGACTTTTTGACCATGGGCATACAGCCATTGCGTGAGACAGACGGAATTTTAATCTCCTGAATGTGTGACCAGTCTCCTGTTCACTGTTAGTTGTAACTCTCTGAAGACTCACAAGTAAAGAGATTTTAAATAGTTCGGATAAAATGGGAGAAAATCTGTTTGTCTGATTTCTGTGCAGAAGAAAAGCTCCCAAAATATTATCTACTTTAATCTGTGGAATCACGCCGTGATTTTGTTGTTGTTGGAAGGTTTGTGCATTTTTCTTTTTGTAATGACTTCAAACTCCTGCTTGACCACTGGGCAACTTGCTTAAATTAATTATAGAGATACCATCTTACCTCCTATCTGAATTAAGTTAATTATAAGTGAGTTTTTTTCTGAAATAATTTAAACTTCTTGTATATCTGAAAGTGTGTGCTGATTTCACAAATAACCTTTTATTTGATAGATAATTACTGGAATAAAGCAGTTCATTCCCCAAAATTGATTTGAAGTTAACAACAATATAGCCTAATTGTTTCCTTTGCCCCAACCCCTTCCCTTTGTGCCATTTGAACAATGGTTACAGGGCTAAGATGCTTAGGAAACAAGCATGGCTTCTTATAGCCCGTACCAGCCATTCTGGTATTTGTTTATAATATTCTTGTTGTATAAATGTAAAGGGCAGGAATTTGAGATAATATCAACTTTCCATGTTCTCTTCCTAAGTATTATGATTCAATGAGAATATCGTCAATAATAAAATGCCAGATGCAGTCATCCTTGACAACTGTTTTCTTAGTGTAAGTGAAGTTGTTGAGTACGACAAAGGGAATTCTTAAACTATGGCAAAATGAACATGCAGTGACTGGCAGCAAGACGATTACATGACTGGAATCGTGGTTGCTATTCATTGAAATATTCCCAGCCCACACCCCATCATTGCAGACAGGGTGGCCTGCCATGTGAAGAGTGGGAAGTGATGGTGCACCAGTTCTAGCACTTAGGTTTCAATAAATTATTCTGAAGCAGTCATGCTGAAATTAAACAATGGTAAAAGTGCCTCTGTGGTTGTTTGTTGGTTGCCTGGTTGGTTATTTAGGGTGGCCAATGAGTCAAGGTATTCATTAAATATTTATTCTTTCTTTGCTTAATTTTTGGGGATACATTTTAGTTTTCATGAGAAATATAATTCTTAGTCTTTGGGAAAAACCAAAACAGATATAAGCTTCCACTTTAATCATTTTCTTTGGTTGTTTCTTATAAAGTAATAAATATGTAAGAAAAATACCAATTCAACTTTTGCTTATTCTAATCTTTCTCCTTCCTTCATGGTCATTCTTCCGCCATCACAGGATGCCCTTACTGCTGAGCGTCTAGACAAACTTGCATCTCTTAGCAAATTAATGTGCCTGGTACAGCCACCTCTAACTACATCATACCATGCTAGCCTCAATCTCAGAAAAGTTGGAGTAATTTTTCTACCTTTAACCTGAAATAGCTATCAGGCAGTTCAAACAGAAGACTGCAAGTAATTTGTCTCTCAGTGCATTCTTCCTTTTAATGATGTACTTGGTAACACAGGTGACATTTGATGCATGTGACTTCTCACATCTTTTTAGAACACATTTTCCTGTGATTTTCAGTAAACCATATTCCTTTGGTTATTTTATACATTATTAGAATCTCCTTTTCAGTTTGTTCACTAGGTTCCTCCTCTTCTGCTTGACCCCAAACGTCTCTGGTGCTTTAAGATTCAGTCCTATGACTTGCTTGTCTCTGTCAGCACTGCTTAAAATGTACCACCACATCTTAAGCCTTTAAATACCACCGTAATCTGAAGACTTCTGCATTGCTCACCAAAGGCCTTGTTTACCTCACATAAATGTTCAGATACAAAACACTAATAAACTACACTTGGTATCAATCTACTAAGGAGGTTATGGAAAGTTTTGAAATCATCCCATATGACAATATTTGACACGGCTTTCCCTCATGAGTCATATTTCTATAGAATGGAACCAAGCTTAATGACGCTAGGTAATAAATAATTAAGTCATCTCTTATGCACTTATTCCATCTAACAACTACTTAATCTGGGCATTTAGGACGCTCTTCTTCTCCTGCATATTTATAATGAGCTTAAATTGATTCTTTTTTTTCAAAATTTTTATTGGTACATGTTTGCAGTACATAATGATTGTATTCCTTGTGGGGAGTTGGTAGTCATACATAACACATCTTAATTCTTTTTTCATACACTTCCCCTCCCCTGTCTCTTGGTTCCTTTCCCCTTTGCAAAATAAGCTCTCTACCTATTCCCTATTACCTGACTTTTGTTTTGCCCTTTACTTATATTTTGGGTTTCTCACATAAAAGAAACCATGTGATATTTAAGCTCATGAATCTGGTTTATTTCACTTAACATTATGGTCTCAAATTCGTATTTTCCTATGAATGTATTAAAAACATAAGCTAGCATTTTCCAAAAGAGCTCTCAGTTTTATGTCCCCTATTTACATTTTTGTAGCATTTCAATATCTCATATCTTTTACCAAATCCCTGTCCCACATTTTCCTCAAACTTTCTAAACTAATAACTCACAGAATTGTGACATCTGAAAACCTTTTGGTACCTTGGAAATTGTTATTAATTTTCATCTATAATAAGTGAATTGTGATAGCATTTATGGATAAAAACCATTTTAAGGGTTTTAAATTTGTTTCTGGCTTCAAGTACCAGTGTCTGTGTTGAAGGAGAATATACTTTTATTCTGAGAGAAGAGTTGGTTAATGTCATGTGCATATTATATCAGACAAAAACATACTAAAAGAGGGAAGCAGTGTGGATACTTCAAATGGAAAGGATAAGTATACTTTCTAGCAATAGTAGCTGGGTTAAATAACTTGATGATATATCAGAATTATTTTTAAAAATGGTGTGAAGAAAATGGTTTCCAAAATGAAGACTTAGATTACCGCAGGCAAAAGATGCATATTTAGCAGTATGTATGCATAATTTTTATATCAATTTTAATACATGGATTTACTCCAGCAAAGTGGAAGCTAAAATAAGTCTTTAGTAGAAAGGACTTTTAGGCATCCTTTAAGAAAGGAGATGCTTCCACTGGTTACAAAGCAACCTGGACCTTGTGGGGGTGACCTGTATTGCATAATTAGAAATGTCAAAGGAATCTTTACATAGATACTGTCAACTTCTACAGTTTTTTTTTTTTTTCTGTGCCTTGGATACAAGCAGTTTCCTACCAAAAGAGACACTCAAAATAAATCAATTATTTTTCATCATGAGTTGTGTAAACCCCAGCAGAATATGAGGGGAGACTTGAAGCTGTCCTGGTTCTCTGAAGAGCAGTTTGTTGCAGGAAGGGATTCCTATTAGTCTGGCTAAGGTGACAACTGCCATGGAAATCGACCTGGAGCTCATCCCAGATGATGAGGTAGAACCTATGACTATGGGTTTTAAGAGTAGATAATAAGAGTGATGAGATACTTTAAATGTTTACTTCAATTCTCTCTCGTTTTTGTCGTATCTTATTAGAAGGCACAAGCCTGTCTCTATTGTGTTTTGGGGATTAAAATAATGGCTCCCCTTCCCTTGAGAGGTGACCAGGGATGGGTCAGAAGTGATCACTGATGATTCAAAGTCTAGTGAGGCTGTTCAGGAGGTTTTCCAGTGGTGAAGGTAGCCTTACCCTACTGATAAGAGAAGATCTGGGGCAGAGACTGCAACTTATGCTGTGCAGTCCTGATAAAATATGAAGCAGTTCTCAAAAACTTAAGAGAGACAGAAACTGCAGGCGAAAGATGCATATTTAGCAGTATGTGTGTATGTATTTAAAAAACCATGAAGCCAGTTTTTTTTAAATCCATACTGATGTAAGCATAGATAAAATAATTTTATATAAACCAGACATACAGATTCATTATGCAGGCACTAGTAGGTTAGAGGAGGCTAAAGACAAATGAACAGCATTTCTATACAGAACCTATTTAGTGATTTGCAGGGGTGTCTTATGGAAAGTATTTTTAACTTCAGAATATCCACTCTGCCAGCTGCTCCCTCAGCTGCTGCTGCTTGTACATTCGGAGGTGGAGGAATTGACTGAAACACTTCCCTTGGCTTAGAGTATATATTCATACTCACAAGAGCTGTCTTATTGTGTTTCTCATGTGGCATTTTCTCCTTAAGGCGGACTCATTTGGGAACCTTCATGAGACTTGGCAATGGCTTTTGTATTTCCTGCATATATCCACCTCTAGGACATTCAAAATCACATGCAAATTTCCTCTTGCATACAGAACTAGAAACCACAGATTATCTAAAGATAAAAAACTCTACATAAAGATTCCAATTTTTAGTAACATGCACAGAAATTACCAGTAAAACATATCAATCCATTAAATGTATTCTGAAACTTTTTTTTTTTTTTTGGTAGCGGGAATCAAACTCAGGACCTTGTGCTTGCCTGGCAGGCTCTTGTGCAGCTGAGCTATATCCCTGCTCCTATTCTGAAACTTTTAAAAGATCAGTTTTAAATTCTGACATACAAGAGCCATTATTATATTTATTTTAGGTAATAGTATTAAATGTCATGCAATTTTCAAGGCATTATAATATATGTTTCATATATATGTGTATAGTCATATATTATACATTATGACTATCATGTCCTAATAATGAGAATAAAAGTACAAATGTAAGAATTTGCCAAACTTTAGTTCTAAAAATCATATATTAAAATGAAAATAAATATCAGACTAATAAACATCACAAATTTGACTTATACTGTAGTTTCTCTTTCATTGAAAATGTAACGCTGGTACTTGTACTGGTAGATTTCATTCTATGAAAAACCACTCAAAAGCTTAAAGGCAAATTAGTAGTTGTATCTTTGTCCTTAATTCTATGGCTCAGCTGTGTGATGGTTGTGTTCTGTGTTCAGTTAGGTGATCTTTAGTCAGTTGGAAGTGTTAAGAGAGCTGAAGGGGTTGAGCAGATATCCGAAAGGTTGGCCTCTCCTTTGCTATTCTCTTATCTTTTAGGAGGGAAAGATTCCCAGTAACAAGGCAGCACAAGCCTCATGTGCAAGCACTTTTCACTTATTATTACACTATTGGCTAGAGGAAGTAATGTGGCTAAGGAAAAGTCAATAGGAAAAGGAGCAATCCAAAGGAAAACATAATACAATAAATTCTGGCCATCAACTATCAAACAATCTCTTTCAGTAGATAAATTTAATGTGGGTATGATTCTAATAAATGAATAATGCGACTGAGAAGACAACATTATTGGCAGATGGTCTTTACTTTGAACTCGGAAGTATAATTCTCTTTATACTATTTTCTTTCCTAATTTATATCTAACATCTTTAATGTAATAAAATTTATGGGTTTATTTTGGCTGATGTGATTCTTAACCACGTCCAAAGAAAACTAATTTCCTAATTTAAAAAAAAAAAAGAAAAACCAGTTAACTAATATTTATATTTATTCTTGTCTTTTTATGGCTCCAAAAGTAATTATTATTGTTATAAAATGATCATAAATATACAACTTTCACATGTTTGAATAATCATTCTTGAACATAGTGGCACATCTACTATAGTCATCTATAAAATAAATAAACCTAAGCAAAGAAAAAATGTAACAAAATTCATAATTTAAATTAAATATAATCATTATATTGAAAATTCCACTGCTCTGGAAAGAATTTTGTGCTTCTTTTTAGCCATATTCATGGTAGCTGCACTGCTAGCTTTTGCTGAGAAAACAGTATTATAAAACAGATAAATACATAAATGCAAGCATGACTGCCAGAAAAAATGAGGTAATAAAGGAGAGAAAGTTTGAGGCATGTGGCCCATTTCCATTTGTAACCACCTACAAAGCTAGAAGATATAGCTTCCAGATCAACAGTAATGAATAACCTGCCATCTCAACAAATAATGCGGGATAACATGGCACGATATGGATTGATTGCTGCCACCCAATCAGAATCTCCTAATTCATGTGAGAAAATTTTTGCCAGGGTGATGAGTGCATCATTGTTTTTCAAGTTGAGCTTCGTTAAGGCTTGAGAGCTGGAATATAGAATGAATATAAAATTCTATTTTGAAGCATTAAATTATTTAAGGAAAATATTTAAGCAATGCATGAGGTATGATCCTGGCCCAAGGCCTGCTGTATGAAAACAAGATTAAATTGTTAGGTAACTAATGTTAAATCCATAACATCATCTATAACTTCTCTGAGGAAACTGTAGACATTTTATGTTATGTAGTTTTAAGAAATTGAGAATATTTAATTTCAAAATAGATGTACCATAAATTTAATAAACTCATGAAAAGTCTCCTGTGGGACTTCTAAATAATAATACTGTTTTATCTCAATTCCACAAAATATATTACAGGAATATAAAAATCTTAGGGGTTACAAAGCACTTTTCTATTTGATTTTCACAGAACTGTGATCTATAATAATTAAGGAAACAAATTAAGGAGGAAATGGGTTTGGTTATTTTCCAAAGTCATCCAGACAATTATTATTTATTAAGCTTTAGAATTCATATCTATACTTTCCAGAACACGTAAGTTTTGCAGAAGCTAGCACGAGCCGAATTTGAAAAGATTTATAAAAACAAATCCAATTACTTCTAATGAAGATTTAACCCTTCAAAAAGTGTTCAGTGTAGCTTTTATTCTGCTTTTCAGTTTAATTCTTGATACATTTATAGAACTTTCAACTGCAACTTGAAGTATAGTCAAAAGACCTGAGAGTCTCTCTTTCATTTTATTGAAGAAATGATATTTTTTTATTTTTGTGGTGGAGTAGTTTGTTTACACAAGGAAACAGATTCTAAATTCTCTTACTTCAGCACTTATTTGTACGTGTACAAGGACACTTATGAAAATGTCGACTCACGAGAAATTCGATACAAATAGGGCCAATTTTCAATTCTTGACTGTTTAAGACAAAGACTAAACATTCTCACAAGAATGTTTTATGAGTTACATTTCTGAAAGTGCATTTCAAGTTTGCTTACCATCAAAACAGATTAAATTAAAACTGGTCTACTGGAAACTACTGTTTCCAGTAGATATTTGTTGAATGAGTCATTGTAGTAAGATCGAATATCATAATAAAAGGAAAACAAACAGAATAAGGAAGCGCAAATGTTTCTGTTGCTTCTATTTGGATTTTGTAAAAGTACTTCTTAAGGGCTCCTAAATGATCAATATGAAAACCTGAGTCTGCTTATGAGGTGGGATTTGCCTTCATACTACCTGTAACACTCACTAAGTTTTTAGGTCAGACTAAGTACCATCATTACACAATTCCAAACTTAGTTTTTGAGAGTTCAAATGTGACCAACAAGAATTCTATTGCTCACAAAATTTTTATTATGGAGACATAATATTTGTGCATCTTTCTGGGATATAGCATGATAATTTGATACATTTATACAATATAAAATATCAAATCAGGGTAATAAGCAGTTCCATGTCTTCAAACACTAAAAATTTCTGGTTTTATTTATTTTGTTGACTTTTATTAGTTCATGTTTGCAGTACATAATGATTACATTCACCATAGGGGATTCGTATATGTACATAACACATCAGTTATTTTCTTTCCACTTCCTTCCACCCCTTCTTTTGTTTTTCCAGCATCAGATTCATTTATTTTATAAGACCTTATAAAATTAATTATCATAATACAGATTAAAAATAGACTAATAGGCCAAAGAACATATAAAACATGAAACACAATTGTACTAAGTCAAGGTACACTTTTAGATACGTAGTCTTCACTGGATTACAATAATTATTTTTTTCTTAGTAATCATTTCCATATATGGGGATCTTTTGTACTCTTAACTACTTATTTTGCAAAGTATGAGAGACTGTTATAACCAATAGTTTCCCTACTGTACTAGAGAAATCCAGTACTAATTTCTAACATCTAATCATGTTTCCAGGCACCTTTTCAATCTGGATTTCATTTCCCTTTCTCATTGTCTGCCCCACTCTGTAGTGATCATTATTCCATTCTGTTCTGCTGTGAAATCTTTTTAATTTTCCTAAATGAGTGAGAACATCGGTACTTGATTTTCTTTGTCTGGTTCATTTTACTTATCATAATGATCTCCAGGTCCATCTGCTGAATTTCATTTACTTGTTAAAAATTTTTAAATAGCATTCCACTGTGTATATGTGCCTCATCTATTCATCTGTTTATGGATACCTTGGTTAATTGAATATTGGCTATTTTTAATAGTGTTACAAAACACATGGGAGTCCAGTATCTCTTTGATGTAATGATTTCATTTTCTTTACATATATGCACAATTGTGAGACTGCTGGATTCAAACGTAGATGTGTTTTTAAGGACTCTCCATACTGTTTTCCATGTGGCTCTACTAATTGACACTCCTACCAACAGTATACAAGAGTTTGCCTCTCTCCACATTCTTGTCAGCAAATTTTGTCTTTCCTTTATTTTTTATTAGTATTAGCAGATTCTACTGTAAAAATAAAATTCAGATTTGAAACATGCATCCCAAGTATCCATTTTATTTTTAGATTCTTCTCTCAATAATATCAAATTCATTGTTATGTGGGAAGTTTAAACACATGATTCACAATTGTTTTTGTGGTTTATTCACTTTAGTAAACACTTCAAAACTTTAAATCTTTTGTACATCCACATGGCCTATTTTGATATTTACAATGTAAATTCCAGGCAAAGTTATAAAGCATTTTACAAACGAAATCAGATAAAAATTGCTTATCTTTATGGTATTTTTTTTGTGGGTACCGGGGGTCGACCTGAGGACCTCACATGCCAGCAGGCACCCGTGCCGCTGAGCAATATCACCGTCCCTTCTTTTATATGTGGGTACTGGGAGTTGAACTCAGGATCTTGCACTTGCCAGGCAGGTACTTATGCCTCTGAGCTATCTCACTGGCCCATATCTTTATGGTATTAAAAGATTTATTTTCAAACTACTTCGAAGAAGTATTTTCTATGAATCAAACAATATACCATGAAGAAAGTGGAAAGAGGGAATGTATACTGTGCCAAGTTATCATCCAAAACAGCTAAAATAGACAAGTAGCTCAACATAATAATTGTAGTGTGCATAAGTGGTCATTTCAATGAACGCCTTCTAATTGTATAAAGAGATTTCGACGTCTTTTGTAATCAGGGAAATTCCAGTTCAAACCACAATGAGACACCACTTAACACCCACTGGGTTGGCAAACTTTACCGAGCTCCAAAACATGAAGTTTTGGCAACAATGTAGAATAACGGGAACTCATACTAAATAGGTAGTACACCAGGGCAAACATTTCAAAAAGCATTTTGGCATTACCTAATGAGGTTGAGACTGTGAAGATCCAATTCACATTTCTACACCTGGGAATATATCCTAGAAAAACAGCGACCCAAGTTTGCTGAACACAGACAACAGTGGCATTGTTTATACTTGCAAAACAAAGTGAGACAAACACATGCACAACAGAAAGAATAGCAAAGCAGAGCTGTAATATTTACTGAGAGGAAAATAAATTAATAGACTGTTAAAATCTCAGCAAAAAAAGGACAAAGCATAGCTATGACTGTCAATGTAGCTAAATCTTACAAACACTATGTTGATTAATAAAAAGCCAGGTGCAAGAGCAGGAAAGAAAAGTAAAACGAAAAGTTGTGTTACTGTTACATGGTTTTGGAGAAGAGACAGAGAGCCAAGGAGGAGGAGATGAAATTGAAGACTCAGTAGCACTGCAGAAGTTTTATTTCTCAAGCTTCGTGGTTATTAAAGTGTTAATTGTTACATTTAGGAGCATATACACAAAATGGTCACATCCATTTATGTTTTTGAAGCTGAATGAAAATTGAGAGTATTTTTAAATAGATGTTCTAATAGTTGTCCGCCATAATTTAATCGTTTATATTGCTCAATTAACACAATAATACATTTGGAGGATTACCTACCATAAAGGAATAAAAAGAGATTCAGTGATCAGCAACAAAAAGAGAAGACATATATGTACATACATATTAACTAATTAATTTATATGTCTTTAGTTTGCATTCAATCTGGAACCAGAAGGCCTTCTTTATACTTTGTGTAGAAAGAAATATAAAGCAGAATTAGAGACACCCACATTTATTGGAAGGCGTGGGGGAGTGTAGGGGGTGCTCTCACAAGGATCTCATAAATGCGTAATGACAAAGTGAGTGATTTTCAGGGACACAGGAAGCTTTGCCAAAAGTTCACAAGAATCACATGTGAAAATTTGGGGGCACACTCCCCGAGTTGATTTATTCTGTAATGATGCTCAGGTTTCCAGAGGATTCTGAGGCAGAAAGTCAGAAGTTATATTTTCAAGAAACTTGGTTATTGATGAATTATTCTTTTATTTCCTCCAGATCCCTTCTAAGATATTATAGAATAACATCTATGTAAGCATCAATTCCTTGCTTCCCACAGTGGCACTTCGGAGAATTTCTGTGGAAAGACATGTTCGTGCTCAGCTGACGATCCCTCAATCACGAGCGCCTGCCTTAGTGTAGTCTTTCATTCTTTTTATACCCTTCCTATGGGTGAGAAGCAGAGATGAGGCAGAAATATTTCAGCTTCCCTGACCTAGCAGATTTTTTGCAGAATTGTACTCTCCTAGCATAGTACACTTAATCCATGACTTAGTTTAGCTATGGAATTTGAGAATTGTTGCAACCCGTGTTTATAAATAATTTCCACTCTTGAATGTCTATGCAGATATTTGGCTCTGCAACTTCAATATTCATTATAATGTGACAACTTCCTCTGCCACTTTGATTCTATTCTTCACCTTTCAGGAAAAGAGAAACTCACGCACAAGATATTAGAACAGGCTCTACGTAAATGCATGAGGAAGGCAGGCACACTCAGTAAACTATGATTAAAAATAAAGTGATTCTGAAATGAACAATATTTGAGACTGAGAAATGTCAGTAAAATTTTGGTTAATCTGCTCTTCTACTCATTAAGAAGATTTAACCAATTAATTGGTTAAAGAGTTCTCCTTATTAAGAAATAAATACTAAGATCCCTCATAGGAGATTGGAGATACTTAGCAGAAAGTTAACTCTCACCTGTAAACGAATCAGCAAAGCTAAGTTTTTCTAGCTTGACTTCTTATATAAAGAGAGAAATATGCAAATTTAGCTAGATTTTGTTAATGAAAGTAATGGTCATAAACATCTGGATAAACTATGTTCAAATTATATTTCAAAATAATTTATTGCTTCTTCTCATGCATATAGATAGGACTTCTTATTGACCTTATTTTATATAGCAGCAAAGTTGTTTAGGATTTTATAGATTTCAAGGGGAACAGCTTTGTCTATTTGCAGTTAGATTCACCATTGGGCATCTGGGACATCCCATGAAAGATCAACCCTCCACCTTTGTCACTGTCCCATTTATCTTTGCCTCAATCTGGGAAACTACACTCTTGGGCAGTCACCCACTGTCCAAAAAAAAACTTCTCAAATTAAGAGACTCTTGTAAGAAATCAACTGGTGATCTCCCAAAAATGCAGCTGGGAACCCACAAACCCAGCTGGTAAACCCACAAACATTTCCCAGGCCCAGAAGCCTCTGTTTTCCACAATGCTATGTAAATTCACACCTACCTTCTTAATTTTGGCAGCTTAAAAATGGAACAGAGCATCTGATGATTCTTTATTCGGATGGAATTTTTTTTCCTGTGCTTCCTGCCCTGTTCTGACCTCTGCAATCCATGCCCCAACCTGTAAACCTTGACCAAACTTTACTCTTCCCTCCTGTGGCCCTCTGAATGCAAATTCTCTGCACCCTGCCCTTGCACATTCCTTTGCCCCTTTCTTGGCTGGCCACCAGCCTGCTTGACCTGCAGGGGTAAATATTTTGGCTTGGATTTGCTGGTGCCTGTATGAAAACTGTTAGTGATACAGGAAAGAGTAGTATTCTGGGAAATATCATTTGATGTTTGAGTGTCAAATATCTAATATTTGGACCTCACATTTTAGAGTACTCTGTCCATTATGATCTCTTCTGAAGAGAGTGTTTTGCTGGAGGGTTAAACATACAAAAAGAAATTCGAGTCCTACCATTATGGTTTAAATTCTAGCTGTTCTGCTTTCTAGCCTATACACCCTTAGTCAACTTCGCCTGTCTATATAGGTCCATTTTTTCATCTTTAAAAATAAAGTGGCATGTATAAGTGCTGTTTACTTTAATATGATTCAGAACATTAGGCCATTACAGTGACTTCATTACATTTTTATTGTTCATTTACAATTTTAACTTTTTTTTCTTTGCAACTGATACCAAGTAGACTTCTTCATAGCAACAGTTAAATTCACATATGTAGAAGAGTACTCATAAACTTCTGGCAAGTATACATATATAGGGTGTGATGTATGGAAAATTCCAGAAGACCTTAACACATCCACATTGGGTATTGAGGGGAAAAACTACATAATTGCAACACCTCCTAAAAATGATTTTTAACAAAAATAAGTGCATAAAGTAGTACTATTCTTTTGGCAGTGGTGAAGAAATCAGGATGCCATAAATGTGTGCATGATGTGAAGTGGCTGGAGATGGTAGAGGTTTGCATCATAGTCTAATTTTGATCTTTATGTAGTGGAAATGGACAATATCAGTCGTCAATGCATGATTGTGTATAGTCCAGCATGCTGCGTAGAAACATTTCTCAGACAGCAGGGTGAATATGAGCAGAGTCCCTGTAAACAGCCAGAAAGCCATTTCTATAATAAAGACCTAAAACAATTATGACCAGAAATAAGATGGGGAAGGAGATTGCAAGGAGTTATATTAAAGCAGTGAAATCTTTAGACTTACTGACCGATGAAGGGAAGAAAAGCAGAAAGATTGCACCAGATTTTTCACAATGTATAATAAATGGTCAGCATTACCTTCTTATTATAATGGGGACTAAAAGAGGAAAATTAGTTTTAATCCAATGTAATTAATTATGGATTTGGATGTATCAACTAGAAGTGATTATGATATACCTTAATTAAAATATCTTGTAACTTGTTACATAAACTATTCTTGTACTAGGCAGATAAGGGCATAGATAGCAGAGAGGACTGAATGCATTTACAGAAAAGGTTTTGCATCTATTGAGGTACCAGTTTAGGGTGAGAGACTATGAATAGCAGTATCATCAATTCCCACCACTGGCTGCATTCTACACTAGCCCTAAATAATTGGATGTTGCAATAAACAGGCAGAATAGTTGGCTTTTCCTGACTGCTGAGGATTCCAAAACAGATTAGTCAGACATACAGAGGCAAATCTATCTTTTTAAGCGTTACTGCTAAGGAAAAAAAAAATCACTTGCAGTTTTTCTTAGATTTCTTTGTTGTCTTCAGCATTTCCTATACTACAAGAACATAGTGAGTAAAAAGTAGGGATGATTTTTTTTTTTTTTTTTGGTGGGTACCGGGGGTCAACCTCAGGACCTCATGTGCCAGCAGGCGCCCGTGCCGCTGAGTGATATCACTGGCTCTTTTTTGTATGTGGGTACCGGAAGTAGAACTCAGGACCTCGCGCTTGCCAGACAGGCGTTTATGCCACTGAGCCATCTCATTGGCCCAAGATGATGATTTAAAGTACATGATTTAGAGTCTTTAGCCTCACCATGAACAGGTAAAAAAGCAAGGACCCTGCGCACAGATAGTTTTGTTAAAAATCTCATCTCCTTCGCTCCTTGATACATAATAAAAATTTTACTCTCACTTAACAGGATTGCTGTGAACATGAATGGTAAACATTAAGGACAGTGCCTGATAAGAGTATATGCTTCACAAATATATTAGGCATATGGTTTATAATAAATACGAGTTTAAAATGACTACTTACTTTATATGACATGACTTTCTTGTATTTTATATGGGATGAAATAGAATGCTAACATCACAATAATAAATTGACAGCATAGAAATGTCTTCACTTTGTGACGAATACAACATTTTCATAATTACCATTACTCTGAAATCTCTCGTTACATCTGCTAAAAAAAATGTAAAATTTATAACTAAATCTCTGAAAATAGAGTTAGGCAAGAATTTGGAATTAATTCAACTTCATCAATGTACTTCTCAATCTCCGTAAACCAAGATTTGCTGTACCCTTGGTTAGAAACCACAGACAAACATTTCTCCTTGAGGGTTTGAGTGTACTACTTCATGTTGGGGACCTCAAGGTTGGATGATTAGTGTGAAAGTAGAAAACATAAGAGGTGGTGGAATCAGGAGTGGCCCTTAATGTCTGTCATTCCTACATAACTAAATGTCTGTGCTTGTCTGTAAATTCTACAGTGTGAATGCCAAGGTAAGTTTTAGTAAACTAGAAAGAAATTTAACTATGTTTTTATAAAGATTATAAAGGAATTCCCACATCCCAGTGTAACTTGAGGAGGCAACTATTCAGAGAGCCTGAATGGAAGTGCATGAAAAGAACTGAAGTTACATAAAAGTGACATGTAGATAAGCTAAATACCAAGTGGTCAGCTTATGAAGAAAACACCAACACCAAAAAAAAAAAAAAAAAAAAAAAAAAAAAGAAGAAAAAAACATGTAATGAAAATGCATTTACTGGTATTTTAAAACTTCTTCCTATCATCTAATAAAGCAGGGATGGGACAATAAGTCAGCACGATGATATGTGTTTATGCATTCCACAAACACTGATCATAAAAACATACTGGCACACTCTTCAGAACTTATTCTGATTTGTGTACATTTTTATTATTATTTTTAATAGACAAAGTTGATAAAAATTACTCATACTCTTTCATAGTAACTCGCTCATCATGGAATCTTGATCTGCAGCTAAATATCAAAACATAATTTTAGCCAGATCTGATGGTGCTTGCCTGTAACCTCAATCCTCTGGGAGGCTGAGGTAGGAAGATCCCAAGTTGGAACCCAGCCTGGCCAACTTGGTAACTATGCTTCTTCCTCTGGGACAGACTTAAGTTTAGAAATGCAAAATGCATGAGTGGTGGAATCACAGAACTTTAAAGGATATTTAAGTCAAGTGATTCAAAGTGTAGACAAAGAAGCTGACATTCAGATCATTAAAACCCCTGGGCCGATGAGATGGCTCAGTGGCATAAGCGCCTGCCTGGCAAGCACGAGGTCCTGAGTTCGACTCCCGGAACCCACATACGAAAAAAGGGCCGGTGATATCGCTCAGCAGCACGGGTGCCTGCTGGCGCGTGAGGTCCTGAGGTTGACCCCCGGTACCCACAAAAAAAAAAAAAAACCTGCCCTGGGTCAGCTAAATAATGAGAATAAAAAGTGAAAGATGATTGGTTCCAAAGGCAAAGTCAAGTAGAATGACTTAGTTCTATGAAGACAGAACATGAACTGATAAATTGTAAAGGGTGAATTAAATACTTGATTTAGTCAACTCTAGGTCAGGGGCTGTTATATATTTCTAATACTATGCTTTTTCTTTTAATTTCCAATCTTCCAATGTTCTCATTTAATTAAAATGGAAATGTTTAACTTTATATCTGAAAAAATCAGAGCAAGTCATTCATTAGGGTTTGCATCTTTAACAATAGACACAACTCGTAAATGACCAGAAGTTTATTGATAGACTTCTTGCTGTCACAATACTATCATTCAGTGTTGGCTGAATTCAATAAGGATTTGTTCACATTAGCTCTGAATTTCCATTTGTGAAAATCTTAAAGCAACAAGCATTTGCGAATGTTCCAAATATTTTCTCTTCTTTTCCAAGATGAGGAAATTGAAGCTGGAGACTGGATGAGTGCTTTTCCTAACATCACAGGAGGAAGCTGTAGCATTTCTACTTCCAGTCTAGAAGTCACTTCAAGGACACAGTAGTACCTCGCCCATCACTCAGCGTCCACTGTGGTCAGCTCTGTCTCCTCCTGCCTCCCCCAACTCTCCCTCCCCCAGCATTAACCATACAGCTTTCCCTTCTGTCCACATTGCTCTGTGGTGACAAATCGATATTGAGTTATTGCTACATAATTTAAATAGATTTGAAGGGGTTAGAATTTTCCAATAGTTGGGCATTCAAATGTTTTTATTCTAGTTCCTTCTGTAATAAGCATTTGAGATTAAAAGATTGCAATTTTTAATCAAATATGCCATTTGTTTATGTTTCTAAAGTCCATAGTGATATCTTAGGTCAGCTTGATCCAAATTAAATTTTAAGAGAACAAGAGGATTGGACTAAGATCAAAGAAATATCAGACTTGCCTGGATCCAATGGGGGTCAGGGGCAGCCCTCCACTCGTATTTTCTTGAGGCCTCTTTGGTGCTGGACATAATTCATTTAAGCAGCAAAGAGGAATTTCCCTTTGGTCCTGTCCAGAAACTATTTGGGACTTGTATCTTCCTTTTTGGCTCTGAAATAATTCTTTTTTTAATTAATTAAATTTATTGGTACATTTTAGGTGTACTTAATGATCACATTCATCATAGGGAATTTGTACCTGTACATGAAATATATTGATTCTTTTTTGTTCCCTATTCCCCTACCCTCCCTTTAACCCACTTCCCCTCCTTATTTACAAAAGCTTTATTTCCATTTTTCCTTCTTTTCTTTTTTTTTTCTTTTCCTTTCCTTCCTTTCCCCCTTCCCCTTCCTTAGTTCCCCTTCCCATAATTCTTCAAATTGTTTGCTATCAGATTTTTTGTTGTTGTTTCTTTTGGAACATATGTAAATCTCTTTCACTTATTCTTTTTTGATTTTCCTTTTTTGATACATGTTCTCCCTAAATTGCTAAATTGCCCTGAATGGCCTCGAACTTGTAATCCTTTTGCCTTGGGCTCCCAGAGTTCTTCCATTAGAGGAGTGTGTCACCATGCTCAGCTTCACATGTTCCTTCTTTGAGAGGCTAGAGACTGTAACAATTATCTTGGGACTGTCTGGAAGAAAAGCTTTAAATTAAGTAGCTTTAGACATCAGTGCCTCTCTCATTATGACCATTACAGACAAGAGATTAAAGAAGTGCTATTAAGGTAAAGATAGGTGTAACAGATTTTCTCCTTGCAAACAAGTCAAGTCTTTCCCAAATGTTCAAAATCTTTTTGGTTTCCTGGTTATTTCTATGCTTAAAATCCCAAGTATATGTTTGAAAAATGTCAAAATTCCTATGCTTAATTACTCAAATAATTTTTAAAGTGTATGTATTTTGTGTCTATAATTCAACAGTGGTGTGCACTTCAATTTATGTGTAATTCATCAATGTTACATATTTTTGTATATTTCTTTTCATTTAAAATTTATTCCTCAATATTAAATTAGTTTTAATTAAATTGTTACAGGAAACGTTATTTTTTTGTCTAGCATCTTCTCTGGTTGGCTGTTTTTTTATTTAGGGAAATGATTGATTTGACATATTTTTTAAATTTACTAATTAATAAATATGAACTATTTCTTGCAGTTTTAAAATTTTGATTGTATTATATTCCCAGGCATTCAAATCAATTGTTTACAAAAATACTAGTTAATCTCAACATTTGCAATATTTTATTTTTAAATTTTACTTTGAATAAAATTAATTGATAAGAAGTGCAAACATATTTAGCATTGATGTTAACAGACATGCTACTAGTACTGCATCTTTAAGAATAAATATTATAATGGTTTGTGTGTTAAATTCATACATAAGAAGACAGATACATACACATGCACTTATGCACACAAATACACATATGCATACCTATATACAAACAAACATTTTTTTCATGTAAATCAGCTCAAAATTTTGATTCATTTCATACTTCAGGCAAGAGACAAATAAAATTATGGTATCTTTCAAGTTAAGTACACCTACGGACTGGTATGGCTTATTGACACTAAGTAAAGTCAGTAGAATAACTTTATGCCAGTACTCTTATCTAAAGCTCTCTTTTTCTGAAGTGACTTAACCTCAAACTCTAAATCAAACCATAAAGGAAAATTTCTTTGCAGAGTGACTTAGAAAACCATCAGTCTTTATGGAAACAAAGAAAAAGGAGGGGAGACCAGCTAAGAATCTGAGTCTTGGAAGTCATTTATTACTATAGATTGACATAAGCTGTCCTGACTAATATTGCTATTTTAATATAATTTTTTAAAAATGTACAACCACTATGGAAAAGAGTATGGAGATTTCTCAAAAAACTAAACATAGATATTCCTTTGATCCAACTCTACCATTCCTTGGTATATTCCTGAAAGAATTACAGAGAGGGTACTATGCTGATACATGGTGCCAGTGTTTGTAGCAGCACAATTCACAATATCTAAGATGTGAAAACAGACTAGATGCCCATTAACAGATAAACTGATAAATAAAATGTGGTATATGTAGGCAATGGGGCATTATTCAGCCATAAAGAAGAATGAAGTTATGTCATTTGCAGGAAAATGGAACTGGATATCATCATGTTAAGCAAAATAAGCCAGTCTCTGAAAATCTCTGTGTTCTCTTATGTGAGCAATGTAAAACAAAACAAAAGAGAGGGGGCCGGTGAGATGGCTCAGCAGCGTAAGCGCCTGCCTGGCAAGCGAGACTGCCCGAGTTCGACTCCCGGACCCCACATACGAAAAAAGGGCCAGTGATATCGCTCAGCGGCACGGGCGACTGCTGGCATGCGAGGTCCTGAGGTCGACCCCTGGTACCCACCAAAAAAAAAAAAAAAAAAAAAAAAAGAAAGAAGAAAGAAAGAAAGAAAAACTAGAAGGTAGACTTTTAAAGATACATAGTGTGATCAGAAGAGAGGGGAGGAAAGGGAGAGAGAAAAATTATGGAGACTAAAAAATTAAAATTTGTTATGTGTGTATATCAGTATGACAGAAAAATCTCATTATTCTGTATTACTAATATATACCATAAGTGTCTTTTAAAAATAATTGTTAGATTAAAATATTGCTGTGTATCAAGACATTTTTCCTTACTGACATGCTATTATTCATAATAATCTACTTATAATGTTGAATTCCTTACAAAATTACTATGATTAAATAAGCTGAATTATCTCCTTATGACAATATAATTTTTTCTTGACAGTGAAAAGTGTTGGCATACCATAAAAAGCTATCAGATATTATAATAGAGATTCAAAAAAGAAACAATATTCTGAAATTTTTTAAGAATGTGGACACTTCAAAATTATCAATAATTATTTCTCAGCAAAGGAACTTGAAAGAAAACAGAATCTTTTGCAAAACATCATTATCTCATACAATGTGAGTATAAGATCTTTTAAGTTTGCTTTAAATATGATTCATGAAACTAAGTTTAGGATTTAATTTTTAAATATGTTTTAAAGAAAAGCATTGCATATTCATGCAAATTTGTAGTGAAGATATTTTGTCTTTGTGCATGCATTTCTGGCTTCTTTTAGAAGCAAAATGTTGCTTTCCTAAGGAAATCAACTCTATGTGACTTCAGTGGGGCCGATCCAGTCCAACCTTTTAATTTTTTATAAAGTTTTGCTCATAGTAGGATCTGAAGAGAACATGGATTCAAATAACATTAGAAGGTTGGGGAGCAAACAGAAGTAAGTTACTCTGGTATGCTTAGTTAATTTTCCTATCCTAAAAGAAATAATTTGCTTTTCTGCTACAGTTGTTAACCACTTGGAGTGTAATTTCAGAAATAGCTACTGACAAGTTGCCCATGCTGAATGAAAACTTGAAAAGAAAGAGAAAGACAAATCTCTACTGAAATCGTTGTACTGTTAGTAAATGAAGGAAAAAATGGGAAGAGACTCAGAGCTTTTATATTAGTTGATTGGTGAGAAAGAACTAGATATTTATTTGCACTATCTGATCTTCCAACTCAATGGAACAGGCTACCTTTTTCACTGACACTAAAAATTTTTTGCTGGTGGAGTACTATTCTTTTGATATAAATTTTATCTTTAATATGGAAAAGACCTAATATATTATTATCAGCATTATCATAATAATTTTATTTCATCTTTAATTTACGCTAATGGGAAAAAATGAGGAAACATGTTTTTGTGGCATTTTTGGCCGGAGATCAATAAAGCACAGTAGAGAATCTGTGGTGGTTGGATGATATGGAAAAAAAAATGGAGGTAAACATTAATGCCTTAAAGGAAAATAAAATTTAATTTGAAAATAAATATGACTTAGCTTGACATAATACCTTTTCTTCTGTAGAATGGTTTTATCCATTTATTTCTACTGCATTTATTTTCCTTAAGATATGTTTGTGTTATAGTATATATGCTTGTACCCTGTAAATTTCAGCAGGCATTAATTGAAACTGTTAAGAAATTATCTTTGAAATCGTATTCCCTTCAAATTCTCTATTTCTAACATGTTGTGAATTATCCAGGCTGTAGTAATCATGTACTGCATACACATCTTCTGCAATCTATGTGCAGGGTTTTATCTCATGAACTTTGAAGTATCCATGAGGCTGCAAAGCAGTGTGGATCACTTCTAGGCTGAGAAAAGTGAGATTACCTAACAGGTAGAATATCGGTTGTATGCTATATATGGCCATATATATATATATATATATATATATATATATCCTCAAAAATGTGCATTAACATACATTATTCTAGAGCATTCTCAGCATACCTAACATGTGGTTAAAATTTTTTTTATGAAAGTAATACAGGTTTTATTCTTATTATTAAAGTATTTCTATAGTTGAACTTCATCAAGTAACAATAAATAGATGTCAACCTAATCTCACTGTTAATGTATTCCAAAGATAGAATACTGGTATACTTTATTTTTGCTTTAAAATATTTATAATTTTAGGTCTTCATTTTGTGAACATCAATTATCTGCTTAAATTAACACATCTCTATCTTTTATGGATATACATCTCTAGTTTTACTTAGTGCTGCGATACTAGTAAAATTATTTCAATACTTCATGATGGTATGAAATGTATCTATGGAACATTCCCCAAAGTTTGTTTTTAATTAAGATTCTTTTGGAGTTAGATAATTGAGGATAAGTTCATAGCGTGGATAACTGCCAAAAACTTACAATAGTTATGTTGGTGAATTACGTTACCTAGTAACTAAAGTGCCATAGCATTTCCATAACATTTTAATAATACAATCAAATAGTCCTGAAGTTCTCATAACCAAATGAATGGCAAAATATCCACATATATTACATAGTCACATCTGTGAAATAGGCATTTTTTTCTTTTGTCTCAAAGTTCATTTTGTATTTTATACTGGTCCTGTTCTTCATCCTGGAAACTGGTTCTGTGTCAGAAGAGATGTGCCAAATGGAGAAATGTAAATGATAACAAAGAACTATTGGATAATTCTAAAATTGAAATATAAAATTTCTGATGTACAGCTATGTCTCTTGGATGCATTTAATACCCAAATTGATATCAAAGTGAAAAGTAATTAATCAAAAATCAATAAAAATTATCTAAAATGAAAGACAATTAGAAAAATAATTTTAAAAAGAACAGAGGGATGGGAATATGTTATATGATTTTAAATAGTACAACATATGTGTAATTGCAATAGCAAAATGAGAGAATTAAAGAAGATGTTAATAAGTAGGGTTCAATATTTCCCAAATTTAATGATTGATATACATTAGTAGATATAAGGTGCTCAGTGAAAATCAAGTAAAAAAAAAGGGAAAAGAAAATGAGACACATCATAGTCAAAGATTGAAAGCCAAAGATAAAGAGAACATCTTGGAAAGAGGAGAAAATCAACATAATACAGAGATTTCCATTAAAATCTGATTTATCAGAATCCATGGAGACAAGAAAATGCAGAAACATTTTCCTGGTGGTGAAAACAATACAAATAATAATGATAATAACAACCAATAATTCTATATCTAGAAAAAACATCCTTCCAGAATGAGGGTGAAAAAAATATATTTTCAAACAGAAGAAAAACCAAACAACCTTAACACCAGAAAAGTCTTAGCTGAAGCCATAGCCAGCTGCCAGGACTCATTGTCACCCCCATGCCACCTTGCCCCTGGGCTGGGGGCTCCCAGTCCCTCCTGGAGCAGCTCATTCCTACCCTCCTGTTCCGGGTGGATGTAAGCATCCAGATGGAGGGGCCCTGCCTCTACCTCTCCAGCCCACTTCGTAGTCACCCCCTTCAGGCTTGGGAACCAGGATGAATATATTGTTCAAAAGTTTCTAAAGCCCTTCTTTTCTATGCACTTTTTAATTTAAGAGGGTGGGGTCCCAGGTGGGAAAGAATGTATTCTCAGAAAAGAAGAATATCTGGAGTGGTAAATATCTGGGTACATGAAAATGATGAGACACACAAACACACACTTGCCTTGTAGGCTCATATATGTGTAGATTTAATGAAATAAAACGTTAACATAAAAAAGATGGGGCTATGACATACACATTTGCAGTATTTTTTACATTTTGGACTATAAATAGTTAAGCATGAACACTGAAATCCTTATGCCAATCATGAAAAAAAAAAAGTCTAGCTAAAAGCCAATAGTAAAATTTAAGTGGAATTGCAAGAAAAAGTTGTGAAATAAGAAGAGATAGGGAAAGGAGATAAGAGGAGTAAAAGCTAAGGGTAGAAGGAGAAACATACAAAGGCTAATTGCGAACACAACCATGATGAATAATTGCTTTAACTGTTAATTTATTAAACTACTCAAGTAGAAGTTGTTTTAAGAACTAGGGTTACAAATTAAAACTAGATAGTATCTAAAAAAGCTAGACTTTTATTTTAAAGATAAATATAAACTAAAAGTAAATGAATGAGAAAAGATCTGAAAATCAAATGTTAACCACAAGGAGGCAAGAATCATTATAATAATTTTACATAAAAATTTCAGGACAAAATATATTATTAGAAATATAAGAAAATTTCATAAATGATGAGAGGTCAGTGAAGAAAGCATAGTCCTCACAAATGTCTATTCGTTCCATTACAGAACTTTCCACCCTATAATGAAAAGCTGACTCGTATACAGAGTCTAGTTTCATAAGAACATTAAGAGTTGATACGCTACTCTCAGTAATCAATGAAACCATTGAAACTTTACCCAAATCATAAAGGGCTAAATAATACCTCCTTCTCATTGATCATCTTGACTTGATGTTTACAAAACATCTGAATCCACAATGACAGGATATATATTCTTTACAAGTGCAAGTGTTGGGTTTATAAAGGTAGATTCTATTCTGAGACATAAAATAATTTTTGATAAGTTGTAAAACATTGAAATCATACTGAGTATTTTACTGATATAAAAGTACTTAACCATAATGGGGTTAAACTACAAATAAATACATTTACTAGGAAAAGTCCTCATGCACTATTTGAAAATTAAGCAATACCTTTGTCCTAACACATGGGCCAAAAAAGAAATTATCATGGAAATTAGAATTTATTTCACATTGAATATTAATAGACACATTTCATACCAAATTTATAGAACAAGTTAACCATGTAAAAGTATACTTAAACTCTGTAACTCATATGTACATAATAGATTTATAATTCTATAAAAAGAATATATAACAAATAATGTAACCATCCCCAATAAAGTTTAAACCCAGAGTAAGTACAAGAGCAAATAAATCCAAAGTAATTAGAAAGAACACATTAAGATAAAGACATGAATGGAAAAACACTGGACAATAATAAAGAAATTGAGATGCTAAGTGTTTTTTTAAAAGATTGATAATATTGATAATCCCTGGCAGATGTGAAGGGAAACAAGAGAGAAAGACAAACTATCAATATGAGGTGCCCAAGAGGGGACATAAATAGATATCCTGTACATTTTTTAAAGTTTCTAAAAGAGTATCATTAATAATGAAGTCCAGACACACATGGTAAGTTAGATGAAATGAATAATTAATTCAGTAACCATTGCAGCTAAAGTCTGCCTCAGACAAGCGCAAGGGTCTGAACAGCCTGTAGGACAGCCTTGGACCCCTGGAAGTGAGGAGGAAGAGTCAGTGGAATCACAGCTTCTCAGGGGATTCAAGTCCTAATCACTCACAGCTCAATAAAATACAGTCATGCTGCCTTCGTCTCCTTCCCTCCATTGCTACTTCTGGTCTTCTGGTCCATTTTCCAGGGCTTCCAAATAAATTATAGGCAAGCTTTCAGGCTCAGGTTTCTGGGGGAAAAGATTATGTTAGTGGGGCCTGAACATTAAGAACTATCTGAAAAACAGGAGCTGGATTTAAAATGATAGGAAAATCAAAGGAATCATTTGTCCATGATCTCCAAAAAAAGTGGCTGATGTATCTCCTCAACTCATTTTCTATGTCCGTCACAGTTCAGGTATAATTCCGATTCACATCATATTAACTGAAGAACACATGGTGCAGTCCCTGTCTGGAACACTACAGATGTCTTTTCACAGGGTCAAGGGGAACATCTTACTTCCTCTCACGTTTCATTGCACACACCTTGTCAGATGGCTACCTGAACTACATAGCCCTCCTGGGTGAAGTGATTCTGAATATTAAAGCGAAACGATGAGAGACCCAATTCAATTAAGCACAGCAAAAACTAATCACAGAACAATAACAATATTTAACCAGATATTTGGCCACAAGATTGCTTTTAGGTATAATAAATTGTAGAAATATAAGAAAAATGTTAACAGATTCTAAATAAAACACTTCAAATTTAAAAGTAAAGCTTTATTCCTTTTTATTGTCATTTTACTTTGCAACATGTGAATTGTAACCAAAATTTTTATGCCAGTGCAATAAACAGAGTTGTAATTCTACTACAACTTTTAATAAATTTTTTATCACATACAAGTTTTTCGCACATATTTCCTGAACTTATAGTCTAATTATAAACTTTATTGTAAAAGACTCATTTTATATAAACTAATCTTAAATAAGTTCACAAATACATTGTATTATTGGTGAACTTTCTAAATATTAATTTGTCGCTGAAATTTTTAAACTTAAATTACAATTAATTCTATTGCTATTACTATCTATAACATTCAACACATAGGATTTATACTGCTAATAAATTAGTTGGTTTTCTGAGTAATTTCAGTATGTGTTTGATGTTTTAGGGATTATTTCATCTATAAATTTCATGAAATCAGTGGCTGCTTTATTAATGACCAGAACCATATTGCTTATAATTCGATTTGTAATGCCACAACAAATAATGCCGGAATGTCACTAGACTGGTGAACCTGAACATATCAATATACCTTCATTGTATGGGATTAATTTTGTGCTGTACATCAGGCATCAATTCTAGCCAAACTATTATGAAATTATATATGTCATCATACTGTTTGAAGACTTGCAATTTCATGTTCCCAATTTACTCCTCAAAGTAGTATCTGTGCAGAAATCAACTTATTGGAGCTTCAAACTGACCCACACAAACTGACCCACAGCAATCAATCACAGTAATTGTTTCTTCTAATTTGTAATGGCCCTATGCATCTACTATCCAAAATGAGAACTTGTATTAAAAAGAAAATCTAAGAATTGTCATAACCTGAAGAGAATGTTAACTGAGGCAAGTAATACATTTCCAAAAAATTATCTCAGTGTGCTTAAGGAAATATAATGCACCGTGAAGGGATGCTGGGAGAAGCAAAGACACACAGCTTCTTCTCAGTCATCCTAGGGGAATAATCGTGTTATTGCAAACCATTCATTTGATATGACCCTTAATTATACTCCTCTGGGAAAAACTCCACCTACTGTCATAATGTGTCTAGCACACATTTTTATGCAATGGATTTAAAATGTCTTTTACATACTGAATTGTCCGTCTCATGATTTAGGCTTCTCTGAATTTGTAATAGCTACCTACTATCTGGCTTGCTTGTGCTGACCTAATAATTTATGTTCAGTTTTTTGAGTACTGGTCTTTTGTATATAACTAAAGCCTGTTTTCCATTTGCATATATAATTTAGCCGACTTCTTTGGTGACAAAGAGAAGATGCCTTGTGAAATGTTCTTAGATCAAACTACAGTGTTGAAAGTTTTATAAATCTTTTTGGATTCACGTAAATGTCATGTCCTTAATACAGAGCCAGAATCAATGATAATGATTTATTTTATTTCCAGAATGAAGGAATGGAGTAATTTAAAATCATACTTCACTTTGCTCACTTGCTGTGCAGTCACATTTGTCTTCATATTTTTCAAGTTTTAGGCCTTCTCTCTCATCACTACCATTTTTAAACTGCTTTAAAAATGAGGGTTATAAGGAAGTGTGCTTGTTCTCTGGACAGAATTATGAATGACATCCCTTCCAATGTAGAATGTGGTCTTTCTTACCAGTCTTTACTTCCACCTGTCTTACTGGAATTGGCTGGATGTAAATAAAAATGTAATGGTGTTATTCCTTACAAGGCTGAGATGTAATTCTACTTGAAATATTTACAGATGTTTTCAGTGTTCCTCCAAAAATATCTAAATTTAATAAGGTTAGAGTCTAAAGTGAAATTTCGTGAAGGTATTTGTCAATTTGTTTCAGTAATTCTGTTGGCTGTTACACATATTGGACAAAACAATACATTGCTTTAATACATAAAAAAATTTTGATTTGCTACTCACCTTACCAATGAACTTCAGTGAAATGAAGTTACTAATACATTTTTAAGAACTTAGAGTTTATAATAAATACATTTCAGTAATATGGATTTCAAATGAAATTCCATAGCTTATAGATCATATGAGAAAAACAGCAGTTAACCAATGAAGTTTATAATTTACACACATCAATATTACATGAATATTAGTCAATAAAAATCACTTTACTTAAGTCAGTGGTAGCAGTAAAGGGCATGCAACATCATCCAGTGTTTCACAATAATATTGACTTTTTCTATTCCTATCCAATGTATTTATTGAGTACGTTTTGATATTAATTTGTGAACCACTGTGCAAAATAAAATGTTTTATATGTTTTCGAGATGATTTTCATTTTTTCAGGCAAGAAAGTACTTTGCCAATTTTTATCTCAAATTTGTAAAATGAATATGAGAAAAATGATGTTTAAATATGATATTTGTGTCTGCAAATGTATTGAGCATAAAATGAGTAAATGATAATATTCCCAAGCTAGTACTAACACCAGAGAGTATTAATGGTATTTCCAAAGGTAAGTCTAATATTAGTGTAATAGAAATACATACATATATATATGAAATATATATTCTATTTGGATCGTTTAAATCAGATGAAGCAAAATTAAACCTGGTCCCTAACTGGGTCCATTATGGAACATCATTGGCTGATGATTGCCCTAAAAGGACAAAGCGAAAGAGTAGCTGTTTATTTGTTGCTAAATTTTAAACTTTTTTGTGTCCTGGCAGAACTTTCTGGATTCTACTAAGTCCAGAAATTCTGCTGAGCCAAAGATAAATCATTCCTTAAATCTGTTAGATCTTACTTTGGCCTGACATTGAGGTTGAGTCCATCGGGGTCTAAACAGCCTGTGAGTTGGTCGCTGGTGTGGCCATGACTCATTGTGTCCAGCTGTTGGCCATGGCTTTACGGAAACTTCTGAGTCTGAACCTTGTGATGTCCCATACGCTGTTGACCAGGTTTCCTGTGTCTAGACAGTGGCCTGGGGGATGATAATTTTTGTTGATATCTATTCTCTGAGCCATGGTATGTAAATATTGCTCATTAGGAATTTTTTTTTCTTTTTTAGACTGTCTTTAAAACTTGCAAGGTGTTTGGATATAAGCTGCCACCTTCAGAGGCTACAACACAGGATATTTTAGTACCCTGTGAGGTAAATTTTAGAAAAGACTTCATTAAGTACAGTGCTTGAAACTGTTAACTTCAGTATTTCTACAACATAACACAATAATTTTGCAACTGTAATTATCACTCAGATAAATTAGTTAAAATAATTATGATACTAAAATCTTATACATGGTATAGAATTTTCCTTAATTTGAAATGTACTTCTCAAATATATTCATCTGTCTACCTATTTGCACATCATCCATCTATACAGAATGTTGTGCTACAAGCAAATCTAAAATATAAAACCAAAAGTTACTTTAAAACAGTTATATTGGGCCGGTGATATCGCTCAGGGGCACAAGCGCCTGCTCGCAAGTGCAAGGTAATGAGGTCGGCCCCTGGTACCCACAAAAAAAAAAAAAAGTTATATTACAGCTTAATTAGTCACTTTATAAATAATTAATGTTAAGTTTCCTTACATCTTTTAATGAATACATGATTTGCTGTAATTTCATTTAAGCAATTCCCTTCCAGAAAATCTTAGTTGCATAAATCATAGTGCATTTGAAAGTCATTAATGTTTCTAAGAGAAAAGCAAATTGGTCTCTGCTCTGTGCAATATAAGTTTACATAGGCGAATGTATAGATAGGAAGGCAAATAATATACAAGTAATAATTCTAATAATTTTATAAGTTTTCCATTTTTTCCTGATTACTACCAAGCCATATAAACTATATCATATGCCTTTTTCTAAATCAAGGGTTTATTGTATTATCCTCTGTTACGATTACTCTAAATTATTGTTAGAAGATGTTTTTTTCTCAGAAGTTGTAGTAGAAGGTAATGGAAATTCCTGTATGCTGTCAGGGAATTCCCCTTCCACTTGCTTTTGCCAAGGCAGTACCAGGAAAATACCTCTACTTAACTTTCAGGAGCACACCTCTTTTCCCAGTGGTTCCCTCCCATTCTTCAATGATCCTATTATTAGAATCAGCATGAGTTATCTCCAGCAGAACTAATGACCAGGCTAAAACATATAGCTTTATTCAGTTTCAGGGAAACGTTGCAAGTTTAGCATTAGAGTAATATAAAGTATAAAAAATGCACTAGAGACTGAAACTCCTGTTGTTGTCAAATGGAGTTCTCTATATAGGTTTAAAATTAAGAACCAAAATACATAGACTTTCAGATTGTAGTTCTGCACAGAGATGAGCTTGGCTTCATTCACTTCACTCCAAATAATACAGTGCAGAATGCCCATAGGCTCCAGTATACATTTATTATCTTTTTAAAATTTTATTCCCTGTAGTTTTAAAGTACTTACACAGTTTGTCTCAAGAGGTTTGGTTGATCTAATCCACATGGTCACCTTATGTCTATTTGTTATCATTTGTGGAACTAAGAAATGCCCAAAATGTGTTTCTTTATCTCCCTTTCAGAGCTGTAATTGTTGAACTTTAGGTCTCCACTAAAGAAAGTTTTCTACCAAATGCTTTGTGTTACGGTATATACCTGTTAATCATTTCATTTTTCTTGTGATCTAAACATACTATTACTTTTTTCTTCATAAATATTATGGTAGATATATTTTAAAATAGAAGAATTTGCTCTCAGGTTTATCATGTAAAGTGTCTGAGATCAGTAGTTTCATTTTTTCCCTATTTCTGTGAAACAACCTGGCATTCAATAACCTGTGACAATTAGTCATTGTTGTTTTAATAGTCCCAAGGTCACAATTCAAGCTTCAGCAAGTTTTCATTCCCCCACAGGTATTTAATATCACTTAATCTTATGCAAAATCTCTAACTATTTTATTATCTATCTGTGTTTTCCTCTTATTATTTCTGGGAAATCAAATACAATATTACCATACCTTCTTCTGAAAATTGGAAATAATGTCCAAATGAAAATAAGTTGAGCCTGCTGATGAATATATATAAATTATAGGTATCAAATATTTTACATTTTAAATCTGTCACATTAAAATATAATCACTTGAACTTTGCTTATAGCAGTTATAACTGATATATCTTACTTTAAATACAATTATTCAGCCTGACATCTTAATTTACATTATCTTAGACTCTCCCATCATTGTATGTTGTGAAGCAGGGGAGCTCTCTGCTCTCCTCTGGGAATTATGAGCAATCATATTTGAGAAGCCTCATGTGTTTCAGGACTTGATCTAGTTTGAGGTTCTGGACCTGAGCCTCAACCTGATGATCCTGTAATGAGAAGAGAACTTTTGGATATTTTGAGAAGGAGAGAAGGTACTTTGCATGTAGAAGAAATATAAATAGTTGGTGGGGAAAAGGCAGACATTTGTGGTTTCAAAACAGTGCCACGAATTCTTTTATACTGTCCATCAAGAGGTGGGGATATATTATTTTTCCTTGAATTTGGGCAAGATGACTGCATAAACATATTATATATGCATATGACTGCATATACTATATCTAGATATCTATATCTATACCATCTATATCTATAGAGAGAGAGGAAGATAGTTTTATGACTTCTGAGACTGCATCTTAAACTGTCCTGAGATTCTGCCTTATTCATCTGAAACACTATCTCAAAGCTTTAACCCATTCAGGATGTTGTAACAAATGCCACACATTATTCACCATTCAGTTCTAGAGGTTAGAAAGCCCATAACAGAGGAATGGAGCGATTCAGTGTTGTATGAGGGCCTGCTTCATGCTTCACAGATCATTCTTTGTGGCTGTGTTTTCCCATGATAGGAGGTATCCAAGAGCTCTCTTGTGCCTCTTCCGTAAGGGCACAAATTCATTCCTGAGGGTTCAGTGCTCATGACCTAATGACCCTCCAAAGGCCCCATCTCCTAAGGCCATCACCTTCAGGGTAAAGATTTCAGCATATGAATTTTACACAGACTACGGGAGAATCTTAACCATTACCCTATTTGACCATGCATCACAGGAGTCCAGGCCACGAGTAGCTCTTGTCAATAAACCAAGGTAAAAGCTTTAAGCCTACAGCCCTGGAGAAGGTTGGCCTTTGAGTCCTCCTGACCTGATTTTGCCAGCTATGCATATGAAAAACATTGTAGTTGATTCTGGGCCCCCGACACTCCTAGCCATCGAAGGCTGCTGTGTTAAGTCTCCACATCTCATGAATCAGAGACAACAAGCCATTCCTGGCAGCATTCTGCATTCCTGACCTACATAATTCGTGAAACATAGTCAAATAGTTGTTCTTTTATGCTACTAAATCTGGTTTGATTTGTCATGCAGTAATTGGTAACTGGAATACATACTCAGCAAAAACCAACACAACAAAGATCAGTATCAAATTACCTATTTCAGCTTTAAAGCTAGATTTGAAATTTTAGGTATTAAAATATCTCTTAGAAAGTTAAAGAAAGAAAAACCAATTTTGTTTATCTAACCTTACAAATAGAGTAGGAGTCCAAGAGAGTAGGGACTTTAAAATCTTATTTAATCATAAAAGGATGTCTGTTTTAATAACTGTATATAAAATTAATCATTGTTTTTGTTTGAACTTCTAGGGGCTTGTTTCTTTTAACATCTAAGGAATATTAGTAGTCAGCAAAGTATTTTAATCTTAAATTGTTTTAAAAGAAAAGGTGAACATAATCTTAAACTGTTTCCTCTGTTTGTTATTTTTTTTCAGTCTTCTAACCCATATCTCTAATATAAAGTATAATTTCCTGGTATGCAGAATTCTAATATATTCTGGAAGTAATAGCCCCTAGAATCTAAATAATATTATTTTGAATAGCATGATGTTTTGTATAAGATAAATAACATCGACGATCTCCATCATGAAATAAGCATATGTATACACTCATGTTCTAAGAGTTTTTATATATTTACACATTTTTTTCTTTACCTCTTTAGATTTGAAGACTGTCAGTAAGATCTTTTGAAATCATTGACAATCTAAACTGAAATTAAATAGCTATATATTCTAAACAATATTAACTAGTAATATAAAGAGACATTATCTGAACATTTAAAAAAGCATACTTTAAATTTACTCAGACATTAAAACTTTTCATTTTAGTGACATTGATGTTTTCCTTGAGAAAATCTTTCCAAAGCCCCTGCACAGTTATAGGACACACACATGAAGGAGGACAAGTAGGTCCTCCTTTTAACTTTTGTTTTGGGTAAACAATCTAATTCATGTTTTGTTGTTATCTTTAAATTTGAATTTTTAAGTAGTTTGTCCACTTCCATCATCTAGTATTAGAATTGCAACAGGACTGACTCGAAAGATAAAACTATCTTTAGTTAGCAGAATGAGTCTTCCCATTTTCATTTGGAAACTGCACTCAACTGGAAGAAATGTTATTTATGCACAGAGTAGGAAAGAATTGAATTGCACAATGTCATTTGGTCTTCAATATCTGAATATTGGCAATAATACAAAGTCAAATTCTTTGGGAATAACTCAATTTTCTTTATTATAAATTAATTTCTCTACACTAAAGCCAAAATATTGTCATAAATAACTATATCACACAATAAATAAATTTCACTCCAAAGTAAATTTCATTTTAATTTGTTGATATATTTTTCTTTAAAAACAATCACTTTTAGTCACCTTTTTCCTACTGATGACAATGCTATATATGACACTGACAAAAAAATAACAAAGAACATTCTAGCTGTGCCGTGTTAGCCCATCTCCAATCCAAGTAAATTGAATAAATAACCACATAGCTATCTATCCATATAAATATATGATGTGTCTTCTCCAAAATACAAATCATATTAATCCACTATAAAAATAAATCAGCATAATTTTTTGTTGTTGTTGTTTATTTTTTTGGCACTGGTAATCGAACTCACGACCTCGCACTTGGCAGGCAGGTGCTGTGCCGCTGAGCTATATCCCCGGCTCAGCATAGCATATTTAGGTGACAAGTAGTAATAGTGTAAATGTAAACAAGCCTACAAATAAGCATAGAACTACCTTCAAATACAAATTTCCAACATGTTTATATTTTTGTAAGGAAAGAATATGTCGTAGACAAGTAGAATGGGTAAGAAAATAAAACACATTTTAGTCCTTGCTTATCCACATGTTTGATTGTAGCAACTTGGAAAGTTTTCCAGCATTTTTCATCTCTCAAGTTTCCACTGAGGTTTGTGAAGAGCAAAGATATAACAGAGAGTGAGGTACTGTAAGTGCTACATGAACATCAATGCTTTCCTATTCTTTTATAGCAGGACCAAAATTTTGATTATCTTCATATATTCTAGTATCTTGAAAACAGTTTCTCTTCAAAGGTAATATTCAGACCAAGATCGAAAGTTTGAGAATTCAGCCAGGCAAAGATTGTGATGTTAGAGGGCTCCAAGTAAAGATGATTTTTAAGCTCATGGCTCCACAACAAAGGTGGACTAAATTTGATGATTTGAGAAAGAAAACATAAATCTGAGGTTTAAACCACAGACATGCATTGGTTGACTATATATATGTATGGTATAAATATATAAAAATATGTAAATTATATATACATTTTTATATATGGTATTTTGTAATTTTGTAATTTTGTTTTGTGTACATTACCGACTGTACTTAAACGAATCTTAGGTGATATAGCCTATAAGACACAGGCCATACAGTGAATGCTGTCATATATATGGTCCATCATTGGCTGAAATGTTTTATGCCACGTGACTGTAGTGTCTTTTTCCTCCCATTCCTGGGCTTTCTTCTGTGTGTGTGCATGTGTGTCTGTCTGTGTGTGTGTATTTCCTCAGTCTCCTTACTTATATCCTTTCATCTTGTCCTCCCCAGTAAGGTTTCCTATCTCCTGATATTTTAGCGTAAAAACGCTTCTGCCTCTCATTGATCAGAATTGACTCACGTGACTGGTTAAATCTGGAACATAGATTGATGGGTGGAGCCCATAAAGAGATTAACCCACTCTGAGCACCATTCACAGGTAGGAAAATAGTAGATTCCTTTTTAAAGGATGATTAAGGAGCTGTTACTATAAAGTGGGTATATTGGCCAACTTTCCTGTTGCTTTTACACAATACTAACATCCACAACTTAAAGAAATGAGGTTTAATTTGATTCATGGTTTCAGAGGATTTAGTCCATGGTCAGCAGGCTCTAAAGCAGAAACATCGTGGCAGGAAGGTGTGGCACAGAAAAATACTTAGTTCATGGTAGCTGGGAAGCAGAGCTAGGGAGCAGCTCCAGAGTGGAAAGGGGTCAGGGATCACATATAGTACTCAAAGTGATGGCTCCATGACTCACCTAAACTTATTTCAGAAGTGTGTCCCACCCATCTGCTAAGCGTTTCCTAATCCAGTAAATTCACATACCAGGATTAATGGTCACAGTGGGTGAAGAGGTAGTGACCAATGAATGCTTACTACACAAGTCTTGAAACATCACTGTTGGCAAGTCAATTAGGCAATCTGAAGCCCAAAATGCAGGCGTAAATTAGGTATATTTTTAAAGGAAGCCATTGATAGTTGATTTTCTAGCAATAAGAAATACCTCAAGTAGGAGAAAAAATATGTCCTAGTTCTACAAAACTCTAATTTACAGGTTGTGTAGATGGTAGGAAGTCAGCAAAGCAGTCTAAAAAGGAACAAATACTGTTTTGCATAGCTGGGTGATACAGACATCCTCAGATCTCCTGTAGACATTTCTCCAGCTGACCATCTAACTATTATTTTCTGCTATTTGTATGTGTTTACTCAGAGTTTAGAGTTTCTCTGGAATTACATTTGGGAAAAGAAGGTTGCCTCCAATGCAATGCTCCTGTGTCTCTTTTGGATTATACTTGCTCTTTTCAGTTGCTCCTTCAATGGAATACTGATGCTATGCTTCGGAAATTCTCCAGAATCAGTGCAATGTGTAATAGCCCATGTCTTGCATTCCAGAATCGTGTTTTGGATTTACACATCTTAAAATAAATTTTTCCTCATTTCCCCAGGACATTAGGAGGAAAGGAAGTAAATGCCCATCCTTAATCTTCCACCATGCAGTAGTAATCTAAACATTATTTGTATAAAATAATTTCCTGAAAGTTCTATATACTTTTTAAGAATCCCACTGTGTACAACAAGTAATACTTTCCATCTGGAAATTGAAGTTGAGGATAAGTAACTGAATAAATTTAGCATTTAACTAATATGTTTTCTTTCTAATTTCTCAAATATTTTAGAGCTATTGAGGCAGTAGCAACTTGTTGAGAACTTTCCAGCACACCTTTGTTATAATCAACTTGCTGTGACTGATATTTTTGATTTTAGTAAGAAATTGCAGTTTTGCCTTTCTAATTGCACTAAATAAGAATAATGATTTAAGAAATGTATCTTTCTGAAAAAAGAATGCGTCTCTTCACCCTTTTGCAGACTGTTTTTTTTTTTTAACTTTTAACATTTTGGATAAAATACATTTCCCTAACTCAGTTTTATTTTAAAATTATACAGAAAAAATGTCAACATGACTATTATAAAAGCCAGAATATTGGCTTCATATAATCCTATTGTAACAATGAGCTACAGTTCTATGAGCATATTTATCTCTCTACTAAAGGAGTTGATTTATAAGACATCTTAGTATGATTGTTGCCTGTCATAGCATTATAAAAACTGAAATGTTATAGCAACAAAGACATAAAAGGATTCCAATGTATATTTGCTCTTTCAAATAAAAATCAACTTCATAAACAAATTCATGGATTTCTAGTTGGATTATTTTGTTTATTGGTTATCTTCACATCCTGTTAAAACCATTTCAGAATCTCATATGAATTATGGACATACAGGTTATATTCAGTTACTGCCATGTGTTTTGTTCAGTTCTTTTTCCATTTCTTCCCCAGCACTGCCTACCACCAGATGATATACACTATGAAAAGTGAATTGGGTACTGAGCTTTTCCAGCTATGTAGAAGGGAAAAAAATCCCATACATTGTGGAAAATATGTACAGGGAAAATGTTTTTCATGGCAGGTAAATATATACAAGGGCTCTTAACAACCCCCAGATGAGTATCTTTATTACAAATTCTTAAAATGATTGTGACACTAGAGAGAGTTCAGCATAGCAAGAGGGAATAACTTTTGATGTCCTGACAGGTTCTCTTTTGTCCGTTATCCTTTATGTAAAACAGGCAATGTTTCTGTATGATGAGACTTGATAGCATACAACATGAATTTGACATGCCAGCTCACAATCTGAATAGAAATGTGCCAATTCTCACTTAAAACTACTGATTCAATATTATGAAGGCAACAGCAAGTTCACTCACCTTTCTAAAAGTGATAGCAATGCCATTTTTAGTGTGGGTATTAAAAAATTTAACCCAAAGATAAACAGAGAACATGCTCACTGCAAAAGATGCAGCAATTTTCATTCTTGTTCTTTGTGTTTTAAAAGACAGAATCACAAGCTAATGTTAAATTTCATGAAAAACTTTTCTGGCTTGAACTTAGCTGGAATTCCAAATGCTAGATATTCTACTTGATATCCTATAAGTGTCAACACTCAGTGGACATTTTGATGGACCTGGAATATCCAGTATCTTGTCATAAAACAAATGAAATAGAAGCCTACAGGGCAAAAATTCATCTGACTCTTGTGATATATTTGTGGTTGCTGGGATACTGTCTTGCAGTTTTAGACTTTATTACTTCTGTTTGGAAGACATTTACTTCAAGATCTTCCTGGAAAAAAAGCACATGAAGTGATTTATTATGTGGATATGACTGAAATTATCTTTGTTTCATTTTCACATTCAACTAATAATTTGGATAGTATATTAATTCCCTATTGTTATTCATACACATTACAACATAGTTAGTGGCTCAAACTAATACACATTTATTTGTATTGACTTGAGCACTTTTCTTTGGAAAACCTCTGTCTCAAATATTCTTCAGAAGGAGACGTTTGCCTGGAAATCCCACTATGGTTTCTAGCCAGATTAGTAAGCCTGAGAGCTTTTTGAAAACCTGTGCTTATATGGATGTTATTTATATGCAGAACCTTAGAACAATACATGCCAGCTTGATCCACTACCAGTGTAGTTCAAGACACACTGATTTGTTTCTTTCCTAGGAAGTAAGGGGACATCCTATAGGGCATAAATCCAATAATTTCTCCCACAAAGCCCTCTACTAAAACGCTAGAATTCTTTGTTTAAACTTTGCTGTGAACTTTGTATAGTCAATTTTCTATGTTTCTTTAAATTGTTGGTTTTTGCTTTCTTCTCTCTTCTTTTTTTTTTTTTTGTGGGTACCGGGGGGTCGACCTCAGGACCTCGCCCGCCAGCAGGCGCCCGTGCCGCTGAGCGATATCACCAGCCCCTTTTTCGTATGTGGGTTCCGGGAGTCGAACTCGGGCCCTCGCACTTGCCAGGCAGGCACTTAAGCCACTGAGCCATCTCACCGGCCCTCTCTTCTTACTATATACAAGGGTCAGTAGAGGGTGAAAGAAGGAGAAGATGATTAGAGGAGATAAGAGCAAGTTTAGGGAAGAGAAGACCAAGATTGTCTTAAAATAATACACATTTGTTCTCATAAAGTTCTGGAGATCAGAAGTCTAAAATTCATTAGCAGGGCTGCATTTCTTCCAGAAGTTCTAAGGAAATACCTGTTTCCTGCCTTTTCTACTTCTAGACACTTGCATTTCTTGGACCTTGGACCCATTCCATGCCTTTAAGTCCAACAGAAAATGTCTTCTATTCTCTGTGTCTCTTTCTCTCTCTCTCTCTGTGTTTGTCTCTGTGTCTCTCTCTCTCTCACTGTCTCTCTCTCCCACTCTCTCTCTGTCTCTCTCTGTCTTTCTGTCTCTCTGTCTCTCTTTTCCACTCTCTCTCTTTCACTCTGTCTCTCTCTCTGCTCTCATCATCAATTGTGTGGCCTTTTTCTGTTTTATTTTGCCTTCTGCCTCCCTCTTATATGCATATTTTTAATTATTTTGTACCTACTCCTCCAGAATAATTTCCCTATTGAAGATTTTTAACTTAATATTCCCCAAGTCCCTTTTACCACATAAGGTAACACATTTTCAGATTCCAAGGGTTAGAGTACAGATATCTTGAAGGGTTATTATCCTGCCATAGCCCATTCTCTAAGCCCACAGAACTTCATGCCTATCCCACAACAAAATACATGCATACCTTTCCAAGCTCCCCAGTGTTTGAAACCATTATAGCATATTGAGTTCAAAAACATATTTATTTATTTCTCATCATCAGAGAATACAAATATCGTCAATTGTCAAATCATCGAAATGAGATATAGATGAGACTCTTAGTAACATGCACCTCTGGGAAAAACTTCATCTCTATGAGGCAATCTGTGAAACCATAAAGCATCTTCTCTTACTGGGTATGGTGGTACATACTTATAATCCCAGCAGTTGGATGGCTGAGGCGGGAGGATCATCATGAGTTTGAGGCCAGTCTGGGCTACATAGTGAGTTCAAAGTGAGCCTGAATTACATGAGAAGACCCTGCCTCAAAAAAATCTTATCTTCTAAACTACATTGAGATGAACAGAGGATAACAGTAATAACTTTTTAAAAAATTATTTTAAACAGTTGGATTCAAAACAGAAATCCCCATTCCTAAGCAATTTCAAAATTCTGTTGGACAAACACCGTTACATTTTAACACCTGTGAATAATCTTGCACATTTTGTAGCTCAGCCTCTGTGCTAGGACTTTACCTGTTTGTAGCTGAGAAGTTTTATCATTGTGTTTCCTATCAGTAGAATTTGAGGAGTCCAATAGCACTCATTCAATTTGTTCTCTCTGTGTCCCTTTCAGCCTAAGCTAGCAGTGAGTCTATCTGTTGGCCTAATGTTTCCATGTATCTTGAAAATTTTCCTGCCTCTGTGATTCACTCCATCCAACGAGAAGCTCCTCCACTGATCTTTCCTGGATGATACCATCTCTATTCTTGGCTTCTGCTTAAATGACTGAAGGAATCCCTGAGTCACTTGTCTAATCTCTTCAAACGGCCACATGTGTACATGAATACTCTGGCTTTTCAATACTTGCAAAGTACTAGCGAAAGGTTTTCCAGGCACACCCTTGGCTTTCTCTCCAAAATAGGCTTTCTTCACAATGAATCTCCTACTTTCAGCGTCTCTGCCATGTAGATAGGCTGTGGATGTCCCAAATCATTTCCTGCTACCTTATGAAGTCTTTCTTTTTGCCCTCATGTTTTACTATAGGCAGCAGGAATCAATAAAGCTCTGCCTTATACTGACTAGGAAATCTCCTCAGCCTTATATCCAAGTTCATTACTTAGAAGTGTTCTTTCCACATAACTGTAAGATACAACTTCACTCACCTTTCTGACTGTAGAGAAGAGTCCTTCTTCCTCCAGTTTTCAATAATATTTTCCTCATTTCTTTCTGAGACCTCATAGCAGTACTTTTGGTGTTCATTATTCTACCAATATTCTGTTTATGATGATTTCAGTGTCCTCTGAGAAGGATGCATATAGGACAGGAGCAAAATATTTTTAGGCAGGAATGTATAGTTAGAACTCTCTGTGAAAGTTACCATATCATTTGTATTCCTAGTTTGTTCCTGTAACCTACTCTCCATCTGGAGGCTGTTATCATTTTTTCAAAAATATAACTGCAAATTTCAAATTTGCATTTGAAAACTGTGGTCCTAAATTATGGAAATTTTTCTTTTATTGGTATGTTTATAATATTTTTTTTCTACCCTGAAATTCATTTTTTGTATCTGAAATATGTGATTTGGCAATTGATCCTCCTAGGTTCATTTCATAATTTAGAAATATTTTTCTCTTATTTTTATATGTGTGTTCTAAATAGTTTCCTTCTGATTTTTTTTTTCAAATTTAATGACATTAACTTACTTATAATTTTCTAATTTAAAAATGCAGTCTGATTTTTTGGACACATTATCACTTCTTTTCTCTCAGGGTGTTATTATATGTATGCATTTTATAAGTTCAGTTTTTTCTACATGCTTTCCTTTAATGTACATTTTTGGTTTGTTTTGATATCTTTCATTGAGAAGTTTCCCAGAAACAACTAGTGGTCCTTAACTGCCCATTTACAATTTAAAATGTGGCAATAAAATATTCTTTGGACTGTGTGAATGATTAGGAGTTGCTGCTTCATGATCTTTACTAATGATGAGATAAAGTCCAGCTATTGCCTTTTGTTTGTTCCCAAACATTAATATCAGGGGTCATTTTCTTAGCAGCCTTTTATTCCAAAAGAAAAGTTTCCTAATCTACTGGTGCCAGTATAGCAAGGGAATGACAGACTTTCTCTATGGAATGTCCTTTTCCATGTGACATTGCACCTAAATTACAATATACAACATGGTTTGTGTTCCTGAGATGAGAGTGTCTCTCCACAAAGCTCCAGAAAGTAAGTTTTAATCCCCTGGGTGAGTAAGGCATAGATACTTTGCTGTAGGAGGCTGGAAAGAAATTGGGAACCCCTATCTTCGACATACACTCTTTGAACTTTCAACATGATTACAGACTTGTATCATCCCCTTATGTTCAGATGTATTTGCTATCTGCAGTAGCTGACATTGCACAAAGTCAGTTAATTGCTAGAGAATAATGTGGTATTGTTCGTGTTTGGAATAAAAATTTCCCTGCAAAGGCTTAGATGTTCCAAGATGGGGGTTTTCGATGGTCATTAGATCATGAGCCATTAGCTTCACCAAGGATTGATCCATTGATGAGTTCCTAGCTGTATATGCTGCTAGGAAGTGGGGTTTGGCTAGAGAAAGTGGGTCACTGGATGTAACCTGAACAGGTGTATCCTTTCTCTCTCTGCTCATTGATTACCTCAAGTCAAGCAGCTTTCCTCTCATGTTCTTCTGCCATTGTCTTTCTGACTTGGAGTCAGCTGAACATGGAGTTACACTTCTGAAACCATGAGGCAAAATAAAGTCTCCTTGAAGTTGTACATGTCTCAGCAACAGAAAGGTGACTAATGTAGATGTGCTAGGTTTTTTGAAGTTTGCCTTTGAATGCAAAGAATGAAAAAGCATTTAGTACTTTTCACTTACAAAATGGGTATCTTTTTCCCAACGTTGCCAACTACATTTTAGATGACAAAGTTACAACCATTAATTTTGAAGACTTTTGTTGTTGTTTTGGTTAGCTTCTTCAAATGAATCTATGTATGTGTTTTTAAAACTATAAAGAGGACAGAGGTTTCAGAATGAGAAGGTGTTCACGGAACCACATATTCCAACAGCAGTTCTTCCCCCCAGAAACTGTCACACCACCCTGCCATTGCTGCCTCCCCATAACCTGGACAATTTCACACAATGAACTTCAATGCCCATTTTGAAACATGTCACTCAAAACAACATATCTTCATTTCCCAATTTCTAAAATAATGACGCTAGCATTTTTATATTTCTCCCACCTCTCCTTATACATGTTTTTCTGAAAAACTTTGACAATCATTTCACTACTATTATGTTGTCATAGTTTATAAAATCTGCATTCTGTTCCATAGTTACATTTCAGTTTTTTATGATTAAAGTGTAGATTGCTTTTGAAAGTTAAAAAAAAATAGTGATTCTCTTTATTCATGAATCAGAGAAATCAATATGGATAAAATGGGTTGTCTGCTGTAACATCCCCTTTTAAACTCCAGTTATATTGATTTGGGTCTTCTCTTTCTGTTGGTTAGTTTGGCTAAGAGTTTATTGATCCCACTTATTGTTTCAAAGAACAAACTGTTTGTTTTATCCATCCTGCATATTGTTCTTTTAGTTTCTGTCTCATTAATTTCACTACTGGTCTTTATTTTTTATCTCCTTCTTTGTCTTGGTTTTGATGTGTTCTTATTTTTCTCAGAACTATGATTTCAATGACACTTGTTTTCACTTTGTATCTCTATTCTGCTTCTGTTCTCTTCCCTCATTCATTCCCTCCCTTCCTCCCTCCCTCTTTTGTTCCTTTCTTCCTTTTCCCATCTACTACTGGCAATACTCAATTATTTGTCATCCCACAGATTTTGTTCTTCATTCTTTCTTTCCAATTTTCACTTTTAGCCTAAGTAGTCTTTTCCATATTAGTTATTTGAACCACTATCCACATCATAATGACTTTAGTTTTGAATTGCTTCTCAAAATCTTCATTTCACAGGACATTCTAATGAAATAATCTGAAATAAAATTTATCTTCTCTATGCTGTCTTCATTCATTTATCCTTTGTGTGTGTGTGTGTGTGTGTGTGTGTGTGTGTGTGTGTGTATGACTGGAAATTAAATCCAGAGAATGCTGAGCTGATTCACAGTCCCTTTTTATTTTTTATTTGGAGACAGTGTCTTGTTAAATTTCCCAGGCTAGACTTGAACATGCAGTCTTCCTGCCTCAGCCTCCCAGTTAGCTGGCACTATGGATGTGTGCTACCCTGCCTAGCACCACTCAATAATACTCTAATTTATTATCTTCTGTATGTCTGGTAGGAATTATGAAAAGAGTTATGAGGGAAGATGGCAAAGTCTCATTTCTAATACAAGCAGAGAAGTAGTATTATCTGAGTAACTAAGAGTAAATTGTGTGATAAGGAAGTCTGCAGGGGGCACACATCTAAGAGACATAATATAGCATTATAATCTTGTAGACAATAAAATTGGGATGTCTGTTAGACAACAAAATAGAACAGTTCTACACATAGTTCAATGAGAGCTTCAAGTTTAGGATAGAGATCTTAGTTAGATATAATTAATTAGAGTGGACTTGCTGCTTAGTTGTTATAAAATTCATGATACTGAATAAATTCATCAAAAAGGTGATTATAAATAGAAACTGCCGGACGTCTGCCTGAGTCCTGATACTGACACTTGAAGGTAAGAGATAAATACATAACAGCAAACTTCAGTGAAGCAAAAAAACACAAATGGCCATGTTAGGTGTTTCAGAAAGATTGAACTGAGGATCAAGGGTGGAAATGCTGTTGGTATTTTGAATAAGATAAATTCTGAGCATTTCTATTTATTGGCAGAAAGGGAGCTACTGGTAACTGGGGATTTTTCCCCCCAATGATATGAGGAAAGCCTGTTCAGAAATTTAAGAAAGCAATGGAAATAGAAAAGCCACCAATTAATAACCAATTTTTTGGAAACTTATTTTTTAGTTAAAAGAAGTCTAGCAAAATACAGGGTAGTTAGAGGGATACATAGGTTAAAAAGTGTTGTTTAGGGCCGGTGAGAGGGCTCAGTGGCGTAAGCACCTGCCTTGCAAGCGCGAGGGCCCGAGTTCGACTCCCAGATCCCACATACGAAAAAGGGGCCGGTGATATCGCTCAGTGGCACGGGTGCCTGTTGGCACGCGAGGTCCTGAGGTCGACCCCCCAGTACCCACAAAAAAAAAAGAAAGTGTTGTTTTATGTTTGCTTTATTTCTAAGATGTGTGGAACAATGTAATGGCTCAATGGCTAAGGAAATAACTAAGACAAATGTAGAGATTCAGGAAAGAGAGTGAACATCACAGGCAGAGCTGTTGAAAAGGCACGAGCGATTGTGCTCTAGCACCAAGTGGAATTTTCAACCACAGAGAGGAGCATGAAGCATTTCTTCACAAGCTTCGGAGGAAAAACCAAAAATGGTGCCAGATGTAGGTGTGTATATTGGTCCATTTTTTGTGTAGCTAAAACAGAATGCCTAACACAGGGTAAATGAAAAGGGAACAGGTTTATTTATCTCACAGTCATAAAAACAATGAAGTGTGACATTTGACGAATGCCTTTGGCAAGGGTCTTCTGCATCACAACATGGTGGATCGTGTGATATGTAAGGAAAGGATGCAGGAGTGCAGCAGGTAGAAATGGAGACAAAGGGTGCCACACCCTTTCTAACAACCATCTCTTGAAAGAACTATACCATTCCTGTGAGAACTAATCCTATCTTATCAGAAAGATGTTAGCTGCTGTTAATGTCCCCGTCTCCCACCCCCCTACACTAACAACCAAATTTCAACATGTGTTGTGGTGAGGATGAAGCACATTGAAGCCACAGCTGTGAGTTAGTGGATGTGAAAAATTGAGCTTGTGGAATTTCACTGCTGAGTTCAGTTATTTCACCAAAAGACCAGAGACAGTGCAATCACTTGAGCATTTTGGTGGAAAACAGGGAGAAGAGAGAAAACTTTTGAGTGAAATTTTTCAATATTTACTTTGGAAAAAGATTACCCTGCAACATTAAGGACTGTACTGATATTAACGGTCGTGGATTTAAAATGAGTATTGCAGGCATTGTATTTTTTGATGGTGTTCACCTTCTTTGGACGTAGGCAATGATGAGGTGTAAAATTAGCTTTAACCAAGATTATTTTCCCCAAGAAAATATAATGAAGAAGTTGGGCAAATAACATCGAGAATATATGAAAAAAAGTGATTGCAATGAAATCTTAGCTCAGTTAGAAAGGGAATGAAATGTGGAGACTATAAAGTGCTGGGAAAGGAGTTGAAAATCATCACTGAAGAGCACTGGAAATGGGATGATCTAGTGAGTGAAAAAAGAAATCCAGGAAGTGGTAATGAGTATGTAGTTGAGTCTGCATGTTTGGTGCAGTTCTTGTTTATGACGTTTCCTAATCTCGCGAAAGCTGAAGTGGAAGTAGGGGTTAAAGTTATTATGAAACAGAAAGTAAAGGAACTGAGAGGCATGAAAAGTAGAAGAAGTTTTTAAATGGGCCTGGATGACAAAAAGAATTACAACATGAACTGTACTGAAGAGCTTACAAAATAAGGCAGGCAAAGATTTGATGGAGTCAAGGTTTGGTGTGAGCCAAAGTCTGTAAACAATCACAGTGAGAAGTGGAGGCGTGTGGTACAGAGCGATGGTATAAGATTTGAAGATGGGAGTTTGGGAGGAAGAAGAGAGTGACAAATGGGTAGGAGACATTATCAAGAAAAAATAAGATGCTACCACACTTCTATGTCCAATCTTACAATATCTACCAGAGGGGGAAAATATTAAACAGCTGTAAGAAAAGCAATTCATGAAAAGGAGACAAATTTCTCTTAGAGCAAAGTGAAGAGAATGTTTAACACAAATTTGAGGAGATAGAGGACTTTACTTTGGCTGGACATCAGAAATGCCCACAGGTTCAGACCTGAAGAGATCCATATCCATATGTATGAGGTGAGATTTCAGGTAATAAGGAATTTCGGAAAGGACCTTCTGGTGGCAGTGATATAAATAGAAAAGTAGGGTGTAATAGAGTTAATCTTTCATACATTTAGATAAATTATGGAAATGAAGTTATGTTAGTGGATTAGAAGTAAAGGGATATAAGCAAAGTACTCAAATTTCTAGGACTTTCTCAACTCGTTGTAATGTTTGAGACAAAAAGAAAGAAAAAGCACTGATCAAACCCTGAGCTCCTTGTCTTCTTTGCAGATAACTTTCTACTAGCTCAAGGTGTACATTAACTTGATGTCTTTGTAAATTTCTATATTTTCTTCCACATTAAAACAACAGCAAGAGTCCATCGCAACTAATTTTGCATTTCAAAATACCTAGATGGGGGCTGGTGAGATAGTTCAGTGGCATAAGTGCCTGCCTGGCAAGCACAAGGTCTTGAGTTCAACTCCCAGAACACACATAAAGGAAAAAAAGGGGCCAGTGATATCGTTCAGTGGCGCAAGTGCTTGCTGGCAAGCACGAGGCCCTGAGGTTGACTCCCAGTACCCACATTAAAAAAAAAAAAAAAAAAAAACATAAATGAGAAGAGGTTTAAGGTCCTCAACACATAGAAATGTTATCATTTGATGAAGTGGAAGGGCTGATTAACCTGATTTTGTCATTACATATTGTATATATTTAGCAAATTACTATACCTTTCCCCAAAATAAGTGTAAATATTAGCTCAATTAAGAAAACACAAACTACCCCATCCTAAAAATATTTTGCACTCTTTCTAAACTTTCTCACAGTAGTCCATGTGCTTCCCCTGTTTGCCTAGATTCTCCTGATTGTCTCTTTTGCTTGATCTTCCTTCAGGTATTTACCTCTGGCTTTTAGCTAAGCCAATCTCAACTTCATAGTGTTAATGACAAGCTATCCTAACATGAAAAATCTACCAATTCTACTCTCACATTTGAAATTCTTATTAATTAAAATCTTAAACAATTTTCACAATAGTCAAGGAATTTTTTGTGATCGAGTCTATGCTTTCTTGCATTGAAATTAATCACTTTTCAATATTAAATATTTAGGGTTCTTTAGATGAGCAGAAATCTGTTTGTATATGTGTGTAAAAAGAGATTGCATGCAAGGTACTGTTTCACATGATTACAGAGGCTAAGATGTCTCTAGAATCTGTAGTTAGCAAGTTGGAGCCCAGGAAAGCCAAAGATATTACTCAGCCTGAGTCAGAAGATCTAAGAACCAGGACAGCCGATGTAGTAAGTTCCTGGCCAAGGCGCTAACGGACTTATGTTATAGATTCAGGCCCTTGACTGATGCTTGCACACATTGGGGACCCCAATCTGCTTGATTCTGTCCAACAATTCAAGTGCTAATCTAATTTGGAAACATTCTCATAGAAATGTTCAGAAATATTTTTACCCACTGAGCTGCACATTCCATGATCCAATCAGAAAGGCATTTTATAAATTAACCATCACACATTTTTAAATATTCATAACACTTTCTCTTAATAAGCATCTTTTTCTTTTAATTGAAGGGTTCACATGTCCTGTCCTTCACACTGCCTGTATTTTATGGTTGAACACAAGAGTTAGTGCTGAGGTAGCTAACATAGTACTAATCAGTCTCCACAGACCTTATCGAAGCTATGCAAATGAGACAAGAGAAAATGTCTCTAGAATAGCATGTACTCTTTATACCTTTTGAGATAGTACAAGATGCCAATGTGAATCCTGCTGTGGGTGTGTGGGTGTTTTTTTCTCCTGGAAAGAAGGCACTCTATGAAAGAGGTTTTTTGCATCAGGCAGAGTAAACTAATTAAATAATTTTTGATGTGACAGCAAAGCAACAAAGTCAAACATACAATCCTTTGAGTTCTTCTGGCCAATCTGTCCACTTTATTCTTTAAACTAATTCAAATTACATTTTCTATGAGCCAAAATTTAAAGAGTTCTAATTGTTATATAACAGCATTATTATAAATTGTAGCAAGGCAATTGTTTTTTAATTCGAACTTGTTTGCAGTGAACATAAATAGTACTGTATACCAAAAAGTAGCCCTTTTCCTTTTTTTTTTTTTTTTTTTTGTGGGTACCGGAGGTCAAACTCAGGACCTCGTGTGCCAGCCGACCCCCTGTGCTGCTGAGCAATATCACCAGCCCTTCTATCGTATGTGGGTACCAGCAGTTGAACTCAGGACTTCGCGCTTGCCAGGCAGGCGCTTATGCTGCTGAGCTATCTCACTGGGCCAGTAGCCCTTTTCTGATAGGTCCTATATATTTTCATGAGTCTTATATATTCTGATGAATCCAACAGCAAAAATAGGAAGTCACCCTGAGAGAATGAAGACCAAGGACAGGTTTGCTTTGGTGGTGAAAAGTACAATTTACATTAAAAAAAAAATACAATGTAGAATAAAGCATTTTAGAAGTTTTCATCATGAAAAACAAGTTCAAGGAGATAGATATGTTGGACCTGATTTAAATAGTATACAATGTACATATATTGAAACATCACATGATACCATACGGTTTTTGTAGTTTTTTGTGTTTTTAGGTATCTTTTAAAAAATAAATAGTTTTGGACAATGAAGAACTTAACTTGCTCGGAGAGATTTTTACTGGGACCACCTACGATGCTGGAGGAGAAAGATATGTGGATTTCAACTAAAATTGTGTTAATTTTAAAATGTTGGTAATATGTAAATAGGTAATGGCTTTTGGTGATGAGATGTTTGGAAAATAGAAACAGGAATTAAGAAAATGAAATATTTTTAGTACACTCTTTTGTTGTTGATGTTCTTGCTCTTTTACATCATGAAACTTGCAAGTAAAAGGGTCTTTTTTATGTGCTAAAGCAGAACACATATTAATTTTTAGTATTTTAAAAAAATAAGTTAAAATAGTTAATAAGAGAAATTCCCAAAATTTTCTTGGCTAACTTTTATGAAAGCTCTCATTATCGGTTAATATTATGCATTCTAGTACACACTGAAGCAAGTTTGGGATTTTGTCTTTTTTAATTATCTTCGCTTTTGTGAATATATCGCAGAAAAAAATCAGAATACAGACCTTTTTTGTCTGTGTAGAAGTGTTGTTTACAATGTAACCATGCCTATGAAACACTTACCTACTTCGATTTATAAATTTTTATAGAATCCTTCAATTTAAAGGAAAGCTCAAATTTCATGCAGGTTTGCAATGTCACCAATGTCACATGCTAGCTTATTATAAGTCAGGATAAACACTAAATGACCTATGAACACAAGATTTGATTCACACTTAAACTTTAACTTTATAGAGCAGTATTCAGAAGTTCCTTTTGAATCTATTTATTTGTCATACTGGTGCTTGGAAACCAATCCAAAATGAACTCACCAATAAAAATCTTTTCCACCTACTAAATGTTGGGAGGAAATAGATATATACAGATGACGCTTAAGTGCTTAAACCCAAATCTCTTGACACAACACATTTTATAAAAATAGATACATTCTGTTTAACACATGCTTAATGCTAAATAAGGTACTCAAATATTTTATTTTTAAAAATTTTAAGTGAAATAACAGGTATATTTAAATAAATCACATTAGTATCTTTCTTTGCCAAAAGAAAACAATGTTCCAGCCATTGTGATTAATTATATAAGTGCAATAATAATATGTTTATATACCATAACACCAAATCTCATGTGCCAATGCTTTCTAACTTGGTGAAACTATGAATTATCTAAATAAAACTGAAGTATAACTACATATTTTTCATCAAAATAAATATATTCTGGGAGGTTTTATATGATTTTTCATTCTGTTAATTAATCATAATATATTCCATGCTAAAATGTTAAATTAGAATGCAGAATGGCTTAAGTCAAAGTACACCTGGTATAAGCACAGGCAGCCTTTTGTCCTGCAAAATAAATTATATTTTAAATTTTAAATATTTAAATTATAAATAATTTGTCTTTATTGTCCACAATATCTCTGTTGAAATTACATCTTGGTATTTGAGCATTAAAAGCAACCACAGACAATATAGCATATAAATAAATGGTATGGTTGTGTTTCAAAGAAAATTCATCATAAAGCAGAGGCTGAATTGTCTGTCCCACAGGCAATGGTTTTGCTGACCTCTGGTATATAAAACACAGTTTCTTAATTTCCTACTGAACAAATATTTTTGATTCGTGTTCAGAACAAATTTTTATTACATGCACTAAGAATATATCTGTATATGCATTTAATTTTCTAATATCTTTTCAACAAAAAAGTATTACTGCCAAAATTAATCAAAATTATCGTATCCTTATCTTGCTCATTTAAATGTATGAAGAATGAAAAAACATAAGTAGGTTCATGATATTTATATCCATAATATTTCACATTTATGTAAGAATTCTATTTATAGTAAATTTTATTTGGCATTTCTTTTGATTCTTTGGACAATTCAGGGCAGCTCATATTAACATAATAAATGTTAATGCAAGCAATGTAAATATATTTTACAGTTCATTTTAAGTGTCTTATGTTATTGCACTTCATATTACCCACCACATCATGTCCAGACTTCATCATAAAATATAAAACATGCTAAAAAGAAAGAAGACAACACGGGGTAAAGAGACAAAGCAGGGCCGGTGAGATAGCTCATTGGCATAAGTGCCTGCCTGGCAAGCGTGAGGTCCTGACTTCGACTCCCAATACCTACATTAAAAAAAAAAAAATGAGAAAGCAAACACTGGAACCAGAAACAGATACAATACAGATGTTAAAATTATCAGATATAGAATTTAAAATAGCTGTGATTAACACATTATGAATTCTAATGAGAAAAATTGACAATGTGGAACATATGGGTGATGTACACCAAGAGATGAAACCATGAAGTCAAAATTAAGAGGAAATGCTAGAAATAAAAAGCAAGGCAACAGAAATGAAGAATGTCATGGATCATTTCATTAGTAGACTACATATAGCTGAGTAAAGAATCAACAATCTGGAACATACGACAATAGAAACTTCCCTAAATGAAATGTGAAGAGAAAAAGCAATGCAAAAATAATAAGAAGTCAGAACATCTAAGAATTGTGGGGTAATTTGAACAGGTATAATATGTGTATAATTAAAATACAAAACAGAGGAAATAGAGTGAAACAGAAATTTGAAAAAAATACACTAGAATTTTCTAAAACTAATGGCAAATGCTAAATTACAGATTTAGTAAGCTCAGAGAATATTAAACAGGGTAAAAATTTAAAAATCTACCTGTAGGGCTAATGTATTGAACTCAAAGAAGACCAAGACAAAAAAAAAAAAAAAAAAAAAAAAAAGAAAGAAAGAAAAAAGAAAAAAAATCTTGAAAGAACCCGAAGGAAAACAATTTGACCTAAAGAGGAACAAGAATAAGAACTACGCTGCATTTCTCATCAGAAACTATGCAGAGTTAAGAATTCAGTATGTTTTAAAAAACAATGTACCAGCCTGAAATTCCTAATCCCACAAAACTATATATAAGGAATAAAAGAAAACAAAAAGATCATCTCAGAGAAACAAAAGTAGGGATTTCATAATCAGCAGATTTTCCCTAAAAGTAACATCAAAAGAAAATTCTTCAGAGCATATGAAATGCATATAAATTAGACACTGAAAAAAACACAAAGAAAAGGAGCATTTCAAAAAATGGATGAAAGACAATAAAAGAAACATTTTTAACAGTGTGTTTATGACATTTAGTATTATAAAAATAACTTTATTAGGTGGAATGAATTTCATGATTATAGCATAAGAATAAGTGAAAAGAATGACAGTAATTTTATAAAATATAGTCAGTTGGGAAATTAGAAATGCTCTGTTAGGTGTCACATGCACTACAGGTGATACATTGTTGCATTAATTAAAAGCAGACAGAGTGCTAAAAATATACCTAATAAACTATGACAATCAAAGTAAATTTTAGAAAACTATACAGTAATCGATACACTAATGAAAGATATAAAGGGAATCATATAGTGCCACATTAAAATGATATAAAGCAGAAAAAGAGTGGGGAACGAAATAAGCAGTGATCAAATGAAATGAATAGAAAACAGTTACAAGCATGGTAGATACCTAACTCAATTATATCGATACTATTTTAAATAGTCTAAATATACAAATTAAAAAGCAGAGACTATGAGTATAGACAAAAAAACAAGGCTTAAATATACAAAGCTGTAATCACGAACTATGGTGACTATTTATATAATGAAAATTTTTATTACAGTAAAAGACAACTGACCATTAATACCCCGCAAAATACTCCCGCTGTCTTCAGATAGACTCATCCCATCCTTCTTGCCACTTTCTCAAGCAGCTCTGGAAGTCCACTTCCATGTCCTTGATTGCCTTGTTATAAATGCCTCCGTGTTCTCAGTTGATTTAAAGCATTCTTCTTTCATAGTCACTTTGACTTTGGGGAAGAACTAGAAGTTACACAGTGCCAGATCCAATAAATAAGATGGTGAGGACACACCAGATATTTTTTTTTTTTTGACAGAAGTTGTCATAGACATTGTCACATGAGGAGTGATCAAAAGTTATGGTGAAATGTTACATTTAAAAAATTTTTACAGTAAAAGATGCATTACCATTAATCTACACCAAGATGCTCAAAATCCTCTTCTTTGCTTGAAACATGCTTGCACATGAAGATGTGATCATCATTCTTAACAATGTGTTTTTTACTTTAATAAGATTTCTTTATTTAAACCTAAACTGTATATTTTGATCATCCCTTATTAGTTGCCAATAAAAAATCCACTGTAAAGACTCAGATGTGTTTGAATTAAAGAAAGAAATGTACACCATGCTAACAGTAATTTAAAAAGAAAGCTGAAATAGCTATATGGATTTCAGAAAAAGTGAACTTGAGAACAAGGAAGATTATTAATGTAAGGAGGTACATCAAATAATGGTTAATTTTTCAAGAGGTGTTTTTTAACATGCATCCAGCTAATATCAGACAGAAAAATCTGACAGTACTACCATAACAATAGGCAAATTCACTGTCACAGTTGGAGACTGTTGTAATCTGTTCGAGTTGCAATTACAAGCATGCCACATACTGTTCTCCCAGCTCTGGAGGCTGGGAAGTCCAAGGCGTGGTACGGACAGCCAGTGTCTGGTGAGAGTCCATTTCCAGATCCAGGCATGGCTGTCTATTTGCTGTGCTCTTACACGGCGTAAGGGGAGAGATATCACTGGATTTTCTTTTATAAGAAAAATAACTACATTGGTGGGAGTTCTGCCACTATCACCTTATCAACTCTTCAAGGCCCCACTTCCATTTACCTGCAGTAAGGAGAGGGAGAAAACACATTTCTCATGCTGAAGAATGTAAAGTCATTAGTGTAAGTATTCCGCCCCCATGGAACTGTAGCATAATTCCATACTTCTTAAATATGGGACCCTCATAGTGAATTTCTGCTAAAGAATGTGGTATGGAAAGGCAGAGGGGAGAATAATTTTAAGTTGGATACACTGACAAATACTACTTCAGCCAGGTGATCAAAAGCAATGCTAATAATAAGTCATGTTGGTAGGATGAACACTCAATAGGTCATGATAAAAATGATGCTGCACCTCTGTGATTTTCCTCTGGAAAAGTCATAACCTCAGTCTAATTGTGAGGAAAAAAGATTAATTACAAGAGAGGTCCATCCTACAACATCCTAGACTAGTGTTCCTCAAAACTATTAATAGTTCCAAAAATGAGGGAAATCTGAGAAGTATTTATAGTGAAGAGAGTCCTAGGATACTATGACAGCTGACTTTGGTGTAATATGCTAGGACAGGATCCTGAAAGAAAGAGTGTGAAATAAAACCTGCATGAAGAAGAGATTTTTATCAATGCTTACATATCTATACTGGCCAATAAAAGTAACAAACATATGAAACTAATGCAGTATATTAAATTAGGGAAGGCTGGATGTAAGAATTGTGAGAACTCTGTGTTTTTATGACTTTTCTATAAATGTAAAACAATTCTAAAAGCAAAATTTATTCAAAAAAGAAAGATATTAAATTATATCCATTACCTTAAAATGATTTAATTAGACAGTTTAAAATTTCAAGGTGATGGATATTCATAAACATATTTATTTAATATTACTTCTTTTCAGTTGAATCACTTGATATTTGGGGGTTTTAATTGACATTCAGTTTGACTTTTTTCCTCTTTAAAATGTCTGTTTCCTAATTAAAATAAAGCGAATCACAAAAATTTAAGCAGCCACCAAGTAACCTTCATATGCCAATAACTCACAAATATGTATCACTATATTTCTCAAAACAAAGCCTGAAGATATTTATCAAACATGAAAAACATTCTTACATTGCTATCTGAACTATGCAGATATGTGCTATGTTTATTCCTGCGCTTAAAAGTTAGGTTGAGTGTTGTTTTTGTTAAATATCCCAGACATACATGAAGCAGGTTTTGCAGTTTTTCTATAAAAATTAGACCAGTAGTAGTGAAAAACAGCTTTGTTTCATATACCTATAAGTGTTTTTCAATGAGTCTCTTTGTGTCTTATAATATTACTTGGTATTTTAATAGCCTTATGAAACAAAGAGTAAATTCTTCACATTTGCAAATGGTAAAGGGGGAAAAAGATCTTTTATATTCTCAGTGAATGCTTGTTTTTGTTAGTGCTAGTGATGGGACTGAAAGGGACAGTGTTGTTTATGAAAATGGTAGTGATGATGATATTGGTGCCGCTGGTACTTTTCAGATGATGGTGTTGCAGTTGGTGATAATGGTGCTATGAGTATTTTTGGTGATTGTGTTGTTAATAACTGATTTTGGGTTTAGTAGTGGTTGTGGTACAATTAAATATGCAAACGAAAATGAGGAAAAGTCCTATAAACTCTCCCAATCATGAAGCCTAAAAATCACTAAGAGATTAGCCTTGTAGAGTAGTTCCCAGAGCATAATTACTGCACATAAGGATAGATAAACTCAGACTCTTGAAATTCCTCACACTTGTGCATTGCCTTTAGTGGTCTTGACTTACAATGACCATTCTGACTACAGAGCAAAATTCATGGGTTTCCTGTAGCACCAGTAGGGTCCTTGGCTTACTATTCCACTGTAAGACTACAGAAATAAAAAATTCAGCATCTGCAATATTCTTTAAAATGCCTTTAGCTCCATTTTTAAGTTTAGCACAGGTACTTTGCAGGCAAGAAAGAGAACCAGGCCACTCAGTTCTTTTTCACAAATAAAATTTCATTCAGTCTGAAGAATCTCTTCCAGGATGCAGATATATAAAACTAACAATCATGTGGTTATACAAATACAAGAAAGAACATATGGAATCGTAATGCCTTTCTACATCTAATAGGGTGAAAAAGATACATTCACTACAGAACATGGATTTAAATGGTAAACACAATGATAAAAGAAAGTGTAAACAAAACAAACAATGAGATTAAAACTCAGTAACCTAAACTTTGGAAAATCCACATACCACTGAAATGCGTAAGTATTTTAAGTCTTCCTTGTTCCAGTAGTAAAGATGTTTGTTCTTTAATTTCAATAACCTGACAAAACTTTTGAGGCATTTTCTGCTGATTTGTAACATCTGATGATTTAAAGTAAGTTAGATGTAATAGCCAACTGATTGTAGATGATTCTTTTATTTTTCAAGAATTTAAATACCATCAAATAAATCACATTTTGTACATTGCAGTACATTTTTTTATTCATTTATCAAATTCTTAGTGACACTAATCATATGTAACTACATCTCAAAATTCCACAACAGATCACTCTTACTTTCTGTGTTTTCTAAATTCTGGAGTCATGGTTTGACATCTTGGTCCCACTAATATGAGCAATGTGGTCTTGCCATTTTGTTTTGTCCTTTCTGAGCCTCGTTTTATAAACTTGAATAGATGGAAATTTTGTAGATATTAAAATATTATTACTTTTGTTAAGAGTATTATGAAATCTTCTGCAAATGGACTTCAGCTTGGATGTGGGTAGCAGATTGAACATCTACCTCTGCACCAAAATCTTGAAATGTTAGAAAGACAGGAAACACCAAACTCTTTAGTAATAGTTATGAAAATAAGAAAATGGCCAGTGAACATAAAGAGACATTGAAGATGTTCTGAAGCATAGAAAGAAGAGAATGGGGGGGATAAGAACACCTGAAAGGAAACCCACGTTTTCAAAGATGGTAGGATCAAAAGGCATCCTGGTATTGTCCTCAGGGAGAGCAATTGGTCTACCACTATTGACCCAGTCTAGTTCCTACCACTCTCATGTACCTTTGTAGGAATTTTCTGAAGGAGCTACAGAAAATTTTGGCAAATGGAACATCTTGCTTCCAGTTTTTCGCAGTAACTAAGTGGTTTTGAGTATATGGCCCACACTGGATCCCAAAAATAAATGGAAAAGACTCCAATAACTCATGCTTTACCTGCTTGAATTAGTGAGTTACCTACAAAACACTATATAGGTGTTCAAAGAAGTGGGTAGTCGAAAGCTAGTGAGACCTGGAGCATTTGTATTTCATAAGCACTGTGACTCTATCTGAATAACTACTATAAAATAATAGTCTAGAAAATATTTTTTAACATTAAGATGTTTGTATTATTATTTAAGTGAAAAACTCTTGATGTGAATTATTGTGCCTAACGTAATTCAACTTTTGTAACAACAGGGCCCTATTCAATATCCCAATATAAAACAGATGATTCCAATGTATTCAGTGAGGGGGGAGGGTGAGAATGAGAAGTTAACTTGGATCCAATTTAACAAGATCTTAAACCAGATGTTTATTTCATTTAAACTAAATTAACTGAATGTATGGCTAATGTCTAAGATTCAAAATACTATGTGTGAAGTGATCAAGAGGATGTAATTTTATCAAAAGTTCCTTTAAAAATATATCCTATCACTTGACACGTGAGGAGTTTATGATTACATTTCTCTGTTGGGAGCAAGAAATATGAACACCGAAAAGTATACAACTAACCACCAAAATTAACACCATCATATATTCTCAAAGTGTTCTGGAGGCAAAATATATGCTTCTTAACTTTATTAAATAGTTTTTTTAAATCCCCAAAGATTTCTTATGGAAGGAAGCCAGTGAAACTACCCAGAGTTTCTCAATTCTAAAATTTCCCCTTTTTAAACATGCCCATGGCAGAAAGAAGAGAAAGGTACATTTCCAGTTCAGGGTACATTTTCTGGGCACGACACTGTAGAAATTATTGATGATTCTTGGAAGTAAGTGTATACCTGCATTGAAACCTTTTGATAAAAATGCCTGAATTGCTCCTGCTCTATTCTACCTACCTCAGGCCCGAGATGTATCAAATGTTGAAATATTTCAGGCAGTCAATAATTTTTTATGTAAATAGACATGTAATATAATCCTCATATTACAGTCATAGTATACTGAACATATATTGCTTTTAATTGCTTTTGTTCTCATTTTGTGAGTGCTACATGATACTATGTACTTTCATCTTTAGAAACAGGAGGAGCATTTAAGTTAATTTGACTTATTAGCTTGACTGTGACTCCTATTTGTATCGGGAGATTTTCCAATGCACGATTATTATGGAAAACATTATGAAACCAAAAGAATTTCTGGGAACTAATTGGCTGTTGTTACAATTTCTATATTTTCATAACCAATGTCTGGGTATGTTTGCTTTGATATTATTATTTGGATGGAAAATGATGCAAAAATATCAAGTGTTTTTTTCTTTTGCTTAAATGACTGCCAGGTATTAAGCAATCGTTAGAAAGTACTTCGTTTCAAAAAAAATTCAAACTATGCTCAAGTAATTATTACCACAAAAGGAAGAACACCAGCTTGATTACACTCTTAAGAAAATACATCCAAAACTCAAGCTGTGTCTTAGAAAAACACTACTGTTACAGAAAAAATACAGTTCTATCCTCTTTTTTGTGATTGTGACATGCATAAGACATGCACTGTAATGTTTTTCAGGTCACAGGTGCCATTTGGTTTTACAGAAAACCTCATTGGGAAGGTACCTGGAACAACAGATTTTCTGAATAAATATGAAGAGTAAATTTTCATCATCTAATAGCTGGAAAGAGACGTCAGAAATACAGAAACTGAAATTCCTCTGTAGAGGCCACCAAAAGTTTATCCAAACGAGAAATTGTCCACTTGGCTCAACCATCATTTTACCTTCGTGGAATAATCACTTACTAAGAAAACTCCCTGGTACTTCAAGCGATTTTGAAAATAAAAGTATTTTTCTGCAGAAAATTGCTTTAAACTCTAACACAGAAAATGAAGGTCCACACACAAATCTACACACCCTAACAGGAATTGTACTGTAGCTAGGAGTAACTCTATTTTCCCCACTTTCAGAGCCTTTGGGAATGGATGCCAGGTCTTAAATACATTGGATCTCTTCTTGAAAAACTCAGAAGGAATCTCGAACTTCCTAAGAACATATCGTGTATCAGCTTACAAGAGAAGAGGATTAAAAACAATGTCATTGCTAATATATCAATCAAAAGTGTACATAGAGGTTTTAAACATAAAAGAAAGTCCAGAAAGATGACACCTCGGCAGTGACCAAAGAAAGCCCATCCTTGTGAGTTCCAGGGTAGCCAACAGCATCTGCTGGAGTTTGTATGAGATGATCAATGAGGGAAAGTTGTTTGTGTGTTACCAGGGTTTCTGAAACTGTTTTCATATTGATGTTTATGAAAAGTTCACAAAATACATTTTCTTCTCAAAAATTGCTCTTACATACTAAGAAAACATGATAGTTTACATAGTATATTGAATACAATGCCATTTGGAACACTAGAGGAGGTGTAATGCCCTGTGCCAGGGACTTAGTGATATATTGGCATGGAAACATGAGCTTCTTACCAATGTGAAATTAGAGATGAGAGAGCCAGGGACAAAAACAAGCCCAAGCATAGAGCTGTGACATGGGATACCAGAACCTAGTAGGTACTTTTGGACATGAATTGAAAAATTTAGTGGGTCATAAATGGCAGAGGGCTTTGGTTTGAAATCTTGCTAAATTGGATCCAAGTTAACTTCTCTTTCTCAGCTTTGCTTCCTCATTTTGAAAAGAGCCACAAATATTACTTAGGTTATTGGTTATACCATGTCCATAAAAACTGATCTAGAAATATTTTACTGTGAGCATTTGTGTTAATTGATGGATAGGTAAAAATCAGGAATTATAGGTGAACCACATGATCTTGCCTTCAAGAAGTTCAGAAATGGAAGGTGTCAGTATAATGTTTCTACTCATTTATCCATTCAGTCACTGATAGTGAAATAAGAGGAGATATGAAAAAAACATGAAATAAAATGATAAAAGCTTCAGTTGGTGACAAGCTCTATGCAAAAACAAAATGCTGGAGTGAAGTTATCCTGAATAGGTAGATGTATACTTCATATTATACAGAACTCCTGGGGGTGACAACTAAACAGAATCTGAAGGACAGTAAGGAGTCATTGAACAGTAATCAAGGAAACACATTCCATGAGGGAGGAGCAAGATCATGGGGTTGGAATGATCTTTGTTTGTTAAAGAAGCAGCAAGAAGAACAGTGGACAAAAAGAAGGAGAGAAGTGAAAGTGCTATTACAAAATAGTTGAGAAAACCTGGGATCATCACCAGCCTCCTTACCATGATGTACTAAAAAATCCATCAAAACCAACTATCACAACAACAGTACAGAAATAAAAGGTCTAAAATTAAAACTAATCACATAAATTCAAAACCATGAGGCAAGGAAGTGAAAAAAGAAAAAAAATATGCATTAAGGGAGGATGCAATCCATTCTGTTAATCTATATCCACTATCTAGGCTGGCCAGAATCTTGATTGAAGCAATATCCAAACATTTCTATTGTTTAGGGTTCTTTTTTTGAAGGTGAATATTTGAAAAGTCCTTATCTTTGATGAGTGGAAGTACCAACATTTCAGACAAGTGAATCAGGATGAACTTTGTGAATCTTCATGATAAAGGGTGAGTTGCTTGAATTTTTCAGTTTATTTAGAGTTGAACAGAGTTCAGATAGCTGAGTTATTTGAACTATACTTATAAATAATTTTTTTTAGTACACTAGAATGCAGTTCCACTTGGGAAACCAGGGCAGAATCATAATGGTGTGGCAGGGTGCAGAAGGATAATAATTTTAAAGAAAAACATCTCTAAATATGATTTGCATCCTGAAGTAGCCCCCGACTGACTGGTGAGATTCACCTACCAAGATGCGCAGAGTGTTTTAAATACACAAAGAGCATATTTTGGACATTGAAACAGATGAGAAAATTCTTACCCATGACTTATGAAAATAACTGTATATTTTTTACCTTTATCAGACAGTTATATAACTTTTCCTTCAGTTGTGATATTTTTAGATGTTTATTGAAAGAAACAATATTCCTTTGATAAAATAAGTAAACGTCTTAATCCCTAGCAATTTGAAAATGGCAGAAACATTCTTGTTATATTTAGAGCTTGTGTTAATAGACAAAAATAAAAGGCAAATTCCCCTGAAATTTTTGGGCTCATACATACAATAATTTTTGTAATTGAAAATACTTCAAATGTTGTAAAGCAATGTAATGAGTGATTTTTTTGTACTATTATGTTTATCCTCTTATACAAAACTTGCAATCATTAGTTCTGGTCATCGTGAAGTTCAATTTCATTCATTCTCTGTTACTTTAAATTAATTATTATAATGGCCCAATATGTCATGCCTAATTCTCTAAAACTTCTTTCATATTTGCCCCTAAATTTTTATTGTTCTATTCAAATCACTTTTATGACTTCCATATTTCTTGATTCTGCACTTAGAAGAGCTATTCTCACAAAATAAGCCATGTGTCCAAAAATTATAGCTGTATCATATCTGCTTATTACAACGTCTATTCCATTTCACAAACATTTATAAATATTCCAATCTTGTTATCTCTACTTTATGACAAGTTTTCTTCTAATTTATCCTAATGGCTCTACTGATTAGTGGATTCAAAAATGCCTTCCTAAGGATGTCTAAACCTGTAAACATGTAGTATTAAAAGACAAATACTTTTGTAGCTATAATTAAGATGAATGACAGCTGAAGAGGGATCTTTTCCTGGATTATCCAGGTTGGCTCGGTCTAGTCACATGAGCCATTAAAAATGGAGAACTTTCTCTGGATGTAAAAATGAGAAGTCAGAGAGATTCCACGTGGATAAAGGATTTGGTACATCATTGCTGATGCTCAAATATGGAGCCCATATGCGCAGATCAAAGTGAGGCTTTTGGAAGTGAAAAGTAGGCCCCAACTGAGTGCAAGGAAACTGGGGCCTGGATCACATAACGCAATAAACAGGATTCTGCCTTCAACCAGAAGGAGCTTGGAAGTCGATTTTCCTCCAGAGCTTCCAGATAAAAGTCCTCAACTACTATCACCTTAATCTCAGCTTTGTGAGATTCAAAGTAGAGGATCCGTCAAGCCCAACCAGACTTTTGACTTACAAAACTATGCAGTCATAAATTTATTTTGTTTAAATTGCTAAGTGTGTGACAATTTGTTCCAACAGCAATAAGAATGAAGAGTAGATTTACTGTTTTAAACATCGTCATTATTAAAAAGATAAATGTTAAAGAACACTTCATGAAGAAGAAATTTAACGAGAACCTGAGTATTGTTTGTAAATTGCTTCTATTCAGAGCAACCCTCAACAGCAGTCTTCATTCGTAGAGTATTTCCAAAGGGTATTTACTTCAATGTGGACATTTACTTTGCTTTCAGTAAGAACAAGTATGGCGAGGTTGTGGAACCTAAACCTCCACTTTTGTTCACTTATTTTCAATAAATGAGTCACTGCCGAAGGATTTCAATTCCCAATTTCCAACAGGATAAAAGGTGTCAGAGACTCAGCTGACAAGCACATCTCTTTTTTTTTCCCAAGTAAAAGCACAAGAAAATCTCTTGTTTAAGCTTGAAGTTCCTCTACTATAATGTGTTGGTTTATCCTTCTGAGAACTTCAAAATTATGATAAAATAAGTGCTAAAATTATATTTCAGAAACCTCTTCCTTTTAACTTCTTATTGTCCTGCATGTCACCATTTTCTACCTTAAGGCTCCAATTCTACTTCTTAGTCACTTTTAAATAACTCTATATGATGCCACTGTAATGGATAAAACAACAACAACAACAAATAGAAACAAACTAGGTATATGTGTAATTATTTTTAAGGGTTAGGGCGATATTTAAAAATAAAACATGGATTTTGTCATCAAATAAAGTGATTTTGAAAAACAAAGTTTCGGCATTCTGTCAAAACCTAATTTGCCATATTCCTTTATACAAAATGTCCCATTCTCTTCACAGCTGAGAAATATTTATTCTAATATGGCAATTATTCTTTTATACTTTTTTGTTAAACAACTTCCTCTTGCAACGTCTCTGAAATAACTCAGATAATTAAAAACATCAATAATTGCTTTAGAATTATTCAGGGTATGGAAATATACAGAACAGAAATCTTTTAACTTATATTTTGTAGACTTCATATTTTCTTATAAAATGTCTCTGAAAGTAGCTGAAGGGTGATAAAAATCTATACTATCATAAACTGATAGCTATAATTTCATAAAGACTTGTTTTCTAGTATGACTATAGTTCTTTTTTAAGAAATGGAGATTTCTACAAATGCTAAAATTAAGAACCCTATCTTTTTTTTTTGTGGGTACCGGGGTGTCGACCTCAGGACCTCACGCGCCAACAGGCACCTGTGCCGCTGAGCGATATCACTGGCCCCTTTTTCGTATGTGGGATCCGGGAGTCGAACTCAGGCCCTCGTGCTTGCAAGGCAGGCACTTACGCCGCTGAGCCATCACACCGGCCCCAAGAACCCTATCTTGTCTATAATTTCCTTGCAGCATTATTTAACTTTTTCCTCTTTAATTTGTTCATTCATACATTTCACACATATTTAGTAATTATTTATTGTATATTAGATACTGTTCTAAATTCTGGAGCTATATTGATTATGAGCCCCATCTTCACCTATCTTCACTGAAGTCTCATCAGTGATCATGAAATATCTAATGAGTTTTAAAGTATAGATCAAAAAAGATTGTATATGCATATTTCTATATGACTTACTTGAGTCCATTCCAAACTATGACAACATTATGTGACAGTATTATGACAATGACATTATGACAATGTCAATCTTTAAATGATAAAATTGCAATTCTCAATCCCCCCTTTAAAATTGTTATAAAAAAAAACAAAAAAAATAAATAAAATATATATTAAAAGCTAGTCTGCAATACAGTATGAACAAATTATAAACGGCTTAACTTGAATAAGCAAATATTATTGTTTCTCAAATTGCTTCCAGAAAATGAGGGACAGGAAAATGTTAAGTAACTTTCCTGAGGTCACTCAGTGAGACCCAGTTGAGTCTGGGCTCTAACTCAGAAGTTCCCCATTCCCTGCGGTTGGGCCACAAGTTCATAGCCACTGGCTCATAGCACCTTCCGGAACAGAGGAGTTTTCCAGTAAGGCCTAGAGAGTGTTAGACTGCCACATCAACGCAGTGCCTGCAGAACCCAGGCTACACGCAAGGTCAGTGACCACGAGTTCTTATTGCTTTAATCTTTGCAGCCACAAGGATAAAGTTCACATCAGGTAAATCTTGCCAAAAGAAAGAAGCAAGAAAGATAAAGGGGGAAAATACTGTGGTCTAATAGCCATGGAAGAAAATTCAGCCTGGGAAAATTAACTTTCTTTTGTTCAGTAGAAGTCATGAAATTAAATTTAGAATTCCTGGAGACAGGATTCTGACAAATATTTTTGCTTTTTCACAAATCCCAGATGAAAAAGTACCAAACTCCAAGTGAAAATTAGAGCCAGGCCAGGGAACAACTGTAACTCGGGAGACCTACAGGCTGAATGTGTTATAGAGTTAAACAGTTAAGTCTGGGAGTTTGAAGACAAATCAACTTGGACCCAGGTACAGCTAGCTCAGTTCCAAATACTCTAGCCCACACAATACAGGGTTCCCTGCCTTGATGGATTGCAGTGTGCTTGGGTGGGCTCAGAAGCTGTGAGAGGAAAACAAAATTAAATGCTTTTAAATCAACTCAAGCAGTTGGATTGCTAACATTCAACACATGAGAGTAATGATACTTAGAACTTACATTGCAAAAAAAAAAATAAGAAACATATTCAGATGACTGAATTCTACAGAGAGCCGACTCACCATGGAGATCACTGAACTGTCCCTGTGACATGAAGAGAAAGGTAGAAACATTACTTTCCAGGGAGAGATGTGGTTGCTTAGTGTGCACCACCTCCTAAACCTTACTTGCACTGTGCAGACATAAAATGTACAGAAGGCCCCCATTTAACAGGTACTTAAATTCAGTGTATCTTTCCTCTAACCACCACAGTTTTTGTCCTGACAGGAGGACAGAAAGACAGAAAGAAGAGTTTTCTATCCTCATGCAGCTTACACATAAATCACATATATTAACTGAAGTGAGGTAAAGTGAGGCAAATCACATGTCCTTCCTTCTTTCCTCTTCTCGTTTCTTGCTCCTTTCTTCTCCTTTTCTTTCCTTTTCCTTTCTTTGTCTTCTTTCCTTCTTTTTTTCTTTAATCCCTCCCTCCTTCTCTCCCTTTCTCTCATTTCATCTTTCATCTTTTTGTCTTCCTCCTGGGCCACTTCGGTTTCTAAATTGCTTTAAACAGTTTTAATGTCAACCAGAATGACTAAAATAATAGAAAGAATAACTAATACTACCAATTTTTGCCTTGGTAAATATTTGACTCTTCCATATCCTGTTCAGTTGGTGAGAGTTCAGGGAAAGGCACTTTCAAAACTGGTAGTAATTTGGTACAACCATGGATGGGGCACCTTGGTAATAGCCACTGAAGTTAAAAAAAAGTTGGCCTGTAAAAACCAATGTCCTTTTGGGAAATCTGCCCTAAAAGTATATAAATATACATGGAAAAAGTAGGATTATAATGGTTATTCTTTGTAGTTTTTTTTTTTAATCTCCTATCAAAGGTTTGGACAGCAAATAATCAGGAAAAGAAATCAGCTATTTAAATAAATCAACATCATACATAGAATGGTACCTGTGTAAATAAGTATGATGTTTATTCACGTAATTAAATAAAATTTTATCTTAAGTAATTAAATAAGATCTTTCATTAGTAAAAATTGTAAGTATTAAAGTAGAAAGGCATTTGTCATGTGTTGGTTGTGAAGTAAAAGGAAATGAAAGTTTGCAATAATTACACACACACACACACACACACACACACACTGCTATTTGTTTAATAAAATGAAGAAAATTACTTGTGTAGCTATATCCTGAAAAGATATATGAGGGACAGGAAATGTTGCCATTCTTGACATAAACTGGAATAAGGATAAAAAGATGCCTTTTCACAAAAACTTTTTGAAATTATGAAATTTGAAAACATTCTGAAGAGTAGTTTTGACTAAATATTGCCACTACACGTTTTTCTCTTTATAACTGTACACTTCAGTCACTTAAACTTAACATGTTCTTTGTTGCTAAATACTAACCATGGTTTTAGCATGATGGTGGCCAAAGACTAAGAGAAACCCCTGGGCTTTGTTTCAAACTCCACGAGTCACAGGTTTTGATGACTGGGAAGGTTTCTAACCTCACAGAAGTGTGTTTTAGAATGGCGTTGGCTCAGACCGGATGTGGCACAGTTTGATGGCAGACTTTCCACGTTTTGTGGATCATCACATATCCAGGAATCAAGCACATGTTAGTATTTCTTAATGTTGGCAATTTTATTTTGGAGAATTACCAAATACCGAAGACACAGCAGTACCTCTGAAAATCCCCAAAACTCATAATGATTGTAAAGTAGTTTCTGAAAGAAAATAACAGGAAGCTTAATAAAAATAGTCATATGACATTCATTACAGTGATAGGGTATCCGTCACAGCATTTATTGTGATTATAATCGTAAAAGACAATCTGTACACTTTTGTTAATTCTAAATTTGGTAGCTAATTAAACATTATTAATTATTAAGAGAAATCTTGTTCTTTGGATAGTTATTCTTTTATTTTTTAAATATCCTTAAAACAAAAGTAAGTTTCTATTGAATAAAAATATTGTGCATCAGTTTGTTTATATTTCATATACTGTAAACATACTTTCTTCAGAAGAAACATCTTTTTAAAATTTTTCCATTTAGACCAAGGGATTTATCTTAAAATTTTAATCTTAACATTTTTGTAAACTTTAACATTGTGTTTTCCTTTGCTTGGCATCTTATAAACACTGGGATAGTTAATGAATGAAAAGCAAACCACAAAATCCTACAACCAACTTCAAAAAGAAGATAAACCATGGAAACCTTATTATAGTATAGTTTTGCATAGGATTTCTTTTGAATAACTAATATTTCTATTCACATTAATGGCATTTTTCTTTAGATAGCAGGGCAGATACTCATCTTTTCAGTTATTTGCTTATTTATTTCATCAGAGTTGAAGTGAAAACATACTACTATCTGGATTTAATATTAAAAATAATCTGTCGATGATATGCTGCTATGAATAGTGCAAACTTTAAGTCTTTCTAATAACTTGATGATCTTGTCATAATTGTCTTTCCCTTTGGTTGCTTGCTAATGTTGAGAATAATTTTAAAGAGATATCAGGGCATGTGTTTAACTTGTATTTTTGTAACTAGTTTCTCTTTTCTATTTACCTATATTGAGAAATGTAGATTATCCTATGTAAGCCTAATTCTTTCATTTCACTTCTGAGTTCTTATTTTGTTGATGTTGCTCTATTTATAGCTTAAAGGATATTCCCAGAAACCTTATGAACAGATACATCCAAATAATGTTTTTTAAAGACATTGAAAAGAATCAGCTTTTTAAAATATAAACATTTATTGTGTTTTAGAAAAGTGGTGATATTGAAGAATCTTTTGTGTGCAGTGGAGGATATTGCCATAAAGTGATCTATGTTCAGCTTCTCTGGACAAGTTTCCAGCTGCAATTGAAGTCATATCTTTATGAATTGGGATTATTCCTTTTTGATATTGTGATTGCCCTTTATTAGTTTCTTCCTTCAACAAAGGTTAAAGATAAGTAGTGTCTGAAATTTTAATTCTTATGGATGTATTTGAAGACCATCTATTATTTTATTGCTATTGAATTCATTGAATTTATTCCCTAGGCCCCCCATGGGAACAGCCTTGCCAGAAGATTTAATCATTAATTCTGTGTTTTGATTCTAACTTTGGGGACAAGCCTTTCCATCATAGCTAGAATTTTCCATCTTTGTGGATCTCATCTCCTCTCAAACTACAATTTCACAGTGTTTATATGACACTAAAGCAAACAGACCCAAACCTGCCCTTCCCCTTACTTCCCTCTTCATGTAATGGCCTCATTCTGGGGCTCAGAGCCCAATTCACGAGAGCTGGAGCCATCTCTGGTTCTAGTCTCTTCTAGGTTCTATTGAGCTTAACTGTACTCATTTATCAGAGTTCAGTTAGCAGGTTGTGTTGCAGTTTAAATATAGAATATCCCCCCAATTCTCATGTATGTGAAAGATGAAAGGATCGTGGTGATGTGACACTCCCCAAGGGATTCATCCATTAATGAGTGGGGTAGCTGAATATGCAGTTAGGAGGTGGGGCCCGGTTGGAGGTGAGTCCCTAGAAGAATGACCTGGAAGGATGTACTCTTGTTCTTGGTTCCATTCTGCTTTCCAGATGCAATGGGTTGAGCACTTTTTTCTCCACCGTGTCCCTGAGCCATCTCGTTTCTGCTTTGGAGCCAGCTGACTATTGACTGAAACTGTGAGCTAAAATAAACCTGTCTTGATTTACACTGTAGGGTGTCAGGCATTATTTCCAGTGACTAGAAAGTGAATAAGACAGATAGTTTGAGCTCTGACATTTGGCTGGCACAACTGATTTACAACTGGGCTCATCATTCAGTATGCTAATGTAGGCTTCACTGCACGGTGGATGAGTAAGAGGGCAAAAAAAAATATGCAAATTCATTTCAAGAATACTTACACCATGCTTGATGAGGTTCCATTATTCATAGCAACTCACATGGCAAACCCTGATGATAGGCCTGGGGAAGTAAACTCACTGTACCTCCTGTTGGGATAGTCTGTAATATCGCCTTTACAATGAAAGGGATTCGGGAAAGAGAATAGTTTGTGGCAACTTTTTAAAGTATACCCCAGAATGACCTCTGGCCACCAATATTCAGATAGCACTTACATGAAAAATATATTTACTCTCAACTCAGAACCCTCAAAAGTGTCATCTAGTTTGATGTCAGGCTCAAAATGTAGTATCTTATGGTCTACTTCAAGTCTGGTTGTGGCCCCTAGATGTGACTTTTTTCTAACCTAAGACTGGTAATATAAAAAGGCAATGAATCAGCATTCTCAAAATAAAAGGAGGGTGTAGACACAAGATAATCATAATAAAGACTCCCATTTGGAAAACGGAAGACTAGAAGGCACATAGTGATTCACAGAAGTCGTGAAATCCAGGTAGGCAGACATTGCTGCACCACCAGTCTGGCGACAGAGGATGTTCTTTGATGACGGTCTGGTTCTGCTTTGGGGAAAGATCCCCATTCCATTGTGCTTCACTGCTTCCTGGATATGGCTCCCTAGTTCATAGAATTCCATAAATGGTAGCTAAATCCTCTGGGTTTGCAGCTCTGGCCTCTGAATTGTTTTTCATTCCCATACGAGCCAACCTGTTTGGCAACTGAACAGCTTTCTCATCCTGCTTCTTTTTCAATTTGTTCACTTCTAGTGGCCATTTTCTAGGATTTCGAGGCACTAGATTATATGCTAGCCCATTTTAAAAAAGCATATCTACAATAATTTGCAAAAAAATTACTCTCTGCTTTGAAGAAAGTGTTGGGCCAGCAAGGGACAAATTCCTTCATATTCTTTGAGTCTTTTCATCTGGTTGAAATGGTCTATTAGATCTGAAATCTTTCTGAGGCTTTACAAAGTCTCTTGGGCATATTTGAATGAACTTTGGCACCAGGCTTTATTTTATTTTCAGAATCATTTACCCACTGTTGATTTTCGGGATAGGAAGAAATTCTTTCAGTCTAACCTGTCCTGGTCCATGTATAGTTCTTCCATATTCTGATCAGAAAATATTTATTTTAGCTCATAGTTCTCTTTATTGACATATGTATGTTCAAAGGGAGTAGAATAATACAGACAATATTGTTAACATTTTAGCTGGGGATTATTTTTGCAAGATTCAGAAGATAATTTTGCCAGCTGTTTGGGAAGTCTCTAATTATATATTTTATCCATGCTCATGTTTTTTTTTTTTTTTCCAGCTAGTTTTCTAGACCCTTAGCTAGTACTTAGTCAACCATCACAGGCAGCATTGCTTATGTGACTGTCAGCTGCCATCACTCCTCAGTGAACCCAGCCGAGAGCAGCACAAAGGCTGCACAGCTGACCCAGTCCAAACTGCAGATAAGCACATTTGTGAGCTAAGTGAATAGTTGTTTCAAGCTTTAAGTTTTGTATTTTGTTACACAGAAGCAGATAAAAAGCATCCTCCTATGTAACAATTTGTAACACTCCTCACTCTGACTTTTCTAGATCTGATGGCATTGTTTGTGAATTTTACACTTAAACTTGGTTATTCTATAGCATGACTTGTCACTGAAATCAGGAAAACAATTTTCAAGGGCTGCTTGGGTCAATTATTGGGGATGGACACCAGAATGTGTTAATGAACTTTTTTGAATTTCAATATTTTTGTTTGTTTTTTTTGTTTGTTTTTGAGACAGGATCTTGCTATGTAGTCCAGGCTGGCTTCAAACTCACAGCTATCCTCCTGCCTCAGCCTCCCAAGTGCTGGAATTACAGGTGTGTACCAGCATGCCTGGCTTGAATTTCAGTATTCTTAACTGTAAAATGGGGATAATACACAAGACAGAATTTCTGCGATGGATAATAAAAGAAGTAACATAAAATACATGAAATATGATAGGTACATAATATTATTTGCATCTAATCCAAATTCAGCCTAGTAATATTAAATTTATGTTTTATGGTATATTTTAAAAAGTGATGACAAAATGTTTTGTGCGTACCTCATTTACCGTCACACAAGTGCGCACCTCATTTACCGTCTTCACAAGTCAGTGTCCATTTCCGCTCCCTCTTGAAGTAGGTAAGACCTTTCACAAGTGCCAGTTGCAGAGTGTATCTATATTTGGTAGCCTCAAGATCCCTTGTTATGGATTCTCTTCTGTTTTAGGTAAGGATGGTGCAATCCTTTCATTGTACAGATGTGAATGATCGGCTGCTCCAAAACCTGTGAGCAGTTGGATTTACCAAATCATGAGATCTCAAAGTAAGATGGGGATTACTGCCTGAAGGGAGAATGGATGCTAAGGTGTCCAGAAAACTTTTCTACTAAAACCGTGTTCCTAAGAAATTAATTAAAATCAAATATATTTGCAATAAGAATGAAAATATCTTAATTACTGAAAAAATAGTTATTCTTTATAGATATACACAGAAACATAGGGATTGGAATCTTTAGTTATATTTCACAAAGCTTTAGAGGGCTATTTATTTTTCATATTTTTAATTCACAGAATAATTGAATTATTATGTTTTCGCATCAAAATCCATATTTCCTAGAAAAAATTTTCAGGAAACTTTAAAAAGAACATATATATATGTACGTATGCATATAAATAAAGATGTAGTATGATAAGCAATGTTTAAAAACAATTTAGAGTTTTAAGAATTTCAAACCTAATTGTAGTTATATAGTATACATATATGGTTTAATTTTTATAAGTTTATATATTTGCATGAATGTATTATGTATAGATAGCATTTAAGCTATATTTTAAAACATAGGCTATTGAAGCCAAATATTGGGGTAAAGAAGAATCACATAGAACTGACATCACCACTGTACTGTCTCAGTAATTCCATAATACCCTGCTCTGAAGATGTATCATTAAAGATGTGTCACAGCCATAAAGGTTTCACTGATGAGTCACTCACAATTATATGAATAATAGACAAGCATACTCACTCAATGCATTCAATCCCACCTCTACTTTTTATATGAAATAGTAATGTGTAAAGCACCTTGTAACTTAAAGTTCGTTAACACAGATGACGCATAATCTACATGCCTAAATAAAATCCCATATACAGGTCAAGTGATATGACTCAGGAGATGGAACTTTCAGATGTGACATCTTCTTTATAAGAATGGCAACATCAGAGAAATCCTGTATGATTTATATCAGAAATGTTTTGTTTAGATTCATTAAAATATAAGTATAGAAAGTACACGTATACATAGAGAAAACAGTTCTAGCATAGATATGTTTGATTAAAGAAGATGCCACTATGAAATGAATTTTTAATCTTCTTTTAATCATTTTCATCTTCTGAATGTTAGTATTCCCACAGATAACTTTGATGAACTAATTTAAGACCACAGAGAAAGAAAATACATAAAATGTATACAAACAGAATTATGTAAGGAACAACGAAGGGATTATTTTGAGTAATTATCGTTGCATAATTGAAACAAATTACTCTGAGAAAATATACCTACTCAAACAATAATAAATAAATAAATGTCTTACCAACAAGCATTGATGGAAATAGAAAAGACCTCCATTCTAAGATAACACCTTTGGCCAACACATCACATTTTTACCACTTTCATTTAGATCTCAGATCTACTTCTATTACCTTGATATGTGAGGAAATGAGTTTGCTTTATATTGCAAGGTGAAAATAGTTATGATAACTTACAATCTTTCCCTATTTTTATTTCTTCTACTTGTATGGTTACCTCAGGTGGCACCTGTACTTACTTGCTTAGCAGAAGAGATGCACACATTGGGCAAATTTTGTCTCCATATAACTTATCTCCATAAGATTAAATACCCTTTTTCCTATGTCACAATTCTTCAAACAATGAACATGCTCAAACTCTTCCAACTGTAAAGTAAGCATCTAATAAGTGACTTATTAATTTAAACTCTACTTCATACTGGAGTCTCCTTCCGTACTTCTTTTCTTCATGGTCAAATTTCTTAAAAAAATAAAATCCAGAATCAGACAGATTTACACACTCAGTCTGAGATGGCACCAGATTAGATTAGACTTCAGGCTACAGAAGTCGCCTAGACAACTACAGAATTTATTCCATGGCCTTGGGTAAGTAACAGAAAGAAAAGAGAGCAGGAGAGCAAAGCATGCTGACTCTGATTATGAACTTATTAATCAGCCTGGGGAGAAGTGATTGGGGAGTTAGTGAAAATCCGAGACTGTTCCATTATTGAGCACCCTCAAAATGATAGGATTGATCAGAAAGTAAGAAAATGTTCTGCCACTCAAAAAAAGTGCTTAAATTTTTGTTCTTATAAGTCATGGGACTTGTCCACTAAAACTGCCATCAGTTAAAGCTGTAGCTATGGAAAAGAGGTTGCATGTCCATGTTGGAAGGTAATTCTCCCTACATTTCTCACAAGCAAAACGTATTGATAAACTTCATTCAAAGATGATTGAATAATGCACAGAAGAAAAGAGTATCTTCTTTCCTGGAGATATTTAAGACAAAAAGTTCCCTGATCCCCTTGTTTTTGGAGATATGCTTCCATTCTGGGGAAATAAACCTGGAACTGCCTTCTCCTACCTCCCTAAGGGAGATTTTCTTACTCTCCAAGAGGATGAGCAATCTTTTTCTAGAGGGGAAGATTGAAAGGCCGTTACTTAGAAGTCAGACCCTCCTAACTATGGAGTTCTAATCCTGAGAGCCAGTCCACTGAAGATACCCATGAAGATACCCAGTTCTCCCTGTTACCCTGCGGTGGATTTGGGTGTGAGAAAGAACAAGGTACTACTTGAGCTGTTCAACAATAAACCATCTGTTGTCTTAGCCCCAGACGTCTTCCATTGGTACATACACCAAAGAAGGTGCTGTGCTGAACTTACTGGCAATTAGGGTCAAATCAGAGACACTGCACACTTATGATTTAAAAATTCATGTGAGGGCCCTGTGCATCTTTCTTAATGACAGTTCCAAGGTACTAACCGTGAATTCTTGCCACTTTAGATCCACTTATGCAAAGTGGACAAGAGCATATTTTATTGTTTGACAATGAAATTGCCTGGCTTTTAAATTTTGCAGTAAACTTATGAGGCAGCAAGGAGGAAAACAAAAAATGCTCATTTAATAAAAAGTTAAAGGCTAAATCCCTACTGCTCCAAAGTGGATGATAAATATTGACTTGGCATAAATATTTTAGACATTAGCATCCACAGTGGGAACCACACAGGAAAAGTGAAAGACAAAACTCTGAGGAAGTAAAGTCAGTAACTATTGCAGAAGTTTCTAGTTAAGAAGTTTGTGCACACGATGCCAATTTAACACATGTAGCTGTAGAAATATTTCCTAAGGCATTTTCGCTTATTTTCAACTTTATTTTCCTTTTGCAAGCACTACCAAAGAAAACCCAACAACAACACAAACACTAATGGCTGGTACGTCTAGTTTTATGCCAGATATTAGATTCTTCAAATAGAGAATCAGAGAAGAAAATTCCAGTAGAGGTTTATGTTTTCAACAAATCATGGAATCTCTGTAAATTTTTGTATATTCATTGTTTTGAAAGTAAAAAACATGACATCATTATGAATGACAGTTACTATAAATTTGTTTTTAAAGTTTGATGAAAAGGTAATATATTTCAATTAATATTTTTTGTTTCTGATTTTCATTAGTACATGTTTGCATTACATAATGATTACATTCCTTGTGGGAATTGATACATGTCCACAATACATCTCAATTCTTTTTCTAAATCTCCCTTTCCCTCCCTCTCCTCCTCCCTCCCTCCAGCCCTTTTTCCCCATCCCATGTGAGAAAAAAAAATGTCTCTACTTTCTAAGAACATAATTCTAATGCTGAATAAAACGCAAATGTATATTAGATGCAACGCGATTTTGAAAACAATATTCTATTTAAATTAAGAGTATAATATACTCAAATTTCATTATAGTACTTATATAATTTATATATAAATAATTTGTGCAATTGTGCTAATTAAAAGTGAAGTCAAACTTTCTGCATGCTTGCAATTTAGAAAATTTTTATGAAGCTCGAAGCTTATAAATATTCTACAAATACTCAGTGTAAGTACACAATTTTTCTGAAAATTTTGATGTTGAAAAAGAAATAATTTCATACTGCAGAAGTTTCTTTCAATCTCTTATCAAATGACTTGGAATATGAATTAAAATCAATTACATATTTTTAAAAATATTTTTTCTCAGTTTGGTTGCATGATGTTTCAAATCATTTCAAAATCTTCAATTAAAATATTACACAAATGGAAAATGAAAGTACTTCATCTAATAACAAATTCAAATACATTTAAAGATAGATAAAAAGTAAGGTGACAATGTATTTTTTCCTAAAATTACAATTGAACAAAATAAGTGATGAGAGTTCAAATTTAATTGAGTAAAGGACCTGAGAATTATTTTTGTTAACTAGATGGATTTTTATGTTCTGTTATTGTATTTTGGAAAAACTTAACACATGGGAGAACTTTTGATGTTGCTCTTTTTTTTTTTTTTGGTGGGTACTGGGTGTCAACCTCAGGACCTCACACGCCAGCAGGCGCCCGTGCTGCCGAGTGATATCACTGGCCCTTTTTTCATATGTGGGTATTGGAAGTCAAACTCAGGACCTCGCGCTTGCCAGGCAGATGCTTATGCCGCAGAGCTATCTCACTGGCCCCCTTGATGGAGCTCTTCATTGTAGGCAAATATATTCTGAACAACTACAAAAGACATATAAATTGGAAATGCACTCCCAGTTGAATTTAGTATGGTATGCATGCAAATCATAAGGCACCCTGAAACATGATATTGAATCAATTAAAACCACAGTTTGACTTCTTTCTTTTTTGCATTGTCAATACTTATACATTTTATATATAATATACCAACTTTTTACATATCCACAAAATAACTAAACAACAAAATTTTTGTTAAAAAGCTGAGAAGTGTAATGAAAGCCTACCCTTTTCAGCAGCTAATAAAGATAGCGTATAAAAGAGAAAATACATGGTCAGTGTTACCTTTTGAAATATTTTGTTGAGGAGCAAGTAAGGCAGGAATACCACTTATTAAAATACTTGGGCTGAAATATTAAAATGTTACAATACGAAATAAACAGTAGAATTGAAAATATTTTCAACTTACTAAATGTCTCTAAAGCTAGTGTTTTATTAATTAAAAGCATCAGTGTCTCTGGAGAAATGACTTTAATTGGAATTGATGACAATTGTGAAAAGTTTTGCATGTTCTTAACAGCATAACTCAAATGTGGAGAGAAAATACCTTCAGAAAAACACCAGAAACCTAGCATTTAGAAACAGACCCATGTAAGTCAGATATGGTTATAAAAATGAATATGCACCTAGGATAATTATTCTGCTCATATGATTTTATTTGTTTCTTTAATGTGTACTCATAGCAGAAAGATTTGTTTTTGAAAATAGTTTGAAAGGATAAAACTAAGTCTAATAAATGAAACTCAATTTGCTTGTCAACAAAATTTTAAAAATTAAGTAACTTTACTTATTTTAGCATACTTCATTATTCTCTCAATTATCCTCATATGAGTGATGAATTTTATCCCCATGATTGCTCCATCTTAACAGAATCTACACTACTTTGGGAGTTTGATTTTATATCTATCTCTGAGGAACCATTTCCTCTGCTTTTTTATTTTTTTAGGGAAATGGTTGAACCTAAGAAACCAACACTAAAAAGGAAAGTGAAATCTGCCTCTATGGAAGATTTTGCTACCAAATTACCCTCTGAAATATGGATAATTCATGTGAATTTCTTTTAAAGATTCTCTCCATTAACTCTTTGTGTATCACATGTTAATATTCAGTTTCTTGATGTGCTGCAAAAAGACCATCAGATGCACACACAGGAACACACACACACACACAAACACACACACACCATTCACATCAGTTTAACTACGCTCGCAGATTCTCTCTCATATATTATCTCCAAACTCTGTTTGTCTCTCCTCCAACCTCTATCCTACCTCTACTTCTATCTCTATGTCTGTTACAATACATTATAAAATCTCTCCCTCTCCCTCCCCTCCCCCTGCCTCCCCCTTTCCCTCCCTCTCACTCCCTCTTCTTTTTCCCCTCCCCCTCCCCTTATCCCTCTTCCTCTCTCTCTTCTCTTTCTCTCTCTCTCCTTTTCAGAATGGTCTGCAACCTCCCTTTCTTAACCCCATCTGGCAAACTCTTTTTAACTTTTCATTCCCCACCATGTGCAGTAAAGCTTTTCTTTTCTTCTCTAACCCACGTCCTGTGTTTATACGTTATGATTTTGCCTTTTTTTTTTTTATTTTAAAGTTCAGGTTTAATTAAAAGATAAGACTGGAGTGACAGAATGGCAAGGGAAACAGGGATGTAGAAATTTTGTGTTTGTTTTCCGAACAGCTGCCTATACTTTTAAATAATCTCCGTTAATGTCAAATCAAAAGACAGAACTTATTTCAGGCTTTGGGCACCTGCCTCCACTAGGAAATCATTATATATTTCCTCATTCTGATTTTTTTTTTAATTTTATTTTAAAGAGAAGAAAAAACAAAACAAATCAAAAGAAGAACAAATTTTCAAAACAACATAATAGGAGGGTAAGAATGGTTAATACATTGCGTATTACTATCTTTAAGTTAGTTATTCAGGACACCAGACATTAGCATTTAATTATCCAAACATTATTGGCACAAACCTTACTCTTCAATGAACTAAGTAAAAATCGTAGTGTATCTATCTTAACCATCTTATATATATATATATATATATACAATTTTTTTTCCCTTTCCCTTCTTTCTTTTCCCTATTCCAGTCTCTCTTTCCTTTTGACCAGTTTCTTTTTGATTCACCATGTCTATTGTACATTTTGGATCTTATTTACTCTTTCAGTTTCTCATACTAGAAAGAGAACTACAGGCCAATCTCCCTAATGAACATAGATGCAAAAATCCTTAATAAGATACTGGCAAACAGAATCCAACAAATCATCAAGAAGATTATACACCATGACCAAGTTGGATTCATCCCAGGGATGCAGGGATGGTTCAACATACGTAAATCAATAAATGTAATACAGCATATTAACAGAACCAAAGACAAAAATCACATGATCATCTCAATAGATGCAGAAAATGCCTTTTTTTTTTTTTATGTGGGTACCGGGGGTCAAACTCAGGATCGTGCTTGCCGAGCAGTCGCTTGTGCTGCTGAGCCATCTCACCGGCCCACATTATGCTTTTTAAATCTTGCATGTCTCTTACTGTGTGTGATGTCTGAGGCAGAGGATAGGAGACACTATTTGTTGACAGAGTGGTTTGTATATTCAGTATAATTTAAATATACAGTATAATGCAGCTTTGATAATCCTCAATGTAATTAGATCCATAGAAGAGTCATTTCATTGAAATACTGAGTAAAAATACCTCTTTCTATATATAGCTTTCAAGGTACTATAAAAAGTTTAAATTTTTTTTTTATTAAATATAAAATGAGGCTGTTATGAGTTTGACACCTATTTTAGGATAAAATAATCAAGAAATGTTGATTTGAGAGGCAGATTTATAATTGTCCATTATTTAATCTTATTTTTAAAAATTTGAACAAGACATAAATTCTGGTTAAAACCTTACTTGAAGAACATTGCTTTATATTCTATACTCAACTCTTCATTTATTAAAATGTAATTCCTTTTTATTCTCCATAATTATAGAGTGAGTATTATTATAGTCAAAATTACATTCCTTTCGACACTAGGTAATTTCTCATAGACTCTCGGGGTGTGGAAATCATAGGACATTAGATTTAAAATACTTAGCCTCGTGTTAATGAGTCAACAGTGTATTCATTGGAGCAAAACTACTTTAGAAATCATTGCTGAAAAATTCTCTCATCTTCAAAATAATGATTTATGACTGAGGAAATCCCACAATTCTAGGAGGAAGAGTCTCAAAAAAGAAAATGTTGTAAAAATGGCTTGGGAACAAAGAGTTCTGCAAGGAAAAGAGAAATATTGTCACACTGGTGAAGAATTTCTTTGTTAGGTAGTGACCTTTTGTTTGCTGTCACTTGATATTTATTTCAGGTTTTAGAACACTGTACATTCATACTCAAACCCTGGAAAGTGCGCGCATGTGCACACAGACATACACACAGACATGCGCATGCTTTTTGAATTTATTTTTTCAATGAACCATAGGGAGAAAGTTGTACATTTTCTCACAGGTGTTCATAGCTTAACTGCAGAAAACCATTATAAAATATAAAACTCATGGTTATGTACTGTGGTCAGGCAGTTTAACCCAAGCAAGTTAAATTCATCCTTCAAAAGTTGGAATTTGCCTAAAAAAGTTAAAAGCTGGTTAAAAGCTGCAATGTTAACATATTTCAATAAATTCCTGCAGAGCTTGCCATCAGGTCAGTTGATTTGGAATGGGCCTGAATGGCTCTTTTAATCATGTGTACTTTAAAAACATCTTGCTGCAAAAAAACTTTAAGAACTTTAGAGAAATTTTGGATTAAAGATGTGCAGGTTTTTATCAGTTGCCCATTTCAAATTCTCGGTATATATGGCATGGAGGGCAGCATCAGTGAAAAAATATAAAACCTGAGGTTTCACCCAAGGATCATCAGATATTAAGATAATTTACTCAGACAAGAATAGGTAGGTAGGGCTTGACTACATGGTTTGCCAAATAGATGACACAACAGCTGTGAATAAAACATTATTCACACATTTGAGGTTCTGTCACTCATTCTTGAACAATGTCAAATTTTCCACTTATGCAGCTTGTTTTAGTTTATTGGTTTTTATATCCAAGAGACAATTTGACTCCCAGATGAAATATTGTAGATATGCAGAACTTTCTTCATATAGATTTTAGAGAAGTCTGTATTCCCCCCAAAAAGAAGCTGGTATCATTCAATAGAACCAAAAATCTACTATTTTATTGAGGATGATTCATGGTATCTGCATAGAAACAATAAAAAAAACTCAAAGAATTTTACCAGTGGTCGAATAACTGTCCACAGTTGGAAAATGTTAAATTTTATGAGATGTAAAGCAATCAAACAAATCAGGAATATGATAAGAAATTTAATAAATAGGTATATTCTATATTTATATTTTTCTCACATTGGGGAAACCTTAATTATGGAGAAGGAAGAACAAGTCATAAGCATAAAGAGAAACAAAAGTAGTTAAGTGAAGGCTGCAGAGCCAGGATATTGGTTATAAATTCAGGTAAATTAAGAGAATATATTTGTTTCCATTTGAAGTTCTGGTTTCAGACTTTGACTACTATACCTATGATACTACCAATAGCATGAAATTCTATTTTTTACTGTGAGATCTATCAGATTTTTATTAATAATAGTATCTTTGAACTTTTAGGTTATGGTAAACCTTTTTTTAAAACTGATCACATAAGAGAGAAATTTACTTAAAAACAAACTTGGCATCAAGTCATTAAAGTAATCATCAAAAAACTCAACCATAATTGTACTGCATCTCCAGGTTTAATACATTTATTTCAAAATAAGCAATATACTGACTTAGCAATTTACTAAATTGACAGAAAGACCTTTGAAGCACTGGATTTAAAGCATAATTCTCAAGACTAGTGTATGTGACCAGGGAAGAGTATATTATTACCCTTGTGTTCCACAAACCAGTGTATTTAACATTAAGAAATTCTTTGCTCTTCGAACATAACTTGAGATGATGTGGTGACAAACACAGATGAAGGGAATGCTGCTAGCTTCCTAGTGAGTATGCAGAAGTATATGATGAGGCTGAGACACAATTTGGCATTAAGCTTCCTGTGTTTCATTACTTAGTTCTCTCAGCTCACTAACATTTTCTGCAGCTTCTTTGGGATCTCCCATTATGCTTTGCATTAGTTTCTTATGTCTGCCATAACAAAATGAAACAAGTTTAGTAACTTGGAAAAACAGAAATTTATTCTTTCTCAGTATTGGAGGCCATATGCCTGGAATCAAAGTGCCTTTCCAATGGCTTTAGGAGAGACTACTTCTTTGCCTATTCCAGCTTCTGGGGGCTCCTAATATTCCCTGAATTATGAGAGAACAACTCCAATTTCTACCCCTATCTTTAATGACTTTATTTGTATGTCTCTGTGCCTTTTCTGCTTCATACAAGAATCCTTGACAATTGGAGTTAAGTCTCAAGCTAAGTCCAGCAGGATTTCTTCTCAAGATCCTTTGCTAAGTACACCTGAAGAGACCCCTTCTCCAAATTGGAACAATGTCTAAGCTTCTGGGTTGATTTAAATCTTTGGTGCACATGATACATCCTACTACATGCTAGATTTCTTCTCTTCTCAGACGTTCAGAGGTCATTCAGCAGAATCTGCAGGCCCCTTTGTGTACCTCAATGCCTTTGTAGAAAGCTAGCATCTACCTTTGTCAAGGGACTGCAGGAAAGCATGATTTATGGTTTTCTACTTCTAGGGAAAAATAAGATGAATGTTTACATTTACTCCATACCACACAACTGTAGGGATATTAAGATATGCCCTTGCCTGATGCTTTAGATTCCACATCCCAAGAATTTCTGTTATGGAATGCAATGTGCCAGTTGGCAGGAGGACAGAATTGCAGCTCCTGAGGTAACAGCTGCATTTTGGTGTGTGCCTCTGATTGAAAGAGAGGCTCAGGAGCAGAAATTTTAGCTACTTCTAAGATAGACTAAAGGAAGTAATCAACATAATTGGGCATGGACATCTGTCACTGCTGACATCAATGAGATGAACATACCACTTGGCTGGGCACCTGTGTATGTACTGTGTTAGAAGCACAGTGAGTCAAAGTACCCCAAAGAAAAAAAAAGAGTCTAAAGTGAAGCTTAAATAGTAGCACTTCAGCCATGGTGAAATGCCAAGCTGAGGAAGCTGAGAGGGGAAAAATGACATACAAAACGCTAGGGCCGGTGAGACGGCTCAGCGGCTTAAGCGCCTGCCTTGCAAGCGCGAAGGCCCGAGTTCGACTCCCGGATCCCACATACGAAAAAGGGGCCGGTGATATCGCTCAGCGGCACGGGTGCCTGTTGGCGCGCGAGGTCCTGAGGTCGTCCCCCCGGTACCCACAAAAAAAAAAAACAAAAAAACAAAAAAAAAAAAAAAACGCTAGATTACTGAGCTTGTTAGAAGAAATGCCTGTGAAGAGACTGATAGAAACACTTTCCTCAACATTTTCCTTTCGGAGAGATAGTGAGTAAAGATGAAGAAATGATACATTGACTCCTCGCTTTCTCCTGAGTTTCACTGGTCAGATTTCTCCCCAGTTGTCTTGCGATCCTGAGTGCTTTTTCGACTGTGTGACTGAGTCCCACCACAATAACTAAGGATCCAGATGCTCCCTGGGCTCAGGTAGCTTTGCACTGGGCGCTGCAGTTGTCATTGTGGATAAGGAGAAGTCTGAACCGTTGTTTGGCCAGCGCAACCAGGGAAGAGTGAGGTAGCATGATGCGGCGTGGACATTCACTGAGTAAAGTTACAACTTCATACTGAGCAAGCAGCAGAGGCCTGGGAGTAACAGGTAAAGCTGAGCAAATACTTCAGGAAATACCTTAGCAAATACCTCACTGGTAATAACCATGGTGCAACTGTTAGTTAACTGCTCAATCCTTATAAAAATGAATAATGTGTATCATGTGGTTTAATTCTCTGTTTTCATGCTATATGAACCAGAATGGCCTAGAATATTTAGTGAATGACTTAACCAAAGTACATACTTTGAATATTTGCTGTACATTGCTTTCCATATTTTTCTACCACACTACTTTATACAATGAGAGGCCTTTACCCTAGAATGAAATAAAAGTTTCCTCCAGTGAGATAAATCAGATAATGAATTTCTTGGTTGGTTCTGGAGGCTATAACACATTGCCATAGATTAGATGGTTTAAACAGCAGCACTCCCTTATTTCCCATAGATATGAAGACTGGAAGTTCAAGATCAGGGTGGCAGTATAATTGTGTTACATGAGGACTCTCTTCCTAGCTCATAGATTTGAGGCCTTCACTCTCATGACCTAATTACCTCCTGAAAACTCTCTTCAAATCCTATTACTGGGGATTAAGGTTTTAACCTATTAATTTTGAGGGGACACAAACTATCTTTCGACTGTCCTCTAGGATTCATGCCCTTCAATCTTCAATGTTCACTATGTCATGAAACCACCATCTCTATGTGACACAGACTTCACGTCTCTGCCGGTTTTCTCCTCCCCTCTCCACCTCCCTCCCTCCTTTCTCATCCCAACTCCAAGAACACAAACTCTTGCATCCCATGCTCCACAATTCCCTCAGTGCTTTCTGGGTGCTGTGACTTGCTCTTAGAATTACAATAACAGAGGGCAAGTGCATCTCAGGCAGAATGCATTGAAAAACTTTCAGGGAAAATAATTCTAGAGGTTACTTCAATTGATAGATAATTTTAGCCATATAATTGTGTGCCAATGTGTAGTCAGTGTGTCATAAATGATGAACTATTTCAGCTTAATGAGTTACACATTTGAAATTATGGGCTATGCATTTGCACTCCTGAAGAAAACCATCTACAGCAGAGCTGAAACTTGCACATCCAAAACAATTAGTTATATACTTTGATTAGAGAATCTCAACTTCAAATTGATTTTCTTTATATAAAGTGTGTAGTACACTACTCTGTTTCTCGTGCCAAGCACATTTTTAAATCTTCTTGCTTATTCATAATTACAAATATAAATAATATTGGTTGCTTCAAGTCTGAAATAATTATTAAATTATTTTGAAAATAAGTTATATAGATGCCATTTTTGATCAGTTCCTAGATTCAGAATGACATTTAGGAGAAAATCAGTCAGTTTATAAAGTCAAGTATCTAAATGGATAAAAAACATTTCTTTCAAGACTACACAATTAAGTGAGTTGTAGATTTATCAAAACAGGTGTTTCACCTCTCTAGTGGGCTACTGCCATTTTTCATTCATATTTTCCATAACAGGCACAGGGGCACTCCAGTTACTTAAGAAATTCTTATTTCTAAATTTACAACCATGTCCTCCATGACTTCTTCTCACAAATAGATTATTATGCAATTTGTAATCCCTGGTCTTTCACATCTTTTAGAGATTAATCTTTTATCCAGCCAGTAGAACTTTGAAAGCTTCGTTTCCTTTGAGGTTCGGGTCATGCCCAGATGTAGTTTTGGAATGTTGAAAAATACTTTGCAAAATTTACTTTCAAGTTTTATTACATACATCCCATTTATTTTGTCCCATCCTGTGTGGCAATCTAACTTCCAAGAACTCCTTAATGCTCCCCAATCAGTCATTACTCAACTGACATAGAATGTTCTGGAATCTTCTCTGTACACTCCCTATCTTAAACTTACTAAAAATCTTTTCTCACTAAGCAGGTAAAGTAGAAAGAATATAACACTATTAAACTTTTCCTTTTTTTCCAAATTTTATTAGTACAAACTTGTTATTGAGATTAATTGGCTTCATTTTGGCAGATTTGTACATGCACAAAATGTACTTCAATCACCCGTCTCCCATTGCTCTCTTGTCCCACGCTCTCCCCTTAGTTTCACATTTTTGGGTTATCTCAATGTACATAATGTATTTTGTTCATATTCGTACCCCCATTACCAACCTAAAATAATTGTATTCATTTATTCATTTTATTTAAATGAATATGCTATGTATACATTATCCAATTAAATTTATTTGTACATTAATAAATTGCCTTTATTTAAATCAGTAAGCCTCAAACTTGGCTGTATATTAGAAATTCCCAGGGAAATTTAAAAAAACTATCAATGGCTATGTCTTACTACATAAGATTCTGATTCTTCTTGGTATAGGCTAGTATAGCCTTTATAATCTACAGTGTATAAATCTGTCATAGCAATTCTAAAGCATAACTAGCACTGAAAACCACTGCCCTAAAAGAAGTGCATCTTCAGATGTGCTTTTTAAACACCAACCCAAGGATCTTTCATTTAAGGGGTCTCTGAGGCTCCATTAATTTGGGGAGCTGCCTCTCCTGACAGCATATACACAGTGAGTTACTCTAGAACTCATCCTCTATTTCTTCCCTACGTCTTCTTTCTGGTTTGAGACTGAGGTTAAACTAATTTTACCTTCCCATATTTCCATCATTTTGGTTGATATAAAGTATGGAACATATACAAATACAAGTTTTCAAGACAGCATAGACATAATTTTTTCTTTAGGGTGAAGATTACATTCTGTTTCTAGTACCCAAATTTGGCTGATAGCAAAGAGTGCATAAGTAAAATTTTGTACTATGAAAGTATACTTACATGAATTTTCTTATCATTATGATAATCAAAATTACCTACATAGGAAAAAAAAAGCTATGCAAAGAAATTTATTTATTTGTTTATTTATGAACTCAAGGTATTAGGTGCTGGAATGTCAAGGAAGACAAAGGTCCTGATCCCAGAAAACTTACACTGTAGTAGTGGAGGCTTGGTAGAGGGTAGGAGAGGGCAACCATTCAATAAATAGCAATTTACATATAATTGTTATAAATAATAGGAAGAGAAACTCAGAGGGTTGTTAGTTTGGTGAGAGAAGAGTGATCGAGAAACGCCTTCTTGAAGAGAATGGTGCTTAAATACAGAACTGAATAGTAATTGTGCGGCAAACAAATTAATGAGGAGGAAAAATTTTAGCCCGAAGAAATAGGTGATTTAGATTCAAAGTTGGAAATCAGTTTGTTCATTAAATAAAATAATTAAAAATAACTAACATCAATGTGACTGGAACAGAGTAAAAGAGAGGCGCTTGGTGAGAGATGTGTGGACAGAATCAAGCCAAGGCTGGGACACACAGAGAACTAATGTCCTCTTTAAACATTTGCTTTGTGTCCCAGGAAGAATTAGAAATAATTATAGCCTTTTCACATGTAAAAAAACACTTTCAAAATAAAAATTTTTTTTGATTAGAATGTTATTTATTTCCAGCAATATCACATCTCTGCTACTCTGATTTCTCTATTTAGTACTGAAAATCTTTCCCTTGCCCTTATCCCTTCCCATCACACTTGCTCCACGGCAGTTTTCCTTTGCTTCCTATTAATCAGTTCTTTTGTTTGTACATCGTTATCTATTGCCCATTGCCTGTCTCTGCTCATGAGTGCAAGCTCCACAAAGCAGCAAGCTCTCCAGGGTTTGTTGCTGTATTACCAGCAGCTTCTTAGAGCAGAACTTAGTAAGTAGGAGAATGTGTCTTCCATCACTGTTGAATCAGGACATGAATTTCCCTTGGAGAATCATGCGTAAAATCTTTGTTCATCAAAAATCCACACTAGACAGTTTATATTTAATTAAAAGCACATAAAATAAGGTGACTCTTTTCCTTGGGATCTTTGCAATAAACAGTGTCAGCATTACTTATTTAAGCACTGTAGCAGACATGGTCACATCCTCAGCACAGAGGTCATGAACAAAGTATTAACATCCAAGAGGATATTTTCCTTAGATCAGACTCAGGAGGTACAATCTTGGCAAGGCAGCGTGTGCAATGTTTTCCTGGGCCTGTTCTCACACATATCCATTTCTAATCACAATTCACAGCACAGACTTCACATTTATATAAGGTGAATTACAGGTTCACAAAGTGACCCCTCAATTATGTAGCTAAGCTCAATCTGCCCCTCTGTTCTGTAACAGAAACTCCAATAATTTTTAGTTCTTGAGATGTCAGATCTTTCTCTCGAAGGTTTGAAGTGTTGGCCAGCAGAGGGCAGGGGTGGCTGTTGAAGACTGCCTTCCAATCCCCACAAATCTCCGCTTACTGCTTACTGATTTATAAAAATGTTACTATTGTGACCTTCAGCTCATTTTCTTTTCATTTTTCATGATCTACTATTATTGATCTGTAGCATAAATAATATATCATAATACAATAAATATGTAAAAAAGAGAATAAGAAAAGCATGAATATCATCATTACTCAGAGATAGCATAACTGCTATTAATGTTTGATATTATTCTATATTATTATGTAGACACATAAATCCCATTTACTTTTCCAAAATGGAATCATAGAATGTATACTATTTTATAATTTATTTAATGGAATAAATATATAAGATGAGACTGGAGCTGTAACTTTCGTGCTAGGAAGTGTGCTCATATGCAGGTGAGAGAGAGAGAGAGGAACAACACACATTGATTAAAGCAGGGACAGAGAAACCAATAGAAAGAGTTTCAGGTGTCCAAAACTGGAACAACTTGAAGAAATTAAAGTAGTACTGGATAGTACTCCAAAGTACAGAATAAAAATTTAAGCTCATATGGGGTATCAACAGTACAGGGAGAACAAATCTGTCTAATAGAATTGTAAGTAATCAAAATAACTCTCACTCCTTAAAAATGGGCAGTGAATAGTGACTTCCTTCTATAAAGCAGAGTATGGAAAGAGTTGAAAAATGGTAGCTTTACAGTGGATAAAACTTTTAACAGTATCTTAGCCAACTGGTCAAAGGCAATATCAACAAATCACATTCATAGCATGTGTTTTGATATTCTGTGGTGAAATTAGCACTTTACCGCTGTAATATCCCTCCTGGAACTCAAGAACCTTCTAGGTTCTAGAAATGAAGACTGAAAGGTCAAAGACAATTTTCAAAACCAGTGTTACCTTTATTTATTGATCAATGAAGTATGGGGAGAGAGATGCTTGACAATTGAAGTTTATCAAAAAGTTGTCAATAGGCGTCTAGGACAAGGCAGATGGACTGTATCTCCTTATGAATGGACACACACAGTCAATCCACATGTTGGCTGGAATACTTACAAATGCTAGATTCCAAGGAAATGACTGATAAATCCATTTGAGGGAAAGAGTATTGGAGTTATTCTTAGAGATCACCTAAGTCAGAGAAAGAGAAGAAACATTACTAGAAAGTATCTATGTTCACTTATATTTTATGTTGATACAAGTGAAAAAAAATTTTTTACATTAGAAAAATTTCAAAATCCAGTTCTGCTGTTGGAACCTTAGGCAAGAAACAAAATGTACAAAATACAGAAATACATTTAAGTTGCACAGTTTTTACGCAATTTGATGACATAGTACAAGGATACAAGAATTCATGGTGTCCTAACAAAACTGGGGCCAGAAAACTTATTATAATAATCATTATTGCTATTAAGAATGATAGAGGAAAGCTATTATGTGGTTTCCTACTAATATGGGATGATTAAAGATAAATTATATCCCCAAATAACCCTTAGAGTATGGGTTGATACCTACACATTGCTCCTAAATTTAATAATTCTGTAGTTGTTGGAATGCTCCTTTTGCCCAAAAATATTTATAACAGAGTAGCAACATCAGTCCTGATCTTGGATGAGTCCAATATAGTTATAAGATTATTTTAAATTAGAAAGAGGTAGACAACTCAGTATTAGAGTACTGCAAGGTTTGAAAGATTCCATGAACCATGGAATGTAGACATCTCTACAACTTGGAAAAGTCAAGGAAACAATTTCTCCTCTAGAACCTCCAGAAAGGAACACAGTCCTGGTGACGCCTCAGCTTTAACCCATTGAGGTCCCCATTTCATACTTCACATTTCCACAACTGTAAAATGCTGTGTTTCTTTAAGCTACTAAGTTTGTGATAATGTGGTACAATATTACTCCAAACACATTTTGACTTGTTTAATATGGGAGACAAGTGAGCCTATTTATAAAATAAGAGGAAAAGCTAGAAAAAGAGTGATTTTTTAAAATATTAGGTCCCAAGTTTTAAGGAAATTCAAAAGGAGGGTAGTCATTGTGATGGTTTATCTAGACTGTCAACTAGTTGCCTTGAAAGATGCCTGCAAGATTAGCACAGCACCATTCTGGTTCTTTATCCACAGTCTGTTATAGTTCAGTAATGAAATCAATATATGTTTTCCTCACACTATTTTGCACTGATATAAGTAGGGTTATTGAAAAATTTCAATGTAAATATTAAACTCACACACACAATTTTGAGTTGAATTGATCAGATGTCCTATTTAGTGTACAGGAGAATAAAAGAAGCGATTAATTTTAACTGTATGATGAACATGGTTTCTCAACAATATCGTTTTATCCAATTTTTTCCTTCCTGCTTTTACTAATGCTACTGAACTTCTCTTGTCATTTTCTTATTAACCACATTCTTCTTTTTCTTTCCTGAATATTCTTATTGTCTTTTAATACTCAGATCAGGACTAGAGTATGTCAAGCCACATCCCTAGACCATGTCTGTTAGGTGTAGACATTTCTTTCAGATGGTTGTTTTACTCTAATTCTTCTCATACTATTATGTAAAATTGCTGTTCAGATGTTTTCTCCATTGCAAAGAAAAGCTCATTAGTGAAAATATCTATAGTGTTTTTAAGATTGTTTCCTCTTAATAATCTTTGGGCTGTAGATGTGACTGAAAACACACTTGTATGTTGGCCCAATGCAAATAAATATATGAGTGACTGTGTTGATCAGCTTTCGATTTCCGGGACAAAATTCACATATATCACAATGAAACACAGTAGGGAGAATATTTCATTCTTAAGGGTTTAACAAAACAAAAAAAATGTGAATTATATCTGGTTTTGTTCTGAGAGTGGAGATATTCAACTCATTCTAGTGATTTGAATGGCAATTTCCTCATAGCTATGTAAAATAAAATAGAAAATGGTTTTAGAAATAAGTAGCATAGTGTTACAGACATATTCAACAAAGCTCCATGAAAGTGTATTTTGTTAGGGTGTTAACCTATTAAAAGTGGTGTTTCAGGCTTTACCCAGTTCACTATAAAATTACATCATGGAGAAAAAAAAAACTTTTCTTTGCAACTATTGAGAACGTTTGCCTACAGCAAAATTCCTACACAAGGATGAATAATGATAGAAAAACACAGTGATAGAAAACATCCATGTATAGAACAGAATGGAATATAACAGTGGTTCTTAGCTTTTGAATGGGTCAAAATCACTGAAGATTCTGATGAAGAATGTGAGATCTCCTCCCAGCCCTAACGTACAGAAGAATCAAAATTTTATAGGCATTCAGAAAAGGTACGTAGACACTCATTCTTACAATTAGGCAGAAAATGCCTGGTATAAAGGAAGTAAATACGGTCTTAAATACTACACTACACTTTATAAACATGCACTTCCACTATTCCTGATCACAGAAAACAAGATGACTTCTGTATCTAAGTTTAATCTGTGCAGGTTATATCACATTACGATGTGATCCCACTTATCTAAAGTGTCGATTCAGCTGGCAAGGATGGCAAGAAGGATGGATGATTTACTTCAAAGTTGTCCTCATTTCCAAGCAAGTGCTTCACAATAGAGATTGGCCCTTCCTAAAGAACAGAATTACTTTTAGATCAGAATAAATATGCTACTTCGTGAGCACACTGGGACCTCCATTAAAGTCTTTAAGGGTTTAGTGTATTTCTATATTTATATATGAACATTTGTATTTTTGCTCCAATTTTGAAACAGATAGGGCAATAGGTACAATGCAAGTGTAGAGAAATGTCACTACTTTATCTCCACACTACTTGAAAGAGATTTTCTTTTCTTCCTGATATCTAATATCAGTGTAAGATAACATATGACTTTAGTCCAAAGTTCTCTTTTGTGATTGGGTAGCATTTAATATTATCATAGTAACTAAGTCCACTGACACTTCAGTACATCAAATAATTTTTTTAAAAGAATATCTGCTCAATAACTCAATGAGGCTTAAAGCCAGTTCTTTTCATTATAATGAAACTGTACTTGTCAGCATTTGGCAGTAAAACATACACAGTTAAAACAAGTCACACATTTGGCAAATATCCTAAGACCCAAATATAGCAAGCACTTCAGCATAATTTGGCTTACGACTAGGTTTTCTTTAGATTAAGAACATGGCAAGAGTGCTGTGTTTTACTTTATGTCCTAAAGAAGGCAGCTAATAAATATATTACATTTCCCCATAGAGGCCAAGGAGATTTTTAGTGTGACTATCATGAACAAATTAGGCCAAGAAAACAAATACTTCTCTTTCCTTTTACTATTATTAAATACCATTTATTTAATGTCAAGCTCATAAAGTATGTCTCAACATCATTATTCTGAAATAAGTTATGCTTTATTAGTTCTGTAGTCTACTAACATATAATATTTAATCATGAAAATAAGCTTTTGACTTAAAACACTATTATATTGGGGGCTGTTGAGATGGCTCAGTGGCATAAGCACTTGCCTGGCAAGCGCAAGGGCCTTAGTTTGACTCCCGGAACCCACATAAGAAAAAAGGGCCAGTGATATTGCTCAGCGGCACAGGTGCCTGCTGGCACGCAAGGTCCTGAGGTCGACCCCCAGTACCCACACACAAAAAAACTCCCACTATTATATTAAACTGAGAAACAGTGAAATCTGTAAAATAGTCCTATAGTAACTAAACACTACAAGTAAATTCTGAATTTTGGAAAGAATAATCTTTTAAATATAGTACTTAAAATGCAAAGGCATAGTTTATATTTCACAGTTAAATGATCATAATTAAGAAACAAGATTAATGTTCAAAATCCATCTTTGTTATACACAATTTAAAAGGAAAATATAACGTAATACTTCATTTTTTAAACCAATGAAGTCCATATCTTGAGCATTTTGAAGCTTTTATCTAGTTGAAAACCAGGCATCTTTTCTGTCCTTTTATTTTTCAAAGACAAAAATCCCTTTTACTTACTCTCCTGATGACCTAATGTAATCAGCTGAATAGGGTAAGCTGATGCATTTCTAATCTTGAATTCTAAAAATTATTAGCCAAGGATGAGTCATATGCCTCCTATTTTCAAGCAGTATGACATTTTAGATCCTCTGCTAACCTGCTACTATATTTGGAATACACATTTTTAGATAAAACATTGGATGACAGATTTGAATATGTAGCTCGTCCTTAAAGAGGTAAATATAACCAAGTATAAAGTAATTTGGCCACTGTTTGAGATTGATCAAAAGGGCTTTAGAGTCTAATTTTTTCTTCTGAATAGTATAATAATGAAACTAAAAAGTAATTGATGGTGAAAGTAGAATGCCCTTTAATAAGTTTAACTCATACTAATTATTAAAGCTGAATCATACAGGAGGTAAATGACATCATTATCCATGGTTTCAGGGAACAACTTCTGAATATGACGGTTGAAATTTGGGAAATAAAATTTTTCAGAGACAAAAGGTACATTGTTCAGTCCAACTGACAACTTAACTTTCCAAATAATTAAAAATGTAGTAACCTCTACTTTTTACTGAAGTGCAACAAGATTTGTAATAAAGTAAAATATTATTTATTTTTGGTGATCAAATGCCTCTCAAAAATTGAAGATTTGTAAAAGTAATAGAATATTATTAATTACCAAGGCATACCTTAATTCATCTTTAGAATTAATGCTAATTATTAATAAATAATAGAATATTGGTTGCCCCCTCGTTGATGATGTGCCTAATTTGCACATCATATGTTTCATGGAGGGTGTGGTAAAAATGTTTGTACAGCATTGCATAATGTTTTGCCCAGTGGAGAAGAAAACACCAGTGTGGCTTCAGAAGATCAGGTTAGGAGCATCCTGAATTGAATGAGTTAGAAAGAATAATAAATGGATAGTTAAAGACTGAGTGATTTGATAGTTTAAAAAACAATGCCCCGTGTTCTGATAGAAATTGATTTAACACTGTACATTTCAGAGTGGGAACTTTGCAAACATCCTAAGATGAAAAACCAACCAGGGCACAATTGATAACCAGCATATAAACATTTCAGCTCATAAATGTGAACAACCACTGTAAATGAGTGGGCACACGCTGCTATGCAGGCCTGTTCTAGAAGGAACAGGCTTTGTTCTTAGCTTTCAGTTAACACTAGTCATTTCTTCCAAGTGGAGAGGTCTTTGCAGCTTTTACCACAACGCCACAACTCATTTTAAACACAGCCAGGAGCTGAGAAGGCGTGATTTGAATGGGCAGCAAGCTCAGAAAATACCCAAAATAAACTTTAGCTGTGAAAATGGGACCACAGGGTTGTATTTTATTTTTGACCAAATGTGTAAAATTCAAAACTAGGATTCAGGAATTCAGTGTTTTTAATATTAATATAATTATCTTGCTATATTTTTAAGGTCTATTTGAGGAGCGTATTACTGTCAGGAACTGGAGGATGTTTTAGCAGAAATCCAGTTGTGTCCTTCCTAGGAGGTTGGCTGAGATATTCAGTACAGTACGCTGGTGTGCGAGCTCCTCCTCCTCACTTCTCCCTCAGCTCCTTTCCACCTTTACTCTCTTTGCCATTTGCACTCTGGGAAGAGCAGGTATGGCTTTCAAATTTGCTATCTCAACCTTATTAACATCTGTAATGAGTCACACTCATCCTAAAATCCACATTTCCTATAAAATGAGAATATTTTGTTCTTATCGTACAATATCTGCACACACTTGAGAGAAAATAAATTTCTTTAATGTAACTCTGTCCATCCAGTGCAGGTAGGAAAGACTTCAATCTTTACTCTCACATGGCAAAAAGAAATGGAATATGAACTGAAATGTCGATTCCTGACATACCATTACTGCTAGGACTAAATGTCCTCTGTCTCCATTCAAGATGCTGATACATTTTAGAATAATCTTATATAACTTAATTTACATAAAGATTTGGTCATCACTTAAGGAAAGTTTTAATTATTTATTCTAATATCAAATTTCCTGTAAGAAACCAGATAGAGTGCATGACGTGTCAAATATAAAAAGCAGAGAAATGAACTAGGAAACACACAAACATAATACTGCTTTATCTTTCTTTTTCATTATGACTGTAGGACAATTAGATTCAGGTTTCATTATTTATAAATTTAATCTGATATACTGTCACACCAAACATATTAACACATTATGTTTGAAATCTCCAAAAATATTTCAGATTAATTACAATTTTTCCAGCTTTTAAAATTTCTGAACTCAATTAAATATGTACAAATCTTTCTTTATTTTTCATCCTTTAATTAACTCTTACTTGTTATGTCAAATCTCTTCTCAGCCCCCGGGGACAATGACAGTTTTGGAGGATCCCTGAATTTTGGTAAATTTTCAGTTACAAATATAAGTTTTTAAAAAAATAAAATTACCATTAATATTCAGGGGCTTAAATTTCCAGTCTAACCCAAAAGTTCAAAGTTTTATCTAATCCAAGATTTCTTTTATCCCCTTCTATTGAGGTCTAATCCATTGAGAGATAATTTTTAATGGAGAAAGAGTTGAAAACTCTGCTTTTTATCTATATGTTTGTGGTTTTGTTTCCTTGTCTCTTTTTCATCCCTTTTATATATTCTGGATTAACTTGAATTAAGATTATTTAGAAGAGGGGCAACAGTTTCTACTTGTATATCTGTGGAGGGTTGTTTGTAGACCTTCCAGTTGTCAGTGTCTCTGAATGTGATGAGTGTTTGGGTGCCCTTTTCTTTGAGGGCTACGTTATTTGGAGTTCAGAATTTCTCCTGTAAGCATGTAGATACTGAAAATCCCTAAAATAACTCTTGATGGTATCGTAATAACTCACCTTTAGGGTTTGCCTACTAAAAAAGTCCCTCCAGATGGAGGCAGCACAAGAAACTAGCCCATCCTTGGTGGAACCATGAGAAGACATATCACAGCAAATTACATTGCATGGCATTTGTTTGACTCAGTGGGAGCATTTGTGAGATTGTCTGTGCCCTGAAAACAGTGAGGGGATGTCCCCAGAAGGTGTGCAGCTGAGTGGCTCTGCTTGCATGACACTCACTGGGAATGTGGCAACTACTTGTCATGTCAGGGAGCTTTAAAACATCCTCCTTCTTGAACGATAGGGAAAAACAAGGAAAATAGTACCTTGTTGGATGCTTCACTTAGATTCCCTTTTTTTTGGGGGGTGAGAAAAGATGGTGAGTTAATAATTTAGCAAGTACTGCATGTTAATGTCTAATTGAATATCTCCTTAGAAAATTAGTGTGGTTCTCCAAAATTCTTAACAGTTTTGAAACTTCACTCAAAAATTTGAGAAAACAGTAGTTGTCCCATTCCACACATACCTACTTTTGTAAGTCTACATTATCATTTTAGCATACATATGTATGTTTTATAGCATACATATGTTTTGTTGAAAATCACATTATGACTATAAAGCTAATGCCTCATTTGTACCTACATTAACTACCACGTCTGTTTCAAGTTTCAAGCTAAAGTACTTCCTCCGATTTAGAAAATTTGATTCCTACTTGCATTTTTTAAAAATATAAATTCCTATTTCTTTAAAATTATTTTGACCATAACAAGGGAGACCAGCATCTGGATTTCATCTATATTAATTTGGAGATAGTATTTCTTCAAGATTTTTCTAACCAGTTAGGAATGCTGATAGTTGTGAATAAACAGAAAATACAGTGCCTTGATTCATGAACTTAATTCTTTCCACAATTCTGGTTGCAAACTGAATGGGATGAGAACTGAATCAAATTCAACTGTTAGGTTCAGTGTTGACCTTATGGGGAAATTTGATTTGATTCCTGTTCAATTTGCTTTGTGACCAGAATTGTGGAAAGAATTAAGTTTGGGAACTGAGATATCGCTGTAAAAGCAAAAAGTAACAATTTTTTCTCAGGTATGAGTAAGTCAAGGGATGCTAGCGGAAGAAATTGACTCATTTGTATACACAGGATTAGGGGTCCAATCATTCCTTTTTTAAAAGTTCATTATTTGCTGTCCTAACAACTAAGATTAATTGATTTAATATTCTATCTTACAATAGTCCTACTTTTGTTTGAATATATCCTCTGAAAGTTTGTATGTGGAAAACTTAATCCCTATATTGTTCAGCTTTCCATTACTACCATAAAACAGCTAAAATAAATAAATTACACAGAGGAAAAGCTGAGGCTGGGGATGTAGCTCAGTAGTTGAGCATTTGTCTACATGTGTGACACCCTAGGTTTAAACTCTAGCGCACACACACACACACACACACACACACACACCACAATGATAGAATTTCATTTAGGATCACATATACTTCTTTTTGCACTGTTATAGTCCTAGATCATGCGAACCCATTGCTTTGGGCCACAGGCGAGCATACTGGGTGGTGATGCTAGGGCGCGTGTGACAGAGTAAACTGCTCCTCTCAGGAAACAGAAGAGAGAAACAGGGAGAGGAAGGAGTTGGGTGTCCCTTACTTCCCTTTGGGGACATGTTCACAAGCCCCTCCTCCTAATGGTCCACAACCCATTAGCATCATCCTGGGAACTAAACCTTTAAAATATGGTCTTAGGGGAATATTCAATTACTAAACTATAGCAATCCCCACATTTATGTGATGATACCATTTGGAGGTGGGGTCTTTGGGATGCAAGTAGAGTTAGATGAGGTGTTGAAGTTGGGTCCACTAAAATGAGATTAGTAGCTTTCCAAGAAGAGGAAGAAAGACCCAAGCTCGTATCGTCCTGCTCTCTCACCATGTCATGCCTAGTGCCATGATACGATATAGCAAAAAGACCCCCAGTCTTGAATTTATAAGCCTCCAGAAGTGTAAGAAACAGATGTCTTTTGTGTGTAGATTACATTTGTGGTATTCTGTTTTAGCAACATAAAACACAAAAAGCCAATGCCACATCATATTTTTTGTTTCTCAGAAAATTAGCTTTCCCATGACTAAGTGGGAGAATTCTCCACATATGTTCCATAGAAAAAAGAAAATGAAACAGAAAAATCTACATTTCTGTCTTTCATATGGCTATAATAATACTGTGACACATAAGTCACAGCCAATTTAATCATGCTTTGTATATTTTATACTATTGTACGTCAAGTAGCCAAATAAATACATGGTAGGATCATAGTGGAATTATGTTAAATGAAGCACTGAAACTAAGGAAAGGGACAAACAGAAAAGGGAAAAACAGAATAGGACCCTTGATGGTTTGTTTGTCATATGCTCAGAAGTGTGCTTCGCATGTCATAATTCAAAAGGCAACGATATTCAAAATGTGTATGTCAAGGTCAAAACTCTATAGGTCAATTGCCATCCTAAAGATGTGCCTTTTATATTAAACTAAAAATTATGATCAACAAGGAAAATACCTTACATCTAAGTTTGCTTTCCATTACGAAAATACCTAATTCTGAGTTACATATAAAGAAAATAGGTTTATTAAGCTCGCAATATTGGAAGCTGAAAAATTCAATATCAGGTCACTCATCAGTTTGGCCTTTAGTGACGATCCAGTGGAAGTTGGCTTCATAGTGTCGGCTACTGTGAGAGTGAGATCACATAGCAAGTCAGAAATGCAGAAACTGGAGAGAGCACAGGCTCACATTTTTATAAAAACTGTCTCATTAGAACTATGTAGGATTTCAGGAGGATTTTACCAGTTCCTTCCTAGGCCAACTCCCAGTGTCATAGTCATTTTACACTTGTATCCACCTCCTAAAGTTTCCTTTCACCTCCCAACATCACCACACCAAGAAGCTGTCGAACTTCCACATGTGGACCCTCGGAGAAATTCCCAAACTATCTTTAAAACTTTGTGGCATCAATTTCAAACACCCACATTTTTAAATTCTCTACATGGTATCTTTTTAAAGCACTATATGTTTCTCTTAGGAGACTGAGGCACACGTGACAATTTTTCACTTTGTATTTATTAGAAGAAAAAATAAAGAACTACTGTTTTTCCTAGTCATATTTGGCAGCATATACATTCTGCAAAATAATTGCCTGTGGCAGAGGACTCTTCCTCTCCTGCCTTGTGATCTGGTATCTTATAGATCAATATATTCTCAGACTTTATTTTAGCTTTTTCACCCTTTGTGCACTATTTATCATGATACATGATTCAACTTTTTCTTAAATATACATTGAATTTTCACTTCTGCTCACTAATTTCCTTGAAACTTAATTTTTAAATTATTTTAGTAGTAGATGATATCGTGCACAATTTTCAAGACCAACATCAGGTATTGCATCTTTTAAAACAGTCTCCTCTGTCTTCTCCCTGTGCTTGTACATTTTTTATATACTATAACAAGTGCAAAAATTGTATATCATTGTGAGTAAATTTGCCTATCTCACATCACTGAATTCTTCTTAAAAATGTAATAGACAAATTTTAATTTGTCTGCTTGCTTCCAAACCCACATCTTGCATGCCTTGCTCTCCCCAGATAGATTTTCCTTCTTGACATTTTGATCCAATTGATGCAAGGATTCTAGTTGATCTTCTTTAAGGACTGAATTCAGACAGTGTCATAGACTTAAAGACTGAAGATATAGGGCACTTCTTTATGATGTGAAATTTCAAGGAGATCTTTGGAATCAAAATCTATGGTGATTGTGACTTACTACAATAACGGTTACAATCATATTCCTGATTTCACTGTCCCATATTTCAGTCTTAGGTTATTCCAATCTATTGCCTCTCTTATAGCATGAGAGATATCTGCCCTGCCTGGTACTTTTTGGAATTCTATATCTCATTTAATGAGTGCTTGACCCTCTGCTGTACTTAATCCCCAGCTTTAGTGACAGACCTCTTTATACATTACCAAAGACACTCTCTGTATCTCTTTTGGTCTTTAAATTACGTTAATTGATAGCTAATAATTGCACATATATATGAGATAAATTGTGATGTTTTGTATATGTATGCATTGTAGAATGATCAGGCTAATTCACATCAAATACTTATCCTTTCTTTATGGTAAGTACTGCTGAAATCCATTCTTTTAGCCATTTTTGAAATAAATAATATATTAACTACAGCCATCAAACTACGCAATAGATTACCAAAATTTATTATTCCAATTCAACTGAAACTTTGCATCCATCATTATCTCTTTGCAAAGTTACCAATGACATGTGGTGCCTCCACACAATTGAATTGATGGAACATTGACTGCCCCTAAGGCCATTTCCAATTAAGATTTTACCAAATTTTAAACAATTAGGTAATCCTTTTCCAGGGACTTTCTTGACCTTCAGGCTTCACACAAAATGGGGTCCCCTTTGCTAATAGGGAGGTGAGTAATTCAGCTGCAAAAAAGTGTCTTGACACCCAAAAGTACCTATCTGCACTTTGGATAACAGTAGTTCAGTTCCAAGAAGGAGACTTCAAGATGAAGTTAATATCGTAAGGGATTTATTGTAGGAGGAGCCTGTGAAGCATACAGTGAGAAGGAATAAGACTAAACAAATAAACAAAAACACAGATCATGATGCAGGCCTCAGACCTGTGATGGGAAAGGAAAAAAGGGTTGTGTAGCAACAGACTTAGATGGCATTGCTGCTCTGAGAAGCCCTTCCATGGACCACTCGGAAGCACAAGAGCAAAGATTGCCGATTAGAGGAGTCTTCGGTGGGGCAGAAGAGACAAGGCTTTGTTACCATTCTACACACAGTGGTGGGCTTGGGGGCAACTCAGGCAGTGTGTGGCAGATCTGGAGATATCAACTAACTACATTCCTCACATAGTAGCTTCTCTTGAAGGAAGATCTAAGCAACACAATTTCATGTTTGCATCCTTTCCTTACACAAAATATAATGTAATCAAGGATACAGCTCTGTGAATAATCAGAAATCTAATACCTATGAAACAAGCAGGTCCAGACCAGAACTTGGCCAGCATCCTTGAAGACCTTTGTGTCCCTGCCCACCTATTGCTACTACTCTTTTATCCTCATCTACTATCCTGACTTCCAACCCAGTATGTCAATATGAACTGTTACAGAACTTTCTTTATATGGAATCTTAAAGGTGCAGTCTTCCATCATAGTTGATTTCAGTCAATTTTATGTTTCTGAGACTCATAGTTGTTGCATGCTGAATAAAATTCCTCTAAAATTCCTGTTATTAACTCAGTGTACATCTGCTCAGTTTTTGTTGGAACTATTTGGTAGAATTGCTAGGTTTTAAGAACTATAAATTTTGATACATAATACCAAAACATTTTCTAAAGTGTTGTGCCAGTTATACTTCATTGGAAATATATAAGTTGTTTCATATCTTGAATCATTTGGTGAATGTGCAGTGGTTTTTCTTTGTGGTTTTCAATCATTTTATTAAGAGTTAGATATTTTACACAGCCATCTTTTCAGTCTTTGATTAATTTCATCTTTTCAGATATTAAAAAATAGATTCCTCTGGCTCAATGTTAAATAATAACAGTTTCTTTTCATGTAAACGATGATTCTATATTTTGTTTTGAATGATTAGTTCTTCCTACTATTTGTTTGCTACAGAGGAAACCTCTAATATTTCCCCTCGCTACTCAGTTTTACCACATTATTTATGAAAATACAATTTCTCCCCTTTTGAAGTTCTTATGTAAGCCAGCATCAATTTCAAAACTATTTGCTCTGTTTCAATGGTATACTTATTATTCAGGTCTATACTATCTTATTATAATTTTAAAATACACTTGTATATGTTTTCACCTAAGTAATAATTGTCGTCTGAAACCATAATATGGAAACTGTCATTTCATTCCCACTTCAAAACAATTATCAGCTCATTTATCTTTCAATTATTTCATAGAGACTTCATATTTTATATTTTTCATTTTAATGTACATTAAAACTATTTTGAAAACTGTTTCAAATATATCTTCAAATCAACATAGCAATTCTATCAATATTCTCCCCTTCCTTCCATCTTCCTTCTTTACTAAGCTCCCTTTTTTTTCTTTCCATCCTTCTCTCCTCCTTTTAAATTTTAGACTATACTCATTTCATATCATTTTTAATGCTTGTCCAGCATATTTCCCACATTATGTGTTTGTGTATAATAGTGGATTTCCACTGTCTTCTGTCTTCTAAATTCTTCTCCTGAAATTTAGGTTCATCTCCAGACCTTTTTTTGGTAATATTTAACATGAAAAGCTAGGTAGGGCATCGTAATGCAGTCCTTTTTTCTTATAGAAATATTTTGGGTGGCTCCAATGAGGAAAAATATTTCTGCAAAAAACTTCACTAAAAATTACAAAATCTGCTGTGTGTACTAAGCACTGAACTAACTGCTGTACATCTATTTACTCGTGTATCTTCACATCCCTAGAGTTTCTGTTATTGTTCTTATTTTGCAGATGAGCAAAATGAGATACTGAAAAGTTATTTTTCCATGATTGTCCTTCCATGATTAATATAAGTTTATATAAACCTTGTGAGAACCAGATTTAATGCTAAGTAGACTTGTTCGGTTATGTATTCCTAATCAGCTCACTAAATGTCCATTCCATGCTTGAAAACATTTCCAGAATGCACAGGTTATGTAGCTCCAAAGACAGAGATAAGTGAATTCAGGAATGGTAGAAAGTATGACTGAAATACTATAAGATTTATTGAAAGAGGAGGTAATGAATACTAAAGTGATAATAAATCATTAAATATGTTTGAATTCTAGTATCTTTGTGTGGTAGCCAAAATGGGTCAGATTTGGGGAAATATAGTGTTGAGAAGGTAAATGTTAACTGTTATCCATTTCACCTTTTAGAAACAAAGGTGGGGCTTGGAAGAATCATATGTGTACTATTTATGAAAAACCTCTTAGTCGTTATTTCCATAACATGAATAACTAAATTAAAAACAAAAACACACCTCAGCTTCTCCACATGAAAATAGAAACGTAAAACAAAGAAATTTAACGGTGTAATTTTCCCTAGAGTAGTAGATTCCACATATTGTAGATCGGGATCCACTGTGAAAAATCAATTTTACACCCTTTTGACCCAGTACACATACTGACACCACATTTTGTACACCACTCGCATAAACACACGTACACATGCTTCAAAGAGTAATAATACTGCTCTTAGCATACATTTTTCATTACTTTTTTTGCCATTATCCCAAATTTATTGAAAATATTATCACATAGCAGAAAGATTGAAAAGGCTGCATGTGGTGTTTTGAAATCCATCGACTGTAGGCTGCGTGACCTGCAGGTTGGAGAGAGTGCCAAGGTTCAAAAGCTTCTGCATTTCCTTAGTGCAGGATCCATCTCAATGATCCAAGGCTGAGACTTCAGGGACATAATTATCTCTCCTTGCTGAAGGAATTAATTATCCCTCCTCCTGAAGCTTGAAGTAGGTGCTCCTCCAAGGCCTCTCTGAATTCGCTTCATGAGGTGTGTGACCCAGCCCACTAACTTGTGGCTGAGCTCCTTTCCAGGGACGATGGCGATGTCCTGTACACACACCTGTCCGTGTGGAAGTCGTGGCCCATGATGACCCGGGCTGCCTACTTCAAGGCCTTGGTGAGAACATGGCCTTGTGCAAGGGAAGGCTGTGCCACCACGACCCTGCCTGGTGGCCAGGGGGAGAGGACAGCCCTGAGCCAGGCACACTGGACCCTTGGTTGAATCCAGCCCGCCTGGGTCGGCTCCTGCCAGGCGGAGCCTCCCTTGCGGGCTGGCGGATGCAGGACGATTGAGGGCGATCCCGCCCTAGAGCTGAGGCACCTCTTATTTTTTTCAATTGTACTTCATTTTTTAAAATATTGTCTCAATCTACTCTACTGAAGTAGTAGCTCCCTGGTAATTTTAAGTACCACTATGAAAAACAGTAAACAAAAGTGAGAGAAAATAGATTTAAAACAGTGGAAATGGACTCAGTTGCGCTGAGAATAAAATGAAATCTATGCATTTATTTATAATCAGTTTGAATTTGGGATATCAGGTGGCAAAAACAACAACAGATGATAAATAGATATATGATTGCAAAATGTTCAAAAATTGTGGCATAAGAAAATTAAAGAAAGGACACTAAGGATTTTACTAAACTTTTTCTTAATACTTTTATGCCTTAACACATTTGAGGATCAAAACTTACAGACTTTATGAAGATTTATTAAGCTAATAATTCTTAACAGTAAGATGCATGAGAATCTGGGAACCAGGAACTTGGATGCTTCTGGATAAAATTTAGGGAAAAATATTCCCTGAACGGGTCTTATGGGCCCTTTAAACGACATGCAGCTTCTCTCTGAGAATCCGTGCTGTACGTGCACCTGCATAGAATGGAAGGGTGAATGAGGACAAGAAAATGAAAACAGAAAATAAGGTTTTGATGAGCAAAGAAGAAAACTCAATAAGCATTGTTTAAAAATTAAAATCTTTCTTTAAAGACGTTTTCCAAATCATCATTAAATGATTAACCTTGTTTCTTTTTTATTTTTCTTTGGGAAAAATTATTCTGTAAATATTCTCCAAATTTTTATCTTATGGGAGTGCGATTTTGCCATGGCTGTTTACTTCCTCAATAATTAGCTCAATAATGACTAAGGAATACAGACACCTTATGGGATTTAACTCTACTTCAGCCCAGTTACCTTTGCAGGCAGTGATTAAATGGTGATCTGCCAGCACCACCACCACTCCATGAAAGTGGCCACTTGATACTGGTTTGATCCTCCAGCTATTTACAAGTTGAATGAAATGGCCAGACTTTATTAGGTATTATGAAAGGCTTGTGTGACTTCTCTTTGGTTATAAAGTATTTGAGCATTTCCCTTAAACTATTCTGCAATTGGCTTTCTATATGTAAACTGCATATATTTAATCACAACAACAACAAAAATGCTGATTTTGATCAAGTTCTGAAATTCTTCAGGGTAGAAAGAGAAATAAATATGAATTCTTAAATCAAACTTTTACAGTATGGAAGATGGAAGAAACTTTGTGTCCTACACTCTCCTTTTATAATTAAACATATATATTGTTATGTACTGTTCAAAGGATTATAAGTGAATATCTAAGGAAGTTCATGCCTACCTGCTTCCTGGGTTACCAATGACTCAGTTAAAGCAAGTCAAGATAGTGAAGTACTCCATGAACTTATTTTTCTAGAAACAGGGAGATGAGTTGGTTAGTACTGTTTATCTTTCTAAGCAGTGGGGAAATTAAACATTTTATCTTGTCAATCTTCACCTTTCCAAGTTCAGAAAAGTCATTGAAAGAACTTTCTCACAATTTGATCCAGAAAAATCTCCATGTGTGGTTTAGAGAAAGCCTGAAAATGCCTAACCAGAGATTAATTTGGGGGAAAAAAGGAGCAAAGTTGCTCCTTTAACTGGCACTAGATAACTGCCCTAGATAAGGTAAGAGTCAGCACAAAGTGCAGAGGATAAATGTCCATACGGTGTTTGGAAATATTTTCAACAAGTTATATATTTATTGCATTGCTCAGCATTTTAAAGTTCATTTAGTGTTTAAAATAAATATTAACGGTCAATGAGATAGCTCAGCGGCATAAGCGCCTGCCTAGCAAGTGTGAGGTCCTGAGTTCGACTCCCAGTAGCCACATAAAGGAAAAAAAAGGGGCCAATGATATCACTCAGCATCATAAGTGCCTGCTGGCAAGCGCGAGGTCCTGAGTTCAACTCCCAGTACCCACATAAAAAATGAATGAATAAATAAATATTAAATAAAAAATCATGTTTATTTTACATCAGAAGCTTAATGAGAGATATATATGAAATTACTAAACATAATTAACTGTAATCATCATAACAATTTCTTTTATCTTGTAGACTTTTTTGAAATATTATCCTTATAGAACATAGTTTATTTGAATACATTGCTACATGATTAACCTTGAAAGGCAAAGAGGAAAGAAGATTGATATATCTGGATCTGTGCCACCAGAATAATGAATAATACCTTTCTGTTAAAAAAAAAAAGCATAATGACTCTTATCTGGCTATCAATTTAGTTGCATTGTCCTCATTTTAGCATTTAAAATCCTAAGCTATGATGATGGTGATGATGATGATGAGAATAAGAAATGGCGAAGTCAGTACTTTTTGCTTATTATAGCATATAATCTTAAAAGCAACACCGAGAGGCAGTTGTTATTGCTGAACCCATTTCACAAGAATCTGAGATACAAATAGCCTAGGAAACTGAAGTCATAAAAGTAATGAGTGATGGAGCCAGATCAGAATCCAGATACTGTTAGTTTTACTTTCATCAGACTGAGATTCTGTGCCTGTTTCTTTGTTGTTTTATCTCACTGCCAAAATGCTAGCAACTTCTCCCAGAACCCCTCCTTTCTATGTAGACAAACAACAACATCCTCTCCTAGCCCTTGGTTTGCATCATGGTTCTCGTCTCCTGCTGACTCTTGTTAGGATCAAGCTGTCTGTGCTGGCTAACCTTGACTGTCAATTTAATTAGATTATCTATTGATGAGTTCATAACTGAAAATGTTGTTAGGAGATGGAGCCTGATCAGAGGTAATAGGTTACTTGGGCATGCCTTTGAAGGGTATATCTTTCCTTGAGCTCTTGCCCGTCCTCTGTTTCCAAGCCACCGTAAATTTAGCAGCTTTGCTCTACACATTCTTTTACCATGATATTCTGCCTCAGCTCAGACCCACAGCAAAGAACCGGCTGACCATAGACAAACAGTTGAAACATTGAACCAAATAAACCATTTCCTTCTATAAATTGTGTATATCATGAACTTTATCCCAGTAATAGAAAAGCTGACTAATCCAATGCCCAAGATACTTTGGGTTGCGAGTAACATCATACAGCAATAAGAATGCCATAAACATTTTATTTGCTCATTGATCAAGAGAGGAAGCAGAAGTTAGCTCAAGAGACCCACCAACTCCTTAGCCCCTTTCAGAGCTTCCTAGTTTCCCTTTCTTAAGGTGTCATTGATGCTTTCAGACTTCCAGATATTGAGATACTCGAAGCATTGTATCCTCAGTTGCCACAATTTAAGAGTAGGAAGGAAATGCTTTTTCTTGTGGAATCTCCCTTCTTTGGTTCCCCTGGCAACTCTGTTTATCAGTATTAATTAGTTTAATTTTTTATTTAACATCTCTTTCTTAGTTGCTTGCTAAGTACTGTGTATGGTTTTAAGTACTAAAAATCTAATAACAAACAAAAGATAAAACGTGTGCTTTTATGGGGTTTGCATTCTAGTTAGGAAAAGCAGCCACCACACAGATATTGTTGTGTGGCAGGATGTGTTAACTATTAGGAGGGAATAGCATGTTAATGGGGGATATAAAAAGAGAGGTTCTAATTCATATAAGATGGTCAAAGGCCCCTTTGGTAAAATTATATTTAAATTTAGGGATGATCAAAATAAGGGAGTTGTCTTAGTTACCTTTCCAGTTACCGAGAGAAAATAATTGGCACCCAAGGTTAAAAAAGGAAACGTTTATTGTATTTCACAGTTTGCAGAGGTTCAGTCTATAGTTGGCTGTCTCCAAGGCAGGGTGGCATGGCAGGGAGACATGGCAGAAGAGAAAAAATTCATGGTGGAGAGAAGGCAGAAAAGCAGCAACAACACTAGCCTTCTTTCTGTCCCTTATAGTTCATCCAGACTACCTGCCCTTAGGGTGGGTAGTACTCACTCCCAGGGTGAGGAACCCTTTATTCTACCCAGAACTATGTCAAACCTATTAGTAAACTAATTCAGTAATCACACACCCTTGATCCCAGCATCACACACTTAATCCCAGCATTATAAACTCTAGATCCAGCCACCTCTGAAAACCCCCTACATATGACCACATGAGGCTTTGGGGGAACATCTGGACACAAGCCATAACAGGGGTGAAATGCATGGATATTGGAAAGAGGAGTGTTCTTGATAAAAAGAAGAGCAAGTGCAAAGTTCCTGGTGCCCCAGGATGGCCTGAGAAAAAGTAGACTGTGAGGGGAAGAGGTATCAGAGAGGCAGCAGGGAACTAGATTTCATTTAGAGCTCTCAACCTATAGTAAATAATGCATATCTTTTATCTGAGTAAAACATGAAATTGGTTTGGGCATTAGAAATGGATTGATATGATTTGTCCAGCATGTTTAAAGCTTTGCTTGTGTTGCTTTGTGGAGTATAGAAAGACAGGAGGGAAGGGAATGGGAGCTCACATGCACATGCACAAAAACAGGTAGGTCACTTGAGGGTCTATCTGGAATGACCCAGGTGAGACACATGATGATAAGATGGAAGTGTAAATCCACAATCAGATACTATATATATTGTAACAGTAAAGTAAGCAGGATGCATGGTTGGATTTAATGTGAGATGTGAGAGGAAAAGATAGGTAAGAATATTTTCACATCTTTAGGGTGGGTTAACAGGATGGGGTTCCTATGTGATCCATAGCCTATGACTTACTAATAAAAGAAGCTGAGAAATTTTTTAGTATATTAAAAAAATGGTAATAGGAGACATGATATGCTGGATGAGATATCAAATCATTATAAAATGAAAAGGGGACCATTAAAAAAAATGAAGGAACTCAACTGTTAATAAACATAACAAACAAAAACTAAAGTGAAGTGTTGGAGATAAAGACTGGTAATGTTTAAGTTTAAAAGTAAGAAAAAGTAGTAAAATAAAGAAGAAAACTCTCACATGATCATTCCAATAGACAGATGTTCTGGAAAGATTAATCACACTAAAAAAAGTTTCAGATTATCATTTAATTATTTCAGATATTCTAATTATTTTTTTCATAGAGATCACCCAATGAGGTATCTATGGAGATTAATAAGTGTTCTAAAACTCCAAGTAATACTAAAGCTAAATAGAGATCATAAAAAGAATAGAAAGAGAAAACATTTTAGTATTACAAAAAATTCTGATAGCCTCAGGAAGCCTTCCAACAGAAATATTCTAGAGACTTATTGTCAGGATCAATGAACAACCAATCTAAGGAAAAATTCCTAAATATTTCCTGTAGGACACGAAGCAAAACAAGTCAGCTAAGAACAAATGAGAAACAGGTTGAAAAATATTTCTTACCCATTGAATAATTCCTTCAGATTTCTAAGAGTAAATTGTTTCCAGTCAAGAAATTCAATAAATAATCAATCAAATCTAGGGATAAAATAAGAATTTTCAGATTATGAAAATTAATATCCTAAGCATTTTCTTTATAAGGTATACAAGAGTATTTGCTAGTAAAATTTAATTTAATAAACATAAGGGGTTTTGTTGAGCAGGTGACATTAAAATTGAAGTCTGAATTAAAAGTTGTCAATTGTGTAAAAATCCAGGGAAAAATAGTATTGTTAGCAAAAGAGATCTAGTTAGTAATATAAAGATAGCACAATCATGGTCTCAGGATTGGTATGGATAGGGAGCAGAATTTCAGAAGAAGGAAGTATTTAGAATGAAGGAATAATAAGGAAAAAATATCTGTAAACTGGATACTGAGGAAAAACATGTCCATATGAAATTAATTTGACATTGACCTGATTAAGAAGGTAGCCAATGTCACTAGACTTAAGGCACAAAATTCTTCCCAATGATTAAATCAGTCCCATTTGTTGTTGAATTGGGAGAAAGTAAGTATAATCCTTGGGATAAAAAGTATGTGACAAAGTTCTTTCAGATGGTTTTAATAAAATGTTTGGTCCTCTTTTTTATCAACATAAAATTTTGTATTTCAGTATGAAAAAACACATGCTTAAAAGGGCATACTGGTTAATAATGTATGTGATTCAGTTAAAACAGAAGATGTTAAAAAGTTCTGAACTATCACTACTAAATTAAGAAGAATTAAGCATTCAGTAGAATGTTAGTTTTAAGTTGTATTTGAGGAAAAAAGAACAAGGACTCTTATTTATGGCACTTTCATGAATAAGCACAGTAGAATAACTGCTGGGATGACAATACATTTTCTTACCTGTGGTTCAAATTTTAAAATGACTTTCCTATTTTAAAACAACATTGAAATGAATTCTTTCTCCCTCCTTAAAATCTATCAGTTGCTAACAATTTAATTAACTTTGTGCCTGGAGTATTGTAACACATTATGGATTTTTAAAAATTCCCTAGATTTCAAATTGATTTGTCTTTTTCATTGAGAAATGCAATGCATGTCATTGTGACTGTATTTGTTATATCATTCTATGTTAGCACCCAGTTTAAAGTCAGTTCTTACTGTCTACCAATCATTTCATTTTTGCCTTGGAATTAAGAAACTCATTAACTTCCTTGAGAATTTGACTAATTGATTAATTTTTGTATCCCAGGTTTTTTTTTTTTCTTTTGTGGATACCAGAGGTCAACCTCAGGACCTCGCGAGCCAGCAGGCGCCCCTGCCGCTGAGCGATATCACCGGCCCTTTTTGCGTGTGTGGGATCTGGGAGTTGAACTCGGGCCCTCGCGCTTGCCAGGCAGGCGCTTATGCCGCTGAGCCATCTCACCGGCCCCTGTATCCCAGTTTTTATATACTTTTTTCTATGTTTTTTTTTTTTTTTTCTATTTTACTTGGCAGTGTTGACGATCGATAACTTCTAATTTCTGTAATCTGTGCAAGAGAAAAAATGCAAGATTTAGGTACACTTAGACAAGATGGTGTAAATGTCATCAAACTTGACAATAAAAATCTACCTGACAGGAGTGGGCTTAAATGTGTAAAAATGTGACAGCAAAATTAAAGGTTCTGATATTTTCATTCTACAAATATAGTGTTTTTCATTCTTTCTGTAGTAAACAGAAAATATTTCAGTATAATATTAATGTTTCAAAGGCTGTTTCAAATATCTAAAATAATAATGTTTGTGCCTATATATGAAAAGGAAGTATGAGAAAACAAAAGCTGATGAATTACACACTAGTGATATCAATATATTACTCAGCCATATAGATATATTCTCCACCATAAGAACTATAAAGCAGAGAAGTTAATTTGGATGGTTCTTTAGAACAAGAATAAGCACTGAGATGAGGCCTGGGATGGAGACATAGGAAAGACTTAGCAATGTGCACTAAGATAAGAATAAGAAGTTCTGTTGTGCTATTTTGGTGGCATGATAATAGATAATGATAATACACTTTGTATTTTAAATAGCTAGAAAAAATTATTTTTAATTTTTTCACCATAAAACATGATGTTTGAAAAGACAGTTCTGTTTAACCTGATTTAAACATTATACAATGTACACGTGTCAAATTATCATATTACACCATAAATACATACTACTTTTATATTTTTGTGTATCAGTAAATAATAATATTAAATTAAAATTTTCTTGATTCAACTGTTAATGGAATCAACTACTATATATTGAATTGAACAATGTGTATTTATTGTACAAAGAAAGAGTTAATGTAAGAAGTCACACTTCGGCACAAAAATTTTAAAAGAAAATCTGTGCATGAATTACTTCAGTATAAATTTTTGTGTATGCTTTTGTCTAATTAAGCATTTTTAAATTCTATAAGTAAATATTTATTTTTTTGTGGGGGACCAGAAATTGAACTCAGGACCTCACACTTGCCACTAAATATTTATTTTTAATGGAGAGAATAAGATAAAAAAGACTAAAAAGAAAAATAATAAATATATATATATATATATTCACAGATTTTGGGTACATATGAAAAATATTCTAATCTCTGTCTTGGACCTAAAGCAAAGCTATTTGTTCAGAGACGTCTGTGTAAGTCAGTTTCACCAAAGATGCTGTTTGATTACATGGATCTCGAAGTAGTCATTACTCTCAGTTCTTTAGATAATAAGCTAAGTTTAACATGTATCTTCAAATTAAAGAAAAAATCATTACATTGGCTACATCTCTTCTCAATCCTTAGAAATATGGTTTTTAGGAAGTGCCATCAGAGAAAAGATAAAACATTCATAATGTGAGAGAAAGATATTTTTAGTTGCAACCACAGTGAAGCTATAAATAATACTACTATTAATGTTTCACTGAGGTGAACCAGGACTGTAATAGAGGCATGGGATTCAAAAATCAAATTAAAATCTCCATTTGATACCCATCCTTAAGGAGCTTACACTTTCAAGTATCTTTAGTAGAATGAATGCCACATGATTTTACATATGAACCCTGTACATTTGAATTCCTTACTATCATAAATCCTCATTCCAATATAGTTAAGTAATTTTGAAGTAGATTCATATACAAACTGAATTGATACTTTATTTATTTAGTTTTTTTGATATTTTAATGTTTTATCAGAAAGTAAACTAAGGTCTTTTTTTTGTTTGTTTGTGTTTTTTTTAAGTGGTTGAATAAATTGGCTGTACTGGTTTCTCATGACGGTGTAACAGGCCACCCCAGAATTAAGAAGTATGAAACAATAATAATTGTTACATGCTTAAGGAATGTGTGGGTCAAGAATTCAGGCAAAGCAGGCCAATGATGACCTTTCCTCTTCCATAATGATTAGGCTTCTAGCATGGAAGACTCAGATGGCTGAGTGTGACTCATAGCTGGAGGGTGGCATTGCGTGGAGGTTTCCTCTGTCACCTGTTAGTTGCCTTGGCTTGGCCACCTTCAAGTCTGGGCTCAGCTGAGACTCTTGACTGCAGCACCTATATACAACTTTCCCATAGGTGTTCCATTTCACCATGGCAGTCAAGGTCATTTGCATTTCTGATACAGTGATCCCAAAATTGTTCCAGTGAGTAACATGGAAGCCAAACAACCTTTAACTATAAAGCCTTGGAAACCATATAGTGTTGTCTCTTTCATACTTTATTGATTGAAGCTGACACAAAGCTTGACTAGATGACTATATTCAGTAGTAGACAACATGAATCTCATTTCCAGATACAAGCAGTACTTGTTAATTTGGAGCACTACTATAAAACGCATATATGATTTCTACTCAACACTTCCAGAAAGGATGTGATTCATCCTTTGAGGTTGAAATAATATTTTGGTGCCGTGCTGAATGGTCATGCTGTCTGGAGGCCAAGTAAATACTAACACACAAGGTAACTGGCAGAATCAGGTAAGAATGTAATTGAAAGCACGAGCATAGGAATTCTATTGATGATAATAATAGATAATTCAACTGTCCAAATATATATAAGCCATTATTAAGTCTATGTTTAAATTAGAATGAATATGATATCTAATACTACCCAATTTTGTACATTCTCTGTTTTGATTTGAAAGAAAGATATCCCTGCAGAAAAGAGCACATTAAAAATCTAGTCACCTCACTTTTACTTGAAACTAATTCTTGTGTTGTAGAGAACAAAATCCGGATACATAGAATGTCTTAATGGGTTGGCTCTACTTTAAGTGTGATTTTTATATGTTAGCTCTTCATTTGCTTCTGGGTGGAATCTTACTGGGCCAAATTGGCTATTAATTTAAGGTTACATGCATTGGTGACAAAGTATTTTCTTTGTAATGGTCAGAATATCATAAAGTATTCACTCTATATATCCAATTAGCTGACATTTACAGGGTGAATTTAGCAAACATATACAAGCCAGTTTGGTGGGCAAAAGAGGACAAGAATCCACAGTTAGCCAGCATGACTTGCCATAGGAATATGTTTTATGAAACCAGAATTTTTGAAATAGAGTATCAGATCTACAATAGTAAAACAGCTATGGTATTCCATAGCTTCATTTAAAGTCTTTAATACTATCTAGAAAAGAAAAGAGAAAAAGAATTTCTTGTAGGTGTCTTATAAAATTCTTTAGATACTTAGTGATCACATGTAATGTTTAAAATATTTAAGACATGTTGAAAGGAACATTTTGAAAGACTTAAGATGATTACCTTTCATAATTCACCAAGTACTTGCAGGATTTGGTTTTTAACAAGCAAGGCTGGTTGTGATTTATGAAGTGCCAAAAAGCCACCTGAAAAAAATCTACTTGAAATTCTGTTTCATTTTAAAGAGGCCTAAAATACTGTTTTATAAAAAAAAAGTAAAAGATAAAAACATAAATGCTTTTGGTTTAATATTTCACATGCCAAATTGAGCCTGAACCTCATTTTTACGGCTGTTTTGTGAGCCTTTAAACTAGTGATTTATAATGGAAAGAGTGACACAATCTTAATTATAACATGATGTACCAGGTATTATAATGAGCAAAGATATTTTACTCAAAAATGTGTAGCTTTTAACTGTTACTGAAATGTTGTTTTCATTATGATCCAGTTCTCACCTATGTCTCGATTCCAGTCTACCACATTTCTTCTTATAAGCTATGATCATCCTTTTAAGTTTCTTTTTCCCTGTTGTGAAAATGCAGCAGCAAACTGTTCCTAGAATCATGAGCCTTCCATTCTAACTGTAAAATGACAGCAAAGCATCATTTGAGAGTACCTGCATCACATGCATAATTCATTTATAAAGCTATCAAATAATAATTACTTATAAGTATAGATTTCAATTTCCAGTATTAGGCTCTGGCTTAACATTAGTATTCTCTACAAATGAATGTCTGTCATCTACTAAGTTTCACTAAGGAGGCATAAAACTCTAAAGAGTCATACATTTCTGAGGACCTTATAAATACTGAGGAGAGGAAAATAGGAAAGAACACCGCAATTTAAAGTAGAAGAGGTTCTCCTTCTGGCCAGACTATGTCTAGAGCATCTAGAACACAGAGGAAACAGAGAGTGTACGTCTTTTGTGTGGTCTGTGCCTGTTCAATGTGTGTGTATGTGTGTTTGTGCATATGTGTTTGCACATGTGCAAACATATGTGTGATTAAAAGCTTATTCCATAAGGCACAAGTAGGATCTTAGTCAATCAAAAAATGAGCACAAGTGTGAAAGACAGTGATGAGAAAGTGTGTTATGGAATTATCAATGTTACCTTCCCTCAACTATACATGATTCATCACAGTAATGCACTTCCTATACAATGAGAACAATTTCATTTTAATGAAAAATGATTTTCTGTTCCTATAACTCAAAAAATAGAAATAATTTTATAAAATGCTATGGTGTGAAGGTAGTACTTTTGAATTCCGCAGAATAAATCATTAAAAACAATACTGTATGTGTATAATACAGTAATCGCCTATGTGCCATTCTGAAATATAAATAAAAATACTGCATGGTGAAACAATGATAAAATACAAACATTAAAAAAACAGATGAATTCGTACATGTATAACAACTCCAGCAATCAGAAGCATATTCAGTAAAATGATAATAATTTCACAAATATTTTTCCACTCTGTTTGGAGAGCAACTTTCATTGACAATATTAATTTCTATTCAGTGTTTTAAGTCACTTTGCACACATTATTTAACTGCATACCCACGTTATTTAAGTGCAACTGAAAGCAATTATAAAATATTGTATAATAAAAATATACAAATATTTATAATGCATCCTATTATTAAAGTCAATAACTAAACAATGGACACATTATGGGCAGTTTGAATATAGCTGGTTTTCAATAGGCGGGCCTCTAATTAGGTCAGGAATAGAGAAAATGTGGGAAAATCAAATAGCTCATGTGAGCAATTTTTAATTCACAGAAAAGATTCCTAATTACTGATTAGCATACGGAAATTGCAAAATGCATTGTTCAAATCCTTGGAAAATTTGATAGAAAATATTCACTGATTTATTATAAATAAAAACTGGATAGTCACGCTTTGTAATTTTCCCTGTTCACTTCACTTTCTGTTCTTCCACATTTCCACTTCAAATAATAATATATTGTGATGAATTTTTATCTTTTTAACAGAGTCATTTTAAATCTCTACTCTGAGATTTAAAATAGTGGTGAGAAGCAATAGAGATAAAAACTGAATTTAAATACTTAGGGTAATCTCTATCATTGAGAAGTCATTTAACTACATGAGGTTATAGATATGTTAACTAATTTCATTGTGGTAACAGTTTCTGACTATATATGCACATCAAGCAAAAATAAATAAATAAATAAATTCATAAATAAAATTATGCCAAAAAGTAGATAGCTCAAAATACACTGATGTTTCTCTGAAAACATACTCCAACAGCAATGCAAAAACTTTAATCAGTGAAAAAGTCACACCTTTAAAGCTCAATGGCATTCTCCATACTAGATGGTAAATTAGTAAGGCCACGTCAATGCTGTACATTCACCTTGTGACCTATGACTATGATTTGTTTTTCTCTCTCCTAGTCCTGGGGGTTCAGAGCACTCAGAGGAGCACTCTCACTTGGATCCTCCCTGTCAGGGGGCAGCTGGGATTGGCTGGAGGTCTAAGATGGCACAGTCACCCAGTTGCCAGTGGATGTGAGGTTGGCTGGGCATTTAGCTGAAGCAACTAACTAAATTACCTATCTGTGGTCTCTCCGTGTCACTGGAACTTCTCACAGCATGAAACCTGGTTTCCAAAAGCTACCACTGCAATGGACAGAACCTACTGGAAGCTGCCAGTCTTCATAGCCTGGACCTGGAATTTGGCATGGCCTCTCTTTTCTCATATTCCACTCTGGATCTTCCCTGACTCAAGCAGAAAGGAAAGAACCTTCCCTGAAGAGAAAGAGCCTGAATTACCCATCTTTTGTCACCACCTTATAGATTCTCAGATACACTTTTAACTGCAAACACTGCTCTGCTGATAAGTTCCACACACCGTCCCACGTGATTTTGCAACAACCTGACAACAACTCTCTGTGAATCCCTCACTTTCTGTCTTAAGTGTCTCTTTTTTCTATTTCAACTTTTGCTTTTTCTATTAGTACGTATCTTCATACATAATGGTTACATTTCTTGTGGGGAGTTGGTACCTGAACATAACACATCTTATTTCTTAATCCCTTCCTTTCTCCCCAAGATCTCTTGGTCCACTTCCCTTTTGCAAAAGATCTATCTCCCTGTTTTAAATCTTCTGTCTTTTCTTCTGTTTTTTTTTTCTTTTTTTTTTTTGTGGGGGGTTTCTCATAAAGAGAAACCATGTGTTACTTAAGCTTGTGTGTCTGATTTATTTCATTTAATATTATGGTCTCAAGGTGCATCCATTTTCTCACAAATGACTCAGGTTTGTTCTTCTTTATGGCAGAGTAGTACTCCACTGGGTATAAATGCAACACTTTATGTATTCATCTGTTGATGGACACATAGGCCACTTATAAGATCTAGCTGTTATGAATTGTGCTGCTATAAATATGGGTACACATATAACACTGTACTATGATAGTTTAGGGTGATACCTAGCTGGGGAATAGCTGGGTTGAATGGAATTTCTGTTTTTATTTTTTTGAGGAGTTAAGCTTTTGTGGAACTGCTATAAGGAAGGCCCATGAGAAGGGAAGGGGTACAGTCAACCGGAGCCCATATTCAAAGTGGCCAGGATAGTTAATACACTGCAGTGGGTCAGAGGACTAAGTAGATGACTGCAACCCCCAGGCAGATGGCTCTGCGATGCATATCACAGACTCTCAGAGCATCACATGGGACTGAGGAACCAATCACTTAATTGCATGGTGGATAGAGATAGTGATCACAGCGTCAAGTCAAAGACAGAAGGTTAAAGTGATATATCTAAATAAGACAGCATGATGCTATGAACTGCATTCTGCCCCCTCAAAATTTATGCCAAAGACCTAATTCCTAAGGTGATTATCTGGAATAAGGAAGAAATTAAAATCAAAAGACAATTTAAGCTTTCAACCTGCTCTGATAGGAATTGTGTCCTTATTATAAGAGACACTAGAGTAATTTCTTTCCTCTCTCCTTTCTCTGTCTCTTCCTTTCTCTGCCATGTGGTGACACAGTCAGAATACATCAACCTGCAAACCTGAAAGACAGGCTTTATCAAATGCTGAATTTACTGACATCCTGATCTTGGACTCTCAACCTTCATGTATGCTCCTTGAGGCCTCCCCACTTCCACTCCATATTATTACGGAAGCCTAGCAGTTTCTGAAACAAAGAATAAGTGTGTTATTGAAAAACCATTTGATAAGGACATCACAGGTGTGGTTTGTGGATTTGATCAGCCACATCAGAAACAAAAGCCAGAAAGAGAGATGGGGTTATAGCAGCAGGGACAAAGCCAGGTGTAAGTAATTGAAACAGAGAAAACAAGGTAGAATGAAGCAAGGATGTTGAACTTCTCACGGTATACAGAATGGGACCATGAAGCTATTGGACTGTAAAAGCATGCTATTCCTCAAGAAAAAAGGAAGGGCAATGGCCAAAGAAAACAGATTATCAGGGCTGCCAACCCCACCTACAGAGAGGAAAAGTCTCTTTCTTCCTCAATTTTAGAATGTGGGGCCCTAGCTAAGACCCAGGGTATGTGTAGCACCCCGGCGTTAAGGGGTACAACTGCCCCAGGGCAGTGGGGCTGATGCTGCCACTCCAGTGGGTGTGGTAAGCTGGAAATCAAGCCAAAGAAAATGCTTTTGTGCCCCAAGACTTAAAAGTTTGTTTTGGAACAAGTTGAGAATTTTGTAGCTTTTGGAGTGGAATGCATGCATCTTGTATTTGAGAAGGTCATGAATCTTGGGGGCCTGGGATAAAAAAATATGGACTGAATTTGTCCCTGCCAAAATTCATAAATTGAAGCCCTCACACCAATACTACTACATATAGAATAGGAAGTAAGGAAGGCTATGAGGAGTCAGGAGGTTAGGGCTCTAATCTGAAGGAAAAAGTGTTCTTACAATAAGAGGCGACAGAGAGCTTGCTTTCTTTCTCTATCCATGATGCAAGAACACAGCAAGAAAGCAGAATCTGAAAGTCGGGAAGGGAGCTTCCAGCAGACAGGTCTTGTCTTGGACTCCTTAGCCTCCAAAAATATGACAAAATAACTCTTATTTTCTTATAAGCCACCTAATTTGTGACGTTTTATTATGGAAGTGTTAAGAGAAATCAGAAACATGAGTAAGTGGTCTGGTTTAAATAAGTGATCTGAAGATATTTTATCTTAAATTAAAATCTCTGCCTCTGTAAAAAATTTTGTTGATTCCCTTTAGATTGGTGGAATGAGTTGGTGTATTTCTTAAAGGAGTGCAGTATTAAGATATTTTTTGAGGGGAGGGATCTCAATGTGACATAGGACCTGAAATTAAGTCCTCCTTTGCAGATATACAAGTAGAACTTCAAATATTTCTAAGTCATTCAAAAGCTTCCATGAAATCATTCACATTTTACCCTTTGGAGTACGCTATTTGATTTTTATCCCTCACCAGGACTGATATCTCTCATTCAACTATACTAATGTCATGCTTCCTAGGATATGATAGGATATGTAACATTTAATCATGGAGCAGAGCTAAATGAGAATGATCAATCTATTGAAACTGCTGACATACTATAAAGTAAAACCATTCCTTAACTCATTTGTAATATATTTACTAAAATGGTTTTTTTTCTAGTATTTCACAGAACATTACTATTCTTAAAATTTTTATATAAGAATGTATCTCCCTCAAATCCCAGATAGAGTTCACATTAGTAGTGCTTGTCTGTAGAACTCTATCATTTCCAAGTAGTAAGTTTGACATATATTGGTGGTCATTATTAGCAACTCAACTTTACATAGTCAGTAAAAGTGCATGAAACCACACAAATCCAATGCCTTACTTTACATCTGAATAATCCCACGTTGGGTGTGGGAGGTATGACCAAGGACATAGTACTAGTGAATGAGTGTCAGAAATAACCTAGGTATGTTAGATTTCAGTGAGATTTGCACTGCACCACTCACTATTTCTCCATCTCTTTGTTTTAATTATATGTGGTGTGTGTGTGCAAATAGCTATGCAATTGTAGCATTAACTTTGTGTGGAATTCCCCTTCTGGGTTTCCTATAGTGTCTTAGTAACTTGCTCACTGCAAGTTGTGCATTGTGCATTGTGCATTGGCAAGCACGAGGTCCTGAGTTCGACTCCTGGTACCTGCATATAAAAATAAAATAAAAAATAAAAAATAAACACAAAGCAAATTCAAACCTTAGAAGAATTAGGTTTATGTGTAAAAGAAGTGAATTTGCAAATAGTTTTTTGTAATTGTATTCCCTTCCCTCTATCAAGCCATTTTCTAAAACAATCTAGAAAACTAAATATTTTTGAAGGAATCCAATAAACCATATTCTAAATGTATAAATACTTGATCGTGGCTAGCTGGTATTGTGAAGCAGAAAGTAGAGTTGTGTTGAGTTGTGTACTGTTGAATCGGGTCTTCTGGAAGTGTTGCATTTTTATGAAGTCTTCAGAAGTAGTTATCAAAAACACCCAGCACATCAGTGAAACCTACCTTGCCTCAGGTGTGCCAATCTGAACACCAAACTACTTCTCCTTTGATTACTGTTAAAATGACTTCTAATTTCAAATACAAAAAATCAAAAAGGAAAAGTAGAAGAATTTTACCATATTATCACTTTACACCTAGTCTACAAGTAAAGATCTGTGGTAAATATCACATTTTAGATATTACCAAAACTTGTTCCACCAGTCAGCTATCTCATTGATATCAATCATAAAAGTTCACAGCTTTTTCATTTCAGGTTCCAAGTTTAAGCTGCTAAAAATAATATCACCATCACCAATAAGGAAAAGAGATTATAAAAAGTGAATGTGTCAAATTCATGTAAATACTAAAAGTGCTTGAAAATCTTTGAAACAGTGTCCATAAATTTCTTCCATATCCTTTAACAGAGATCCTCAGTGTAATTTTTCTTCATTCATGTTTTTATATTTACCTAAAACTTTTCAAGAAACAAATACAAAAAATATAAAATACTAACTTTATAATATAATGGTAAAATATCAATTATATTTTAATGTTATAATTATATTCACAAAGTATTTTAATTAGTACTTGTTATTTATAACTCTGTCTCCTCAAATTTAAACAATCTGTTTTCATAGAGATTGCAGATTATTGTTTATAAGACAATTACTAATTTTATCATGTTAAGATCTCATGTGTTGGGCCGGTGAGATGGCTCAGCGGCTTAAGCGCCTGCCTGGCAAGCGCGAGGGCCCGAGTTCGACTCCTGGAACCCGCATACAAAAAAGGGGCCGGTGATATCGCTCAGTGGCACGGGCACCTCCTGGCGCACAAGGTCCTGAGGTCGACCCCCCGGTACCCACAAAAAAAAAAAAAAGATCTCATGTGTTAGGTCTTTAAAGTCACTTAAGATTAATGACTAATACTTGATGATGTATTTAAAGTATATTTATTTCATCTGAGAGGTACTTAATCTTTTTCCCAAGGTTCACAGCTCTCCATTAAGATTTGTTTCTGAAGTAAGGTGGGTTTTATTTTATTCTACCAGAATAAACACATAACAACTCTTGGTAGGTTAGGTCAGGGGAGATTCTACTGAATCAATGCTACCAAGAAATCTTAAAAGTCAATAGAGGAGAAAGAAAGAAAGAAAGAAAGAAAGAAAGAAAGAAAGAAAGAAAGAAAGAAAGAAAGAAAGAAAGAGAAAGACAGAAGAAAGAGAAAGAAAGAAGAGAAAAGACAGAAAGAAGAAAGAGAAAGAAAGAAAAAGAAAAAGAAAGGAAGAGAAAGGAAGAAAAAAGAGAAAAAATGACCTCATACTTAAAATACATCACAAAGAACAAAAGCACTACACCAGTATTCTTTTGGTCTGTGTCTATCTCTTCTTAAGGGGACTTATCCCCTTTTCAGAAGCCAGTTGAATGTCATTAGAGCAAACACCAGAAGTTAACTCATTTATTTAATGCTGATTTTTCTTTTTTTTTTTTTTTTTTGTGGGTACCGGGGGTCGACCTCAGGACCTCGCGTGCCAGCAGGCGCCCGTGCCACTGAGCGATATCACTGGCCCCTTTTTTCATATGTGGGTTCCGGGAGTCGAACTTAAGCCCTCACGCTTGCCAGGCAGGTGCTTACGCCACTGAGCCATCTCACCGGCCCTAATGCTAATTTTTCACATCAGTTAATTTTATCTTTGAAATAAAACATATGCAGTCTTTTTGAGAAGTATTGAATGCTTTTGAATATCTATTTTCATGTATTTATTTTGTGTACTGAAATACTAATTAACATTAAAATGTTAAAGTTATAATTCTAAAGGCTTTGTTAAGATGTCTCCTTTATTTTGTGTATACATGAAATTATCTTGACATTAATGTGTCCCAGTACTTCAATAAAATATTTTAGCTGAGCTCCCAATTTTAGCTGTCAATGCTTAAATTCCTTCCCAAATCTTAAAACTCATTGAAGTAACTTCTAAATAACATTTTCTTTCCTTGCTGTGTCCAGTTTTCAGTTTTCAATCTCAACTTCTTTTCTACTTTTCTGGGCAGAGACTTATTTTAATCTTTTCAAATACTGTTGCTTCCACCAAATCTCCAATTCTTGATTCATTTACCATCAATGCAAGAATTAGCTCCTTAGTTTACAAGGTCATAAGTTTCTTGAGATTTAGGTCCACTTTGTTAAGTGGAAAAACGTTAAAAGAGCTTCAAAAATAAATGTAGTCATTGCTTATTAGTAGTAATTTCTATTAAGATTATTGCTTTTGTATATAATCATTTATATTTTAATGTCTGAAAACAGAGTTCAAAAATTATATTTCAGAATGAAGACTAATGAATAACGTAACTCCATAAGAACAATGGTTTGAATCTTCTTTGTATAATAACTCTTTGAAATATGTTTGGGAAGGCAAGATCTAAAATAAGTCACCAAGTTATCCCCCGGTTAAGGAGAACAATTAGGATAGACAGCAAATCATATTATCCAAACTCATGCTTCTATCTTAGGAAAGGTTTAACTTTCTAATATTTCTCTGTGAAGTCAAATGCATTTGTTTATTTTGGAAGAAAAACATTTTCCTCAGTCTGAATTTCACCCCAGAATCCCTTTGGAAAATTATGGGATCAGCATGATACATTCTTGGTAATTGAAACACAATCCATAGCTGGCATATTTGAGGTTTGGGTTACATCCAAGTTTCAATAGTGGCCCTTGAGGTGGGCCATGCACTCATTTGTTTAGAGCCTTGATTATTTTGATGGCTAATAGCAACGTGTTATGCAGAACTATTGGGTGTAGGTGGTTTTGTCTAGAGTTGGCACTAATTGGCAGGAGGAAAAGGATTCCAGAAATTACAGGGATTTTTTAATCGATGTGGAACATTTATAAAAAGAACACAATTTTCTGCACTTGAAAAGTGATCCCTCTTAACCAGCTCTATAGCAAAAAGTACAGCAGGTAGTAAAAAATACAAAATTATGTTTGATGAATGAGACTAACTTAGCACATATGTTATAATAGTATAATCAATTTTATGTTGCATTACTGCAACCATGGAAGTGTGTGCATAGGGCTTTAAGGCTGTGTTTCAATGAATATTTTTACAACTTTTCCTTAACATATGTCTTCTTACCTTGTTGGCTTTTTGAGCAAAGGAAGAGAGATCTACATGTCCCTGCTTGCTCTGTTTCACTCTGTGGTGCCATTGTAGGTCATGACCCAGCAAGAAGCCTCTTATCTGACACCAAGCAGGTGCTGGAACAGTGCTATTGAACTTCTAGAGCCACGAGCTAAATAAATCTTCTTCATAAATTACCCAGCTCGTGGTACTCAGCAATAGCAACAGGAAATGAACAAAACGGTTCTAATATCAAAATCTGTAATTTATGTTATGACGTATCTGCTCGATTTCCTTGAAGTTTTTCTCAAATAAATAACACAGATGTTTCTTATTTTAACTATCCAATATTGTTTGTTTGTTTTTATAGACATACAGGTTTCTTTCATTTGTCCAGGTATTTCTAGTGAGCTATGTTTTGCTCCATTAATACTTATTTATACGTTCAGAATGATTTCTACATTAAAATATTAATATACTGTCAAGTTTATTTTGCAAATGCAATTAAACATTTCATTTCCTCAAGGCAGTAATGTAGGTCAAATTTTCTGAAGAAAATATTTTTTATTACTTAAAAAGTGTTCATACATATTTTCGAGAATAATTGACCTCTTAAAGCAACCATGGAGAAGATATATAATTTCAAAAATTCAATTTCATTAAATCAAAAATTTCCCAATGTTAATCTTCATTTGGAATTTTTGAGGATGACCTAAGACTTCAAGTGGGAAGCACATAATGTTTGAAAATTTTATTTGCATGCTCCAAAGATATTTGACAACAAAATTAATTGAAAAAATTGTAAATATTGTCACAAAAATTTAGTATTTAAAAATGCTTGCATTGTAATCTTTCATGCCAAAACAAAATTGCACAATCTTGGCATATTCCTAGTCCTAAATCAAGTCTTGTGAAAACAATGATCAACTATGTATTATAGTAGGTTTTGTCAACATAATGAGAAATAAGTTGAAAACTGTAACCTTTCTGCCAGCTCATGTTGCTAAATATTTGCCTTTTTTGGTTGATTTTTTACTCTTCTGGCTTTAATGTCTTATTAGGACTTGACATGAGTAAAAAATCAGACCTACCAAATAGTTTTAAATATACAAAACATTAACTAGCCAGTTACTTAGGAATATTGTTAAAGATTCTATACCTCTATATAGAATATATTAAAGATTGCCCTTAATGTACTATATTGGAACAACAATTAGAAACTAAAATGCTTAGTTAAGTTTAAAAAAAATCACATGGGATTATAAAATAACTGGATTTTTCTTTTAGTAGAAGTAATCTAATCATTTTTCTGATATTAGTCATATTTAAAATACAAACATTCATTTTAAAATGTAAGGATTACAAAATTATGTTATTCATATAAATTAGGAGATTGCCTTGTTCCCAATCTTAGGTGAAATATTCTATATTCTATTTTTTATATTCTATTGTTTAATATAATATGAACTGTAGACTTTCTATATATGTTCACTATGCGGTTGAAAAATACCCCTTAATTCCTACTTTTATGAGATTATAGATCATAAATGGATGCATTTTTTGTGTCAACTGACATGATTCTGTAACTTTTTTCTTTACCCTGTTTATGTGGTGGATAATATTCATTGATTTCTAATGTTTTTATATTTATTTTTATTAGTACATGCTTGTGATACATAATAAGTACATTCATTGTGGGGAGTTAATACATATACATGTATATATTGCATCTTAGTTCCTTTTAATTCCCCTTCCACTGACTTCTATCTCTTTCCTTTCATCCATAGATCCCCTTTCCTTCTGTAAAACGTCCATCTCATTTTACCTATCATCTACCTTTTATTTTGTTCTGAAATTACTTATACTTTGGGTTTCTCATATAAAAGAAACCATGTCATATTTAGCCATCTGTGTTTGATTCATTTCTCTTAGAATTATGGTCTCAAGGTGCATCCATTTTCCTACAAAGATTCAAATTTATCATTCTTATTGCTGATTAGAATTCCATAGAACATTTATACCGAATTCTTTTTATCCTTTCATCCGTTGATGTACATATAAGGAATTTCCAATATTTAGCTATTGGGAGTTGTGTTGCAACAAACATGGTATGCACGTCATTTTAATACACTATCTTTAAGTATTTTGCAAAGATATATAGAAGAGGTATATCTGGGTCAAATGGAATTTCTAATTTTAGTTTTTTGAGAAATCACCATACTGATTTCCATAGTAGTTGTAGTAGTCTATATTCCAACTAACAAAATAGAAGGGTTCTCTTTTTTTATTCACAACAATGTCCACATTTGTTGTTTTTTGAGTTCTTGGTGATACCCATTCTTTCTGGAGTAAGATAGAATCTCAGTTTCATTTTGAATTTCTCTAGTGGACAAAGATGGTGAGTAATTTTTATATACTTATTAGTCATTTGTACTTCTTCTGAGAAGTGTCTATTCAATTCAATTGCCCTTCTATTGACTGGATCTTTAATTTTGGCACTCTAATTTTTTTGTGCTCTTTAGATATAGTAGATATTAGTCCTGTAATGAGTAACTGGTAAAATTTTTTCTCAATTTATAGGTTTTCTCATCGCTATGTGGTGCAGAAGTTTTTCTGTTGTTGTTCTTGATTCTTGGTGTTATTTCTTGTGCAATTCAGGCTCTATTCAGAAACTTCTTGCTTGTGTCTCTATCTTCAAGAGCTTTACTTATTTTATCTTGCAGCAGATACAGTGTTTCTGTCTTTACACCTAGGTCTTTGGTCCATTTTTATTTTATTTTAGTATAAGGTGAAAGATGTGGGTCTAGATTCATTCATTTTTCTCCATGTGGATAACTAGTTTTCCCAGTACTATTTGTTAAAGAGAGGCTATCTTTTCTCCATTGTACGCTTTTGTAAAAGATCATATGGCTGAACGTGCCTGAGATTATTTCTTCATCCTCTATTCCATTCTACTGAGCCACTTACCTGTTTTTGTGCTAGTGTCGTGCTGCTTCCATCACTGTACATTATAATATAAACTGAAATCATGGGTTGTGAAACCCCCTTTTTTGCTCTTGTTGCCCAGGAATGCTTTTGCTAATTTGGGTCTCTTCTAGTTCCATATAAATTTAAGGATTAGTCTTTGTAGTGTTGTAAAGAATGCTGTTGGTGTTTTGATTGGGATCGCATTAAATCCGTGTATCATTTTCGGTTATGGTCATTTTCATATACTGGTTCTTCTTATTGAGAAGCAGGGGAGGTCTTTCCATTATCTGATGATGTCTTCAATCTCTTTTTTCAAGATATTATAGTTTCTGTTATAGAGCTCTTTCGCTTGCTTAGGTTGATTTTTGAGGATTTATTTTTTTTTAGGCTAGGGTGAAGGGATTGTTCTCCTAATTTCTTCCTCTCCACCTTGCCAACATGACCAGCCTCCACCTGGCATAGTTACAGGTCATGTTGGAAGGGGAGGTATCTACACTTTCTGTTCCTATTGGGAATCTGGATGTGGGTCTAGGAAAAATCAGTGTGAGCCCCATGCCTGGCCATATTCATCATACATCATGGTGCATTCAATGAGTGATTTGGCAGTTGGTTCTTACAACAGATCCAGGTCTCAGGTACATCATCTGGGAGGTTTCGATCCCTTGAAAATCATCCTGTTCATTGAGTTGAGTTGACAGGCCTGCAGAAAGTGGTGACTTTTTCCTTACATTGGCAGGAGGTCTGCATTTTATTTTTCTCTAAGCCCAAGAAATCCAATTACCAACCTTGAAAGTAGGTGTAAAAGGCCCAGTGGTGAAACCCACATCTTTTAGCCATCAGATACACACATACAGGCTTATAGCCCTTGTAAAAGTTCTATTGCTAAGATTTTCCTAAACCACTTTTACACTGACCACTTTTTCACTGTGGTCCCTTAAGTGCTTTATCATTTCCATAGAATTTATGAATGGACTATATGCAAAGAAAAACTTCTTTGTCATTCTGTTCCACTAGGAGAACTACATATGTTCCTTTAAACTATTTCACCACAAAAATATTTTTAGATTTGCCACAAAATTCTCTTGGACATTTCTGTTTTATTTGCTCTTATCTACTGAGCTATATTACAATAATATTCAAAGTAGTGCTATTTACAAGATGATCCAGAAACTGGAAACAATCTATCATGAAAATATTCAGGGAAGTTTTCTAAAATAATAACTGTTTTTAATGGAACTGAATACAAATATGAACCCTCCCCTGTCTAGTTGTCAATAGCAGAGTGGGGAACAGTCACATTTTATTTATAATTCATTTTATAATTTTTTATTGAGAACCTAGAAAATGTCAGAGTCTAGGATTTGAGAATAGACAAGTAAACATAGTTACATCACATGCAGCTTATATTCTAGGGGAAAAGAAATGGAAAATCTATGTGTTTTTACTACCTGAGCAATGTTTCAAAACATACTCTTATTTGTATACATTCGTGTGTAATACACAGAAGATTTGCTTTCAATTAATCAATGATGTTCCCTAAAATGAGAGATTTCCAATCCTAACCTGGAGTTACTGATTGAGAATTTCCATGAGTAGGCCTTGAAATATCATGTTATAAATTATCACGATAATTCCGTATCCTGATGTTATTTGGATGCTCTGGACTGAAAAATGTAGAGAACAGCAACTGAGCCCCAGAGAATGATTGTAACAAATCAGGTATAGCTAATAGGTCTTGCACAAAATACCTTTCTAAGCTTTCACTCTAAAATCAGGAACAAGGGGCTGGTGAGATAGCTCAGTGGCATAAGCGCCTGCCTGGCAAGCGCAAGGTCCTGAGTTCGACCCCCGGTACTCACAAAAAAATAAAAAAAATAAAATAAAATAAAATCAGGAACAAGACGAGAATGTCCACTATCACCACTCCTATTCAATATAGTACTGGAAACATTAGCCAGAGCAATTAGACAAGAGAGTGAAATAAAAGGAATAATGATAGGAAAGAAAGAAGTGAAGTTATCATTATTCACAGATGTATGATACCCTACATAGAAGACTACAAAAAATTTCACCAAAAGACTTCTAGATTTAATAAGCAAATTCAGTAGCATAGCTGGATACAAAGTCAACACTCAAAAATCAATAACATTCCTGTACACAAACAACAAATTCACTGAGAGAGAAATTAGGGAAACCACACACTTCACAATAGCATCCAAAAAAATGAAATACCTAGGAATCAATCTAACAAAGGAAGTAAAAGATCTATACATTGAAAATTACAGTACACTGAAAAAGGAGATTGAAAAGGATATCAGAAAATGGAGATATATTCCTTGCTCATGGACAGTAATAACCAATGTAATGAAATGGCCATACATCCAAAATTGTTGTACAGATGCAATGCAATCCCAATCAAAATACCATTAGAATACCTCACAGAACTAGAGAAAATATTCCTAAAATTCATGTGGAACCAGAGGAGACCTAGAATAGCAAAAGAAATTCTGGGCAAGAAAGGCAAGTCAGGGGGCATCACAATTCCTGATCTGAAATTATACTACGAAGCTAGTGTGATAAAATCAGCATGGTATTGGCAAAAAACACAGACCTGAGGATCAGTGGAATGGAACAGAAGATGCAGACACAACAACAAACACACTCAGCCACATTATTTTGACAAAGGGGCCAAACATGTTCACTGGAAGAAAGATAGCCTCTTTAATAAATGGTGCTGGAAAAACTGGCTATCTACATGCTGAAGACTAAAACTAGACCCATGTCTATCACCATGCACTAAACTATCAAAATGGATCAAAGATCTAAATATTAAAACAGAAACACTGAATCTACTGCAAGACAAAGTAGGTAGAAATCTTGAAGACATAGGTATAGGCAGAAAGTTCATGAACAAAACCCAAACTGCAAGGGAAATACTTCAAAGAATCAACAACTGCGATCTCATCTTATTAAGAAGATTTTGCACATCAAAATAAATCACCAACAGAGTGAAAAGACAACCCATAGAGTGGGAAAAATTTTAACCAACTGTCCCTCAGATGAAGGACTTAAATCTAGAACATATAAAGAATTGAGAAAATTAGACCCCCAAAATTTAAAGACCCAATCCAAAAATGGGCATCTGAGATGAATATGCAATTCTCAGATGAAGAAATACAGATAGCAAATAAATATATGAAAAAATGTTCAACATCATTGGTCATTTGAGATATGCAAATTAAAACAACACTGAGATTCCATCTCACCCCAGAAAGATGGCTGTCATCAAGAAATCAATAATGAATGCTGGCAGGACTGTGGGGAAAAAGGAACATTTCTCCACTGTTGGTGGGAGTGTAGACTGGGGCAACCACTGTGGAAATCAATGTGGACATTCCTCAAAAAACTAGGATTAGAGGTCCCATTCAACCTAGCTATTCCCCTTCTGGGTATTTTCCCAGAAGAATTAAAAACATCATAACACAGCAATATATGTGCACCCATGTTTATAGCAGCACAATTTGTATAAGATAAATATTGGAAACAACCCAAATGCCCATCAACCAAGAAATGGATGAAAAAGATTTTTTTTATACAATGGAATACTACTGAGCTATAAAAAATGATCAATTTGAGACTTTTATAAGTAAATGGATGCAACTGAGACCATACTCATAAGTGAAATAAACCATCCTCATGTGTAAACATCGCATTGTCTTCCTAATGTAAGAAGCTGAAAGAGTAAATAAGATCCAAAATGTACAATAGATATTGTGAAATAGGAAGAAACTTTGCAAAAGGAAAGAGAAAATGGGATGGGGGAAAGGAGAAAATAAGGATTGAAAAGGAAAAGTAAATGTATATATATATATATGTATATATATATACAAGGTATATAAAGATATATAAATGTATATGTATATATATGTGTATATATATACAATATATATAAAGATATATAAATGTATATGTATATATATATACACGATATATACGAGATAAATGTGTATATATATATATACAAGATAGTTAAGATAGCTATACTACTAATTTCTATAAATCCATTGAAAAGAAAAATTTGCATTTATATAGTGTGATCAATTTTGCATGTCGATATCTTGAAATCTGAGGAACTGCTTTGAAGATAACAAGAAGCAATATACTAACCACTGTTACTTTCCTATTATCTTGTTTTGAGATTTTGTATCATTGTTTTTATTTTTTTCTCTTTGAAATTAAAATAGATTTCTATTCTAATTCATTTGTAGACTATACTGTAGTTAATGTTACTCTTTCCAATACAGTGACCAAAACTATTTCAGATAGGATCAGAATTTCTTTTACTTTGTAACATTTTTAATCTCTGGAAGATTTCTGAATGTAGTTACCCTCTTCCAAGAGAAAAGCTTTTCCACAGGAGAAACACTGTAGAACTTAGTATTTCCAACAGTATTAAGGAGTGTATTCAGGAATATATTATTGACAGCTGCATAGAATTTTGTAAAACCAGATTAATTAATGTAAATAAACTTGTTCATAAATTAATGTTCTTAGATTAAGTAGAATTGAAAAATACTGTAAAATTCAACTTAATAGTACATTGATTAAAGCATGAAAGGGAAGTAGAATTTGGATGGAAGTAGAATAATTTAATATATAAAATAAAATTTAATTAGCAATGAGTCATGAACTTCAGAGACTTAGTAAAAATGAAACATTAGATTAACTAAAATTGACTTAATCTCCTTTGTTAATAAATGGAGACAGTACATCAGACACATCAATTTATAATATAAATCCTATAAACATTTCTCTGTCTTAAATTAATTACAGCTGCAAAGTACAAATTGAACATATTAACACACCACCTAGGACCCTTTAGCAGGGCATCATTTATACTGGTGTTATGGAAAGATAAATTGACCTCGATGAATGGAAATTGGGCTACTATGCAATGTACTTATGGAGAACAATTCATGTGAACTAAAGTCAGCTTCAGAATCACTTTTTCCAAATTAGTGGAACAATTCTTAAGGAGAAACATGTTCACAAACTGCAGTGTACTCTAGTCATGAAAATGAACAACACCCCTTCCTAGGACCTATGAATAATCTGGGTATGTCTAGCAGGCAGTGGGTTTTATTAGAACTGATCATGTGTACTATATCATTTAATTCCTTCTGGTTTGCTTTTTCACATGAATTTGCAATTGTTGGGAGAATTCTAAGGGTGTCAAACACAGACATACACATATGTTTTTAAATGTAGTGATGTGGAAAATAACCGAGGGATATTAACGGCGAGATCAGACAGGGTGAGGCATTAACAGAGACTCTTCTGTGAGGGGCAAAACACATTTTAATGAACTATTCAAACATTATTTTCAGGTTTCTAAGGAAAGCATTTCCTTTTCCCACGTTTTATCTCCCAGTGTCACTTCAGTGGCTTTAAGTTCCTCTTTACAACATATCAAATGCCCTTGACGTTAAATTTAAGACCTACTCCCTCCTTTTGGATAAGATTAGGTTCAACAGCCCTGTCTATCCACCTTTTTTCTCACTACCAAACTTCATTCTTCCTTTTATCACACATTTACTCTAAAAAGACTACTTCTTTCAATCCGGGAAAGAAAACATTTTTTTTTTCCTAGTAAACTTTTCAAAATATTCTTGCAAATGTCGGGTGAATATGTATTACTGTACAAGTCAGTAGGTCAATGTTTTACAAGTTGAAAACAATTAAGAAACATGAAGTCATTAAAATTCTAAACGGATGTTTAAATGGATTTTTAAAAAGCACTGAAGCCTTTGCACATGTAACACATGCAGGAAGTGTGATCACCAAATACAGTGAATGTTTAATTTTAAAACTTTATTTCAATAAAAGGCACATTGTTATTAATCCCCCTCAAAATACTCCCACTGCCTTCACACATTTATCCCATCATTCTTGCCATTTTTGAAGCAGTTTTGGAAATCCTCTTTCACTGAGTGACATGATTGTTCAGTTGTGGCTGCCTTGATGTATTAAAATGATTAAAAATTTTTACCACTTGTGGAAGAGCTAAAAGTCATATGGTGCCAGATTCAGTGAATAAAAATGATGAGGACACATGATAATGTTTTTAGGAACCTCTCTTCTTCTTGAATAGCACTCAGCAACAACATTCATTGTATTTTTGATCACACCTTATAGAGACAAAAGAGGACTTCTAGAACTGCTTCAGAAAGTGGCAAAAATTAGAAGGATGGGGTAACAGTATTTGAAACAAGGGTATTTTGAAGGGAAATAATGACATTTATGTAGTAAATGTTTTTGTATTTAAACACATTTTCTATTAGTCCTTGTATATCAAAGTATATATCTAGATGTAGATATAAATATATTTAAATTACATTTTGAAATACTTTAAAACTTATAAAAATTATAGAAACAGTGAAACTGATAATCATGTTTTGAGTGTATATCTATAAAGATACAGATATTCCATTAATACACACACTGCCATGATGCATAAATTACCAAAGAAAAAAATGACAATGAAGAACATAGTGCTGGAAATGGTTGTTCTTTCTATGGCTCTAAATTGATGGTTTAAAAACTTTACTTGAGGGCCGGTGAGATGGCTCAGTGGCATAAGCGCCTGCCTTGCAAGCGCGAGGGTCTGAGTTCGACTCCCAGATCCCACATACGAAAAAAGGGGCCGGTGATATTGCTCAGCGGCACGGGTGCCTGTTGGCGTGCGAGGTCCTGAGGTCGACCCACCGGTACCCACAAAAAAAAAAAAAAAACTTTACTTGAGAAGTTTTATTTTCTACCTTTTGGTAATTGTTTTCCTTACAAAAATAGGGATTATTTATTTACTTATATATAATGCATATTTATATATTATATATTTATAAATTAATATAATATAATTGCATATTATATTTATATAAATGAGATAATATCATTGCATATTATATTACAGTATATGTATAAATATAGATTATATATTTTCATAAATTTATTATAAAGTTTCAACTGCCTGTGATCAGTATGAAGCTGGTAAATAATAAGCAATGAACAATGCTGTTTTAATGATATATTTAACTTATAGAATATGTGCATAGCCAATTTTTTTCTTTACATAAAATCCATATTAATTATGATTAAGTGTATGCACATTTTTGTATTTGATTTTAAATACTAACCGATCATTTCTACCCAAATTGTCTAATGTTATCAATATTAAAATTAAAATCAGAATACCTGACATGCTATCACATAGTTTGGGATAATATTGGCAAAGTCACTCAAGCTATAAAAGTTAGCAAGCACACTGATCAAGGTAATTATAAGTTTAAATTCTTCAAAGCTGTTGTAGTCAGGGTTTGCAAGAAAAACAATTTAATACAGGACACATGATTTATAGGATTATTTTATAGTAGTCACCCAAGAGTCAAATACAAAAAGAGTGCAGGAAATCTGTCCACACACTAAAGACCCAAAGAATCCAGCTGAGGGCCTGGATCCCATGGCAATGTCCTGCATGAGTACAGCTGAGGACCTAGAGCCCATGGCAATGCCCTTACTTACGAGTCCAACTGGAGGCCCAGAGCCCACAACAATGTCTCATGCAAGTCTGTTTCATGGGTCTGCACTGAAGGCCCAAAGGTCAGTGGTGGAAGCTAGAAAGTCTGTGCCAATGGGATAAAGGATCTGTGCCAGCAGGCTGAGGGATCTGCACCGGAGCCAGGAAGCGACACTCAAAGTAAGGACCGGAGCTCCCCCGAAGAGAACTGCAGCCATCCTCAGCGACAACAAGGTCCTGAGATCCTCCAATGGTGAGAACAGCCAGTTCCTATCAGGAAAGCCAGCATGACAAGCTCCTCCAGGAGAACCAACAGCACCACCTCTTCCTCTCCAGTTCTCCTTTTTATGCTGTTGGCAACAGTCCTCAGCTGGGCCCTCCACACCCAGCACCATGCTGATTCAGTTCAGCTGGGTGTTAAAAGTTAACACAGTTGTCAATCCACCACAAAAGCAAATATCATTTTTATCAATTTTAAGTAATAGGAAGCATCAAAAGGAAAAGTATAACCTTCTTACATTTTCAAATTCATGGTCCTGAGATAATGGTTCTAAATTATTGTGCTTATTTGATATGTATTAATTTAGGTTCTATAATTTGTCACTACATAAGTTTATTGTATATTTCAATGAAGATTAGGTCATATACATTTGAATTTGTCATTTGCTATTCATTATTTTTTTTGAAATGAAATATATCTTGGACATCTTCTCAAGTAAACATCTTAGTTTGAGAAGAGGTAGGAAAGAAAGGAATTTAAAACAGGTAGAGGGTGAGTCTGAATATATATACCCAGGTGAGGCATACATACACCAGTGTTTAGTGTAGATTAAAGTGTTAAAAATTCTAATTCTGAATGTACAGCATAGGGAATTACTAAAGTTGCACTCTAGAATACACTTCAAAAATAATACTTCATGTAGAAGATAATAAGCTACATTCATTAAAATGAATAAACCACATTAGTGATTTCTGAACATATTCCTAATAAAGCAGAAAAGTGAAAAGCAGCAATGATTACAAAACAAACTGTATTATTTTTATAAAATTTTAAATATGTAAAATAAATAGTAATACAGTGTTATTGATTGTTCATGGGTGCACGTGTGAACATGTACACATGTACACATACACATTAAAACACGGCATATGATGAAGAAGGTAGTTGATTCCCAAGTTTGTGTCGGCAAATAAACTTTACATCAACATACTGATAAAGAAGAAAATCAAGAAGTTCTTGGTAGATTTGTATGAAATCCAACATCAAAATGTATATTTACAATGTTTGTTCTTAAATTTGTAACAGTGAAAAAATCAGAGTTTCTTACGTGGATATTTGGTATTTTTCTTATGAATGAGAAAGAAGAATATTTTTATTGGAGGGAAAATAGTAGTTATTATTGATCATTTTGTATAACATATTTTTAAAAAGGTAAAATAAACATACATCAATTTTAAAACATAGTTTATCATCACAAATCCAAGTTCAGTCTCCCACACAAATTTATGCTGTTTCTTCTCTTCAAATAAAGAAATTAATTTAAAATAGCATTCTTTGCCAACAGTAACATTAAATGAGAAAAAGAAAACAATCAGATGGCTTTTATTCAAACAGCAAATAAGTTGTACTTGAAGTACTTGTTAAAAGCTATTTTAAAATTCTTTATTCATTTACCCAATTCTTATTTACATTTGCTTTTGAATATGAAACATAAAAGTATGTCTATTAGCATTGATTATATATGAAATTTCGGTTCAGATAATGGCACATATTTGTTTTGCATAAATTCCACCTATTCTTTCTTATTTTCTCTCAGGATGGAATGAGCCAAGAAGGATGAATATAGATACACAGAACACATGTTATTCATAACTTTTGTGGGTTAATAATGGTGGTCACAAATACAAACTCTTCCATCCTTTTAGCATGGCCTGAGTATCACTCGCTGGGAGGTTTACAGCAGAATGCATTCTGAGATTATCAGCTGTTCACTTTGAGTATCTCTGTTTTAATCTGTTATGAAAATTAGAGCCGCTATATCTTATTAGACATAAGCTCGTAGCAGGACTTCCTGAGGAGCAAGAAGGAGACCTATAAAGCATTTCAAAAGTTCATACTGGAAAGTCTGTTAAGTGGATGCTCATCATTCTGTTAAAATTCATATGAAACAAATAGTTTTTTCAGCTTTTTATTTTCTTGTTTTAGTGATGCTAGTCTAATTCTGACCTTTCAGTCACTTACTTACTAAGTATCCAGTTAGGGAACATGGAATAAAAAGCTTCTGATAAATACCAGGAATCAAAATATCACATAATATATCTGTTTCAGAAATAAAGCAAAGGCTGTCTGCCATCCAAAACGCTGGTAAACGATATTTCAGTTATAGCATGTGGCAGAGCTAAAAGGTAGTCAAACAGTAAGAGTTAATTTTTCATAGGCAATGCTAACACAGCTGTGATATATAGTGATATTTAGGTGAATATGAACCAGGTGATTTATATATCTGATAGAAGAAAAGATACCTGAAAACAGTAACTAATTGGAGAAAATAGCTTCAAATTTGGAACTTGATAGTCTTCTTGCAATAAAAATAAACATCAGCACATACTTTACTCCAAGTCACAGTTCATTGCTTATAGAGATTGCCAATTTAGATTCCTAAGTAAGCCAACTTTCCTTATGAGTGCGAACTTTCAAATTAAGTTTGCGTTGAGGTACATCTTATGAACAGAAAAATAAGTTTTCCATGTCAAAGAAGTTAATGTGGGCCCAAAGAGCTTACACACATACAAACATATCTGTTGGTGGTAATTCTTGCTAATTTTGTTCTCTGTAAATCAAGCCCATTGTTTCCTACTCACGTTGTAAACTTAGGATCTTTATTCCTTCATTGAATATTAATGTATGATTAAATGTTAATTAATTAATTTCCATTTAGCTAAGGAAAAGGAAGAAAAAATATGTGTGCTCGCAAGTAACACTGGTTTTATGTGCTTGGGTAGATTCAGGGTATGACTACTGGAGAAGGACACCACATTCCAAACAATGGCAGCTCTGTGGGGTACCCTGCTTCACTTGATCACTGACTGCCTCATGGAGAAAGTTCCGTGAAATCCTTTAAAGGTATTAGTAAAACCTCTGTGTGCAGAATGTCTATACCTACCAAATCAAGTACTCTGGGAATGGAACCCAGGAGTATATATTTTTCAAAGCTTTCTAAATCTGATACTTGCTCAAATTTGAAAACTACTATTTTGAAAAAAATCATAAAAAAACAACCAAAAAGTACCTTTCAGTGTTTTTTGGGTACCCGTTTATATCGAATATAGTAGGATATATAGTAGGGCATCTAAAGGACTCTAGATATTTATCTGTCTGTCCTACTCTATCTTACACCAAAATTGTGTTGGAATGGGTTTTCTGAAAACTTATTCTTGTTGTATTTCCTTTATTTTGAACATTTTCCACATTCTCATGCCTTCCATTTTCTTATCTTTATTTCCTTGCCCGTTCCAAATATCACCATATCAGTTTAGTCAGATTAATAGTTAAACCAGTAACTGTGGATCTTTTAGAAAAGCACAAATATTAGAGTTAGCTTGCTAAATAACCACCTCTTACTTAAGTACTCAATTTAATGCTATATCCCAGGGTCTTTCCTGAGGACCCTGACTACAATCAATTACTACACAGTAAGTATTGCCTAACAGATCAACTATTATTTTGTCTGTGTTATTGCTTTTTTAAATCTATAATTCTAGTTTGTTTTATTTTCTGGTTCCCCCATTTGTGCATAAACCCATGAATACAGAGCCCAGATATGATTTGTTCATAATTTTAGCACTAGTACAAAACCATAGGCATTGCATACAGAGTAGTCATTTAATAAATATTTATTAATTCAACATATATCATTTAAAGTTTCTCAAATAAAACAATTTATATAATCAAAACCTGTAGGGAGAGCCCAAACTAAATTAAAAGAAAAATTTGCATCTTTATATGTACTGAATACCAAATTATATTTTGAAAAAATTTCTTTTTTTTAACAATAAAGTATATTAACTTTTGAAGTGTTAAAGCAGAGGAATGGAGTTGCCAAAGTAAAATCCAACACTAAATAATTATCAAGTAATAAGTAAACAATAGAATTGTTGAAAAAAATTCTGAAGACTTATTCTTGATTAACCATAAAATAGATAAATCATTTTGGATATTACTACTTTTAAGAAAAATGAGCAATAATTTCCTTACAAATAACAAGATGATAATATAACTCTAATAAAAGAAAGAGATTCAAATAATTCTAAGAAAACTACACAGAGGGGCCGGTGAGATGGTTCAGTGGCATAAGCGCCTGCCTAGCAAGCACGAGGTCCTGAGTTTGACTGCCAGTACCCACATATGAAAAAAGGGCCGGTGATAATGCTCAGCGGCATGGGCGCCTGCTGGCACGCGAGGTCCTGAGGTCGACCCTTGGTACCCACAAAAAAAAAAAAAGAAAACTACACAGAGAAATGCACTCTATTAATCTAAAAATTCTATTTAAAATATATTGAAAATGTATTAATTAAATATACATAAACACCCAGTTTTCTGGGAATGTAGAGGTCCAATAGATGAGGAAAAGTTTAGAAAACTATTATTTCCCCTCTTTGGGATTTTGGCTTAATTGGTCTGAGTAAGGAAGATTGTGGGCACTGAGATTTATAAAATCCTTCTAAGTAATTAGAGTGGACATCCCAAGATGGGAACGTTGTTCTACAGCATATTAAAACAGTCCTAAAGAATATACTGAAGTGAGGCAGAATCAAGAATCAATCATCAGATCCATGTAGCAATATTGACTTTTTACATGATAATATATGGAAAGAACATTAAACAGTGCTTGGATATTTGACTTCAAACTTGTACATATCAAATTAGATCACCAAAATTTTACAAAATACAATTACGATTGTATTGACTATCCCAATATTAGATTAAAGAATTCACTGTCACAGGTTGTTAAAATGGAGTTCTTCACATCTCAGTTGTGACTGAAGCTCGTAACTGAGTAGTGGCCAAAGGTAGCTCCCATTTTAAAATGAGGGACTAAGATGGAACATGAATGCCAACTTTGCTAAAGTAGTAGCTGTAAACGAGGCTTGAGTTTCTTGGCTAATCAGTCTTCATCATGCATTATAAAATCTGACCTTTCAACTTTATACTCCCATCAAACCAAATAAAGACTGCTTCAAGAGAATGACTTCTGAAATAAGATGGTTTTTTGAGCACGGCTGGATTTCTTTGACATCCTTCTGGTGAGAAGCGGCTCTGTGTTTCCTTTCCAGAATCTGCATGGTTTCTTGATTGGTTTGCCAAAGAGTAGAGCAGAAGGAATGACATGAGAAGTTTAAGGTTAGCTCATGAAATTTCCTCCAGTTTCTATCATGTTTTCTGAAAGTATTCAGATGTAGAACTGTGAACAAAGTCCTCTGTTTGTAGGAGTCAGACATATGAGAAAAAAAAAAAAAGCAGTCCCAGAAGTGAACGCTACAGGCCCAACTGCTCCGGTTCCGGGTACAGGAGCCATCGGATTAATGCTTGCATTCATTTCTCTGCTCAAATGTTGTGGAGTCAGGAAAAGCCCTCTCCACTGTTGCCTGTCCAAGGACCTGACCTTAGAATCCAGGAATATTCTATTATTTTTCTTTTATGCCACTAAATTTGGGATGACTTATGATTCAAGACTGTATAACTGGAGCACAAAGTTTAAAATTCTAATTCCATTAGAATTTGAAGAAGTTAAAGAAGTATGGGATCAGTACTTAATTTACTGATGTGTAAAAGGAATTTAAACAGGTGTGGGTGTTATTTGTAGTGAGGATCCTTGTATGTACTGTCCATATAGGTCAGGTGTGGCTCCAGTGGGACTGATTGGACTTAAGGTATTCTAAGACAGGCCCCATGCAGTAATGGTTTTCTCTAGGTGCATGTTACCTGTGCATGAAACATGCTGGGGGTAAAATGTATGAAGCTATGTGGGAGGGTCATTGATGACTGGGAAGAAGCATTACTCATGCTAGGCAACTGCTGAGAGAAATTGAAAGCACAGATTTTCTCTGAGGAGCTCTGAAGGCAACAAAGGAGAGAAAGATTTAGCATTTAGATATCTACTGCATAGACAGCGATAGTACTGGGTTGCAAATGTGCCTGGAAAATTAAAATTGTTCTATTCCTTACCTTTCTTCCATATTTTTGCTATTTTACAATATAATGTACAGGGATCTGCACAACTTAGTGTATTAGAGAAGATAAAATTGAATAAAAGTATAAACTTTAACACTTGTTAATGCCTGGATTCATTTATTTATTACCTGGATTCAATAAATTATCATTTTAAACTATAAGAAATGTTTACCCTTAAGCAATATAAAATGGAAGACTTCAAAAGAAAAATGAACAAAGAAAAACACACATCTTAATTTGAGTTGCTATATCAAATGCCATAGATTGGATGACTTAAGCAACTAAAATTTGTCACATTTCTGAAGGCTGAAAGTTTGAGGTAAGGATGTCACCAGGGCCATGTTCTTAGTGAAGGTCTTCCTGGTTTATAGACGGTTTTTTGTGTCCTCATGGTGGCAAAAAAGCAACAAGAGATCAAGTTCTCTGTCTCTTATTCAAAGGGCATCAAAAGCTCTTATGAGGGCTGGTGAGATGGCTCAGCAGCTTAAGCGCCTGCCAAGCAAGCGCGAGGGCCCGAGTTCGACTCCCGGAACCCACATACGAAAAAGGGACTGGTGATATCGCTCAGCGGCACGGGCGCCTGCTGGCGCGCGAGGTCCTGAGGTCGACCCCCCGGTACCCACAAAAAAAAAAAAAAAGCTCTTATGAGAGCTCCACCCTTATGATCCAATCATCATGAAGGCCCCACCTCCACATACTATCATTTTGGGGTTAGCATTTAAATGCACAAATTTAGAAAGGTAGATATAAGAATTCAGTTCATAGCAGTGTAATTTCACAAAAAGAAAACATAGGCACTAAACTCCATTTATTTTTTGGTAGCATAATCATGTTAAGCAGTTTCAGAAAATCTGCTATTGATGTCCAGAAAGAATGTGTATGCCATGAATATTCAATGATTTGTTTTCCGGAGAATATTTGGTTATGTAAATAGACTTTAAATTTCTATGACAACTATACAACTTTTTTTTGTTTATTGCTTTTGTTTCATATTATTTATGAATTGAGTCGGTTTTTAGTCTCTTCCTAGTAAGTCAAAAATATGTTGTTTTAATCGATTCTTTGAAATATTTTTTATTCAATAAAAGGAATTGTTTACTCTATCTTTAAATAAAACATTGATGGTTATATATCACCAAAGAATGAGATGCATGATGTAACCCTGATTTTTAATCATTTAATATGAGGAATAAATCATTTAATAAAGATTTATTTTTGAGATGAGATGTTAAGTACTAAAATTAGATACAAATGTTTTTTGTGTAGAAAGTTCAAAACTTTCTTTTTTCAATTTTAATTTTTATTAGTACTTGTTTGCAGTACATAATATGCAGTACATATTAGCACATGGTTGCAGTCATCCTGGAAATTGATACATGTACATGATACATCTTATTTCTTTTTATGTCCCTTTCTCCTCTCCTTTCTCCCCCATCCCTTTGCCCTTTTTCCATTTGCAAAAGATCTATATCACTGCTTCCTACAATCTGTTTTTCATTTTACACTTTATACTTCGTGTAATGTGAAATATAGCATACAGGTAACCTTGGAGTGTTGGAATAAGCTTATTTTAACATTCCATAAATTTCCCTTATTGAATTAGCAAGCACTCTTTGGAACCAAAAGGCTCGCTAGATTAGTTTCAGGTATTACTTGGCGGTAGCTTCTCCTGTACATAAAGCGACATTATACCACCAAGTTGTGGGAAACAGGTGCTCAACCTTACCCCCCCAAAATATTTATCTTCTCAGTAGGTAAATTTTTGCTATCATCAATACTTCCTCTGGGATGTTTGTTTAAACTTTTATCCCTGCACCATCATGTTATTCTTAGTTGATGGAGGGCAATAACAACAATGATTGTAAAGGATTTCTAAAATAAGAGTTTTTCAAAATGCATGTTTGCATGGAAAATGACACATTTCTCCAGAATCCTTGAATAATCGCAATGAATGGGAAAAAAATCTTTCCACAAATTTTCTATGATTCAAATGCAGGAGGCTTCAAATACTTGTATCTATGAGCAGAGAGATACTGTACCTTTATTGAGAAATATAGTCAGTGTTTTACATTTTCAGTGTTTGGAAAGAAGCAATCATCCTTAGAATTTCCACATAGTCAAGAAGAAATTTAATTTTCATTCACTTTGGGAAGATGAACACTCCTGGCCTGAAAGCTTACAGCGACTTCAATGGCTCTAACACAAAGAAATCATTAATTTCCCAGTCTAATACATAGAGTGGAACTGCTGACTGCCTCATGGAGTTTTCATTTAGTTGATGGTAAGGGGGACCCTAGTCTAGAATGGAATCACCTCTTCTTAACTGAATCTAACTCTTCTCAAACATTATTTCTTGAATCTTTTATGCTTCCAATTTTGACAGTGGATAAGATAGTTCTGTGTTTTCTAGGAAGTGGGTGGGAGGAAGTGCGAAAAGAAGATCACATGTGGAGAAAAACTGCCTCCACAAAAGAGGTGACCTGTTCAAAGGAGAGGGGTAGCTCTGTAATATTCTAGTTGATGTTACACTGACATCTGGCTGAAGTACAGGCAGCACAGTGCACTAATGGGCACATGATTCATTACTTAACCAATATATTGAAATTGGTCAATTGAGTCTAAGCAACATTATGTCTCAGCTAGAGAATATATTTTTTAAAGCCAGGAATACATTATTATTCTAGTGGTTTACATTCACCCCATAAAGTAGTTATTTAACATCTTCAAACTGCGAAGGTGTTCAACAATACAAAGACGAAACAAAGCAGAGCTCTTCTTTAGAAAATATAGTGAGAAAAGGGCATAAGGCATGAGGTATACCAATATGATGTGTAGAAGAGGCTCACTGTATTAACAACTGCAGCATTTCAGTGGACCAAGAGCGCTTTTACAAATGAGGGGTGGTGGGAAAACACTTATACTGCAAGACTTCGAAGAAATCACCATGTTGAGCGGTCAAAATGGCTTGATCGGTAATAAGATTTGGCACTTGGCGATAACAGCAAAAACATTACATACACAAAGAAAAAGGAAATTCATATTGCTTTAACAAAAAGATTCAAATGTGGGCTCACCCAAGAATAATATATTCATAAAATCCAGGACTGGGACATATGAACACATGTTCCCCAAACTTCTCTATATAAATCTAAGATTAAACTCAGTGTTAATGCTCAATTTTAACTCAGAAAAAAATAAATAAAGGCGTGCTTATGGATATTTGGAGACCAATGCCAGGAAATGTGAACCAGTGCATCTCAGTGTAGTTTTTGCAGTGATTTTAGTGCCTTAAGCTGCCTCAAAACTTCCTGTTTAATTACATGCACATGGGCCACAGCCGGAAGTACAGTCACTAGAAAGTGTTTCCTGACTGCTACCAGAAATATTTGTTGGAGTGATCTGGATAAAAATGAATGTGGTAAGGTAGGAGAAAGGGCAATGATTAAGAGGTAAGAAGAGCAGAGTTAAGTGTCTACTTTTAGATCATTGATGAGCTACCTGCCATGATTAACACAGGATTAGGAGATAACAGGGTAAATACAATTATCTGAATGTAGACCTCATAGGTGACTTATGCCTGTAATGCCAGAAATGAACCAATGGCCTAATTATTAGCTTTAGAGAACAAGGAAAAAAAGGTACATTTGAGAGCAGACTAAAAATAATGATATAGGAGGCGGTAATCAGGTTTGACAAAATATAAGATTAATTTTAACGTATTTGAAAAATCTAGTGGAGTTTTTGATTGCCTGGAGTTCATCTATGAAAAAATTCTTAAAAAATACACATTAATAATGTCAATAACAAACTTCATGTATACACTTAACGATCTTCTCTGCTGTACTGTATCATTTACTCTAACACATCAATGCAATTGGAATGAACACAAAAAATAATAGAGAATTGGCTTGCAAATGAATAAAAAATATAAAAATTAAGCTAATTGGCAAAGAGATGAAAAAAAAGTTGGCTTAAAAAGTTGACTTAGGGTCCCGTGAGATGGCTCAGCGGCGTAAGCGCCTGCCTGGCAAGTGCAAGGGCCCGAGTTCAACTCCCGGAACCCACATACGAAAAAAGGGCCGGTGATATTGCTCAGCGGTACAGGCGCCTGCTGGCGCGTTAGGTCCTGAGGTCGACCCCCGGTACCCACAAAAAAAGAAAAAAAAAATGTTGACTTAAATTTTTCATTGTGGACATTCCTGATTTAATAAAACAAAAATTCCCCACAAGTCTGATGGTTTTCTAGTTTTCCAGATAGTTTTGCAGACATTGTGAAAAAAACATGAGTGGGGGAAAAAGTGTAGCAAAATCACCTATAATCTTGCCAAAAAAAAGGAAAAAAAGAAAGAATGGCCTCAGCATTTTAAATACAGATATATAAGGAATGGTAAATGAGATTTGAGTGTTTATATTTGATAGGATAATAGTGAAAAATAACTTTATTCTTCATCTTGTCTGTTGGAAAACATTTCTATAAATCTGAATAACTGATTGAAACAATAATAAGAATTAGGTATATATTTGATATGCATACTCTCAAATATATCATTTTAGTTAATGTCTTAAAAGCCATGGTCATTAGAAGGAAATTTTTAATTATTACTCATGACAAAATTATGGACACTCAGTAGTTGTAGTATTATCACTTTTATGCTGGTCTACTCTGGATTTTCTAACGAGTTTTGATTAAATTATTTCACACAATGTAACTCATAGCCCAGTAGTCATACTTGCTATATGTTATTTTCCCTTCATGCTATTATATTCATCTAAAATTCTAGAGTACAGTATATTCACCGTGTGTGTGAAATTGTTTCTGCAAAGTTTATATAGCTTAACTCTCATAAGCTTGTATTGGGAGAATAGAAGTAAATACCTTGAAGAATGGAAGACTTTATTGACCACCAGCAATTTAAAACTTCAAACAAAAAATTACTGCACAAAATTCTGTAAAATGTTTTTATTGCTTAGTTAAAAATGTTCTTTAAAAATGATAAAATGATTTTGCTTGAGAATAATGAAAAAGTACATACCCATTATTTATAAATCTCTTGAATATTTTAGAAAAAAATCCATTTAGATGTGATAAATTTGTAAGACATGGAAAGAGATTGTCTTGGTTACTTTTCTCATTTCTGAGACAAAATACCTGACATCCCAATTTAAAGAAAGAAAGGTTTACTTCAGGTCACAGTTTGTAGAGGTTTCAGTCTATAGTCAAGTAGCTCCAAGGCATGGCGGCATAGCAGGGGAACGTAACAGAGAAATAGTCTGTGGTGTTGCAGACAGAAGGCAGCAAGCAGCAAGCCTGCCTTCTTTCTGTTCCTTTATATCCCATCCAGGCTACAAGCCTATTGATTGGTGCCAACCACACCCAGGGTGGGGCTTCCATTATCCAAGCCCAGATCCATGCTAAACCAATTTATTTAACTCACACCCTTAATCCTAGTATCACACACTCTAATCCAGCAGCTCCAAAAAGCCCCGCCTATGAGTACATGAAGCTTTGGGGGGACATCTAGATACAAGTCATAACAAGATGCTCTTACATTTTACAGATATTGTTGACAAGTGAAAAGATGTTTTTTTCTTTCAGTTTCACTTTTTTGGGAGCGTGTGTGTGCGTGTGTGTGTGCGTGTGTGTGCAGTGCTAAGGACTGACCCCATGTCATTATATAAGCTCAACAAGTGCTCCGGCACTTGCTACATCCCCAGCCAAATTTTTACTTGTGAAATATGGTCATGATCAGTTGCCAAGGCTGGCCTTAAAATTGGACATCCTTGTGTCTCCACCTCTCAAGTAGCTGGGATTACAGATGCGCACCATCACGCCCATATAAATTTTACTTATTTTGAATGTAAGATTATATTTAAGGAAAGACAATTGATATGATGTATATTTATATTATAAACTACATAGTATATATGTTCACAGATACAAAAAGAAGTGAAATTAGAAGAAGAAAATGAATGTTGCAAATAAATAATGAAAAAGTAATAATTTTTGTCATATTTCTCTTTTTTCCTATTGCAAAACAAATACCCTAATATAGAAAGTCTAATGGAAAAAAAATTATAAAAAGATATAAGTACGATTATTTTCACTTCTAAATGGAACACTTCCATACTATTTTGGTCCTTATACATGGTTATTTTTATTGTTTTTATTATTCTTTTCCTTCTTATTCCTTTATTCTTTCAGATATTAAATGTTTTTCTGGAATCTCTTACTAATGGACATTAATACTGCAAACCAATTAGTAGTTCATTTCTTCATTTTAAAATATTTCATTTTAAAGTATTTAAAAATATTTTTCTTAAAATCAACATACGTGGGCCGGTGAGACGGCTCAGCGGCTTGGGCGCCTGCCTTGCAAGCGCGAGGGCCCGAGTTCGACTCCCGGAACCCACATACGAAAAAGGGGCCGGTGATATCGCTCAGCGGCACGGGTGCCTGTTGGCGCGTGAGGTCCTGAGGTCGTCCCCCCAGTACCCACAAAAAAAAAAAAAAAAAAAAAAAAAATCAACATACGTATCTGAGAATAACAACATTTTATTGCTGAAAAAATTAAATACAGTAAACTTGCTATTATATGAATGTTAAATGTCCCTCAAAGCCCATTGTTTAAAGGTGTGGTCCTAAGGTGGGAGCTATTGTGAGACAGTGGAACCTTTAAATGTTGAGGAGCTAAGAAGATGCCCTTATGTCATTAGGGGTGTGCCCTTGAGGGGCATTGTGGGGCCCTAAACTTCTTTTCTTTTTTGCCCCTTGGAGAATTGTGTAAGGAACTTTGATCTGTCACAGGCTTCCACCATGATGTGATACTTTGCCATAAGCCCAAAGCAATGAGGCCAAGACAGTCATAAGTTCCAGACACTCCAAAATTGTGAGCCAAAATAAGCTTTTCTCTTCAAAAGTTTGTTACTTCAAGTATTTTGTTACAGTAATGGCACACTAACACAGCAGCTAATTTGGATTCATTAGTGTTCTATCACTATATCTTATCTTTCATCCTAAGGAGATCATATATTGTTAAAATATAGTTTCCTGTGTTTCTTTATGTCATTGCTTCAAGTGCATGAATATTGAATATATCAATTTTTAGTTTTGAATTTTGAACAATAGCATACACTTTCCATGTGCATCATTTAGGAGAGTACCTGAATTCATTCCATAAACATGCTAAACTAAGGCAAATCTGAGTCGAGCAAGAATGTGTCAACTTTGTGACAACTTCACATAGAGTACCTCCACAGTTCCTTCCTTTTTCACCTTTCCCTCATCACACAAAGTGTCATGAACATCAAGCCTCAATTTCCTCATTCCACAAACAGGGGTGTTATTCTTTATATGTAGATGTCACCCAATGCCTCATGCACTCATAGGTGGAGCTTCTGGGAAGCGATTGGATCATGGCGTGATGCTCATCCATAGATTAGTCTAATGATGAGTTTATCGTCAAATGTGATGTTGGGCCAGGAAGCCTGGTCTGAAGAGGTGGGTTATAGCCTGGAATGGTTTATCTATCTCCCTCCTCCCTTGACCTCTTTCTGCTTGCCACCACCATGCCATGACCTGTTTCTCCTTACCATGCCCATCTGCCACGCCTCTCTTCATGCCACTCTGTCTTGGAGCCAGCCCACTGTAGACTAAAACTTCTACAAACTGTCAACCAAAATAAACTTCTCTAATTTGCGAGTGTTGGGTATTTGGTCCCAGCAATGGAGAAATTAAGACAGATTTTGGTACCAGATAAGTGGGGTCATTGCTGTGACTGTACCTGATCATGTGGTTCAGAACCCTTTGGAAGTGGTTCCTGGGTAGAGTTTGGAAAGGTTTTGTGATGCTGCCTAGAGAAACAGCCCTAGAATGCTGTAAGCTGAGCTTGATGGACATTCTGGTCATAGCCCAAAAGACCAGAACATTCACAGAAACACAGACAGAAAAGACCAGGCTCAGGAAGTTTTAACTGAAAACAAGGCCCCCCATTGGCAGTTGGACTCCAGGCCATGTGTGTGATGCTCTGGCAGAAAATTTGTCTGCATTTTGCTCCTGTCCTGAGACTTTACAGGACTGAGACTAAAGGCAGCAGACTAATTAATTTGGCACAGAAAATTTCAAACAGTGGCAGAAACATGGCAATCTTTTTCAGAAACACTTCAGATCTTATTCTATGTGGGGCTTGAATTCTATCAAGAAAGAGTGTCCAGTGTACTTTTAAGGACTATTGGACTAATACTTCATCCTCATTTTCTTCACCTTGCACTCCATCATCTGTAACCACCATACTAATGTTTTCTGAAAATTTCCCCCCAAGTTTATTAAGGTACAATTGACAAATTATAATAGTATACTCTTTTTTTTTTTTTTTTGTGGGTACCGGGGGTCGACCTCAGGACCTCACGCGCCAACAGGCACCCGTGCCACTGAGCGATATCACCGGCCCCTTTTTCGTATGTGGGATCCGGGAGTCGAACTCGGGCCCTCGCGCTTGCAAGGCAGGTGCTTACGCCGCTGAGCCATCTCACCGGCCCATAATAGTATACTCTTAAAGTATACAAAAAGATTTTTTGGTATATTCTTAAATGTTTACCTCCATCAAGTAATTAACATACCCATCACCTCATAGTTACGTTATGTGTATATGGGTGTGTGGTGAGAACATTTACGATTTACTCTCCCAGTAAATTATACAACACAGTTGAACATTAGATCTCCAGAACTTACTTATCCTCCATAACTGAAACTTTGTCCCCTTTGACTGATATTACCTCATTCTCCCTACCCCTAGATTCATGCATTCTCTGCTTTCATGAGCTTAACTTTTTAGATCCCACAAATAAGTGAGATCAGGTAATGTTTATCCTTCTGTTTCTGGCTGATTTCACTTAGTATGTCCCTAAAATTTCAACACTTCTTGGCACACAACCTAAACACTCATTATTCTCCTTTCTCTCCTTCTTATCCCCCATTCCCAAAACTTTACCTCTGTCAGAAACAAATTATCACCTGACTTTAAACATCACACTGAATTTTTCTCCAGCTCCAAGTAAATGATATTCCATGTTTTAGTGTTCAAAAATAAACTTTGTCGCTTTCCCAATGCATACTGGCCACAATATTATAGATTTACAGTGTACCACGTACAAATAGTAGAATTTATTTTATTTGTTTAAAATCTACCAATCTACATTGCAAGTGTCTTATTTCATTGCCTGTGTCTTATACATTTTAGATTTTTCAGCATGAAATATTGTGGCTAGTAAATAAAAACCATCATTTTCAACTTTATGAGTTCTATATACATTCCTGCAATTTCTCCCTCAGTGTGTCACTTTCCTCAAACGCTGTCTATTGAAAAATATCTAATGACTTTTGGTGTTAAGTCCAATTTATGAGATGGAAAATGTATAAAACAAAAATTATAAAACCAAATCACTTCATAGAAATTGCAAGACATGTAAAATATGGTCAGATAAAATGTAAGAAATGCCTCTTCACTTTGATCCACAGTCTTACCACGTGTGGTGGATTAACTAATGGTCAGCTTGGAACACCCAGCTGAACTGAGTCAGCATGGTTCTGGGCCTGGAAGATCCACCTGAGGATTGTTGCCAAAATGACATAAAAGGAGCACAGGTGGGGAAGAGTGCATGATGCTGATTTTCCTGGAGAAGCTTGCCACTGCTGGTTTTCCTGATATGAATTTGGCTGTTCTGATTGGAGGAGGAGCTGGTGTCCTTGCTGTCACCTGGGATGGCTGCTATTCTCTTTGGGAGAGCTCTAGGTCTTCGCCTTGATCATTGCTTCTTGGCTTCAGTGCCTTCTGGTGCAGATCCTTCACCCCGCCAGTGCAGACTTTCTCGCGTCCACCACTACCCTTTGGGCTTTTCTGGTGCAGATCCTTGATACAGACTTGAGTGAGACATTGCCATGGGCTCTAGGCCTCCCACTGGACTCCTGCGGGACATTGGCATGGGATCCAGGGCCTTGGCTGGATTCTTTGGGTCTCTAGTGTGCAGTCAAATCTCTTGCACTCTTCTACATTTGGCTTTCTGGGTGAATATTATAAAATAACCCTATAAATTATGTGTCCTGTATTAAATATATTCCCTTGCAAACCCTGACTACAACACCATGTACATGACTATGGTTGTTCTTGGTATGTCCTCTATTTTATAAATGGAAATTGTTTGTAGGACAACTTTGTGTCAGGTGTGTAATTTAATCTGGCACTTGAGGGAATATCCGTACCTGTAGTTTGTCTTCTGATTTTATTTTTCTTTTTGTCTTTCTTTCTTTTCTTTCTTTCTTTCTTTCTTTCTTTCTTTCTTTCTTTCTTTCTTTCTTTCTTTCTTTCTTTTTCTTTCTTTCTTTCTTTCTTTCTTTCTTTCTCTTTCTTTCTTTTTCTTTCTTTCTTTCTTTTTCTTTCTTTCTTCCTTCTTTCTTTCTTCTTTCTTTCTTTTTACTGCAACATTGTGTTATAGAGGATCAAGCCTGGAATCTTTGCACCAAGATACATCCGATCTTGATTTTCTTTTTTATTTTGAGACAAGGTCTCACTAAGTTACCCAGCCTGGGATCAAACCTGCCTGCTGATCCTTCTGCCTCATCCTCATAGCATGTTTTATTTATTAATCTGTGCCATGATGTAGAGCTCAAAAGTACAAAATTTTCAAATTAAAATAGAAAATAGTAAACTCAAAATTAATTTTAGAATAATTCTCCAAGAGATATTAACAGAGATGTATTAATCTGTATATAACGCCCCACAAATCCGTACAGCTATCCCATCTAACTTATCTGATTAAAATATTTTTGGAAAATTATTATATTTATATTTATTTTCATGAAATAAATTTAGACTTTACATGAAATAAGAATAATAATTGGCTTTTTTATGCCCCAAATTGTTGACCAGGTGAATGTTTGGTTTTATTAAGAAATAAGTAATTTTGCTTTTTATGCTGTGCCCAAAGCCGTGGTACTCTATATGGTATATTTTATCTTTGTCTTTAGATCATGACTTTCTTACTCAGCTTTGTTTTCCTCCACTGACATCCAATTTTTTTTTACAATTATAAATAAAGAATGTATGCCTCAATATTGTTGTTAAGCTAGTAATGATATAAACTCTGTCACACAGTATTTTTTATTACCTTCTTCATATATCCTGTATTTCTTGCAATTTTATAATTCAATTGGTTTTCCTTTTTAATGTTTGCTTCATTGCTGTCATATTGAGATTTATTTATATTATACTATTAGGCAGGCTTTTCTTTTTTTTTTTTTTTTTTTTTTTTTTTGGTGGGTACCAGGGGGACGACCTCAGGACCTCGCGCGCCAACAGGCACCCGTGCCACTGAGCGATATCACCGGCCCCTTTTTCGTATGTGGGTTCCGGGAGTCGAACTCGGGCCCTCGCGCTTGCAAGGCAGGCGCTTACGCCGCTGAGCCATCTCACCGGCCCTAGGCAGGCTTTTCTGTGATATCAATGCTATTTTCTTCCTTGGGTTTCCTTTTTTCTAAGTATTTTCAAGAAGGAATTGAAGGAGCCATACATCTTGCTCTTTATGATGACGTTTTGCAACTCCTTAGCATCTATTCTTTACTATTATTCAATTTTTGGTGATTCCTTTTTGAGAAACCAACTCCGCTTCTCATCCCAGGGATGGAGTACATATATGTCCTGATAGTAGTGAGAGTTCATAGATAAGCATGGCACCACTCTCCAGTTTTAGAATCTCTGGAGAATATTGTAGAGTGAAATAGCATTCTTTCCTCCTCCAGGTGAACAGTATGTTACCAGCCAATGCAACTTCCATAAAAGGAGTCAGCCGGAGGGTGTGGCTGACAGATCAAGGAAGGTTCAGCAGACTGCGATGCAGGGGAACATGACCACGGCCAAGAAGGGAGGTCGCTACCGTTATCATTCTATTAAATTCCTCTCCAAGGAAGGTGTCACCTAGATGTGTAAATTATGATAGTATAGCCATTAACTTTTGTTTAAGCCTTATCAGTTGAGTTTTTGGTTTTCTTGGAAGGAAAGTATGCTAATAGATACTGTACACATATGTCTTTATTCCATCCTCACAAATTATGATTTGCCTGGAAGTGTCCAATGTGCTTTCCTTCAGAATTCAATGGCATTATTCCACAATTTTGTACATTCAGGTTTGTTAATAACATGACATATGCTAGTCTGTAGTTGTTCATTGTAGATAACCTGCTTGCCATCTGATTTTCATCTCCTCCATTAACTTACAGGCTTGCTTTCCTTCCTTGCTTTTTCTGTCTCCTTTCTTCTCCTCCCATCCCCTCCCTTCTCTTCTGCTCCCCTCTCTGGGCTGTATTTCCAGCCCAATCTTTACAGTTTTCTATAAACTAGAAGAGCTCAGGAATTAAATCAACTTATATTTATCTTTGTGGGGAACATTTTTTTTTTCACTTGAGTTTGATGGATATTAGTCTCTTTTCAATGGAGATATAACTATTCAAATGAATCGGAATTGGATATATTGAGTCTTACTATTTTTCTTCTTTTCAATATTTTTTTCTTTTTAATCTTCCATGAGACAAAAGTTATACATTAAAAATATCTAAATGTCTCCTTTATATTCCATCTCTCCAAATCTGCTATATTGGGTAATTTTCTCAGGTGTACTTTCCAGGGTATTAATTCATTATGTAGTTTAACATTTATTTACTCTTTGTCTTTTTGGTTCTCTTCTTTTTTTTTAAGTGATTTTTGTCTGATGACTAATCATACTTTTGTAGTTGTTCTTAAGTATGAATGAACAGTTGGGCAGATCAGCTTTGTGAGAGCTATGGGGTTGGTTTATTTATGCAGATATATTTGCTATGTATAAGCAAGCAGAAGAACCAACTCACAGAATCTTTTGAGAGCTGTAGATGAACAAGGCAAGGAACGTGGATACTCATAATTGAAATGTAAGTATAATTATACTTCTTTCTGTTCATGATCTGCTACTGAATTTCATTCCTAAGTGAATATCCCTTTCTGATTTGTTCCCAAGCCTATGAGGAGACTGATCATTGGGCAGTGTTTTAACCTGATTATTTTTATGATCCCTTCATCCATATTCAATTACTTTCCATTAAAGTTAGTATTATTACCATTGTTATTATGAAATATTAAATCATGAATTCTTCTGGTGGCTTCTACTTAAATTTCGGAGAGGCATTCGCTCAGGTGCTTTGTACACATATCCGTGATTCTGATTACCACCCATAAACCCACCGTTGCATTTCATATTTGTTTATTTTAATTTTGGAGATGTTTTGGAGGAACGTCTTTTTTGTACAATAGCAGTTCAGGTGTATTTTGAATTTTACTTTATGATGATTCTAAAAGTATTTCAATATTTAATTGTCAGCTTATTAAAAATTGTGCATTCTTACATTCAACTTCATTATAAATGTCTGTATATGTACGCCTGTGGTGTCTATAAATGTATGTCTGTATGTATGAAATGTAATCAAAACATACAGTATGTTTAAATTTTTTTAAAGAATGCATTATAAGATGCATTCCCATTAATCCCCCCAAAATAACCCTCTTGCTTCAAGCACACTTATGCCATTGTTCTTGCCACCTTATGTGGCAGTTCTGGAAGTCCTCTTTCATGTCTTTATGAGGTGTGATCAAACATTCGGTGAATGCTGTTGCCAAGTGCCATCCAACGACAACAACAAAACAGCCTTGTGAACTCATTACAGTGTGCCCCCATCTACCTTTTTTCACTACATCTGGCATGATACAACTTCTGGCTCTTTCCCAAAATTGAAATGATCACAAAAGGTAAATAATTTGGATTAAGGCAGGACATTGAGGCAGCTGTGACAGCACACCTAAAAATAGTCATGAAAAAGGGCTTCCACAAAGCTTCAGAAATTGGGAAGATGGATGGCATGTATTTGAAGTGACTGGGTGTATTTTGAGGTGGACTTAATGCTAATAGGCATTTTACAAAAATTTCTTTTTAATTTAAACACACAACATGTATTCTGACCACACTAACTACATGTTTTTATTCACATGTGTGTATGTGTGGCTGTATAATTTAGTCATTCATACATTTTATCATCATTTTAATGACTTTTTCTAAACAGAAAGAAACAAAAATACATTGGATTAATCTTTTATCTTGAAGCCAGATTCACCTTCTAGACTAAAATAATGATAACAAGTTGATGATAGGTCTTATACTACATCAAATGTGCATCAAATGATTTTTATTTAGTTTATATCTTTACAGAATATCTAATTTAAGCTACACCAAGTTGAATGATAATAAATTTGACTTAACTTGTGGTTACATTACTCCTTATCTGTGGTTTGCTTCTAAGTTATAGTTACTCTGTGGCACCTATGTGCAGGGTGTGTGTGTGAGAGTCTCAAGTGTCATCTGTCTCCACTTGGACATCTGATGGGCCATCTGCCAACACATTGGTCCTCATATGTATTCATTCCACAGAGGTTTTTGCTCCATTATCATTTATTTTCATCATTCTAGTTTCTTTAGGACGGTTTCTCAGTCATCTCTAGTGCAGTTTTAGATGGAATCTAGTATTGATTCAGAAGAAAATCACAGATGTCTCAGGCCTTCTTTGACCAGACAGCCATACAGCCTGAATCTGGTTAGGCCTCACACTATTTCTTCTCCACAGCTTTACCTAGAAAGGAAGGCACAGATCCCTCTAATGTTTGTCATCTATTCCAGGCTAGCACTCATGAGTTAAGCATGAATTCAAAGGAAAAACAAAACTTTGTAGCCCACTATTGTTAAAATGTCCCTTGAGTTGCTGAATACAATATGGTTCATAATAATACTTCAGTAATAACTTTTTGGAAATAACTGGATGTTTTGCTATAAAATTCATATAATGCAGGTTATGATCCTCAGTGTTTTTTTGCAACATAAATTGACTTATTGCTAACAGAACCATTACTCTACTGATAAATATTGTTCTATCTTTTGTAGATTTGCTCTTTAACATACTTCAGTTGGAACGCTGGCCAAGAGACAGGAGGAGAGAATAGTCAGTATGCACCACATATTTTCTTCTTCCTTCCTATACGATCATTATCCCTATATAAATATAATTATATGTAGTTTAATTTTAATGCATAAGTATTGCCCCACATATAGTACTGCTTAAAACATAATAAAAATAGTATGGTCTTGTTTTCCCTACTATTGAAACCACGGGGAAGAATTAGTCTTCGTGTGAGGAACAAGGTTTCACATGCAAGCAAGTTAATCCATTGCTCCTCAACCTGCCTCTGAGAGAGGAAAAGAAGCATTTTTGTCCTTTTCTGGGACTCGTAAAGCACCTGGAGCCAGATTCCCATCCCATGTGTGTTAACATCTGATGGTCCCTCCCCATCAAAAGACATGAAATTACCAACCACAGGAAGGCCTTCCTGTGGTTAGGCAGGAGGTCGTGTTCTGCTTTGTTCTTGGCCTCTCAAATAGTCTTGTTTTCTAAAGTGGATTGTAGTCACTCTTGCCAATACATATACTTTATGTTTGAACTTTAGCAATGATCTGTAAAATCCATAACCTGTCTTCAGATGATTTTACTACAAATTGGTTGATTCCAGAGTGTTTAAATTATACATTAACATGGCAAGGTGACATAATCAAGAGACATTACTGGCTCATTTCAGTGGCTTTTTTTTTTTTTTTTTTTTGGTGGTGGCAATTTGTAAAAAGATCTTTTGGCTATGAAGGAAAGTGATTAATAGTCACAAGAATATTGAGGCTAGGGAAAGATGGAAGCTATTTTTCTACATTACCTAAATATTTATGATCATATATATGAACATTGGATTGGTTAGATTTCCTGTTGCTTAACAAAATACTTGACACTAGCATTTAAAGGAGGAGAGATTTAATTTGGTTCATGGTTTCAGAGGATTTAGTTCATGGTCACATGGATCTATGACATATCATGGCAGAAGGTGTAGTGGAGCAAAGCTGCATAGTTGATGGCAGCCAAAGGAGAGCAGGGAAACAGTGCTAGAAAGAAAGGGGTAGGGAATGGGAAAAAATACCCAAGGTCACATCCCCTTGACACACGCTGTCATACCAAGAAGTATGCTTTATTAATCCCTTAGGAAGTTCTCAAAACAATCAAGTTCACAATCTAGGTTAACTGTTACAAACATGTATACATGCTGTATGTTTACCTTATATGACCCAAATAAAGAGTCATGTACTATGTATTTGTATTGCTTTATACTAGTTTTAGAGTTCTACATAGATTATAAATAAAACCATATAAGTTGTTCCAGTGTGAATAGGTTCCTCCAAGTCCATGTGTTGCAAACTTATTCCATCAACAACTGTATTGAGAGGCGATGTTTTAGGGAAGAGTTTAGTTGCAGATGGCACTGCTTCATCAATATATTAATGCCAATATAAAAAGGTTTAGCTAAAGAGGATGCCCCTTTGCTTTTCTGCTTTTTGCCATATGAAGAAACTGTTGCTTGTTTCCGGAGGACACAGCATGCAAAGTAGCATCTTAGAAGCAGAGACCAGACTACACTTGCTAGCACTTGACCTTAGACTTCACTGCTTCTGTAACTGTGAAAAAATAATTTTTTGCTATTAATAAGTGACTCAGTCTCTGGTATTCTGTTATTGCAGCACAAAGCAAAAGAAGACAACAATTATAGTAACTGTAGTAGTTACCTCATATTTGTTTTATCATAAAATATGTATGGGGCATTATTCCATGCTAATATCTTTAAAGAATTATTATTCTACTGACCACAATATTGTGTTATTGAGGACTACTAAAAATTTATTTTCTCATTAACTTGAATATTGAAACCATTTATCCCATCATTAACTTGAAAACTAAAACAATTTATGCCCTCATTAACTTTAGTTATTCTCGAAGTACCTTTGTCCTCACTTTTAGTAACAAGAAGCAATGTGCCTTGCTGGCCTTGGTATTGAAACTAACTCTCATACATAATGCAAAATACTAGGATTATTAGCATGGTGATAATTTATAAGAACATGTTGATTATTTTTATTTATTCTTTGATTTACCACTTCTGTTCTTTAGTATTTTACTGGACTCTTTGCATGTTGCTTAATAATTTATACAAAGATTTTGTATGTGTTAAGGGCAGTAACAATCTGTATGCATTGCAAAACCTTCCATTCCTCTCTTTTGCCTTCTTACTTTGATTATACTACTACAAGCAGAAGTTTTTAAACATTTACTTCTGTTGGACTACAATCCTTTCTCAGTTCATATCATATTAGGGAAAGCTTGAAAGCTTGCATATGGTTTCAGTTTTTATGTTTAGATCTTTAATCTGATTGGAATTTATTTTTTGTAAAAGTTGTGAAATAAGGATATATCTTCCCTGTCATCTCCTCTCAAGTGTGTAGTTGACTTTCATCACCCTATTTATTGACCAATTCATGCTTTCCTCAATTTTGAAATGCTACTTTGGTAATTAATTAATTTTGATGTATGTAGCTGTGCTTTACTGAAGACTTAATTGAATTTTTTTGGCCTATTTGCAATTTGTGTCTTAGTGTCATATCATATTAGTAACTATGATTAAATCTGATAAGATGATTGTCTTCTTAACACACAGAACTTTAATAAATATTTGAAACCCAACTCGACTCAAACCACTAAGGGAGTAAATTATACATACATATATATATATATATATATATCATGCATCACATACTATGGAGAACTAAAAATGGCTTTAGCATCTTATACTACTTTTGACAAAACCAATAACTATTTCTCTTTCATAATTCTATGTAGAACATTCTGTTGCAAAATCATTAGAATCTGTTGCTGATTGTCAAATCTTCTTTTAAATGAGAGAATTCTTTTGGTGATTTTTTTTTTCTTAGCTAATATCTAATATTCCAGGAGAAAGATAAGTTTTTCTTTTGCAATCCATAGGATCAGCCACTAGAGGAAGTAATTGCTTTGTATTGTTGGGCAGCAACATAGGAACTGATTTATGAGAAACAAGTCAGCTAAGATCAATTTCTGCCTAGTAGAATATCCAGAAGCTCTTGAAAATGGATTCTGAATTTATAATTTGGTATATGTCAGTGCATGTCTATGAATTTTAAATAAATTTTACTAAAGGCAGTTATTAGAAATTTCCTCACAGCATGTGAAAGGAACAAAAATCCTGTCATCTCAAGCAGAACATCTATTTCCAAATATTTAATTTATAAAAAATTCAAAATCTTTCCTTTTCTTATTAAAAGCATTATAATAACAAATTTCATGGAGAGCCAATGAAAAGAAAAATTTCTGTCTCCACAAAAATGGCCAAAATATGTTGAGAGGAGATGAAGCATTGTTTTTTAACTGCAAAAATTGCCATGTAGAAATGACTGTTTTTGATGGCTTTCAAATACAAATCATAGCACTTTGAGTTTAGTCTGTTCCAAACAGCAAAACTGAAGAAATATGTGCTTCATTTTGCACTTTAATTTTTATAGAATAGGAATCACAATCCAATTTAAAATGTAGTAACAAATATGTAATTGTATTTATTTAATAAATACTTATTTAGCTCCACTTAGCATTTCCCACATGCTAATGATTACATTAAGTATTTAGCACACTGTGTAACAATATACAGTTTATTTGTTCATTGGTCACTTATTTATAGCATGATGTGATGTGCCTGACACCCTCCCTGTTCCCTTTCACTACACAATGCTCTCTCTAACCACCAGGTACCGAGCAGGTGATTTCCTTTGTCTGCAACATTTTCTAATGCTCTTCTTTGATAACTCTTATTTATCTCCTGGGTGGCAGTTTTAATATGTCACCTGAGAAGATTTCTTTAATTAAACAACCGTAATTAAATAGTATCTTCTAGGACAGCCCCTTCAAACTTGAACTATTGCTTAGAGTGTAATGATCACCTGTGTGATCATCTACATTCTTCACTGGAGTGTAATTTTCGTAAGATTTTTGTTCACTCAAATTTTATTTATTGTGTACATATAAAGTCCCAGACACTAGCCTCCTAGCTTGGAAGTCAACAATAAAAATGTAATGAAATGGGACAAAAACATTTACTACATCTAATGCGTGAAGTGCATGAAGTCCACCTTGGTGTCTTTAATTATGTAAGTGAGCCACATGATCAGCAGTTTGCAGAGCTGTTAACAGTAAGCACATTCCTGGGCCATAATCCAAATTTTGGGTCAGGCTCTCTGATGATGTACTTCAGAGATCTGCATTGCTGTAAAGAAGTGCCCCATGAGGATGCCGTGCCTACTGAGCGTGGGGACACTCTAGCCCTGAATAATAGAGAGACTGTGCTTGCTGTATTCACCGCTATGCGCAGCATGAAGTACAGTGTCTGCCGTAAAGTGGGTGCTTGTTAATTATAAACCGAATAAATGGATGGGTTGTTGACAGCTTCGAGTTGTTTGCATAATCCACACACCACAGGAAAGTAGAGTAGAAACTACAGAAACACAAAAAGCACATGACTGATACATTATTGAGACCAGAAAACATCCACAGAAGTCGATGATATATACAACAAAAAACAAGATTAGGAGGCAAAAAACACGATGAGAATATTTCCAAGAGAAGGCAGGACAGCTAAGGCCCAGAGGATAAAAAGTATGAAGTGTTCAGAAAGTGCTGAGTATGTGGGTTGCTGGGTGCTAAGTACACAGGAAAATGTTAAGATGCCTAAATGCATTCTGACCACTACTTTTTAGAACAATGAACCATTGAAATCAACAAATAAACCTTTGCAACATTGGGGAGAATATATTGTCTGTTTGGAGACTGTAAGTGAGAGTGTAAAGGCAGAGGGTCATAAATTACATGAAGTTTCCATCATAAGGAGACTATTGCGAGATACATGTGAAACAGAACCTACCAGATATGACTGCCCTTGTGGGAGGTATTATCAAATATAACTTATGTCGATATTTTTCATAAGAGACTAATAATTGCTAAAATTAAGACTGAAATTCTTTAAAAAACTGCTTACAATCAACATTAAAATAATAAAAAAACTCAGTGACTAGAACTTCTGAATGAATCTTCAGATAATTTATGGCTTTAACATAGTTTTTACCTACACTAGTAGCAGTTTATTGAGTTATATTATGAAGTTTTATAAAAACACGAACAAGAAGTAAAATGAATTGTTTACCACAAAATCTCTCAATATTTCTATTAACTATTATGTGGACATTGCTGGGTAAGTAAAATCAATATCTTCTTGATGGCTTCTTTCATGGAAATATCTACATAAAAGACCAGTGTCTTTGACTTTTTAAAAGCAGAGATAAATGTAGACCTTCAGGAAAACTTCTTCTCTAAAACGTATTTTAAATTTTGCCCTTGTTAACTACATGCCTGCCCTGATAAACGTCAGTTCTGTGGAATGAAAAATAAAACCCTTCCAATGATATTTTATTTCTTGTTTCTTTGGATGAAACAGACAATATAAATAATATTTATTTATCCAAAAATGTCATTATGCTGAAAGGTGTATTCTGTTCTGTTTGGGAGACAGAATTTAGTTTCGCCAGTAGGAAAGAAATGATAATCCTGTTTAATGTGAAACAAAAATGAAGGTCAAAATGTTGCAACCCCCATTTCTGGCTGCTTTCAAAAATGTGTTGATTTGCCTTCGCTGAAAGTGCTCAGTGCAAACAAGTGACGAACCACTTCAAGACTGAGTCAAAGAGGAAAATTCAGCTGGTAGTGTTACAGACATTTCATCAAGAAAAATGGAAAACCTTTGCAATTATTTTGTCTAGTCTACTTCTGCATTATGAAGAAAACATTTTTTAAATATGCTCCTCCAACCTCAAAAGAAGAGAACTGCTGAGTTTTCAGACTGCACTAACATTGAGAGACTAATCTGAGCTTTATACAGATTATGAAATTAAAGGGTCTCTCTCTCTCTCTCCATTTCTCCTCTCTTTCTCTCACACTTGATACACATGCATGTGTATATATAATGTAATTATGTGTATACAAATGCATATATAAAATGTTAATAAGATCGCACCCAAAATAAGCAAATTAGAGACATTCTATTTCTTGGAGCTTTGCAATGGCTTCAGTCAAATTGGCTATTCCCTATTCACAGAACAGAGAAAGAGAAAAAGATTATAGAACATGTTACCAATTGTTTTCCTATCCACTCTACCAGGGTTGTGGAATTTCATACTGACTTGTTCAGTAAGTCTGTCTTGTCTATCTTGGATAAGATAACTGGTGCTTGGCACTGAAATATAAAGTAGATTGAATTCGACTCATTCGTGATATGCACCAGATATTCAGTATTCTTGCATCCCTTCCCTTCTTTTACCCTAACATGTTGCAATGCATATATTTGATGGTAAAGAGATGTCACTTTAATAATCCAAAGTTTTTGATTCTATCTTTTTCATCTAATGGAACCCAAATTATGTGTAAGAAAATGTTTTGGGGTAAAATTTTCTTTTTTTCTCAAGTAGTGTGTAAAATAAAAATGTTCCCTTCTAGATATTTTCATTTATACACTTTTTCTTCAACTACTACTTCACTTTCCAAAGGATTCTATTGATGGTAAAATCTATAAATTTAGTGAAGATTGATTTAGACTGATTATTGAGAAATATTGTAAATCAGAATTTATGCAAAAAATTGTTAAGAGAATTAAGAAAATTTTTCTACTATCCGTGAAAATAATTTTTGGTCATGGAATGATTTCAGTGTTCACACAATGTGGAGTGTGTCTCTGCACTGTGAGTTTTCACCTTTGCTGCTTGTATGACTTCTGGCAAGCAAGTGAGGGTCTCCATAATTTCTTGCTCTTATGTTAAATGAGAATAGAAATCACATTTATAGCACAGGATTGTTGTCTGTATTCACTTTAATTCTGTGTAGATCACTTTTCTGTATCTCAGACAAAATTCCCGACAACTGCAAAACAGAGGAAGAGACATTTATTTTGGCTGACAGGTTTCAGAAGATTAAGTCTACAATTTGTTGTCTCCATGGTGGAAATGGCACTGCAGAAGTGCGCAGTGGGGGAAAAGTGCTCATTCCATGGTAGCCAGATAGCAGAGAGAAGGGAGGAAGAGGGAAAGTGGTCCATGTCTTCCAACCTGACCCTACTCCCTAACATGAGAATTTGGGGGGATACTTCAGATCTAAACCGTAAGAGTAGCTGTAAATCTCTTTTCCTCTTGTGCATGGCATCAGGTCCTCTAAGTTGCCTCTTCTCCAGGGACTGTTGCCCTGTCTGGGGTTGCAGATGCTGCAGGTTATGTTCTCAGCTTCACAGAGGCACAGGCCACAATGAGATGCTTCATGTTTGTGCTTCACGCATCTCCCTCCCACCGGTAGTTTCTCTGGTGCAGCTGCACCAGCTTAGTGTCTATACAATAACAGCTCAAAAGTGGCTGGGAAATAATTGCACTGCAGAGTGGAGTTTTCATGAGACAGAACTGACCTAACAAGTAAATGCTTTCCCTTTGCCCCCAGTAAAGAATCCCAGGATGCCCCAGTGCATCACCCTTTCAGAAGATGATTCTGGGAGAATGAGGCCTTGATGTGCCAGATCCCCTGTGGTAGTCAGATCAGAAACAACTTCTCTTACTCCCTTGTCCTCCTTCCTTACCCAACTCAAATTCTCTTTCAACCCCTTTCCCTGGGATGTCTTTCTATAATGAAGTGTTAGAGCATATGAGTTGCTGGGGCATCTACCTTCTGCAGGTCCCGAGCTGGGTGTATGAATTAGCTTCTGTTGCTCAAATACCACCTTATAAAAAATACTCACAGTCCATATTATCAAAAAACACTTCATTCTGATCATTTTCCCCTCTTGTCATCCCCTTCACCTGATTGATACATTACCTATTTCTTTATTATTATTTCCTCTTCCCTCCCACTAGAATATAAACAGTACATTTGTAGGCTCTTTCCTTCATATATCCGCAACAGCTAAAATATTTTTTCTGTCCAGAATATGTTAAGTTTTGTTCAAAGTCTTATGCAATCTACCAAGATTGCTCTGTTTGAAATCCTAACCCTCCCCTTGTACACAATCTCCTTTGCCATTTTTATTTTTCCACAGTACTTAATCATTTTCGAAGTTACTACATATACTTCTTTCTTGGTTTTTGACTTATTGTGGTTAACCCTCCCTATCATGCAAGCTTTTTAAAGTGAAAGTTGCTTTATGTTGTGTTTTAGTTTTGCTTGCTCGTGAATCCATGCACCTCAAGTCCCTTCACAGTGCCTCTCACATAGTGAACCTTTTATTCTGTGAAGGAAGAGTGCTCAGCATGAGAAATTTGGAGATCGCTTATTGGTCATGGCTCCTACTTAATCAGAGAAACAGAGTTGAATTCATGTGAATTACTTTGCCAGGATCAGGGCCCCACATAAATCCATCAAATTTAGAGAGAGTAGAACAGACTCTGCAGGTGCTAGAAAAATATGTCAAAATATCATGTTATTACATACTATAGAAATGCCCTTCAAATTTATGAGTAAACATTTATTCTTTTCACATCTTACCTATGTATAATTCTTATGTTATACCTCCCTTAATGAAGTTGCCCTAAAAATGGTACAGAACTAAAATGCAATCAATGTTTTGCACATTTTTTGAAGAGATTCCAAAATAGTCTAAGTTGCTTTCTTTCTATCACCTTTACATGCAAATTGGAATATTTTTAAATGGCAATATAAACAATGGTTCCCAAGATCTAGAAATTTTTCCCTCAAAATTTTAATTATATCATGTACAATAGAAATATTTAAAACTCCACACAAGTATAACTGAAGAAATTTTTAATCTTTACTTTTTCAATATCTACTTTTTCTATTACTTTCTTTTTGTGTCTGCAGAAATACTCTGGACTTGTTTGTTTATCTACATTGATTCCAAATGTTCTGATCTTAATTTTGTCATCTATATGCTTCACTACCTTAAGCAGGGCAGGTGAAGTTTGCAGGTTGCCTACAGGAAAGAAGAAAAACCTCATCATGGGTGGGGGCACTTTGTCACCAATCTTTTTCATATCAAACATTTAAATAGATCTCCTAAGGTCAGTTCTCCCCTTCAGTCCTTCTCTGATTAATCTCTGGTCTTTGAACAGTAGTAATCCAAATCATATTAAATACCCTGGAGTCTGATTTCATTTTTTTGTTGTTATTGTTGTTTTTTATATAGTTGTCTTTAAGTGTTATCATAATGCTTGTAAAAGAAACTGTCAATTTTGAAATTATGTTCTCACTACCACAAAAGGCCAATCATATATCAGTTTGAATTAGTATTCCTATCACATTACCTCAAATCTTGGGTTCTCAAAAACAAGGCCCAGGATTACATCTCATTTTTTTAACCATCTACTCACAGTATAGATTAAGTGTTCTTTCCACATTGTTGACATCATGATGAAGTGTTGAAGAATTTTCTTTATAAGTAGCATTTAAAAACATTATGTAATTTGCACATGACTTCAAATAATAGGGAATTTCATTTCTATTTGTGTCAAGATTAAGTTATCTTTCAATAACTAGGAAAGAGAGTTTTACTAATTACATCTTGCCTGAGGAATATGATAAGACTTTAGATCAAACACTGTTACCTTCTATGTTAATTGCAAAAACAGAGCTAGCATATACTGTGAGAACCATTGCCTGAATTAGCCAAGGTAAGAGAATTACACCACAGGAAAGATTATGCAAACATACCCTGGACAGCTTAAGGTTCTAACGAATCTTCTGTCCTAGGAGATAAGAAAGGACTTTGGGCCTGGTGATATAGCTCAGCAGCATAAGCGCCTGCTTGGCAAACGTGAGGTCCTGAGTTCAACTCCCGGTACCAGCATATTAAAAAAAAAAAAAAAGACTTTGGCAACAGTTGTGATCATTTAGTACAAGAGCATCCATTGACTAATAGGAATTTGATACCACTGGGTGAAGTTAAATACGACACTTCAGACAGTGTATATTTTACTTGGGATTGGTTTCAGAAGCCCATATTGCTACATGTATTTCTTCAATTTCCTTCTTTTTACACTTATGTCTTCTAATTTTTGAAATTCAGAAGTTATATTTCACAGATTTATCGACAAGAAAGAAGAAGACAAATTCACAATTTTTAAGAATTCTATTTTAGAAACCAAGAGTCATACAGTAGTCAGAGTGGTCTAAATTATAACCAAGACTTGATGTGTTTAAAGTAATGATATATGGTGTATTACAGTAATACAAACATCAACAATTTGAGTTTAAGGTTAAGAAAATAATCTGATTTGGAGAATAGTATGCCATTTGTCACAAAATTGATCAGAAATTAGTACCAATAGCATGGAATAGATAGGATCAAAACTTGTCACAAAGTTGAGTAGGTAGAAAAATAAAAAAGGTATCTTTTTGGAAGATTATTTTTGTAGTGTCTCAGCAAATTTATCACTTGAAGGATAATGGCAATATTTTGATTTTTTTATAGTATACACAGTTATTTAGGAAATGTAATACCAAGCTGGCCATTTACAGAAATACTACTCTTAATATTAAAATCATGAAAAAGTGTCTTAGTCCATTCCAACTGCTATAAGAAAATACCATAAAGTCTGTGGCTTATAAATAAAATCAATACATATCTCAGAGTTCTGGAGGCTGGGAAGTCCAAGGTCAAGACAAAGCTCGTTCAGTGTCTGGTGAGGATCCACTTTCTGGTTCAGAGTTAGTTTCTTCCCTGCCGTGTCCTCACATGGTTGAAGGAGTGAGAAATATCTCCCAGGCCTCTTTTGTAAGGGCACAGGCTCCTGTGAGTCAATCTCCTAGTGACCTCCAAAAAGCTGCAGCCCCTAATACAACCACTGTGGGTGTCAGGATTCAATAGGTGAATTGAACGCGAACATTCAGACCATAGCACATAACTTTAAAAGAGTGTTGTAGAACACTGACTATGTTGCAGGAACTACGTTAAGTGCTTTAAATGTTAAAATGCTTATTAAATTTTTAATTAAAATAGACTTTTGGATATTGCGATCCTCTTTTCTCTAAATGTAGAAAGTGAAACTTTGCGTGGTTAAATCAGTTGTCCGAAGTTGCACAGGTATAACGTGATAAGCCTGAAGGTTCAGGCAGGGTGGACCTTAAGCCATCTGACTTTAACAGTCTGCCCTTCAGCAGAGTTCTGCATGGAATTATTAGCAGCATCTCTTGTTTCCACCTCTAGATATCATTATCATTGCCCCAGTTATAGTAACTAAAAGTGTCTCCAGACATTGCCAAACGTACCTTGTTTGTGTGGAGAAAAGCTAAATAGGATTTTAAGGCCTGCTTCTGGTCCTTCTTCTTAGAAACCACTGACTGCTTTATGGCCATCTGTATAATAATCATTAATTTATGCCAGAGGCGTTACCCAATTCATACTGCAGAATTTATGTGTTAAGTTGCCAACCTATACCAACTCAGCAATAAACGAAGACTACACCTTACTGGTATAAAGAAAGAAAAACAACGGTTACCAGGGTAGTAAATCATTCTTTCACTGTAGAAAAAATCTTTGAAGGTCTATCTCTTTCAATGGACAAAAACCTGTTTTGAGAAAGCTGCCATCTCAGTAAGTTCTCGTAAGTACTGTTCTTTAAACACTGGGGGGATAGAGAACTACAGGTTTCCTACAGACCTGAGAAAACATCACAATTTCTCTGGTTTTTCCCATCCCTAAAAAGACATCTGCATCCGCATCTGGAAGGTAAAGTGAGGGAGCATCCCTGTAAGGACAGTAGCCACCCATTGCAGTCAGATCTCCTGTCAGTTAACCCAGCTGTAACAGTATGCAGGTCCCCAGGGGTCTCACTCATCCCCACATTTGTTGTATTTGTCATCCGTTCAATTCTATGCTTTCTTGGCTGGGAACATCCACCTTGTAAGATTAAAAACTGGATAAATTTTGTGGTTTTTCAAAGCAATGTCGACTGGGACAGCAATTTTGATTTCTTTTTTTTTTTTTATGTGAGTACCAGGAGTCGACCTCAGGACCTCGCGCTTGCCAGCAAGCGCTTGTGCCACTGAGTGATATCAATGGCCCTTTTTTTCCTTTATGTGGGATCCAGGAGTTGAACTCAGGACTTCGTGCTTGCCAGGCAGGCGCTTATGCCACTGAGCTATCTTACCAGCCCTTGATTTTATTTTTAAACACGAGTTTTCTTTTTTATTGTGTTTTTGGATGTTTATTAAAGAAAATGGGTTAAATAATATTTTAAATATTTCAATATATGTCAATAAGATATAAAAAGTAAGAAATTTCAGTCATTTTATATTACAAAATTGTTTGATATTTGCAAGGTTTTCTGTTAATTCTTCTATAGTCTTGTTTCATTTTTTTTATTAGTATGTATTTGCCATACATAATGATCACATTCATACGTTCATCATAGGGAATTTGTAACTGTACATAATATATCTTAATTCTTCTCTTTTTCTCATTCCCCTCCCTTCGCTTTGACCCTTCTTCTCCTTTTCATTTACACAAGCTTTGTTTCCATTTTTCTTTTCTGTTCTCTTTTTTTAAATCCGTTTTCCTTCCCTGCTTACTTCCTTCCCTGCTTACTTCCCAACACCTTGTTCCCCTTCCCATTTGAACATGTTCTTCCTACTTCTCAGTATCTACTTCCATTATACTCCTTATTTACCCTCTGGATTTCTCACACAAGAGGAACTACATTCTTTAAAACTGTTTAAGAGTGTCTTGGACTTTGGTCTGCCTTTATAATAAAGTCTAGTAAAATCTATTTTGTTGGAACAAATAATTTTAAAAAATTAAAGAACACACCTATAGGGTGTATAAAAATTCCACCTCAACAAACATTTATTACATTAATTTTCAAAGAACTTGCCTAAAACTTACAAGAGGCTACTAAAGACAGTAAAATCCATGTCTATGTTCAAGGGACTTATAATGTAACAGAAGTACAAGCCAAATACAAAAATGACTATGACACAAGACTGTATATGTGAAGTGCCCTAAGATAAGTTCAAACAAAGTGCTTAGGTTTCAGTGTCTCACTTATTTGTATTGGAGGCAGTCACAAAGATCTCATGGATGAGGTGGTTTTGATTTGAGCCTTAGAAGGTCCTTAATAGATGAAGATGAAGTGGGAGGAAATGCTGACCAATGTGAAATATACAAATGTGGCAAAGACATAAAGTAAAACGTATTTGAGGAGTAGTGACTAAAACGTGTTTCCTAGCATTACAGGTACACATTTAGAGAGAGAGAGAGAGATTCAGTCAGCCTCCGGAAAGCTAGGTGAGACTGCCTGAGGAAGGCAGACTGAGGAAATTGGCTGAGTCATTGCAGGTTCTTGACAAGATCAGCAATAATTCACCCAAGATGCCTTTAGGAAGATTATTTTGGTAGCAGGGAATGTCCTGGATGTAAATTGAGAAGCAAAGAGCACACAGACCTATTAAATGCTTTCCTAGATTACAGGTAAAACACGGTGAAAGTTGAGCTTATACCAGTTGTGGTGAAATAAAAGAAGGGATCAATTCGGGAGACTATGTGTACATAATATGCAAGTGACCTGTCAGGTTGGTTGAATGTGTAGAGCAGGAAAGGCTTTCTGACTGGAGAAATATATTGCTTTAAAATTAAATCATTTAGTTAAATACATATATATATATATATGTATATATGTATATGTATATATGTATATATATATATGTATATATATATCTCATCTGTGTACATTAATTTGCACTTTTTTAAAAAACTCAGAGATGAGGCAAACATACTATACAACGTATTTGTGTAAGTACCACGTACCAACCAATTGCACAGCTGGAGCTCCAATACAATACATTTGAAAAGGTTTTTTAACTACTTTTTTCTGGAATTTGGGTATGAACTGTATGTGTATATATTTATTAAATCATATGTATAATATTAGAACAAAAACAATATATGCAGAACAACTAAAGGAAACTGCAGAGTTTTGTCTGGGAGAAAGTCTTCAATGATGGGGGAGAGCACAATGTTTGTCTCCTAAAAAAATTGATAGTTGGTTTTGTCCTGTGTCTATAAAGCAGATATCTGGGATAAAGTAAAGAGAAGCAATATTTTGTTATAATTTAATGGTACAACTGTTCAGAGATGGAGCAGACCACTTTGAGGCCATGAGTTCTCCCTGCCTGAATAATAAATTTGAACAACAGTATTAACAATGTACAGAAGGTTCAATGCTGGTAGTTGGGATATAGTAGGTGACATTTACATTTTCTTTAAATCATATTTTCAATAATTGTAACATTATCTATTAAAAGAATGAAGTCCAAAAATAATTAGAGAAAATTTAATGATACTGCTAATGTAATCAACATTTATCTTATGGAATATTTTTAGGGATATAAGAGACAATCCATGCAAAACACATGGCACATTGCCTGACTTATAGAAAGTGGTTGGTGAATGTTGGCTATAGCTATGTTTTTTATTAACTCCTGTCCTGTTATTTTCAATAAGCCAATGTCTACAGGGACAGTGATTTAAGACACTGTAATTTTAAAATGTGTGTGGTATTTCCATAAAAAAAGTTATTGTTTATGCGATTCCATGTTACTCACATGAATGCAAAGTTAATACATATGCTCAAATCGGATGTTTCTACTATATAAATTAATGCCCCACATATTTTTAAATTTATAATTAAAGGACATAATTTAAAGAAATAGCCTATCTTTATGAAAGACTAAGATGATGGCAGTTCTTTGTTAACTAGATACGACCATGAAAAGCATTTCTGTGACTGCTCCTTTCATTCAGAATTACTACTTATTACATTTTAGATCATTTTATCCACAGAATTAGCTCCAGCATACATGTCAAGAACGATTACACTGTGTAGTCAATAGTGGTATTTTGTATGATAAAGTGGCTTCCATAAGAGCGTATGCATCGTTTCCAGCCATAAACAGATGAACTTCACATGCTACCATGGGAGTGACTGGCATTTCCTGGTCTGGCTGATCATTTTGTTAATAAGATGATTTACCTGCTGTCCACAATTGAAGTTCAGACACTTTTCTTCACATTATGAAGTAACTGTTCTTCTGTGCATATTTTATTCAACTATCATCAGGAATAAACATAGGAGTCAAAATTATACTAACATATGTTAAAGATACACTAATAAATTAGAAAGGTTATAGAGCTCTCTACTCCTTAGAGATTAATTTATATATAATAATAAAAAAGTAATAAAATAATGGTAACAAACCCAATACAAACCACTTATTATATACCAAGTAATGTGTTTATGTGTTTTACACAGATTATTTCATGTATTTCTTGAAAATGGAACCGCAAAGCAAATACACTTCTATATACTAAGAGTTACTGTAAATTTGTCTAGTTACAGGAGGAGTTTATACATCTTTTACTTTATGGTATTGAGTTATTGAAATTTAGGATTTAAATTAAGTGTAAGGAGCATCTACTTGCAACTAGTGTGAGACTTGAAATCTCTTAGGTTCAACGTTATTAAAATGTAATATTTGTTCAAATTTGGTATTAAACATGAGAAACCCATTGCTCTAGTGGCACATGGCGCAATGCTAGGTTGGTGATGGAGTTTTTTTAATTAATTCTCTGAAGTGAGGAATGGTGTTTAGGGAAGGACCTGAAGCATGTGTATATGTTTATATGAAATATAATATAATTATATAATATGAATATTATACACATAAAGTATTGTAGGCAGATATTTGAAAAATAGGCACATGAAAATATGTTTAGCTACTGAAGAATGACTTAAGAATAATATGTAAATAATAGATGTAACATTGATGCTGGATGAAGAAAATATATTAGATTCTAAATATTAGTTATTTCCAATGGGGGGAAAGGAAGAAGAAAAGACAGATGAAGCGGGAAGAGGAAAGAAGGATATGATTTGTAAGGTGCTGAGCTTTTGTAATGATGTATTCTACTCAGACGTTGACTTTGTCTATCTGATTATTATGTGCTGAAGGAATTCTTCTTTGAAAAAAGAGTAAAAAATTTTATAGTATCCCTTGGAAGTTAAATATATTAATATATGTTTTGCTTAATGCTACTAAAGACCTGGAGAATTTTTTGTTGTAGTTAAACAAAAATATTTGGTTTTAATCTCTTCCAAATATCTAGGTCATTCTAACTGAAGGTAATTTTGTAACAGTAAGTACTAATATTTAGAGAAATTGTATGTAATAAATTATAATACAGTAATTATAAGATAGGTAATAATAACGTGTCAACTTTGTTGAATCTCTCTCTCTATATATATATATATATTTTTCCCCCTCATATGGTCTTTCTAATAACAGCGGAAGGAATTTGCTAAAAGTCAAAATTTATACTTGCATTTGGAAAGCCAAGATATTACTAAGTTATGTAATATTTCCAGATTGAGCAGGCTTTTAAATAAAAACATCAGCTAAAGGTATGTATTGTATTTTGAAACTGTTATATATATATATATATATATCAACACCATCATTGCTAGCATTTATTACCATGAACAAAGGCGAACAAGGAGCTGAGCCTTTGATCGAGTTGTTGTTTTTGCTGTGTTTCTGGTGCCTACATTGTCAGTTGAGTTGAGTTGGACATAATTGTACTAATACTTTTTAAAGATGAATGATCAAAACACAATTTCAGAGGGATGAGATTTCTAAATGTAGATGTTATCCTGGCTCAGATCCAAAAAGTATACTCCAATCAGCCAAGAACGGCAGGCATTCAAAAACGCCCGGACAAAGACAGGATTCATTTCCAAATTAAATGCCAGATGATTGCTCTATTTCAGTTAAAAATATTTAAATGATCAGTAAGCCTCTATTGTCCTGAGTCATTTAAAAGTCATATCACCAAAGTCTAAATATTTCAAGAGACTTTATTAGCCTTTGTATATAACACAGCTAGGTGTTTAGCCCCAGGCATACATGATTTTATTTGAAAAATGCAGAGTGCCTGTAATATCTTTGCAAGATCATGCACATTCCTATTTATATGCATGTTTTAGAGTTCACATAGAAAGAAATTTAGTGAAACACTGAGGTCACCCATAGGACACAATTTCCTCTTATTTGAAAGTTTCTATATACAGATGAAAAATATGAGTTCACTAAAAGTGGAAAGGGAGCTTTTTATTGTCTTTATTTTTAAATATGTCAGTAGTAAGGACCTAAAACTCATGAATGATTTCCTTGAAAACATAAAATCAGTACTACATCTTCTTTTCTGGTAGTGAACTTTCTGTTTTTCTGATTTCACTGTTATAAATTCTCAGGTATTTTTCCTCATATGGTCTTACTAATAATAGTGGAAGGAATTTGCTAAAAGTCAAAATTTATACTTGCATTTGGAAAGCCAAGATAATACTAAGTTATGTAATATTTCCAGATTGAACAAGCTTTTAAATAAAAACATCACCTAAAGATATGAATTTTATTTTGAAACTGTCTTGGATTTTTCATTTGTTTTCTGGCTGATTGATAAAACCACAAAAATTCTTTTGTATGTATTAGAAATGTTCTAATCCAATAAGCCTGACGTGGGAGGGAGAATATAAAGAATATATTCATGAGAATATACATGGGAATGATCTTTTTAAAAAAAATAGTTACTTTTCTACTTTAGAAATGTGTGCTTTTTCATGATTAAAAAAAAGTATAGGGGCCGGTGAGATGGCTCAGCGGCTTAAGCGCCTGCCTTGCAAGCGCGAAGGCCCGAGTTCGACTCCCGGAACCCACATACGAAAAAGGGGCCGGTGATATCGCTCAGTGGCACGGGTGCCTGTTGGCGCGTGAGGTCCTGAGGTCGTCCCCCCGGTACCCACAAAAAAAAAAAAAAAAAAAAAAAAAAAAAAAAAAAAGTATAATAATGAAATAGAAAAAGCCAGAATTCCAGTTCCAGGTGGGTAGGTCTGCTAATCACGTAAACACTGAGAATTGCCATGGCAGTTCTGAGAGCATGACAGTACAGGTACTGACCCTTTTGACTAATGTAAGCTATACATTACCCTTTGCCCCTCTACATCCAAGTGATCTGTCCTCATCTGTTTGGACTAATGCTGTCCCGCAGAACTTTCTGAGATTAAAAAACTGCTCTACCTTTGCGTTACCTGACTTGCTACAGACTAGACTTATGTGGGTAGTAAGAGCTGGAAGTATGTTTACTATGAGTGAGAAACTGAATTTTTAATTTCAATTGAAATTTCAATGTAAATAAGCATATGTTGTTACTGGTTACTATATCGTACAGCCCCCTGTAAAAATGCAGATAGACACCTAAATGTGAAAAATTCTTCTGTTGTAAAGATCTTCCCCTGGTACAACCAAGTTTCCTTGGTCACTGGAAACTTCTTCCTGAGTAACTAAAGCAATCATCCACATCCCAATACATCAAAAGGATTAGGAATTAGAGGCAAGAGATTCAGTCATCAAGAGCGTTGAAATGGCATTGAGATTTGGAGACTGAATTTTTTATCTAGTAGGACTATTTCAGCTATAGTGTGAGTCAGTGGGCAGCCATGCTTGGTCTTCAACAAACATATACTCTAGCATATTACGAGGTTATATGATTCACTATTAAAATTCCTCAAGGAATTTAAAAATCTACACTGTACTGTGATCAATTAGAGTGAAGAGCGATGGCCCAGGCAGGTAAGAGTTTGTGAGTTTGAAGGAATGCTTTCCAATGAATGTCTGAAAGATGAAGGGAGGACTAAGCACAGCGTCTGACTGCCCAGAGCCAAGAGTAAATAGTGAAGTAAAGAAAGACACACACATGTACACACACACACACACACACACATATTGCACTTAAATTAATTACAGAACTCTGAATACATACTTTATGTATGAATTAAAAGTGAAATTTTTCATGAAAGTCTACAAAAAATTCTGAGTATATATCCAAGTTTTAAAGATGTTCTATGCTTCATCTAAATCACACGTGGCCTTAACAGATACATGCTTAATGGGCACATTTTAGTGTTAGCATTTACCATACTCGCTAAGGTAGCTGACATCAAAAAGCCCTATTTGGAAGAGATCTTCTGGCCAAACAGGCTTAAGCTCAAAATGGAGAAGCATCTCTGTTTTATTAAAAGTAACTAATAAGTATTTCTGAATAAGAAAATGGTGGGACCTCAGCAACAAAGTCAGCCCTACAGTATCTATTGCTTGTTGAACAATAACCTGATGGACTTTTCGTGTCCATAATTTCAATTAACTTTCATAACATATATATATGAGGCTGACCGCTACTATAATTATGTCCATTTCAAAGTTAATTAATTTGTCCTTATTAGCGTGAGTATATATTTCCATATAAATGAACATCTTTGGACTTTAAAGCTCATATTCTTAATGAAGATATCTTAGAATTTCTTACACAAATAAAGTCAACGGGAATCATGTAAAATTTTCCAACTGAAATTGACCTAAGAGTAATGGCAATTTCAAGTAATTTATACTAATAAATGTAGTTTATGGGAGCTACTAAAGGTTTGTCTAAACTGAAAGATAATTTATTATGGCTGTCTCAGAGTTATCCAGTCGGTCTAATTTCCAAGTGGTTTTCCTCATTGATAGCAATCTTGAACTAGTCCAGGCAGATTCTTACCCGAAGAGGAGAAAATCTCCTAATTCAGCCAGGATGCTTTGGGACAATGGAAGGGTGTGGTGTCCTGACTGAAATTGCAGTTCTACCATTATCCTATGATCAGAGTTTTATTCCTATTGGTTATATATTCATTTATCTTGTAATGTGAGTGTATCTGATCTTACTTCTCTACCACATTTATAATTTTAACTTTTGATCTGAGTTATACAATAAAAAATTTGCCACAAAGTATATATGTTTTACTCACCAGCAAATAAACAAGAGATTTCCAGATGGTAGGAAGATGGTGAAATCTTCTTAAAGTGCTTAGATTATAGGCCTGATCAGGCTATTAATGAAGTTAAAATTTAATCTTTAATTTCCCAAGAATGTAAGAAAACCAGAGAACTATATTGATCACCCACATAGGCAAAGCATTGATGTGATGGAACTAACTGATAGTAATCAGAAAACCTGGGTTCTATTTCTGTTACCTGTGACTAGTCACTCTATTTTTCTGAGCTGAGTTTCTTCAAAATGCAAATAGAGGTGGTAATAATACCTGTATTTCAATAAAGCTGTGAAACTCAATGAAAATGTTCAACAGACATTTACAAACTCAAATATATGATGGCAATCCAGATCTCAATTGACATCTATTATGAGTATAATCAGATAATTGTATATATTAAATTCTTTCCAAATAATTATGTTTCATTAGAGATTCAACTGTATCACATTTTCTGTAAATTTAAATTGATTTTCTCATTAAATATATATCAAAGAATATAGATTCCTTTAGATTATTTCCTAAATGAATATTGGTTTTACTTAAAAAAACATAACTTACTGGGCATCCAAATACTAACCTTTGATAGTTGGTTGTGACTGAAATTTAATCTGTGATAGGTTTTGTGAGGATCTTAAGAGAATATTTATTTTACATTTTTGGTAGAAATACCAGTTACTTCTTTCTCATAAGATTGTCCAGAAACTAGTTACTGCATGGTTTTTTGGTGTGACTTGGGTAAATATTCTTGAAATCTCTGCCAATAGTACTTTACTTTATCTCTATTACCTGGATTTTCTGAGTAATATACTGATTAAGGATGACTATTGTCTGAATTCAGGCTTTCACTCCTAGCCCTAAATTAGTCACTTATACCTTAGGAACAAAACATTTTAAACCTTCACATTTTCCTGTCCTAATCATCTACAGACACAAAGATATTAAATTTCAATTGAAAATTTACTGTCTTCTTGGTAATTTATCTTGTATAAATGAATATTTTAGTATGGAAATTAAAATCTAAGTCATCAGATCATTAATTAGGATGTATATTCTTTATGGGAACTACGAAGTTTGCACCTATTTCAGGATTAGCAAAACTCACATTTAAAATTCACTTCTTCCAAGAAGTTCTTCTGATAGTACCAGCACATGTGTACTGAATGTAGTCTGTGCTTTGTTATACTTATTCATGTCTTCCTGTTCTTGCTAGCAGATTTGAAAGCCTTTCAAAACAGGCAAAGTGTGTTTCTCAATTTCGACCTTCAGATGGAACATATTTAAATGGATTGCTTAGAATTCATATTATATACTAGGAAATCTGAATTAGATATTCAAATGCCTTCTGCAATTATACATCTTCAACTTAAAAAATGAATTGTTAGTAACCTGGATGCTAACCATATTATAAATAAACATAGAAATAATTTAGCAAGTTAATGTATATTAATGTTGGGAGTAGGTGAATAATTGCGTTAAATATGATTCTTCAGTATATTATTATTAATTTTTTTTTTTTGTGGGTACCGGGGGTCGACCTCAGGACCTCACGTGCCAGCAGGCGCCCGTGCCACTGAGCGATATCACCGGCCCTTTTTTTGTATGTGGGTTCCGGGAGTTGAACTCGGGCCCTCGCGCTTGCAGGGCAGGCGCTTACGCCGCTGAGCCATCTCACCGGCCCATTATTAAATTATTTACTGAACACAATGTGTCTTATTTGTGATATTATAATTAGAGTTTCATTGATCAAAATTAAAAGAAGAATGTAAATTTCTCTCTTCTGGTTAATCTCTTAGACTTTCTTTATGAAATCAGTGTGACACTAGAATACTCATGGCTCTTTAAGTGGGTCTACAAAGGACAAAACTGTCACCTTAATATTAGTAAGACAGTATTTGTCTCTATGATACTGCCAAAATACTGTTTCATAAAAGAGTGTACTGCTTGTGCATTTTTGTGTTTTAAAACTTTTGAGCCTCCAAGTTGGTCTTCAGAACAAAAGGCATGAAATCCTGCCACTTTGGAAGACAGTGTAACCCAATAGGGATTTCCTGTTTTGGAAGGTTAATACAATAACTATGTTACTAGACAATACCTTCCTATTTCTTAAGATGTAAAATCATGTTTTTCTAAAATTACGGAAGATATTTGCAAGAATATTTTCATCATTTTCTCTCTGTGGCACCTATAACTGAAAGTTGTCAGGTGATTTTAATCAAGCTTGATAAACATTTGTTATCCAAAAATGCATGTGTTTAGGAAAATTATTGTCATTATACTGGGCACAATTTAAAATATTCTTAAATTTCAACAAATTGTCTTTTACTCTAGAAGAGATGAAAAGCAAATCTGCCATCTTCCTATTTCCAAGTCAACAGATTTATCACTGACCCCAGCCGTAATATTCTTTTAACAATGAGCATCTTATACAGAAATTAAAGTATTAAAAACTTTAAGGGCCAGTGATATAGCTCAGCGGCATAAGTGCCTGCCTGGCAAGTGTGAGGTCCTGAGTTTGGTTCCCGGTACCCACATAAAGGAAAAAAAAAAAAAAAAACTTTAAAACAAATCTGGAACAGCCAATTTCTTTTCCACCATTTAAACTATGTTCCTTCAAAAAATGGAACACGACGTTCAAAAGCACAGTCTTCTTCCTAGGGAAGAAAGTCACTATTGGAGAAATTGGGGAAATCACTATTTTTCTATGTTGACAATATCCAAATCTGAATTACTTAAAATGAGAAGTGGATCTCTTGCCATTAGCAAAACTAGAGTGCTCCAAGTATCCTGTCCTGTATTTTTAACAGAAATATCACTTCTTAAGAATATTTGAACACTCTTGCCTCTATTTTCAGGCTTTCAGAGTTATATTTACTGACCAATAAACTAACATATTTTTTCCCAAATGGGTTGTGAAATTATCGTCAGTGAAAATAAAGCCAAATTCATTTTTGTTACTCAGTGTCAGAACATTATTGCTTTCTATTTTATGGCTATGAGAGCTACCAATGTTTTAGCAGAAATTTCATAAATTCTCACTCTCAAAAGCAAACTGATGATATATAATTAAGAAGGAAATTTTTTTAAATATTGCTGTTTTCAATGACGTAAACGATTCAGCTGAATGGAGGGCGATCCAATTTGTCCATGTCCTTCCCCTAGGTCTTCTTGTGAGATCTGGGAATGGATGGCAGCGCACCTGTACTTCTTCAGAGAATTGTCTTTGGGTTATGGTTGATTCCTGGAAGTTTACACCAGCCCCTACAGGAGGCATTGTTCATTGGTATAATTGCTCCAAAACCCTGTCAGGTTGAAAACTTGTGTGTGATTTACAGCCTGTTACAATCACACAGAAATTCAGCTATAGCTGATAAACAAGGCCAGCTCGCTTGACTAATGTTATATCAACAATGAAACCGATGAATTATTCAGTATATGATTTATCACTCCCCGTGGATCTCAACATCGTTAGATGCTGGGACAATGGTACAACAGAAGACCCCTTACCCCTTGGAACTTAGATTCTGGCACATAAGATAGACAAAAATTATAGAAGCAAATACATGAAATATATATTAATCGTGATGCATATGAAGGCAACTAACAAGGGCCCAAGTTAATGATAGGAAAATATTTGCTTTAGATGGGGAAAGCAGGAGTGGTTTTTCTGGTAAGTATCTTTAGAAGAGTATTTCAAAAGAGAGACAGAGAAGATAACTGGAGGAGGATAAAATACCATTCAGAGCAGAAGAACTACAGAGCATCTGGAGTAGGGAGCCTGAGCGAGTCTGTGTCTCGGAGATTTGCTAGGGCCTGTGGACGCGTTTGTGAGGGGTGGACACGTCAGGTCCACACTACAAATAAACACATGTGCTATGATTAAATCTTAGTGATAAGGCTCCCAAAAAAGGAAGTGCAAAGAAAGGAGGGATGGGAAGGATGGGGGTAGGGAAGGGGAGAAGAAGGAAAGAAAGGAGGGAAAGGGTGAGAGAGGAAGGAAGAGAGGGAGAAAGAAGGAAAGAAGATAAAGAAAAAGGAAAAAAGCTGATTCTAGGATATACTATAAACTAGATCGCATGGGTGGAGAATGATGTGAAACTCACAAAAGATTTTGATTAGTCAAACAACCAGACTTACAGACGGTTTATTTTGATACATTCTATGGCAATATAAGAAAGCCCATATGAGAAATTTAACTTATATGCATCATATATATGCATATATGTGTGTATGCATCTAGGTACCTGCATATCGATGTACAAATATATATGTATGAGTGTATATAATACACACATGTAGCTTATGTATACCATGTGTTTATGTATGTATATACACATATTACCTATCTATGTATCATCTAGCTATAGCTTTTTGTTTATTAGTTCACTGCTTTTCTTTTCCTTAGTACAATGCAATTATTGATTTTTCTCAGATATGTTTAAACCTAGTCATGAATTTTCAACATAAGAAACATTTTACCCCACATCAAAGGAATTGAATGAAATCATACATGGGCTAAACAAGACATACCAAATTTCTGACTTTCAAGTTTGGGTGCCTATCGAGGACAAAATCAAGCAAGCAACATTAACTTATTGTTTAATTGCGACTTGAGGCTTAACTGTCTGATGAATTAATGTTTTTACACGTGGTGTAACCCTTGGCAGTCATTTGTCACATCATGAGTAAGGAGGGTGGTCCCATGAAGGAGTACAGATTTCAAAATTGACTGAGTCTTACAGAGCATTTTCTGAACTTTAGTATTCATCCTTAATAAAGGATCTAATTGATTAGTTATATCTTCAGGAGGAACACAGGTAATATTATTATGTATAGAACCTAATAACCTCAATGAATGTAAACATTCTATGCCATAAATATATGCTAAGAGCAATAATAACAAGAATGGAAGTGAGGAAAGGGGATTTAGAGATGGAGGGAGGGAGGTGGTGGGAAGAGGAAGGGGACTAAAAAAAAGGAAAAAACCTGTCCTATGAATATGTACCAACTCCCTAAGATGAATGTAAACATCATATAGTGCAAACATGATGTACATATATATATATGAAGCAATTGCCCTAATAAATCTGATGTATATATTTTTCATATATATTCTTCAGAAAAACACAACCAGTAGGAATATATATATATATATATATATATATATATATATATATATTTATATATGTTCATATATTGGTTAAAGCTATGAAGTCCCATGCTAGGTTATCTGCGATTTGGAGAACAAAGGAATCATGTAGCTTGGCTCAGTCCAAACCAAAGGACTGAGCAATGTGGAAGGTAATGATATCACTCTCAGTAAGCGGCTGAAGACTTGACAGCACTAGGCATGCTGGTACCATTCTGCAGTCCAAAAACCGGAGGTTTTGGAGTTCTGATATCTAAATACAGAAGAGGAGTGCCCAAGTTCTGAAGCAGAGAGAGCAAGAATTAACCTTTCCCCTTCCTTCTCCTTGCATCAGGGCTCCCAGGCATTTGGATGGTGCCATCCACACTGAGCACAAATATTTCTCACTGATTCTGCCAACACAAAGGCCAGTTTTTTTCTGAAAACATCCTCACAGACACATGCAGAAGTATTGCTTTCTCAACCTTCTAGGTAGTCAAGTTGACTACTAGAATTATCTAAGTATATCAACCACTTAATTGGAATGATGATTAAATTAACTATTGTTTCTTATGTACTTGATACTATACATGAGCTATTCCAGTCAATTCTCCTTTGGGGTTTCTTTAAAATTGAAAGTGGAAGGAAGAATAGCAGAATAAGCAGTGACTACATTTTTAAATTAGTGAACTCATTATAGGAAATATTGATTTGTTTTGTTATTCCTATAAGCCCTCATTAGTACTGTGAAGAAGAAAAGCACATAGCAGATTATTTAATTTCTTATCGAAGTTGAAAATGGGTTCAATTAATTTGTCAAAAAGCAGAAATCGGGGGCCGGTGAGATGGCTCAGCGGCATAAGTGCCTGCCTGACAAGCACGAGGGCCTGAGTTCAACTCCCGGAAACCACATACGAGAAAAGGGCCGGTGATATCGCTCAGCAGCATGGGCGCCTGCTGGTGAACGAGGTCCTGAGGTTGACCCCCAGTACCCACAAAAAAAAAAAAAAAAAGCAGAAATCATCATTTGGCAAGAACAACTGAGAAAACACAAATGAAAGCTACATTAGCACTTTCAAGGTATTAAATATAAGATGTAAGAGGTGTTGTTTTATATATTTCTTAATCAAAATCAAACAAATGTATTGACGATCATCAAGAAAAGCACGTGAAACACAAATAAATTTATTATGTGAAGCTACCCATGAATCATTGAGGCAGAATTATAATTTATTAAAGGTTGTAACAATGTAAAAGGGATGACCAAACTATACAGTGAATGATAACATTTTAAAAAATGATGGTAAAAGACATATTGCCATTAATCCCTCTCAAGATACTCTCCATGACAAAACAAAACAAAACAAAACAAAACAACAGTGAATGTTGCTGCAAGGGTTATCCAGTAGAATAGTAGGTTTGTAAAATTTTATACTGTGCCCTCATTCACCTTATTCACTAGATCTGGCACCATCTGGCACCATGCAATTTCTGATGCTTTACCAAAGTCAAAAAGACCATGAAAGGTAAATGATTTTAATTGATTTGGGACATCAAGGCAGCCATGATAGAGCAACTAGAGATAATCACAAGAAAGGAATTCCAGAACTGCTTAAGAAAGTGTCAAGAAAAATAGGGTAAATGTGTTCAATGTGAGGAGGAGTATTTTGAGGGGAATTAATGGCAACATGTCTTTCATTGTAATAAATTTTTAAAAGTTAAATGTTCACTACATGTTTTGATTAAACCTCTCTCTCTCTCTCTCTCTCTCTCTCTCTCTATCTATATATATATCAAAAACAAATGTGCTAAAAATTAGATATTACATAAAGGTCAATATGTGGTTGAAGAAAATAAATTCAAATTATATAAACAGAGTCCTATATTATCTTGCATCTACTCATAAAATAGTAAATTCTGAGGAACTTGGGGGTACTTTCTATAACAGTCTCCTCTTGTCCCTTACCTGAGGTGGATATGTTATAAACTGCCCCCTGCAGGGATGCCTCAAAACTCAGATATACTGTAATAAAAGATATGAATATACCCTAGTCTCATTCTCTCTCTCTCTCTCTCTCTCTCTCTGTCTCAAGAATATCTTATTACATCACCCACATCTTTCTTGTAATGACATGAGGTGACGCATTGCCTACCTCATGAGAAGAGGTGGGGTGAACAACACTGGCATTGTAAGGAAATATTAGGCTACTACATAAATGTTACTTCAACATATGAATTGTGATATCTCTGCTCCTTCCACAATTGACCTGATAACCAAGCCAACCGCTAAATGACTAATGTGTGTATTAGCTATTACCTTCCTTGGACAAAATATCTGTCACCCACAACTTATGGGAGGAGAGATTTAATTTGGCACCCTGTTTTAAGATTTTAGTCCATGCTCAGCAGGCTCCAAGGCAGAAACGGCATGGTGGGGGAAAGCTGTTCCCCTTCTTGCCACCTAGGAAGCAGAAAGTGTAGAGAGGAGCCACAGAGGAAATATACCCTCCAAATGTATGTCTTCAGTTACACAACTCTTCCAACCAATCCCTACCTCCTAGCAGCATATTTAGCAGCAAAGTCATCAATATTTCAATCTACTGATGAGTTTAGCATCCCTCATGATGTGATCCCCTTCCCAAAACCCCCACCTCTGAACACATAATATTTTAGAGGATGTTCTAAATCTAAATTATAATAGTCAGACATTATATACACCATGGATACGCTGAAAAAAATGAAAAGTCACATACTGCTACTTAAAAAGATCTGCCATATAAAATTCATTAATTATTTCTGAAGTTTTCCCTTTAACATTTTTGAATTACTGACCACCGGTAACTGAAATTGCAGAAAGTAAAAATGCAGAAAATAAAACCGTGATTAGAAGAGATCACTGAATTTATACCAACTTATTTAAATTTCCTCCCCTTGTTAATATTTTGTCCCTATCTCCTATTACGATGGATGAGTTTTGTTCTTCATAAATCATAATTTTCAAAAGAATAATATTACAAATCCAATTGACATATTTTCTACACATGGAAGTTCCTTTAATGAAAACTATATGGCTTCAAATATTTATGTATATTCATTACATATATTGGATTTTATTGCTGCTATTTATTTTCTGTCTTTAGAGACATAAGAATATCATAATATATTATTTGTCTGTTCAATGTGCTTTCATTCATCTTTTAATTCATCTTTAAACCTATCACCTAGAGTTCCCATACATAAGAAGAAAATAATGACCAGATAATACTTTGGGTTGCATTTCTTTGATATAACTTAAATAAGTCATATACATAAAAGAAGAGAGCAAATGAATCTTGGACACCATAGAGTGCACTGTAGTAGAGATAGGTTCAACCAGCAATCCAGCTGCCTATCACCGTGAGTGGACACCTGTATGGGGATACATGACTTTCTTTTCCTAGGTAATGAAATGTGAGAAAGAATGATGTGTGCCACAGTGGAGATGAGGTATTGAAGTTTATCATTTTCCACTTTCTCTCTCTTTCTCTACAAAGGTGACTGAAAGGACATGCTGAAGATAGTACACTTGCAAGATACTATGTTACAAGATGGTAAGCTACAGTGCCACCATGTGCTCCAGATGAGGAACCACTATCAGTCAGATACCTAGATGGGCAAAACTGGCTACTAACGTTCATGGCTTATACAGTAGGAGAAAAATATTAACTTCTATCCAGTTTAGCCACTAATATGTGCGATATTGCTAGTTGTTCCAAAATGTAGAAGTCCATATTGGCAAGCACAGACATTGTCTTAGTTCTCTGTGATTAATTCAATTTCATGAGATATATACATATATAGATACATAATTTATAAATATGTAGTCTATATGTATATACATACTAATTGTATTTAAATGCATTTAATATACATTTAAAAATAACACATAATAATATAATTTCTATTAACTAAACACAGGCGGTATTAGATCTTAAAAATATCCATTAATCTTGGTTTCAGTTTATAAGTAGCTTGATCCTATTAATCAGCCAAACTTAAGATATTCTATCTTCTGTCCTTCAGCAACTTAAATTCCCATAGAACTTACAAATATATTATTTACTTATTTCAATACCATTGGTCTGAGACCTATTATTTAGCTATAAGTCTTGAAAGGGAAATCATTAGTTTTTCAGAGTAATAGCTTATCATACTTCTGTAGAGGATATTTTCTCATGGTACACTTCAATCTAAAACTATTCAACTTTAGTTTCAATTGCCATTACTCAATGGAATGTCTTTGGTTCCAAATGAGTATTTCATTGTTCTGATTGCATCCATGCAAAAGAAATAGCTAACATAAAACATCAAACCTGCCACTTGTTATTATATCATTTCAGTTACATTCCTTAGAAATTTGGCTCTTGTACAGTTAAAAATTTTGGTTACATTTGAAGTTATTTTAGTTAACATCCTGTCTGTTACATGTCTACCTACAATTTTAGTAAGAATTTATGCAAATATGTTGCACTATAGGCCAAAAAGTATGGGCCAATGGGAATAAAAATTAATGGTTTTTATAGGGCATATGAGATAACTCTAAGTGCAAATTGTGACAAATCACAAACATACTGAACACTGGCACTTGAAAAATCGTTCCAGGCAATAGGTAAATCAGAGACAGGAAAAGACAGAGAACTGCTCAGTCAAAATGAGTCAGCCAGAGAAACAGAGCTAGTGTATATACAAAGAGAAAGGTGGGGAGGGGGGAGGGGAAGAGAGAGAGAGAGATTTTCTTGTAGAATTAACTATGCTGTGTGATTCCAACACGCTCAAAGTCCGTAGGGCTGGCCTTCGGGGAAGCAGGCCAGAACTCTCAAGCACAGTCTGAAGCTGCTGTCCACAAGCAGAATATCTTCATCTGCAGAAATACTTCCACTTTGCTCTAAAGCTCTGAAATGGATTGATATGGTCCATCCAATGTATCTGAGGTCATCCCTTTCACTTAAAGTGGAATAATTATGTACTTGAATCATACCTCTAAAATAGACACCTCAGATAAGCTTGGTGCTTAACTGAATAACTGGTGTTATGGTTTGTGTCTCAATGTCCCCCCAAAGCCTCAGGCAGTCTTAGGCTGTTTTGGAGGTGGTTGAATCTAGAGTTTGTGATTGATTTAAGGTCCAATGCTGGCATTAAGGGTGTGAGTGCTACCCCTGCCCTAGGGCAGGTAGCCTGCATACCATATAAGGGACAGAAAGAGGCTTGTCTCCTCCCTTTTGCTCTTGTTGCTTTTGATGTCTTCCACTGTCATGAACTGTTGCCCCTCTTTCATGTTTCACTCTGCCTTGGAGACAGCCATTATGGACTAAAACCTTTATAGACTGTGAGCTAAATAAATCTTTCTTCCCTTAACTTATTGGGTGTTGGGTATTTTATTTCAACAATAAGAAAAATAACTAAGACAACTGGGGATGATGACTTAACCACACTGACTCATTAGAGGACAAATTTGGCCTGTTTAGGAGCCTTAGTTTTACACAGAAAGGGATCCATAGAATCAAAGGAGATAAGCTAGTCATTTTGTGCTTCATGGCATTGAGGCAAAGAAAAGAGTTATTATACCATTCAGGCATAAATTAGCCTGAATATTGTAAGCAATTAGGGTTGTTGCTACAAATTAAAGCATGCAGGTCTATTTTCTGAACCTCAGAAATTTACTAGGGCATATCATGCTGATTCTACTCCCACTTCTAATTGTAAGAGGTCAATTGTAGTAACCACAGGTCAACAATAATAAAATAACTAAGGCCTTAGATCATTTGAGAGGAATGTTTGAATTAGCTGGCTGAGGAAACAACCTGTGAATCCCCACCCCACAGTACAGTCCATGGGTAAGGGAGACCTCCAGGGGCAGTGGAGAAAGGAGATGATGGGAACCACTGTCAGTACAAGTTGATGCATGGGAGAGGGCAACTTATTCCAAACACTCTTTAACATTAAAGCTTTAGAAAAGCTTGCAGTGAGTTTGTGTCCTTTAAAGTTTTGTGATGGATTTGACTTACTGGAGCTCATTACTGGGATCTGAGCAGAAAAGGAACGGAAGCTATAGGACACCATTTGTGTTTGTGCTCAAGTCCTCTTTGCTCCAGTTGTAGGAATCAGCCCCACACTGTCCCAGACAGCATCTTGCTTCAGCTCTGCCAAGCCTCTGTTAGCTTCCTGTCCAAGCTTTCCTGATGCAGTGAAGAGAGTCAGCTTGGCACTGGAGCTTAGGCAAATTTCAGCACCTTTTGATGATAGGCACTTAATCAATGCATATGAGAGAAAATGGATAAGAATGCCTCATTTCCTCGTCAAATAATTTTAAGTCACCACTAGATTGTTTCCCAGTTGCCTAGAGTCATTTCTGCTTTTACTTTCTACCACTTTTGTTTTCTGAGATCTTGATTTAAAACAAAGAAGCAAAAACTGAGGTGAAACAATCCTACCATGTACTAAATGCAAACTGAAGTACCACCCATGTCTCTAAGAAAGAAGAACAAAATATCAACATTAAAGAATTCCATTTTTTGGATGGGAAGTTTAAAGAAATATTTTTAAATTAATTTAGTCCCCAGAGGTCACCATTTGAACAGCAACATGCCAACAACAGTTACCTATTATTTGTATGTCCCAAATATCTTATTGGTAAGCAAAGTGGCAATTGTCCTCTTCTAGACTTAGGATGTGGGAATATTAGAAGTATTAGAGGACTTTGGTAAGGTTACATATGGAAATTTGATCAAATTTATCTCTATTTGCATGCATGCAAATCACTATTCAACAGAAAATTTTACTATCTGTTGCTAAAATAAAATATTTTTATTTTTGCTTAAGTTTCAAATATATTTCAGATGATAGCACAATTTTGTAAACTGCTACTTTTAAATTTATTATCTCATAAAAATCATATTTCTAGTGTGGTTCCAGAAGCAGCATTTTACTACCCACAAGAAAAAAAAAAATCTCTAGTATAAAATAACATTTTCCAAATCCAAATTACATTATATTTTTCAAAAATTTATTTTTCAGGGCCGGCAAGATGGCTCAGCGGCATAAGCGCCTGCCTGGCAAGCGCGAGGGCCCGAGTTCGACTCCCGGATCCCACATACGAAAAAAAGGGGCCGGTGATATCGCTCAGCGGCACGGGCGCCTTCTGGCGCGCGAGGTCCTGAGGTCGACCCCCCGGTACCCACAAAAAAAAAAAAAATTTATTTTTCAGCAAAATGAAAATTAGTTTAGTACATGTTATTATACATTTTTTAGAACTCCCTTGAAATGCATGTTACTTTAAACACTTTCTAAAATAACAATAATGTAAAAGCCATGTGAGACAGTTTATTTATCCTCATGTTGTCTTGAAATTTACTTCACCCATGATATTATTAATAAAAATCATCCCTTGGGAAAGCTTTTCTGCTTTGAAGGATAAAACACCATTTTGTGAGAATAAGTTAATTCATTTTTATTGCTAACCTTTCATCTTTCCTCCTCAGTCCTTCCAGAAAGTTAGGCAACAGAAAGCCTCTTGAAAAAGAGGCAAATAAACTATAAGCATCAGAGAGAAGACAGAAAAAAAAGAAAAGAAAAGAAAAGAAAAGTAAGGAACACTCAGCATTTTATAGGCTCTGTAATTCGGGAATTGGGCTCTGTTATTGAAATCCTTCCAGTTGGACACAATTTTTGCTTTTTAAGAGTCTAATCCCTGATTATGGGTAAGCAAATAATTGTAGGATCTTCTATTTCAATAGAGGAAGGAAGCTGCTCAGCCAGATGGACGTCAACGGGGCCGGAATTGCTGTTGAATAGATGTTCACCTTAAGTGGGAAGGAAAATGTGCTGGTTGCTAAGCTACTGATAGGCTTTGCTCTTCCTCTGGTTAATGGTTAGTCACTAGGTCAAGGCCCAAATGATGACATTAAAGCTGGCTTTTTTTTTTTTTTTTTTTTTTACTAATTGACTGCTTATGTAGGAAGTGCCTAAAAGTTTCCTTTAATTAACTGTTGTGCCTCACTATTCTCTGACCTTCACTCCTAGGGTGAAGGGTGGGGACATAGACAATCTTGGGTGTGACTGCAGTTTCAGAAATGCAAGGGATGGAAAATGTATTAAATAGCAAAATTGGGAAACACTAAAACTACAACAAAGTATTACAATTGCATAAAATGCTCAATGTTTAAAATTTCCTGTAGTAAAGGGTGGGTATTTGAAACACCCTGGTCACTACAGCTTATGCTTACCTATGTAATCATCCCCAATGGTACAGGACTGTGAGGCTTCTGCTCCACCATAAACTGCTGTATTCTCCTGGAATTTAGAGTAACAAGATCAACCTCAGAAATTAACGTGCAAAATCCTACATACAAGATATGCAGCTGCCTATGGTTAAATTCAACCAATGTGGTTTTTTTATTGCTTATCTAGGTCCCACTCACATACCACAGAATGTTTCAGTCCTTAAAGTCCATCAGAGTTCTTAGACTTCATCTCCCACAAATATTAACCCTATTTTGCCCCCCAGCTTCTACGTTAGTAAATTATAACTCAACAAACAAGTCCTGGTTGAAAGAAGGGGTAAGATGGTTCCAACACAACTGAGGAGAATGAGAGACATAAGTTTACATAACGTTGGGCCGGTGAGATGGCTCAGCGGTGTGAATGACTGCCTGGCAAGCGCGAGGTCCTGAGTGCGACCCCCGGTACCCACAAAAAAAAAAAAAAAAGTTTATGTAACGTTTGAGCACTTACTGTATGCTAGTATTGTGCTACATGCTGAGTACACAGTGGAGCCATATAGCTGTTGTCATAGCATCTATAGCCAGTCGAAGTCTGAAACTGTACTCAGTCCAGAGCCCCTAAAGGCTCATGTGATCATCTGGATTATGTGAAATGGAATTTGAGGAAAGGGAAATTAAGGTAGAGAGATTGTTAATGAGTTTGGAATTGAGAAGAGTTATATTTTCCAATTACTCTGTGTGGCGGACATTGCCTTTTCTCTATTCATTTAAAAGGTACTAATGTTTTCTACAGTCACTGTCATTGTGCAATGCCTTTCTGAAATTAGTTTTTAAACTACTTGCTGATCCTAATAATTTTCTTTCATTTCTAATTGTACCAGTGAGATTTTCTTGGCTGTGAATCTACTAGAACTGGGTACAATTTTGGTCACTCTAATGTCAACACAATGCATTTTTGTAAATTATTAAGTCTCTTGAAATTCTTCCACAACACAGTTTTAAGAGCTCTATTCAATGTGAACAATGCGAAGTGAATAAATATGGTGCAAGATTGTGGTCAACATCAATATTAGTAAGGGTTCTCCAGAGAAACAGAACAGGATAAGATAGATAGCTCATCTATTCCGGTACCAAAATAAAAAAGATAGTTGATAGTTAGATAGATGATAGATAGATAGATAGATAGATAGATAGATAGACAGATTGGTATAAAAGGAGATTATTACAGGAATTGGCTTACACAATTATAGAGATCCAAATGTCCCAGGATCTATTGTGTGATATCTGGAAAACGGAAATCTGGTGGCATAATTCTATCAGAGTTCAAAGGCCTGAGAACCATAAGTTTCAACGATCTGATTCCCAGTCCAAGGCCGAAATCACAGGAACCAGGGGATTGATGGTCTCAGCCCTTGAGTATGAAGGCCCCAGAATCAGGAGATAATGAATAGCACACATCAAGGAGAGAGAGAGAGACAAAAAGAGGGAGGAAGGTATGGAGGGAGGGAGAGAGGAAGGGAGAGAAAGAGACGCACAGACAGAGAGAGACACAGGCACAGAGAGAAACAGAAACACACAGAGACACAGAGAGGCAGAGAGAAAGAGAGAGAAATTGCCCCTTCTTTCTATTTTATTTAGGTTGACCCTCTAGGGACTGGATGTTCTTACCCAGTGAAGAGAGCTCTTTACTGAGCCACTTACTGAAATGTCAATCTTTTCTAGAAATAGCATCACACATACAGCAGAAATGTTTTACCAAAAGTCCAGGCATCACTCACTTCAGTCAAGCTGACACATAAAATAAACCATTATCTGTGTGTGTGAGTGTGTGTGTGAGCGTGTGTGTGTCTGTGTGTTTATTCACACATATGAATATTTATATTTGTTGCTCCATCCTTAGAGGAAATAACAATAGTTTCAGATAATATGACTTCTAATGAAGTTACTGATGTAAAGCCACATCTAAGTTAATTTGCTTTGGGTTGTTACCACTTGATTTTTATTTCTGATCAATTTTCCCTAAAAGGGGGAACTGTGTATATGTTTTCTCATATTTTCATTCCCAAAGAACACAGTCTTAGACTCAGTATCTAGCATGCCTTAAGAAATCTGTGAGAGCTACAATCGGGATGACAAAGGAATCCCAACTCATAGTTGGACTTTAAATACACAGCTCAGTGGTTAATAATGGTGCCTGCTGTTTTATTTAATTTTTAGCAAGTAATTTAGCTAGAAAAATAAATAGATGTGAAATGTGAAGGGAAATGGGAGAGCATGTGTAAAATGTTTGGAAGCATATGTGTGGTTTTTTTGGTTATTTTTTTTTTTTTCTGTCTCCCAGTGTTGCTGAAGAAGGATTAAAAGAATTGTGCTGTGGGATGAGATTTGACCAGAAGTTTGTGAGCTTGCACCTGACTTTACCTTTGTAAAAGTGATGTGTATTTAACCCACAACCAGCTCAACACATTCTACTGAATCATGGTGGGCCAATTTCTAACTGTAAGGTCTTCTTGAGTTTACAATCTATTCCTTGGAATCTTCTATAGAAAAAGGCTAAAGATGAGTGTCTCAGTCCATTGGTGCTGATATAACAAAATACTCAGACTAGAAATGATTTAAAGTTTATAAATTTCAGTCTGAATTAACAGCTTTCATTGATATGTCTTCTTATTATTTTTAGTCAACTTATTTTTTGTCTGTATTTCTGGCTGTAGCAAAATCACTTAGCCATGTAGCTTATTCATGTTCTTTAGGCAAATATCTGAAGCTTCCAGGGATCAGAGAAAGATAGGAGCTGTGTTTTTCTATTACCAGAATGCCAGGTGTGTGGTGTAAGTTACAGTTAGTAACCACTGTCACATCGTGGGTATTTCCTAGCAAGCAGCACAGCCTAAGTCTGGCCACCTTGCTCTCCACCTGTTCACGTTGACATTCTTGCCAAGAGTCTCACAACAAAGGTGTAATATGAGGCAAGTTACTTTAATACCAGGACATAAATATCAAGTACTGAAATATTTTAATGAAAATTAAAACCTAGACAACATAATACTGACAAATTGTAAGCACTCAGTAGATTTTTTTAATAAAAGCATATATAAGATATATAAGTTGACAAAATTTATGTATGTTATAAAACATTCCTTATAGAACACACTAATATTTCTTAAAAGATATACCTAAGGGCAAATAGAACCTGCTTTTATTTGTGGGCTTTGTTTGGAAAGACTGAAAGACTATTCTATACTTATTCGGCATATCACATGCAGTTTTCTGTAGTAAGCAATATGAAATATGAAATAATGAGTGGAAGAAAACAAGAAAAATAACTCTCTGTGATAAGAAATGTAAATTTAAACAAGTTCAATTTAGTTGACTCACTTGTTCTTAGAAAAGCTGGAAAATTATGAATCAAGATATCTAGTCACTATACTAACAGTACAAAATTCAATTTTGGGACCTGAGTTAGGAAGCTGGGCTTTAGTTTGACTTGCTTGCTATAATGGCCCAATATTTTTTTTAAGAAATATTAAAATGGCAAACAAACACTATTTTATATATAGACAAATGTACTTATATGTGTACACACATATAAATATATCAATATATCGAATACTCGTATATATAAATATATATCTTACATATTTTTCTAGGTTTATGTTTAATTCTAACTTCATAGGAAATTGTAGTAAGTTCTTTTGATAGTCATTTTCCACAGATGGGACCAAATACCTACGAGAAATATCTGGGAGGAAGATTTATTTTGGCTGGAGTTTCAGAGGTTTCAGCTTATGGTTGTCTGGTCTCACAGCTCTGGGCCTGAGGTGAGGCAGAAAGATCATGGTGTACGGGTGTGGCGGAGCAAAGGTACTCACTGCAGGGCAGCCAGGAAGCACAGAGAAAAACCAAAGGGAAAGACCGGACAAGACAGAGTCAGTCCCTGGTCAAACCTCCATCTCGCGCCCTTCAACTAGACCCCACCTTCTAATACCCATTCAACTGTGGACTCATCACGAGGATGTTAGCACCCTCGGGATTCAGTCACCTCCCAGGGGCATCACCTTGCCTTTGGGGACATTTTAGAGATAAAACCTGGCAGTTTTTCTTAAGCATAGGAGTCGTATTCAGATATAGACCGAGTAGTTATTCTAAGGTAGTTATTTTTTACAATGATGAACTTGAGCTATCCTGTATATAATATTTTCTCTTACACTTGTGATAAAAGAGAAATCTTTTAAATCTACATCCAGGTCAAACTAAAGCACAGTTTATCAACAGCAGCACCAGAGCCTTTTGGGGCCACCTCAGTGTCTGTGGTAAAGGGACTTCATACAGAAGTAAGGAGATCAGGAGCAGACACATGGACAAAGTGACGAAAATCAGCCATCAAATTTGTAGCCTACAAATCTTTCTTCAAACTGAAGTCAGAGTTGAGATTCTAGAACAAATGAACTCGTTGAAGGTCATAAAAACTAATAAAAATACATACACTTTATTTAACTTAGTAAGAGTTTTGGGTTTTAAGGATTAAGAAGAAATTTTGAGGTATCTTGGCAGCTTAACACCTTTTTAATAATGAAAGAGAATTAGGTTTACCAAAGTTTCTGGTTCTTCCAAAGTTGAAATCAGAATTCTATAGCAGAGAATTTACTGTATTTTGACAGAGTAAAATAATGATTTCTTAATTTTTTTACATACAAAGGCAGAAGAAACAAATAACAATTACACTTGACATTATTTATAGAAGTAACCCATACAAAAGAAAAATTACCTTAAAAATTTCAAAATAGAGAAAAAGTTGTAGAAGGAATGAACATTCAAATATATAGATGAATATGAATGAGTGATAAATGTGAGATTATAAATTCCAAAACTAGTAAGATAGCATTCTTAAATATAAGAATGGGAGAAAGCATCACTTACAGATTAATCATTGTCTGGGGTTAGTATTGTAAATTATTTCTGCAATTATTAAGATTCAATGGCAAGACAGGCAAATGCAAATAGAAAATAGTTCAATTTTTAATACTGATGAAGAAACATTAATTGAATATGATTTTTAAATCATAAATGCAAAAGCCAGCAAAGATAAATTCAAATAACTGAGTAAAGGGGTACATCTTAAAATTCCTGCCATCAAATATGAGAAAATGGCAGAAGAAAAAATGTAAGAATAGGTTTGAATATAAAATAATATGGAAATAATAATCCAATAAATCTACTCACCATAAATGTGTGTGATTGATTCTACTGTTCTAAGAAATTCAAATCAAGTTTTAAAATTGCACTTTATTTTATTTATTTTTTTTTTTTGTGGGTACCGGGGGGTCGACCTCAGGACCTCGCGCACCAACAGGCGCCCGTGCCGCTGAGCGATATCACCGGCCCCTTTTTCGTATGTGGGATCCGGGAGTCGAACTCGGGCCTGCGCGCTTGCAAGGCAGGCGCTTACGGCGCTGAACCATTTCACCGGCCCTAAAATTGCACTTTAAAAGAAAAGGCAGTGAGGGCCGGGGATGTACCTCAGTGGCACAGCACCTGCCTAACAAGCGCAAGGTCCTGAATTCGATTTCTGGTACCTAAATAAATAAATAAATAAATAAAAATTTTAAAAAGAATTAGATGAATATTAAAAGGAAAAGTTAAACAGAAGGATGAACAGTTATATGAAGCAAGTATAAATACAAATATAAGAGGTAAGGAAAAATTAGTATTTAAGAAAATGTAATATAGATCACAACATTTTACAAGAAACAATGGTGACTTTTTAAAAACATTTTAATTTTTTATCTTAGTTTATGAGTACATGTATATAGTACATAGTGCTTCCATTCCTTGTGAGAAGTTGGTGCATGCCCATGACACATTTTAATTCCTTTTTCATCCCCTTTCCTCCGCCCATTTCTTGATTCCCTCCCTCTTTGGGAATGCTCTATAGTACCCTATTTCCTACTTCTCTCTTTTAATTTGCTCTTTATTTTTGTTCTAGGTTTCTCATATAAGAGAAACCATGTGATGTTTAAGCTTGTGTGTCTGATTTATTTCACTTAGCATTACGATCTTAAGGTGCATCCATTTTCCTACAGATGACTCAATTTTATCTTTGTTTATGGCAGCATAGTATTCCATTGTGTATAATGACACAGTGATGACATTTTATGATGAAAAGTAGAAATCATGTAAAAGAAGCAATAAGGACAAAAGTAAATGATTTAAATAGCACAGCTATTACCTCAAGCCAAAAACAAGTTATATTTTAAAAACTGTGTCTCACAAATCCGTAATGACAATTGAAGAAATGCCACCCTCCTCTTAGATAGTAATTGCTACATCTTACGCTTTCTAAGTAAGTACAGTCAAATAGGAGGTAAATGACAAAATACTCAGGAGAAAAATGATAAATATAAACAGAACTAATGGTCATTGATGGATGCATTAATGTATGGGTGAATGGATGGATGGAAAAAGAAGTAGTTACAGTATATAATTTTTAAATAGAACAAGCTTATAAATTATCTCACAGGTTAACAAATAAAATTAATACTATATATAATATCGCTGAAATATTAGTTAGAAATGAATATAGTACCTTTGAAACACATGATGTTGCCAAAACAGTTAGGAAAATAAAATTAGCGTTAAGTAAATTTGTAAAAAAAAAAAAAATGGAAAAAATTTAAACATAAATATTCCACACATGAAAAATTACAGGAGGAAAAAAACACATTTATTGTGGTTTAGATAGAAATGTTGATTATTCAGTGTACCAGATTTCAAAAGAAGATATTTAAAGAGATCAGATAATCTTTACCAAAAAAGTTTTAAATTTTAATGGCAAACTAAATATCCTACGGTACAACATGAGACGCTGCTAAATGTAATTTTCCAGACTTATGAAATAAGGATGCCATGTTTTTTTCTGTTGAGTTATTTTCATATATTTTATTTTTCTTATAATCTGAACAAAATACTTTCATTCTTAACATTTTACAGTAAATCTAATTCATATAAGTTAAGAAGCCTTACTGAAAAAGTTGAAATCTTGCTGCAGAAAACAGGAAAAAGTGACATAATTTTAGAAAATAAGAAGTGTACATAGCTCATCTTAAGGACCTTTCTTTTTATGGTTAGTAAGGTATATAGAGGAAGGATGAATTTTGTCAGTTAAGTGAATGTTATCTCTGACTGTCAATGACTGGGAAAAGATGAAGGAAACTCAAGAATCATGCCCACCTCACTGCTTAGAGGATCCCCCACATCTATCAGTTCATTTATAATTACGGAAATGTTGAATTTTAGCCATATGGTAGTATACATCCAATTAGACAAGTTTTTGTAAACACTGTGTAGTGAGAAGGTGGGCAGCTGACTTCCAGAGTATCTCAACATATGCTATCTTTTTTTAAAGGAATACCTTGTGTTTACTCAAATAGTTTTCTCTTTCACCTGTAAAGAATATTAGGAGAAAATAAATGAGTTTTTCTCCTATTATACAAGAGTTTTTCTCCCTTTTTAGGGTGACTGTATTTTGTTTGTTCGTTTTGCTTTTTCCTGAAAGATACCTAACATTTCTAATTATCACTTACTTAGCACATGAGATTTCAGCAGAAAAAAACAGCTGGATATTAATTAATGCTATGCTTCAATTTAGAGCCCTTTTCAAATGTTTTTCAGCATAACCTTGTGAAAGCTCCATTTGGGAATCCTTTCTGTGTAAATTGGATGTGCTTTTCCAGTTTCAGTGATGACAAAGGTTAAATTACTGCTCCCAGCTGTTTCCCACATGCTGGGCTCACAGAGGACAGAGTCCAGCTTCCTTCCCCTGCTGGTACCTCCCCTGTGTTCTTATCTCTCTTCCCGCCAGCCCCTCCCTCAGAATGACAGCCCTGGCTTGGTCTCACTGACCTGGGGCAACTGCCATGAGAAGGTTTTGATAAGAGACAGGATGTGCAATGGTTCCTTGAAAAAAAATCGGATTAAAAAAGCACCATCCCTTCCTATCTACACCTAGCAGGAGAAGGGTACATATGATTACATCATCAATTTCACAATTACTTAAATTAGGTAAATACAAGAAGACATGAAACAAGCTTTTGTGAGGATGAAGAAAATTCTCACAAACAAATTACCAGTTGGGGTCACATTAATGAACAGCTGGTAAGGGAAAGAATTTTGAAGTTTTTCTTACCATAACACCTTATTTTCCTTCCACTTCTTGATGAGAGAGAGAGAGAGAGACTAGGCCAAGTGATAGTGTATGCAAAATATCTATGACTGAATCAATAGCTTATGAACAACTTATGGTATATGGAAAAATGGGACTTTTTAGATGTTCTCTAAGATCTTAGTCTTTAAAATAGGGAAATTATCTGCAATTATCTGAAGAGACGGCATTTGATCACAATGAGGTGTTAAGCAGAAAATTTTCCCTGGATGATATCACAGGGGTATGGTGAAAAAAAAATCTGAAGGGAAAGTTAGAGATCATTCAAGTGCAATAAGAATTCAACTTTTACATGTTTTGCTGGTTCTAAATCGTAGGAGGCTACAAGCAAGACCTGGGAAGAGGACTTTAGAAGACATGGCCAGTTCCCATATGACAAAGCAGGAGTAGTAGATTCAGACCTGCACCTGGCAAGGAACAGAAGTCAGCCAACAGTGTGAATTTTTTCCACTGCCTCAGGTAAGCATTCTCACCCTCCTGACACTTGGATTTAGTCCAGACAGACCTGCATTGCGCTTTAGCACTAAGTGTTTTAAGACACTAAATCTGAATTAATGTGCTATAGTATAATTTATAAAATAATGACAGAAAGTATCTAAGCACGCACACACACTCACACACACACACACGCACGCACATTTTTCAGCACCTCTATCTAAAGAGTAGTGAGGTGCAAGGGTAGCAGTCACCTGACCTTTTAGCCCTAAGACCAGACAAATCAAGAACACTTAAATTCAAAATCTGTATCTTAAAATTAACAAATATGGTGAGATGTTGCATCACACCATTTTAGCCAATGACAGGCTACATACATGACAATGGTCCCACAAGATTATGTTGCTTGGTGACATTGCTGACAATTTTTTGTAAGTGTATTGCCCAGTGTTTGCACAAGGACCAAACTGACTGACATCACATTATTTTAGAACATGTCATTGTTTTTAAGTGACACATAACTGGTATCTTAGATACACCACTTAAGATTCTGTGTGCCCCATCTCCCTATTCATAATCTCAATGGTAAGAGTGGGTGTAACTAAATGAAAAGCATGTACCATTTTTGCTCTTTTATTTTTAAATATTTTAAGGGAAGCAAAAAATACAAAAAAAAAAAAACAGTCACTTTCAAAACCATCACACAAAACACCATTCCTTTTTGAAAGCATTACCACAGTGTTAGGATGTAAAGTTATGTGTATTGGGACCTCTTCTTTCCTCGATAATCATCTTCCCCTGATGTAGTTAAATCCGAGCACAAGGTACATGGAAAGAGCGTTTCATCGAAAAATCAAAGCTCTGGAAATGTGCAACAGGAAAAAAAACACTTTGGAACTGATTTTATTTTAAGGTTCTGATAAAGAATTTTTCCAGCCGACTTCAATAATGTTCGGATGATTGAATTCATTGAGACATTTTGCTTGAAAAGTGAAGACACCCAGGGGTGTCGTTGAGTCCCTTCTGTGGGTTCGCTGTCTCAACATTACATGAGACTGAATCAGACCCTAAACATGCCACGCTGTCAATGCAACTCAGAGCTCGCCAGCTGACTGCATCTGGAATTTGTAGGCTTCAGAAAGTAGGCAAGAGAGAACGAGCACTGAGCTGTTCTGTAGCCTGGAGGAGGTCTGCAACTGCGAAGGGAAATGGCAAACACTGCTACTGACCGTCTGGGTCCAGCTTTCTTCCCACAGTTCTGCTAAATTAGGCTGGTAAAGTTCACAAAGCGCTACGAAGAATAAATAAGGGGAGGGAGCATTGATTTTATAAGGAGAGATTAAAGGAATTTTACATGTATTTCTTGGCTGCACAAACCTGAAATGGGAATATGAAAATCATCAATAAATACTTGAAAGGTTTAAATTATTGGGAGGGAGATGGGTGCTTCAAGTAACAAATGAAACAATGTAATGTGGCACCATATACCCAAGTTAAGAGAAATAAATATAAAAGCCAAGTCATCTCAGCACTGAAATAACCATAGATAGAATAAGCACTTTATGCCCCTATTATGGAAAACCTCTATGATATAATCAGTCTCAAGTAACTGAGTGACTTAGGGAATGGCTGGAAGGATGTAAACACAGTGCTGTGTTTTGAGACTGGCAGACTCTATGTGGGTATGCACATGAGTGCACTCAGCAGTGTATCTTGGGGTAAAGCTAGATTGTATTTTGAGGTAAAGCTGATTCATTGTGCCCATAAGACACTCACAAAACATTTTCTCTCTAATTCCAGATAAGCAGAAACTTGGCCTTGTCAATTTCCATCAACAACTAAAGCACATTTCTATTGAGAAAGAGATCGTGTGTCCTTCAGAAGTATGTGATCCAGAATTTCTCTCCAAACTGAATAGCAAAACAAATTTGTTCCTCCCCTCATCTTGCTCTAAGTTTCTCACTCACGTTGAGAGAATAGAGGATCTAATGTTCTAAAAACATGTCCCCACCCTGGTTTTTCTATGATTTCCTAATATATAAAAGAATACTCACAGTAAGACTGGACAGTCAAGCCTCATAGAGAGTCCCCAACCTAAAGCAAAATTGCATGAGCAGAATTCCAAAAATAAGTTTGTACTTTTCTTTTTTTACTTTTCTACTTTTCCCCTTCCTCCCCCTCAATGGTACAATACCATTGATTATGTCATACAACTCTGGGGACTGTAGTGGCTATTTCTTGAGTAATTTGTTTTTAAGAACTTGTGAAATGGCTCTTAGATTCACATGCCACACACTATTTAAATTCTTTTTTTTTTTTCCTTTTTTTATTTTTTTACTGGTCCATGTTTGAATTACATAATGATTATGTTCCTCCTGGGGGAGTTGGTACATGTACATAAACACATCTTAATTCTTTTTTCATCCCTTTTCCCTAACCCCATCACTTGCTTGCTTTCTCCTCTGCAAAAGATCTATTTTCCCATTTCCTGTTATCTATCTTTTATTTTAAGAAGTTGATTTTAAAATTTCAGTTAGACATGAGAAATAAGTTCAAAATATCTATAGTATATCAGGAGATCTATAGTACATTTTTATCTCAATAGTAGATAAAAACATATGGTGTACTTGCACATTATTAAAAGAGTATATTTTAAGTGATGTCAATGCCAAAAAATAATGACAAGTATGCAAGGTAATAGAATATATTAATTAGCATGATCAAGCCATTCCACAGCATATACCTATATCAAAGTATCATACATATTGTATACTACAAATATATACAATTTTACTTGTCCATTAAACTTAAATAAATTAATTTAAAGTAGATGAATACATAGTAATCCACAAAAGTGGCAGTCTTAGCATTACTGACTGCTTTGTTGGGCACATTATTGACTATAGTTGATGGCTTTAATGGGTGCATTTTATGCCATACTTTATATTATACTGTGGCATATGCTGTACTTATGTAATACTCATCACCCTAAGGGGTTCTGTCCCAGAGAGCCAGCATCTAAGCACATTATGTTAAATTCAGATGGGTGATCGCCCAAGATTCCATATCTTTGATCATAGAACTGCTATTCTGTATGACAGAAAACAGAAGAATATGAAATCGATAATCAATAAAAGCACAGAAAGCATTATGCAGTGACGACAGAGGAAGACATCGAATACAGCATTGACATGAAACTTAAAATGACTAATGAATTATTTTGCTCAGGAAAGAAAGTTTGCTAAATGGAAAATTGACCTAATTACTGTCTTAAATTAGATTTTCTTTATATGATAAACATGTTGCAAATTCATATTTCTAAAAAACTTCTCACAGCTCTTCTATTTGTGTTGAGACAAAAGAGAGAAAAAGAGAATATTTCAGCACTGCAGAAAGTAGAACCTGAAAGCCACCCTTTTTTTCACAAAGGTGAAGGGTAGATCTCCTTAAAAGAATCATCTAGCATGGTGCTGTCAAATTACCAAGTTTTCATGCTGTTTGCTTAGAAAAGAGATGATGTCACAGTTTATAAATAAATATCCATATTATGGAAATTGCACTCACCTTCTCCTCTCTCAAAGTTACTTTTTCATACATAAAAACCCCTGAAAAAGAAATAGACTTCATTTATTTTAAACATTTTAAAGTATTGAAATAAATAAAGTAGGCTTTATTTATTTAAATACATGGTTCACTCCACAAATCTTCATGACCTTCACATTTTTTATATTAACTTTATCCTATATTGGTTTTTTTTTTCTTCTCATCTACTTCTTCATTTATACAGTTTTCCTGTTATTATGCACGGGTTATTTGAAATCTATGCCAATTCATTTCCAAAGCCAGTTAATTATCTTGTTTTAACATCAAAAATACATGTTATGGGGTGATCCAAATTACATTATTATGTCAAAATATTCTTATCCTGAGACAAAAAAAGATGGAACATATAGCAAAATTTCCACTTCCTCTGAAATATGAGCTTTGATAAATTATTACTTCATTTCTCTTTTATGCCACAAAGTGGCTAAATTTTTAAGCAGCAAACTGCCTCAGTCAACTCCAGACTGTTCCTGGCTTAGTTTGTCAGCTGTTTCTCTTTAAAAGATTTTAATGTGACCAGATAACTCCTGCAATATAATTTTTTGTACTTCAAAGTTAGCTTTTCAACTGTATACAAGATAGTAAACTGAAAAAAAACCACCAAAATATTTTTCAAGGCTTTCTCTGACTCACTTACCTATCATTTTCAATTATTTTATTTTATCAGAGCATGTTTGCTATACACGAAGTTTACATCGTTCTGTGCAGTAAGTCATGTAGGTGTTACAGCTGATTTTTAATCCCCTTCCCCTTCCCACCCACCTTCCTCCCTCCACCTCTAAATCTCTTATCCACATTTTCATTTTTATTGTTTTTATTATTCTTAACTCATGTTTATGACAGGTAATGTTTATATTTATTGAGGTTCTTAGGTTCCTTACATGGCATATCTTAATTCTTGTTATTTCTCCTTCTCTTCCTCTCCCCTCATTCTTGGCCTCCTGGACCCCTTCCCATTCAAGAGAACTATCCATTGTTTCCTTCTAGCCATACTTTATTATGTTCTTTGTACTTTCCCTTACATAAATGAGGGATACCATATGCTACTTAACCTTGTTTGTCTGGTTTATTTCACTCAACATTATATTATCCAGGTGCACCGATTTTCCTACAAATATATCCTTCTTTTTAGCCAAGTAGTATTCCATTATGTACAGATACCCTGCTTTCTTTATCTATTCATTGATTGATGGGCATACAGTCTGCTTCCAGGATTTAGCTATTATAAATTGTGCTGCTATAAACAGTGGTATGCATGCATTACTTTAGTATAATGTCTTTAGCTCTTTGGGGAAAATATCTAGAAAAGGAACAACTGTGTTAAGTGGAATTTCTCATGTTAATTATTTGAGAAATCTCCATACTGATTTCCAAATGGTCATTCTAATTTACATTACCACCAACAATGTAGGAGGGTTCCTTTTTCACCACAGCCCCTGCAGCATTTGTTATTTTTGGACTTTTTGATGATGGCTATTCTTTCTCATGTAAGGTGAAATCTTTATTTATTTATTTATTTTTTTGTGGGTACCGGGGGTCGACCTCAGGACCTCTTGTGCCAGCAGGCACCCATGCCGCTGAGTGTTATCACTGGCCCTTTTTCGTATGTGGGTTCTGGGAGTTGAACTCGGGCCCTTGCGCTTGCCAGGCAGGCGCTTACACCGCTGAGCCATCTCACCGGCCTGTAAGGTGAAATCTTAACATTCTTTTAATTTGTATTTCTATAGTGGTCAGAGATGTTGGGCATTTTTCACGTTTGTTGGCTGTTACGGTATTTGTCTAGATGTCCTGCCAAAGTCTCATGCAGTTTTAGATGGGGCTTTTTCGGAGGTGGCTGAATGTAGAGTGTGTGATTGATTCACAGTGCGGTGTTAGGATTAAGGGTGCCGGGATTCAGGGTGGGTGATTGCTGGATCAGTCCACTGGTTAGATTGGCACCACCCTAATCACGGTAGACTGTATACAATATAAAGGACAGGAAGAGGCTTGTCTTCCCTCCCCAATTGTTCCATTTACTGTCTTCCACAGCCATGAGCTGTTGCCCTCTGCCATGTGCCAACTTGCCTTGGAGCCAGGTGATTATGGACTGAAAACTTTATAAACTGTGACCTAAATAAACCTTTCCACTTTTAACCTTGGGCATTGTGTACTTTGTCTCAGCAATGAGAGAAAAGTAGCTAAGATATTGGCCATTTGTACTTCTTTTGAGAAGTGCGTGTTCATTCACTTGAAGGGATGAATACCATCTCTGGACATATAAAGCTGAAAACACATCATAGGGAGGCAGTATCTTACTAAAAATTTTTATATAAACTAGAAACTATCCCCACCCTAGCTAGATCTCAACCTGCAGTACTAAAACAAGAAAAAAATAGGGGAAAAATAAAAAAATAAAAATAAAAAAACAGATATATGCATACACACGGGATCATGGCGAAGGCAACAGAAGAACCCCAAATCTCTCAAACTCATAAGGCAGTTGAGGGGCACAAATGGACAGGACAACAAATACCAGGTAGCACTGCTCTACATAGGTTTAAAGAAGAGATGAAGAAACTTGGCAAGTTCAAAGAGGATAGGACCCAAAGTTTATGGAATTATCATGCAAAACGCCTAATGTGGATATGGGTGAAACAAGTTAAAAATTGGGAGAGCTGATCAAAATGGTTCAAAACATGGATGAAACATTCACCAAAGACACAGAATTCATGAAAAGGTATCAGACAGAAAAAAAACAGGATAAAAATCTGTGTAGAATTCATAAATTGCAAAAATGACCAGTGTGAAGAGAGAATGTCTGAAATTGAAGACAAAATGGAAAATTATGACGACGGGCTCAGAGAAGCCACACGCACAAAGAAATAAGGTAACATGTAAAAAACTATTCAGCATCTATTAGATGACACTAAGAACACTAACCTAAGGTTAGTAGGTGTTAGCGAAAAACTAGATGATAACACAGAGGGAATTATTAATTTGTTTATAGAAATCTTAATAAAATATTTCCCAAAAATGATAAAAGAGTTCAACATACAGGTAGGTGAGGCTTTCAAAACAGGAAGCAGCTATGATGAAAAAGGAATTTCACCAAGACATATCATAATTAAATATCCAGATGTCTAACAATTGTAAAAGAAAAAACAATTTTAAAAGCAGTCAGAGTAAAATAAATCTCATATAAAGACAAATTCATCAGAGTTACCACAGACCTCTCAACACAAACCTTAAAGGCCAGAACAGTTTTGAGTAAAGTATTTCAAGCTCTAAGAGCAAACAACTTCCAACCCATATTAATATATCCATAAAAACTTTCCTTCAAAATAGGTGGAGAAATAAGGTCACGTCATGAAAAAGAACAATTCAGGACATTTATGAATACTAAACCAGCACTCAAGAAAATATTCAAGAATATCCTAGACAGAAATGGCAATATTTTTGGTTAATAAAGCTAAAAACCAATCTGGAATGGAAACACCAAGCAAGGGCAATGGATAAACAAAATAATAATAATAATAATAATAATATTAATAATAATAATAAAGACAAACCAAAACAAAGGAGTACGCTAATAGAGAAAGGGTGCAATAATAGAAATAAATCATCACCTCTCAGTGATCTCTCAATGTTACCGTCCTCAGCTCTCCAATTAAAAGATGCAGATTGGCAGGATGAGTTAAAAAACAGAATTCAACAGTCTGTTGCATTCAAGAAACTCATCTAATTAAAAAAGCTAGACATACACTAAAATTCAAAGGATGAAAAACAATATTTCATGCACCAGGACCCCCAAAACAAGCAGAGGTAGCAATTTTAATCTCAGAGAGTATAAACTTCAAGCTGACACTGATTAGAAGCCAAAAAGAAGGTCACTACATACTAGTTAAGGGAACAATCCGACAAGAAATGATAAAGCTTACAATTATTTATGACTGAATACTGGAGCATCTTTCTTCTTAAAACAAATACTGCTGAACATAAAAGATCAAATAAATACTAGCACAATCATAGTGCATTATAAATAATCCACATACACAAAGAGAGATCAGCTAAACAAAAATCAATAAAAAAATACCAGAGCTGAACCACACCCTTGAATATATGGACTTAATAGATAAGTACACATTCTTTTCTGCAGCACATAGTATTTTTCCAAAACAGATTGCATATTAATCCACATAGCTGCTTAAATAACTATAAAAGAATCAAAATCACTCCATATTTATTATTGTTATTTAAATTTTATTTTGTTGGTCATTTGTGGCATATGTTTTGCCTTTCACCACATAAATATACCATTATACATCTTAAATTTCCCATTCCCTACTGCTTTGAGAAAATTTTCAAAGTTATATTTTTATATATGTGTGTCATCACAATAGTTTAGTATGTGAGGTATACACATATACACTCTTCAAATAAAAATAAAATACTAATAATATAACTTGTTCCCTTCGTGTACTAAAATTTCTGGAAAAAGAAAAAGCTGTGAATATCAATTCAGCAAATATTTTTTTTGCAAAGTTTATTCATAGAAAACATGCAAAATTTGATTTGGATCACAGTTTGACAAACACTTTTTTGAGAGCTGGGTCTGTTTATTAAAGTTTGAACAGCACTGATTTGAGGATGCTTGCAGAACTTAGGCAAACAGTTAACCAATTTGGGTATCCATTTCCCTGTTAGTGAAGTAAGGGTGCGATTCTTGATCTTAAGTCTATTATTAAAATATATATATGTATATTAGATGTGTTCAGTTATTAAATGAAGGCCATAATTCTTAAGATACTTGTTCTTTGAAGGTATCTTAAAAACATGTTATTAATTTCAATGAGAGATCTGACACATAGTATAATTACTACCCATAAATAGTAACCATTATAAGAGACAATTAATTATAAATCTTATAGGGAGATTGAATAAGATTTAATACATTCTTAAAGTAGGCACACTACAAATTTAAGTACAATTCTAAATTTAAAATACTACTAAAGGGAAAGAAAATTCTAAATATGATCATAGTTTATTCAGGAATCTTGGGAAAAAAGATTCCTGGACCTCTATCCTCTTAATATTAATGATTGAAGGTTCAAAGAAGGGTGAATAACTACTTTCCTTAAATTGCAGTTGAAAAGTAATTTTGGTAAATGTTAGTAAGTGTTAAAATTTCAAAATATTTGCAAATCAACCATGTGAATTTTGAAATATAATCATCATTCTCTAGGCTTAAGGAAACAATGGAGGCAATATTTTAAGATGATATTTAGGTGCAAATTGATCCACCCACACTGTATTTCTTGCTTAATAGATTATATCTTTATCATTTAACAATCATTAGTGTACAAATTTCTAAGGCACGTGTTGTATACACAAGAATCTTACATGAGATTTTGTTTACTAGTCATTAGTTTTTTGCACTTCCTATGTACAAGGTCTTATGTATTTTTATTGTTTTATTTTACTTTTAATCATCTGATTCCAATTTCATAAAATTACTTACCGTTCTACTAACAAACTCAAACTCTTCCCACCTCTTCCTGCTATTTGTTCCTTTATAAATCTCATGAATTGTAACTTTGAAACTTGCTGACAACTACTTTAATCATGAATAAGTTCTTTTCCTCAAAAAATTAATGGTTCCCCCATAGATCATTCCTTAGCACATTAAAAAATACAAAATCAGATAAGACCAAAGAAGTACAATAATCTCCTATATATCCATTATTTATACTACAAAATATCTATATTTTGGTGTCTGTTCTTTATATTGTTAAGAATAATGTTAGAGGCATGTTGTCAGCAAAGTCATAGAGTTTCCAATGTTCATCTCATAGAAAAATCAATTGGAAAAACACTCTATGTGCCAAAATACTTTTGCAAAAGCTAAGGAATCCAGGTGAGATATTGCAACACCTGAGCGTTGTACAAAAAGAAGCAAATTTGCACTGAACGAAGTAAGAACAGTTTCACATTATCTGTAACATCTCTCACCCAAGCCTCCACAGCACGGTATAGCAGTGATAGATACACCCTCCACATGCAGAAGCAGAGTAGAGAGAGGACCTGACTTAACTGCAGACCCAAACACCAAGTCCTTTTGGATCCAGCTTTTAGACACTTCCCCAGTGCTAGGCCAACCACTCAGTCCCAGTGTTCAGGTCAGCCATTGTGGATTCAAGCACTAGGACAACTAGCATGAACTCAAACTTGAGGACATTGTAAGCATTAGTGTGGTGTTATGGTTTGTGTCTAAATGTCCCCCCAGAGCTTCATGCCGTCATAGCGTTTTCTCGGAGGTGGCTGAATCTGGAGTGTGTGATTGATTCATAGTTCAGTGCTGGGATTAAGGGTTCTGGGATTAAGGGCAGGTGGTTGCCGGGATCAGTCCATTGATTGCATTAGCACCTCCCTAATCCAGGTAGACAGGATACAATATAAGAGACAGAAAGAGGCTTGTCTTGTGCTCGCTTATCGCTTTTGCTCTTTTCTGCTGCTATGAACTGTTGCACCTCTGCTATGTGCCACTCTGCCTTGGAGCCACTTGATTATGGACTGAAACCTCTATAAACTATGAGATGAACAGATATCTCCCTCTCTTAACTTTGGGGATTGGGTATTTTGTTTCAGCAAGGAGAAAAGTAAGTAAGACAGATGGCTTCTACAGATTCAGATTCCAGGGCACCCAAACCAGCAGGCTTACTCCTTCAAATGCCTTTGTATATATACTTTACACTGATATGGTTCCTCTAGAGAACAGATACAATATCCCATCAATCTGTAAGTTCCAGGAGTAGTTAAAAAGAAGGGGATACACAGTTTATATATGAAATGAAAGGAAACTTTCCAACTCTGGAGGAAGTAAATATCCAGATTCATAAAATCCAAAGACCCTCAAATAAGTTGAACAAAAAGAGATCTTCATTGAGATATGTTGTAATCAAATAGTCAAAAGAGAATTTTCAAAGCAGCTAGAGGAAAGGTAGTCATTACATCAAAGGAATCTCAATCAACTTAGTGAATTTCTCAGTAAAAACTGTAGACGAGAAAAATATAGATTGATATATTGCAAGTGCTGAAAGAAAAATGAAAAAAAAAACCCACTTAAAATACTGTATGTGGAAAAGCTATCTTTCAAAAATTAAGGAAATGGAAAGTCTTTCTCAGAAAAGCAAAAATTTCAGGAGTTCTTTACCACCAGACCAGCCATACTATGAATATTAAAGTGAGTTCTTCAAGTTGAAATGAAAGAATGCTAATTAACAGTGTGAAAATATGAAACTCACTATAAAGATATGAACGTAGTCAAATTCAGAACAGTGTTTTAAGAGTGGCACAAATATCACTTCTAACTCTAATACAAAAGGTGAAACAAAAGTATTAAAATAAGTATAGATGAAATAATTAGATTTTATATAAAATATACAAAAGATGTTTATTATATCAATAACATAAAATGTAGGAGGACAAGTTAAATGAGACTTTTAAATGTAAAGTTTTTTTATTTTAAAACAACTATTAGAAGATATTTTATGAAAACCTCTTGGCAACTACAGTGAAGTACTTCTCTGGCAGATATACAAAAAATAGAAAAGAATGAAAGTATGCATCTAACAAAAATCATCAGGTTACAAAATAACATGGAAAGATAAAAAAAGGAACAAAGAAACTACAAAGAATCAGTAATCAATTACCAAAATGGCAATACTATGTCCTTAATCAAAAATAATTCCTTTAAATGTAGATAGATTATATTTTCCAACCAAACAATAGAGTGGCTAAATGGATGAACAACAAAAAACAACCTATCTACCTGTTACCTACAGGTGAGTCACTTTACCTTTAAAGACCTATAAAAGTGAAATATAGAAAAGAGTATTCCAGCAGGAATAGGTATAGTTGTATGAAACAAAATAGATTTTAAATTGAAAACTATCATAATGGAAGAAAAAATCATTAAATAATACTAAGAGGTTGACTTATCAAAAGGATATACGATTACATATCTATATATCTATATATCTATGTCTATATATATATATATATAAATGAAGATAAAGATAGGTAGTGATGAAATAACTCAAAATTTAGAAGAAGTTTCTGTGTAGCCTCCCATTCCATTAAAGCAGGTAAACACATACTAAAAAGAACTCTCATTCTGGAGGAGCTAGAGTCACATCTAGGAGACCAAGGCCTTCGAGTGTGGACTGGAATCGGAGTGATACTGCAGTGTCGTCTCGTATGCATCACTAGGACATGTGATCCCAAGTATGCCAAGTTGAATTTAAGCCTACTTTTGTCAAAAGTCATAGAAAATTCGAATCAGACTCTCTTAAAAGAAGAAATAAAGCCAAGAAAGTGAAAGTAGTATCTTTCAAGATAACCGCTACCAGGGTAGAGAAGTGTTCACCAAAGCTTCCAAGCTTCCATTTTATTTATTTTTTTCTTTGGTACCAGGACTCAAACTCAGGACCTTGCACTTGCCAGGCGTTGTGCCACTGAGCTATATCCCCAGCCCTCAAGCTTCGATTTTAATCTATGTCTTAGCTCTTCATTGAGCACTCTTTCTGTTTTCTCAATTTCTTTTGAAAAGACACTCTCAAAATGATCCAGAAATACACCCAATCTCCTCAGAATTCCTTAGCAGAAAGCACCACTTTCTTTTTTTCCAATTATTCTCTAACTTCTGGCAGTTGACTCTTATTGCATTGTGTTAGGTATCATGTCCTTCCCAGGACAATCCCTGTGACCAAAGAGATACAAAGTTGTGATGTCTGTGTCGGAATTACATTACCTCAAATAGACTGGAATCGACAGGATCCAAACCATGTGGATGTATCTACCTTCATCAGAAGAATCAATAAAATACGGTGAGCACAAATTTGTCAATATACTTCCCCTTGCGGGTGAAATTGGAAGAGAACATAGAATGACACTACACTTCCTAGCAAGGAATGTAAGAGTCAGGTTGACAAATAAAAGAATGTGGCAGTGACATTGTTGACAGTTTTGTTTATAATTTTTTAAAATTGTGCTAGCTATTTTAAGATCAGATAGACAAATATCTCTCTAATTGTTTGGTGTTTTTAGTTTTCATTTGCATGGATTATGATTTATGTGTGGAATTTTTATTTGAATATATTTAAAAGACAAGTTTTCTTCATCAAACCTATCTTAATCTTTATTTCAAAATTTTATTTAAGAATCATCACACTTGAGGTACCAGATATTAAATGTAAATAACAGATGAAACATATTTAATGCAATCCCATTGTTTTATTAATTTTGAAAAATTGCTATTTGCATTAAAACCGTGTTTTAAAAGATATGTCACTATACTTAATTTTTACTTATTATACTTAATTCAATAAATATATGTGGTAGAAATTTAATGTTCTAATATTGATCAATATTGAGCAACATTACATATAAATAAACCAAAAATGCTATTATTTCCTCTCACCCTTTTTATTTAATTTTTTTTTTTAGTGGGTCAGCTAGTAACCTTGTCATTTTCACACCAAACTCAAGAAGATGAAAGATAGTTGCTCACTGACTAGGGAAAGATGTGTGATGAATGTATATGTATGTGCATGTATATAAATAATTTATTTATTGCACAGAGTGAAAAATATGGAAAATTACATATTCTATTAATTAAGGTTAGCATTCCATCCAATTGACACAGAGTATTTTAATTACATAGACGATCAATGTCTCTTAGAGTCAGATATAGGACTAAAGTTGTGTTTTTGTGAATTTGATAAGGAAATTGCCTAATGCAGTGCAATGACTTCTCACCATGAAAATCACTATTGTTTTAGTTGATTGAAAATGCAGCATAAGGTAAAAAAAATCTATAAATCATAGATGAACAAAAATATAATGTTCACAATTTCCGACTGATGAATAGAGAAGAGAAAATTGTATCACCCCTTTATGAATTCTGTCCAGTTGGAAGGTCTGAACAGATAAAATTCACAGAATCCAGATCAATTGATCACTCAGAGTACATATTCTGGATAAACATGGAGTTATTTTACAGTCTTCACCTAATCCCTGACAGCTTATGGGAGGAGGCAGAAAATAATTTTGGGAAGCTCTACATCACAACTGAAAAGAACAAATGAGAATAACTGAAAGATTACTATTTCAGAAAGAATGCTGTAACAGTTACTGCAGTTCAGCATCAGAACAGGCTAATTTGAACATTAATAAGCTTCCCAGACCTGGGAGTAATGAATAGGGAAAGTTGTATTTGTTAAGCAGCTACAATGAAAATGAGTATATTACTTTACAAAATTTCCACAGATCCAAGAAATTGCTAATAGTACCTTCAATTAAATGAGGAAGACAGGCTTAGAAGATTTTCTCAGATCTCAAAGCTGAGAAGTACAGTTAATATATAAACATCAATTTGACTCCAAAGAGGATGACAAGTAGAGATAGAGTGAACATTTACTAAAAGTATCATAAATATGCTTCCCTACTTTATGATGTCTTTTTGTTTGTTTGTTTTTTTGTTCCATTTTGTTTTAAAGCATGAAATATTATAACTTGGCAAGGAGCAGAGGGTTGTTTAATTGCATGCTAACACAAAAATTTCCTCAAAGCGCACCCCACCTCTTTACCCTTAGTACTGATTAATAATACCACTAGTGTTACATACAGAATATATGCTGAATATAATATGACTGGCATTATATATCAAATGTAATGTTACCGGTGTTGTATATCATATATGTATATGAAACATATGTATGTTTTATAGTTGTGTGTTTATTGATATTGTGCCTGGAATAGATACGTTTGATAACTGTTAACCTGTTACCAAGGACATTTGTCATATAAAAGTCAGCTGACCCTTATTTCCCTCATATCGTGTTTTACAGTTTTGTCATCTTTATGACCCCTCACCTGAACAAAGGGTCAGAATCAAAGCACCATTCCTTGTCTGGAAACCAATAAGAAGTCATGAAACATACCCACACTAATTAGGGATACAAAAACTCGACACTTTTAGGGTGACTCACAAGTCTTCAACTGAACTGGTGGCAGCAGGTTACGCCAACAGAGTTGCTTGATTTGTTGTTTAATTGTCCTCATTTAAAGATAAAAATTCTTTGTTGTTTACTCATTCTCATAAAAAGATGAAAAATTTTCATTTAAAAATTATAACCTAGATAGTGTTTTAAATGATATACTTTTACTTACACATATGTAAAATTACTCTTCGTTCAAGCCATTGAAATCTCACCATTTTTGGCACTAGATTTTGAAATTTCAATGAGTATTTCTTCTAAAACAGTTTACTTGAAATCGAAGTTTGCTTTGGGTAATGTGTTGTGCAGGAATGACTTTCTGACAAGACATCTGGGAGAAGAAATACGAATATGGGGGATAGAACGAGCAAAAAGTGAGAATTAAGTTAATTAGAAAATGTGGTGCCTTAATAATAGTTTTATTGTTCAAAAATCTTAACGGAAACTGATTTTTTATTGGAATATTCTCTCGTCTTATACAAGTGCAGGTTAGGAGTGCAGGGAAACAAAGAAATAAAAATCGATTAAGCAGGAGTCTTTTCAAATTATTTCCTTTGGTTAAAATGCAGGCAAAAAAGATCACAGGAAGAGGAAGAGGGAGTCTCAGGAAAATGGAAACAAGGGAAGAAGGAAGGCCAAGGATGACGCAGAGGAAGGGGAGTGGCACTTCCAACATCACATCATCCTCTCTGCTTCCTCTAAGTAACCTTCCCAACTGCCTGAAATAAAGTAGCTTACTTCCAAAATGACCTTGCTACGTGTATTTCACATAGCGATGTAATCTTTGGTTATTTTTCTAGCGTATTTACCGTGGTTAGAGTCAAATGGCATTCCCTCTTCTAATGATTCTTTGTGTTCCCTGTGTCAGTAAATACAAGTGGCTGTATCCATTTTCAGGCGTGTGCATCCCCTTCCCTTTTAGTCTCCTACACGCAGATTTGCGACTTTTCTTTGCCAGGGAACAGTCCTGCCCTGGGCTGAGTCAGAACATCTGGACCCTGATCTCATGGCCCTTGGAAGATAAGCAGAAAATGAAATTCTTCTAAATTCCCAGTGCCTTCCCTAATAGGCATTTTATAAAGAATAATAGTCTCTTTGGAGGATGGAAAAATGATTGCAATGATCACATTCAACCCAAGAGTAAGTCTGCAAGCCTGAACCATCTGAGAAAGAGGAACAGGACTGCAAAGAGTTTGGGGCCCTGACATTTGTGTTTATCTGAATGAGTGACAGAAAGAATCAGCCACAGAAAGATTGAAACTTCTAGCATGCTGAGAAATATTTATCTTGGCACATTTTAGTCAAATCACTTGAGCAAGGATATTTGAAAACATGAAATGCTAGATTACAAAACTTTGACAGACCCATTTTACATGTAAACAAAAAAACATCTGCTGAGCAGAAAGTCCTGCAATGTGTCCTCAACTTTAGAAAATGTTGTTACACTGTGTCATTCTTCCATTAAGAAGAGAGACAGCAAATTTAAGCTCTGTGCTGTTCTGCTGGCTCTAACAATATGTACGTACAGCACAGTTCTCATTTGCAGTGTCAAGGCGGTGACACATTGGGAGAGAAGCTAGGTGACACAAAAAGACTAGGGACATGTTCTCACTATAAGATATTTTTCCTCACTAACATTTCTACCTTTCAAATAATGTAGTTATATCACATTCTAGTGAGAAATACTATTTTTTTAAATTTGATTTTCCTCAGCTTGCTACCTTCGTTCTTTGGTAATGAGCTCAAACCTTAAAACTTGGAGGAAAAGACTAGTATAAAATATGTCCCTTCTTTCCTGCACCTAGATTCTCCAATTTTCAACATTTTGGCATCTTTGCTGCACTGCTCAATTTCTCTCCTCCTCTTTTTAAACAGCCGAGCACCCACACACACAAGCACATACACACCCATGCACACACATGCAGAATCTTTTAAAAAATGGCCATAAGTTACTTGACATTTATACTAATGAGATGTGGAGTCTTTCATTCCAATTCTACTAGGAATTTCACTCCTAGTAGAGTGAAATTAGTAACAGACTTAGTGAACAAAATAGCCTGACTTTACTGTGTTATCCTGGGACAGGTCATAAAATCCTTGATATTTATCGTGGCTTTCTAATGTGATAACTTGCCAGGCTGTACTTGCATGATATATTCCAGAATTTCCTTTCCTGTGTGTGTGTGTGTTTCTTTTTTTGTGGGCCACAAAGGAGATTGCAGGGCCATCTGGTATGGGAAAATACAACCAGAAACCATGTTGCAGCTCTTGGAGACCATCACTGCTGCACTGACTCAAATCACTGGTGTGAGGCAGCGGCTAAGTCTACAGCTTCATACCCTTGCTCTAGATCCTTCTTCAGCTTATTGAATTCCCAAGCAGGTGTGTGTACATGCGTGCGTGTGCGTATGTGCGAGTGTATGTGTGTGTTCATCTCCATGACAAAATGCCCAGCTTTTTCAGGATACCCTTACCACCAAACGCAGAGATAGAGGTAACAAGAACTAGTGTGTGCTTTGGTTGTACCCCTTGAAGTTCTTTTTTTTTTATGTGGGTACCAGGAGTCAACCTCAGGACCTTGCGCTTGCCAGCAAGTTCTTGTGCCGCTGAGCAATATCACTGGCCTTTTTTTTTTTTCTTTATGTGGGTTCCTGGAGTCGAACTCAGGACTTCACGCTTGCCAGGCAGGCACTTATGCAGCTGAGCCATCTCACTGGCCCTGAATTTTTAATTAGAGCTCTAAATTCCAGCTCACACTTCACTTCCTCACATCCACTTCTCCTTCCCAACTTCCTCTTCTGGGCACTTCAAACTCTAGAATCAGATGCAAAGATGGCATTTTTATAGAGACCGCACAATCCACTCCTCTAATTGAGCAAAGCCAGATCTTGGTAATAGCATACAAATGCATACATGTATATGCATACTTGTTTTAAAAAGTATATATATATATATATATATATATATATAGATATAGATAGATAGATAGATAGATATATGTATATATGGTATCAGGATTCACTAGAGGAACAGATTTAATATATATATATATATATATATATATATATATATATATGTATATGATTTAAAAGGTAGGCTTACAATGACCACCTGCAGAGGGAGGTGTGGAAGAAGGCAAAAGGACCATCTGCATGCTGAAAATCCAAAGAATCCAGTCTAAAGTGCAAGGCTGGAGCTCACTGTGAGTCTCTACCAGAAAAACCAAAGGGTCTGTGTTGGAAGGCAGAAGAGTCTGTGCTTGAAGCCTGGAGATGGACATCCAAAGGTGATGGTGAAGACTGGAGCTTCTCCAACAAAGCAGAAGCAAGACTTCCTTCTTCTTCTTTCCTTCTTCCTCCTTCTTTCCCTTTTTATTCCATCCAGGATACAAGCCTATTGGTTGATGCCACCCACATCCAGGGTGAGTCTTCTCTCTTCAGTAAGTCATCCAGCAGGACATACCCAGAGCTGTGATAACCATTCAGCTAGGTATTCCTTATTCAAGTGACACCACAATTAGCCATCACTTACATATTTTTCCTTCTCCTCTTACATGATTGAAACAGAACATAATATAGTGTGAGATGGTTCTAGAGGAACAAAATCTTAAGTATAAAGTCTCTCATTACTTAGTTTCAAATGTTCTATAATTGATTCTCTAACCTAATTAGATTTAAAGAATGAATTGTATTTTTTACAATAGTAAAGGGGGAGCTACTAGTTCTTGGCATGCAGTGCAAGCCTTTAGACAAAATATTTGTAGATACTTCTAATCAAATACCTAGAGAGGGCCATAACACAATGCCTTCACTTTTATCATTTCACATAAACTAATCATGACAGTGGTATTCATCATATTCATAGGCATATCCCATAATTAAGAGGAAGGGATACAAAGGATATCTATAACAGGGAATCAAATTCTTAGAAGCCATACTAAAATTCTGTATCACAAGAATCATTCTATATTCTTTTAAAAAGTTGTAATCACATTCTTACTGATAGAATATTTTCTGCCAATATGGTACAAAACAAAATTGACAAGGTTTTCAGTAACCTCGTCACAGACTTTTATTATCATCAGGCTATATGATCTGACGAGTGTTAAAGTCAGTGCCTTAGCTCAGTGTTTTAGTGACAGCTAATATTACTAAAACTCTCCATTTGAAACTTAACTATTCCTGAAGATCAATGGAACAGATTAGAAGATGCTGAAACAACCCCAGACATACTAAGCCACCTTATCTTTGACAAAGGTGCCAAACACATTCGCTGGAAGAAAGATAGCCTCTTTAATAAATGGTGCTGGAAAAACTGGCTCTACACATGCCAAAGATTAAAATTAGACCCATATCTTTCACCATGCACTAAACTAAATTCAAAATGGATCAGAGATCTAAATATTAAAACAGAAACATTAAATCTGCTAAAAGGTAGGATAGGTAAAACCCTTGAAGACATTGGTGTAGGCAAAGACTTTATGAATAAAAACTCAACCGCATGGGAACTATCCCAAAGAATCAATAACTGGGATCTCATCTTATTAGAAAGCTTTTGCACAGCAAGGGAAACCACCAACAGAGTGAAGAGACAACCCACAATGTGGGAAAAAATGTTTGCCAGCTATTCCTCAGACAAAGGATTACTATCAAGAACATATAAAGAACTCAAAAAAATCAGACCTCCCAAATTTAAAGACCCACTCCAAAAATGGGCATCTGAGATGAATACACATTTCTCAGATGAAGAAATACAAATGGCAAATAAATATACAAAAAAATGTGCAACATCACTAGTCATTCGAGAGATGCAAATTAAAACAACACTGAGATACCATCTCATCCCAGAAAGAATGGCTACTATAAAGAAATCAACTAATAACAAATGCTGGAGGGGCTGTGGGGAAAAAGGAACCCTTCTTCACTGTTGGTGGGAGTGTCGACTGGTACAGCCACTGTGGAAGTCAGTGTGGAGATTCCTCAAAAAACTAGGGTTGGAGGTCCCATTTGACTCAGCTATTCCCCTTCTGGGCATCTTCCCAGAAGAATTAAAAACATTGTACCACAGCGATATATGTGCACCCATGTTTATAGCAGTACAATTTGTAATAGACAGATCTTGGAAACAACCCAAATGCCCATCAACTGAGGAATGGATAAGAAAGATGTGGTATTTTTATACAATGGAGTACTATTCAGCCATAAAAAAGGATAAACTGGAGACTTTTATAGGTAAATGGATGCAACTCGAGAAAATACTCATAAGTGAAATAAACCGGAAGCACATGTGTAAGCATCGTATTGTCTCTCTAGTATGAGAAACTGAAAGAGTAAATAAGATCCAAAATGTACAATAGACATGATGAATCAAAAAGAAACTGGTCAAAAGTAAAGAGAGACTGGAATAGGGAAAAGAAAGAAGGGAAAGGGAAAAAAAATTGTATATATATATAAGATGGTTAAGATAGATACACTACCAATTTTACTTAGTTCATTGAAGAGTAAGGTTTGTGCTAATAATGTTTGGACAATTGAATGCTAATGTCTGGTATCCTGAATAACTAATTTAAAGATAGTAATACGTAATGTATTAACCATTGTTACCCTCCTATTATGTTGTTTTGAAAATTTGTTCTTCTTTTGATTTGTTTTGTTTTTTCTTCTCTTTAAAATAAAAAAAAAAAACTTAACTATTTTGCTGGGCATAGTAGTGTGTGCCTGTAACCTCAGAACTGGGGAGGCTGAGGCAGGGGAATTACTGTGAGTTTGAGGCCATCCTGGGCTACATAGCAAGTTCAAAGCTAGCCTGCACTACATAGCAAGAACTTGTCTCAAAAATAATTTTTTAACTATTTTATTATATTTAAACTCATGGGATATTTTGCCTAATCTTTCTAATTTTTAAAACTAAATTGAATAACAGAACAAATTAACGCATATCTGTGTAGGCTACCAGAGCTGAGACTCAGAATGTAGTGTTTACATAAAAAGATACCTGTCCACCCAAAGTGGACAAGGAAGCAAGAAAGAAATATGCCTCAGCCTCCAAAGCAGCTGGAATTACAGGCATGAGCTACCATGCCTGGCTTCCTTAGTAGTCATTTTGATGAAACCACCCAAAAGTGGCTATCATCATTATGAGCTTCTCTTGAAGTAATGACATATATCAAATACAACATTTCTCTTCAAAAAAAAAGAAAGAAAGAAAGAAAGAAAGAAAGAAAGGGAAGGAAGAAAGAAAGGAAGGAAGAAAGAGAAAGAAGAAAGAAAGAAAGAAAGAAAGAAAGAAAGAAAGAAAGAAAGAAAGAAAGAAAGAAAGAAAGAAAGGAAGGAAGGAAGAAGGAGAGAAAGAAAGAAAGAAAAGAAAAGAACATCAAAAATTCAAGTTTGAAAGCCACAAGTCTGGGAAAAACATCTATTTTCTTAAAATCAGTGTTTTGCATTGCTCATGTTTTCATCTTAGTACATTTTTTCTACTCATGAGACTCCTGACACTACTGAAGGCAGAATGCCATATATTTGAGGGATATAAGGTATTAAGAGGTGAGAACTTGAAGACAGAAAGCTCTTTGTGGCCCACTGACCTAGTTCTTTGGTGTACCAAATGACCTAAGAAAATTGACTTACAAAAAAGCAGGGCATGCAATTAAAAATTTATCACCATGCCCCTTACCTTCTATCACATTACAACTGAGAGACTTCATATCGATTGCTTGGTTGCTCCAGTTGTGGCAGAAAGACACCCAAATTTGACATACCTGCCTTGTAGCATTAAGAGTGATGTGTAGGCAGGTTTCAGGTTGAATTGCTTTAATGAAGTTCGCTTAATGTGGTAGTGCTCATGAAAAATATAATTATAGAGATGTATATTACATACGGAGAATATGAACATGATTTCATGCATCTTCTATAAGCCATAATTAACAAACTATAATTGCCTTCACTTTAGCATGCTTTTTATTCTTTTCCTGCTTGAAATGAGGTGCTTATACATTTCTTCCTTGTCAGACAGTTTGTATGTACAATGGGAAGAAGTACTTCGTTTTTCATGGAATCTGATCTCATAACTGAGTATTTAATGTGTTTCTAATTATGATTTTTTGAGTCTATGAGAGATATAATGCAATTTGAACCTGTAAGATGGATAAAAATAGCAGATAACTACTGTTAACACATTCAGTGTGTCCCACCGAAGAAGGCGTTTGTAACCACGCTGGTTGTGGATTCATAAGAATTCTGGGCTTTAACTTTTAGTTCTAGGTACTTTGTTCTAGGATGATGTGCCTGGCACCAACAGTGCCTTTCACATCTCTTAGCCACCTTCCAGGGAGATGGTTCTGAGGACAGGGCTTTGTTTATCTCTCTTATAGCTGCTTTGACAAAGCCTTTTCTCCTGCTTTCTCCTTCCTTTTCCTTCTCCATCACCTAGTTCCATCTTTTTCTAATTATCTTCAATTGAAATGACTCAGAATAAATTCTTGTGGCCAGGGTACAAGGAATTCAGAACGAAATGTGTATGTATCATAGTGACACATAGAGTTAACCAGAAATTGGAGAGGTGTTGCTGAACAAAAGTATACATGACAATACAATCAGCCCAGCAAAAATGGAAGGAAAGCTTTTTAATTTGTTTGGCAATTCTAAATGTGTTTGTAAATTAATGGACCACCTTCTGCTGGTAATTATTTATCCTTTTTAAACACATTTTATATCCTTCACTACACATGTGATTTTCCCACCTCTCAGCTGTGCCCTGATTTCATAGGGCTATCTCTCAGGCTTCTGCTTGATTTTGAGTATTCTCTGTGAAGCGGACCCCTTTGCCCTGGTTTAGTTTCCCCTTAGTTGAGTTTGTATACCTTACTATTATGTGTATATGTATCCCTTTTTATTTTCTTTAGTAAAACTGGCAAAAATAAAACCTGTGGCATTATAGATTCAATACTATTTTACTCATGGCTAATTTATTTTCATTAGTATGTTTGTCATGTTTATATCTGTAAAAACTTTATTATATTAATATAATTGATTAATGAAATTATTAGATAAAATGCCATTTTTAGAGAAGCTATTTATGCCCTGGGAGATTTTTGACATTCCTTAATAACATTACACATTTTCTGCTTCCTATGTATACGTTACATTTGTTGGGAGAATTAGAAAAATATGTATTTGCTTCTCAGTTTTTAAGTACTCTGTTTCTTAAACACTGTCAATTGTCTACTATTTTGCTATGTGGTATATTCTTGGATGTGGACTTGAATTAGCCTCCACACCAACTTTTACTACAGCTACTCTTCTTCTTATAGTGTGAATGCCATTGGTATTTGTGCTGGAAAAAACCCCAGGCGCTGTGTGTGTGTGTGTGTATGTGTGTGTTTGTGTGTGTGTGCAGGCCAACCACATGTGGGTGGGATAATAAAAACAAAACCTAAGCACAGCATACTTTGTGAAAAAGTTGGATCAAGAGAGATAATGTGCGGTATAAATTAAAAATGACCTCAGATGGAAATTTTGCACATTTTATAAAAACATAAAAAACAATCCATCTGTCAGCAGAGTGTTTACCACAATAATGACCTGCCATTCTTCACATCTTAAACTGAGATCTTCCTATCATTCCAGAGCACAGCTCGTCTCTGTAGCCTTCCTGATTTATTTTCCATGGAACCACAGGTTTCATAAAGTAAATGGTATTAATCATGGTCTTTGCCAATTTCATAACTTGAAAAACTTTTTTATAGATTAAACCCATCAAAATGCCCAATATTGGGAGGCCCATTCTTCAGCGTTTCAGGTTAACAGCAAGATTGTTAAAAGGAATTGTATAACAATGTTTTATGGATTTATTCATGTACCTTTTGTTCCTGCATTTAGGAGTAGAGAGGCAGAAACAAAATCCTGCAGGAGGTAGCATGGAACACTAAGATAACCCTGCAGCTCTGGTCAGGAATCCTGCTCTGACATTCACAGCTGGTGACTTGGGCAAAGTACTTCATAGTCCAGATCTGAATTTTATTAATTCCGATGTCATGTAAATCTATCTATCTGAAAGTGCTGCTGATACCAAAGTTAACAGAGCCATGTGGCTATTGTAACCCTATTTAATGAGAGTTGACAATTATTCTTAATATTATTTATTTTTAGAAAAAAATTTGTATGATCAACTTCTTAATTCCATTTAAACCACCATGAATACAGGTGAATAGAATCACATACATAGCAGTTTAGTAAATACAGAATCATCTGTAACCTCTTAAATAATTACAGTAAAACAAAGTCTATCTTCATACAGAAGCATCATTCTTCCACATGAATTCTTGGGCCATTTTTGAATCTTTTCCATGATCCAATGGTGAGGAGGTCCTCAAGCTGCCTCAGGTAGTCACTGCTCCCATTTAACAAGCTTTGCAGTTTACTATGTTGGCACTCTAGGAATTCTTAACACATTTTTTTGACCATAACCTTCCTGAAAAAAATCTCTTCTCTCTTGATTCATGAGGCATTAACTTACCATTTACTGAATTCTGCAGAGCTTATCTTTTTGTCCAGAGATAGTGTTAAATGCATTAAAAGCAAAACTGTTCTCATAGACGTGGCTCAGAAAAACTCTTCAATAACTGCATATATGTTAGGGCTTGTGTTTTCCTTTCAGCACCTACAGCCCTATGGCTAATAGAGAGAAGATTTTTCTTCACAACACACTTAGAAACCTTTAGTTTTTTGTCTGGAGCTGGGAATTTGATTCTTTGTGTGCCTAGTTTCCTTTTTTAATTTCTCTGCTCATTTAGAAGGCCTTATATTGTCTATACATGTATGGAGCTCACGATTTTTCCTACTAGTTTGTCCAGACACTAACAGCAAACAGCCATCATCATTATGTATTCTACACTTCCAAAACTTATCAAAATATTGTATATGGAGTGGCTAAATTCTCTGCATCTCACAAATGGCTATTTAGGGTAACCAAGTGGATTGATCTTGCGTATTACTTCATATAATTCATACCACAGACTGTCAGTACTCTACATTTTCAGGAGAGAACACGGTAATTTTAGGTCTCATCAAATTAAAAAGCTAACTCCAGAACCACTAAACTGATTTAAAAAAATATATTCTTGCAATTCTCTTTCTCTAGAACAACTTACAGTACCAAAATCTGTATTAGGGTTCTTTAGAGGAACAGATTCAATATAAAATATATGTATGATTACACAAAGGATATATTAGGTGGAATTAAAGGATCTGAAATGAAAAAGTTCCAATAGCTGCCTCCTGGGTCAGACACAAAGGATCCAAAAATGGCCATCTGTGCCTTAGGAAGCCAGAGAATCCAGTAGTCATTGAAGGTCAAAGACCTGGAAGCTTCCTGCAAAGTCACCAGCATGAGTCTGTGTTGGAAAACCAGAGAAAAAGTCTGTATTGAAAGGATGAAGTGTCTGTGCTGAAACAGTGAAGGGACTGGAGATCAATATCCCCAGACAATCACAAGGACTGGAGCTTCTCTGAAAAAGGGCCACACTTCCTTCTTGTTTCACTTTTCATTCTACACAAGGTACAAATCTATCACTTGGTGCCACCCACATCTGGGGGAGATCTTCTTCACTTTGCAGACTGGCCGACATGTCAGTTATTCACAGACACACACAGAACTTTCTAATCTCTGAGGCAGTTCTTAGTTAGGTCCAGTTGACATATCACAACAATCACAGTCATCGTCATCTTTATGGACTATTTTCCTTCTTGATATCCCATTGGAATAGACTTCCTACTAGCAGCACTTGGACTTTTAGTTTTTGTTCCCTCTCCTTTTAACATCACCCACTTGTATAAGTTTTGCTATGTTACATTACTGCTGCTAAGATGTAACTCTCTATCCCAGCTACTAAGGTTTGGGTTTTATATTCTCTACCGATTCCAAGATCTTTACCCAAATAAAATATTATGCCATCAACACAAGCAGAATATACGGACATTTATCTAGAATCATTTCCAGATTGTTCCATTTACTTACTCCTTTACCATCCCTCACTAATTTACCTATCATCAGCTCTTTCTATCCCTTTCTTTCACTAAAGATACCCAAAACTGGTTTATGTTGGATTTGTCCTTTCATCTTTTCTATGGATATTCTTCTTATCCAAACACTCACTACCTTATAAATAAATAAATAAATATAATTGACTCCTAATTGAACCTTAGTCTCCTATTATGTCCAACACAATTCTATGCACAAATATTCTTATAGGACTGATTTTTATGCTTTTTTTTCTTATTTGTTTCACAGCCTACAAACCCTTTAATGTTACCCATATTATACATAAGTCTGAGAACATAGTTTTCATGCTCGTATTGTCTAAGACTTTTTAGGCACCCCAACTTCATTTCCACACCTCTGTATGAACACTTGGCTTCAGTCATCTAGATCCTACTGTACCACACCAAATCCAGAGTAGATGACTACTAACTTGAGAACAAGGACTTACTGATGTTCCACCTGCAAATTCTTCTATTTATTCTCTTGACCTACTTATTCTTTGCAATTCCTTTAAGATTCAGCTTCATTTACATTGTTTTGAGTAACTTTTCCTTGATAGCATAAATAAAGCAACTTCTCTATTTTCTAATTATGACACTATTTTATGTGTTACATTTGGGGATTCTATGTTGTTTCTATTATAGCATCCTCTAAATAACGCTTATATAATCCTTTAAAACTAAATTTTTATACACCCAAATATTACCAATTTCTTTCTTTTCAAATCTCTTTGCCAAATTTCAGGCATATAAAATGTGATGATTCAACTTAATTATGTCAAGTTGATTGGCTTGGGAGCTGCATAGGGCAGTAGTAAAGTACACTGCTGGGTGTGTCTGGATGGGTCATGGAAGCATGATCTTGGTTACTATGTATGGTCCCTAGCCTCTTCCTTTCTGGTACTGTTCTGTTTCTTGACCACCATGAGCTGAGTATATTTGTTCCACCACTCCCTTCTGCTGTGATGTTTCTGCCTTGGAAACAGCTGACAATGGCTTGAATTCCCTGAAACCATGAGCAAGTTAAACCTTTCCTTGAAGTTGTGGGTGTCAGGAACTATGTCTTGGCAATAGGAAAGCTGACTAATGCAAAAAATTGGTACTGGAGCAGTGAGGTCATTTTTGTGACTGTAACTGCCCATGTGGTTCAGAAGCCTTTGGAACTGGTTTACAGAAAGAGCTTGGAAAGATTTGGAGAAATGGGCTAGAGAGAGGCTTGAATGCTGTAATCAGAGCTTGATTGACAATTCTGTTCTGAGCTCAAATAACAAGTATGCTGATAGGAATGTGGACTTGAAAGGCCAGGCTCATAAGGTTACACATGAATGGAGACTCTACTGGGGAATGGAGTAGAGATCATGCCTATTGCATTCTGGTAAGGAACTTGTTTTTATTTTGCCCATGCCCTAAGACTTTGTAACAGGCTGAATTTGAGGGTAGCAGACTAATATAGCAAAAGAAATTTGAAGACAGCATAACCTTCAGTCTATGATATGAATAATACTTGCTGCTTTTATCCAAAGTTATAGCTAGAATTGGGAAAAAAGCAGAGTAGAAAATTTGAAATACTCAAAAAACTGAAAAATTTGCAAAACTAAAATTTGACCCAGAAAGAACCATGTAAAGTTGTGCTCAAAGAAGTTGTGGCTGCTGAAGATATTAGCATGTTTAAAATGAAGACAAGTAATGTGTACAGAGACCAGAATAAAGATGTCTTGAGGGCAGCTCAAAAGTCAGCAAGATCTCACCCATTGCAGGTTCAAAGGTAGAAAAGTATCAACCTTTCACTTGAGAAGAGAGCCCCTAGTTCCTCTTCTTGAGAAGGGGCAACCCAGGGCACTGGATCTCCAGGCTTCATTTCACCTTAATTAATCATCCAAGCACTCAGAGTTTGCTACTCCAATGGTTCAGTGATGTCTGGCTACTGCTCATGCCAGTGGCTTAACTTGGTGTCATCTACATGATGCTGGTTTTATGTGCATGCCGAATTGAATAGTTGTGGGGTCAGACAGGCTTCCAGACTGATTTCAAAGGAAGTCTAGGAGTCCGGGCAAGGAGCTCCTGCAAGGGCAATGTGTAAAGCTGTGGAAATGAAGCTAAAGGTGTAATAGAGATCCCAGGAAGTTGGCAATGCCAGGAATGTGGAAAGCTTCAGGCTGTGAATGGATCCAGCATAAGAAGTGGCCATGGGGGCTGAAGCCAGCAAGGCCACAGGATTGGGACCACCCAAGCCCTTTTGAACTCACATCTCACCACAGTATGCCCCCGACGTCAGATATGCGATGGGACTTGGCATTTGCTGTGCTGGTTTTTGGACTTGCCTTGGTTCTATGCTTTTCTATTCCCCTATCCCTTTCATTTAGAATGGGAATGTTTACTCTGTGCCACTGTAATTTGGGATTATGTAACTTGATTTTGTAAGGAGGACACAATTAAGTGTTTTCCTTGAGTCTCACAAGAGACTTTCACTAGAATTTTTGAAAAAATGCTGGAACTGCAGAGACTTTTGGGAAGGGATTAATTCATTTTCACTTGTACTTGGGATAGTCATGTCATGTTGGTATGAAATATGAACTTGTTACTGCCTTTATTTGGAAACTTCGTTTAAAGAGACGTGTTTGGGTGTCACTTTAACAACAGGTGCAATGTGGAGGTTCAGCTTTTGTCAACTTAATTTGCTTGGGATCTTAGCAAGGGATGAAAAATTACACTTTAATGTGTGTCTTTGTGGATCATGAAGGTATGATTTTGTACATTATATATGGTCCCTGGACCCTTCCTCTCTGGGATTGTTCTCCTATCCTGCTTCCTGGTCTCCAGGTTTGCTCTGTCATGCCTTTCTGCCAGGATGTTTCTGCTTTGGAGCCAACAGAATATGGACAAAATCCCTTGAAAATGAAAGAAAAATTAAACTTTTCCTCTAAGTTGCAAGTGTTGGATATCGTGTCTCACTGACGGGAAAGCTAATACACCAAATTTCAGGTCCTTTTAATATTTTTCAGGGACCATCAATTCCAGCCTGCTCATATTCAGGACCTGCTTTCCCTCTAGACTGTCCTGAATGCTATTGTCCAATTTATCTGTCTAAGTATAATACTGTGTTACTTTTAAATCGATTATTGCAATATTACCATTCACAGTGATCATATACCTGTTAGGTATGTATTTCCTTTGATTATTAAATCTAGACCTTCATTTATTGTATCCCAAATACATAAAATAAACTTTCCAATATGTGTCAAACTCACAGAATCCCATTTTTAAAAATTGTGACCCAAGAATTATTTCTTAAAATTCTCAAATACCAATTTTGTATTTTCTTTGTGATAGTCCAAATTTTATCTGCTGTTCTAGGCTTCATATTCCTGCATATTTTAAATACATAGTTCCAACTCTCCTCATTTCAATTATTTTGTTTCTTTGGAATATAAAATAAGCCTTCATTTTTATATTCCACTTGCAAGTTCCTTCGTCAGCTTCTGAAATTTAAAGGATCCATAATTATAAGCTTACATTGTGGCTTCAACAGCAAGGATAGGCATTTTTCAAGTAAAAAAGAAAAAAACTCTGTCTGGATAAATATTAAAACTAGAATTCAATCTCTAAATTATAGGCTGCCTGCAAATCCCTGCAGCTTGTTTGTTCCTCTCTCCAACTAATACCTTTCATTAGAACCTTTTTCTTTCACTCTGAGCAAGCAGTTGATAGAGTAGTTGTATAAACCCATGAATGGAACTGGATTTGTAGATTGCAAATTTTGTGAGTTGGGACTACCTGGATATGTCAGGTGCTCATGTGAAATCCCAGTTTCATTTATGAGTGGGTAAGTAGGAAGTAGTCTCACTATGCAGTTCAGGCTGAATTTGAACTCACTATGTAGAAGAGGCTGGCTTCGAACTCACAGCGATATTCCTGCTTCAGCTTCCTGATTGTTGGGATTACAGGTGTGCACCACCACTCCCAGCCTGGAGACGTTTGACCTGAATTTGAATTGCGACTTTGCTACTCACCTATTGTGCCATTTTGCGCAAAACGCTAATCCTCTCTGTATTTTGTATGCGAGTCTAATAGAATATTGGTCTGGAATAGGTAGATTATAGCTCTATCCTGGCTTATAATAGTCATTTAACAATTTGATTTCTTTTTCTTGTGTTCATATTTCAATTTCCTGTATACTAGATATATTGCCCAGATTTTTCTTCAACAGTAAATAAGTATCTAAATTTATAAGTAGTTTTTCTGCACTTCTCTTATTTCTTGTTCCCTCAGAATTTAACTAACACGTTCATAGCAATGACTAAACAAATATTCAATAGTATTTAAAATATAGTTATACTTACATTTTACAAACCATCTTAGTGCTTGTTTCTTTTCATTCTTTGTGTAAAATGTCAACTTCTACTTAAACTCTACTAACTTATTTTTATTAGTTGTTATTATTATATATGCAGGAGCTTGTATTTATTGCTCCTCCCTTCACTCTTTTGGTGAATTGAATGAATTGCCTGGAGGAGTGTAAGCTGTGTTCTCTGCATGGTTCATGTAGTTCATAATAAACTTTGGCTGAATAAATTTAGAAGCAGAAAGGAAGTCACATTTAGTTGTGCATAGCAAAGGACAAGTCATGGCTCTGCAGGTTAGAAGGCATTTGGCACAAACCAAATAATTTACCAAATAGGAAAAATAAAATTTCATGTTTTCCTGGGATAGCTCAGAAAATGCATATTCAAAATACTGACTTTTTGTTGTCATATAAACTTAAGACATGTACGAAAATTTTATATTACACTTCAAACAATTTAATTAGTGAACGCTTAGAAGAATATTTAAAATTTTTTCTTTTTTGTCAATGGAATGAACTAAAATGTAACTATCTTTTTTTTCCAAGACAAATATTTTCATCAAGAAAAGCTTAACAAAAATGCTGCAGGATGCCAGCCTTCTCACTTAATGTGCCAATTCTATCCCTATTTTGTAAGGTCAGATGTTTGCAGTGTGGTAAGAATGTTAAACCACAACTCATAAAATGAAAGAGCTAAGGGAAAATCCAACTTGTATTTTTGAAATTAGCCAACTGTTTACAGTTACATTTTTAAATTCATAACTCACAACCTGCCATCACATAACTGTGTGAATTGCACACAGATTTTCAATGGAAAAAAATGAAAATCATCTTCCCCATGGATCTTACTCAGAATTAAAAGCAAAGTATAATATAAAGTTTTTCATTAGAAATCTAGTAAAATCATTCCATACATGAACATTATTTCAATAATGATTATAGACCCACTCTTCTTAGAAGGGATAACAAAGTAAGACTCAGGTGATTATATTCACAGAAAAAAAATAAATAATGAAACATTACATATCAATATACTAATGGTACTCCTCTAAGATGCAAAACTGTAGGCTTTCACTTTATAGCATCTGATTTCGGTATTTTGTAAAAAGCTTTATATTGGACATGTTATTTTAGAACCTGGAGTAAGAAGAATATCTATGTCACTTTTTTAAACTTGTTTTTTGTTCTGTTCTATAACTTTGGATTATGAGTATTTAGTGATAGATCCTTAACGTTTCAATTAATGACTAAACTTAAGTGTTTCATTTAAACCACAACATATTAACAAAGAACTTTCAATGTAATTAGAGATGCTCAAAGACAAAATCTCTAACAAAACTGATGATAATGTGTTCAAATGTAAAGAAGTTAAATACATTTATTACTAGCTTCCTTTGATGACACATATATTATTCAGTAGTCTTTTAAGGAAATTAATCTGTTTTTGACCAAAATTTCCTAGGTTTGATTCAATTCATTTCTTCTTCTATGACTATATTAAGATTCTAGAATACCCTTAACTTTGTCCTTCAAATATTATTTCAACTACTGCCTCTGTTAGCTGTTGCTAATCATGAAACAAAAATGCTTCATATAATTCCTCGATCATACATTCTCTGATAAACCCATGTAGCTCCCCTCTTCTGAGAGTAGAGAACAGTTTTGTTTTGGGGGAAGTACTAAATAAGGGTGTTGGGAAGCTCCTGAAAACAGAAGCAGAAGCAAGATGTTTCTTAAGGCCTAGAAGAGAGCTAGCATGCTGGTGCTGGCTGTAGCGGAGAAGCATGTGCACACCTCTTATGGAGAAGGGGTTGGACAGCAAGGAGTGAATCATAATCAGTAATAACCCAGTTTAGTGCAGCTGTCTACCATTATGGTAGGTGCTAGAGACAGAAAACAATGGGGCATTATGTGATAAATGCCATACATTAGATGTGGATGAAAATGGTTGTGCACACAGAGGGTGAAGGACTTGTTTCTGTTACAAGAGTTTTGGGGAGAAAGCCCTGACTCCACGAGGGAGACCCAATTGGCTTGGCTAACTATCTCAAAATGTCAATGAAGGAGATAAGCAGTGGTGAAGGACAGGGAAGCAATTTAATGCTGAGGACAGATATAAGGCCCGTCCTCAAGTTGATAACAGAAGCTTTAAGGTTTTACAGAAAAAGGTGAACAAAGCAAGAGTTGGGGGTTTGCATAGGTGGGGCTTTGAATAGTGGGTAGGATTGAAAATCCTAGTCAAGCTATGATCTTGTTGATCTTTTCCTTCAGACTGGTTCTGAGAGGTTCAGAGGTTCATCACTTTAGGGGGCAATTCTGTTCCATTTTGAGGTGATGTCTCTTGCTTAGAGAGAAAGGTTTGGCTCCCATCATGGGATAATTGCTTCCATTTGGGACACAGAGCATCTTTGAAGATGTGCTTTTCCAGAAGGCTTTGTTTTTCCTGGAATCTGAAGTGACTACAGGTTTAAGACAATGACTGGAGACTTCTTGGCATTGTTCCAGGGGTTCTGGAATTGGATGTTGTAAAAGCTGGCAATTGGATGCCCCCACAAATCCTGAAAATTAATTACTCTTACCTTGGTGTCCTAAATCACAAGGGGAATGAGATACTGCTAGGTAAATTTAGGGCTAATAAACCTTGTATGATTAGTTTTTAGATACTCCTTAAGTGGGTAACATTCCTATACTGAGAGATAAGCACAGATCTCATCCAAAGCCATAAGATGATATAGAAGACATCCATAAATGAAAGTAGAGGTGCCATGCTTCCTCCTGATTTTTGTTACCCACTGGGTTCTTATAGTCCCAGCCCCTAAATCTCTATTATGCTTTCTTTGTCAGAGTTGAAAAAATATTCAGGGATTCGATAATATTTGAACTAAATCTGGAGAAATGTATGAGTTTACATAGACAATAGAGTATGATATCAGACAGAATAGCACATACGAAGTAGGGAAATACAGAGTCACAGAAGACTATTTGATTAAGAAATCATGAGCAGTATATGAACTGAGGATATACTAGGAGAGAAGAAGTAATAGGATTGAGACAAGGAACACAAGCCTAGAGAAAATGGTAAAGGGCCTTGATGATAATGCTAAAGCATTTGAAATTTATCGTGTGGATCATAGATCTTTTTACTTTCACAAAATTCAGTGGCTGAAATGACAAATATTTGGCAACATAGCAAGCTAATAAATCCAGTGGTTCAGACGTCATCATTTTTGTTAATGAATCTGCGGATCTGCACTGGGGTCTGGGTTCAGGAAGGCACTTCTTCAGGCACATCTGGGCCCTCATCCTTCTGCACTATTTCTGAGTAGGCAGGGGAGTGGTGGGACCCTGGGCTGCACAGCACATCTTCCCCCGGTGGACTCACCTGAGTATTCCTACACCCGCACCTCAGAGGTCCCAGGAGAGCAGGTGGGATTGCGCAAGGCCTCTGGAGACCTGGATTTGACAGCGAAGTACTGCATTCCACTGATGACAGCAAGTCATGAGACCAACCCAGAGGCTACAGACCCCCCTTCTTGAGGGGAAGACTTCAGGCACATTGTATGGGAAATGGAAATTGGAAGGATTGAAAGATTGTGTCTATTTGGGGGATTTATTAGAAGGGAATTTAAGTAATTTCATCAGTATAGTAAATATAAATTATATGATATATTTAGATACTATGATCTTTGTATCTCATTATCTGACCTCAAGGTAATCAAATCCTGACAGAAGAAAACATATTGAGAAATTCAGGAACTGGAAATAGTAGGGTGCTACTAAAAGTAGGAATAAGAGAGAAATAGAAAATATCTCTTCCTAGTGGACCATGAGAGCTCACTCTTCTTACTTTTCTCATTGGCCAAGCAGAAAACATTCCATATTCAAATTAATAACAATAACAGAAATATTGCTTCTCAACAAGTTTCACATGCCACAAAAAATTTAAAAATTATTTCCCTTAAAATTAAAAAGAAAATCCCTGCAAATGTTAATAAAATACTGCATATTAATACACCAACCATTTTTAGTATAAATTGAGACACCAGCTTAATTTGAGAGTAATACCTTGGATCAGAAGAGGTAGTAGATGAAACTTGTTTTTTGTGTGTGGGGGGGGTACTGGGGATCGAACTCAGGACCTCGCCCACCAGCAGACGCCCGTGCCGCTGAACGATATCACCGGCCCTTTTTTTGTATGTGGGTACCGGCAGTCGAACTCAGGACCTTGCGCTTGCCAGGCAGGCGCTTATGCCACTTAGCCATCTCACCAGCCCAAATCTTGTTATTTTTATTAATTAATTAATTCAGTTTTTGAGACAGGGTCTCGCTACACTGTTCAGGCTGGCCTTGAACTCACTATGTAGCCCAGGTTGGCCCTGAACTCACGGTGATCCTCCCAAGTGCTGGGATTACAGGATTGTGCCAGCACACCTGGCTAAACCTTGTTTTTTTATATGCGGGTACTGGGAGTGGAACTCAGGACCTCATGCTTGCCAGGCAGGTGCTTATGCCGCTGAGCTATCTTACTGGCCCCTGAAACTTGGTTTTGAGATAATATTCAAAATGCAAATATAGTTTGAGGGCTTGGGCTGTTTATTGTTGTTTTCCAAAGAAGAGAAAACTCAGAAGGAGGAAGATCATAATCATCAACTGAGACAGGCAATGTCAGGGTGCAGCATTGATAGCTATGAATAATTCTCTTCAGGCAGCCCTGCGCTGGGTTCTAGGGGTCACTAGTAACCGCAGATGAGAAATGGATGTAGCCTAAGGAGAACGGGGACTTTGGCCCTTGGCATAGTTAGGCTTTCTTCCCAGATACTTTTCACTTTTCATTGACTTTTCAATTTCTCTCAGATACTTTCCTTTCTCTCTCTCTCTCTCTCTCTCTCTCTCTTTTTTTTTTTTTTTTTTGCTTGAATGGGGTTAAGAGTCTCATGCAATTTCCAGAGATCGTTTCTGGTTCATGTGTGTGGCTTGAGTCTTGTCTTAAGTATACCTCTTTTCATACTTTTATATAAAACTCCCATCTACTGGGCAAGAGCATATGTTGATAGGATCAATTTTCCTTCTCCACAAACAGTGTTTCGCGGACCCTGGATGTTTACAAATAGAGCTAAATAGTACTTCTCTTTATGCCTCTGTTGGCATGCCATGGGCACGAGGTAGAGTATGGAGCAGGAAGGGGTGACATCGGTTTGAGGCATGTTGCCTCTGGAAGAGGAAGGAGGCATAATAAATATGAGAGGGCACTGAGGCTATGATGTGGGCACTGGCACGTGATATAGGTGCAAAGAATGTGTCCAAAGAATATCATAACCTACATGCCATGTAGAACCAGAACAGGACTTGTCCTGTCATTGTCTCACAAGTCCCATGGAAAAGTAAACAATAGCTCATTATTTCAGGAAATTCAGGAAATATCAAACCCTCATTTTCTGCTACAAGAAGATTAAGTATGAGAGGAAACTTCATAGGCCACAGAATATGTGAGAAGCTGAATGGGATAAAAAAAAAAGGATGCACACAAGCAAAGTTATATCATCACCTTTTATGGTAACCTACTGTGTGTGTGTGTGTGTGTGTGTGTGTGTTTGCACAGTATCCTAGAACAGAGTAAGTCTTCACAGCCTTAAGCTCAACTTCCACTGTCTTCAGACCCTGTTCCTCAAAATTTTACTTCTCCTTTCCTTGCCCTCTTTTCCCTTCACTTGCATAAGCCCTACATGTGTGTCGTTTGTGTGTAGCAAAGCATGTACCTTAATCCTTGGCACAAATAAACAGGCTAACAGAAAAATAAATGAGAATATAAATACATGAGAAAAATAAATGAGAATTTGATGAATATTTCCTCCTTTCCTATATCTGAGGTACTGGATTTCTCACATATATGAGTTACTGGATTTCTTTTTTTGTGTTATAAAAAAAGAAAAGAAATATTAATGCAGAATATGTGAATCATCAAGGGAATCTGCTAAGGCACACTTTCTCACATCTGGAGAAAATCAGTGAATTCACCTGCCTCTTCCGATCTCACATTCAGACTTAACCAACCTTTCCCAACAGCCGTGTCATGGATTTTAGTTTTTCTTTTTGCAGTTTTCAGACCTACTTCTCTCCTTTATTCAAACATTTTCACATCCTTCTTGATGGAGACACGCCTTTGGGGATAATAACTGGAAACCATAGTTTATTCTACCATCAGTCTTGGTATTGGATATGTCAGCTAACCTACAAAATTTTGGAATACAACAGCAAAAACCATTAAATGTAATGACGGTTGGGGAAAGTTGTATGTGACATATGTTTTTAAGTAGCATATGAATTATTTAGATTGGTTTATTCTTAATTATGCATTAATACTTGGACTAACAATTGGTAAATTATGTTATACAACTATTAAGTTCCAAAGGTACCTCATTAAATGGTTTTAGCCAAAGAAAACAGAGAAAAAAATGGTTACTGAATATGTGTCTGACATACTACTAACTTCCAAGCTCAGTTCTCCATTTAAAACAAATTTAGTTTGCTGTCTTTAAATTTTCTGGAAAAGTAGCTCATAGCAAATAAAGAATAGAAAATTGATGGGAATTCAGTGGTCTGTAGACCCCAAATATGTGCTTTATTCCCACTAAACCCTGTTTCTTTTAGTGCTGAAGATGAATTTTAACAAAATGAAATTATTGCAGCTATTTCTAAAATTGGCACTTCTAAAAAATTAGTGTCGATCAGATATTCATCTGTGTCCTATACAGTAAAGTAATATTTCTGTTCTTCAATCCTCTAAACACTCCACTGTGTTAATTCTAGGAAAAGGAAACCAGGGGTTTGTTCTCCCTTTCTGATTTACTGCACCATCTGGGACACACAACTGAGTCACTTGAGACTCTCTTACCATCAGAGAAATGAATAAAATTAAATTAATGTTACTCTAACCTGGCAATTATTACTACATGTAAATAGAGTATTATTCTTTTCATAATTTGTTTCTAGCCACTGAACAGCAATAGAGATATTTTTACATCGCTGAAAAAGATTGGTTTTTAACATATGAAAAATTATGCATAAAATGAGAATTTTCCACAGTGATCCTTCCCCTCTCTCGTGAAAACTTTTGCATTTAGGATCATGAGTGTGATAATTATTGTAGCTGATTAGTAATGCTGGGCTAAGCAAACAGCAGACAGGATTTGATGAAAGTCGATCAGAGCACAGATCTTAATAGAAGAAAAACTTTCTTGTAAACCTGTCTATTTAAACGTATGCGCTGTTTATAAAAATGATAGCCTACTTTATCAGTATATAAGAATTCCTCCCATATTTGCATACACAACCAGGCACTGCTTTGCTTGGTCTTTGTGGATTCATCTCAGGAGTATGTGAATCTGTTCGTTTATCCTAAGCATTGGTTTTCAGTCTTCTTTGTTCACCTATTACCAAAGTTTTCACAGTCAAGAGTATACACTGATTGCTTTTCCCTACACAAGTTGAGATTTTCCTAGACCTTCCTTTGCTGAATAATTATGAATTATATTTTAAACAATTGTTATTTGAATAGCATCAGGTTTCACATCAGAAATATGGAGAACAGAAGGAAATAGAATATTTTCCTGTCTTGATTGAGATACAATTGATCATAAAAATGATTTATATTTAAAATGTATAACGTGGTGTTTCAATGTACATATACATTGTAAAATTTTTACCACAATCATATTAATTAACATATTCATCGCTTTACAGAATTATTTTTTTAAGATATTATAAGTGCTGAACAGAAAGGCTATCAATCTAGACACTTCTATCCAGTGAAAATATTCTTAAGGAATGAAGGTTAAGGTATAATCATATGGAAAATATTTAAAACATTACTTCTGGGTCACCACTAAAATTATTTTTAAAGGTTTTTTAGACACAATACAAGAAGAAAATTTTGAATATCGGTAGTGAAATTCTAGAGCAACAGAAATGGTAAATATTGGGTGAATATTAGAGATCATTTTTTACATTTGAGTTTTAAAATCTGTTTGATAGTTGAAGGAAAATTATAATATTTTAATGGAATTTTTAGCTGTAACACAGAAGGAAACTCAACATAAAAGTAGAGTAAAGGGGCCTAAATTCTGGTAAGCCCATTGCATTTCACTTGAAGGAGTAAACTATTTTAAATAGACATCGAAACTTTAAGCATTTATATTATATTCCCTAGAGCCACCAGTAAAAATAAACACAAAAGAGGTATCATTATAAACATAATAAAGAAATTAAATTGAATAAAGCTAAAGTCCAAATGAAACACAAGTGATAGTAAAGGAAAAACTGGAGTGAATAACAGAGGAAAGAAATAAATAAGGAATAATATGACAGACTTAAAACCAAATATATTACCACTTATATTAAATGCAAATTGTCAATTCAAATGCAAAGCAGATTATGAAATGTTCATATATACAGTAATCACAAGAAAGCTGGCTTAGGCATTTTATGAAAGTGAATGCAAAGCAAACAGCCTTACCTCTATATTTGAGGTATATTTGAATATCATGTAATCACATTGAAGATATCGTATAATTACTGATGACTAGCATCCAACTGAAGCTATGCAAGATGTAAATATAATTCAAATAATGATGTAAAATTCAAAATGAGAAATATGAATTCACAGGGGAAAATAAATAGTAAGCTATCTAAAATCTCTTACTAGAGCAGTTTATTTGTATTCTATTTCCAAGTAGATTTTTTCTCCAAAAGACCTAAAGAATATACCAAAAAGATAATTTTGATTATAAACCAAGACAAGATTATTTTTAATATATATTTCTAAAACATGTTTTTATCATTCAACAATGTATTTTGAAAATGTTTTCAATAAACAGAGTGAAGAGACTATCTGCAGCAGGAGAGAACATATTTGTGCTGTTTTTGTATCCGGTAATGGGTAGTTTCCCAATAATGAGCAAATCAACTACTTCAATAACAAACAAACAAAATTTAAAATCAGGCAAAATTCTGAATAGACATTTCTTAAATGAAGGCACACAAATGAATAACAGAGACATCAAAAAATGCCCAAGATAACTAATTATTAAGAAAATGTAAATTAAAACCACAATGTGTATCACCTCACACCTATTAGCATGGCCAATTATCAAAAAAAGATGAAAGCTAAAAATAAAGATATACAGAAAAATTCTTGCTCAAAGTTGGTAAAAAGATTAGTGGATAAATTAGTACAGGGATTATGGGAAAAAATGTGGGGTTCCTTCAAAAATTAAAAATATAACTGTCATATGATCCAATTCCCAGATATATGTACAAATGATTTGAAATAAAGGAGTATGTTGAAAATATATCTATACTGTCATATGCATTGCAGCATTATTTATAATGCTCAGACCTAGTATAAAACTTATCCATCAAGAATGGATAAGTTCTTTATAGTAGCCATTCTTTCTGGGGTGAGATGGTATCTCAGTGTTGTTTTAATTTGCATCTCTCGAATGACTAGTGATGTTGCACATTTTTTTGTATATTTATTTGCCATTAGTATTTCTTCATCTGAGAAATGTGTATTCATCTCAGATGCCCATTTTTGGAGTGGGTCTTTAAATTTGGGAGGTCTAATTTTTTTGAGTTCTTTATATGTTCTCGATAGTAATCCTTTGTCTGAGGAACAGCTGGCAAACATTTTTTCCCACATTGTGGGTTGTCTCTTCACTCTGTTGGTGGTTTCTCTTGCTGTGCAAAAGCTTTTTAATAAGATGAGATCCCAGTTATTGATTCTTTGGGATAGTTCCCGTGCGGTTGAGTTTTTATTCATAAAGTCTTTGCCTACACCAATGTCTCCAAGGGTTTTACCTATTCTACCTTCCAGCAGATTTAATGTTTCTGTTTTAATATTTAGATCTCTGATCCATTTTGAATTTAGTTTAGTGCATGGTGAAAGATATGGGTCTAGTTTTAATCTTCGGCATGTGTAGAGCCAGTTTTTCCAGCACCATTTATTAAAGAGGCTATCTTTTTTCCAGCGAAATCAACTAATAACAAATGCTGGAGGGGCTGTGGGGAAAAAGGAACCCTTCTCCACTGTTGGTGGGAGTGTCGACTGGTACAGCCACTGTGGAAGTCAGTGTGGAGATTCCTCAAAAAGCTAGGGTTGGAGGTTCCATTTGGCCCAGCTATTCCCCTTCTGGGCATCTTCCCAGAAGAATTAAAAACATCATACCACAGCGATATATGTGCACCCATGTTTATAGCAGCACAATTTGTAATAGCCAGATCTTGGAAACAACCCAAATGCCCATCAACTGAGGAATGGATAAGAAAGATGTGGTATTTTTATACAATGGAGTACTATTCAGCCATTAAGAAGGATAAACTGGAGACTTTTATAGGTAAATGGATGCAACTCGAGAAGATACTCATAAGTGAAATAAACCAGAAGCACATGTGTAAGCATCGTATTGTCTCTCTAGTATGAGAAACTGAAAGAGTAAATAAGATCCAAAATGTACAATAGACATGGTGAATCAAATAGAAACTGGTCAAAAGGAAAGAGAGACTGGAATAAGGAAAAGAAAGAAGGGAAAGGGAAAAAAATTGTATATATATATATAAGATGGTTAAGATAGATACACTACGATTTTTACTTAGTTCATTGAAGAGTAAGGTTTGTGCCAATAATGTTTGGATAATTAAATGCTAATGTCTGGTGTCCTGAATACCTAACTTAAAGATAGTAATACGCAATGTATTAACCATTCTTACCCTCCTATTATGTTGTTTTGAAAATTTGTTCTTCTTTTGATTTGTTTTGTTTTTTCTTCTCTTTAAAATAAAATTAAAAAAAAAAAAAAAAAAAAAAGAATGGATAAGTTGGGCCGGTGACATGGCTCAGCGGCATAAGCGCCTGCCTTGCAAGCGCGAGGGCCCGAGTTCGACTCCCGGATCCCACATACGAAAAAGGGGCCGGTGATATTGCTCAGCGGCACGGGTGCCTGTTGGCGCACGAGGTCCTGAGGTCGACCCCCGGCACCCACAAAAAAAAAAAAAAGAATGGATAAGTTGAAATGGAATGGAGAAAGAAATTGTGGTATATAGGCACACAACGGGATGTAATTCAGCCTTTAAAAAGAAAAAAAAAAACCTTTCATTTACAACAGTGTAGATAAACCTGAAGGACATCATGTTAAGTGAAACAAACCATGCAAAGAAAAGGAAATATTGTGTGATCTCCCTTATCCGTGTAATCTAAAGAAACTGAACTAAAAATGTAAATAGTAGAATGGTGGCTACTAAGGGAATGGGATGGACTGAGGTTGGTGAGATGTTAGTCAGAGGTATAATATTTAAATTACATACAAGGAAAAAGTTCAATAGATCTTTTTTTTTTTTGTGGGTACCGGGGGGTCAACCTCAGGACCTCGCGCGCCAGCAGGCGCTCGTGCCGCTGAGCAATATCACCAGCCCCTTTTTCGTATGTGGGTTCCAGGAGTCGAACTCGGGCCCTTGCGCTTGCCGGGCAGGCGCTTACGCTGCTGAGCCATCTCCCCGCCCCTCAATAGATCTTTTGATACCGTGGTAACCATAGTTAATAACAATGCATTGTATTATTGAAAATTGCTAAGAGAATATATTCCAAATGTTCTCACCACAAAATAAATGATAATTATGGGAAATGATGTGCCGTTTGATTTAGCCATTGCACAATATATTAGTATTTTAAAACAAGATCAAGTATGATATATATTATATAAGTGTATAATTTTTATTGGTAGATTAAAAAATAACTGGAAAATATTTCTAAAAGGTAAGACCAAAACACTCTTTACTATAGCTACATAAAATGTTAATTTCAAACTCAAATAATCTTTGTATGATATATTTTTATCAGAATGAAATCTATAACAATATAGTTTCTCATGTAAGTTTGAATAAACTATGCCTTTTCTCTTTTATGTACTATTTATGGAAGTGTTGAAATCCCAAACCTCATGAAAATTCCCATATCGTCTGAAGGACAGTAAGTATTAGTGCATGCTTAGGACACAATTACTATGGTCAATTTTTTTCTTACGTTATTCTTCGTTCTCCACTGAAGAAAAAGAAGGAGGAGGCATCACTTATTTAATGTAGAAAATAAAGTTAAATTTAAAATTGCTTAGAAAGAAAACATAAATTATATGTAAATTTCAGAGAGTGTTGATTGAGAATTTTGGACTGAAGTGGCTTTATATTTCAAGTTAAATGGAAAGTTTGGAGTATTGAAGCAGAGGACTTTGGCACTAGAAAGAATTTACAGAGTGAATGCCACTCCTCCCCAAGTTTGAAATATCATGGATGTTTAGGCAGATAGGTATGTTACATTTAATATGCAAGTGGTACTTTCAGTTTTATATCTCCGAAAGTCTTCTTGACTTCAGAGAAAGTGTGATTTCACAGTAAATTTTCCATGGTAGGAAATAATAAAAAGATGAGTTTTTTAATAATGAAATTTCCTTTAAATTAAGGGAGAAATGTAAATGCTCAATAATGTAATGAAGTGTAAACCAATTATATATTCAAGGCCTTGTGTATTTTCTCTGCCACCATGACTTCTTCATCCATCATTTCCATAGGCACACACACACACACACACACACACACACACACACACAGATAATATTGAAATTAGAATTAGTAAATATTCCAAAAAAGAATTCCTTGAAATTTTATGAAAGCTAAGAAGTTATTCTTATACATATACATTAAAGTCTGTGATTATTAAAAAAGAGCTCAAAGATCACGAATGTTTGGACTTGTGTTTAGCGGTGTTCAAAAATTCACTTTTACGATGCCATTATAGACGAAGGGAATGAAAACTGGTGGAAAAGAACATTTGTCTTTATTTTTCTGGTTTTGTGTTTCCCTAGTGGCATACTATTGTTGCATTAAATGCAATAATATATATAAAAGCCCTGCATTAATTTGCTACTATTTTCATAAAAATTACTATAGACTGTGTAAATTAAGCAACACACTTTTTTCACAGTTCTGGAGTTTAGATGTGCTGGTTAACCTTGATAGTCAAATTGACCAGATTAGGACAGTGTTCCTCAAACTTCTTACTAAAAGGGACCTGTTTCCTGATGACTTCAGGTTGATTCAAGGGCATCACATTTACTGTGCACTTTTTTCTATTATTATTACACTGCAAAATATAATGTAATAATTACACAATTCACTACAAACCCTAAGCTTATTTCTGGCAACTAGAAAGTTCTATCTAGGGGTGACTGGAGACAGTGACACCTGCAGTGTGTATCTCATGTCCATTCTACTCTATAATCCCATTTGGATTGCTGTAACTGCAAAAAACCTTGCTTCACGAAGATACGATGGTAGAAATGGAAGCAGGCTTTTCAGCACTTTTGTGACAATTTCAGGGTATTTTTCCTTGACTTTAATCCAGAACATATGGAAATTTAAATTTGTCTCAAACATATTTTTAAGACCATTGTCTTTTGTGATCACAAGCAGCTGATCCTTTTATAACATTAACAAAGTTAGTTCACTTGGCTTGTTCACAAATGGGTTGCAGATTCTTTCCTTCCCAGTTTAAGGATCTTTTGTGGTTGGGAATCAAACTCTTTGGAAAGCCCAGATATGTGATCAAATGCCAGCTGGGAGAAGGAAGTCCCAGGCTCAGTCTCTTTCAAAATCTCTACTAATAGCTGAAACACATCAATCCCAATGTCTGCTCATCACCCCCATAATCACAGTTTGGTTTTGAATGCAGCCACTTTATCTGCCAAATTTAACACAGTTGTCATTTTCCCTTAAAGTGACAGATTGAGTTCATTGAGCAGGTTGCATATGTGACACAACTAAACAATTTTTGCAACCTATTCTGTGTCACTGAAATATGCTGTTTTTTAAAAAGAAATCTCTGGAGTGGCTCCCTTAACTTAAGAATTCTGGCCAGTGGTCTACCTTTAGAAAGCCACCTGATATTTATTTATAAGAGAAGACATATGCTCTGTATCTATCTCCTCACAGAGCTGAGTTAAGGGAATGTACTTTAATGTATTTGATATTCTGATCATATTCTCCAAAATATTAAGTTCAGGTGATATTCTTTGGTAGCCAGCATTTCTCTGTGGAAGACACAGTGCACAGACTCACATTAAAAACTGACCTCTTTGACTGGAGTACTGAAACCAGAAAGCTGTCTAGTCATGGCAGCCACTCCACCCATGCATACACCAACAACAAATGATGAATTTGGTTTTCCTAATGATGTAGTCATTCAAAAACATGAATGGTTCTGCAGCTATGGCATTGGTTGGCAAAAAAACGTGCTTCATATATCCTTATGCACAGCTCATGAAAAATATATTACACAAAAACTAGCATTGTTGTCTTGCCATCAAAAGTGGTAGACTCATTAACCTGGATTTGATGGAACTGTGCTTCATTAATCCTCTTAACAATTGTGCTTCAATATCCTCTGCTATTTCATCAGTTCTTCTAGCTGAAAGAGGAACATTTGCCAGCCTCTTCTAAAAATTAGTGATAAATATCCTTAGTGGCAGGCAAGATCAGCTCTCACCAATAGTAAAAGGTTTCTTAGCTTTAGCAGGCCGTGAGCCATAAGAATGGTGATCCTACTGTAGATATATTGATGAATGGTGGTCTTCAATAATGGCTTCTGTTCTTTGTGTTCAATTTTTTAAACTCCAAAGGCTTGTCTCTTAATGTAGTGTGCTTAGGCTGCATGTAGCTAAACAGTTTGGAAGGTTTCATGGCTTTATTCATCACTGCCTATTATACAAAGTGGGTTTGGAGGATGTGAATCACCTGCTGCCATTAACCTATTAAGTAGGCTCTTGGTATTTTCTTTTTCATGCAGCTTTCTTTTTGTTGGCAGTCTTTGGTCTTCTGGTGTCCCATCACTGAGCCTCTGCCTGTTTTCAAAGAAGCTCTCCAGGGATGTCTGTATTTTACTCATTTTGGCTAGGGTTAGCTTGTGGGCTAAGACTACGCAGAGTGGGAAAAATAAAATGAAACAATGGGTGGTCCATATGTGAACTAACATAAGTGTGAGATTCTGACTTAAAGCCTGCCACCAGATGAAACTATGCAATTGAAATAAATCAACTCACTTGCCACTGCGGAGCCTTCCACCAGATGCAACTTAATTATTACTTGCCACTCACTGTTAGGGTTTTGATATGAGTCCACTCCAATTGACTTCTTATTTTTTCTGTGCGCTTAAACATCTCTGCTAAAGTTAATCTGTGTTTGCAGTGCTCCTCAGCGCTAGCATCACTAACTCAGCTCTACATCAGATCATCAGGCATTGTATTCTCATAAGGAATGCACTACCTAATTGCCTCACGTGTGCAGTTCAGAGTAGAGTTTGAGCTCCTGTGAGGATCTGACAGGAGGCAGAGCTCAGACAGTAAGGCAAGCAATGGGAAGCAGCTGTAAATACAAATGAAGCTGCACTCACTTCCTGATGTGTGACCTCGTTCCTAACAGGCCACAGTTGTGGTTCATGCAAGGCATTTAGGGACCTCTGGATTAAGAGACTCCTGGAGAGTGATCGGATTGGGAAGGAACTATGTTCATCAGTGATCAATTCACTTATGCTTATAGCTGAGTGGGCTATTTGGTGGTGGGGGAAGTGAGCCATGGGGACATGATATTGCGGATCATACCTGGTCCCTAGTCCCTTCCTCTTTGGGTTTTGCTCTGTGCTCTGCATTCCCATTAAATGAGCTGCTTTGCTCCCTTCTGCCATGATGTTTCTGCTTCAGTGTAGTGGCTAATCAGGTCAGAGACGTAGACAAATCTTCCCTAAATGTTTTATCATTTAAACAAGCATGATATTAAACTGAAAGTTTCAACTTAAGCTCCAATTGTGACAGATAACTAACGAAACATAAGTTATCAATTGTTACACTACAATTAAGTTTTTAATGAAAATATCTGAGAATTTACTGTATGATACTTCAACTTTTACTCATGAGCTCTTCAGCTCATTCTGTTCAGATTAAAGGTAAGGAAGGTTGTAAAGCATGGGAATAAATTAAGCATCAAGAGAATGTGTTTTTGTGAGGAGAATCACTGTGCTAGGACTCTCACTGTCCTTTTTCACAAAGGTCAACTGTGCCCCAGCCTAGTGCGGAGAGATTTCCATAGGTACATGAAGCAAACCTGACACGTATTCTTCCACTGGAAGACACAGATAAGATTCATGCCTGAGAAAGACAGGCAAAGTATCCTTGGCAGCTTAGCAGGAAGCTGCAGCTGGGAAGTCACTGTGTTTCCACTGGGAATAGGCAGTGCATGGATCCTAGAGACTGGGTGTGATATGTGTAGTGGAACATTAGCTTGAAGCCACTGAAATGAGAGTTATTCAGAAGACAGCCTCCTAATGAACAACGATTTCTTCAGTAGATGGTTCTGGTGGCAAAAGCTAAAGTGGATTGTAGTGGTAGGATCACAGAGAGGCATCAGTAACATCATGAAAAATATAAGGAAGTCAATGAACTGCTTCAAGAAACACATAAAATACACTGCAAGTAACCTGCAGCTTTAAATACCTGCTAGACATAGGATGCATGCAGGCTGGAAGCAGTATACCATCAGTGAAGGAATATTCTTTGCCTTTTTACCATTTTCTTTCATTTCATAACAACCTGAGCATTATGGTTTGTATCTAGATGTCCCCTCAAAGCCTCATGCAGTCATAGGTGGGGCTTTTTGGAGGTGGATTGATCAAGGATGTGTGATGCTGGGATCAAGGTGTGATGCTGGGATTGATTGATTGATGGTGCAATGCTAGGATTAAGGCTGCCCCACCCTGCATGTGAGTGTACCCTGCATGTGAGGATGGGTAGGCAGGATAGGATATAAGGGAGAAATAGAGTTGTTGCTTGTTGCTGCTTCACTACTTTGCTGCTTGCTGCCTTGCTGCCTTCTGCCTGCCATGAACTGTTTCCCCTTTGTCATGTCTTGGAGCTAGTCAAATATGAACTGAAACCTCTACAAACTGTGAGCTACAATAAACCCTTCCTCCTTAATCTTTGGGTATCTGGTATTTTGTGTCAGCAATGAGAAAAATAACCAAGATACTGAGGGATTAGAAATGACATCTAGAAGTGGGGTTAGAATTGAATGATAAAAAGTGTGAAACCTACCCTAATTCTCTTTTATAATAGCCAGAAGCCCTTCTGAGGATGCTTCTAGCTGTCAGAGTAATAGGAAGTCCCACTATCTTGTGTAGATATAAAAATACTAATTACAATCTTTGACTGGGTACTTTAATTTGATGAATAAGAACATTATATTTGCAATTTAAAATGACAATAGATTTTATACAGTCTTAAAAAGACCGGAAACTATGAGGTCCTTGTCATGCTTTCATCCATTAGCAGAGAAAAAACTCCCCTACTATATGGCTTTAAAGGTTGAATAAAGGACACAAATAAATAAATAAATAAATCTGATAAATCCAGTTTGATTAACTTATAGATGATGTATGTGTGTTTTTCACTGTGATATGAGAAATCAATGATTTAAAAAAAATAAATTTTTCTGTTACCCAGTGTTACAGTTGGATTTTAAATATCTCTCAAAGGTAAGTGTAGCAAAGCCTTGACTTCTAGCATGGTGCTGTGGTGAGGTACTGGGAAGGCTTTAGGTTATTGAGGGCATTCCTTGAAACAGATTGTATGTCCCTAACTTCTTCAATCTCTCTTTAGTTCTCTGGCCATGAGTGAGTGGTTTTGTTCTGCCACATTTTCCTGCAGTAGTGCGTTGCCTTTCCACAGGTCCAAATCACCAGGAACAACTAACCATGGACTGGGTCCTCTAACACTGTGAGCCAAAATAAACTTTTCTCCATGTAGATTGATTACTTCAAGTATTTGGTATAGTGATTAAAAAGCTGGATAATACACCTAGATGTATAAAGATAGTTAAGAAAAAGAGATTTAATATATTTACATATAAAGACATATGATTAGCCAGAAAGATCATCTGATCACTCAGGTCAGCATTTATCTGATGCATAGAGCCTGTTGTGTGACTCCATTAGCAGGGTTCCTTCCCTTCCTTTCATGGATATATGCACACCCAAACGTGTGAATAGCACATTTTTTTTAGACTTTTACTTGTCCCATTTTATTATTTACATGGAGCATATTTTGGAATTGATCAAAACTTCAATCTCTTACTATTCCATTGCTTTTCCCCTTCATTTCTCATTCTCACTGATTTTCTTCTTGATTCTGAATACATTACCTCATCATTAATCATTTTACTTATACTCTATCCCTTGGTCTAATTGCTTTCCAGCTTATTCCAGGGTCATGCCTATCCTGTTAAACCCTCAAACCCTGATCAATGCCACCATGTTTTTTCTACATAGCAATTCCTCTGAGGCTCAACATTCACTTTCTTGTGGGCATCGCTACCACTTCAGGTTATCATTCAACCTCAGCTGCTATCTCAATGCTACTTGGAAAGTTATTTTTGCAAACATTTATTTCTATCTTTTATCAAACCTAAAGTCTGCTACCATCAAATCACTTTCTCAAAAACTATTCAGCTTTTACTTCTCTGCGGAGGATTAGGTCTTCAATAATGAACATACCCTTCCCAAACCCATAGCCTCACCCTGTTCTCTTTATTGCCTTCTCAGATTGACTTCTTTGACTTATATAGCTTTGTTGCTTGGTTTTGTTGTTTATTCACACTACTATTGCTTTTTATCCTTAATGCAGAGGTTCTCAGTTGGTGATGGAGGGAGAAATTTGATCTCCTAGGAAACATTTCCCAATAAATAGACATTTTTATTATCACTGCTGGAGTGATGGTGCTACTGGCATGTGTTGAAAAGGAGCCAGAAATGCTAACAAAATGTTTCAGAAGGCACTCCCTACTACTCATTTACCTTATAATTAATTCATTAAATGTATCATTTATGCTTTGTTTGATTAATTGGAAATGCATACTAAACTTTAATAAAATATGTTTTCTGGAAAGGTGAAATAATTAGAAGTAGACAAGCATCACTAAGTAAGAACCTTAACAAATATTCATTTTATGACAAATTATTAATACTCTAAATTACAAAATAAATGTATTTGAGAAATGGAGATTTCTCTTTACTTTTTCTGCTTTTTCCCACTGTCTTTCTGGTCACTCTTCTCAACTTGCTGGATCATTTGGCACTGTTCTAGCAAAATCAGTTTAGAAAAACAAGAACACGTTTTCTATCTCAAGCTTGACTTTTCCGGGATCTGCTCTTGCCACATCCCTTCTTGTCTTAGTTAATCACAAGGGTGGGAACTCAGAAGATTCCCGACTTCAACAATTACTCCTTCTGCCTCACACCCATGAGACAAGTCTTTATAGATAAAGTCATGGTCTGCAGCACATGGGATGTGTTTCTCTGACCAACTTTAAGAAAAGAAAATGGCAGGGAACTAAAGCATTTGGAATCACTTGATCTTGAGAATTCTTTAGTAACTAAACATACATCAGATTCTCATAAGCTGTAAAAATATGGTTTAGATTTCATTTTGAAAACTAAGCAAGAAATAAGGAAAAGAGTTCTCCTGCAATCCAAGTCTTATTATTGTTGCTATTGAAGAAAAGCCCTCTAAATAGTTAATTCATCATTGTTTGCAGGAGAAAGATTTGTCCATTTTCCAAGTTGTTAGTTTAAAAACACAGATTATTAAGTCAATTATCCATTCAGTTGAGAAACGTTTTGAGCATATTATTGTATCTCTGATAGGTTTTTAGTATTATTTTTAAAATGCCTTTTCTAAGCATCTGAAATTGTAAAAGCGAGTAGGTTTAGTCATTCTCTAAACTGGAACAGATTTCAAGATGTCATATTCTAAAAAAAAACTCATATTGCTGGATCTATCATTTTGATTTTGTTGTACTTCTCATTTGATACTTTTCTGTCATTCCTTCCCTTCAGAAATTGTTCTGCTTATAGCAGTACCCAAAACATTATTTTTATTTATCTTGGCATCCCATGTTCATGTATAGTTTTTCAAATGTATATTTCAGCAATTTTTGTTTATGGTTCCCAAGAAAATTTCCTATGGTTGAACAATATATAAATAAAAACAAAGTTTTGAGTTACTTTGCATATAGTTTAGACAAAACAAATTTTTACCAATAATTTTTCCCTCAATTTTCATTTACTTCCTTGAAAAAAAGCATTTGAATGTTTAGGCTTCCTTATGAACACAGCTCATGTTTGTACCATTAAAACAAACTAACCATGCATTAATTAAAAATGTGCATCCACACTAAGAGCTATTTTAAAATAAATGGTAGGAGGCCATACATTGAAACATAAATCCCTACAAAAAGAAAATAAATAGATAAATATTATGACTCTGATTGACAATAGTACAAAATTAAATAATTCATGGAAAATATGAAATTTGTTAATGATGCTACTCTTAAGGATACAAGAAGCCATTTTACTTTATTTCATCTCCCTCCCTAACCCTCTATACTTCCACACTGCTATTCCAGTCTGCTTTTTTAGCTGTTTGGGACTATAGTAGGAAACAAGGGAATATAAATTGCCAATGGTTATGCTCTACATTCTAAACAATTTATCTTTTGGTTATACATCTACAATCTCAAGATTTATGAGTAAATTAGTATATTGATTTTATAGATAATCTGTCATGCTAAGAAAATTTAAATTGTGCTAGGGACATAAAAAATAATCTTATACAAGTAGTTACGCCATCTACCTAGGGGACACAGACTTAAGTATTGTCTGCATCTGCTTTTAATTGAACAGTAAACCCATTCACAAAATACACAAATCAGAAGGCATATTTTTCTCAAAAAATGCTTAGACCACTTCCTACCCATAATTCACACCTTTTAATTGACTGTTAGAAAATTCCATTGAAAAATGTTGTTCAATGAAGTCATACAACTCTTTTCAAATAACGTCTCCCCCTCTGTAACTAAAACCTACACCTAACTTTCATGTTAACAAACTAATTTAGTTTTAAATATATTGGAAAATAAATTTCTTTGCTGTTTAATCAATGTAGCATTTTTTTTTTTATGTGCGTACCGGGAGTTGACCACAGTACCTCGCGCTTGCCAGCAAGTACTTGTGCCCCTGAGCGATATCACCTGCCATTTTTTTCCTTTATGTGGGTTCTGGGAGTCGAACTCAGGACCTCGCACTTGCCAGGCAGGCGCTTATGCTGCTGAGCTATCTCACCGGCATCCTCTAGCATGGTTTTAAGATTGTGTTTAAGACTGTGAATCATACACCTCTTGTTGGGGAAGTTACATACCTTCCTTGGAGATTGCCCTCATCGTGAGCTACGAGTCCTTAGATAGCTTGTCGGAGAAATCTGTGATGATCCTATATAGCATATTTACATACAGGCCATCATAACCATTCTCAATGTTCCTGGTGTGAAAGTTCTGTCAAGTTTCAACTGTGGGACTAGAAACATTAGAAAGTATAGAAGGATTTATTGCAACAAATTGACTTTTGTGATTTTGGAGACTGTCTAGGCAAGTCTAAAGTCCATAGAAAAGGCCCTGCCCTGTGTACAAGGGAGGCTGAAAACCGAAGGCATAAGCTGGAGCTTGAGCCTACAGGTAGAATTTTCTCTTCTTCAGAGAAGCCTCAGTTCTGTGAAAACTTTTAACTGATCGGATAAAGCCCATCCACATGTCCTAAGATAATGATAGTTACATACAGTCAACTGAGTATAGATGTTAATTATATGTATGAAATATTTTTGTAGCGACACCTACATTTGTGTTTGATTAAATGTGAATGTATAGTTCAGTTTAGCAAAGTTGATATAAAATTGACCAGCACAAGGCCTATGACTTCTCCCCAAACTTCTTATAATAAAAAATTTTCAAACATACAAACATGTAGAAAAAAATTATAAGAAATACACACATTTTAAACACTTAAATTTGAAATGTGCCCAAACTTTGTATAATTGGCAAATTTGCTTCATATGTATGTGAGTATGTATAGTTTTGTAAACATTTGAAAAAAAATCATACATCATACTGTCATCATACTGTATCTTTGCAAAATGTACCCACGTACAACATACATACACCATACTGTATCTTTAAGAAATTTATACATATCTCCTAGGAATAAGGTTTTCTTCTACATAACCACAAGCATGCTAACCCTCCCACAAGTAAGTTAATAATGATCCTTTAAAAAATCATCAGAAATAAGTTTCCATTTTTTATGCCACAATTGTTCCAAAACAAAGAAAGGAGAAAAGAAGAATTTAAAGTAGAAACAAATGAAGAATGGAAGAAACAAAATAGGAAATCTTGAATTGTTCTTCTGAGATATAAAGTTGGATAGGGATACATGCGTCTAAAACATGCATTGTGTTATGTTGTCTGAAAATCAAAGTTCAAAATTAGGTAAGCTAGATTCTGAGTGGACTCAACAAAGATAAAGATGATGCCTCTGACCACTATTTATATTAGGAGTAATTCATATTTAATTCATAGTATATTTTTTCTGACTTTAAATATCAATGAATATCTATCAAGCTGCATAATAAAATTTAAAATTACTTTATTACATGATCCTTATGATGGAGACAAGTATTAGATAAAAGGGTAGATTAAAAAGTATCATGTAAAATTTCCTGCATAAAGAGTAATATCTGTGCCCACTATGCTGTTTCATCTCTCTTCTTAAACCTAATTGTCAGAAATCCTCACCAACTTCCATAAATTAGGAATTACTCAGTGTAACAATCTGGATGTCCCCGCATGTTAAAGAGGAATTCCACTTAGGCATTCCTTCAAAGATAACAACTTTATGCATGGCAAATTTCATTTTCCCCTTCATCCATTTAATTCCACAAGATGTTTATGCACTTGCCCATTGTGTAAATCCAATTTCAAAGAGGATTTGAGGAAGGATTACTTCAAAGAATGTTTTCTGTGACATTTTAAAATGGTAATTGAGGGCATGACTATTTGCTTAGCTAGGTCAGTTCTTCAGCAGTGGAGAACATTCTGTTCCTAGGAAGTAGTTTCACTCTATAGCAAGTGCTTCAGAAAATTGGGTGGAAAAATGAACATTCAGAAAATTACTGACCTTGTCTGACTTCAAGTTCAACTTCAGAATTTGTGGCTGGATTCTGAGACAAATCAACTGGATTTTGTTTGCATCCTTCATAAACTGAGATGTTTGAGTTTGTTAGAAACTCACACTGTGGCCAAAAAGATGCCTCCCTGAGTTCCTCTCTGGCTTTTCCACAACAAATTATGTTCTGAAACATGACCATTGGTGGCATCCATATAGTGTAGAGGCTTTCTAAGGGCTATAAACGCCAAGCCAAAGTACTCCTGTAACAAAATTGCACCACCTCATTGCCTGTGTGGAGCTGGATTTATTAAGTCCTTGTTTTGTCAGAACATGGAAAAAACTTAACTAGATGTGTGGGTCAGAAAGGGTGAAGAAAGATGTTCTTAATGGGACAGATCTATAAAACAGTCAGTTCAACTTGGAGTATATTACACACTACGTTAATATTACATACTCTCTGTATGGAGATAAATATGAATCCCTAAATTTGTGAATTCAGATCCCAGGCTAATGTTTAATAAATTACATTTGACAGTTTTTGACAAATGTTTCCTCATTTTTTTGCCATTTCATATGCCTTTTGATCTTCAAAGAACACTGCAAATGAATCTTTTTTACACAAATATGTCCCACATATTTGAAATGCTTCCTAGTTTGAAATGCTTCTTAGTTTGGAAATTAGCAAAGTCCTACAATGGTTGTGTATCTCTACAATAGAGCCACATTTTCCATTTTGTGAAATTTTCTAGTTCTGGTCTAATCCATTGGTTGATTATTTTCACATACTACTTAGAAAAATTTCAAGTACTCCCAGAATAATACCTTCCAAGTCTCTTCGGTCAAAAGTTCAGTTTTGTCTCCTTCAGTTATGTTATAGCTTTAATGGAATATTTGTGTTATGAGCATATGCTGTATTGTTTTTCTCTGTGTGAGAGATAGTTGTGTTGTTTTGTTCTGAAGGACGATGTCTTCTAAATATATTTCAGTTACTACCCACAGTGGAAACAATTTGACATATTAATATTTCCCACATTTTATATATGTTTCATTCTGGTAATAATAATTACCTTAATGAGCTTCACATAGGAGTTATTCTATCTTATGAAACAATTATTCCTTTGTAGACAATAGGAGGAAATATTTTTCACATGTTTTAAAGCATATTTTCTTCTTACTGGGACAAATGTAAATTTTTTTTTTTTTTTTTTTTTTGGTACTGGGAATGGAACTCAGGACCTTGAGCTTGCCAGACAGGTGCTTGTGCTACTGAGCTATATCCCTGGCCAACAAATGTAAATTCTGTCATGAGTGAAATGAAACTTTTGTGCCAACTACCCTCTTACTTTGAATTCCATTACTTTTGACTCTGTCCTTTAATGTCCAAGAAGTAATGTTTTTTTTTTTTGCTATGAAAAGCAGAAAAGAGGAAAGCTGAAGGTTAGAACAAGGCATCTAATACAACAAAAATTTAATAATTTAGATTTTATTCATATGAAGTGTAAAGTAACTGTGCTATTACATTACAGTATATTTATGTTATAGAATACTTAGTGTTTTTTTCTTTTGTTTTTGTTTTTGTTTTTTTAATTTGAAACAGTCAGTCTAATTTTGTCTCCAAAGAATTTCTACTGAAAGTCCAAAATGCTGAGGTGCTCCAATGCCTGGTCTATCCTCTTTATCTATACTTAACTCTAGCTAGTCTCATGCCTTTAAATGCAATCTACCTAGTGAGACTGACATTAATAAAAACTTGCACACTTCTTTTCCATGAGCTTGAAAAGTGCACATCACTTATCTGTGTGGAATTTTGACTTTTTTATCATTTTTCTTTTTATTTTGTGAAAAAATAAAACAAATTTTCATAACCAAATGTGGTATTTATACACAATGGAGTACTACACTGACATAAAGAAAGCTAAACTTGGGGCATTTGTAGGTAAATAGAGGCAACTTGAGAACATAATATTAAATGAAATAAGTCAGACAACAATTTCAAATATGTCATGGTTATTTGTGCCATAGGAAGTAGGGAGAAGTTCAAATACTTCCCCAAATTACATATTTCATTATTTTTAAAATATTTCAATATATTTTTGACTTATTTTTAATTGGGGAATCAACTTTATCGTATCAGCTTCTTGCACATTTACTCCTGCCTTGCTAAGTGCCTTGACAAGCTTAGGAGTCAGTCCTCATTCATTCTTTTCTGTCATTTTCATTGAAACTTCTAGCAAATCCACAAGCACTTTGGCTAAAATATACCTGCTCTGTCCACTACTCTCCCCTGACGTTGCCAAGCCCCTGTCTAAGCTTCTGTAATGCTTAATGGACAGCCACCATAGCTCCCCCTGGACTTCCCGCTTCAGAATCAATTTATCCAGAAGCAAAGAGCATGATTTCCCAAAAAATTCGGATTGGATCATGGCATTTGCTTGCTTAGAACTTGCCGCAGCTTTCAGTTTGATTTATAATAAATATACACCACTTACAATGGGCAAAGTCTCTAAAACACATAATCCTTGCTCACTTCTTTGATTAGATGCTCTATGCCATTACTTTGCTTACTATGACCTCCTTGTTCCTTTCCCGAGTTTTAAGCACATCGGTTTGGTTTTTTCCCTAAGGGATTTTGTATTTGTTGCTTTCTGTTGTCATCTTCACATGATTGATTTCATCTCAATATTAAAATTTCAATTTAAACATGAGTCCTTCATTATAACCTGCTTTATACACATAGTTTGAAAGGACCTTGGTGATTATCTTTTCTTTATAAAAACTATATTCATATTTTTCACAATATCCACCACTATTAAAATATTTTAATTATCTATTTAAATGTTTATCTTCTGTCTTCCTTTGAAAGTAATAGCATATTGTCTTCTTTTTTCTGGTACCAGGAATCAAACTCAGGACCTTGTGTTTGTAAGGTAGGCACTTGTGCCGTTGAGCTATATCCCCAGCGCATATTGTCTTCTTTATAATTTATTTGTTCCAGAACTGTAGCAATCCAAAAATGTGACATAGTGAAAATATTTTTTTAATCTGTACTGATTTTCTTTACCTGTACAAGATGAGGAAAATTATTTCATGTGAATCAAATCTGGTAGTAAATATGGAGACAATGTTGAATAATAAAATTGCTACATGAAAATATTAGCATACTTATTTCATATGGACCTGTCTGAATAACATCACAGATCATAAGAAATCTTTCCCTATTGAATATTTTACAGTCAACTTTGAATTAAAGAACTGTATGTGCCCATCATCACTTCATAACCTCTCTAAACTTGTATCGTTATATCATTTATTTCTGGTATTCCTATAGTCAGTAATTTGTTCTTATCAGTTCTCAAATAATAACCCTCAAAGATGTTAGAATGATTCAAGATATTCCATAAGCCATGACCCTTGTAAAAAAATAAGATAATGAAGAATTTGTTCCTCTGCATTTCCTGAAACATGTCTTCACTATCAACATCACGCTGATAAGGAAGCCTCATTTCCAACAGATAAGACATGGAAACAACCAGTACCCTTCAATCCATCATTTTTACTACATAAATGGATAAATAAACAAATAGTAATGAAGCTATCCTATCAGCGGTCAGAGAATCTGGATGGACTGATTTCTAAAATAAAATTTTGACAACTGAATTGTCAAGTTTTTAAAATATTTCCCATTTGAGCATAGGAGAGTTGGAATTGGTTTATATTGACATTCATAAGTAGAAATTTCAAGAATGTTCAACAGCTGCCATTTATACACATAAGCCTGGATGTGGTGAAGATGAAAGTTGTCAGTGTTAAAAAGTAAAAGAGACAGCTGCTGTTAGCAACTATGTAAGACTGATGTAATGCTGACGAACTATATCAAATAAGTTCAATAACGAGGCACAAATCAAAAATAAAATAGGCACTTATCACCAAACTCAGCAGTAGGGCCACCCACGATGTAGACATATTTTACCTAATGACATATGTATGTAAATGAGGAAATATTAATGTACGTGCCCCTGCTACACGTATGGTTTTGTAAGCACATGAGGTATCTTTCTTTCTAAATGATTTTATCTAACATATTTAGATGTGAAATAGCAAAACTTTTCTTGTTCTGTTTTTTACATTAGTTTCCAAAATTATACTAAGGTTACTCTTAATATTTTACTTCTTGCAACTCATTTTTTAATTTTCTACACAAATCACTTTTTAAAAAAGCAAACCCTGGGCCAGTGAGATAGCTCAGCGGCACAAGCGCCTGCCTGGCAAGCGCGAGGTCCTGAGTTCAACTCCCGGCACCCACATAACAAAAAGCAAACCCTCCGTGTGGGACAAGTCTGAATCTGTGGTGACTAGTCAAAAAAGCATCATGAGGACATACCACAGGCTGATCTTGCCTCCATTCAATTCTATTCCACTACTTTCAGCTCTTATTTGAGACATGTTCAGGGTGGTATGGCTATAGACCCAGTTCTTACTTGAAAGAACTCCAAATACTGTAGTTGTGCCAGTGTTTATTTTGTGGTCAGTAATCAAAAGAGGTGCATTTGACAAGCAAAATTAAAAAGAGGATTTTGTGTTATTGACTGGATTGTTCACTCTTGCAAAGCTTTACTACGTTTTTCTTCAAACAGTCTAGAATGTTTTTATTTGAGCTTGGTTTTTACAAGTGGGATTAAAACTGGTAAACCCCAAACATTAATAACAGTTTTTGTTTGTAAACTGACAACTTCAGAGATTGCATATGCTATGAGATATTTAAGAAGCAAAACAAAAATACCCAGAGTAAAGCTTAATTCTGTATTATAGTAGCTTCATTGTAAAAAGGGTCCTCAAATATTTCTTTCAAAATGCTCATGTAGTTAACAATGCAAATTTTGAAAACTCTCTCCTGTAAGTGGTGGAGTCTGTTTACCCAGACCTTGAAAATCGGCTGTCCTTGTGCACATTCCCTCGTAAACAATGAAATAGATGTGAGGTTGGGCCACTGCCAAGTCTAGTCCTAAAGGAAGCTTGTATAAATCTACTTATTCTTTTTTTTTTTTTTTCATGTGGGTACCAGGGGTCGACCTCAGGACCTTGCATTTGCCAGCAAGCGCTTGTGCCACTGAGCGATATCACCGGCCCTTTTTTCCCTTTATGTGGGTTCCGGGAGTCGAACTCAGGACCTCACTCTTGCCAGGCAGGTGCTTATGCCGCTGAGCTATCTCACTGGCCCCCTCTACTTATTCTTTTAAAGCCCTTCCAACGCCATGCTAAAAAGTCCAGGCTAACATAGCGGAGAGTAAGAGTCTTAGTAGCAATCCACCTTATTGCCCCAGTCAGTGTTGTTCTGGAACACTCTACAGCCAGTCTCCAGGCAGGTGGTAAGGCCCAGCCAAGATCAGCAGAGCTGCCTCCCTGACTAAAAGATGTGAAATTGCACCTAACACTAGGGATTTTCAACTTCAGTGAGGCTCATGAATAATAATTAATGTTTCTGACAACTGTTGAATTGGGTGTCACTATTGAATACAGTGTTAAATGATCCAATAAATTATAGTTTCTCAGCAGTACTCTGGTATGACACAGGCTCAGATTCTTGGGATACATTTCTAAGAATTAATTCAATTGCTGATAAGCCTTATTTCTGTACAAGGGGACATTACTGATGACTGAGACACAGTAGTCAATAAATACCTGTAATTTTATTAATTAAGCACCTTTAAAATAAGTCAAATTTTATTCAAAAAGCTGACTTGAGTCCATTATTCCTTCTTGTTGAAGAAATGGGACGTTATTCATTCTTTGCATTTGCCAGCTGAGTGGCCGGGTAACAGAAACAACTATTCCTTTTTAGGCCACCAAAAAAAAAAAAAGGATATAAAATTCTAAGAGAGAATGGATGTCAGATACCATAATGCAAACCCGAATTCTAAACCAGGAAGAGCGCACAGCACTCTAGGAGGCAGCAATATGAAGTGGCAAACTTCTAAACCTGGTAAAGACAGAACTGGAGAAATGAAAGGGTGAGTGGGACACCCAGGAGGAAAGATTCTTTGCCATGTTTTCTGAGTATCACTTTATATTTATGCCTCTTCAGGGCCCAACTAGTGTATGCTACATGCCATTTCTTAGATTCATTACAAAACAAGAGGCAAAAATAAACATGGCCGGTGAGAAGGCTCAGTGGCATAAGCGCCTGCCTGGCAAGCGCCAGGTCCTGAGTTCGACTCCCGGAGCCCACATACAAAAAAGGGGCTGGTGATATTGCTCAGCAGCATGGGCGCCTGCTGGCGCGCTAGGTCCTGAGTTCGACCCCCGGTACCCACAAAAAATAAATAAATAAACAGCTACAGGTCATAAATTTACCCCTGCAGAGTTGAGGTTCTTAATTCCCCATGTCCTGGAGTTTTACCTGCTAACTGTCCAAAATTTAGATATTCTCCAGAAATTGTCCTCAGCTAAACAGAGCTGCCTCGTTCCCCTTTATGGTGGAGAAAACATAAATCAGTGTAAGAGAATAGTCAGTATAAGAGAACAAAACTAATGTCTATTTTTTCAACTAAAGAGATCTCTGAAGAGTGATCAAGGGGCTCAAGATTCCTATAGCATGGTAAAGGCTTCTGTTACAGCTGTATTACAGTTCAGCTCTGACGAATCCTACTCTCTCCACTTTCTTCCAAGTGTTTTTCTTGGGAGCGCTCCCTAATGAATCGACAGCACCTACATCTACATCTTTGCGTCTGATTCCTAGAACACAGGAAGACAAACTTTAATGACAAGAGTAGACTTCATAAGGGGAATCTAAGTGGGAATTTTTTTATCTGTGTCTTTGGTTAGACGGCTAATAGATGAAGCAAGGGGAGGCCCCAGTGAAAATAACTAGTGGAATTATTAAATTTACATTGATAGAGAATTCACCAGTGAGAGTAATATTTTAATTGTATGAGTATTAATGGGAGGTTATAACTCTAAGGATCATGCAATCAATTCATTTTTGTTGAGAGCTCTCAATACGTTAGAAAATTAAAGTGAAAGTTGAGTGTGATTAATCACCAATTTAAGACTGTGAAAAAAAGAAAGCACGTGAGCATATGAAATGATTCTCATCTTCTATGACTGTAAGGCAGAAAAAGTTGAGAATCAAGTCCAGATTACTCCCATTGCTTCACCAATACTGGAATTCGGGCTCTCCCATTCTCTGCACTGGCTGTTAAGGAAATCTGGCTTATCTTTATGTGGTCAGGCTAGATCATGGGATATCTGGTGCTTCTGGCTGCCAGATAGTTTGACACTGTGGACAATTCAATATTCCACTGAACACACTCATTCCAATGAAAAGCAGGCTATAGAGTTTTTTTCTTCAACAAGGTCTGGGATTGTCAATATATTAAGCAAGTGTTTCCTGTGAAACACCCACATATTCTCGCATATAAATGTGTTAATTTACAAAAACTCCACTACATATAAAATGAATTTCTCAGTGAATAAGGGAGAATTTAATCTGCATGAAATGTACTTCAAGCTAGAAATAATATGAATAACTTTAATTTGAAGTGAGCAGGTGGGGTTTTCTACAGTTCTGGTAAATATTTGTTTAGCTTCTGTGCTTTTAGTTTATACCTGTAACTCTGAGCTCACACTTCGATTTAACCTTGGAAAGTTTAAAAAAAAATTACACTATGAGTTCACAAAAGTCACATAGAAAATCTGGTTTTTGTTAAGCAAATAATTTTTAAAAATTAAAATATTGGGCTGGTGAGATGGCTCAGCGGTGTAAGCACCTGCCTGGCAAGCATGAGGTCCTGAGTTCAACTCCTGGTACCCACATAAAAAAAATTAAAATATTAATTGAAAAAAACTTTACTACACAAAAGTAAAGCTTTCTGGCTTATTCAAGTAAAGACAAATCTCAAGCAAAAGACATCTAAATGGCAGCAGTATATTTGTGTGTCTGTATCTTTCACTGTACTGGACATTTGACTGATAAATATTCACAAAAAAGTGCCCTAAAACTCAAATTCAGATTCAATTATCTGTTTAGATTTTCTTCTTCACTGAAAGACTGCACATACAAACTAAAAGTTAGAGATTCTAATTGATATTATTTCATTTTTATAAATATTAACATTATGTGAAATATCTGTTAAATAGTAGGGAATCAATAAAGACTCATTAAATTAAAAGAAAAAAAATTGAAGCAGAAAAGTATGACTCCAAAAGAGTGAGCAAAAGAGTAACTTCTCTCTCATCCTCTTTCTCCTATCTATCTCTGTCTCTCTGTCTCTTTCTCCTTTTCTCTTTCACCAGTCTAGCCTGACCTTTTTGCATATCTTCTTATAATTCATCCTACAAAATACAAAGGACTCACAAGGCAACCAAGGGAACACCTTTTGCACCAATCCATAGGGACATATAAGAACATGGTTGTTTTGACATGAACTATTGAATGAGAATTTCCAAAAGAAGGCAATGCCTTTGAAGATATACAATAGTTGTGCAATAACTGAGTGATACAAATCTGTTTAAAAATTGATGTCCTTATGGAATATGCTATCTTACGTTAGTCTTTTTTCCTAAAACCTTAAGTGGAAAACAGAAGTTCTATTTATTTTTAAAGTATATATATGGATCATTTCCTAAGCCAATAAGCTCTCTTGAGAACTGAACATTTTTGAAGCCACTATGTAGCCTAGGCTGGCTTCGAACGCGTGGCAAGAGCTGGACATTTTATTCATTAGTTCTGCAGTCTTTCTTTCTCCTGTTACTAACACAGATCTCTTGGGAAGAAAAGTTGAGGGGTTATCACACATAGTACAGCATGCCTAGGAACATCACATAATGATAGCAAAATATAATTTGTACTTCTAAAATATTTTGATCATGTAACATAAGCTTTCACGAAGAAAAGATCACTTGAGGATAAAGAAATTTGGATTTCGGTAGAGCCATAAATTACAAATTCCAACCAGTTGACAGACTCAGCATAAAAAAAAAAGAAAATGCAAACTCAAATGTTTAAAATGTAAATATGTTGCCCAAAACCATTAAAAAGTCAATTTTCATGATAGTCTCAAAGCTGTTTTCCAAAAAGACTGTTTGCTAAGCAAAGACTATTGCTTACACTTTGAAGCAGCTTCGCAGAAGGAACCGCATTTTTCTTATTCAGTACAAAAATACAAATATAAGATTTATCTCAGTACTACACTAACACTTTTCTAAGTTTTTAAACAGCTTTATTGGAAGTTACTGCTATAATGAATCTCTTTTCTCAAAACTTTTATAACTGGTGATCACGCTACTCTAGAAGCATTCCTCTATGAGAAACTTGAGGAAGGAATTTAGTAGTCAAGTCAAGTAGATGGCAAAGGGTCAAAAGATTTGGAATTTTTCTGACCATGAGATAATCAGTGAGGCTTTATGTACTGTTGTGCATGATCTCATTTTGAAAACGTTTTGCCCTATCTTGTTATTGAGTGATTTTATAATCCAACTAGGGACAAATCACCATATTCTGCATTCACTCATTAATTAATGCAAGATTCAGTTCTGGAGTCCTTGTTTTACACAAGTTCACATACTAGTGTGAACGTATGTTGAGTGAGGAGACAACAATGATTTATAGTCATAGTCAAGAAGGGACCTAGAGGGCTGGTGAGATGGCTCAGCTGCGTAAGCCCCTGCCTTGCAAGCACGAGGGCTCGAGTTCGACTCCTAGAACCCACATATGAAAAAGGGGCCGGTGATACCGCTCAGCGGCACGGGTGCCTGTTGGCGCGCGAGGTCCTGAGGTCGACCCCCCGGTACCCACAAAAAAAAAAAAAAAAAAAAAAAAGAAGGGACCTAGAATCTCCTAGAGAAGATGGCATGGGAGTCCAATTACAAAGGCATTGTAAAAGTTCTGACAATCTCAGGCAAGGCTTACCTGTCTTTTCCTCTCCCTCTATACTTTTGTGTCTTCCTTGTCCATCATTTCAGATTCAATCACCAGCCCAGGATGGTGGCACATGTTCCATATGCAACCCAGTTTTAACTACAACTTTTCTTATTTCAAGTTTTTCTGTTCATCTACTCCCACCGGAACTACTGCTCAATGTCTTTTGAACTTAAATTCTATTGAATCACTCTATTTCTCTTCAGTTTCATCCTAGCAAGCTTAGAGTTTATGGTTCAGTCTTTCACTTACTTTCATTCTCATACTTGATCTCTCAGAATTTTTCACATCGTAAGAGATTGGCAAAACCTTAGCCCAGTTCAGATCCAATAATCAGGTTTTTTGCCAGCATCTGTAAAACTAAGCATTGTGCACTGGTACCAGGATAAAGCTACCTATCCCAAATTTAACAGAGTCCAGGCGGGCTGACAAGACCACAGTATTTTTCTATTTCATAGTTTTAAGCCTCCTCAGCTTCATTGTGTTCAAAAATAAAACTCTCCCTGGAAGAACTTTTTCTCTCTGGGTTTTTCCCCCTGGAGTTCTTACCTCATCGTATGTCAACCACATCTGTTTATGCTAGAAATCTATGTTTCACCTTTGACTGAATTGTCTTCTTTACATAGCAGTTCTAATCAATCAGAAAAGTTGGATTGATATTTATACACTTTTCAACAATTTCTCTATTCCCAATTGGTCAGACTACCATCATTTTTTGCATAGACCACTGAAACAGACTCTCAGCTTATTTCCCCGTTTCAAATCTTGCTTCTTGCTCTGTATTCAATTTGGTAAAGCCTGAACAACTTCTGAAAAATGCAAGTTTGATCATTACTCCATTTTTTTACAAAATACTTTAATAATATCTCATTTTATTTAGGAAAATGCCTTATCTCATTATGATTTATGGATCCTCTTTCACTTGGCAATATATACTTAATCCAGTATCATGTTTATATTATTCTGTTCCCCTTTTGCAATCAACATTTTGCAATACTGAATTTATTTTATTTTATTTTTTTTAATTAACTTCTTGAAATATTTATCACTATCTCCTGCTTCTGAAATTATTCTTTAGATTTCTTTTTGAGTAGAAAGTGCTTCCTTCTTCCCTATATTAAACTAAATTCTAGTTGCCATTCAGATTCATGAAGGCTTTCTTGAGGAATATTACACTCATTGTTAAACCAAACCTATTTGATTCTAAATTCTTTCTTAATAGCCACACTCCCCACTAGACTATGGGCTCTGTGAAAGCAGAGTGTATCTTGTCTCTCTTGGCCTCTATTTTCTGTCATTTATGTGACATTTAAAGTGTCTTTAGTAAATACAGTAAAAGAATAAATGATGAAACTCTTAGGAGTAAAGGTCTATTCAGATGGCAACATAGTTGAAAAAGTTGTTTAACAATCCTTTAATAATAACAGTAAAATCAAGAGTTAGACACCATAAACATTAAAAAGTAAAATAGTAGAGGTCATTGTTAAGAAACATATTTTACCAAGATTGGCAATACAGAATAGACAGACAAATTTCTTGAAAAATACAATTTAGCAAAATTAAAGAGAAAATAGAACATTCTGAGTACTCCTATTCTTTATTAAGAAAGTTAAATTTGTTTCTGTAAAGGAAGTTGCAAGCTGAGGTAGTTTTACTGCTGAATTCTATGTACTTTTTCAGAAAACAGAGAAGAGGGATTACACTCAGTATTTTTTTACGATGCCAGCTAATCTAATATCAAATGCTGAAAAAAATCTCACAAGAAAAGAAACCTGCAGAGTAATTGTAGCTATGATTATTGCTGTGAATTAAATTGTTTTTCCCAAAAGTATATATTAGAGTTCTAACTCCCAGTATTGAATGTATCTCAAGGGAAATGATATGAGTACATGTGGTTTTTGTCTTTCCATGCCTGGCTTATTTCTTTTAGCATAATGTCCTTGTAGTTCTTTCATGTTATTGTGATGAAATCCCATTCTTTTTGCAGCCAGATACTATTCCTTGAAGTAAGTAGTTTTGGTCCACCACACCCTTCTGCCATGATGTCTCTGCCTTGGAACCAGCTGACCACTGACTGAATCTCCTTAAAATGTGAGTAGAATTAAATGTCTTCTTCCTTAGCTTGATGATCTCAGCTCTCGTGCCTCAGCAGTAGGAAAGCTATCGGAACTTACTCCTACACAAAACCTAATCTCCAAACTACATTAGTTCAGGGTTCATAATTTTATGCAGCTCAGACTTAAATCATTTTAAATCAACAATTAAACATACATTTTCAGAACATAAATATCATGTTGAAATTGGGATATGCTGAAAGAATTGTCATTAGTAGAATCTGTGCTTTAGTGTAGTCAGTGAAAAACACTTGCTAGCTTTAATTGCCCTGTGAATGGGTTTCTATATCATCACTCAGTTTCTGAATATAAAGTGATATTGGAAAGTGTTGATTGTCCTATTTACTACAGAGTCATCCTACATGTCCAACCAAATATCTGTTATACCCTATTTCCCTAACATCTTGGCAAATATTTGTCTTACTAACCTAAAGGGCTAGCATACAAGAAGCCACACAGCACTGATATTTACATAAAGAATGTTGAATATCTGCTTCTGCAGACTTTTCAGTTCAACACTCTTTTTATGAAGGACTCTTTTGGTTTTAAACATATTTATTTGTATGTTAGATGTAAGTACCACTTAAGTGTTGGTGGTTTCATTTCATCATTCTCCCATACATTTCCACAAAGAATAAAGCATGCAGTAGGATATCATCATCAATTGTGGTTAAAACACTGATCTTGATATACTAGAATTCACACTCCTGAATAAAATAAGTATAAAGTTTTGGTATTGAGCTCTTCATCAAAACATCCCTTATAATCACTTGGCCTCAAACTTCTGTAACATTCAGAAAAGGTATATTTATTTTTAAAACTGCTCAGGGAAACTTGCTTCTCCCTATATAAATTAAGGTAAAAATACATAACACATATTATATTCCTTAATGTAACTAATAAAATTAAACTGAAAAGCAGATGTTACTAAAAGTTAAAAATGCTTCTAAAAGTGATTATAAAATATAAAAAGCTTCTATTTTCTCAACTTTGACACGTTTGGATTACAGTACACAATCTAACCTTAAAATGTCACACATAGCAATGTGCTGCTACTGCGGATGACTAACATAACACATTGGACCACATGATTCATCACTCCTAGCTTTTCTATACAGTGGTCAGAAATGGTCTCACTGATGACATTCCTGAATGGTTTAGTAATGTCAAATTGCTGTAGACATTTTGAAATGCTTACCATCCATACTTGTACAGACATGTGATAACAACATTTTGGGGTATACACAAATTGCCTATGTTATGATGGGTACTCCCATAAATTGTATCACCTAATGCTGTTATAGCCATCTTAGTTTGTGTAGGTAGGCTCTGTAATGTTTGCACAACGAAGAAATCACCTAATGAGATATTTCTTAAAAGGTATCCTCATTGTTAAGTGACTCATGGATTTATTTATATTGTTCCAGGCTACTGATAGAGAGTTCTCCACCAGCACCAATCCATAAGATCACATTCTGAGTAGTCCTGTTCTAGAAAGCACTACAAGCATCAAAAATCCAATCCTGCAAATCTATATAAAATAACAGATTTCTAAAATGACCAATTAATGTGTTTTAAAATGTGAGACATTCTATGTAGCATATTAAATCTGCTTCCATCCTCCTCTGTCATAACAAAAATGTGAATTATCCCTTTGTCCAGTGCATCCATGCTGTGTATGCTACATTCCTGCCAGTTGCTTAGTAGCAATCTAACGTATCAGATTGACTGTCCCAGTATCACAAGTGCTTTTGCTGTTCAAATAACCCTTATTTTACTTAATAATGATCCCAAAGCACAAAATTTGTGATGCAAACAAAGATATTACAATGTATTGTTATAATTGTTTAATATAATATTCATTATTGGTAACTTGTAAGTTTTATCATAAGTATACATGTATAGAGAAAAGAAGAGTGTATATAGAGTTAAATGTTTACTATGATTTCAGGCATCAACTGGGTGCCTTAGAAACTCCTAAGGATAAGTGGGGACTACTTTATTAGGAAAATGAGAAAGGAAGAAAGGAAAAAAGGAAAGAATATATTTATACACAAGATAGTTAAGATAGTTATACAGCTAGTTCCTCTTAGTTCATTGAAAAGAAAGGTTCATGCTAATATTGTTTGGACAAGATACCATCCTATATCTCGTACTGTGAATAACTACTAGGAAGATAACAATATGCAATGTATTGATTATTGTAACTCTCCTATTAACCTGTTTTGAAACTGTTTTATTGTTATTTTTATTTTTGTCTCTTTAAAATAAAAAAGAAAAAAAAAGAAAAGACTTTTTGTTCTAAAGGCTATGAGTTGCCATTCAAAAAACAAGACGATTTGTGTTTGCAGATGTTATATAATCGGATTTGTCCCATAGTATCCCAGATTTGTCCCTGATACTATCAGCTTTGGGCCAGATTGGAATCAGCTGGGTTGGAAGGAACCTTCAACCCAATGTTAGACTCAGCATAGAAGGAACAGGTGTGGAGAGGGTGAACCTCACACAATTTTATTTTTGACAATTTGTTGACTATGTGTGTTCATTTTTGACACATTGTAGAAGCTCAATGTAGAAGTATTTTAAATGATAAATTTACTTCAGTATACTGTACAAATAACATTTCCCCTAATATAGGATTTCATAGTAGAAATAAAAATAAAGTATATCACTAAATTATATCATACCTAAGAGAGAATGTCAATAATTTATAGTATAATTAAGTAACTGTATTAAAAATTAAGTGATCAAAGTCCTAATGGTGATGCCCATCTAAGAATCATTGTGGAGAGATGATTAAAGAGCATTTTGTGTATGTACAAATCTGTCAAAATGAAACTCATTAATCTGTATAGCCAATATGCACTAATGAAAAACATGGAAAAAAATCACTAGCATTATTGTTGCTAGTAAAAAGCAGAGCCAGCTTTTATTAAATATTTATAGAATGACTTTGTACATAAAATACAGGAATGAATATTTATGCTATAATTGTCTTGTTTCAAATGATTATGCATTCTTCCTGTACAATAAGTAAATCATACATTGTTGTTCATTGCCTTCGGTTTCAAAGAGCCTATCATGCATAGACTAGATATTCTCTGCTCTATTTATACATGATTCAAGTATGTGTTGTCTTAGCCAATGGAATATGATGTATACTGCCCATAAGTAACATTTAAGAGGTACTAATAAACTGTCACAGCCCATTTGTTTTATTTTCAATTGAGATCCTAAAATGGAAATATATAGTTGAAATATATAGTATATTCAGTTCTTTCTGCTACTGACATCAGCCTGCATGCAAGTTTAAAAAGAAATAAATGCTGTATTGTTGATAGCCACTGAGGTTTGATGGTTGGTGATTCTGTTAGCAAATCTTGCTAAAATAACCGCTACTGTTAAAATTTAGCTCTATAAATTTACTATATTTGGCAAAGACCTCATCATTGTCTATTCAATGCTGAGTTTTTAGTGCCTAGATCATAGTAAAATATAGTAAGAACTCGAGAAGTATTATAGAAGAAATTAATAGACTTATGAATGGACTGGGTGAAATAAGAGAATAGATATCTTCATTAGAGGACATGTATTACAAGTCAAAACAGAAAGTAATAAAATATAGTGAGATATAGAATGGGGTCCCCTTGTGAAAAGCCAAAAATATCAGAACAAGCCATATTTTATCAGAAGAAAAGAATACACAGTGGAGATGTTTAGCAGATTTTTCCTTTATCTTCAACTTACCCCAACCTGTCTTTTCCTCTACCAGTTCCCCAATGTTCTCCCAATGTAAATATTTAAGGTTTCATCTTTTTTTTTTTTTAACATTTTTACCTGCTATCAAAATGTGGACCACTGTGCTTCTCAACACACCTCTTTGATCTAAGATGTCACACTCTGGTGGCTTCCTATTTATTACCCTGTCCTTTTCAGGTGTCAAGTGTTACCATTTCTCACAGATTCATCCTAAACCCTTGTCCTTTACACTTCACACTTACTGATTATTTCCTCCATAACTACAGCTTCTACTACTATCTACTTTGAGAAGGCTAGTATGATTAACCTGTCATATTCACCTCTAGCCTGAGCTTTACCTCTGTACTGCCAAATCTATGTTTGACATCTGTAAGTAGATTTATTCAAGACAATGGTAAAGTCAAAGATACTGATTGCTTCTGAGAGGTTGCATAAGATGACAAATAAAACATACCCATTAATTTAGCTAACTTAGTAAGACATGTTTTGCTGAAATGATAAATTTCAAGTAGAAATAAGATGAAGAATTTAACAATGATGACAACTGACAACCTTGATGAAGTTTGTGATGAGATAGATTGTCAGCTGCAGAAAGAACTGAATATACTAACTTTAGGTACAATTCACATTTGTATGATTGTGTGAAAATAAAATCTGCAATATAAATTTTATAAGATGTAAGCCTTAGGTTAGAAACATAAAAACTATAATATTTTCATGCAATTTGAATGTTTTCTTCCTCAATTTTATACTATAAACAAGATCTTTCCAATTTCTAAAAGTAAATATTCAATTTATAAGCTAATTATTATTTATTAGGTAAAATACTGACGTTCACTGAGTCAAGTGGTTAGACAAGTATGGACTCCTAAAACTTAAAAATCAAAATATGAGTTATAAAGTAACATGGTGCATTTCATCTGTCTATTTTCACCTGCCATCTGAGGTCTGGGGTATAGCTCATTGGTAAAGAACTAGCATACTTGTGGCCTTGACATGTATCCTCAGCACAGAAAAAAAAATTAACATATTAATGTTTTAATATTTTTTCTTGAAATGATGATAAAATTTACATGTCAGCTTGATTAGACAAAAGTATACTGTTATTTGGTCAAACACCAGTCTAGATGTTGCTGTAAAGGCACTTTTAAAAGATATGGTTAACATTTAAATTAGCGTACTTGGAGTAAAACAGATAATCTTTAAAGATGTGGATGTTCTTCATACAAATATCTGAGCTTCTTCAACACCTGCAATACTCTGAGGAAGAGTGAATTCAACCTACAGATTAAAGATTGCAACATCAACTCAGGTATGCATACTCTACTGGTTCTGCATCATTCAAGAACTCTGGCTAATGAAAGGGATTCTCTTGCTTCACAAATAGAAATAGAAGGCAATGTGGGAGGGACTTACAAGACTTTTAAGCTGCCAAAAATGTTCAAGACTTTTCAACTTGCTAGTGGTTATATTTGCTTTACTAATAACCCCCAAATAGAGCCATTTATTATTTGTGAAATAAAAATACACTATTCATACAAATTCTCTGCAGCATTAATGATATATTTCAAAATTTAAAAATAAAATAAAATTTTACTTTTAGATGAGCTGATAGTATACAATATATAAAACATCTATTTATTTCATTTAAACAATGATACCAATTCTACTTTTCCCTTTATATAAAACAGACTAGGATTTAAAGAATCTTAGGTGTGACATTTTAGTCATGCATTTCCAACTTCCCTTCCCTCTTGCCTGTCCTCTCTTTTCTTTATTAATACAATAGAACATTTTACAGATAATATTTTGAACTTTAGAATATATGAAATAAAAATGAGTTGACTGTACTCTTACAAACTCTCAGTAATGATTTAATAGTCCATTACTACCTTTTTTTTTTTCAAATAAAGCTGACTTAATTCTTTTCTTCAATATCTTCAGACCTTATTTTGAACTAGACACTAAGGTATTTTACTACACTATGAACTAACCTTTAGTTTTCACATTCTTAAGCCAAATTGAGTGGATCCCATAAGGTATGTCGAATAGAGAGAAATTCAGAGGCACTGATATTGACTGGAAGAAGATCATGCAGCTTGTTTGTCATCTCTGAAATCATGCCATGTGACCTGTCTTTCCCCCACAGGAATGGTAATGGAGCAATTACATAGCACAGGAGTGATATATAGCTGTTGTATAGCTTTTCATCTTAGCCATCAACTGCTAAGAATAATAAAAGAAAGGAGAAAACTTCTATCAGTGAGGACTGAGTTCTATATTATTTTTTGTTAAATTGTTTTCAAAGATGAATGAGAGGGAAAACTAATAAAAACTCCACTCATAGAATTACTACCCTCCAAAACTGCAAAGTTTAAGAGTTCTTCTTGTCTTCTGAAAATATATAAGTTACATTTAGATACTGCTAAATTTTGGATTCATATTTTTCCATCATTGGTAGGACAGGTAATGTTTAAATAATATAGTTTACTTTGCTTTTATTTATTTATTTTTCTATCAGTGACTTTGAGTTGTGTTAGAATATTATGATATTCAGCTCTGGTTTTTAAAACGCTGTCAAGAATGGATTAAAATTTCAGAAAACATACTTCTTACTACAAGTATACACAGTATCTCAATGATCTTGTATTGGTATTAAGAAATCTCTTTATATTTTGTGAGGAATAAAAAAAGCATTTCTGCTAAGCAGTAACTTTTCTTCTTGTACAATTCAAATTGAGTTGAACAGATGAAACTGTTGAAATATTTGGTTGCTTTCTCTATGCAAAACTGAAGAAGTAAGGCTTTGTGACAATATTTTGGACTTTGTTGTATTAAAGAGTCTAATACACATGTGGTTTTTAATTCATTAAAATGAATTTCCTTTAAAAACTTTCAAATTGCCTTCTGTGAGATCCATTTATGAATTGAGTTGTTTGGCCAATGACCAGATATCACAGAATGAATGAGAGAATTCATTTCATTTGCTTCAGAGAAAATTCAACCACGTTCTTTAAATGGGGTTGAGTTGTTTTCCATTTCTAATTCCCAGTCACACTTCACTGATTTTAGAGAAATTTTGTGAATGTCAACATATAAATATTATGTAAAAAGTAACAAGATTCTTATTAGTAGCAACTGTAGGATTTTTAAATTTTTTATTTGTTGTATATGTTTTTCAAAAACCTGGCATGTAGAAAATAGATGTCTATACAGAAAATCAATTCTGCAATTTGGAATGAAGTTACTTTTTAACACAGGTATATCACATGCTTAGCAGCCTTCAGATAAGTTTAAGTTGCATTCCTGTTTATGGCCTCATTTCAAATGTAGATGTGTCCAAGCAACACTCTTACTCTTTTGTAGCACTAACATGAGACAAAAGAAAAGCGATGGAATTTTTCATTCTGCTTCAAATTTCACCATAGTAGAAACCGTAACAAGATGGAATAATTTCCAAAATCTAGCTCCAAATGCAAATATTGTAAATGTCTTTCTAAAATTTACAGAAGCCAAAAGACTATTTTAAGCCCTTTGAACAAATCATCATGCTCAAAATGGAGAGTACTGACTATGCTAAAATTATTTTTACCTGTGATATCATGTGAAAAACAAGGAAAATAATTTTAAGCTTTTAGGAAACCATGTTTCTAAAATCATTGACCTAATACTTTTGCTTATTGTCTATAAGGGATAACTTTCTGTAAATGGCCAATTTAACTAAAATAAGCGCATGATTTAAGCTTGAAAAATATTCTTACTATATCATTAACATAAAGTACCTCACTGGAAACTTCAGAGTAAGTCTAGATTACTGTTTATCTAAATAAGTTGTCTGAAATAAATACATATATTACCTCCCATAAGAAATGAGATATTTTTAAATGCTAACTAGTTGTGTATTTTTTCAAATACAATTAGCCTACACTATGGATAAAATATTCATGTGCAATTAAAAGTAACAAGGAATGGAATTTGCAAGAAAGCTGAACTTATGCTGTTGTCACCTTCAGGTCAATTGATTATTTAAATAATTGAAAACAAAGCCAGGGAACATTTTAAAAGTAAATCTGACATTTGAGATTAAGCTTAATTCTTAAAGAAATGAAAACTAAAATGTAATTTTATATAGTTGGACATCAATTATTTGCTTGATGATTAAATATAACTTCTTCAATAAAAGCCAAAATAACCCCAAATTTTTCTTCTTCATTTTGTTATTCATCTAATTTATTTTGTTAAAAATGCTATATTCACATCCAGCTGCAGCTTGCCTGTGCTTCTCACTATCATCTTGAATATGTGCATGTAAAGGTTAAATTAATTCCATACAATGCTAAATGAATGAAATTAATATCTAGGCAATAATTGGGTTATTTTCCCTGTAAAATGTTTACCTAACAATATGTTTGGAGGTCGTTCTATAGGACTTGAGCCCTAGGTGTGCTCTTCAAATTTGTCCTCTTGCCAATGAAGTTTTGATGGGGGGTATTTACTTTCTGCAACCAGGTTTTAAAAATTGAAGGTAGAGATAGCAAGATCTAATCATGCATGTGGAGATAATCATATTCTCCCTTTTTGTTTTTGTATTTGCACCTCCAGCCACAGTTGTCTTCTGCACTTACCTTTCCTCTCTGACTGCCTACAATATTTCTAAATAACTTAGCCAACTATAATATTGCTCCCTCCAAAGAAGTATCCCTAACTGTGGTTAGGCAGCATGGGTGTTCTTCTCATCTAGCTGCTTCAAGCTAAGAAGGGTCAGTGTAGGGACTACCACAGTCAAAGGCCTTCTCCAGAGAGCTAATCTAATAGGCCTCAGATAGATGTCACATCATAGTTCAGCAGTGATAAACTCTCTTTACAAGGTTGATCTGGTAGTTTCCAGTAAAAGGAGTCTAGCACATTTGTTGTTGGTTCCATCTGCATGATAGCTTGGAGTTTGGCAACCTCTAAGCAAGAATTAACAGATTTTCTGAGAAATTTGAACATGTATAATCAAACAATGAGCACTACAATGGAAAGGAAGGTTGAGAAAAGAGCCAAGTCTGAAACTGTTCTTTAGGGATTAGAATAGGAAATGTAACTCGCTGTTTCTTAAACCCTTCTACTGATAGAGGTTATCTATAAATCTGTTATTTTGTCATAAGTCTCTCTCCAGTTTTAGCTGTAAGATGGAGAGTTTGATGGTTTTAAAGGACAATTTTACCTAAATAATTTAAAGATTCTTGCTGAGCTTTTATACATTTTTCTGTAGTTTTTCTTAATGACCTGTAACAGTGCTCAGCTGGCTGGAAACTGTTAGAAAGGGTCAGCAATTGGTGACCCTTTTTATATCTAGCATATTACTATGTTATTGTTTTTATTTATCTTTTGGTTATACTTTTCTGCTGGGTGTTTAAGACCCAGTTCAAGTAAGACTTGTGTTAATTAACCTCAAGGTCAGTTAAGTCTCCTCAGGATTATCTTGAAACTATGTACAGAGCCTCTCAGCTCCTCTGTCAGTGTCAGCCATCAGGATGAGTCATGGCCTTTGCTTGACCAATTGCTTCTATGAAATTATGGGAGACTTTTCCCTCTAGTGACCCTGCTTTGGCACACTGTTCACTATATTCCCATACCCAAGCCCAGCAATCTCCTTGGTCAGGAGGTTGTGTGACTCACCAGAGTTGTAGGTTGCAGGAAAAGTTCCTTAATGCCCTGGGTCCTTGCTGTCCTTGGAGGACCGGGACCAAAATATTGGCTTTCCTCTTAGCCTAGTTAACTTTCTATATTTGCTTTCTAAACCTCAGTTGTTGAACACCCAGAAGAGAAGATCAGTGACATTACTACTGCAGACAAACAGTGAGCTTAAATATAATCTCACCTGAATAGCAAGCATTTTGAAATATAAAGTATAGCCAGAGGACTATTATCCCTTACCAACCACAGTTGTTTTGGTAGTTGAATTTCTGCAGAATGTTAACAGAAAACAGTTATATAGTTTTACAGAGAAAACTTGAGATCAAAAGCCACACATGTTATTTCAGCATGACAATCATGATGTTATCTTTAAAATTTGTTTAAATGTCCATTTAGGATAGAACAGAATGGTACATATAGCATATACATCATATAAGTTTTTGTTTTTTTTTTTTTATTCCTGGTAGGTGGTCTCATGTTGGTTTGACATGTACCTCGTATTACAATTAGCTGGAGCACAAGAGAAAGGCAGATTTCTGAATCTAAAAGAAAAGGCTTATCACCACAAACAATCCCAGTTTTACATTTTAGAAGACCTGTACATCTGGAAGGCATGAATAAATTTAATACACCATGAAATTAACAATAATGAATTGTCATACCTAAATGGAGAGTTTGTGTCTTCATTTAGTTTTGTACAAAGACCATTTTTAATGAGAAAATCTTATTGTCTTACTTATAGAAAACTTAACCTTTTGACAATCAGCAATGTAAACATATCACAATAATATATTTAACAACTTTTATTGGGGTGTCTCCCATAAGGCTATGGGAACCACTGGGGCAGCCTTCATGAACAAAGGCTGGAATAAGATTTTTTCCAGGCAGCTGCTCCTTTACTCACCAACAGCTCCCCCACCCTAAGTGATCTCTATTTAACAACCTTGACAATTTTTGATGACCTCTGAGAACAAGATCATAACAATTTACACATTATGTTTAACCAATGAAAGATTCTCAAGTTACTGTTCACATACCACAATATATATTACATTTGTAAAACCAATCTTTACATCATTTTCACCAGCTGGCAACTTGAGTGGAAGTATGACTTTAATTTTGATGAGATTTATCTATAAGCCAACTTAAATTACACACAAATGTTTCAAAAATCCAAAAAGAAGGAAAAAAATTTGAGCTCAAACAAAACAGCTGTTTACAGATTGGACAGACTGACAAACAGACTAATACACACAAGACAAGTTGTTTACAAAACTAGAGTGCACTCAGATGTATTTGGCCAAGTGAATTATAATATATATATTTAAATGTATAACTGTAAATAGACTAGTCAGAACTTTTTGTAAGACAATTAACAGAGATATTTTGTAATAAGAATCAGAAGGAATAAAACCTTTTACATCTGTGAAAGCAAAGACAGTTTTCAAGATGGGCCCTATGCTGGTGGTTTATCTGATTGGAATATCCACCTGTAGAGGCTACTCATTGCTGTTTTGATAGCCACATGTAACTGCTACCTGTAATGGGGCAGACTGTTAAAGGTAATTTTAACTATGCCTAGGGGGTAAGCAGGCCAGATTTGGGGGTAGAAAGAGATGATCTCTGAGAATAGTGGTCAGCCTGCATGATGTTCTGTAGAGAAATCATATGAGAACCAGTCCTCTGGGGACTGGGGCTGTGCCTATTACTTTTTTAAAATACGTGTTCTCATTTGAAACTGTTACTACACTCATAAGATTCCCTTGGAATGTTTAGTTCTATCAATGAACTTATCTGTGCCATAAAAACCAAACTGCTCTGTGCTATAAAAACCAGTCATCACCATTCTTGAGGGGAGAAAGAAGAGGAGTTAATCTCCAGATCTGCTTAAGGACTAAAAGGCTGATAAACTTGGACTAAAACTTATACATGTAGTTTTTGAGAGCTTCAGGATTAAATCTAGAACATTTTTTTAGAATATGGCCCAGAGATAAGTGAAGATCAGTTTCACTCTGGAAGGGTCCTGGGGAGAGAAAACTCACCATTCTGGAAACTTGGTCTGAAATCCAGCAGTCATGGAGGAGAGAATTGTCTTAGACTAAACATTGTTGTAAACTGCATTATCTCTCAAGGACAGGGCAGTGGAGAACGGAAAGAAGAGCGACTCCAAGTATGGCAAAATAACTAAATTCTAACCATCCCAGGTGCAGAAAGACAAGATCAAAATCTTTCCTGGGTTGAATCTGAAATCCTTAGCAAAACAAGCTTCTAGAGACAAAAGTTATGATTGACTCCAGCTGTATTGCCAAACAGAAAATAAAACCAATAATCAAAGGACTTGGATGGCTGCTTCTAACATTTTGAAAGGGAGTGAAAGGAAAATGAAAGTGTTTGATTATATTCTTTAGGACTTAATTTCTAATAAAAGACTCTGAATCACAAGTTCTAAAATATCAGCCACAAAAGAGATTGCCTCCAGGGACAAATAAAGGAAGCTAATAGTCCAGAAGAAATCTCAGCTCTAGGGCAAAGAGGTTTTAAGACATTTTGGTTACTCTATCCAGTCACCTCTATAGCAGTGCTGGCTAGGCTCTATTTAAACCTGCTTTGAAAATATGTATCATAACATAATATCTCTCAGACCTACTTTATAGGTCTGAGTAAGTCCTCTGAAGGCCTTAATGTATTTATTAGGAACATCTGAAAACTTTTCTAGACCTTGCCTGATCTGTTTTAGGTCACAGAGAAAAAGACATGTAAACACAGGCAGTTTTAAATTTTCCATTTACTTCCTGTAAGAGATATTGTTCTTAAGGAGCTTGAACAAAATCAGCTAAGCCTTGTGGAGTCTTTAATTATGGCTGGCCTGGAAGCTTCACCCTCAGGACCTGAAGGGCAAGTAGGGAAAGCCTCAGACTCAATAATAGTGGATCCCTTAAGGATCCTTTTTCTTCCAGTACAATTCTAGTTGTGAAATAGCATCATAATATTTCCCTTTGCATTAACAGTCATGTTTAACAAAGGAAACATTGCTTAGCACTAAATCATTGCTTTCTAGTTCTTTGAAAGAGGGCCTAAATGTCCCTTTTTGAGTTAGTTTTGATACCACTGATTCCAAAATTTGTAGCTTCTCCTTATTTGGGGGCCATAGATTAACCCATACTAGCTCAGTAACTGTCCATTGGGTTTAACATAATTTGAATTAACATTAACTCCAGGAGTCCCACTGTAAAGGGTCCTTGTATTTAAGTGATCCTCCATCTCTCCTGTAGCTGGGACTACAGGTTTGTGCCACCATGCCTGGCCCAGCCAAGGGAAGCAGGGAAGGGGAAGCCATTTTACTGTTACACAGCTCTGTTGCTCACCCATCTTGGCCACCTTATTCCCTCTGGTACAGGTCCAGTGCTGCTTCTGTTGCTACCAACCCCAAAGATGACCATGCTGCCATCTTGGATGTGTTGCATCAGTCTCTAAAATATCTGGAGGAGTGGGCAAAGAAAGAGCCTCTCCGCACGTCTCCTTAGTATACTATACTTTCTGAACCACCATCAGGAAACAACAAGGTTCAAGAACATCTCTTTCTTAACAGCCTGTTGGTATTTAGACATAAAAGGTTCAGAATGTTTTCTCTTTAAATAGTCTGGAGTCGCAGGCTGAGGAGTTTCTTTAAAATTCTCACCCAGCTCTTGGGCTCCCCCAGGAGCCAACAAAAACCATAGTGGGTGGTTTTTCCTTTTCTTTATATTTTTCTCCCCATCCTGTTCTAAAATAGAAACTTGGGGGTACTAGTACTTCATGGATGTAAAACAGATTTTACCAAGTTCCAAGGCAAGAAGGTCTCAGGAGAAACAGTGTCTACTCTGCCATGACCTCTCTTTTAAAAAAAAATTTTTTTTTCACCTTGTCCCAATTTTCAATATCCAAAGTTCCTGCCTGTGGGACCAAGGATTGTACTTAATTATTGCCTGGAATATTTTTTGATACTGCTAGCTGGCACTGTGTGCTTTGCCTTCTTTAAAACAGATTTTAAAGAAAGAGATTTTAAAGAAAGAGATTACCCCTTGTTTTAATCCTGGTGAAATTCTTACTCACGTCAAAAGCACTTACCTTAGCTCCACACCGGATGTCTCCAGAATTGTCATGTGATATCTGAACGCCTTTGAAACACTCCTAGTCAATCCACCAGGCAGACAAGAACATTGTGGGTTCAGGCCACATTGGGTGCCAGTTATCAGGGACCCTTGCAGTGAGCCTCCAATCTCTTACCAGGTGTTACAGCACATGGTGAGAGAGAAAGAAAGAAAGAGCAAGAGACAAAGTGGCAGTACAGCGGGGATCCAGGATGACCACTTGTTCTGGAGGAACAAAAGGCCATGAGGCAGCCAGAACCTTGGCATTTACCAATTGAGATTTGAGGAGGGAATTATTGGATGACTCAAGAGGGTGGAGATGATTTTATACTAAAAAGAATCTTGCCGTGGAATGTCTTTTAATCTTAGTGGGTAGGAAAGGATGGCCCATCCCTAAAGAGATAATGGGAAATCTCAAAATGGTGATACTGATAATCCCAAGCCTCCATTCATCCCTTAGGGAAGTATGCAAAATTAGCCATTGTGAATTTGTGGTCCCCAACAATGGAAAGCCAACTAACACAGATAGTGAAAAGCGGATGACATTTGAGCCAAGATGTAAAGAAGGTGTTATGGCTTATACCTAGATGTCACCCCTCAAAGCTTCATGTGCTCATAGGTGGGGCTTTGCAGAGCTGGCTAGATTTAGAGTGGGGTGCTGGGATTAAGGGTGCCCCACGTGGGGTGTGGGTGGCAGTAATCAATAGGCTGACAGCCTGGATAGAGTATAAAGAGACAGAAAGAAGCTTCTGATGTTGCTGCTGTTTGTTGCTTTGTTCCCTCCTGCCTACCTTGAGCTGTTGCTCCTCTGCAATGCCCTTCTGACAAGTCACCCTGCCCTGGAGCCAGCTGATTATGGACTGAACCCTCTACAAACTGTGAGCTAAATAAACCTTTCCTCCTTTAACTTTGGGTGTTGGGTATTTTGTCTCAGCAACAAAAAAAGTATGATAACTAAAACAGAAGGTAAGGTAGACCCTGCTGGAAGTGAGGACAAGTGTAGAATGAGGAGAAAACAAAGAGAAAGACCAGGAGAAAGCCAGATATGTTCAAGAAATAAGGAGGAGATCTGTGTATCTGGACAAGAATTAGTAAGAGAAAGTGGTAGATATATAAGCAACAGAGGCAGGGACAAAATCACAATTGGGTTCTCATATATTCTGGCTAATCTAATTGAAAAATCAGAGCCGGTGAGATGGCTCAGTGGCGTAAGCGCCTGCCTGGCAAGCACGAGGGCCCGAGTTCGACTCCCGGAACCCACATATGAAAAAAAGGGCCGGTGATATTGCTCAGCGGCAGGGGCACCTGCTGGCATGGGAGGTCCTGAGGTCGACCCACGGTACCCACAAAAAAAAAAAAAAAATCACCAAATGAGAATGTCATAGGGAATATTCAGCGGCCTGTACTGGAGGAATTTTTAGGCTTGCACAAATTAGGATTGGACTAAGCACATCTGAAATTCTTAGGGTAGGCAGGCAGGAAGGGAAGACTATGGCAGTGTTGGAACCCCACAGACCTGAGTCATAGCTTGTTACAGGCTGGGTTCTTGCTCTCCCAGATGGAAAACTTAAAATCTGTTGAACATTTTCCAAATGACTAAATTATGTACATTAGTGACATTCTCCTTATTTTGTATAACCTGATTATGGGCTTTAATGAATATGTAAAATCTCTTCACAGCAGCACCAAGATTAGTGTCTGATTGAATAAATGAGAGGACTTTGTTTATGCTATAAAATGACTGCTGCTTCCTTATTGCCCCCCTCCATTCCTGTGAGAGTCTCTGTTACAGTATAAACCACCCTATACAAAAGCACACAGAAAGGGAGGTCTAGTGAATGTCATAGGTTTTTGCAGTAAAGTTGATATACCACAAAGACATCACAAGAGGAAGGAACAGAAATAAGGAAATCAGTTAGGACATTAAGAGGCAAAAATTTGGGAAGGTAATATCCAGAATGGGCTAAAATATGAAATGCAAGTCTTGACTGTATCACGACTTGTATGGTGGTGAGTCCAGGGGGATTAGAAGATGGGGAAAGGTGTGTATCTTTCCAAGATCCCAGAGAGTTTTGGAACCTTCTTGCTATTGGTCGATGGTGGCTGAGCCAATGCAAGTCTTTATTTATATATTCTTCTCTAGCTCCGTCTTGCAAGAAACATCTTGGGGACATCATAGCCTTCCTCCGACAAGACTTTCAGCCATAATTCTTTGCATTCATCCCTGACTGCCAATGCATTTATGTGATTATTAACCCAATATCTGACGCATACTAAATTCCCAATAAATAGCAATTAGTACTACTGCTTCGAAGTCAGGAAGCTTTTCTTTCCAAGTAAGCTATTATTGGTTCAGATTTCTAAAGAATTAAATGTTTAAATGGATAAGAATCCAGAATTTGTTAAGGCTATGGTTTTGGAAGAAATAAAATGGAGTTTGAATCACATTCTAGCCTTTTTGTAATGGACAATTATACATAATTTACTTATTCTCTTATTATGTCTTGCAGTATTTCATAGGGTTCTTTAGAGGTAAAAGGGAATATTTATGATCCTTTGGCTCATTGTAGGCTCCAAGTTAACCTTATTTTTTCCTTTGTTTTATAAAACCAGGTTAAAATAACATTCTAGATGGACTCTGAAAGCTTACTTTCTCCACTCCTTAGAGTTCTAAGAGTTGTCTCAGTGAGGTTGAGGCCTAAAGCAGACTAAAACACTGATTCCGCGTCTATACCTATGTGTTCAAGAATTTTACCTATTTCATCTCCCAGCAGATGAAGTGTTTCCATTTTAACATTTAGATCTTTGATTCATTTTGATTTTAGTGTACTACATGGTGAGATATATGATTCTAGACTCCACCTTCTGCATTTGGATATCCAATTTTCCCAGCACCATTTAACAAAGAGGGTCTCTTTCATTCAGTGTGTATTTCTGGCTGCTTTGACAAAGATCTAATAGTCGAATGTGCCTGGCACTGTTTCTGCTTCTCTTATTCTGTTCCATTAAGAGTCATTTTTGTCTACCACTTGTACTCTAAGTAACAATTTGGCCATTCTTTTAAAATCAGGATACACAGTGTATTAACTGTTATTATTCTCTAATTATTTTGGTATGAATTTTTATTTTATTTTTTCATAGATGAGTGCTTTAGTATTTTCTTTATTAATGTCTACTTGTATTACTTTAAAATAATAAATAAATAAGTAAAATATTAGATTCTCTCCTCCAAAAACTTAATTATAGTTCCTAAATTTCCTGTAATGAGGTGCTTTTGTAGTCTGTTTTCTGTTGCTAATAGCACAGTTCCACAGACTGGGGAAGCTATAAAGAAAATAGGTTTATTTCTGTTAACCTTTTTGGTCTAAGAGAAAGTGTTCACACTTAGTGAAGAGCGGAATCTTCAGGCAGTGCGGGGCGTGACATGGTGACACAGTGCAGGACATCTAGGCAAATTGCCTTGTATAACAAAACCTTCAGCTGACTTATTAATTCACTAATTCATGAATGCATCCATCTAATCATGAGGGTAGGGCCCTAGTCACTTCTTAAAGTCCTACTTGATCCCACATCTTAATATGTCACAACAGGGATTAAATTGCATCCCAAGGTTCAGAGGAAACCAATCATATCCGCATGCAGGAAGCTTCCCTCTGATACAAGGTCCTCTCTGTTTAGGTGTTTGTGCAGGAGCAGAGCCTGACAGGACGGGCTTTCTCTACATTTTGTTTTCTGGTCTGGCTATGCTTTGTGTAAGCACTGTGGCACATCCTGAGTAGCAGGGTTTGCCTTTTACCACATTTCAGTTTATGTATATCTTTTAATTCATAAACTCATTTTGGTATTGAGCTACGTGCCTATAGTACCACCTATGTGTGCATAAATGTGTATATTGCTTCTGCTTTATTTTTCACTCTATAATAGAAAATTCCTTCTATAGCCAAGATGACTATTACTCTGGGTATTTTTGGCTAACATACAAGTCTTCATTTGGTTTTTAAATTTTAGGCTAATTTTATTTTCATGATAAATAACTCAATTTATTCTCTTTGTAAAAATATAAATACCAAGAAGTGTGACTACTGGACCATTGTATTAGTGATGATCTAAAGAATTTATATTCTATTAATTTTCTTATATGTAAAACTTCAGCTAAAATACTAATTTAGTAATTGCTTGTGTCTTCTAATAGTTACTCCTTATGAAATTATCAAATAAGGAATGTAATAGGTTACAGGATATTACATGCAACCCTTACTTTGATTTTAATTAACCTTTTATGAAAAGGTTAAATTAAATAAATTAATGTGCATATATATACATATATGATAATGTGACTAGAACAAAAAAGAAAAGCATTCACAATCAGTTTTCACATGCCTACTATTTTCCAAGCATCCTCAAACAAACATAAAAGCTCAGTAATCTGATTTTTCTTTTGGAATAAAGAAGCTCAGGGTCAAGAAAGTTGAATAATTCCTCTAAATAACAGTCCTCCATCTGTCAGACTGCAGGTCCATGCTCTTCCTAGGATATGCTATGTTCAATTTTAAGGGAAGGAGAGTTCTATTTTATTAGTTTATCTCAGCTTTTACCCTACGAAAATCTTTTAAACTACAATGCTCATGAGTTTATCCCATGTGAGTTTTCTCTGGGGAAGTTCAGGGTGGGATTGCAAATGATTTCATAATGCACAATTCCGGAATCTAAACCATATGGCTGTATTCTACGTTTTCACAAATAGACTGGGTTATCACCACATAACGGTAGCAGTACATGTGTAATTACATGCTCAGGCTGTAGTTGCACAGCAAGCATCTTCGCCTTCCACCACAGAAAAATGATAACAATGTAGCTACCAAGGATAGTATGTGACATTATTTTATATCTTTTGCTTATAATATAGTAGAATTTTAAAATGTAGGCTGCTTGGCAATTAAAAACTGTTTCAAATGAAATGTCTCCTCAAAAAATATTTTACCATGAGTTTTACACAAATGAATATATACACTAAAGTTATGTTTCAGAATATTTGCTTAGTTATATTTTCTTAAATATTCTGCCAGTTTTTCCACTACTGCAGCAGCTGAATATGCTGCTTTAACAATAACAAAAACTACTATGCTTTTTCACCATTTATAATTTACTATGTTCAAATCAGAGTTGTTTGAGTAAAGCCTATCTAATACCAGGCACATTGTTAAAATTCTTTCAAGTTTAGCTAAGGAAAAGAAAATCTCTTCTGAGACAAAGCTAAAGAAAGTTCCAACAGCCATTTATGTATTTAGGCAAAGAAAGACTCTTGGAAAGCCCCAACTGTGGCCTCACTCTGTCAGTGAATAGAGCTGCACTTACCTCACCTGCAAGAAGTGATGCATGCAAATTGCAAAGTAAGGGATTCTTCTAAGAACATGAGATTGCTTTTCCTAAGCAACCTGTTCCAAGCCAGACACAAGTCATAGATATAATAACAGATACTCAATGAAGAAAACCTCAAATTTGCTTTTCTCAAAATGTTTTTTTTTTTTCCTGTGGGTACCGGGGGGGTCAACCTCAGGACCTCGCGCACCAGCAGGTGCCCGTGCCACCGGTCCTTTTTTTGTATGTGGGTTCCAGGAGTTGAACTCGGGCCCTCGCACTTGGCAGGCAGGCACTTACGCTGCTGAGCCATCTCACCAGCCCCCAAAAATGTTATTGTGGGAGTATGAAGGATTATACATCCAAAGAAAATGAGATTGAATTTTCCCAATAGATATTTTAAAGAAAACATCAAATATCAAATGCTCATATTATTTATAGAAAAAGAATTTTTTCAAGGCCATCAGATAACAGATTTGAGTGCATTTGAGATTTTGCGGCAAGTGGCTTTATTTACAATGCAATATTTACATGTTTGAATGCTGAATTGGTGATAGGTAAGTGAGTACTGAACAAAGATTTTGCCTACCTAAAAATTAATTGTGCTTGATGTTTAAATCATACATTAGTAATAGCATAGTACCATATATTTGATTGATATGTGATTCAAGATTAAAAGAATAACAGATATTTGGAAATGAAATATTCAACCACAATCTTATGAATTTTGCATTATCTTCTAGTGTGAATTTATATATGTATTTATATGACCTCTTAATTAAAAGATCTATTATTTCAAATGGTCAAAAAAATTTTTGGAATGCAACTTGATGATTTAATTGTAAAATGCTCCAGAACATATGGACTACATTTCTCAGTTTCATTACAGTCCCCCTGGGTTTTCAAATATTGAGAAAAATCTTAAAAAAAAAAAACCCAAAAACATGTGAAAAATAGCTTGAGCATTTAAACAGACTCCAAATTAGAAGGATTTGCCCCTCCCAAGTGTATAATTGACCTAATTCACAGGATTTTTGTACAAGTACATATTTTATTTTTGTCAATATCTTAAACATCATTTGTTAGGCATCATAATATCCAGAAGTTTTCTTTTTTGCTCATATTTTCTTTTACAAAATTGAATAATGAATTGAAGTTAAAAACAGCATTCTGGGCCAGTGAGATAGCTCAGCAGCATAAACCCCTGTGTGGTAAACACGAGGTCCTCAGTTCGACTCCCAGTACCCACATATGAAAAACGGGCCGAAGATATTGCTCAGGTGGCGCTGGAGCCTGCTGGCAAGCGCGAGGTCCTGAGTTCGACCCCCAGTACCCAGAAAAAAAAAATCTAAGCAGACTCAACCAATCAATTTTTTTTCTTATTAGTTTTAAGTATCTATTAAGTAGTGGTATGGAGTGTGAAAGACATATTACTAATTTTTTACCTTGAAGTATTTATTTCTTCATTTAGTCAAATGAGCTGAAAGTAGAATTATGTACAATATAAATTTTAGATTCATGCTATTTGAAAAGTGTATTAAAAACTTGCACACTTTTACTTTATTTGCAATGATAATCATGATTCTTAACATCTGTACCATATAATTTCCCTACAATTGTGAAAAAAACGCAGAATCCACTCACACTACAAAACATTTTCAAGACAATAACATGATAAAAATAATTCAGTTTTTAAAATTATGAAAAAGAGTATTTATTTTGGTCTGAAGTTGAGAGAAGAGCCAGTCTCATTGATCTCAGAAACAACTACTAATTAGACACAGAATAGCCAAGTTCCTGGGGCTTGCTTGCTTAAAGCTAAAGCAAATATCTTCTTACATTCCCTATAATCTTTGAGATACTTTCATTCTTCTATTTCCAGGTTAATTTCTTGTCATCTCTGATTCACCACTTTTCTTCCTTTCCCACTTCCAGCCAGACTTCAAGCCCTGTCAGAGCTCTGGATTTGAGTGTTAAAATTTCCCTTATATTCCCTCTAGTGTCACTCTAGTCTAGATTTTCATTTGCTTATCCTTCAGCTGTCTCCTACAACACATCCCAAATGCCATGATTCATCCCCACATCAAAGCCTTTGTCATATGTATTTTTTCATCATCTGAAATCTCATGGCCCTCTCTCAAATGATTCTAATCTGATCACCTTTTAAGGCCAAGGTTACACTGCTACTCATAGCTCTGGTAGTCAATAGGACAAAAGGATAAAATAATGTCATTTCATATATTTTGAAAGACCTAAAGTGATGTATTCATTTTATGATATTTCTTTAAATTTTAACATTATTCTGATTGACTATAATGGATACAAAATTTAGAAATTGATGTTCAACTTTTTTCAATATTTTAAAATCTCTGCCTATATAACTGGGCATAAAATTACCAGTTAGAGATTTATTACCATACAAATTAAAATGTATGCAATAACCTCCATCTAAAATATTTCAAACTAAATTTAATCAACCATGACATTTGTTGTCACAACATAGATAATAAAGGTTTTAGCTGGCCCAATCAGTTTATACCTACTGCTACTGTTATTCTATGTTTATTGTGATACCTAAAACCAAGGCCTTGTTTGAGCTACTAGTGGAGAAATATCTAATTAGTTAAATTTTTAAATTTATGTCATCTTATATGAAACAAAAATTACAGAATGAATATAAAATTTTAGATTTCTAAATTTTTGAGAAAACCTGAAGTGTTATAAAAATAGTTCCTTAAATCTTTAACAGCTACATCTATCTAGGTATATCTATCACCAAAAGAAGATGAGTGATAGTACTTTATATCTGCCACATAGGATTTTTTTTTTTACAATATCTGTGCAAGCACCTCCATTAGTTAGGATTATACTATAAGTGAGGACTATAAGTTTTCTTCTAAGATTCTGTCATTCTCTGATCATATAAATATTATTTTAAGAAACACTATGAACACAATAGAATCACACACACAGCCCACATAATGCATAAGGTTAAAAATCATATGTTCTTTTTCGGTATTCTTCATCTATATTGTACTTCAAATCCTGAAGTAGTAAGTTTCCAGAAATGAAACCAAAAGAGTAATAATAGACTTTCTTCCAATAAGTCTATCATGCTGATGGAAATCTAAAGCAAGAAGATGTAATATAATAAGCCAGGATACGGTTTTGCAGAACATGAGACAATAATGGTAAGAAACGCCTAGCAGATTAGTAAAGCACACTTCTTTCTGGGTGAGTCTGTGTGATTTTCCCGGAGATGATCTACGGGTAGGGCAGCAAACTTAAGGAGGGAGACTCACCCTGACTGTTGGTGGTACCACCCAGTAGGTGTACATCCAGGATGGAATGAAAGATGAAGAAAGAAGGATGACTGGAAAGACAGATTATTGAAGGAGCGTTGAAAATCTCCATTCTGCTCAGGCAGGTGAGTTCTTTGCTGCTGCTGTCATCTTCGGAAATCAAACACCTGTTTCTTCAGCCTTTAAAAGCAGACTCATATAAGTGATTTTCAAGGAGGTCCCAGGCCTTCAGTCTTAAACTAGCACCACCCTCTTGATGCTTCTTTTATGCAGCTTCCGGTTTCTTGGACTGAGAAGCTATTTGATCTTCTGGCTCTCCAGTGCACAAACAGCCACTGAGAGATTCTGTACTCCACTGCCTCTGATTCTGTAAACCTATCTAAAAAATATCACCCAAAAATACCCATCTAAAAAATATCCATCTATATATAATTATGCTAGTGGATATGTGTATTACATATATTAGACTAATCATTATTGACTATACATATACACAAGTTCTCAGGACTGAGGCCCTAAAGATTGCACTGTTTCAGGACTGAGGCCCTAAAGATTGCACTGTGGCCTGTATCAGTAATCTTCCCTGCCGTGCAACTTCCATTTCATCACTTCCAAATATATATTCTGTAAAGAATGAGAGATATAGTTTGGATTACGAATGGAACTGAAAAATCGACATGTCAAACTGAAATACATCATGTGACGTAAAGAAAGATGATTTATTTCAGAAAGGAAAGTGCTGCAACTTTTTTCTAACTGGATTCTGGTGAAATATGGAAGATATATGGTATTTTAGAAGATTTATTATGAGTTAATCAGAACATGTCAAGTAGGATTAAATATCGAATAACTCGAAAGGATTTACAGTCATGGTCCTGAGAAAACTGATGTTCAGCAGCATTAATTTCAAAGGACACAGTAGCAGAAGGAACGTAAGTTGTCACTGTGATGAAATAAAATAGTTGTGATTGCAGATAGATCATTAGCTAATACTGACTCTTGCTCTAAAAGCTATCAGGGCTTTGCTACGCAGGATTGAAACAGCTGGGAATGTTCTGTCAGGAGAGAAACATTCTCCCCTCTCCATGGGGAGATGCATTTGCATTGGGTTGCAATACAAAAGCTAGTTAATTGCTTAAAGCTTAAAAGCCACATATTTGCTCACTGGTCAATGAAAAATATATTCTTTACCATATTCTAAAATATATCCTTTATTTTTTTATCAAGCATCTATTAAACACTCCCAAAGTGACAGGTATTGAAGATTCTCAGCGGTGAACACATGACACATCAACTCTGCTTGGACAGTGACTGGATTATAGGGGTGCTACCGCTGACTTGCTGTTAGGAGGTGGGATCTGGCCAGAAGAGGCATGTTACTGGGGTAGTCGCCTGTGACGATATATCTCCCTTCCCTGCTTCTCTCTTCCAACTCTGTTACCCCCGGCCACCATGACATGAACAGTTTTCCTTCGCTATGCTCCTCTGCCATGCTGGTTTTTGTCTTGGAGCCCACCATGGACTGTAAGCATGAGCCAAAATTAATTTCCTCTCTTTTAAGTGGTGGGTGACCAGTATTGTGTCTCAGTGATGAGAAAGTGATTAAGACAGGATAAACATATAAACTTATAATGGGCAATGAGACCTGGATAGAAATCAATATGGAGTTTATTACAGCAAGTTATGTTCTTCATAAAAAAGAATGGATCAGCAAGAGTAATCTAAGTAAACTCTGTTTTTTTCCCATTTCTTTCCTTTCTACTTGTAATAGTTTTCTAGAGCTACCAGAGTGCCTCAAACTAGATGGCTTAAATAATAGAAATTTATCGTTTAACATTTCTGGAGGCTGGAAGTACAAAATCAAGATGTCTGCAGGGTTGGGTCTTCTGAGGGCTGGGAGAGGATTATATAGTCCAGGCCTCTTTCTTTGCAATGTATATGGTCATTTTCTTTCTGTATCTCTTCACATCATCTTGTTTCTCTGTATATCTGTTTTCTGTGTCCAAATTGTCTTATTAATAAGGGTACCAGTGACATTGTATACAGATTCTATATTCAACAGGTTGCATTCTAGGGTACTTGGAGTGTTGTGGCTGAACGATTGTGGCTCCCTTCCAGTTTATACGTGGAAATTCTAAACCTCAAGGCAATGGTATTAAGAAGTGAGGCCTTTGGGAAGGTGATCAGACCATGAAAGTGAAACTTATGAATTAGATTGGTGCCCTTGTAAAACAGGCCCCAGTTTGCTTGCACACCCCTTCCATCATGGGAGAACACAGCTATAAGGCACTGTCTATAAATCAGAAAAAAAGACCCTCAACAGACATTAAATCTGCTGGTATTTTGAGCTTCTCAACATCCAGAACTGTGACAAATAATTTATGTTGTTCGTAAGTCACTTGATTTATACCATTTTGTTATAATATCCCAAATAGACTAAGATGGGGGATTAGGAATCTAGCATATATTTTTTAGGGCACAAAATTCAACTCATGATACAACTCAACTACGATGTTGAAGTACATTGATAGGTTTTCCAGTTACTGAGATAAAATATCTGACACCCATGATTTGAAGAGAGGTTTATTTGGCTTATGAATGCAGAAGGTTCAGTACATGATTAGTTGACTCTAGGCAGAAATGGCATGGTAGAAGGTTGTGGTGGGAGAAAGAAGCTCAGCCCATGGAAGCCAGGAGCAGAGAGATCAGGAAGGGCCAGAAAGGTATATACCCTTTAAAGGCATGCCTGAGTGACCCACTTCATCTAACCAGGCCCCATCTAATAGCACATTAAACTATGAACTCATCAGTGCATGAATCCACTAACTACCATAGCACTCACATGATCTAATCACATTACAGAGCCTCACCTCTGAACACAAGACCTTTGGGAGACATTATGGATCTAAAGTAACTATCTTGCACTCATAAAAACTATATCTAATTTCAAGAGAAGGTATGAGTGATGGAGCAAATAACTGTAATGAGGATCAGTGATATCACTAGACAGCAATGCAACAGCCCTGCCTACTTCAAAATTATAAGCTCTCAAAACTATATTTCTAAAGTAAGAACATATGTCATTGACTTCTTAATGAGCTAATAGTTTTTGCAGAATTTGTTGAATACTTAGAAAAACTAAGTACTTCCTAAATTAAATTTTATCCTGCATTCATTATTTGTATGTTAATCTGAAAAATGGGTGAATCATCTCTTTACATGATTTTAGTAAGGGATTTATATTTTCATATTTACTTAATAACAAAATTTATAATTTCAAGAATTGATAAATTTATTTTAATTGCTGAAGAATCTGAATACAGCCTATCAAAAGAAACAAATACTCATTAATTTCTTCATTTATAAAAAGAAGAAAAATACTTTGTTTTTACATAATTGACTATGGAAATATTCTCTCCCAGTGGTTTGTAAATTGATTTGGTTTGTGATGCAGTAGATTTAAGTAGGGTTGACTGAATGCTTTTGTTCCTGTTTATGTTTGTCCAGTGCCCTTCTCCTTGAAAATCTTACTTATTTTTCTATGTAGTAATATTTTGTTCAGTCTACATAACCACGATAGACTAGAAGATTTCATTGCCCAAATATTTTTCAATTCCATAGCATGCTTAGTGTTTATTCTTGTTTACGATCATTTTCATGCTTGTGTTTTAACGACCGGAGTTATGCTTTACACAGAACGCCTGTGAATGGTATATTTTCAATCTTTTCCATCAGTTATAAGAGTTGCTTTCTTGCTGTTTAATTGTCTTGTTTTCTCTTCCAGCTGTGTGCAGGCAGTGAGCCACATTTTTTCTTATTCACACAAATAAACTATTGCTATTATGTAAATAGCTTAACTTATAAATGTTCTTTGTATTCCCCTTAATGTACCATTAATTTTATATAATCTTAGAAACACCAAATTTGAAAGAACGAATATTAGATTAGGGAATCATTTTAAGGCTGGCAAACTGTCTTAGTCCACTTTGTGCTTCTACAACAGAGTACCACAGACAAGGGAACTTACAAACAATAGCAAATTATTTGGCTCCTAGTTCTGGAGTTTAAGATGTCCAAGACTGAGGGGCCTCATCTGCTGGGGGCTCTCTTGGCTCCTCATCACACAGCAAAATGCATCACATGGTGAGACAGTGAGAGAATGAAACTTAAACCGTACACCCTTTTACAATCATGGTTGATCCATTCACAAGGGTGGGACCCTCACCACCTAAACACCGTCCGTTAGGCCTCACATCCCAACAGTGCTGCAGCCAGTGTTACGTTGCCAACACATGGTTTGGGGGCAGACATTTGAATCATGGCACCAACAATATCCAGACCTCGATTTTTTGTAAAGAGGAAACACAAATCATTTTCCAATGAGGAAAACCTAAGGAAGTGTACCAATGGAAGTTTACCTTTACATCCATCTTAATGGGAGGCATGGTCCGAGAGATCTTACAGAAATTGATGTAAACAAGTGTAAATGTTTGAGTTAAGGACTCATGGTTGATTTACAGTAGTGTATCAGGTGCTCAATTTTCTTAGGTTAAACAATATTTTAAACAAAGTAGTAAGAAGACACTTAGAATTTTTACTTTGGGAAGAAGTAGAAAATTTCATTTTCTTTTCATTTTGCTGTTTGGTTTAAAACTTATTTTTTGATTTCCAATTACACTTTAAAATGAAATATTCTTATTTCTTAGTTTTCTGACCCTTAAAGAAAAGACCAGTAATTAATATTGGAACTAAACACAATTTTTCTAGAAATCTCCCAATATAACTTTTTCTTTTTTTGTGTGTGTGAATTATAAAAATAAGTTAGCCATAAGATTTTAGTCAGCCATGCAATTATTGCCTTTGACAAAATTACAGTATGGGCTAATTGATGGAGTTCTTTCCAATTCAGAATGAACTACTATCAATAGCATATTTGTCACTCTGTGCTCTTTTATAGTGGGTAATCATTAGAAATAGATAAAGGAAAACTCTCAATTTCAATACCATTTTAGGACAAACATTTTTCCTCACAATGAGCAATATTTGAGACTAACAGAAGCTCAGAGTAAGTGTTGCTTATGCCTTGTGCAAAAAGTAGGAGCCCAGGGCTGGTGAGATAGCTCAGTGGCATAAGCGCCTGCCTGGCAAGCGCAAGGTCCTGAGTTCGACCCCTGGTACCCACAAAAAAAAAAAAAAGTGGGAGCCCAATTAAATGAGATTTCTATCTTTCTTTCCTCTCATAATTATTATTATTATTTTTACATGGGTACCGGAGTTGAACTCAGGACCTCGCACTTGCCAGCAGGTGCTTGTGCCACTGAGCAATATCACCGGCCCTTTTTTTCCTTTATGTGGGTACCGAGAGTAGAACTCAGGACCTCGAGCTTGCCAGGCAGGCACTTATGCCACTGAGCCATCTCACTGGCCCTCATAATTCTTACTATTTGAAAATATTTTTATTTTACTCACTGTCCATCTTGACTATTTTTTATTCCCATTACTTTGTATCTTCACTTTAATTTTCACAAAGTTTAGTTTTTTGTAAGCCAAAGTTACCATGAATTTTTTTCTCCATATGTGCTGTACATATTGGTGCCCAGCACGTTTTTATTTCAAGAATGTTCAATTCCTAGAAATCATTATATAATTTCATTCGGCTTAAGTAAATTTTTCTACAGAACTCGAAAATGTAGCAGCTGAAAAGATGAGTAAAAACACTGCCAGCAACCAGATGATAAAAAATGTGGTTATGCATTTACACACACACACACACACACACACACACTTTCAAAGCATTTTTGTTGGTTTGTTCGTTTTTACAAAATTTGAAATGTACAGATTTTGTTCAAGATAGTTACAGAGTAATTTTCCTGAATAAGTTGCTCATCAAATTTAAAATCAGTACCAATAGTGGAGAAAAATATTTTATCCATTCCTTGAGGGCATCTATTTCTGGTTTTAATGAGAGTGAAACGTTTTATAAAATGGAGTTATCGCTATGAGAACAATCATGAAGTTCAACATTATACATAGCACCCTCATTTGATGACATTGGCTTTAATATATAGGAATCAACTTCTTAACTCTTTGTATATTCTCAAGATTAGCATTTCATTCACCTTTCAAAGCAATAATTGCTTATATCTTGAATTTTTTCTATGGTTTCAAAATAACAGCTCTTCATCAAATTTTATAGTATGTGAAAGCTAACATTTGTCCTTTTTCTAATTTTCCAACAAGGTATTGTATCATAGTTATTCTATTTTTGCTTGTGTTTAAACATCTAAAATATGACAAAATATTTCTAAACTTTTCTCCATTAATTCTGTTTGGCTTTCTACTACACTGTTGTTTTGTAAATGTAGATACACAAACACACACACAAATATTCCTTAGACTACCCCCTCTGTTTCTTCTACAAACAGAATCACTTTTTATTGATCCTGAAATTCAAATGACAAGGACTTGGGAAACCTGGACTCTTGTCCTAAGGAAAGTAGGTCAGCTGCTTGAAAGAATATTATTGGCACCTAAAGTTTTGACATCATTTTTTGATGCTTCCTTCAGTGCAGACAACTTAGCTGAACAGGATGTCGTCCTGAAATCAAAAATTATTTTATACACTGTGCACATGCATTGAGAAACCATTATATGTATTTTTTCCAGAGAGCACATAACATATATTATGTATTATATGTGTATGTATTTGTCTTATTCATTGAAGTTAGACTAATGGAGATTTTAGTGACTCAAATATTTCATAATTTGTATTATTCATAATATGTATTATGTGCTCCCTGAATTTTAACTTATTTAAGGACTTTTAGAATGTTTCCTTTTGTAGACTGAGATGTTTTTTCTAATATGGAAGGTATTCAGTTCATTGGGCATGACTTTTCTGTCTAACTTTTACATTAAATAAAGTTGCCAGTAATTACTGTAGTCAGTACAATTTTGCCTATTTCAAATCAACTACTTAGAAAGAAATAGGTAAGAACAACCATGATTTCTTTTTATTTATAGAATTCCTTTGCTTTCAGTAAAGGAAAATGGAACTCTATTTTAAATTGGGATGCATGTTTATGATAATTTATAGATAGAAATAGACAACAGATATATATTTTATTTGTCAAATATAAGGGAAATGTGAAATTTTGTGTTTTGTTCTTAGAAAACTCTTTCAGGATACAAGTTACTATTATATTGAAAGTAAATAACATATCATTAGTATATTTTACAAATATTACAATTTAGATGAGTTGATAGAGAAAAGTAGGATTTACCTTAGATAGTTTAATGGGTACTTTGCTCATAGGCAATTCTCAATCAACACTTGAGAAACTGAATTAATAAGTGAGACTGTGTCATAATGTTAAAAAGAGATTTCTCTTCCCTTTGTGAAACCAGTCTTAACGTTCTCTACAACTTCACATCTATTTTTCACATCTATTTATTTTTCTTCTTGTTCTGAAAGAGAACACAGAATTGTTTCAACCAGAAACACACACACGAAATTATTAAAAATATGACTTACAAGACCCTAACACAGTGCTGATGTAGTGCTTTTGCGTGAACACCAGAATCTACTTGCTAAATGACACTAAACCCTCAAACTGATGTTGTTGTATTTGTCTTATTCATTGAAGTTTTCTTATGGAGAAGATTTTAGCTACACAAATATTTCAACTTTGGTTTTTTTCTTCCTTTTCTTTCTTTTTCTGGAATATGTGATTTTATAAAGTAAATACATTTTCCACAATAAATGTTCATTGTTCATATAAAACTATTTTTTTACTAGTCTAAATGGTTGATTAAATTTAAAGTATTACCAAGAGAGGAAGTAGTTAGAATTGAAGTAAAATTACTTAAGGTCCTCTGAGAAATAATTAGGGAAAGACAAATAAACGGAACCTTAGATCTGTGAGTTTTTATTTCTTAATGCAGTTCCATTAATTTAGCCTGTTGAACTAATTAAAATTAAAAACTATTGTTGCAAGTTTCTTTCACTAAGCATAAATACAAATCTATATTTTTACAATTTTATATTTTTTTATTTTAATTTTAGTGGCACTTGGTCAAATTTCTTCCTTTTAACTAATACATTTCTCCAGTCTGCCATCCATCCATCCATCATTCATTCATTCCCTTATTTATTAATTTGTTTGATTGTTCATGAAATGTGTGTATTAAACCCACTTTGGGTGCTTAATAAGTACCATAATAGATAGTGTAACATCTTAGCTACTTGAATTAGTAAGGGTTGTCCTATAACTGTGAGTGGAAGCCTTAGATTTGTTCAGGGCACCTCTCTCACATCAGTGTGTGGTTGGCTTGGCCAACGATGATTCTTAAGTTAATATGGACATACTGCATCGTAGTTGTGAGACTCCATTGTATATATTTTATCCACCTTTGCTTTTAGGAGAAGTTGTTTTATTTGCTTATTTGTTCCCTATTATGTCAAGAGGTTACCTTCATTTTCTTTCCCGATGTTGGTGGAAATCTTGCAAAAGAAGGAGTTTATCCCTTAAAATTCCCTCCCCTTTCCAGATATAATCTCTTACACAGAAATTAATACTTTTATGAAATTAATTTCTCTTGCTTTAACCAATTTGCTTTTTGATTTCCAGGACATATTTGAACTTTCTTAGCAACTTCATCTATTTGTTGGGTTATCCCAAAGAGACTATCATATGAGTGAAAATTCAGAGGGAAGCAAAAGACGGATATAAATTTGTGTTAAATTTCCAGAATACATGGAAACATGAAAACACTTATGCAGAGCAGGTAACAATACAGAAACTCCTGGACAGAAGTATACCCTATCCTGCTGCAGCCCGACTTCCAAGACTCATTTCATATGTACAATTCTTGATAAAGCCTCCTCTCTACAATGGGAAATCAAATGAAATTCAAAACATAGCCTTTCCTTTCCACACCCTTATCTCATACTCCACTATATAAATATTCTGAATACTCAAATTATGAACTAACCCATTGGCTAAGTGCAAGAAATTATCAATGTATGGATTCTGTGACCATTTAGATGAATTTCTATTCAACTCTCTAGTTTGTGCCTCTTAGGTTTCAAAATCCTCCCAAATTGCCTCTGTGTGTTTTCTGTTAGTGTTTTATGAGTTGTGGTGGATTAACTAATGGTCAGCTTGTAACACCCAGGTGAACTGAGTAAGCACAATAGGAGAACTGGAGGGGAAGATGGTATACTGTTGATTCTCCTGGGGAAGTTTGTCACGCTGGTTTTCCTCAGCTGTTCTCATCATCGAAGGAGCTCGGGTCCTCGCTGCTGCTGAGGATGGGTGTAGTTCTCTTTGGAGGAGCTCTGGTCCTTACCTTGAGCATCGCTTCCTGGCTCCAGTGCAGATCCCTCAGCCTGCTGCCACAGATCCTTCATCCCACTGGCACAAACTTTCTAACTTCCACCACTGGCCTTTGGGCCTTCTCAGTGAAGATCCTTGATACAGACTTGCATGAGACATTGTAGTGGGTTCTCAGCCTCTAGCTGGACTTGTGGAGGACACTGCCATGGCTCTCGGTCTTCAGCTAGACTCACTCAGGACCTTGTTGTGGGATCCAGTCTCTCAGCTGGATTCTCTGGGTCTCTAGTGCATGGACAGATCACTTGTACTCTTCTGCATTTGACTTTTTGGGTGAATATTAGAAAATAATCCTTTAAATTACGTGTCCTGTATTGAATCTATTCCCTTGCAAACCCTGATTATAACACGAATACTTCACAAGTCGCTAAAGTCTCAAGCAATTTTCCTCTTCTGACTTGTATATAAGGTGAATTTCTGTGTCATTAGACTCAAAACCCATAATGACTTTTACTCAACCCCTGGTTTGTATCAACTTACACTATAGATGGTGGAGTTCTACATTATTCCATCTCCATTCTTACTGCTCCTAGTATAGATCTACGCTCTATTTATTTCCTGACCTTGAATGATTTTAGGATTGGGATTGAATGCATATTTCTTGAGATAGACTCCTTGGGTTTTAACCCATGATAGATTCTTATCTGTGTTTGTAAATCTGGACTAAACCCTTAAACTTACTCTACCTGTATCTATGTTTCCAAAATGTTAATAACAATAGGGTCAACATTATACACTTGGTTTGATTAAATATACTAATATACTAATATATATAATATATATACTAATATACTAATATACTAATATAAATAATTTAAATCAATACAGGTAGTACCAGGAAGTCAGACATTAGCTGTTATTACAGTGGCAATTAACAGTTTTCTTGAATATCAGCATTCTGTTCATTTTCTTGGCATAATAAATACTTTCCCATTTCATATTTCTGAAACATTTTCATTTGCTGATCACATAACTTTTCTCTTAAATGTTTTTCTATATTTTCACATTGGCTATGAAACTAAATATAGACTGATATGAGTTCCAAGAATTATGCATATTCATCCTTCTAACTTTCTCAGAGCCTGGTACACATGGCAAAGGCAAAAAATAAGTATTTGCTTATTTAAATAATTACATTGTAAATTTCTTTAAATATTATTTGTAACAATATTGGTCATAAAGAAAGATACACACATATACATACACTTTCACACTGTAGTGAACAAAAATGGATTCCTCAATGTAAATTTAAAATACTTCAGAATAATACGATGGATGAAAAACACAAAAAATAAAAATGATAGTGTAAAATGTACATATGTATTTGCAGTTTTCACAATATTTCATATATTGAAAATAATTAATTTAGTAGTGTACAGAATGTGAGAGGCAGAGACCAGCTGAGACCACCAGGCTTGAGTAAAGGCAACATGGCATGGAATGTATTGCACCTGGGTACAGGCAGACAGAGGGAGAAAAGGCTGTCTGTGGCGAACAAAGAGAAGTGGGTTCCTTTTATAGGGATTGAAAGAAGGCAAAGGACATTAGGGAGGAGATGTTCACAAACATCTGTGGTCAAAGTTTGCTGGCAGTCATGCCCTTCAGTGGGCAGAGTCCTTGAGGTGTCCAGTGTAAATTTTCACGTGCCTCTAGATGTCCAGGCACCTGCAAGATTCCTTGTCCTATCTTATCTCTTTTACAACATCCTGTGCTTGCTGATGACAGCCTCAGTGGTGCTGAGCTGAATTCCCTGCTGAGAATAATGCCTCTGCTGACAAGCAGGTTGAGGGCTGGGAGAGTCAGGTCCGATTTGATCCTTACAAGTAGAACTTATAATAGCTCTGCTAATCAACAAATGGTCCAAATTCAATAAATTAAACTCATTAACGAAATGAAAATTACCTTCTCTGGTCTCCCTACAGCAAGGTGGAGTGTCCCGTAGATTTCTATACCACCATAAATTGTCTTCATCAACATGTAATTGTTGTAATATGAACAAATGTATGCAAATGAAGCTTCTGAAATCAAGGAATTAATGTTCAGTGGTTGTTAGATGTTATTAATTAAAAAACAATTTTAAAGAAAATACTGTTCATAATTATTTCCCTTTTATATCATGGATATTAACCAGAAATTATAACTATTTCAAAAGTATTAATACCATGTACAGTGCTGAATAAAGCATTTAGCATTAAAAGGTACTCATGACATCACTTACTTTGAGATACATCACATAAAAGGCAATTTGATGAATATAAATAAAGAGGGATTGGTACATAAATAACCATGTGACAAAACAAGGACAGTAAAAATGTTAATGATGGAATCTTGGATGTGAATTGTTACATGTGAGCTCAATTTCTTCCAATTTATTTCTGTATTTGAAGACCAGAATGTAGGAAGCAGAATGTTTTTGAAAAAGAAATGTTTCATCTTCTTTACCATCATAGTCATTTTAAAAGGAAATGGCAACATTTCAGCAAGCTGCTACATGTGAAAGCAAACAAATGCTTAATATCAAACCATTGTAAGAGCTACCAATAAAGTCATTTTCCAATTCTTTAAAAAATAAATTTTTAATTATGAAAAAACTACATTCATTATACTGCATTATCTAGAGCTTAAATTTTCAAGCTTTTTGAAACAGACTAAATATATATGATGGTATCTGAAAGATTATTATATATTTCAATGGAAAATTATTTTAGCTACCAAAATAATGCAGAAGTTTAAAAAACCTTGAATAATAGATCATGAATAATTTATTTGAGTGTAGTTATGACATTTGGCACAGAGTTAGAAATGTAAGGTAGTACTTTATAAACTGCTGTGCATGTATGCATTTTTAAAATGAGGATATTAATTTTCATTCATAAGCTGAAAATGAGGTTAAACTATAAATTCATTGCTGTAAGATAAATACACAGTCTTCTCTGAAAATGGCATATCTGGGTAGATTATGCTAATCCAATGAGAAACTGCAATATTAAATTAAGAAACTCTCTAAGGAGATGGCTATGGATTAGGAAATAACTTTTCCATGCTAGATTTTTTAAACCACTAAATATAATGATATATAACAATGCTGTGGTATAAAATCAATCACAGAATTTATTAAGTTTTAAAAAATTTTTATTGCTATATGTTTGTAGTACATAATGATCGTATTCTCATAGGCAGTTGGTACATGTATATAACACATCTTAATTCTTTTTCATCCAGTTCCCCTTTCCTCCCCACCCCACATTTTCTTAGTCTCCTTTCCTTTTGCAAAAGATCTATCTCCCTATTTCTTATTATCTGCTTTTATTTTCTTCCTTATTTATATTTTGGGTCTATGAGAAAATGTAATATTTAATGTGTCTGATTGATTTAACTTAATATTGATTTCACTTAATATTATGGTCAAATAACTCTTACTTTTAGATGTTATGGTTAGATATATGCTTTATTAGATTAATATTTTATAACTCACTATGAATTTAAAAATTACTCTTCTAAGAAAGTAGAACATATTTAATTTGAAATTAATCATATAGGATATGTTATCATTCAATAATATGATAATTTTATGATTAGACACTTTCACATGAAAAATAAATACTTTAACATAATTTATTAAAAATTGGTAAGAAACTATTTTTAGCATTTTACTAGCAAAATGAAAAACCTACAAATATTTATCACAATTAATATATTGATTATGTGCATAGATGTCCATAAGGATCGATTTAAGAATTACCCTTGGAATGTAGTAATAAATCAGACTAATATTTTCTTAAGCAGGATATTCAAACATATATGAACTGATATATTCACTAACTAGCTATCAATAAAGATATTCCATAGTGAATAGTGTTCATTAAATAAAAATTAGTTCATGCATAAATATTTATGGTAAAAATAAATATTTATGATATATGTGCATAATAGTTAATTACCTGTAACATTAGTATAAAGAGATGGGAAATCATGACCTATCTTAGTTGGAATTTTTTCAGTGCTAGATATGATCTGTAGTTATACAGAGTATTTAAAGGTGTCTGACAGCCTTCAACCCTGAAAAGAGGACACAGCACATGCTAGCTCACACTTGGGATAAATGTGTGTTTGCCATACTTCTGCCTAAGAGAATCTGCAAGGTCAGAAGCTTTTGAATAGAGGATCTCTCACTGGAGTTGCTGGCCCCCTTACCCCACTTTATTCTAAAGACCACTCAAGAGCAGCTAATTCATGAGAACCTTGGATGTGGGTAGAAGAGAAGAGAAAACATTCTGCCACTCACTGGGAAGCTTCATTGAAAACAACAAATCAAAGAGCAGCAAGTCATAAGGGCCGATTTGGAGTAAAGAAAGAGCCAAGGACAGCTGAAGTCAGTGGGTATAACAGTCATCCCTGCCTTTGAAGTTCCATTCCAACTTGGAATACATAATCTTCAAATAAATGCTCGTGGAATATAGATATAAGAACATGTAGTGCTTGGTGAGATGAAAGGAAATTGCAGGTTTTAAGAGAGAGTAAAACGGTGAACTCCAGTTAGATTGGTATTTCAAGAAATGTCTCAGCATGAAAATAAATCACTCCTGCACTCCGCTAGTAGCAGCGCCAGTGCAATTAATGGCATTGAATTTCTCCTGCTAGCTCCCCTGTACAGACGGCCATGCTCATTCTAGTCCCCTTCCTCCCAAGTCTTACTGTCATCATTGCCACCCTCATTTTCCTCACTGTATAACACATGCAATTTTCACCAGCCATTCTAAGTTTCAAAGTTAAATAAGTGTGTTCTATTTAACAGCGCTAAGAAGCCAGGCACATGACTGCTCATCGAATTGCTCTGTCTAATGGAATCAAGATTTTTCAACCATTTCTGTATGTGAGTTTTACATAAGCTCCTGTGTCTTCATGGTATAAATTAACAAGAACATTGAAAAAGCGGTGTTTATCAAAATTTGGAATGGAGCTGAAGCACTTCTTTGTTGATGTAAAGTTGCAAAAGTCCCGCAATCTAAGTACCTGGGATAATTTTGAGTGTTTGAAATGTTTTCTTTTGAGGAGTGGCCCTCGATGAAAAACACAGAGATTGAGAGAGAGGATTTGCACAGTGTGCTCAAAAGCACTCCTAAAACCACATTCATGGGAACATAATGTAATACATGTTTCAAAAACCAGTTTTTACAGACATATTTAGTTTTTGTTACACCCTTTGGGGAGTTAACTGAGAAAGTGTTCCTGTAACACTCAAATGTTTGGGATGCATTCTTTAGAAATTAATATCCTATTGGCATATGTGTTATATTACCTCATATGCTTCTCTGCCTAAAACCTGATGACATTTTAGAGGGGAAAAAGAAAAGAGTAGCCTATCAGCTATGTTCTATCAAACCACTTAGTGCTATGAATCTAGGCATGCAGCACCTCAAGACAAGTCTAATTACTAAATTCCCTGCCAAAGGAACAAACTCCTTGCAGGATTCAAACAAAGTAGAGGGCATGTGGAGGGAGTGGTGGATAAAAATCAATGATTTTGTCATATGACAGGCACTGAATAAAAGTCAGAAATATAAGGACAAGAGACAAAGGATTTCATGGGCTTTCTGTGTCAGTAAAATCTGTGTATTTCAACTTTTTTCTTTTTGTTTTCCTGACAGCAAATACTTTTGAACTGCACATTGCAGAACCAGAGTGGAAGATAACTAACTCTTTATATTTGCAAATTCTTAAAACATGGACCAAATCCAGTCCTTTTATTTTGTAAGACTTTTGTTATCATGAAAGGATTTCTACTTGTTGATATTCTTCTTACGGGAAAAGTTATGTTGGCGGATTCTCTTTTCTCTTCTCTTGAGGAACATGCACATTTGGGACGTCTTTCAAAATTTCATGTACATATTGATAGATACATTTCATTTTAAATTTTACGTATGTTGATACCTTGTTCTCCAGGCATCAAATAAAAATAAAGCAGATTTTAACCTCAATGCTAGTATTTTTAGCTAAAAAACTGAAAAACAACTGAATTTAGTTAAACACAAAGGCATAATTGAAAGACATGTTAAACATAACGTTTGAACAAATCAAGCTATTCTGTAACTCTTAGTTCATGTGAGCAGTCACTGTTATAGTTTCTCTCTAATAGCTGTAAACTCAGGGACATGAATGGTTCAAGTTATTTTTTACAAACTTACAGTCTGAGGAACCAAATGTGCCTCAAAGGTAGCAGTTTGGATTTCTGAAATTTCTGTTGGGTACTTTGAAGCAAACAAAAGTATAAAACAGGGATCGGGACTCTCAGGAGAGGAATCAGAGAGAGAATCAAAATTCAAAACAATAAATAAATATCAATAATGCTCTGCCACTTTCAAGTTTGAAAAATATTTTACAAGACATATTTCAGTTTTAGGGTGGGAACAAGCATTTCTATTCCTCACTAATCCAGGTACTAAAAAACAAGATAGTTGTTAGAAGTCTCCAGAGAGAAACCCCAAAGTCCCTTCCAGGTTCTTCACTTCATCCGTTCTTGGTTATGGGATCTGTTAATAATTCCTACGGCAGAATGGAGTCATGGGCCAGCAAGTGATGATGGCATTATGGTTTTTATTCTACCATGTTCCAGCTATGTGAGGAAATGTGGTTCTATTATTTTGAATCTCTAAACTTTTATGTCCAAAGACAAGTTTATGTAGTTCTTTGTTCCCCAAATACTCATACAAACATACAGAGACAAAGATGGTGATTTTTGAATCTTCTTAGCCACTTGGCCACTTTATGATTTAGAACAAGGGACAGATTACATTGTGGAGAAAGTCTTAGGGCTCTCTTAAAACCTTTGCCCAGGGAAGTGGGATGCTCTAACCATCTCTTTTTGTTGTTTGTATATTCCTAAATATTGAGAATTTTCAAGTTAGTTGGTAGCTTGAAATTGGCCACTGTAAGTGTATTCACACCATGGAAACTGGGTATAAATGCTATAAACCATGGTATTTTGATTCAGTTATTTAATCTATTATCACTCCACTACCTAGCCTTAGGAGCTGTCTGAGTCTGTACTGATGTGATGCAGTGCTGAATTATTGCAGTCCACTTCGGGAGTCGACAGTAAAGATTTGCAGCAATGGCTAATGAAAATCCCTACTTTGGTCATCAGTCATTGTTTAAGAACTCTACATAACTAATCGGAATGATGTTGTCTGGACAGACAATATTTCATACATGTTTCATAAAAATGATAGAGGTTGTTACCCCATTTCCTGTTTTGGACTGTGACTACGTCATTGCAAAATATAATGACATGTCGTATCTGCCTAACGCCCATACCAGACATACATGCCAATACTAAAGATAAATAATTTACCTCTGCATAAATTCATCTTCCTGGTTGCTGTTTTTTTTTTTTTTTTTGTGGGTACCGGGGGGTCGACCTCAGGACCTCGTGCGCCAGCAGGCGCCCGTGCCACTGAGCGATATCACCAGCCCCTTTTTCGTATGTGGGATCCAGGAGTCGAACTCAGGCCCTCGCGCTTGCCGGGCAGGCGCTTAAGCCGCTGAGCCATCTCACCAGCCCCGCTGTGTTGTTTTATGATGGGTATTTCTCACCAACATTTTTTAAAATTTATCTTATCTACTTCTAAATGTAATTGTTGTGAGATGGGTATTTTATGTAATTTTAAAGGAGAAATAGCCTGGTGCAGGCACATGCCTGTAATCCTAGCACTGGGGGGGCTGAGGCAGAAGGATCGCAGCGATGTCAAGGCCTGTCAGGGCTCCATAGTGAGTTAAAGGCCAGCCTGAACTACATAGCAAGACCCTGTCTTAAAAAAAAAAAAAAAAAAAAAAAAAAAAAAGAGAAATAATTGTCTACCTAATATAATTTGGATTTTTCAAGGAATTAAGAAAAAAATTTGTATGCATCATTTCAAATGCTAAACTCTGGTGGAGAGCTTTTCTCATCAAAATGTAATGAATAAAATTTTCCCTACCAAGATAATGTGGTATAGTTGAGATAATTAATCAATTCATTAGTTAAGTGACATTTAAATACAAGATTTGTAAGTTTTTAAGCATCATTTTTATAGCTTCAGCCTGACTTTCATTTCTTCATAAAGTACAAGTCTTTCTATTGGGAATAAAAACAACATATATCATACTTTACCCACCCAGTTAGAATGTCTTAAGGCTGAGAAAAACATGGTTTATTCATTAGAAAAATATCTGCAAACAATGGATTTTCAAACCAATCTCCTTCGCAGAAGGATAGAATTATTTGGTGATTACTATGGAAGACCTGCAGTGAGGGAAATTTTTTTTTTTCACAAATTAAATAAATTTGTCTTGGGAAGAATGAGAAAAAATAAAGAAAAAATGTGCATTTTACAACTGCTGAATCAAATTTAAAAAGCCAGTGTTTGCGAGAGCACAAGTAAAATTGCTCCAGTTACTTGTCAACATATAGTAATTATATGTTAGCATGATGCTTCAATACATGTATACTATGTATAATTTTCAGATGGGGGAAATGGCATAGCTGCTGCTTAGAGCATATATTATTTTAACTTCTCTACCGGCTATTTTGAAATATACAATTAATTGTTGTCAACCACAGATAATCCTACTGTGCTTAAAACAGTAAAAGCTATTCTTCCTATCCAAATATGCACCCCATACCCACTAATCATCCTCTCTCTTTTTCCCTTTCTTTGCTCTTCTGAGCTTCTGCCTTAGTTGAAAAACAAAACAAGGGCTGGTGATACAGCTCAGCAGCATAAGCGCCTGCCTGGCAAGCGCGAAGTCCTGAGTTATATTCCCGGTACCCACATATAAAAAAAAAAATTTGCCTACAACATTTCACACTCATGACACAGTGCTTGGGACATCAACCAGGATAATTTATGCTGTAACAAAAGTCAATTGGCGGGTCACCTTGGGCAATGAATTGTGGGAATAAGGAAAGTTTCACTGCCATTCATATAAGATGGCTTGTTCCTTAAGTTAACTTTGCTCATAATTTTAGTTTTAGGATTCTTCTCCAAAAATGGCAATGCCTATCATAAAAAGGAAGACATTTCACTTGCAACTTATTATAAGAACATAAAGATCATTCCTAGTTCTCTCTCAGAACTCTCCTTTATACTGGCCCCAGTGGAGTTATTACAAGATACTTTCTACTAAATAATTCATGGATGAGGTGAATGCCATCCCAAGTACACCTTCAACTTGACAGGGTTTACTACTGAGCTACATTGGAGGCCAGTTGACAAAATGAGACCATCACCAACAGTCTGTATAAATAGCACTAGGATGACTCAGTTCATTTGACTTCCTATTAAATTCTTTTTCACTTTTCAGAGAATGAACTTAGTCTTTTTTCTATTTTATATATTAAATAGATGTTTCAGAAATGTTATTTAAGCTTACAGATTGTAGATGTGTGCTATCACTTATTTCCCACATTAATTAGGCTTATGTAAAGCTATACTACAAACCCAAAATCTCAGTAGCGGAACACATTACAATGTATTTCTGTTCATTGTATTGCTGTTAGTTGTACCATGGTTCAGTGATTCTCATCCAGGCAGTGACTCAGTACACTAGGCTGTTGATTCTTCTGATTCCTTTTGCCTTACCATGGACTCTCCATTCAGTATCTTAGACAATGTGATAGCTAGTGCTGCACCTGAGATGGGCACACCTGCAACAAGAAAGGGACATGTAGCACTTCCCCTCACTTTTCACTGGTCCTGACTAATTCAATGGCCTGCTAGCAGGTGTGGTTTTCTCTGCAAGAATGAACAATCATCAGGCACAGTTGAGAGATGTTATTTTCTGGTCATCAATAGATTTTCTTTCCTTTCCTGTGTCCCTATCAGATCATTGTGATTTATAAAAGATCCCAAAATCTGCCCCCTACATCCCATTTCCTTAATCCATGAAGGCCGTGACAATAACATAGTCATAGATCGTATATTTTATAAAAAAAAACAGATATTTATTTTTCACAGTTCTGACAACTGGAGGTCCAAGATGAGGAACTGGAAGATTCAATGTCTTGTGAGGGTCTGTTGCCTCTTAGACATCTGTTTTCTCATGCCAGCTTCATGCACTTCATTGAGTTTCAGGTTCCCTTATTTATCTATAAATTGGACTGGATTTTAAATTGTTCTATTTTCCCTAATAGTGAAAACCATTCTTTTCAGAAGCCCTGCAAAATGAAATTTGACAACTGTATGTGAACTTCAGAAAAATTCACACAACACACTCCAGAACTAAGTTTATAATTTGTTCCAACAATCACCTTTTTCATTATTACTAGAATGGTGTCTTAAATCCTCTTTAAGTAAAATAATCTCAAGCAAATACTTCTTTAGTTTCAGTATAACTTGAAAATAGAAGAGTTCTTGATACCCTAATAACTCAACAAAATAAGACTACACTCTTATTGAAGAAAAACCTATGTCTGTATCAATACCTTAGGAATTGTTACCTCAGATTTAAAAGACCTTATTTCTCAGATGCATATCTTCTCTCAGATAGGTGAGATTTTTTTCTGTAGATTTATATAATTAATGTAATCTGAGGTGCTGGAAATTCTGCTCCAGGGAATTTTTCTATCCTCAGCTTTCATTTTCCTTATAGCCATATCAATAATCTAAGTGGGCTACATTGTCTCAAAAGTTTTGAATGTGTTTCTTCAGCCACTCATGCATCAGATGCTGCTTTCCATTAAGATTACACAGTTTGAAGAACTCAGTGTCCTGACTACCCATGTCTGTGGTGACCATACATGTGCCAGTAGCAGCAGCTACAGTGTTACCTAGAGTAATGCCATGCTATTAGGTTGTATTGCTAGCTTTCTGAGAGAATGGCCAAAAGGGAGAATTGTTAAAGTAAAATGGAGATCAGTCTCAAGAATTCCTTGAGCAGATAAAATCAGCTAGGCCACATCAGCAAAACATAGGTGACATCTTACAAATGTCTCTTGATAATCATAAATGAAACTGATAATGCCATCTTGTCCTGTGGTAATAGTGAACTGTGGGTAAATAACTTCTATCTTTGGTTTTTGTAAGGCACCCTTGTAACTTTGTGTGTCTGGTTTCAGTTTAAGTTCTTCCAGTTTGCAAACCATTTATTGTATGAAAAATATTTAATAATTTAAAAATTTGGTCTAATTTTTTTTGGTGATATGATACATATGGAATTTTTGTCAAAACAGAAAAATCATTTTTAAGACTTAATGTGTAAGGTATACTATTTTTAATGTTTTACCTTGACCCTACCATCCCCTGAACCAGGGATACAAGTTTGCATGTAATTCAGTTTTGTGAGCTTGAATTTCAATCTCTAGTTTAAAAAGTTACATGGGAACATACTTAGGTATGACTCACTTGAAAACTTGGTTTTCTCGTTTTAAAATCTACCGAGAAAAAAATCGATAGCTTCCTACAACTTCTGGACGAAGGTTATGAGTTTCTCACGCGGCTGACACTCTCTTGGTGAAGGCTGCTTTTCGTTCTCTGCATTGTTTGATGCATGGAAGCCAGTGCTTGAAGCCAAACTATTTCTAAAACAAAACTTGACCTTTTATAATGGACTGTGAAGTAGCATTTTGTATCACTATTATATTCAACATTTAACAGAGCTTGATTTTGATATATCTTTTTCCCTGGTGACATTTATTTTCTTAGAGTTACAGGTAGCTACATTTTTAAACAGCAAAGAAATCAGCAGGTCGGTGAGATGGGTCAGCGGCATAAGCGCCTACCTGGCAAGCGCAAGGTTCTGAGTTCGACTCCCGGAACCCACATATGAATAAAGGGCTGGTGATATTGCTTAGCGGCACGGGCGCCTGCTGGCGCACGAGGTCCTGAGTTCGACCCCCGGTACCCACCAAAAAAAAAAAAAAAAAAGAAATTGGGGTGGGTGTTATAATTTTTTAAGCTTTGTGCTGCTTCACTCAGTTGAGGGGAACTTTGGAGCTATTTAGCTTTTCATAACACGCACCAAGTGCTTTGGTTGCCAATATGTAAATCATGTATTTATTAAAGTTTTAGTCTTTTTGAGACAAATGTGTCAGCTTGAGAAGCCTAGAAATATTTATTGACATGAAAGTGTTTTGGTTTAAATTTTCTACTAATATTTCCATATTAGCAGTCTTACTTTGTCTAGAAAATGCGGTTGAGTTTGTGATTCTCTACACATGTGAATCAGGAAAATATCAAATTCAAGACAATGAAACTGTACACAATCAAAAAATTAGAACTGTAAGGGAAAGTCACAGGAGAAGGAAAGCACATCATAATATGAAGAAAAATAAGACAAAATCTGAGAATGTGTAATAGTGAAAAGAGATTATAAAACACCTAGAAGTTTGTGAGGACCTCTTGTCCGTTGCTCAGCTAAGATACAAAGAACAGAATGAATTCGGGGAGGGATTATGTACATGAGAGTTCAAGGCATAGTTTGGCTGTTTCCTCTGTTCACTGTCTTCTGCTCTTTTGCTTTCTGTATGTTCTTTATAAAGACTGGAGCCATGTGTAAACCCATCCTCAATAGCCTTAATAGAAAAAGCTGTAGAATTTAATATTTCTGTTTCAGTCATAATTGTAAATAAATCCTTAGTGTCATGAAGATGTTAGAATTTCCAGTTATTCTTTGAAAATATAGTGGAATTCAATTGACGCACATTAACTTGTTTACTGAAAAAGTCCTTGAAGTTCTTCCAGGCCTGGATTTGCCAGTAATTTGTACATAATGCAGATAGAGTGAAGAGGCTAACTAGAAAAGAAAAGAAAAAGATAAAACAGTGCTGGGTTTTGAAGGAAAGGATTATAGAAGATGTGAGATGCAGGAGTAAAAAGAAAATCAAATACAAATATAGGTGGCCAATTCCTAATTCCAGTAAAGAAAAGTGAAAAAAGGGAATTTGCCACAGCCAAGGTGCTCTTTCATAAGTTCTCAAACTGAGAATCCTGCAGAAGGCAGTGGCAAAGATGACATCACATTTCTAAACCTCTGATTATAGATGATTGCACCAAGGATGAGCTGAACCTCTAGTCTAAAACTAGGCCAGAATTCTCTGGCATACAGAGCTGTGAAAGCTTATTTTAACAAGCACTAGTTAGACAAGAATGAATAACATATCCATCATTTTTTCAAAATTTGAATGTTAGCTATCAGTATTTCTAGGAATTTATGACGGAAGCTAATAAACAAAGTAAGAAAAAAAAAGAAGAGGAAACAGTGATAAATGGAATTCAGTAAGTAAATGGAGATATATAGAATCTAATGAGACAGTTCCCTCAGCAACGTCATGGACTGAGACTAAAGGGAGATGGCCATCGTATTTGGGAACAGAGATAACATGATTAGCTCCTCCTGCAGATCCATAACATCTTGATAGGTCTGTATTTTAGGCTGTTTGGAAAATAGACTTTGAAATTCAGAAATTCAGAATTGCTGTCAAGTAGTTGCCTGGGGAATATTCTTAAGAACAGCTCCTTTGGATGATTCAAAGGATGTGGGACTAAGCAGAAGGACCAGAAATTTGATGTAGTCACAATATTCTCAACAAGATTTCTGGAGTGAAGTAGCTCTTCAGAGTTGCTCCTTTTTGAGGCAAGTAGTCACTCTTTTATACACCTTTATTACCAACTACACTTTTGTTTTTGGCTAACTGAGAATAACTCCAATATATCCAACTTTCTTCTCCTTACAACTAAAAATATTCACTGGATATAGCAAAACAAATGAGGGAAAGGTCTGTGGTCCCGACATGGAAGATCAATAAAGAAGATGGACTGTCCAAGGACTTGAGAAAAAATGTGGTGGTGGGTTTATTGGATGTTCTTACCTCCTCTCACCATGTATCCCAGAGAGGATGCCTTGAAAGCTTCTAACCTTGAACAACCAACAGGCAGGCCAAAAAAAGAGAAAGACAATCTCAAACAAAAGCCTGCTCCCCTGTAGCCAGAGAACTAGAAAAGGCTATCCAAATAATGGAAAACTATTTTGGCAGCTGCTGCTCTACATCAGCCAAATACAAATCAAAAATATCAATATACCCTCATCCTACCCCATGTTTTCTGTGGCGCTGAAAGTGCAGTTACACTGTCCCACTCAGCCATGGAGCAGAAGTAGGGAGCAGGGCTTCAATTTTCCCCTGTAGAACCTGGTGAAGTTCCAGTTGTCTCACCATGTATTATCACAGGGGCCCAACAATAAACAGCCCCTACCTCTATCCAGCAGCAATAAAACTTAACAGGGTCATTCAGAGGCAGACTATTCACCACTAGACGTCATCTTTCCCATGCTCTCATTCCACCCTCTATGCTGTCAGAATCCAAGGAAGACTTTGATCTCCACGTTCACAGAAAATATCATTATAGCATTTTAATGAACACATCATCACAGCCTGGAAGGCCTATCCATATTCATATGGCAGCCAAGAAACTGAGCAGCACGGTATGAAGCAGGGACGTGAGTCATGATGCCTTCCATCTCTGGCATCAGGGGGCCCCAGGGGAGAAATGAGTCTCCAAATCTACCCAACATCAACAAGGCAGGAGAAGGCGGGCAAGCTAGTTTGTATTCTACTTCCTCCTTCCCGCTTTCCTGGTGCCAGTGGGGCTCAGGAAGGAACTGAGCTTCAGAGTCAGTTCCTCTGACCTCTGACCTCAGACCTCTGACCTTAAAGGAACACTTTAACTCCTTGATGGCAGTGGGACTAGCAGAGGTGCTGATCTTAGACTTCACCTGTCTGCAAGGAGAGCGAGTCAGTGATCTACTTTGAGTTAGAAGGGTGTTTAAACCAGGGCTGAGAAGAAAAAGGAACACAAGCTCCACCTTTTTCTTGTACTATACTTCAACAGATCAGATAGGATCTAGAGTCTCATAATACAATATTGAAACAAAAAACAGGAAAATCAAAACTTGAATAAGGGTAACAAACTCAGTTAACACACACTAAAACTGAGATGAATCTAATGCTGAAATTATCAGCTATTAATTATTTAATGCAGCCTTCCTTAAAATGCTTCAACAAATAATTATAAATTTTCTTGAATCAGGTGAAAAGAATAGAAAGTATCAGAAAAGAAAATAGAGTTCTAAAAAGAAACTAAATGCAAAGTATAAAGCTAAAATATATGACAACCAGGAAAAAAAAAAAAAAAAAACCTCACTGGATGGGCTCAATGTTAAGGTGGAGATGACAGAGGAGGGAAGCAGTAAGCTTGAAGCAGTAGCATTTTCTTAATCTGAAAAACAGAAGGAAATAGATTGGAAATAAATGAACATAATGTCACATAATGGAAAATAATAAGAACTAACACATTTACTGTGAAAGCCCCAGAAATATGGGATGTGTACTCAAAAATATTTTAAAAAGTTATAGCTGAAAATTTCCCAAATGGTGAATGATTATTCTAGTAATATAACAACAACAAGAAAAACCCCAAAACACAGTGAGACACACAAATAACTTCTGTAAACTAAAGATAAAGAAAAAAATTATTGAAAGCGAAGGAAAAAGTAAGCATAATTTCAAGATAAACACCAATTTGAATGACAGTGAAAAGATTTCTCAATACTTTCCCTTTCTCATGAGCTCATTTATATCTCTTTCTTACCTTTGCTGGTCCCTAATCTTCCAGTTTTTCTTTTTACAGACTACTGAGAAACCAGTTAGCCAACCCATTCTCCACATCGAATCCTCCCAACGAAGCCTCTAGTTTGCACACTTGGTCTTTAATTGCGTACTAATCACCTTCAGCTTTCCACTGTCTTCCTCTTAAGCATCCATTTCATCTAGCAACAGCCATCATATTCTGTAATCCTTACATGTACCTGTGTTTCTTAAAGGCCTAGCTTATTGAGTCTGCCAGTACAATTTCCTTTTTAAATATACCATCCCTTTCACCATTACAGCATTTTAACTAATACATCGCCACAACTCAGAAGGTCTGTCCATGCTGTGCATACCACTTGTGATGAGATTTTTGGAGACAACTTGGAAGGAAAGTGACCCAGCATCAATATCCTATCTTAGAATCTTCTTTCTTAGACTATTCTTGATACCAGTTGGCTTACATTATGTCTATAGGAAGCAGGCTCTGAGACAGAGATTCGCATTTTAATGGAGAAGACTTTTAAGAAAAACACCTATATTGTAAAGGAAATAGAGTTGGCAGGGGGCAAAGATGAACAGGGGTGCATTTGTAACAATCTCAAGAGCTCTGAAGATGTCTGACGCTTAGGAGTTGGTATTCACCAAGCCAAAGGAGACAGAACTTTATAGAGGAAGCCCGCATTTAGACAAGACCTGTCCCTCCCCTAAGAGGGCATGACTTTGGACAAACCACATCTCAAGCTGAAGGCCTTTCCCTAGGGGCAACACAGCTAATGAACCTTGTGAACTCACACTCATAGAAGCTCAGGAATGAGTCCTGCTATCCTGAACAAGGGTTCTGGAAAATGCATCCCACTGCAATCCATTGCAATCTACCCATGATTATGAACTATTTTCCTGTTCTCAAACTATACGTTCTTCCTCTATATACCCGGTTGCTAGAGCTATTTTTTTTGTGTGGGTACCGGGGGTCGACCTCAGGACCTCATGTGCCAGCAGGCACCCGTGCCGCTGAGCGATATCACCGGCCCTTTTTTTGTATGTGGGTACCGGGAGTCGAACTCTGGCTCTTGCGCTTGCCAGGCAGGCACTTACGCCGCTGGGCCATCTCACCGGCCCTAGAGCTATTTTTTTTTAACACAGATGCTGTTCCTACTTCTGTATGCACCCTTGTGATAAACACCCATTAACTGGTGTAATCAAATGTGTCTCTAAACTTTTTTATTCTCTAGGTCTTTCTTATACTATGTAGTTAGCTGTATTCTTATTATGAAATGTGGAATAATTACATGTTGGGAGATGATGTGCTCATAAAAATTATTTTTTCTATCTATTTAATTCTTGTCTAAAAATGTACACAAAATTTCCCAGAGGAAATGATGGAAGACTATTCTATCTGTAATGTACTGATATCAAAGAAGCAAAAAGCTGGGTCTATTAATTAAGTATTCTTATTGATATTTGAAGAAAATGTGGAAAATAGAACTGTACTTAATAAATTTACTTGCTATTTTCATTCAAAACTATATTTACACTAAAGCAGTAAAATTTGTCAAATGTGAAACTGGTCAACAATGATATATGCCTACATTTGATTTCAAAAGACTGGCAACTTGCAACTAGGTAAAAATAATTACCTGGTTTATTTTGTAATAAGTTTAATTCATCTTTCTTCATCGATATCACAGTTACATAAAATACTACATATTAATTTATATAAATATTTTAATTTTCATTAGATTATAATATGTATCTACATCATATGCATTCAGCTGTTTAGATATCTCAGAAATTGAGCAAACTCTTGTATGTAGCATGCAGATTGAGAAGAAGAAAATTTTTAGTCATATAGTGCCATCTCCATGTCCTCTGATTCCCATGAAAGATTGCCTCTATTCCTTTATAATCTGCTGCCATGGCTTCTAATGGCATAGACTGCTGATTTGTAATTTACATAAATCATATATTATTCGTTCATCTGGGTTATTTCAGTGTTACAGCATTATATTTGTGAGATTTCTCCATATGGTCCTATGCATTTCACTCACAAGTTTAATTGATCACTTACTCTATGCCTAGTTACCGTTATCCTCATTATTAATGATGCTTACTGAATATTCATACACACTACTAAATAAATAATTGAAAACAATTTCAAAAAGTTAATGAAACTCTTTGAAAGATGCAATGGGGTAAATGAAGTTATATTTCATTTCACCAAGTTGGCCAGTACTCATTTACCCTTGGCTACATGTGAGGCTATAGTCACTGCACATTAGTGAACAATTCAAATGGAGTCTGCCAAGCTTCGAAGAGCAGATATATACTTTTTTTTTTTTTTGTGGGTACCGGGGGGTCGACCTCAGGACCTCGCGCGCCAGCAGGCGCCCGTGCCGCTGAGCGATATCACCGGCCCCTTTTTCGTATGTGGGTTCCGGGAGTCGAACTCGGGCCCTCGCGCTTGCCGGGCAGGCGCTTAAGCCGCTGAGCCATCTCACCGGCCCCAGATATATACTTTTTATGGCAAAGAAAATATTCTTTCCAGAGTACAACTATTAGTAAGATTTATTGTTAAAGTCAACAAGGCTTGGAAATTCACTTGGAAACTGAAACGCAATGTCTGCTGAGTCTAGAAAACATTGCTGAGAGTCATAAAAAACAGGATTGTGTAAGGGAGCAGAAAAACATATATAAAGTCATTCCATGAATCAGTAGCCATACGGAATACATAGCCAGTTGCAGAAGAAAATTTTTCATTAGACGTCATAGCTTCATAATGTATATTAACAACAGAATATCAAGTTTTCTCGTACTTTAAAAATAAAATTGGTGTGCACATTACTGTAGAGAATATATCAGCTAAATGAAAGAAAAAAGCAAAACAGAAATGGTGTTGCTCATTCCGTTATAAATGAGTGTCTCTCTACACCCTACCAGGAACACATGTCTTCAGAACATGTGCATCCAATTACAGTTCATCAATAAAGACTCTAGGAGTGGGCAGCAAGTGGAAACAGGCAGATCTCAACTCAAAATAATCAGAGGAGAGCATGTAATTGATTATGCAATGTCTGCAAAAGACAGTAGAAACAATAAGTCACATGGAGTTGACATGGCTACGGGAAGCACCTACTCTGTGTAGAAAAATTCCAAGAAATATCAGAGACACAGGGAGGTAATATTAAGTGGTGCTTTGAAAGAAGAGATGAGAACATTTCCAGCACTGTTGGAAATGATGAGAACATTTCCAGCTCTGCTGGAAATTTGCGAACTGGTGGAGACAGCATTCCAGATAGTGTGACCACAATGTTGGAAACACCTGTGTTAGAAATGCAAAATTTGAATAAAAGCCAATGTGATGAGCACGCAGAGGATACCAGGACTAGTGAGAGGAAAGAAGTGGGTCTGAAAAGGAGAACAATACTGCAGGAATTTATGGACCGTATTAATGATTTTGGCCTTGAGACTTGAGAGTGACAGGAATCTAGGCCAGGATTTTAACAACACAGTTACATGACCAGATTTGCATTCTTACTGGGTCAGTACAGAGAATATACTAAAGAAAGACAAGAAGACAGAAACCAAAGTGGATATCTCGGCTATATGTCTATAAGATAAATATAGAAGAAATACTAAGTGAGGACTCATTCGATATGGGCTGTACTCGTTTTTCTCTGGTGAATGTTCTATATAACAGTGGAAAATTAACTTATGTAACTTTTAGATTCTTGAGATGTAAACAGATTATAGTAATAATAAGTTTATAATAAAATCATTACAAGTACAAGTGATGATATATAGACCTTAACACAAACTAAAGAGCATGTTTGTTAAATTGATTAATATAAATTCAAATAATTCAAATAAGTAACAATGTGCCAAAAATATGAAATTCATCTTGAAAATTATAGCTATCATTAGGTAATAAATGATTTAAATTTTCCTGAATATTTCAGTTACCCAAAAATAATGAAGAAAAGTTAATATAAAGCTAAATCTTCCATATAGCATTAATTGATGATATATGAAAGTAATGTCATATTCTCGCATGTATAAACATCGTATTGTCTCCCTAGTGTAAGAAACTGAAAGAGTAAATAAGTTCCAAAATGTACAATAGATATTATGAAAGGGGAAGAAACTGCTCAAAAGGACAGAACAACTGGGGTGGGGAAAGGAAAAAAGAAGAAAGGGAAAAGAATATATATATGTAGATAGATAGATACACACACACACACACACACAAGATAGCTAAGATAATTATACTGCTAATTTCTATTAGTTCATTGAAAAGAATGGTTTGTGCCTATATTGTTTGATCAATTTTTCATGCCTATATCTTGTAATCTGAGCAACTACTTTGAAGATAAAAATACTCAGTATATTAACTGTTGTTAGTCCCCTATTAGCTTATTTTGAAACTCTGCATCACTTTTATTGTTTTCTCTCATTTTTTAAAAAAAAATAAAGTAATGTCATATTGAAGACACACACACAATCATATTTTCTAGGTGTAAGTAAAGGTTATTTTCCCATAGTAATAAATTGGTGTAGCATATTGAGGAATAATTTAAATCTGCAACATAGCATAGATAATGGATGGCACAGTTCATCAAAACCTGCGTTCTTCAAGAGTCATGTCAGAGAAAAAATACACACTCCATTTGTTTCCAGTGATGACAGTACCTCATTTAAACTATTTTCTTTGTATACGGAATTCTCTCAAGAATAACTTGGTATTTCATGGAGTAAAACAGGTTATTTGAGCTGGATCATAAAATTAATTTCCTCCTGAGGTGGAAAGGTGATTAATTAGTGAGATTAGAAGAGAAAGTCAAAATCCAGTATCTTTTGCTTCAGAGTTTTAAATTGGATGAATAGGGCACTATTAATCAAATATAAAATATTTCACTTCAGATAATTTCAACCACTTACCAGTCCAATTATTTAAATACGGTTTGGCCAAAACTTGGATTTTTTCCATTAATTTTTATAAGAACAGGGAATATAAAAATGACAATTTTATTTAGTTTATTCAATAATTTTTCTGTGCATTGTACATCTTAAAACATTCAACATGCAGTGCAACATTACAATATGGACAGTCATATCTAATCTCTTGCCAAACTCTTTTGGCGTCATTGTCTTTCTTTGAACAACACACTTTACACTGTTGGATTGCTCTTTCCTTTTTTTCTCTGGCTGCTATAATTTCAATAAACTGTCTACCCACTAAACATAACAGTGAAAACGTAGATGATGGACATCCTGGTCTGCATTTCACTATCTTGTATTTTTCACTTGTTTGGTCTATTGACTTAATCTAAATTTTAAATGACTTGTTTTGAATAAATAACATATGGGTTCCATATTGTTTGATTCACCAGGTGCATAAATATTTTATAATAATATTTTTCCTCCCTTTTTGATTACAGGATAGCTTGTTAGATGTTGGTCTACTCTGTCATCATCACCCATAGAATCATTATAATCATTGACCACTATTGGAATTATTTTAGTTTCATTTCACTTCTCAAATTCTATCTTTTCTGTGTTATGAATAGTTAATAGTAAGGAGACATATTTTTTGTCTTTCCATTTCATAACACAGACTTCCTCTCTGATATGCTAACATTTCTCATTTTTTCAGTTTTTTCTTTTGCAGATCTTTTGGCATTTCCTTCTTATTTAGTCTAAATGTCCCAAGCCTGTCAGTTTTGTATTGTGAAAGAATATCACTGAGTTCTGGAGAAGTATAAAAATTATATATAATGTACTTATGATAAGAGGTTTTTTTGTGTGTGTGTGGGTACCGGGGGTCAGCCTCAGGACCTCACGCGCCAGCAGGCGCCTGTGCCGGTGAGCGATATCACCAGCCCTTTTTTCGTATGTGGGTTCTGGGAGTCGAACTCGGGCCTTCACGCTTGCCGGGCAGGCGCTTATGCCGCTGAGCCATCTCACCGACCCCATGGTAAGAGTTTTTATAGATTGTAGCACAAAATTATAGGTTATTTTTCAGAAATAAACACAAAGAAGTAAAAGAAAGTAACTAGAACTTATTATTAGATTTCAGTAGAAACAAACATTAAAGGCGAATACACTGTTCTCAATGAAATGTATGCAAAAAATACTCAATATAAAACAAACAGATGTACGAGTGTCTCTCATGGAAACAGGAATCGACTGGTTGAAATGACAGCTTCCCAAGAGAGTCAGTCCTTAAACAAAGGTGCTGCCCAAGTGATGACCCAGGTAAACTGTTAAGTGGTTAAAAGGGAGAATTTTCCTAATATCATTGCCTTGGAACATTTTTTATTGTCCTGGGGAATGTGTATTCGGTCATTTCAACAGCAAAGCAAAACTGGCTCTTGATCACATGGAAGAATATGATTATTAATACCCTATTTTGCTGATGTTATATATTTCAGAAAGAGTGATTAAATGCAAGAGAGAAAGAAAATGAAGGAGAGAGAGGATGAAGGGAAGAGGCAAAGGAAGAAGATGAAGTAAAAAATAAGGCTGATGGTAGGGAAGAGGGGAAGATGGAAGGAAGATGAAGCAGAAAATAAAACACAAAATCAGGAATCATTTTTCACAATTTAAGATCTCAGGATGTAAGTTCAAAAGATAGCTTTTGTTTTCTTTATTTTTAGTTCAATTTGCATATTTTATTTTATTTTTACCTGACAAATAAAAACATAAAAATTATACTTATTAATTACGTATCATCACAGGATGTTTTGATATATGTAGGCATTATGTAATGTTTAAATAAGGTTAAACATATCTATCTCTTCAATATTTATCATTATGTTGAAAACTTTCAAAAGGCTTTCTTCTATCTTTTTGAAATAGTTCATAGTTGTTGTCTATATTCACACTACTGTGAAATATCACACCCGATCTTCTTACTCCTGCCTGTCTGTAACTTAATATCCATTGTTCAAGCTTTCCCCACCTGCACCTTCCTCCTACTCTCCTCTGCCTTTTCTACATCTTACTGTCATTTTTTACTGTCAATTTCTCCAAGATCAACTATTTCAGATTCAACATATGAGTGACATCAAGTGACACTATTTATTATTTACCTGATTTATTTAATTTCACATAATGATTTCTTTTTCTTTCCAGTTTGTTACAAATAACAGGACTTTATTCTATTTTTGTGAATGAACACTATTGCATTGGGTGTATGTACCATATTTCCTGTATCCATTCAGCAGTTGATAGCCTCTCCTGCTGTTTCCATGTATTGAATAGTGTGAACAGGGCTGTAATAAACATGAAGTAGAGATAGATCTGCTAAATACTCAGTAGTGGGGTTGCTGAATCATATGGTAGTTCTATTTTTACTTTTACTTTACTTTTTTCGTGATAGCCATATTAACTTTACATTCCTAATAACAGTGTGCAATGTTTTGTTTTTCTCCACATCATCTCCAGCCCTTGTTATCTTCAGTCTCTTTGATAGTAGACATTCCAACTGGAGTGGGCTCATGTCTCATTTTGGTTTTGTTTGCAATTGCCTGATGATTAGTGATGTGGAGCATTTTTCTTCATATACCTGCTGGCCATTTGAATCACCATATTTTTTAAGAGAAAAAAATAGAACGAAATTTCAAAACTTTGGACAATTGAATCATTATTTTTGAGAAGTATCTAGTGAAGCATTTTTGTCATATTTTAAGTCTCATATTGGCATAAAATAACAGGGACTCAAAGTAATGGAACAGAATTGAGCAATATATATCTATAGAAGACTGATTTTCAACAAAGTTGCTAAGAACACACATTAGAGGAACAACAGTTTTTTTCTAGCACTGGTGCTGAGAAACTGGATATCCAGATGGAGAAGAATGAAACCAGAACTCTGTCTTCACCAGTTCCAAAAAACAACTCAAAATGTATTACAGACAAATTTAGAACCCCCCAAAAACTGAAAAAAAAAAAAACTACTAGAAACTACTAGAAAAAAACTTAGGGAAAATACATTAGAATATGGGAAGAAGCAAGAAATTTTTGGACAAGATTCCAAAAGGGTAGAAAACAGATGCAATAGTAGACAAATGGGATGACATCAATTGAAAACTTCTGCACAGCAAAGAGAACAATCATCAGAACTGTGAGACATCCCACAGAATGGAAGAAATTATTTGCTATCTATATATCTGAAAGTGCGCTAATTAATGAAGACGAACTACCCTGATAAATGTAGCCAATAGTCTCTGTCTCTTAATTTGATTCAAATTAATTATAAAAATTAAAGATAGATCATTTAACACAGATATGTGTTATCTTTGTTTGGTTTTTAACTTCAGGGAACTATGCAAAGTTTCACTGAAGCTTTGAATTTCATTCTTAAGAAAATTTTGGGATTGTCTCTGTTTCTGTGTATGTTGATTAAACACTGAAGCATGCTATAGACCCAAAGCCATCCATGTCAGAACCCTAGCTGCTCCAATCATTTCAGGGCAAATGCTTTAGAAATATTAATAAAACTATCCTAATTTTGACAAAGAGAAAACATCTGTATTTCACACAAGAATAAAGAATAATTTCTCACAGAGAAAATTAAAGTATTTTACTTTACTTTTTTTGTTATTAGCAGCTTTGTTAGGAAGAATATATGATTTGCAATAATACACTGCAAGATCTTAGTGGCAGACAGAAATTCCTAAAATAACTTTTACTGTATGTCACTCGAGGTATATATAACACCTTATACACAAGGTGTTTGGGCTTCGGCCAAACATATCAAATTAGAGTTTAAGAACTGACAGTTTTGATTCAATATTAGCTTAACTTAAACTTATAGTGCATTGTGTTACTTTATGAGGTTTAGTGCTAGACTCACTCTTTACACAATTATGTTAGATCACTATTATTTCTCGGAAGGATTAACTCAGATACATTAGCAAAGTGTCGTGATCTGATGTGCTTTTTGGAAAATGTAGTTATGTCATGTGGTGTCTTCTTTAATCACATATAAAAGAAAAATAAAATGAGAATGAAAACTGAGATGCTTCCAAAGCCTTACAAATATAAAATGATACAATTAAATTTTCAAAGATATTAGACTATGTAAATTCAAGTTACATTAAAATGGTAGAAATGAATGGATCCCTTTATTTTATATGAGGTAGCAAAAAAATATATAACTAAATATGAAGAAAATGTAATCTCAGACAGGACACGGCCTTATAAAGCCTAGTCCCTGGGGCCGGTGAGATGGCTCAGCGGTGTAAGCGCCTGCCTGGCAAGCACGAGGGCCCGAGTTCGACTCCTGGAGCCCACATACAAAAAAGGGGCCGGTGATATCGCTCAGCGGCACAGGCACCTGCTGGTACGCGAGGTCCTCAGGTCGACTCCCGGTACCCACAAAAAAAGCAAAAAAAAAAAGCATAGTCCCATCAGTTACATCAACCAGGAAGCAGCAAACTGCAGTACAATTTTTCTGACATTATTTTCACCCCACTGATTCTGAACTCATAAAACTGCCCACTTTCCCCATTGAATTGTCTACAGTTATTCTCCTAGATTTCTTCAGTCTTAAAATTATGTTAATTAAAATAATTCTCCAAAGAAAATTCAGCTATATAATCAAAATATTGCTATATTTTAAGTATATTTCCTTTCTAAATATGATTTAATATTGTGAGTAATATACTTTTAGTGATATAATTATAAGAATATTCACTGTACATTTTATGAAACTGTTAAAAACTACATCACAGGACAAATATGTTTTTGTGTGTTTATATAAAAATTCTCTTTGCAATATTACACACATCTTAAGAATACAAACATTTGTTTTATGAAGATGATTTTAGCCAAATTGTTAAAATGTGTTTTTGAAAGTTTTAGTAGAGTTAAGTCATGCAGCAAATTTGATCCTTCCCAAATACATAGCTCAATCAACAACTTGTGAGTTGAATATATTAAGGACAAATTACAACAGATCTTGCAACATAAAACAGCCTTCCTACTTAGAAATCTGCAGGAACATTGGGACTATCAAAGAAACACATTAGCTGGGGATGTGGCTCAGTGGTAGACTTCTTGCCTTGCATGCTACAAGGCCCTGGGTTCAATCCCCATCACCACAAAAAAAAAAAAAAAAAAAAAAAAGTAACATGTTTTTCCAAGACTTGGAAAACAGAACAATTAGTATTGAATATCTATAAAACTAAACTAGCAAAAATGTGAAAAAAATTAAAATATATATTGTTTAATATAAATCAAGTGGAAATCATAGGTCATTTTTAAGTAAGAGAGAAAAATCAAGTATTGGATAGAGCTCAGCTGGAAAGTGAGAGAAATAAATGTAGTGCATTCAGACTGCAAAGGACAAGGTATCCATAGCTGGAGAGGAGAGGGAAGAGAATAGACGACAGCATAAACATTTATTAAGTATGAATAATTTGCAGATTCTTATGTACTATTGAATGTTAGCTAGTCTATTTTTGATAAGCTTCATAAAATAGGAACTTTTTAAGCTTGGTTTAATAGATAAGGGAGGGCCGGTGAGATGGCTCAGCGGCTTAAGCGCCTGCCCCGCAAGCGCGAGGGCCCGAGTTCGACTCCCGGAACCCACATACGAAAAAGGGGCCGGTGATATCGCTCAGCGGCACGGGCGCCTGCTGGTGCGCGAGGTCCTGAGGTCAACCCCCCCGTACCTACAAAAAAAAAAATAGATAAGGGAATGAAGTTCAAAAAGATTAAGTAATTTCCCCCAAATTATTAAGTACTACCAAAACACAGGTATCTCTGACTCCAATGGTGTGATGTTTCTGATTGATTTACCTGCCTTCTTAAAATCTCAGAACAATATTTCCTTTATTTGACCTGTTAAGCAGAGGAAATGTGATTAAGTCCAGATGTATAATTTTTTTATTATTAGAAAATGGCTATCAGTTTGACTGTTTCCTAAGCTATTACATAAAGGAGAATTAGAACAGCACTGAGAACTTCAGAGAATTTTCCCCACCTTGGTTATTTCTTTCTTTCCCTTCCTCTCTTCCTCTATCCTTCCTCAAAGCCCTCCCTATATCATTTATCTTTTCCCTCCCTCTCTTTTTCCCCCTTCTTTCCTTTTTCCTTTTTTTTTTTTTTTTAGGCTTTGAAATAATGTGTCCTAGTAATGTCTTCAAATGGATTTTTATGAATAAATTTAGTCTATTATTTTAAATTAAATACACCCTCTAATTGTGAACATTTTCACTTAATGTTGGTATATAATACTTCATACGAACTCTAAAGCAAGCAAGCCAATCTGCATGTGTTCACTTCCAAACCTGGAAGTCTGGCCTGGGAAAATAGCAACACAGTACGAACTACTCTGGGGTTGAGTTTGAGAGAACAGATATAGGACATGGCATGGGAAGTCTGGCCCTGTACCAGTAGCTTTTCTTCACCACTTCTAAAGTATAAATCTTATATATAGTAAGATATATACACATACGCACATATGCATATATATGTATGTATCAAGAAACTCAGTTAAAATTTTGCTGCTTTACTAAAAGGAAATTCTAGTTGTTACAAACTAGCCATGCTTACGACCTGCTGGAGGGAGACTCCTCACTGGCTCAGTTGGTGGAACACATGCTTATGATGCTCATCTTGGCTAAGGCTACATCCAAGATGGACATTAAGTCTCTTCTGAGCCTGATAGGATGCCCCATTGTTTGCATATGTCTGCTTTCCTAGTCACGAGTTGGCAGAAAAGACCTTTTTCACAGCTAGGACAATCGAAGAATGAGGCAGAAATTTTCAGGAAAACATCAAAACCAAAGACAACTCCATGTGAACCCCACCCTCCTAGAGCCAACATGACCAAGATAAAGCTTATTAGAGGAAGATAGGGAACCAGTAGGAGGGAAGCACAAACTCCAGAATTTATAAACATGTGACCCTGCCAGGAGTGAATTATTAGTTCAGTCTCGAAAACTGGACAAGATTCAAATTGGACAATGGTAGGAAATTGGAATTAGGTCTTGTAAAATGGACTAAAACTTTTTAAGAAAACAACATGTGTATTTTCATGTGTTTCTTTATTTTACAATGCAGACATTTAAATGAAAATCTAATTCGTGGTTACCTTATCCTTTAGAGTGGAGAGCAGTGTTGTGAAAGGAAAAATGAAGACTTTCTCCTCTACCTGTTATAGCAGCCAATTACTTTTTTCCATTATTCTCTATTGACTAATTCACTTGTAGTTAACTATTCAGATAGTCAAGCTTTCAACAGACATGTTTAATTTTAAAGGATTGTATGAAAATCTTTAAAGAGGTTTTACACACTGTGTATTATTTGCCACGATTTTGCATGCCACAGTGGGCATTTATGATTTTTCCCAAGCTATCTTTATGATATTAAAGGCATTAGCTTACACAGGGCAAAGTGTTGTTTCCAAAATAATGGCAGTCAGTAGAGATTTCCAAGTGTGCAGATCAATTTTCTGTTGCTTTTACATGTCTTTATTCTTTCAAGCCATATCTTTCACATTCAATATACCTGCATTTTTAGTCCTGTCTTTTTCTCTGATTTCCTAACGTATGAAATACTACCATCACAATTGTGTTAAGAAGGCTGACAGAAAAATACTGAGTGCCTCATTGCTCTCAGATAATTACATGGTCGTTGGTAGTTCAAATTGCCAATTAAAGAAGACCCTAGAACAATACAGTGCTTAAAAGCACACACTTTGTAAAGAAAGCTCCAAGTGGAAGTCTCAGCTCTATCATTTGTAGCCACACAATTCTAAAAACTTTATTGAGCTTCTTGAGATTTGACCTGCCCTGTATAAAAGTGAGATGAAACAGCTGTTAAGGATGAGAATGGTGGGAATCTTAAACAAAATTATGTACATAGAGTCCATAGTACAATGCCTGAAATATTAAGACCCTGGAAACAACTCTATTAGTAGAAGTGGTGGTATGCAGTGAAGGTGTATGACTTTTAAAATATACTTTATTATGAAAGTTTAATCTAATCATAAGTATTACAGTCTGATTATTTCACTAACAACAAAATCCATCCTAAGAGAATTGCCTTATAATTGCTTTTCATTCTTAGTATTTAAGTAATTAAATCAATGTAGAAATATCCATGAAAAATGTTCTTAATACTGACTTTCAGCATATTCCAATAGTTATAGAGCAATCTCATACTTAATTTATTTGAAGCTGTTTTATTACTCCAAATAAAGGTAAATATTTTTCCTTAACTATTTAAATGTAGTATATTTAAATATAAACAACTGAAAGGTGTATCTGTTAGCAATGACCAAACCGTGAAATACTGAATATATCACATGTATTTATTTATGCAAATGCAATACAATATATTGTTCTAGCATTTGGAAACTCAAAAGAAAACAAAAATGGTGGGCACAATTTCTTCATGGAGTTTACAGTTTAATGAATAAAGATATTTTTAAAAATGGACAGATAATAAATAATCCCAAATCGTTACAAATTTTGTGAGAACAAAGATAGCCTAAGTGTTTTAAAGTGGAACATTGTTATGGTTTACGTAAAAAAAAAAAATTTTTTTTCCGCGGAAGCCTCATGTGTTCAGAGGAGGGGTTTCAGAAGGTGATAGGAGAGTGGGTGTGCTATGTTCATCACTGGGTTATCTGTGAATCCACACCTGAGTGTGCTGTTAGGAGTTGGGTTCTGGACAGAAGAGGCAGGTCACTAAAGGCATGACCTAGAAGAGTATATCCCTCTCTTTCTCTATTTCCTGGATGTCATAATGTGAGCAGCTTTCCTCTGCTATGCCTCTTTGTCATACTTTTTCTTTTTTGTTCTTGGAACTCGCCAACTGTGGACTATACAATGAGCCAAAATAAATCTCTCCTTTAGATGTTGAGTATTCTGTCCCAGCAATGAGAAAGCAGCTAAGATAAGCATAATATGAACGATGCAATCAGAGCTGACTTTCAGAAAGAGGCAAACTGTTAGCTGATAGCTGAACAAAAGGTAAAGCTGATACCTGAACTGTAAGCTGATATCCGAGCAAAGGAGAGTAGGGGAGAAATAGTGTAGACAGAGGAAACAATGTGTGCAAAGAGCTCGGCCAGTCAAAAGAACTGAAAGAAGCATTTGGGCAGCTGAAGGTGAAGCTTAAAAAGAAGGAAAGAGCTTATCATTTTGGGCCATAGAATGAGTGCCTTGAAGAGACATTGGAGAAGCTTAGGAAGCGTATCAACTTGGTCTGGTAATCAAGCTCTTACTGCTCTAGCTACTGAAGGAACTAAACAGAGAATTGATTACAGAGACTCAGATTACGGTGAGTCTGAAAATAGTAAGACTAGTTGATAGCCTGTAGTATTTTCTCACCCAAGTAAAAGGTCAGAGTTACTTGCTTACATTTGAAATATGTTTCAGGGGAGAATTCATAAAACCTTATCTCTAATAATTGTGCAAATAAAACAAGATCACAAATAAAATTTGGCAAAAATACGGGTCAAGAGGAAATGCTGATGAAAGGTAATTTGACACCAAAACAAAGGATAATTGATATTGTTTAGTGGAATTGTACACCTTATACAATTTCGTTCAGGAATTCCTTTTATGTTTCCAGAGGAAAATCTTACATATGAGTATCAAAATATATATGATCTTTTCAGCAGTATTGATGTAGTATGAGAAGTAAATGTCTAAAGTAAAATTAAATAAGCATCAAAATTTCAATGAACAGGATATATGAATATACCTTCAATGTATGAATGTAATAGAGAATTATTCAGCTGTGAAAAATGCTAGTTATCAAAACTCATTAATATGAATCAATTGCATAGATATGGTATTATAATTAATGAGAAAAATCACAGAATATTATAGCCAGGGGCCATTAATATAAAGAACCATTCTCAAAATGTATTCTAGCTATATCAAAAGTATTTTTATTATACTACCAAGATAAGAGGTGATGTCAGAGAGATTAAAAGAGGGGAAGGGATTAGACCCTGATATTGAAGGTGTCACCAAGAGAGCATGAGAAGAAATATTTGCAGCCACTAAATGTAAATGTTGGCGCCCCAGCAAGGAAGCAAGGACCTTAGCCCTATAAACACAAGAACCAACTTTGGTCATCAGCTTGGATGAACTTGGCAGCAGATTCTCCCTGAGAATTTACAGTAAGGATTGCAGTCTGCTGGCAGTCCGAAGGTGGTCTTGGAAAAACCTAAGCAGAAGACCCAGTCCAGCCTACTCATATTTCTGGACAACAATCTGTGAGGAAATGAAGTTTTGTTATTTTAAGTTGCTATGTTTGTGTGAAATTGTTACTGCTGCAATTGAAAACAGTTGCTTACATTTAATTGTTAATATTATTCTGTCCTCTACATTTTATTGATATGCCCTGATCAAAGCTATGATCCTGAAAGTCTTCAATGATTTACAGAGACAAACTAAAATGTGCGATTTGATGAGCACCTTACTTCTCTATCTAAATTGGTGCTTTGAGAGAATATTCGCTCTGAGGAATGTAGTCCAAAGACAGACCACAATTTCCAAGTCTTGCTTCCTAGCCAAAACCAAGGCTAAGTTTTCCCAGTATCCAGGATTGAGATCCAATCATTTTTGTGAAGCAGGAGGAAAATACAGCTATGAGAACTGGGATTATGACTTCCATATGTCAGCCCTGGGGTTACCAAAACAGTGAGGAAGCCTAGCCATACCCAAGGTGCTTATCCAAAGATCCTCTGAGGAAGCTATAAAACCAGGCAGCTATACGAAATAAACCTCTTCTGTGGAAATTCCTATATACTTTGAAAAATGTATGTAAGTTTTTGGACTTTGAAATGCCACTTTTTATTTTGAAGAATGAATACAGAATTGCTAGAATTAACATACTTAGACACATTTTGCACACAATTAGTTTTTAATGAGACCAGGAATGAAGGTGGTTCTATTTTGTTTGGGGTTGGGGAGTGCGTCTGGCTCTGTAGTACCAACTCATCACTAGAATTTCCATGATTCTTTTGTTAATTCTAAGTGGCAACATTTCTAATTATTTCGATGCAAAAACTGTAATATGTATACTAGCCTTTTCTCTGGCTCCACTTAGTACATAATGTTGCCTCTAAGCCTTTTTAAAGTTTTTAAACCTGTCACAAAGATGATGCACTGTATTTCTTATACGGGACCTCAAATTATTTTGAAAAAAGGACAGAAGAAGTGGAACTAAATGATATATATTAGTATGTAACAGGGCCCTGGGTTCAATTCTTAGCACCATACACACACACACACACACAAACACACTGTTTGCTTTGGCCGCTTATGTACTATAATGGGATAGAATAAAGTGTTCTGTACTTTACGCATTTATCAAAATTCAGCAAACATACTCATGATTTGTATTCATTTTATGTATATCTTACAGCAGAAAGGAAAATAGCAAAAATGGCATGTGGGAGCAATGAGAGGGACATTCACTAATGTCTATAATTCACATGGATACACACCAAAGATAAAATGGGTGAACAGGGGAACACATAAATGAAAGAATACATAACAACACAGATATATTAAAATGTTAATGCAACAAGCAAGACTTGGAATTTTAAGTGTATTCATGGTAATATCCAATGTTACTTTATGCTTGGTGATTTTATCATATATTTATTACGCATATAATCACATGTGTGTATATATACATATGTGTATGGACATGTGTATATAAAATTGCATATGATAGGATAAGCATTTCAAAAAATTGAATCTCAGCTTTGTGAATCTTTAACTTTGTAAAATTGACCAAATGACCTTTTCTCTCATGTGAGTACGTTTATTCATGTGTGAACAGGAGAGCTAAAAATTGTTAAGTATAGATAAGATGATGTTCGTGATGTAATGAACCTGTAGTGAATAAGAGAAGAGGATGTGAACTTCCACTGAGTGAGATAAGAATTGATGTTCCTGGAGAAATCTAAAACTCTTAGAGGTTAACATCATAAATTAGAAAAAAAATGAAAAATCATGAAGACAAAAATTGTGTTTCATGTGACCTCAACTCCAAATAATATAAACAAATCTTTTATAAATAAAGAGGGGAAAAAGGGATGAAGGAAGGGGAGGGAAATGGGAAAAAAAGAAGGAGCAAGACATGCCAGGTACAGGTGCAAATTCCCCACAATGAATGTGATCGCTATGTATATCTAAAATACACCAATAAAAAAAATTCTGCCTCAACAATTTGTAAGGAGAACCTATCCTCAGAAAGGGTTGGAAATTGATTTTAACAATAAATGAATTATTGTACCTGGGCTACCCCTTTTCAGCAAATTAACTTAATAGGTCCTAGAATGTTAGAACCTTGATTTACTTGGAAGAAACTAATGGAAATTCCTACTAGAGAGATGAAGCCAAAAGTCAAATTTCAAATGATTCCCAGTGACAAAATCTAGCAAAACAGACAGGAAGTGTCATGCTCCCAAGTAAAAGATATATGTCACGTCCACAGAATTAAGAACATTGCAGCTGGGCTACATGACTTAAGAAGTTGAAGTTGTCAGATGTGAAAAAAATGTATATTTCTGAAAAAACAAAAGTGATTTGAGAATACAAGGAGAGAACATGAAACAATAAAAAAGGCAGGGAAATGTGCTAAAATTATGTAATTACTGATTTTTAAAATGTCAATGAATGGATTGAATAATAAAGAGGTGAGGCACACCTGAAGATATTAAATCAATAAACTAAAAGACATATACAGGCCAGTGGCGTAAATAAAGCACAGAGACAAAATACAAAGGTGAACTGAAAAGACATGGTGAGCAGAATCAGAAAGCAAGAAATCTAATTGGAATTCACATGGTGAGAAGAGAGAATAGAAAAAATATATAAATACTGTTGGAGAGTTTTCCAAAATTAATGGGAAAATCAAAAATATTAAAATTAATAAGGACAAAAGAGTTCAATTAGAATAAAAATAAGTATATATTTATTTCTAAATAAGTGAAACTGCAGGAAACAAATAAAATCTATATTTTTAAAGGTAAAAGGTAAATGTCTCGGGCCGGTGAGATGGCTCAGTGGCGTAAGCGCCTGCCTTGCAAGCGCGAGGGCCCGAGTTCGACTCCCGGATCCCACATACGAAAAAGGGGCCGGTGATATCGCTCAGCGGCACGAGCGCCTGTTGGCGCGCGAGGTCCTGAGGTCGACCCCCCGGTACCCACAAAAAAAAAAAAAAGGTAAATGTCTCAAAAATTGCCCATTAGATTGGACTGCAAAGAGCTCAATGGCCAAAATGGAAATAAGAATCATCAGAAAAATACTTGAAAGTTTTGAGAAAAACATTTTCATTAACCAAGAATAAAGTATTCGAAGAATTATTCAAGAATGAGTGTCTAATGATGTTCAAAACTATTTTTACTTTAGTTCTGATATTTAGGTTCAGTATGAAAATTCAGAAAAAATCATATATATATTTTAGCAATTGTAAAATGGAGTTTAAATGAAGATTTTTTAATTTTAACTACTTTTTACTTTTTGCTTTGAATTTAAAAACTTCAAAACAAAAGATTAAACACTGATCCACCACAATTGAGAGATCTACAAGTTTCATTCAAATTTCATCAGTTACAATATTGATCCCTTATTTTTGGTCCAGGATACAATCTGGAATCACATATTTCCTTCAGTTATATTATTTTCTTAATCTACTCCAATCTAGAATAATTCCTCCATTATCATTTGTTCTTATGACTCTTTTGTCTTAATCAAAGGATAAATTGATTCAGTTGAGAAACTGAATAATATTATGCTGCTTGAAGTCATGCTCTGAGAGGGATATAGAATCACTTCGTGGTACTCTTGCTGAAAGTTCTTAATTCATTAAATTATCAAGATATATCAGACAAATCCAAATTAATACTCACACTACAAAATAACTGAAAGGTTCTTTTCAAATTATCAAGTGAAAATATCACAGTAGCATGCCTGAGAGATAAGATGAAATGATGAGCAAAGAAATTGATCCACAGGTAAGTACACGTAAATTAACTGTGAGATAGCGAGAAGCTGCATGGCATAAAGAAGAATACATTTGAAGCAACGTAAGTTTAGAATGTTGTTCTGAAGGAAGGTGGAAATATTGATTTACTTTAATTTACATATGAAAGCAATTAAGATTCAGTAACCACTTAAAATGGGGCTGTTACCATCTACATGTTGTGTCTCCTCAAAATTCATATGTTGAATTTCTAGCCTAGAAAGCTATAATATTAGGAAGCAGGGCCATTTAAGAGGTAACTAGAAAAGGATAGCAGAGTCCTTGTGGTTGGAATTAATGCTTTTCAAAAGAGTCACCAAGGACATCCTTTGCCTTTCTGTCAGGTGAAGGCATAGCTATAACCTGTGAATCAAGATTTGGGCAAGAGAGGGAGAAAAAAGACAGGGGCAGAGAGAAGAGGGAGAGAGACACTCAAAATTTAGCAACATACATGCTTATTGCAGCATAGTTACAAGAACAAAATATGCATTAAAAGAGTAAATATTAAATCAATTAAGGAAGAGCATGTTGACGTCACTTTTATTGTTATCTTAAGCTAAGTACAGAACTTATGGATGTTCACCCTAAATTCTTGCTACATTTTAGAATGCTACAATACTACAATATCTCAAACCTTTAAAAAACACAAGATATTGGTGCAAGATGAAAGGAGCAAAATTTTGAATTTGATCCATGTTTCCTGTTTACATCTTATATGAACCCACAAAAAATCACCTACCTTATTTATTTTTCTTCCCACTGATACACTTTATAATACACCTTCTTTCTACTCATAGCTTGAAAAAATATATTTGAGTTATTTTTAAGTAAAAGAAATAATAAAAATATTCATTGTCTTATAATCATGTTGTAATTTTAATTGCAATAATCTAGTTATTATTATCTGAGTATATAATTTAAATAGTCTGATACCTTTGAAAATGAGATTTTAAAACAAATTAGTGGGCTGGGGATATAGCTAAAGCGCCTGCCTGGCAAGTGCAAGGTATCTCAGTTTGATTCCTGGTACCAAAAAAAAAAAAAAAAAAAAAAAAGAAAGAAACACAAAAAATAAAACAAATTAGTTTTAGGAACCTCCACATGTAACATTCTAAAGTTGATAAATGATCAGAATTAAATACCCAGAAAGACAAGAATGATATTTTTTGGTTTATGCAACACAATAGTTCTTAATAATTCTGAGTAAGTTTAAACAAGAAAAAATAGCAACTTACTGTGCACAGCTTAAAATGTTCATTTCAACATCATTTTTATGGATTACACATTATTTCATGTTAGAAATGAATAAAAAATGTGGGATTGCATTGGCCAAGTGTCTCCAAGAAGATATATTTACTACTGAATGATATATAAGATGAACGTATTTTAAGAGAACTACTTATCAGTGATGCCAGGAATTCTGGGACTATTAAAACATTAGGTAAAACACTTTTGTATCAAAACATTAACAACTAAAAACTTAACTAGATTTTCAATCACGTTGAGAATTAAGGACTAGGAGTACAGAAAGTAATCTTTCTGACCCATTCATTAGAGAAAAAAAAAATGTTCTCCTGAATAGATTCTTGGGCCTAACTATAAAACTCAAAGGCAATATGATTTCTTGGAACAGTTCATCCAGGAAACATCCTAATAAAGCTCTACTTTGCAAAATTTTACCAAAGCTGATGGTCTCTGGTTCTATTCACAAATATGTAATAATCACAAACTACGAAAACAAAAAATTAGGAATCGTAGACAAAGTGCTTAAAAGTAAGAGCTCTGGAATGAGTTTGTCTGAGTCCAAATCCTGTCTCCACCACTTCCTGTCTGTATGGCAAAAATAACAGTAAAAATGCTCATGTGTATTTCTGCAGAACTGAATGAGTGAATGCACACAGTGTGCTTAAGCAAGGTTTCGCACATAGCAGCTCTTCATCCTCTCAGAAATGGTTATTTGCTACAAGTATGGGGGTGAGATATTATGGAAGGAATGAATACGTTTGCAATTAAAGGCACTTAAAAGCCAGAATTCTCCATTATTTGTTTATATGAACTAAGCGTGCCTTCTCAGGCCGCTGAAGCACAGAGGGTAGTGGTTGTGAAATTCAGCAGGTGTTGTCTCTGTAGTGTAAGATTACAGTTCCTTGGACTCGGAATACTTTAATACAATTTATAAACAGCCTATTATTTCTTTTTGTCTCTATTTATGTTTCTATATCAAATAGTGTTTTGCAGAATTTTTCTAGGATCTGGCTCAGATCTCTGTTTTTTTTTTCTTTAGATTCAGTAAACTTTTTTTCTGTTGAATAACCTACTTTTCTCTTCTCCTAATTTCAAAGTTCTTTAGCTAACATCTAAATGCTTATATCATTATTTGAAAGTATAGCTTATTAATAACATTTATGTCCATGAATTATGTTTTTGCCATGAAAGATGCTAATGGAAATGAAACACTCTGATACACAGAAGGAAGATGCCAAATGTAATGTTATCCAATAATTCCCACCCAAATTCCTAGAATTTTTGCAATCATCATCAGTTTCAGAATCATGGGCTTTAAAGGTCAAAAGGAGCACAGCAGTCATCCAATCCTCATTTTTATATAAACATTTCAAGGTCTACATTAGTTATGTAATTAATCAAGCTGATAATGTAATACAAATCCACCTACTGAATTCTGAGTCACTCCTACTAAAAAACACCTTAATTTAATTACAGGAGTAAAATATAGAAAGGAATTTACTAAATAGAAAACAATTTAATTAATATAGAATATATAATATATGTTCTTTTAATAAAAATCTAATTTTCTTTTTCCCTAACTGAAATGTTAATATTTCTACTTAAAATTATTAACTTTCAAGTATTTCATCTCTTTAGTATTTTATAGGACTTATACTTGTTTTAAATTTTACAGATCTATAGTCTACACATCTAGAACCTATAAGATGCTTGCCTTTATTGATTCAATGGACAATATCTTCCATAGATATTCAGAGCATTAAAAGTTACTTCAAAATGCTTCTTGTATTTTAATAGAATTTCAAAATTAATCTTTTGCCATTAATATCCTAGTGTGTACTCAGTATTTTAGAAAATTTCTGCTATTTATACAAATATATTACTTCTGTCTGCATAATATGTTGACTCTCATGTCATGTTGGTTTGGAACAAACATGTAGACAAGATAAGCAGCTTTAATCATGTGTTAAATGCAAAGGTGAAAGAAGGTTTACAGGCATATTTTCTAGAAGAGAAAAATAGGAAGGGAAAAATTTTCAAAGAGATACAGTGTTCTCAACTCCTAATGAGCAACTTACCATTGACATGAATTTTCCTTTAGATAATTAGAAAATCATCAATACGGTCCAAGATTTCCGTATCTCCTTTGGAATGTTCGTAGTTCACTGCTAGAGCATTGGAAATATTTCATCATTTATTTCCTCCAAAAAGATTTGAAGTACTAGACTACTTGAAAATGTATAAGTAGTCACAAGTAATGTCTTGAATGAAATCTCCTTTTACATTTCAGCACTATTCAAAGTCTCAACATGCCTATCATTTTGTTTCTAAAATTCAATACAACTTTAAATATTTATTTGTTCAATTTAATAAATTCTGATTATATATTATACATACTCTATAACCCCCCTTTTTTTTTCTTTATGTGGGTACCGGGAACCGAACTCAGGACCTCGCGCTTTCCAGGCAGGAGCTTATGATGCTGAGCTATATCACCAGCCCTCCTTTTTAAAAATTATATTCTAAAGTTTAGATTTCAAGCATCTTTAGACTCTATTTATTCAAATTTTTATATGGAATCAGATTAAAACTCTGATTTGCAAGCCACACGAAACTTAATGGAATTGACATATTTATGTCACACAAAGAAATAACAAATTATCATCTTTATCAAAATTCTTTGCCTGTTCACTTTAAGAACTTGAGAGAATGTTTATATCTGTGTTTTAGAAACTAGATCAATGTAAATAGGTTTCAGTCTCCCATCACAACCATTCTAGTCACACTCTAAGCAGTAAATTCTCTTGGACACATAGCTAGATCTTGGAAACAACCTAAATGCCCATCAAACAAGGAATGGATAAAAAATATGTGGTCTTTTTATACAATGAAGTACTACTCAGCCATAAAGAAGTATAAACTGGTGACTTTTATAGGTAAATGGATGCACCTTGAGACCATACTCATAAGTGAAATAAATCAGACCAACATGTGTAAACGTCATACTGTCTCCCTAGTGTGAGAAGCTGAAAGAGTAAATAAGATCCAAAATGTACAATAGATACTGTAAAATGGAAAGAAACTGTTCAAAAGGAAAGAGAAACTGGGTTGGGGGAATGGAGAAAAGAAGGAAGGGAAATATATATATATATATATATATATATATATATATATATATGATACTTAAAATAGTTATACTACTAATTTCTCTTAGTTCATTGAAAAGAAAAGTGTGTGCTAATAATGTTTGGACAATTTAATGCTGATATCTTGTACTCTGAGTAACTAATTTAAAGAAAACAATACACGACATATTAACCATTGTTACCCTCCTATTATCTTGTTTTGTAATTTTGTTCTATTTTTTTCTCTTTAAAATTAAAAAAAAAATGCATTGGGGCTACTCACCAACTTCTCTGTATAAAGGTAACCTTCACTGACTTAGCTATTTTCTTCCCAGATTTCTTTGATTACTGTGGTTTCTGCAATTCTTACATTGTCTGTTTGGCTTAATAACCTTTTGACACTTTTCACTTTTTATTGTCATAATCCTTTGAGCTTTCCATTTTCAGTAATACAATAATTATTGCCACTGTATAAATTGTATGCTTTAGAATAATGAGGATACTAAGCAACTCAATTTCCTTTTTTTAATATATGGCTCATATTTGGCAGACCTGTAACCAAAAAGTACCCTTCACTTAGAAATAAAATAAGTGATATATTATCAGTAGCCAGCACAAAAAATATCAGCTCAAATTGTAGCAAGTCAATATTATGGTGCACTGGACCAAAAGAAAAACAAGATCATACAAGATTCTAGCCACATTCTAAAATATGGACCTATATCATCTGTCAATGAGAATGTCTTGTTTTGCAAACCAGTCTTGGGCAGTATATGACAAAAATAATACTTTTTATTATTATTTTAAAGGGAAAAAAATGAAAATAAAACAGACTTTCAAAATAAGATAATAGGAGAGTAACAATAATTAATACATTGTATATTGTTATCTTCATAGTAGTTACTCAGAGTACAAGACATAGGCATGAAATGTCCAAACAATAGTAGCACAAACCTTTCTTTTCAATGAACTAAGAGAAACTAGCAGTATAACTATCTTAACTATCTTGTGTGTATGTATATATATATATATATATATATATATATATATATATTTCCTTTTCCCTCCCTTCCTTTCCCCTTCCCCTCCATCACAGTTTCTCTTGTCTTCTGAACAGTTTCTTTCCAATTCACAATATCTATAGCACATTTTGGATCTTATTTACTCATTCAGCTTCTCAGACTAGGGAGGCAATATGATGTTTACACATGTGCATCTGATTTATTTCACTTATGAGTATGGTCTCGAGGTGCATCCATTTACTTATGAAAGTCTCAAGTTTATGCTAATTTATGGCTGAGTAGTACTCCATTGTATAAAAAGATCACATCATTTTTTTATCCATTTCTGAGTTGATGGGCATTTGGGTTGTTTCCAAGATCTAGCTATTACAAATTCTGCTGCTATAAACATGGGTGCACATATATCGCTGTGGTATGAGGTTTTTAATTCTTCTGGGAAGACACCCAGGAGGGGAATAGCTGGGTGGAATGGGACCTCTAATCTGAGCTTTTTGAGGAATCTCCACACTGATTTCCACAGTGGTCTCACCAGTCTACATTTCCACCAAAAGTGAAGAAGGGTTCCTTTTTCCCCACAGCCTCTCCAGCATTTGTTATTGTTGATTATTGGTGATAGTCATTCTTTAACTATAGCCAGTTGTCCCTCAGACAAAGGACTTATATCTAGAATATATAAAGAATTGAAAAAATCAGGTATCTCCGAATTTAAAGACCCAATCCAAAAATGGGCATCTGAGATGAATGCACACTTCTCAGATGAAGAACTACAAATGGCAAATAAATGTATGAAAAAATGTTCAACATTATTTGTCATCTGAGAGACACAAATTAAAAATATTACTGTGTTGAGTAAGAATTTTGAGAAAACCTTACAAAGGAGTTATTTTTCAGACTTATGAGGCTTCCATCAATACTAATTTCACATTTAGTTCTATACTTCTGGGCACAGAAAGATCAATGCTCTTGCAAGACATTTCTCCTGGAATTTATGTGGTGTGCTTTCCTTCAAGAGTCAGTGTAGCATGAGAAAGAGTTCCAAGTTGGTGTGGTGGAAATTAGATGCTTCTGAGTTCCCAGTCTCTGTCACTTTTTAAACATATTGTCCTTGGAAAGTTATATAACCTTTCTAAAATTTTACTTCCTTAGCCACTAAATGGGCATGATAATACCTACTTTTTAGAGTTGGTGTGACATTTAGAGAGAAATGAAAGATACATAAAATTTAAATAATTGTAGAACTTCTATGATTATATTCCTGCCAGTTGAAAAATCATAGAAGTGTTAAAATACCATGACGGATAGTGATGAGGAGGAAATAACTTTAATGCAATACACATTTCAAAATGGTAGCTATTTCAGATCAAATATTGATAAGTCTTCTCAAAACAGAAGGATGGGGCGGTGAGATGGCTCAGCGGCGTAAGCGCCTGCCTGGCAAGCGCGAGGGCCCGAGTTCGACTCCCGGAACCCACATATGAAAAAAGGACTGGTGATATCGCTCAGCGGCAGGGGCGCCTGCTGGCGCGCGAGGTCCTGAGGTCGACCCCCGGTACCCACAAAAAAAAAAAAAGAAAAAAACAGAAGGATGTGCTAACGTCCTTTCCTATCTTAGGCCAATTCTGTCGCGTGTTGTTATCCCCTGCTATCCAACATTCACTAAACCAGTGTGAACCTCCTTTTATTTTCATCTTGCCCCAGTGTTTGGTGTTTCTAAAATTCTGAAAGACTTTTATCAAAATAAAGTAACTGTACAAATAGATATCACATGACCATTATTTTAGTTTGCCTTCCTTGAGTTGTATTGTGATGTGACTTATGTCTTCTCATTTCTCTTTCTAGCAAAGGAGAGGAATGGTTGTTAGTTGAGAAAATTCCTAACAGGTCATCCTTACACGTTTTGGTTTACATGATCTTACTAGCTTTCAACAGCTGATGTGGCATTTCCATAAATAGCAAAGAAATACGATCGTAGCTCACTTATTTCTTTTGACAGAAACTACAGGCAGCATTACACAGATCTCTTCCACCGTAATATTCATCATAGTTTACAAGCATTGATTATGAAAAAGCCTTTCTTCCCTTCTAACATGTTATGTCCCCACAATTCTCAGCATGTACACAAAATAATAACAGATACAGTAATAATTTCATAATAAAACTATAAAAGAATAAATGAATGAATGGAGCCCCAACAGTTGAAGGGTGGAAAAAAAGTCAGACATCAGCTGAATCTTCATGTTTTAAGGGTTTTCAAATGAAAGGAAGAATGATACGTCCTATGATCAGAAGAGAATCTCTGGAGGAAATGCGATCAAAACAGTTAAGAAGATAACACATATTGGACGCAGGTGTTGAGAGATGAATGTGCACTGAATAAATGACATGGAAGGGAAAAGATGTGAGAGATAAAGTCATGTAGCATGACGTAAAGTGGGACCGCAGGCAAGAGAGTATTCAGCAGCTCCAAAAAACCAGAATGCAAGAGACCCAAAGGAGGAAGAAAAGGGGACATAAAGCTGGTGTTGGACTAAAAAATGACAAAAGCACAGTCGCAAATCCAAAATAATTGCATAAGAGAAAAATCACAAAAAGATGTTTCAACCCAGAGAAAACAGTTTGTAAACAAACAAGAAAATGCCTTAAATTTCCAAGAAAACCAAAACAATGTCAGTTGAAAGAGCAAATTTTAAGTCATGCTTTTGTTTTTGTTTTTAGAAATTAAAAATATCCTTGATGCTGTGAGAGATTGACATTAATCATATTTCATAATTTTTAGAGAGCTGAGGATATTTTAAAAAATAGAAATAAAACTTTAGACATATGTCAGTGGGGAATTCAAGGAAGGGACAGAGAGGGGTGAATTGTAAAGTAAAATAATACTATTAGCAGGGTTCACGGTTGCTAAGAAAACTTGTAGTAACCATTAGAGCATCACTGCCACATTTGGGCTTCACTTATCAAAGTGTTATTAGAGTATTCGCAGAGTGAAGAGAAAGACCTTTTATGTTTTTGTCCATGATGGAATTACTATTAGACAAAAAATGATTTGACTTAGTGACACTTCAGGTGGGTCACTGGCATATTAGTCATCACAAAGAGCAAATTTTTCTGGAATTCAAAGAAGAAAACTTACAATAAACCTTGCCAGTTTTTTTTTTCACTATAAAAGCGAAAAATTTTTTGCTAGCTGCCGCTAGCCATAAATTTGTTACTTTTTCAAGTAGGGATAATGCTCCCTTTGGAAGGGAGACACTGTCAATTGTGATGTACCATTGCTGACTATAGAGATTTTTTCCTACGCCCCAGTTATTATGTGCACTCATGAAGCAGTATCAGGTCATGAGAGAGATTTGTAGCTCAAAGCCCTACTCATTCCTATGATGCTTCCTTGCTGCTGAGAAGCTATATCATATTTATGGTTAAAAAATTCTTTCTGTTTGGAGAACAAACACAAAAAAGTTCTTTCTGAACAAAAAAAATAAAAATAATTATTATCACAGTTCATCAGTTATTTTCTCTGTTAATAAATGAATCACTGCTATGCTTAGCAAACACATAAAAGCAAAAAAAAGACTTGAATTGTTCAGAACAAAGATTTGAGGACCTTTGACTAAGCTGAGCAAAACAATATAAGACAGTGAATTTGCTTTTAAATTGGGAGCATAGAACAAAAGCAAGACAAAAGCAAGAAAGCAACCATTCTTCTACATGCATTCATCACAAGCTTCCATTGTATAAGCAGTTAATGTGAATTCTTAGTGAAAAAACATCCATAAGGATGTCCCAAAACTCAGCAATGACTAATGAGCAAAGGGCTGTGTTACAGTGAGAGTGCTAACAGAGGCTGATTGTTTTTTCTCATTTTTAAGGCACTGCTGACACAGTGTTTTCATTACAGCATTTATGAGACACAAACAAAATTATTTTACTATGCAGATGAACTCTGGAGTGATGTCACAGAAAAATCATCTTGCAAAATTACACATAATTTAAAGAATCAAATTTAAAGAGTCAAAGACTGATAAATTTTTTAAAATTTGGAGTCAGAAATTTTAAAAGGTAGAAATAAACCAAGAAAGGAGAGACTTTTGCCCAGATAGCTCAGGGGCATAAGCACCTGCCTGGTAAGCGCATGGTCCCGAGTTCGACTTCCGGTACCCACATACGAAAAAAGGGCCGGTGATATCGCTCAGCGGCACGGGCGCTTGCTGGCACACGAGGTCCTGAGGTCGATCCCCGGTACCCACCAAAAAAAAAAAGAAAGGAGAGAATTGCTTTTTATTTCAGGATATGCAATACAAGTTACAAAATAGGAAAAGCATAGCTTGTAAGCCCAAATATCTATACCCAGTGGAAGAATGCCGTGTAGCTCAATTCTATAATGCATGTAGCAGTCACCTGAAGATGCTGCCATAATGCAGTTTTTAAATACAGATTTGAGGAAAGGTCTGACTGTTTGCATTTCTAACAAACTTCCAGGAAATACTAATTCTGCTTTTCTGCGGACCCCATTATATGCAAGAATTGTCTCGTCTACTGTGAACATTTTCCATGCCATGGAATTCATTACTTCAAGGGAAAACAATTTCCATTTGGGAGCAGTTTGAACTGTTTTTATCTTTACATTAAGACAAAATTTGCTTCTCAATAACTTCCATACACTAATCCTAGTTTAATCACAATTATGATGTCTAATTTCCTTTTTACATGAAAGATAAAACAAGAAACATATCACCCTAGAATTTTTTTCCTAGAAATCTATGCTCTCAAGGTCATAATTGTTTTTGGATCTCTCTGCTATCCTGTTTTCTCTAGTCTGGTGCTTCAGTTTGTAAAGTCCATCTAAAATTGATGCTGCAAGACATGAACAAGAGACTCCTAGTTAGTCTGGATATGTGGTGATTATTTTATAATTTTTTTTTATGGAAAAAAGGCAAAACAAAATTTCACAACAAAATAATAGGAGAATAACAATAGTTAATACATTACATGTTGTTATCTTTAAAGTAGTTACTCAGGGTACAAAATATGGGCATAAAAATTTCTCCAATTTATATTAGCACAAACCTTCCTTTTTAATGAACTAAGAGACACTAATGGTATAACTGACATGCATTTTTTCCCTTTTTCCTACTGTCTTTTCCCCTTTCACCCATCATAGTTTCTCTTGTCTTTTGAACAGTTTCTTCCCAATTCACAATATCTATTGCACATTTTGGAACCTACTCACTCTTTCAGTTTCTCACACCAGGGAGACAATACGAAGTTTACACATGTTGGTCTGATTTATTTCACTCATGAGTATGGTCTCAAGATGCATCCATTTCCCTATAAAAGTCTCAAGTTTATCCTTCTTTATGGCTGAGTAATACTCCATTGTATAAAAACACCACATTCTTTTTATGCATTCCTTTGTTGATGGGCATTTGGGTTGTTTCCAAGGTTTAGATATTATAAACTGTGCTGCTATAAACATGGGTGCACATGTTTTTAATTCTTTGGGGGAAAATACCCAGAAGGGGAATAGCTGGGTGGAATGGGACCTCTAATCCTAGTTTTTTGAGGAATTTCCACACTGGTTTCCACAGTGGTTGCACCAGTCTTCACTCCCACCAGAAGTGGAGCAACACTCCAGCATCTGTTATTGTTGATTTCTTGATGATAGCCATTAATTTTAGCCAGCTGTCCCTCAGACAAAGGACTTTTATCTAGAATATAAAAATAATTATTTTATAATCTTATGTTTCCATAATGCACATGAAATATTTCTAAATTTGCCTAGAACTCACTAATTTAGCCATGATCTTCCACAGTAATCAAAGCTGTCATTATACATGGTTAGTCATTCCCTACAAACAGCCCACACTTCAAAGTTGAATGAAAATAATTCAGTAAGTCACCTTCTCCCCTACCCCAGGTTTCTTTATATTTTGCACAATAAACTATCATGGAAATGTCCTCCCTGATTTTACCTGTAAGTTCACAACTTCTTTCACTTCTTTTAGCTTCATTATTTTCAGATTGTAGCCTCACACTTCCTAGAACTATTAAACTCCTCACTTTAATGTGCGCTCCCAACTCAGCCACTTATTGACATGTCCACCACTTATTTCTGTCATCCTGCAAGCCTGCCTCTCTTCAGGCCCTTGTATTCTGACCACGCTTGGAACTGAACACCACCTTATCTCTCTTAATGCACAAAAGACCTAATCTGCGCCTTTGCCGCTGTGCTCCTGCCTCTGATCTCTCCCTGCTATGTAGTCCGTCCTGCCCACCTGATTTCACTTTCCTCTCTACCCAGTTCGCACTTTCTTATTAGCAGGTTGTGAAGGTGTGTGCAAGGTATCTGCAATGCTCCTGCAGGGTTCCACACTTCTCCCAAATTCCAGCCCCGGAAATTCTCACTGTCTCTTCTTTGCGCTCTTTTCTGGATAAAAATGTATGCCTCAGGGTAAAACGTCTTTCAATTTGCTGATGTCATTAGAAAGGTAAGTAATTCAGACCTCACTGCTGATTCTGTATTTCTTTTCCTATAGCAACGCAGTTAATCCTGTTCAGCATATTGAAGTCCCCAACCTCCCGGGGAGTGTAAATTTTAACAGACCCACACATGGTCTCACCAACAGTTTCACTGAATTATCATGACTCCCAGGCACGGGATCTCTCAGATCCCCCCTCCTTTAAGATTCTCTTTGCATTTTATTGCTTCACTTCAACATTTATGGAAGAAGATTCTTTCATAAATACCAAAATTCTACTGTCTGCGTATTTCCAATTAACATCTTTCTGGCTAGATAAATGTTCTATCAATTATTTATTTTTACTTGTATTTTCAGTTTCATATATATATATATATATATATATTTTTTTTTTTTTTTTAACCCATGAAGATGCTTAAATTTCCATATCCTCTGATTGGATTTCTCTTAATCCCAGCTTTTCTATGGTTTCACCTATAAACTTGATGAAAATTATTAATAGCTTTCTAATTTCCATGACTGGGAATAATACCAGTTCTCATTTGATACTTACAAGCCCTTTTTAAATGCAACAGTTAAGCATGCACCTTTGTTCTTTGTGTCCAATTGGATTATAGTCACCCTAATAATGAGGTTCCACTTTCTTTCCTTGAATGATACTTATTAAATAGATTTTTATTCTTGTTGGTTGAATTAGATTGCTTTTAATAACATTTTATACCATAGGTATAAAAGCCTTAATGTGAAAAATATCCAAAAATAAAAAGTATAATTACAATTCTTCTGAAAGAAAAGTAGGAGGAAGAAAAAAGAAAGGGAGGAAGAAGTGAGGGAAGAAAGTGTGGAAGAAAGGGAAAAGGGAGAACAGAAGAAGGAAGAAGGAAAGAAGGCTGACAAGCCTAATTAAGAATTGACTATGAGGGCCGGTGAGACGGCTCAGCGGCTTAAGCGCCTGCCTTGCAAGCGCGAAGGCCCGAGTTCGACTCCCGGAACCCACATACGAAAAAGGGGCCGGTGATATCGCTCAGCGGCACGGGTGCCTGCTGGCGCGCGAGGTCCTGAGGTCGTCCCCCCGGTACCCACAAAAAAAAAAAAAAAAGAATTGACTATGAATTTTTTAAATTATTCACTGACAAGCTTCAAATCCAGATATCAGATGGATGGATTTTATGCATTTAGAAATGGGAAGTTGCCTAATATAAAACAAATTTATGTAAATGGAATACAACAGTTTGTTTTTCTTCCCTTACATAATTTCTGATCCAGCTTGTGTGAATGACGGAAAAACTAGACTAAATAGTTCTTTCGATGTGTGATGGGTTTTTTTCCAATGAGACACCAATAGAGTTAAGGAGTTTTTAGTTGCTGGATGGTGGTAATGGTATTGCTTTCTACTTCTCATCTTGAAATGTCCCTGTTATGAGGAGCAATGCTATGCTTCTTCATCTAGTACTTTTAATATAAAAAAAATAGCTGTTATGTTGTTCTTTTCTACCATTAATTTTTTGCTTAAATCACTTTCTATTATTCCCCCTTGCAGGTCTCACAAATCACAGATCTGTTGTTATTGTGTAGATATGGAGATTAGCTCTGTACTTCCACCACTTCCTAAAATATGTAGTGGTGAACAACAGATTCTTTGCATATTCTCCATGTATATTTGTGCATGCATATGCACATGTACATGTACACATGGTTGGGTGTATGTTGATAGAATACATTGCAATGAGTAGTCATTTCAGTGCTCATTGAAATAAAGAAATAGAGTTGTCCTACCTCCTGAAAAATGCTTAGCCTCCTGCTAAATTGATTTACCTAGATGTAAGCTTGGGAGAAATCTAATAAGCTAATTCGTAATATACAAACAATTTATTGGCCCTAACCAAATGTCAGAAGCAGCATCTCATAAATTTTGCTACATTCTGTTAATTATAAATGAGTCTTTAAGTACAGTCCACACTCATGAATGTGGTCAATTGCTTCTAAGGAGGAAGAATCAGAGTGAGCCACCTCGAAGCTGCCCATCATTCAAGCCATCCAGCTGCTCATCAGCTCTGTCACCCCAGACTCATGGAAGCCCTGTGTGCCTTTTCTTGTAAACTGTCTTTCTCAGACAACCAATTTAAAGTCATCTCTCCTGCAGAAGGGCAGTGTGCTAACCATTCTGACAGAGAAAGCACCCCGAGTCCCATCGCAGGGAGCCCTGTAAAATTCTGTGGACCATTGGGAATTTATCAAGGGAACTTGACAGATGAGTTAGGAGTTGCTACAGCATGTGGCTGTTTAAAGGCAGAAACCCAAAAAGATGTCTAGAGAGAAAAAATGTTGAACTCCTATAAAACTTAATTGAAAGATCATGTTGATTATCTGAAGTTCCCGTTACAGAGACACTGAAGGTGAGACACACATTCAGGTAGAAGATCGGTGATGTACGGTCTTCAACTCCCCTGCTTCTGAATTCTAGCCTCTGTCAACCCTTTTAACCAAGATAATGGATTTTGGGTGGTGTTGGCAGTGCATGTAGTAGGATGACATTTTGAAAATGAAACGATAACTCATGGTGATTTATGTGTAGGCTTCAAGATCTTTCCAATGGTTCCTGTCATGTTCCCTTGTCTCAGAGACCCTGAATGGACCTCTGGAATGGTCTTCTCTGTCTCGTGGCCCACCAACCACAGTTCCTATGGCTTTGCCTGCCATTGCTGTCATGATGACTGCCATCTCTTTATGTCACCATGTTTACTGTAAAGGAAGGTGCTTGAAAATTTTTATTTTTTTTTTAACCCTAGTGTCTAGTACATAGAAATATGCAATATAGAGCAAGTGTTCAATAAATATACATGTATAGAGTAAACAAATAATTGGACTAGTACATCTGCCAGTTAATGGAAAACATACTCTGCAAAAGTCTGTGTTACCCATCACTTGTAGAATTCAAAAGAAGTAGACATTGCTTAATTGAGAAATATTGCTCTTTGCAAAAATAGTTGCAATAAATCAATATTTGGCAGTTCAATAGTATATTTTGAAGATAAGCAATTAAAATTACTATTAAGCTTAAGTAAACATATGTGTAAATTTTTATTTTAAAGATTTTTACATATATTCTAGGTAAAAATACACCATTGTGAACAGAACCTGTGCATAGAGTGCTCTAGTCCCTGGCTTCAAGAGTCATCTGAAATAACATTTAAGCAGTTTTCATTTTGGATTTCTGCTATGTTCTGTTTGAATTTTTGGTGAATGTATTTTAAATACATGAATATATTTTTAAAAACATGAAAGTTTTTTGATTAGAAATCAAATAATTAGGGCCGGTGAGATGGCTCAGCGGCTTAAGTGCCTGCCTGGCAAGTGCAAGGGCCCGAGTTCGACTCCCGGAACCCACATACGAAAAAGGGGCCGGTGATATCGCTTAGCGGCACGGGTGCCTGCTGGCGCGCAAGGTCCTGAGGTCGACCCCCGGTACCCACAAAAAAAAAAAAAAAGAAATCAAATAATTAAAGTATTCAATTAACACTTTGGAACATGCTTAACTTATCATGGTAAGCTATTGTTGCTCAAAATGCTTGAACCCAATGTGAAAAATAAGGTGATTTCAAAATAGTTGCTTGCCAAAGAGTTCAAACCTATATATTGTTAATCACCAAAAATGTTTAATAACTTAATAAAATTCCTCTACTTGTTTCATTTTTTATAAACTGTCCATTTCAGATGTACCTAAAGATGTCCATTAAGATGTACCTAAAATTGTATCTAAAAGATGTATCTATAATTTTACTTCTATGATATATATGAAGGTAACAACATTATATTTTAAAACCTAAAAGCTATTTCTTTTTTTTTTATTTTAAAAAGAAAAAAATATAGAACAAAATTTCAAAAAAACATAAGAGCAGTGTAACAATGGTTAATACATTATGTATTGTTATCTTTAAATTAGTTACTCAGGGAACAAGATATCATCATTCAATTGTCCAAACAATATTAGCACAAACATTTCTTTTCAATGAACTAAGCGAAATTAGTAGTGCATCTATCTTAACTATCTTGTATATACGTATATTTTTTTCTTTTCCCTTCCTTCTTTTCCCCGCTCCCCCATCCCAGTTTCTCCTTCCTTTTGAACAGTTTCTTCCTGTTTTACAGTATCTATTGTACATTCTGGATCTTATTTACTCTTTCAGCTTCTCACACTAGGGAAACAATACAATGTTTACACATTTGCGTCCGGTTTATTTTACTTATGAGTATGGTCTCAAGTCGCACCCATTTACCTATGAAAGTCTCAAGTTTATCTTTCTTTATGGCTGAATAGTACTCCATTTTATAAAAAGACCACATCTTTTTTATGCATTCCTGAGTTGATGGGCATTTGGGTTGTTTCCAAAATCTGGCTCTTACGAATTGTGCTGCTATAAATATGGGTGCGCATATATCGCTGTGGTACGATGTTTTTAATTCTTCTGGGAAGATACTCAGAAGGGGAATAGCTGGGTCAAATGGGACCTCCAAACCTAGTTTTTTGAGGAATCTCCACACTGATTTCCACAGTGGCTGTACCAGTCGACACTCCCACCAACAGTGGAGCAGGGTTCCTTTTTCCCCACAGCCCTACCAGCATTTGTCATTAGTTGATTTCTTGATAATAGCCATTCTTTCTCGGGTGAGATAGAATCTCAGTGTTGTTTTAATTTGCATCTCTCAAATGACCAGTGATGTTGAACATTTTTTTTGTATATAAAAACCATTTCTTAAAACAATCTTCAAATATTTCTATTTTAAGTATACAGTTTGAGGTTTTTCTGCCTGGAAGAATGAGAATAGTTGTCATAAAAATTTAAGCATAATTTGCTGAGGCAAAATGTACAAAATTAATTATGTAGAGCCCACAGAGCTCTTTTCCTTTTTTCCTGGAAGAATTGCTGAAGCCTGGACTGTCCTACATTCTACATATGTGTTTCTTGAACACATCAGTTTTGGTATCCTGTCCATTTCTACCTATTCATTTTTACTATCCAGAAAGATGGGTATATTTCCAAAACAAACTGTAAAAGACTTACCTTTTATTAAGTATATTAAGTGTAGCCCTTGGAAAGGAATTTAAGATCATGTATTCCAGTTTATAATTTTATGAGGAAGTCAGAAACTCAGTTAAATAAAAAATCAGAATTGGTCTTTTATTAGGTTCCTAAGGCTACTGTAGCAAATTATCACAAACTAGATGTCTTAAAACAACAAAAATTTATTCTTTTACCATTCTGGAGACCAGAAGTCTAAAAGTATGGTGCTAGCAAAGACCTGATCTTCTGGTGGCTCAAAGGCAGCATCTTTTAGTTTCTTGTACTCACTGACATTCATTCCCGGGTTGTACAGTGCACCAGGCCTACTTCTGTCTTCACATTACCTTCCCGTGACTTAAATATTTCATGACTTCTCTTATATGAGAAACTCAAGAAAACTATATATATATATATATATATATATATATATATATAGAGAGAGAGAGAGAGAGAGAGAGAGAGAGAGAGAGAAATAGAAGCTATATCAATAGAAGTAGGGAGATCTTTTCCAAATAGATGATAGAACAAGAGAAGGAGGGAGGAGAAGAAAAGGAGATGGAAAGAAAAAAAAAAGAAGAAGAATTGAAGGGGGAAAATGATAAAAACCCTTTTGCAACTGGGAAGGGGACCCACAGTTGAAAGGAGCAGGGAGGAAAGGAAAGAGTAGAGGATGAAAAAAAAAAAGAATGAAGATGTATTTTGTACATGCAGTAACTTCCCATGATATTGTAATAATTATGTACTGCAAACATATCCTTATTCTTAACTTAATTGCCCCTGCAAATCCTCCTTTTCCAAATGTTTCCAAAAGCAACATTCACAGATTCTGGGGATGAGCATATGTACTTATCTTTTCCAGAACCACCATTTTATATGCAATGGTCTAGATAGGATGCTAACACTAATAACAATAATAATCGCATTCATATGAATTTCTGTTTATATCCTCTCATTTTATTACTTGTTATAATCTCCTTATTTTACAAGACAATAGATGTAGGGAGAAAGTCACTCTGAATGTTTTTTATAAATCTATTTTTATTTAAAATGAGATAAACTTATTTGTGCAGAATTTCTTCATAGCTGGATGTCAGTAAGTAATCTACTGAAATAGTTTCTCAACATTTTATGAACAGACACTTTTTACAAAAATATTGAATATAGTTTAGAAAAAAGAGTTCCATCATTCATCTAGATTAATAACAACCAATGACTTAAAAAAACAAATAAGACTACGTGCTAGTTGTGATATTTCACATGGGTTACTTCATTTAAGAGCAGTGTATAGAGCTGTTAAAAACACGGAATTTGAAGGTAGATGCAGCATTTACTCGTAAGTGGCCCTTGACAAATCAGCCAAACTAACTGATCTCCATTTTTCTAATCTGAAAATTACCAGAACTTCTAGATCTGCCCTCACTGAATTGTTCAACTCATGCAAAAAGTGATCCAGGCAGTCTTCCAGAAGTGCGCCTCATGCTTTGTGCATCTTCCACTGTTTGTAAGTGCCAGCACATTTTCTCTTGGTTAGAAGACGGGATAGTTAATAGATTTGCTGATACATGCCAAGCTAGAGGTTTTACCACTTCTAAGATTTTTAGGGCTGTGTCTATATACATAAAAATGTTTCTCTATATACGTATTTATATAGAAACTAATTTGGAAAACATATTTTGAAAGTAAAAAGTGCCTAAAAATACTATCTTGAGAGCACATCAGAGGGGTCCATCATTGTAGAATAAATGCTCCTTCCAAATTGAAAGTAGCCACACATATACAAAACCACATTCCTGGAAATCTGCTGCCTTCACCCCAACACAATACTCCAACAACTGGAGCAAATCTCCATTATACTCTAAGCGCCGGAGAAATCTCTACTAACATTTCTCTACCACTAACAGAAACGTACAGGACTCAGACCCTGCGGTGGGAAATCTGCCCTGAAATTGTTGTCTCTTTTAAGAGGACACTTAAGAATTATAAATCAAGACTATTAAGACTCTGTAAGGCCTAAATAGAAAAAATAACAATAATGGGTTCCCTTTTTTAATACTACACTTTAAAAGCACAGAATTGAAATTTGTCAGTAGGTTTGCATGTTTTAATCTTAGCTCATTTTAAAAACTGAAAGAAAGGAAAAAAGTAACTCATGATAATGACAGAATGCTTGCTGTGAGGAAGTCTCCCAGAGGACTCAGTAAAAATCAATGTGAGAGCTTTATTTTACAGAATATCTTTATTCATGGCTGTGAAAAGGGGAACAAACAGCTCACTAATTACCCTCATAGGGGAGGTGATGCAAACACCACTGGGGAAGATGAAAATAAAAAAGAGGATATAAATGCTTAAGGACCAGATGAAAAATGGATGGAAATGGATCTAAAATATGTGAGCTAATACAGCCGAAGAAAAAAAAAATCAAGCTTAATGTATGTGAACAAAACACAGTCTGGAAAGCAAAATGTGCAAATAATGGACCTATCAGTAACTGATTGTGTTACCATCGAAAAGGAAAAGGGTGTGTTCTAGAGGTTTTAAGTCAGAACTAAAAGCACTGAGATAAACTGGGGAGACAAAAAATAAATAAATAAAATAAAATAAAATCGGGGGAGAAAATTTATTCAAACGATCAGAAAAACATATCCTAGCAGTAAAATCTATTAAAGTCAGGAATAGTTTCTCCCTAAAAATGGAAGTTTCTTCAGTTGAAAATTTTAAAATTAGACAAGACAAACCACTGGGAAATGGCTAGTCGGATTCGAAGCCATTCTGGATTGGCAGGAAAAGGCACGAGAGGTGATCTAATAAGTTGATGGACTATATCTTCCCAAATTCGTGTCAAACATGACTAACCACTTGTTTCGTTCATATCCCCGCCTGCCTCCCACAAACTGAAAGTGGCACCGACAGTCTGCGGTGCATTCAATGAGCTAAATGACATTCACATTGAATGCATTAAACACATGCTGGGGGAGAGCGCTTTGTGAGCCGGGAGAGCGCAGATGGCTTTATTCCAGATCTGGGTATGGTTTGCCTTTCAAAGGTTCATGGGCTGAAAGCTTGGTCACCAGTGTGGCAGTTTTGAGGTGCAGAAACCTTTACGAAGTGGGGCTAGTGGAAGCCAGCTAGGTCACGGGGCCTCCACCTTCATCAGCAGTTTGGTGCTTTCTTGCAAGAGTGAATTAGATCTCATGGGACTGGCTTATTTCCTGTGAGAGTCGGTTGTTAGGAAAGAGAAAGCCTGGACCTTCTCTGATCTGGTTTGTTCCCACACATGGCGCTTCTGCACGCAGCTGGTTCTCTTTCTGCTTTTCCACTATGCTCTGATGCGAGGGGACCCTCCCAAGAGCTGGAGCCATGCTGCTCCAACTTTCTGCCCACCGGCTTCATGAGCCCAATAAACTCTTTTATTTCTAGTGTCAAGTATTCCAACATAGAAACACAAAGCAGACTAAGACACTCACTTGTTAAGGGAAAATCAATTAAATGATAAAAGTCACATAATGGAAAGCTACCATTCCCTCTTAGCCACACCATCAACTACAGCTCTTTGAGTCAAACACACCTCAACACAGTTAACAGATGCTGCATCAGCTAAAATTCACATACATCATAAGCTTTCCCTCCATTCTTTCTCATCATTCACCATAGTTACTGTTATTTTATTTTTTCTTATTGCATTTTTAAAAATTTTTGGTACATTTTAGAGATAAATAATGATAATATTCATTATAGGGAATTTGTACCTGTACGTGATATATTTTGCTTCTTCTTCTGTCCCATCCTCCCCCCTTTCCTTCCTCTCACTCTCCTTATTAACAAAAGCTTCATTTCCATTTTTCTTCTTATTCTTTTTTGTCCCTTCTTTTCTTTCCCCCTCCCCCTTCACTTGTTTCCCTTCTCATTTGAACATTTTCTTCCCATTTCACAATATCTATTATACATTTTGGTCTTTATTTACATTTTTGGTTTCTCACATCAGAGAAACAACTGGGTATTTAAATATGTGTGTCCAGTTTATTTCACTTAAGTATATGGTCTCAAGGTGCATCCATTTAGGGAGAAATGTCTCAAGCTTATCCCTCTTTATGGCAGAGTAGTACTCCATTGTATAAAAAAGCCCACATCTTCTTTATCCACTCATTGGCTGATGGGCATTTGGGCTTTTTCCAAGATTTAGCTATTACAAACTATGCCACTATAAACATGGGTGTGCTTATATCCCTGTGGTATGATGCTTTTAATTCTTTCAGGAAAAGACCAAGAAGAATAGCTGGATTGAATGGAACCTCTAGTTTAATTTTTTTGAGGAATCTCCACACAGATTTCCATGTGGTTGCACCAGTCTACACTCCCCTAACAATGGAGAAGTGTTCCTTTTTCCCCATAGCCCCACCAGCATTAGTTATTGGTTCATTTCTTGATAAGAAATAGCCACTCTTTCTGGAGTGAGATGGAATCTCAGCATTGTTTTACAGTTCACTTAGTATTCAGTGTCCTCTGATCACTTACACCATTAACTCTGCTTGAAGCATGTATCATTCCTGTATATATTTTATGCAAGAAATTTTTCTGCTTCTACTGTTTTCCTAACCTTTATTTTATGCGGAGTTATTGAGACAAGATATGAATAATCGTCTGTATGTGCTCAACATCTTTCTCTGATGGAAACACCTCTCTGTAATTTATTGTAATTGTTCATTAACATATCTATCACTGCCTGGAGCCTGTAGTTTATGAGAATGTACATCACTGTGCTTTCATCCACTGTTTTATTACCATTTAGTTCAGTGTCTGACACATGGAGTTCTAAAGATATTTCTTGAGTGTATGTAGATAAATCATCATCTATTGCCACTGAAATACCATGCAGAAAACCACTCTAAAAGGAGTGGCTTATTCCAACCAGTTCTGCATTCTCTTTTGCCTACAGGTCATCTGGAATTTGCCTAAGTGGCTGGATTTGGCCAAGCTGAGAACCAAGCTGCAAATTGAAACTTTATTCCATCTGTCTCTAATCCCTCTTGGATCAATGGATTCACCAAGGCATGCTCTTCTCATTTCAAAGACAGAAATACAAGATGGGTAAGCATAAATGTGCAGTGCTGCTAAAAGTCTAAATTTGGAATTTCTACAGTCATTTTTACTCATTTTCCAGTGAGCAAAGCAAGTCATATGGCAGAATCCCTCATCAATTTAGCTGAGAAATCTACTCCATTGCTAGTCAAAGAAAGTACAAAGAAACATGACAAATAGTAGGAAGCATGAAGGATGGGAAAGGAAAATTCAATCACCCATAACACAAATAAATAATTGTGGTACACTCGAAGCACTGCAGAAGCCAGAGGAATGTTTCTCATTAGATTGTGCTCCTGCTGAAATGGGATAAGGTAAAAGCTTTGGTAAACTATGGATTACCAATAAGAACTCCAATGGCAGTCTAATTATAGCTTTGATTGGATAGCAGTTTTCCCTTCCTGACTTTAATAAAGTGGATTATTTGCCCAATTAAAAAAAATAAATGCTGTGGGCTGAAGGTGTAGATCAGTGGTGAAGTGCTTGCCTAGTATGGCTGGGGCTATGTGTTCTATCCCCAGCACTGCATGCAAACACACACACACACACACACACACACACACACACACACATCACAAGCAGTCTCAAGAAAGTCAATATTATTTGATAGATTTTGTTATGACTACTCAAGTGTCAATGGCTGAGTGAAGAGTTACCTATATGCTTTGAAGTGGTTGACAGAATGAGAAAATCTATTAATAAACCAATAACTATTGGTCAGTTTTAGTTGTTTTGTGACAGAAAACTCACCTGTCATTTGAATTACACCTACATAAAAACCAAGCATTATCTTTGGATTTGTAATTATATTATCCAGAAGAATAGGAACAAATGCAGTTTCAATAATAAATTTACTCTTTAAGAAATTGGACCAGTAGTCATCAAACTGAATATCTGTAATGCAGATATTCAGTAGAATGACATCATTGCTATGGTTTTTTGTGAAGGACCACTTGGATGGCTCTTCTTGAAAGAAGAGCAGTTATCTCCATGGCCCTATTTCCATGTATTGATATGTACAGAGCTGGCTAGGACTTTTCCTTATCCCTTCAATTGGCTTTAAGCAATGCCAATCTATCCAGCCGAGGTGCCGATGTGTAGTCTTTGAAGCAAGGCAACAGATCAGTGTTTCCCCACCCCCATAGCTCCCAAAACACATATGTGAACCAGGTGGGATGGAGAGCCATGCTGCACGCTGTCAGCTGGGATTGAGCCTCAAGTAAGAGGCTATGACTTCCCAGGGCATAGAAGATTACACATCAGAGCTGAAGCACCGACCCCAAAACATTAGATACTATCTTGAATTGTGTTATGCAGATTACTTCTTCTTCATGTCCTTCCCTCTGCATATTGCTAAGGTGATTTCAGGCCACCTACCTAGCCCAGCTCACAGTACTCACGTACTTCCCACCACTTTCACAGTCACTCATCCCTGAGCCACTTCCCTCCTTGAGAATTAATAAAACCTGGGTTTGGCCCTGGGTTGTGGCCTTTGTTCTGGTAACCATCACCCTGGTTGGACTTAGGACCCTCTTGGCTCCACACAACTACAGATGTGTCTTAGTGTCTTTATTCTCACCGTTGATTGCATTGGAAGTGGTAGATTGGAATTAACTCACCAGAATTCCAATAACTTTCCTTTGAGATTACAAATATAAACCTCCCACACTATAATGAGGACAAGGAAGGGCTCTCTACAGTTGTTAATAAGATGATTCTGATGGTTTGGATTAAAAAGTGTTTTTGGCGTAGTTTACCCTAGAAAGCACTGGTGAGAACTCGCAGGATAGGTTTGGAGAAGAAATTGGACAAGAATAAGACTTAAAAGAAAGTGCTCATTTCCACTTGTTCTATTCTAAACTTATCTCTTTAATTAGTCACCACAGTAGCATAGAGGTTAATTGTATAGCATTTTGAGACACACTCCTGAAATCATGTTTCACTTACTCTGTGGCTAACTCATGTTATTCAACTTCTCTAAACCTCAGAAGACCACAACCAATCTACTTATCATTGCAAGGATTCATTGATAATGATACAGAGAGGAAGACTCATGACCATGACATTATTCCTCTCCTAGCATGTAGCCAAATACCTGGGTACTAGTATACATTTAGGTAGTGTTCACTTACATTATGAAACACCAGCCATGGACTCAACCATTGTTTAGATTTATGGAGATTTTATGCTTGATTAATTTCTTTAGATTTGTGTTGAAGATCGATTGAAGGCTTCAAATAGGTTCACCATATAATTAATTTCTTAAACAGAGACATTTTTGAGAGCAAGAGCAGGCACTAATAATAATTATTATGGGACATTAGTCATAAGACCATTCTGGGCATTCAAGGAAGTTTGAAAAATCACATTCTCTGAGATAGAGTATTCCCTATGAACTGTGTTTTTTTTTTGTTGTTGTTGTTGTTTTTGTGGGTACCAGGAGTCAACCTCAGGACCTCGTGCTTGCGAGCAGATGCTTGTGCCACTGAGCAATATCACCGGCCCTTTTTTCCTTTATGTGGATACCGGGAGTTGGACTCAGGACCTCACGCTTGCCAGGCAGGCACTTGTGCTGCTGAGCTATCTCACCGGCACCTATGAACTGTGTTTATATCACGCTTCAGTGATTGTCAACTCTAATTCAGTAGGTCTCAAATTTTGCTAACCTTGCATCTCAAAAAATATTTTCTTATTCTAGATAAATTTAATTCACAGTGCATATGCCTATCCCAGTCTGCCTCAGTCTTTACCTTTAGAGGAAGCGCAGTGTGGAGGCCCCTGGCAGCATGCACCAGAATGTCAGCGAGGCACTGCAGGCTTAGTGTTCCAACTGAGGCACAATGAAGGCAGTCAACCAGATGACTGCCTGAGTCTCAAGTACACCATTTACATCCCTGCACACCCAAAGACAAGCCCGTGCTGGCTAATGCTATAAAATACTTGCCTGGGTCCCGGGATGCCACGTGTCTGTGCCACTCCAGCAGTGTTTCTCTGGGGAGATGGAGTCACAGTCATGGGTCTAACTATGTACCTGAGGACCCTTAGGATTTCTCAACTCAGCTTCTATACTAAAACTTATAAACTTTCCCCTGTGTTATTAAACAAAATTTTCACAAAAAATGTTCTCTAACAAGTTATATCTTTATGTTTTACATGTCGATTTTCTTTTCCTTGAGCTTTAAATCTCTGAAACTTGTACAGAAATCTGCAGAAATGACTTAAGATTCTATTATGAGCTGAGTTGCATCCTCCTAAAATTTGTATGTTAAAGTGCTATCTGCCAATACCTCAGAATGTGACTGCATTAGGAGATAAGGCATTTAAAGTTGAGACTATGTATAACTGAGGTCATATGGGTGAACCCTAACCCACTATGACCGCTTTTTTTGCTGAGAAGAGGAGGTTAAGGCACAAACACAGGGGAAAAACTACATGAAGACACAAGGAAAAGATGGCCACATGTGTGGCAAGGAGAGAGACCTCACAAGAAATCAACCTTGACCTTAGACTTCCAGCATTCAGATCTATGATTTGGCAAACAACCAAATATTAAGCACTCACTAGCATTCTTTATTATTCTTCTTGGTACATTACTTATATGGATTAGCATAAGCGCTGTCTCATGCTCCATACATGTCGTGAATGACCACTGATGAAGACGTAATACATTATTGCTACTGTTGAATTTAGTCATGGGCCTACATATAGTTTACTTTGCATGTGATGGAATTAATAATGAATTATACTGTATGCACTTTCCAAAAAATGTTGTTAAATTAAATCTACATATGTATATAAGCTTCATGGGCCTACATATAGTTTACTTTGCATGTGATGGAATTAATAATGAATTATACTGTATGCACTTTCCAAAAAATGTTGTTAAATTAAATCTACATATGTATATAAGCTTCTAGTACTGTTATATTTTTCTTGATAATACTTCAGGTTTAGTATGGATTTAAATAAAAATTTAGAACATTTTCATTCTTTGCCACCATTATCAATTCAAGTTCCCATTCAATAGATACAAAATCAATAATGGTGGATACCAGGTTAATTACCGCATGCGTTACAGCAGGGGTAACCATCCATGGGCCATGGACCTGCAGGAGGGAATAGCAGGCAAGTAGGCAAAGCTTCTTCTGTATATATAGCTACTTCCCATGCCTCCCATTGCCACCTGAGCTTCACTTCTATCAGATCAGCAGTAACATTAGATTCTCATAAGAGTGTGAACTACACATGTAAGGGATCCAGGTTGCATGCTCCTTATGAGAATCCTGAAACTGATGATCTGAGGTGAGACTGAGGTGTTGATGCTAGTGCTAGGGAATGGCTGCAAAACAGATTAACATTAGCAGAGAACCCTGTAATACAGGTGAGCAATAATAGAAATTAAAGTGCACACTAAATCTAATGCACTTGTATCATCCAGAAAAAATTCTATATACAAAGCTAATATAGCAAACCACAACAGTATACCTGTACTTCAATAATAATGTATTATCAGTAAAATTGTATGTTTAAAACTGTTTAGTAACATGAAAATTTATATAAATTTATGCAGCCCACAAGAATGTTTCTGACAAAGGTCAGAACTTAGTTTGTGTTACCAGATAAGAGTTCCTTTCGTTGCCAACTAAAGATTATTTTCTGCAGCTTGCTTATTGGACTGTCTTGTGTAGTAGACAATAATTTTTGATGCATAAAATGTAACTATATTTATCTATTCTAAAAAGCTCAGATATTTTTTCGTAATAAAGTTAGGAGCAAGAGGTTGTGTTATCCTTCTCTATTTTTTGCTTTGGCCATATTCCTTATTTGTCATGCGCAACTCAAAGTGTGTAACACCACATTGTGGTATATTATTAAAATATCAATTTAACCATTCCAGCACTTTAACAATTTTATTGTTAAGTTTATCAACAATTCTTCTACTGTTAGTATTCATACATACTCTTCTCAGGTTGATTTATGAATAAATGAACTAACTTACTATCAATAAATTTTGGTTTTTTTTTTTTTTTTTTTTTTTTTGTGGGTACCGGGGGGTCGACCTCAGGACCTCGCGCGCCAACAGGCACCCGTGCCGCTGAGCGATATCACCGGCCCCTTTTTCGTATGTGGGTTCCGGGAGTCGAACTCGGGCCCTCGCACTTGCAAGGCAGGCGCTTATGCCGCTGAGCCATCTCACCGGCCCTGGTTGTTTGTATTCAAAGGACACCTGTCTCTACAATTAAAATTTGCTTTCAACAGCAGTTCCTTTTCCTTCAGCATGTGCTGATTCCTACAATGACAATGTACAGGTTGAATGGTCTTACACACACAGGATTATTTTCCATGCTTAACAATGACATGGAGGTCCCACTTTTTCAGTGAAAGACTGATATTATGAGTATTCTTTATGCTTTCTACATTTATATGTTAAATGCAAAGTGGATCCAGTGGGAATATATCAGTGGACCTGATGTGTTTTTGGTGACCCAACTGTAGTTCTGGTTCTAAATAACTTAATATTTTTACAGGAATATTCTAGATGATAGTAAAAATGTCTATAAAGGAAAAAGACATTTTGAGAGGAATGGATATTTCCTCCTTCATGGAGTATAATTAGTCAGTACAATATTAGTGATGTGTATTGCAGCAAAGAATATATCAATTAAATGATTCTTCTGAGAAACATTGCATCCTTGTTAAAAAAAAACTGAAAATTTGAAAAGCTATTTGTAGCAGTAGCTACAGATAAGAAAGATGAGGAACAAATTTATATAATTAGTGAAACAAAAGTTTTACCATTATTTCATGAATGTGCCTTTCTATTTTTCTAAAAATCTTCCAGCTTTCCATTGTACAATAATCTCTTATATTTTACACAAGGGCTATTAATTGTTCTCCAATAAAATTTTCTGAGAACTGGGCATGGCTTGCCTCCATACTCCTTACAAAGCTTCTCCTATCAGCAGGAGTGATATTTCAACACTTATTTTAGGGGGAAATGAGTTCCAATTTGCTTTGCTTTTCAAGGCATGGTATTAAAATAGACAATTAGGGGCCAGTGAGATGGCTCAGCGGCATAAGCACCTGCCTGGCAAGTGCGAGGTCCTGAGTTCAACTCCCGGAACCCACATACAAAAAAGGGTACAGTGATATTGCTCAGCGGCATGGGCGACTGCTGGCGCACGAGGTCCTGAGGTCGACCCCCGGTACCTGCAAAAATAAATAAATAAATAAATAAATAAATAAATAAAAATAAAATAGACAATTAATTAAATCACAATAATATCACCCCTTTTAGGGAGGGGAGAGAGAAGAGAGAAAGGGGAGAGATGAAAAAAGGAGTTAAGATGTGTTATACATACGTATCAACTCCACAAAAGGAATGCTAGCATTATGTACTACAAACATATATTAATAAAAATAAATTTTAAAAAAAGCTAACAATAAAATTAACAAATGATATTTAGTTCTTGTTTAATTCCCAGATGAAACCATCCATTCCCAATTTTAAGAATGCTGTAAATATATCATGCTTAGCTGAAATCATAGAAAACTTGGAACATCATTATGTATATGGCTTCTTTACTACAAAAAATAAATAAAACAGATTGATAAAAAATTAATTCAAAAGTAGGTGAAGAGGAAATCATTTGGAAGTAAAAAGAAAATACACCACCTAAACAGGTAAATGTAAGATGAGAATGCCTCCAGATAGTAAAGGGTGGATAGATTAGGCCAGACATGTAGAAGAGTTGAAAGATAGGGACTTCTAAGAAAATGAGACAGTAATAAGAGTTGGGGTTAAAAAATCAAATAATGAGAAATTTCTGTAGGAGTCTCAGCTACTTTGGGGTATGTGGCTTGATATAAATCTCAATCTCAGTCTCTTGTTCCACTACAAATGATCACCCCAAATTAAAACTACTTTTCAAGTTTTTCAAGAATAATTATTCTGGGTTCGCAATGCAGCTCAGTGGTAGAGTGCTTGATTACCATGTGTGAGGTCTTCTGTTCTATCCCCAGCACCACCACCACAACAAAAACAACAGAAATTTTCCTTGTGTTTATTCTGGAAACTCCTTCAATTGTTCAGTTTCCCTGTTTCTATGACAAAATACCCAACACCTGCAATATAAATGACTAGATGTTTATTTGCTTTACAGTTTCAGAGGGATCAGTCCATACTTTGCAGGCTCCAAGATAGAAATATTATATCAGAATGGCATGATGGAACAAAGCTCTTCACTTCAAAGTGGTCAAAAAGCAGAGCGTAAGGGAAGAGCCCAGAGAAGAAGGGAACCAGTGAGCAGATATAGTCCCTGAATGGTGCTTTACTAATCTCTCAAACCAGTCAAGCTGACAATCAAAATTAACCATCACACTCACTAATTCATATCCCTTCATACTGATCAAGCCATAAATTTATTTTCTTATATTTTTGTTGGAATTTCCTAATTGGACAGTCTAAGTACTTTTTTTAAAAAATCTTTCCTGCTTTATCCTTCTCATCTGGCCTTCTATAGCTGACTTAGATAATCTAGAATGAGACTGTTTCTTTTTGAATGTCTTCATTTAGGACTTCTTTCTTGCATAATCTATGACCCACATAGCCACCTATCAATTTTCATGTACCATTTTTGTTATTTTATTTTTTTATTACTCATAAATACTTTAAAAATTTATGTTTCTTCAGGACAGAATCAAAGAGAGTTTTAACCATAGTAATCTGGCCTTAGCCTCCCTTTTCATCTTATGTACTTACTTATATAGCGTTTTTTTAAATTTCAGTCATCCTGCTCACAAACACTTCTCAAACAGTCTAGCATCTATGCACTCACATTTATCACCAGTCCTGAAATGTCCTCCTCCTTCCTCTGCAATTACTGAAATTTTTTTAGCTTTTGGATTACAAATAAAATACATCTTCCCTGGAAAAATTATTCTCAGACCATTATGGACCACAGCAATTCCTTCCTCTTTTCTCTGAACTCTCAATGTGCTTGTTTATTCTACTTCTAACTTGTTACTTCCAATACATTATGATGAATTATTGTTTCTTTTCTTCCACAAGTATATCTCTAGTCTGCCAAAATGATACGTGAGAATGTGCTGATGTATTCCTCCAAATGCTTGTGTATCCTGCATATAATACTTTACTAATGAGGGCATGTACAACTGTATATCTAGGCCTAAGGATGGAACAGCTGGTATCCCAGAGAACTATAAATATGAGAATCATCTAGTTAGCTTGGGTATCTGTACATGGTTTCTTTTGTTTGTTTGTTTGTTGTTGTTGTTGTTGTTGTTTTGCCTCCTGGTTCTAAGTTGTTTTTGCCAATTTTCCTATAGGAAATTAATTAATTAATTCCTATAGGAATTAATTTGTGTCTTACAGAATTGTAACATTCCTCCAAGAAAGGTTTAGGTTTCTCATGATCCTTGGTTTGATTTTCTCATCTACTTCTCATGCTCACAGACTCCTGATTTTTCAGTTTCTATTGAGCATACATCTTGTACAGCCTTCTTATTTTGTTGAGAGTCCATTTTTCTGACCCTATAAGGCATATGGTTTGGAATAATGGCTTAGAAACAACATTTCTGAATAGAAGGTTAATTTACTATGAGTCCAAGATGTACTGTACAGAGTGAGGAGTGATTCTACGTTCAAAAAATGTGAGGACTGCTGGTATGAATGGCAGAGTACCCTAAAGAGGTTCTTAGTGCCTTTCACAGATGCACTGTGCATGTTGTAGAAGAAAGTAAAGGTGGTAGTATTTCTCAGATCTGTGCACTTTATGATTCTTTTCTGATTATCTTAGAAGCTGTAAAACTTCTAAACCTTGCAAATTTGTGCTTTCCCAGTAAAATGATTTTGATGATAAAGTAACAATTCATGATGTCTATTCTGAGCTGCATCAAATATGACTATAAGTAGTACTGAGCTTCCACACCTTCATACGATTGACTTTTTTTTTTTTTTTAATGTGGGTACTGACAGTCGAACTCAGGACCTCACCCTTGCCAGGCAGGCGCTTATGGCCCTGAGCCATATCACTGGCCCAGTATGATTGACTCTTAAGTCACATGCAAGTTCTGTTCCATCTGAACAGCTCCCTGAGTGTTATAATTGATTCAGTGACTCACTATGGAAAATTAAGTGAATGTCACAGTTAGAGGACCTACTGTATGAAAAACACTATGATATGTGCCAACATTACGAGAATAAATCAGATCCAGTTCTAAGCGTTAAAAAGTTTACAAATTGCTTGGTGTGAAGTTTCGATAAGAAGATGCAGTGTGATACATTGTGGTCAGTATATGACCAAAGTAGGAACACAAAGACATTATTATGGAAACCCAAAAGTCAGACCTTGGCCCACTGAATATCTCAGAGATGGCCCACAGCAAGAAGAGATAGTACACCATAGACTTCATTTGGGGTTCCTACTTTCCCAAAGTATCTTCCCTGAAGGGATCTGAAATAAAGCAGTGCGATATTGGCAGAGATAATACTTAGGAACGCTTAACCTCTATCTGCATCCCCATCTTTAAATGGTGAAGCTCAATACAATAACTCAATTGAATTCCAATGTATGTGACTAGGTCTCTCTCTTTTTCTCCATTATGAAGCTTGTTTTGTGTTTTCCTTTGTAAATCGAACTATAATTACAGCTGCAGGACTGAGGCTCTTACTTGGTTTTTCTTCTAGAAAGCTAGACATCACTTGTCTAGCTTCAATTTGCAATATGTGGACTGAAAGTTTGTATGAATTTGCTATCTTCTTTACCTGAACAGCACCCTATTTAATTAGAATTCTTGGTGTTCTTGGACTTTTCCATCGTAGAGCATTGAAATATAGCCTCAAATTTGAAAGTAGCCCTCCATGTCAACTCCAGGACTGTCCTTCTTCTTACTCTTCATTTTCTTCCTGATATATAAAAACTTCAGTGTTACTTATTACTATTGGCTACTTTAGTTTAAATATATGTTTTAATCATCACTTGAGGATTAACTAGCCATTTATTTATAGAAAGTTACTTACATTTTCTGAACCTCATTTTCAAAATTTATGAAATTTGTCGGTTACTGAGATCATGCAAACATTGCCATGCTGGTGGAGTTATCTATCCTGATCAGGACCTAATGTAATAAAGAACTATTTTTCCTTGTTCTCCCAATATTTGTCCCACTTTAGTGAGTTACCTAGTCTCACACTGAAAATTCACAACTACTGAGTACTTATGGGGGGTGTAGGCTGTTTTAAGCACCAACTACTTATTAACTTGTTTATCATTATAACTATTCGATTATCACTACCCACATTTTAGACAGGAGGAAACTGAGGTAGAGGAAGACCAAGTGTCTTTCTGAAGAGTCACATAGAAAAAGGAAGAAGTCAAAGTGTGACTGTTGGACATTTGGATGTTTGTTTCTAACCATTATACCATATGGACTTTCACTTCAGTTGTGCCTCTCTATCTCTTCTGATTTACTCTAAAGTCATCACTTTGCTAAGCTGAGGAATTGTAAGGCAGCAGCAGAGAGTTACAGAAATTTATAGAAGTAGGAAATCAATACTTGGCTATACTGCTAGTAGGCGTGTCTGTGTGTGTGTGCACACACAGGTGTGCAAGGGAGAGAGAATTTTCTTCTAATTATTAAGAAAACAATGACAAGTATCTTAAGGTTTTCTTTTTTTCTTAAAATCATTATTTTGATATTCACACATTTGATTGTCCTTTTGTGAAATTTCTAACCTATATACAAATTCTACTGTGACTCCTTTCCTAAAACTCTAAGCTTATGCTTTATCCTATAACAAGTAAATAGAAGTGTAATGACAATCTCCTATGCCAAACCTTGTAAGGAAAAAATATCCTTGAAGCAGAATGTTCAGACACTTAAATTTTATAAGTGTTATACATTACAGCCTGGGGATAGCTTTGTTGTAACATCTCCGATGGCAAAATTATACATTCTGCCTGTTTGTACATTTCTTTGTATTTGCTCAAATAAGAATCAGCTGCTAGAGATTTAATAAATCTCTAGCCCTCAAAGGTTATGTTCCTTAATTTGTTTTGAACAGTATCATATATAGATGTACACGCTAAGTAAATGTTATTGGATTATAATGATGGTTTAAACATTTACATGAAATTGTCAAAAATGAAACTCAGATGGAGAAGAAATGAACTATAGGAAATGGGGGGTTGCTATTCAGTGGGTATAAAGTTTCAGTTATGCAAGATAAAAACACTCTAGAGATCCACTATACAACAGTTTGCTTACAATAAACAATAGTGTAGCATACATAAAACTTGTTAAGAGGGTAGAACTCATTATTAATTTTTACCATGATGAAAAACTGAATTTTCATCTTTACATATTTTTTAAATTTGGGGAATAAATCTCAGAAAAGTTAAGTGATTTACCAGTAATAAATAGCTAATGGATCTCAAAGCCAAGAGAACTACACACAGTACATAACCAGTCTCTTATACATAGTGCCTGGAGCATAGAAGAAAAGCAGTGCATTTTAATCTTTTATTATTTCCATATCCAGTAAGTTTCTGTTTGCATCTATATTAACTACAAATGAGCTCAAGATTTCAAATAGACCTAGAAACTTGCTTCTGCCTACATAGGAACTGGCTGAATGTTATGTCAGCAACAGATGTCCAGAAAATGATAAAAATGCAAACTCAATGTACTTGACACATGATAACTTTGATTGCACTGGGCAGCTGGACATAAACTCAATCAACAGAAACAACAATTGACTCAAATTTCCAGATGTTTGATACAGATGTCCAAATGATTAAATGAAAAAGTAGTTTCCAACCAATGTTTACATGGCCAAAATCATTGAAAAACAATTTTTCAAATTATAATTAATTTTGACATTTAAAGAAAACATTAATAAGCAAATGAGTGCTTGTTGACATTTTGTCAATTTCTATTTATAAAATGTTTTACATAATCTTATAGAGAATTTTTGCTTTAGTACAAGATATGATTTAGAATCAATGAATTTGCTGGGGTCCCAATCTTGAAATATGGTTATTCAGGGGGAAAAAAGTCACTGAGCACCACCACTCCATGTAAGTGTGAATACTAATCACCATGAGAAAATTAGTCATTCCCCAAGAGATGTGAACTTCGAAAACAAAATTATTTGAGAGTAGAGTCATTTCAAGAAGGCTTAAATTCTCACTTTGTGCTAAATACTTAAACATGAATATTTCATTAAATATATTAATGAAGGGCTTTCTCTAACCCATGAATAGGCATTATCTTCAATCAGCATGGAAGTATGTATTTAAAATCAAAATGTTACTAGCAGTTTTTACTAGCTTCCAAAAATAAAAAGCATTTACTTTTTAACCAGCTACAGTTGATTATATCATTCCTTTCCTTTAATAGAATGATCTGGCTAATAGGTACTGCAGTGGCTTAAATTCTTGATGGGAAATACGGAGAAAAACTTCATGTAGCTAGCTAACGTCTGGTTTTGGAAATGGACTAAAATCTAGTAGCAGGCACGTGCAAAGCTCACCTGTTAAATCGCTAGACTCTATACCCTTCTCTTACTGCTCATGTGCTCTTAAAACTTCTGAAAGTATTGGAAAGGGTGATTGAAATATACAATGAATATTTAATTTTTTAATTACTGCAGTGAAAAGGCATTGCCATTCATCCACCTCAAAATACTTCCCCTCCCTTATCAATAACAATTATCCCATCATCCGTGCCACTTTCTGAATCAGTTCTCAGAGTCCTGTTTCATGGAAGTCTTTACCAGTTGTGATAAAAAATACGGTGAATGCTGCTTCTGTGTGCCATCCAACTTAAAGGTGAGATCATAAAACATTACAGTGTGTCCTCGTGTACATTTTTACTGTCTGGCACTGTGTGACTTTTCCTTTCCCAAAGTCAAAATGAATCAGCTCAGGACATTGAGGCAGTCATGACAGTACAACTAAGACTCTCTTGAAAGAGGACTTCCAGGCAGGGATATAGCTCAGTGGCACAAGCGCCTGCCTGGCAAGTGCAAAGTCTTGAGCTCCATTCCCAGTACACACAAAAAAAAGAAAGAGGACTTCCAGAACTGCTTCAAGGAGTGGCAAAAACCATGAGATAAGTGTTTTCAAAGTAAGAAATGTGCTTTTGAGGGTTGGGGGTTAATGGCAATGTTTCATTTACTGCAACAAAATTATAATTTAAAATTTACTGAATTTTCCAATCACATCTCATAAATGCTTTCCATAGGAATTAAGACACCTAGGGTGCTAAAAAATAATTGTTTCACTGAATTAAGAGGAACTTACACTTAAAAAAACATTTAAATTGTTTAATTCACTTGATTTTCTTTGTTTTTTAAAAGAAAAAATGTAGCAACTTTTTTTTTTGAGACAGTGTCTTGTTGTGTAGTTCAGGCTGACCATGAACTCCCTATGCAGCTGAGGCTGGCCTCAAACTCACAGCGATCCTCCTGCCTCGGTCTCCCGAGTGCTGGGATTAAAGGCGTGCACCACCATGCCTGGCTTAATGTAGCAACTTTAAAAGACTGACATGTAAGTAACTCTTGGTCTTCTAGTTCTTTATTCTCAAGAAAGCAAGATTAGGGCCGGTGAGATGGCTCAGCGGCATAAGCGCCTGCCCGGCAAGCGTGAGGGCCCGAGTTCGACTCCCGGAACCCACATACGAAAAAGGGGCCGGTGATATTGCTCAGCGGCACGGGCGCCTGTTGGCGCGCGAGGTCCTGAGGTCGACCCCCCGGTACCCACAAAAAAATAAAAATAAAAAAAAAGAAAACAAGATGAGAAAAATCAAGTCTTTACTCTCTCTCTCTCTCTCCGAAATAGTTGAATGGTTTGAATACTTTTCAGTTAAGTTTTTACAAGTTTATATGATTAAAGGACATAGATTACAAGTTAGTGACAATACTCAACACACAATCAAGTCTGTGTTTCCTACTGTAAATGCACAGGTGAACATGAATAAGCAGTTCTTACTATAAATAATAGCAATAAAAGTGAAAATACAGTAAGGTCAAGAAAATGCAGTCATTTACTGTATCATTACTTTAATGAGTGATGTAAACAGCCAAGTAGATGAAACAATACAGTTTCATTTCTGTTTAAAGTTAAATCCTTCTTGTCCTACAAGTGACAGCAATGTAACATTTTTACAGTGGCAGTAGATTTAGTAGTTTTTTTTTTTTTTGGTTGTTTTTCCCCCATCTATTCTTCTTTTAATTAGTATATTTTAACATCAACTATAATTTTAGTTAAATGTAATCAAAAGAACAAAATTCACTTACATCCTCTATATACCAATAGAATCATATTTGTGTAGATATAGGCTTAGATTTTGGAGTATATTATACATGATGCTGAACTTGCATGTAGTTCTTTTGAATCAATAGCTAAACTGTGATTTCAGCACATTTATTATTGTTTCACAGATCTCCCAGATGGTTAAAAATCCCATTGTTACATCAACATGATTCTTCAGTGAATACTGACTGGGAGAAAGAGGGATTCTGGAATCACATTGGTTGAAAAGGAAATGATTTACATCAACTAGCTGTGTTTCTATCCCCTTTTTATCCTCCTGTCCTTAAATCATTTGAAACAAATTAGCTCTTTAATACTGACCAACTATTCTGGGAATAGCTTTGTGTGATGGACATTTGTGGGCTTCCTCCATTTTTGTTTTGATATTTACTGACTGACAGCCAAACAATGATAATATGGCTAAGTCTAGACTCTGGTCCTGTTTCTAGAACTTTCAAATATATTTAAGGTTCATGTGTGTCCATGTGAACATTTAGCATTTATGTGTTTAGCAAGCTGTTCTTGAAGAACTATTATGCTACGGGAGAAGAAAAGAAAAATGCTAAATAAAAGTAGAAGCATGTATTATCACTTTCCATTGCTGAAAATACTTGACATACACAATTTAAAGGAGCAGAGGTTTATTTTGGTTAAGAGTTTTCAGTCAATTGTCATCTGGATCCAAGGCAGAGGAAAGCAACTGAGCTCATGGCAGCCAGGAAGCAGAACACAGGAGAAAAGCCAGAGAGGAAGAGTCCAGGACCAAATATAGTCCCTAAATCAAATCCCTTGATCTAGCCAGACACACCCAATTGTGTTCCTTACTCATCTCCTAGCTGCCTCTCAAGCCAATCACGTTGACAATCAAGATTAACCACTGAGCAATTTGAATCTCATTGATTTAAATGACCTCTTCCATATACCAAGAACAACGGCTAAAAGAAATATATCGGTTTATCACACTTTCTGTTTTCTTGGCTCCTCTTTTCAAAAATTACTACCAAATGTAATAGCTAAAATCAACATTGAGAATGCATTACTTGCGTTATTTTATCAAATTCTTTACAAAGCAGAATGGAAGAACTTGAAGGAAAGTGCTTCAGGATGGGTGATTTTTATCGTGAAAGATTTGGAAAATGTCACTGGGGTTTATAAGGCCCTGGAAATGATTATGCCAAGGCTCCTGTTAAGACAACAAAGGGACAAGGTACAGTCAGCTTGCTCCAAGCACTCACAGGGAGAATTCTATACAATCAATAAATATTTATTTATTGAAAGACACATACAAAGATAGTATACCCACAGAAACATCTATTTAATTTTATGGCACCTAATAACAAAAAACACTATTTTCTAGGAGTTTACAATTCTCAAGTGAGAGAAGATATGTGAAAAATTTGCAAGAAAGCATGGGGCAGATTCAAACAATGGAAGCAAACACAAAAGGCATTTAATTTTGATTTGTGAGAGATAAAAACCTTTCACAGGGCCGGTGAGATGGCTCAGCAGCATAAGCACCTGCCTGGCAAGCGCGAGGTCCTGAGTTTGACTCCCAGTACCCACATAAAAAAAATAAAATAAAAAAAACCTTTCACAGACAAACTTGCATTTGATTTAGATTTTGGAACAAGAGTACAATCATGAGAGAAAAATAAAAGAAGAAAGAAAACCAGAACCATATATAAAATTATAAGGTACTGAAAAAATTGAATGATTTGAGACTGAGTAGAAGATACATGAGAGGTATGGGTAAGGAAGCAGTTATGAAGTTGGGCTTGAATTTTGGAACTAATTGTACATAGAGCTGGAAATTGAACTTAATGGAAGAGAGTTACAAAGAAAAAATTAGAAGAGATTATTTTCATCTGATGAAGGTAGAATGCAGTATAATGAAATCTTGACAATCTAGACAACAGTTCTAGGATGTGGGGAGAGGTGAGGGAAACCAAAGGTACTCAAGATATGGAAACCCCTGAGAACATTTCTAGAGTAGATAGGTGAGAAGAAATTGTACCTGAAATAGTCAATGAATGAGAAGGAAAAGAAAAACAGAAATTAATATTTCCAGAGAAGTGTTATCACTGAGAGTTACAGGAGCTTACGTGAGCACAGTTGCTTCTCTCAGGAAAAAACAGGCTGAAAAATTTTTATTAAATACACATTTTTCAGGCCAGTGAGATGGCTCAGCGGCATAAGCGCCTGCCTTGCAAGCGCGAGGGCCCGAGTTCAACTCCCGGATCCCACATACGAAAAAGGGGCCGGTGATATCGCTCAGCGGCACGGGTGCCTGTTGGCGCGCGAGGTCCTGAGGTCGACCCCCCGGTACCCACAAAAAAAATAAATAAATAAATAAATAAATAAATACACATTTTTCTTTCATTCGCAAAAAGCAGTGTTTTCTTTTGCTTGTGATTTTTACAAAGCTTCATAATGAACTTTGAACAAAGAAAATGGACTATGGAAATTAATATTTCTCTTTTTAGGTTTTCTAATATTCAACTATGTTCAACAAACTCATTTTTTGATCAACAATACTTTTACAACAAAAATATAAATGGTGCACTTGGAAAATAGACAACGTTTTCTCATTTATGGAATTATTTTCCAATCAGTAATCCAGTATCAACTGTTCAGGTACAACACACAAGAAAATATATTCACATCAGGTGGACAGATAACAACAGCACAACTAACAAAAATGTCTAGAGTCAAAATTAGACAAAAAGTAGGATTTTGAAATAATGATCTTTAATCATCCTTCTATTGGTGCTCCTGCTTTTAAATATAATTGAACTTATTAAACTTAAAATGGGTTTACTTGTTCATTCAGTCATCAAGCATTTATAGAATGCCTACCATCAGATACACTGAGCAGGGACACCAAGAATGGGACACATACTGATGAGGTAGTTACTGTAGACAGTGTGAACTAATTGTGGCAATATCTAATGAGATACATTGTGCGATCTATAATAAAACATACAACAGTGTAGGTGGATAGGAGGAGAAATCTCCAGAAATGGATGCGAGGGATTATTGTTTTCTAGAAAAAGAAGGTATTCATCCTTAAGTGAGTCTTAAATGAGATTTAAGAGATATCAAAAGTAAAAGAAAACAGAATGAAGGTTATTTTCAGAGACAGAGAGGTGTAACAGGGTACAATGAGCTCAGGAGAAGAGCAGGGAGTTTTCTGCAAGTAGATTTAGGAGAATCAAGTGGAGAAAGAGCTTGATTATGGACTTAATGGCTTGCACTCAAATCCCGGCTCTATTAACTGGTGCTGCAACTTTTGGCAAATTATTTAGTTTACTTATGCCTAAGTCTATGTGAAGTATTATATAGAGAAGGAAATACCAATCTCTAAATGTTGATGAGATGATCAAAAACTTTCATCTCACCTCTGACTCTCTGAGCTGGCTCAGCTTAATCAATGGGCACCTACGAATTTATGCCATGGCGTCTGATTTCTGAGGAAACCAGATGAAAAGTAAGGGAAATTTATTACACATAGAAATATAGTTCTAGAAACATTAGCCAGAACAATTACACAAGAGAAAGAAATAAAAGGAATAAGGATAGGAAAGGAATAAGTTAAATTATCATTATTTGAGGATGTTATGATGCTCTACATAGAAGACCCCAAAACTCCACCAAAAAACTTCTAGATTTAGTAAAAATATTCAGTAGATACAAGGTCAACACTCAAAAATCAGTAGCATTCCTGTACACAAACAACAAACTCACAGAGATAGAAATTAGGGAAACCACATCCTTTTGAATAGCATTCAAAAAAATGAAATACCTAGGAACCAGCCAACAAAAGATGTAAAAAAACTTTACAAGGAAAACTACAGTACTCTGAAAAAGGAGCTCAAAGAGGATATCAGAAAATGGAAAGATATCTCTTGTTCTTGGGTAGGAGGAACGAATACAGTGAAAATGGCCATAATTCCAAAATTGTCATACAGATTTAATGCAATCCCAATCAAAATACTAATAGCATATCTCACAGAACTAGAGAAAACAATCCTAAGATTCATTTGGAACCAGAAGAGACCTAGAATAATAAAAGTAATTCTAGGCAACAAAGGCAAGGCAGGGGGGCATCACAATCCCTGACTTGAAAATATACTACAAAACTAGTGTGATAAAAAACAACATAGTACTGGCAGAAAAACAGACTTGAAGGTCAAAAGAACAGATTAGAAAATGCAGAAACAACTCCGAACACACTCAGCTCCCTTTGACAAAGAGGCCACACACCTTCACTGGAATAAAGATAGCTTCTTTAATAAATGTTGCTGGAAAAACTGGCTTTCCACATGCCAAAGATTAAAAATGACCCATATCTTTCACCATGCACTAAACTAAAATCAAAATGGATGAAAGATCTAAATATTAAAACAGAAACACTAAATCTGCTGGAGATAGGGTAGGTAGAACCCTTGAAGACACTGGTGTAGGCAAAGACTTTATGAAAGAAAACCCCATCACACAGGAAATAGCACAAAGAATCAACTCCTGGGATCTCATCTTATTAAAAAGCTTTTTCACAGCAAAAGAAACCACCAGCGGAGGGAAGAGACAACCCACAGTGGGAGAAGTTTTTGCCAGCTGTTCCTCAGACAAGGAACTAATATCTAGAATATATAAAGCACTCCAAAAACTTATACCCCCCAAATTTAAAAACCCAATCCAAAAATGGGCACCTGAGATAAATATACACTTCTCGGACTAAGGAATAGAAATGGCAAATAAATATATGAAAAAGTATTCAACATCACTGGTCATTGGAGAGATGCAAATTTAAACAACAGTGAGATTTCATCTGACTCCAGAAAGAAGGGCTATGATCAAGAAATCAACCAATAACAGATGCTGGCAGGGCTGTGGGGAAAAAGGAACCCTGTTCCACTGTTGGTAGGAGTGTAGACCGGTGCTGCCACTGTGAAAATCAGTGTGGAGATTCCTCAAAAATCTTAAACTAGAGGTTCTGTTCAACCCAGATATTCTCCTTCTTGGTATCTTCCCCCCAAAATTAAAAACATCATACCACAGGGATATATGCATACCCGTGTTTGTAGCAGCACAGTTTGTAATAGCTAAATGTTGGACACAGCCCAAATCCCCATCAACAGATGGATAAAGAAGATTTTTTTTAATATACAGTGGAGTACTACTCTGCCATAAAGAAGGATAAACTTAGGACATTTCTAGGTAAATGGATGCAACTTGAGAAAACACTCTTAAGTGAAATAAATCAGACACACATGTTTAAATACTGAGTTGTTTCTCTGGTGTGAGAAACCAAAAGTGTAAATAAGGACTAACATGTATAATAGATATTAGGAAATGGGGAAAAAAATGTTCAGATGGGAAGGGGAACAAGGGAGGGTGAGGGGGAAAGGAAGGAAAGGACAAGAAAAATAGGATATAAGAAAAAATGGAAGCAAAGCTTTTGTAAATAAGGAGTGGAAGAAGTGTTGAATAGAGGGGAGGGGAATGGGCAAAAAAAAGAAGAAGCAAGATATATCATGTACATGGACAAATCCTCTATAATGAATGTTGTCATTATGTATATCTAAAATATACCAATAAAATTTTAGAAAAGAAAAAAATAGTATTCTCAGTGTAATCTGAATTCACTTCAACTGTATAAAAATGACTTTGGTGTTGCAGTCACTGCCATGTTGCTTTGGTGCAACATTTTTGTAATAATACAGCACCAGGGATTAGAACTAAGACAAACAGAGAATGTAACAATCTGAAGCTCTTATTATAAAACACATGAATAGAACAAATTATTAAAAATTCTTTATAAACAAATTATTAAAAGTACAGATATGTACTTTCATGGATTGTTATCATTTGAAGCTGAATAATGTTTTTTGACTGTTTTGTTTTGTCTTATTTATTTTCTCTTTTTCTGGCTAAAATACTGAAATACTATTTTGGGTATTTTGTAGGTTATTCAAACAGTGAGAAATGATGAATTCATAAAAAAACATAAGACAAACCATAAAATAGACCTCAACACAACTGCCATTTCATTCATTGTGTTTAGAAAGCATGTTCTTCAGCATGAGATGGAAACGAAATGAATTGGCAGGAGTACAGTGTCACTTCCTTTTCCTGTTTTCCCCCTGTGTACGGCTATATGAGATGCCTCTTGATTCCTGCCTGTATCATATGGGATGCCCCTTCCTCCCGGCTGCTCTACCCACAAGTTTTGCACAAGTGGAACCTCCCCTCAGTGCATCACACATCTGTCACTTTTTGTCCCGATGACAACTTATGCTCATGGGAGACTTGATGCTTTGTGAAGCAACCTTTGATAAGTGAAGAACAGGACTCCAGAAGCCAATGCTGCCTTCCTTCTGTGGACAACTGAGGGGAGAATGCCAGGAGGGCACTATTAGAGGCAAATTCTAAAGAGCATCTCAGAAGGCCCAGCAAGATCCAAGCCCAAGGACTTACAGTGGCAAGTCAACTCAAGAACACCTTCTGGCTTGGCTTCGCTCCCCTCCTCTTTTTTTTCCAAGTCAGAGGCCAAAATAAACTCCTGAAACCAAGCCCTCATTTCAGACTCTGCTTTGGGAGCAATAGCGTGGAAGAACTACAGACAAAATGAAGTCAGTAAGGGCTGAAATTAAACATGTTAGTGGGATGATGACTTGCAGTAACCAGGAAGAAAAAAGATCACTATTTTGCCAACATTATAATAAGAATAGTGAAATAATGAATAACTTTCATATTTTCTAATTTACATAATTTAAACAGGAATTTAAAAGGAGCATTGAAACTCGCTAAAGCTGTTGCTAGTCCAAAGAATTAGAGCAACCTATTACTAGATAGTTCAAATTACTGTTTTCTAAGAGTGTTGTTTTTTGATATATTCAGATTGAATGAACCCAGAGTATCAAGGAGTTATGGAATTTCCCTACTGCTTTGCTTGGCAGAAATCCCTAGTGCAATTCGAATCCACCTACCTCAAGTTTATGCTTTTATCTTTTACATAAATCATGTGCAAAGTTTCAAGAAAAAAATTAGTTATCGGAAAACACTAATGCCTTTTCCCCAAAGCTTCCAACATCATAGCTAGTCTCCGAATTTTTTTTACTTTCTAATTCTTAGGAGATAAAGTGAATTTAACAACTCTTTTGATTTTTTATGAGTAATGGAAATATTCTGTTTTAACATGTTTGTTGCAAGTCACCTCGATTAAATGTTTTTATCTTCCCCATGAACACATGTAAGTAATGAACCAAACCACTCTTTTCAAATCAGCTCCAAAGTACGAAGTCCTTGTACTGCAGGACTCAGAAGTTGCGCCTTTTTCTTCTTCCTCTTTATCATTCACATTAGCTGTCTAAGCCATACTTGACCAAGGGTGGGTGATACTCAACGATCATAACTGTTCACAGTGACTTTAACACTCTTCCCTAAACTTTAAGGATGATTTATCCACTTTCTCCTTTCTTTATTTCCTGAGATTGCATACCTCATTTCAAGAGCACTTTGAGAGTCACGCCCCGGCTCTCGAGTGCCTCCCTGTGTTTGTCCTCTTAAACACTACAAAATATTTTACCTCAATGCAACTAAAACCTTTGTCAAAAATCAAAATACCAAGTGGTGGGTGGATTCACAGAGAAAACGGCCCCTCAAATGACGTAAGAGTCATATAACTTTTATTTTAGAGTCAACAGACTGCATTTGATATCTTACATGATATCCACAAACAGTTAAATATACTGGGAAAAAAGTTCCATATCTTGAAAAAGAAGTATAAGAGGCTGAGATGCCAAGATTTTTGACATTTTGATCACTATCTCAACCTACACATCTACGTCTATATGAGTCACACATGAGCATTTGGCCATACCATGAAATTCAGGCCACCCAAATTTTACTAGATTCTCATAAAGTTTGGCAAGAATTTAAGGCAATTTTACAATTTATAGTGTGGGGATTTATAAGATATCTTCTTTCCATCTTAAAGAAAACTTCTATTTAGTAAAGGCATGGAAGACACGATGGCAGTTGGAACATTAGGAAACTCCACTCTTTTATTCTGATCTTTTGCAAAAGTATAGAGTTTATGATTTGAACTTGCCACTCTGGGTTAAACTCTAACAAGACCACCCAAGTAACATTATGTGTGAACAAAAGGACAAGAAGATAGGACCCCCACCTTGCCAGCCTCCTGGGTGAATAGGTAGCAAAATTCTAGTCTAAAAATAGAGAAAAAAATCCCACACCTCCCTCCGAATGAGACGTGTTGTTCACAAAAAATAAGCTATGGAATGGAAGCTTCAAACAGGAAATATACTCACAGTGGGAAAAAAAACTGTCATAAAGGGGAAAGTTTGGCTTGATAAGGTCTAACAAACAACGATCTATTTAAACCAAAGAAGGACTGTGGCAGCATATATTTTTAGCACATATCTGTAAAGACTTAACAGGTGAATTAATCATTTCATGTTAATAATAGAAAAAAATCATTGAGTCACATGAGGGTTCAGCTGGAAGTGCCATGAAATTCCATCAAAGAATTGAGAAAGGTACACTTTGTCTGATTTTATTTATGAATATAAATTGAAATAAAGATACAACTCAAGAAACAGTATTTATGTGACTATATTAATATGTGTAGAGGTATATATAATTTTTATGCCAATGTAAATCTTAAACCCATAAAATCAATTCTCACTTGTGGCAAACATGTTTTGTATTTTTGTTATAGTTCACTTACTCTTTTAAATTACACTAAGTAACACTTTGTAATTTCAACATTCTTCAAAAGATTTAACACGTTTGAATATATTTCATTTCTTTTTTAAGCACCATATTACAATATTACTTCTATGTGTGCCTGCTTAACACATCACATAAACTAAAATTTCATATGTGTTCATTTTAAACTAGTATGTTTGCCAAACTTTGACTTATTCAATAATGAGAAGTATCCAGCACATCACACTAACTTTAATAGAGTAAATTGTTTTGAATTTAATTGTAGAGTGGTATTTTATACACAAAATTCTATTCATTTGATAACATTTATTAAACACCTAGTTACATATATATTGTTTAAGGGGTTTGTGTTTCCAAAAATTTAGTCACAGATCCCACTATTTAGAATCCAAAAGAAGCAGATATAGCACATGCTTAAGTAGCAATAGATTCAGCATAAAATAGTATGTTTACCAGACAAAGTGGTGCATGCCTGCAATCCCAGCTACTTAGAAGGCTGAGGCAAGAGGATCAGAAGTTCCAGGCCGGTGTGAGCAATGTAGTGAGACCCTGTCTCAAAAAAAAAATAATAATAATAAAAAGAATAGGGATGCAGCTCATTACTCTCTGTATTCAATCCCTGGTGCACCCCTAACCAAAACAATACTATATTCACTTGTCTATGTATTCATGAACACTTAGTATTCTGTAAGCATCATTATAATAGGTGCTATGTTTACAGTATTGAAAAACAGACAAAATCTCTACTATAATGGATATGAGAGTCTTTTGGGAAAATGCCAGAAAACAACAGGTATAAATAAAATAGTTACCAGTCTGATAAATAAGTGCTATGGAAAACAAAAAGTAAGAAAAGAAGTAAAGGGGAAGAAAGATGGAATTTTCAATGCAGCGTCAAAAGCAGCCTTTCCCCTTTGAGCCACAATGTTAAGTGAAATGAACCAGACGCACTGGTTTAAATATTCTATGGTTTATATTATTTGAGAATCTCAAAATTTAAATAAAGCATAAAATAAAATATAAATAATAAGAAACAGGGATATAGATCTTTTGTCAAAGGTAGTGTGACCAAGAGATGGAGGGAGAAGCAAGGGAGGTGAGAAGAGAAGGGAATAAAAACAAGTAAATATGTACCAGCTCCCCTGATGAATGTGATAATTATGTACTGCAAATCTTTGCCAACAAAAATAATTTTTTAAAAAATGTATGTATTATGAGGAAGCCAGTGTGACTGCAGCAGAATGATTCAGGAGAACATCAAAGGATATAAGGTCAATTAGGTAACGGGAACCTGACTCATATATGAGCTTGAGGCTGTTGTAAAGAATTCGGTTTCTATTGTGAGTGAGATTAAAGCCACTGAAAAGGTTTCAACAGAGAAGCGACATGATCTAATATATATTTTAGAAGGATCATTCAGTTGCTTTTTTGAGAATAGAAAGTACTCTATCCAAGCAAAGGCGGCAGCAGGGAGATCCATTAAAAACACATTCCAATAATTCAGCTGATAGCTAATGGCATCTTAGTCCAGGATGACAGCAATGGTCGTTCTGAGAATTGGTTGCATTCTGGATATATTTTGAAAGTGGATTCAAGAAGATACTTCTGATGGATTTGATGAGAAGAAGGGGAAAATGATAATACAAGGGTGACTCCTTGATCCACTGGGAGAACAGAGTGGTGATTTATTAAAATAGAAAATAGTAAGGCAGAATCACAGGGGATAACACAAAATTTTGAACATGTCAGGTTTGAGATGCCTATTAAACATCCAGGCCAGATTGTAAGCAAGCAGCTAGATAAGTAAACTAAAGATCAGGAGAGTAGGGTGTTCTAGAGATATAAACTTAGCAGTCATCACGGTATGAATGATAGTTAAAATCACAAGATTTGATAAGGGTATAAAAGAAGAGAATATAGACAATGCTAAGTGAAATAAATCAGATCCACAAGCTCAAATATTGCATGCTTTCTCTTATAAGAGAAAGCCAAAGTAAATAAATTAAAGAATTAGATAAAAGTTGTATGGTAGGCAACAAAAAATAGAACTGCTGCAAATGGGAAGGGGACCAAAAAGTGGAGGGAGGGGAAGTGAAGGAAAGGAAAGAGGAAGTAAAAAGAACTAAGATGTGTTTTACACAAGTACCCATTTTCCATGATAAATATAATCACTGTGTACTGCTAACATGTATTAATAAAAATTTTAAAAAATAGAGACTGTAGATAAAGACAAGAAAATGTTCAGTCTTCAGGGACTGCCATGTCCAAAGATCAGGGACATACTGAGAAAGCAGGTAAGGAGGGCAAACGGTTGATAGTGGGAAAAAAACAAGAGATTGTGGTGTCCAGAAAAATAAGTAAAGAAAATATTTTCCAAAGGAAAAAGTAGAACCCATATCCGGTGCTGCAGATATGACAAACAAGACAAGGTATGAGCAGGGACCATGGGATTTACCATCATGAAGATCATGGTTAATATTGACATGAGATTTTCAGTAGCATGATCAGGTTGGAAGTGCATGGAGTGGGTTTAAAAGGGAAGGGAAAAATATAATTAAACACAGCAATGATAGACATGTGTATCAGAAATTCAAGGAGCCCAGACAAATGTGATGGTGGTTAGAGGTATGTGATGGTGAATCTAGATTGTCGACTTGATTGGATTGAGAGCTCTCTTGGAGATTATAAAGCACACTTCTGATTGTGTCTGGACATGTCACAGGGGTATTGCCATGGGAACTATACCTGATCCCTGGCCCCTTTCTCTCTGGCTTTTCCCTGCTCTGTGTCATGGGTACCATGAGTGGAGCAGCTTTCCTCTGCCATGCCCTTCCATACTGAAGTTTGTGCCTTGGAAGAAGCTGACCATGGATTAAAACTTGCAGCCAGGGCCGGTGAGATGGCTCAGCGGTGTAGGCGCCTGCCTGGCAAGCGCAAGGGCCCGAGTTCGACTCCTGGAACCCACATACGAAAAACGGGCCAGTGATATCGCTCAGTGGCACAGGCACCTGGTGATGCATGAGGTCCTGAGGTCGACCCCTGGTATCCACAAAAAATAAAAAAATAAAAAAATAAAAAACAAATAAAACTTGCAGCCAAAATAAAAGTCTCCTTCATTACAGTAGCGGTACCAGGCATTTTGTTCCAGCAGTGGGTCTGAGACTAAAACAGAAAATCTGCACCTGGGAAGTGGAGCTGTTACTATACCTACACCTGACCATGTAACACAGAAGTCTTTGGAACTGGTTAGCAGAAAGGTTTGGAGATGCAGGCAGCAATCAGATCAAGCCCAAGAGAGAGGCAGTGTGGGCTGCAGTAGGCAAGGCTGTAGGAGTGGGCCAGTGGGTTGCCAGTCCTTTGCATCTCACGTCATGCCATAAAGTGCCCTGGATGCTGGACATGGAGTCACAGGACTTAATACTTGTGCTGCTGGGTTTCAGTCTTGCTTTGGTCCTACTCTTTTCTAATTCCCTATCCCTACCTCTGAAATGGGAATGTTTCTCTGTGCCATTTTATCTTGGGACTTTGCAACTTGATGTTTGAATTTCACAGGGATCATAAGTTAATTTGCCTTGAATCTCAGAGGAAAGTCTGTACTTGGACTTTTGACTATTGCCAGAACTTTTAAGACTTTGGGAAAAGAATTAGAGTGGTTTTGGTTGTACACAATATAGTTACATACCTTTAGGTATAATTATAATATTGTGATTATCTCCATTAGAGATTAAGTATGGTTTGAAGAGATATGTTTGGGGGTCATATTGACTAGGAGCGGACTTGTAATCCCTAATCTTGATAGTGAACTGGAATGGCTTGAAAGATACCTAGGAGATTAGTAAAAAAAAAAACTTCTGAATTTGTCTGAATGGGTCTTGGGGACGTGATCTTGGACACTGTATGGTTCCTGGCCCTGTCCTTTCTGACTCTCACCCTGCTCTGGGCTTCCAGCCAGCCATGAGTTGAGCAGCTCTCCTTTTTCATGCACTTACACATTCAAGTTTCTGCCTTGGAGCCAGCTAAGCATTGGCTGAAACATCTGAAACCATGAGCCAAAATAAACTTCTCTTCCTTTAAGTTGCAGATGTTTGGTATTTTGTCTCAGCAATGGGAAGCTTACTAATACAAGGAGACTATAGTATCAAGAATGTACACATTCATAGATTGAAGAACAAAATCTGATACTGAGAAAAAGTAGATACAAGAAATATGTGAAGAGCACTTGTTAAGAATGCCTACTTCCAATCCTCAGCCTAGACTTGCGACAGTATATCCATTTCTTCAAAGACTTTCTTGGAAATTGTGTTTTCAAAGGACTGAGGGAGTATTTTTATCTCCAAAAAGAAATACATATATTTAAAAAAAAAAAAAAAAAAGCAAGATGCCCTGGAATGGGAAACTGATCATATACATGGAAAGAGAAGAGCTAGAGAAAAAACCAGTGATATTGTAGGGAGTTGTTTAAAATCAGATAAAAGGGAATTCTTTGGCCTGAGCTTTGTTCAGAAGAGGACACCAAAGAAGAGTAGATCAGAAAATCCGATAAAAGTGGGTGGGTTAAGAGGAAATGTAAAGAGAAGAGAAGACACATTACTTTTCCTGAGCTATGTAAAAGATGCAGGCAGGTTCTCAATGAGGCAAAGGGAAATCTCCTATTTGTTGTTAAATTTTATTTGAAGATGTCATGTGTTACGGAGTGGGACTCAATGCTCTAGAGTGATTGTAGACTTTAGAGGACACTCAAAATCTTTACTGAGGTTGGTCCCTCAACAATATGAGGTCCAATTAACCCTGAATTAATTAAAAAATAAGTGGAATTATTTAAATAATTATTTAAAAAATAAATGGACTTATTTAACCATCTCAGTAATTTTACTACCGCTTTTAATGATTCCCTGCTTATTGTGTGCAAGCAACAAAAACAAGCATTATCATAGAAAGATAAATCATGTAGTTAGTTTAAAGGGCATGGAAAAGTTCATTAACAGAGGGGTTTTGCATCAGGAGGTTGGATATGATCAATTAAAGAGGGAGGAGATGCTTGGATCATTCAAGACTTCGATGCATGTAAAAGTAGGGCAGTGGGAGAGATAAAAAAATAGGAGGCTGTCCTTAGGAAAGGGGATTTGCCTCTGCTTTTCGCCCAGACATAAGCCATGGCTGGAAATATTAGTATACATAAAGGGTGTACAGCTTCTCCCAGTGTCTGAGTCAAAGTGAGTCAAATCCAGCGATATTTTAGGTCTTCTTTTCTCATTAGGCATCTGAACAGTGTGTCCAGTGTCTATTGAAATAAAGCTAAACTCAAGTCTCTCTGGGAGAATCAACCTGAAGCATCCCTAAGAAACTTCAGCCATTTGTGATTTCTTCTGCTTACCTGAATTTCAACCTTCTTCCCTTGTTCTTACAACTTTTCTTTTCTCTGTAATTTTTGAGCCTCAAACCCAGAACTAATCCCTTCCAGCTTCCTTTGAAGGCAGAGTCCACTTCAGTTCCCTTCGACAATGAACGCAGCTCCCCAGTTTCTAGGGAAGACACAGATTATCATGTCCAGCTTTGATATCCACCAACACGCTTTGCTGCAAAACTTTCTATCAGATTCCTCAGACATCAACGACAACCAAACATGAAAAGAACTTATCAATTTCCTCTAGATGTAGTTCTTTTATATATCAGCTTTTCCCCTGGGGGATCCTTTAGTAGATTGGTGCTTTTCTTTATTTTCCTTAAATTTTCTATTGTAAACACTGTCCCCTCCTCATATCCTCAGTATCTGAGTGTGACCTGTGGCCATAATAACGCCATTCTTTATTTGAACATATTTATTGAAGCACCTACTTCGTGCCTAGCACTGGATACCTAGAGGGATATACAGTTTAAATGCCTACAAGAAGTGTCTCTCTTCAAGAAGCAAAGATTTTTAGTGAGGGGAGGCACAAAGAGAGAAATAAAATGACACAAGGCATTAAGTTTTTAAAAACAAAATATAAGCATATATAGGGGACAGTATTTTGAGTGAGAAGCTATTATTCCATATGGAACACATGAAGAATGAGTGAGTGACATTTGAGAAAAATCTAGGAACATAAGGGAGTTTATTTTTATTTGCATTCAAGATGGAATTCATTATTCAAATAATTTAGTTGATATAGTCTAAGACATGACAAAGTGTAGCCTGTGGGCATTCCTGTAGTGTAGCAACAGGATGGCAAAATGTTGAGATGTTTTGAAATAAAGAGAAAAAAATGAATTTTGAAGTCTTTGAAGTCGATATCATATTGAATTCCTAGGAGGAAGAGAGAGAACTAACGCTAATGTCATCACAGAAGCCCTGTTGAACAAGTGTGAAGTTTTAGTTGTTTGTATAATAAAATTTTCTGTCTTTGTCATAAACTTTTATTAGTGTATGTGCACATTTGAGGTGGGAGTCTGAATTCACAATCCACATCTATGAACCTAAAACACCTTGACCGACCCTTCTACATCAAATAGAACAGCTAGTTTTCTTAATAAATAATGAGGCTCTGGTCAGTAGTACTACAAAAAAGGCCTAAGCTCATCTTCTGCCTTTGGAGTCAATTAACAATAGAGAATTCACTTTTAGATAGAATTTATTTCAACATCATGAATCTTCCTATTTGATTCTTACATCAATTAAATGATATAGATACAATTATAATCTTCATTTTATGGACAAAAAGAAAATTAATGCTGAAATTTGGTGACATGTCCAAACTCAACGAGTTGGTATTTAATGGAGTCGGGAATTGAACCCTATTATTAGGTCTGGCACACGATTTTAACCTCAAAGGTAAGCTGACAATTTCCATGTACTATACTGACCCTATCCCATAGAACAATACAGATGCTAGTTACCTGTCAATTACAATTAATTATACATTAACATGCTTAAAAATAAGTCTATATCAAAGTGGTTGACTCCTTTGGAAAGTATTAGAAGAGAAATGATGCTCCTACTTCAATAAAGACTACATCAATTACCACTTATGTTGAAAACCACAATATTTTAATTAGTACTACTAACCTTAAACCCAAAAACGTCCTACCCTTGCACTAAGTAATTTATAGATATAGTCCCTTCCCCCTCATAAATTTATAGTTGGCTTCCAGGATAGAATGACACACTTAAATAATTTTTCTGCCAAATCTTGAAAAGAAGAATATTGTGATACACACACACATTCCCTAGTTTTTATTTCAATAGTCATGTGGGAATCTACCAAATATTTTCTTGAAGAAAGAAGCTTTTGATATGCAACCTTTTCCCTCAAATATATTAGATTCTTGATTTAATGCCTACAGTAGTAAACCATAAAAGAATATAAAAAGCAGAGAGAAAATAAGTTCATTGTTATGTAGAGCTAAGCGTATATATGTAATGCTATTTTTACAAGGCATAAAAAAGTGTTCATAAAATGCATTCTCTCACCCATACTTCTCAAAGGCCCAGAAAAGCACAACTCAGCAATATTTTTGTATTTCTCAAATATAGAGTCTTAGGAATTTTAGTATTAAACAAGAAATTACATCACCTAATCCTTCCTCTCAGATTTTTATTTTCTTACCTACTAAACCAGATGATGTTTCCAACATTAAAACCTAATTTTTTTTCAAGTCCAGCTGTTAAAGATTATGAGTAAACTCCTATAAAACCAGCTTATATTGGCTTTATGTTGGCAACTTTAGTTGACAGAAATAGTATAACACTTTGGGATTTACAGTGCAAAACACAAACTAGATTATAGTAGTCCACACAGGCATAATAAATATGAATGAATAACTTCTCATTTTCTAAAGTTTTAGCTATTGAACAATATTTTTCTACTTATAATTGTTTTGTAAATCAGATACAAAATGAGTGTGAAGAGGATTTTGTTTGAATTATGTGTGGTTCAGTACTGAAAAACAAATTTGCACTTATGTCTTGAGCAATAATAAGGAATAAGGTGATTTAGGTGTGTATGATAACTGGAAGATTTGGGTACTAGGCCCTTGTCAGTGGCTCCCAGAATACAGCAGCCCATCTGTCCCTGTGGAGCAGCTACTTGAGCATCATCGAGCCACACCAAACATCGTGTGCAGGAAGTTCAGCAACGTATCACCACAATGACAGTACGGATCTGGAGGCTGAAATCAAGAAGCATCTCCTTCACGAAAGTAGAGAATGTAACTCATTTCCAGGATCCTGTCTGTGCAAGTGTCTGGAAAATATAAACTTTAATTTCTCAGTCACTGGAAATAAGTTGGTGGAGATTCAATACGACTAGCATACTGTCAGCACATACTTTTTAACTGAATTATGAATTGGATAATACTTTGTGGTTTTAATATAAAGCACAAAAAATCAAGTTGTGGACACCCATGAAATAACAACAAAATTCCTACAACTTACCGCTTAATATTAACTTCAGTGGATCTCACAATGAGTTTTTTATAATGGCTTTATTAAACGGGTAGCTATAAATATGTTTCTCAAAATGAAACCTAACTGATACTTCAGCCCTTTCCATTACTCCAAATTATAGATTTACAGACAGCACTGGAAATCATTTAATATGTAATACAAGAAGTTTTTAGCAATGAGTAAATAATATTTTCCGTGCCTGGCTACACCAAGGATGAACAGGGCCAGTATCAGCACGAGGACTCATGCGACACACAGTTCGTTGGTGGGAATTCATCTCTATAAACTTCAGTTATTGTAATGACCATAGTCTTGGTGCCGGATAGCAACGAGAAAAACAACTGAAATACATTAAAATGATAATTTTACTCTGGAAATCTACATTCAACCTATCAAAGAGTAATTGTTGCAATTGCATTAACAATGGGAACATAGCATTTTCTAGGTGTCTTGTCAGAAAAGTGAAATACAAAACAATAGCCCCTGTGCTGAAAGATTTTAATCCTACTGGCATTTGGAAAGCTGATATTTTCTGAAGGGAAGAATACAAAATTACACTCCATTATAGGAAAAGTCCAACTAAATTTTCTTATTAGAACGTTAAGTTCAATACTTTAAAATAAATTATTTTCAATAATACTTAATAAATTTATACCAGTCATCTGGACTATGATGAGCTTATTTTATTTTATTTTTTTAAGTTTATTTATTTTTTTTTTGTGGGTACTGGGGGGTCAACCTCAGGACCTCGCGCACCAGCAGGCGCCCGTGCCACTGAGCGATATCACCGACCCCTTTTTCGTATGTGGGTTCCGGGAGTCGAACTTGGGTCCTCGCGCTTGTCGGGCAGGCGCTTAAGCTGCTGAGCCATCTCACTGGCCCAAGATGAGCTTATTTTAGTAAACACAAATTTATGTAAAAGACAGAAGATAAAATGACTTAGCTCCCTCTTTGCTTTTAATTTATCTTGCTTAGAGATTCTCATAAATACTATATATGTATTTATTTGTGTTCTTTTGGTAGAATTTTTGTTTACAGCCTAGTTTATTTTACATAAAACTGAATATATATATATATATATATAATAGAATTTCTTACTCTATATTTTAAATCTTTATCAACCAGCAAGAGATGTTTCTAATATATTTATTCAGTTAATATATGTGTGGGTGAGTGATCCAAAACTTCTTGACATCCATAGAGGTCTACTCAGCAAACATTTGATATCTTAACGAAAACATGTTGTTCTCTCAAATTCTGAAATGTTAGACATATGCAGTACACACAATAAACAATGAAAAGTGGTAGAGCACCTTGATTACTAGACCATGGTTAGAAATTTACACCTTGAACCATTGTTTATTTTCATTTCAGTGGACAAATTAGCTTGTCTGTACATTGAAAAGCTGAAGAAAACAAGCAAAAAGCATGGTATGGTATTTTAAACAAAACCCACAATAATAGTATATGGTGCAACTGAAATCTTTGCTGTCTAGGAACAGAGTGCCCGCCATTGGCTAAGTAGGTGTAATAACATTATCTCCTCAATGAATCCACCAGCAGGGAAAACACTGTGAAAAAGCTCATTTCTTTACCTCTATGGAAGATAGAAACATGGATTCACTGGGCTTGGCTCTAAGCAAATTAATAAAAATAACTTGCATTTATCAAGTGCCTATGGTTTATATTGTACTGGAATAGTTTCAGCAAGCCTTTACAACAACCTTGCAAGCTCGGCTTTTAGAAGCACCCAGGCTGCAGCCCAGCTGAAAGCTGAATCTGGAGCATGCACCAGTGACTCTCGTGGCCAGGATTCGCCACACTCCTGTGTGGTTTGAAAGCCTCTTGTTAGTTTGTACTTTCATGATCCTACTTAGAATACAGGTCTTCCCATTTACGTTTTAAGTGGGGTGCTAACTTTTCTCAGCAACAACACAAATTAAAGTTGAGTCAGAGTTTCCAGGAAACTTCAAGTCAAAAATAATGTTCCCTCAGGCATTAAGATAAAATTAAATTAAATTGAAAGTAAAATCAGACAGGCCATTAATAGGCCAGTGAGATGGTTCAGAGGCGTAAGTGCCTGCCTGGCAAGCGCGAGGCCCTGAGTTTGATTCCCGGTACCCACATAAAGGAAAAAATGGGCCGGTGATATTGCTCAGTGGCACAGGTGCTTGAGGTTGACTCCTGGTACCCACATTTAAAAAAAAAAAAAAAAGAAAGAAAGGCCATTAAAGCAATTACTTAGAAAAATAAGGTAGAAAACCTGCAAAATCCTAAAATTTAAAAGACAAAGAATTTGAAGCTACATAGAAAAATGATCTTAATTATAGAAGTGAGAGTTAAATTTTTTCAGAATTGATGTGACAATTTGATACAGGTACTGATTAAACAGAATGATTAATGGATCTAACATGCGACTAGAAACAGACTAGAGCAACATAGCAGAGAAAAGTCTCTTTTGTCTTGGAACTTGGTTCCTCATTTTACTTGCTAAATGACCCAGAGTGTTGATTGAACCTACTGACTTTTAGTTTACTTAAAACTCAAACAGAGAAACAAAAAACACACACAAACAGACTTAATAGCAAGTTTTGAGTATTCCATGAACTAAAGCAAGCCACGTGCTTGCTCAGAATCTCCTAACAATGCTGCCTAAAATTATTACTACAGGGGTTTATAAAAGATATAGAAAAAATCATGGATATAACTATGAGAGCTGTGAAAAATTAATAAAATGGAATATTAACAATAGCATAGCAAATACAAGTAACATCAGTATAAATATCAATATGCACAACTAAAAATAATATACCTATTAACATAAATTCTCCATTCTTCATTAAAATATTCTAGATCTCCATCTCTATTTGTTTCTGTGCAATACTTGAAATTTTGTTTTGCTTGGTTGTATATGATGGACACACGGAGGCAATTCCTTTCCTTTTTTTTTTTTACTGATAATTCATTTCCTTGCTATATAAACGATTCAAAATTATCTCCATGGCCCCTCAGTTTCTTAACCTGAAATCCTCTTTTCTGAATTCTAGCATGATCCTAAGACTCAGAGAAACTTAGATGCTTAACAAGAAAAATAAATGTTTGTGTCAAGCGACTATTATATTTTGCTATAAATATTTTTAGCAAGCCTTTGCAAGAAATTGCAAGACTGGCCTCCTCATGCTTATGTGACAGATAAAGAACTTTGTAGGTGAGCAATTGTCCAGTACTTGGCAATGTCCTTGAAGATGAAACATTTAGAGCAGTGGGTAGGGGCCATCTTGGAGGCAGGCTAACTGTAGTTGGAAATAGTAGTCTTAACTGTACCATGGGTGGTTCAGGCGATTTTCTTCATCTCTGTATGTCTGTCTGTTTTTGCCAGTAAAATTCAAGTAGAATCTTGGCCCTGTCCATGGAAGGTAGTGATTGCCTCTGAGAAAACATAGAAACAAAATGAATCTCTTTCTCATTTTGCAGCTAATACAATTACAGTTCTAATTTACAAGTATGCTCCTCAAAACTTATTTGATAATGCCCTAAGTTTTCTTTTTTTCTTTAACATCTGCTTTATTTCCATTCTAATGCTACCCAACTTAGCAGTGATATAAATATAGGGGGTCCAGTGAAATTTGAAACACACATTAACAATGACATTATTTTAGTATCAGTATGTCCTAAATTGTTACCCAGTAGGACATACTTATAAAAGGAAAAAAAAACTAATTTGTTTAATACTTACCAGTCCAATTATCTAAAAACAGGATGACCAAAAATTGCTTTTTTGTTCATTTTTATAAGATAATATAACGAGAAATGTAAAAACAACAATTTTATCAAATATGTTCAATGCAAGAATCAACTGGTTGAAATGACACTGCCCGAGCGACACTCAGGATAGTATATAAACAAGGGTGCTGCCTGGCTGATGTTTGGGGTAAACTGCTAAGTGGTTAAAATACAGATAATTGAGTAGTCTTTATTTTACTTGATAAAGTTCCTCTCTCCTTTTCCTAATTTTTCTAAAGAGGAATTATTTGAAATTTGGTATATATTATATTTTTAAAATTGAAATTAAAATATACATGCAGAAAATTTTATTGCTATAAATTCAAATTATGCATTAGGAAGATTAAATTGAGTAGGAATGACTCTGAATCATACACACTGGAACTCTATTTATTTACTTAAATGTACCAAGTGTAGCATTCCTCTTTCTTTCCTCTGAACAAAAAGGAAATAGTTCAAAATGTTAATCAAAACAGAATATTTTTCAAGTGACCTTTTAAATAATTGATCGTGGAAACTGATTTTATTTTCACAGAGTACACCAGCTGACTTTGCCAAATTATTTTATTTGCTGTCTGACTGATTTTTTTAGCATGGGAGAATGATAGGATTTGATAGCATAAAGTGGGTGCCAAGCATTCAACAACAGGGAGGCAATCCTGCAAAAGAAGGAATATTTCTCACAGCCTTTCAGAATTTGAACTTTTTCAAAAAAATAGCTTCATTTTGAGAGATTATGAATCTTCAGCAACAAAAAATAGAAATTACCACCATAGATGTTTGAGGCACAAAATTAAATTTTTTTATAGAATGAGGTTATTAATTAATGTTACAAACACAAAATGTTTATTCCCCACACTACCTCGGAAGAGAGGTAAAAAATATTGGAAGACATTGCCTTCCCAAGACAAGCAAGAAATTACATGAGTGATGTATTTCTTGGGTGTGTTCTCATTGTAGCATTCAGTCAAATTCTTTATTCGAATTATTGTGGCAAAAGTCATACTATAGGAAAACACATTTCTAGGCCCAAATGAATGAGTAGGTTTCAAATACCATCCTAGATTCCAAAGGAATTTCACATGGGAACTGTGGAAATGGAAAGGGCACAGTAGAAGTATTAGCACTTGAACTCTTTTTTACATAGAGTTTATAAATCCTGCTTCCTGTGAACAGTCTTCATGGGTTTTACGTAACATTTGCTATCAGTTAACTCCACAAAACACCAACATCTTAGAAGGATTAAAAACTACTCAAAATTTTTTGGAGAAAACAAAATTTAGGGAAATGATTTTAAAAAGAAATCTTAAACATCAAAAAGAGGAGGCACCACTTCTTTAATACTGTGGAGAATGCAGACATCGAACTGTACATGAAATGAGCACAGTCTAGATTAAAAGAGTGCACACACACACCCGGAAATAGACACAAGCTAAACCATCATGAAAATGCCAGGAATTAAGGTCAGTTGTCACCAAAGACTGAGATTAAGACTGGGGACCTGAAGACATGCTTAAACATTGGGTGAAGAGTGTAAGACAGAAATACAGGAGAGCAGGGGTGCGCTGCAGAATCCCGATTAGGAATACTTGAGATTTGAAAAGGAAGAGTCACCATGGTTCAGTCCATGGTTGAATAGGAGCCTAAAAATAATTTTCCTTCTGAGTGATTTCTCTTCTGCCATCTAGCTATGCTTTATAGATTCTCCTTTATTATATTACCACACAACAAAGTAATGTGAAATATAACCTAAATGATAACATGAGATGTGCATCGTTGTTTATATTTAAGTCAGAATTTACGTGTTCTAAATGCCTCTCCTAAGTTCTCTCACCTAATGATCACAACCACTGGACAAGGCAGAGCTAAATGCTCACATGGATAAAAGGAGGTTGAGAAGGATTCAGTGCTCATCCTCACACCCAAAGGCCAAAGTGGAGCAAGAGCCAGAATCCAGGTGTTAGATGCTGGTTATTCAAGAAAAACATGAGTTACATATTTTAAATATACTTAAAAATAAAGCAAAAGAATTATAAGTGATAGACTTAAGGATAAAAAGGAAGGGACTAGAGCTGGGCACAGTGGCAAATGCCAGAAATACAGTAAGCAGAGGCTCAGGCAGACACTAGCCTGGGCTGCACAGAAGGTTGAAGACCAGCCTGGAATATAGAGAGACCGGGTCCAAACAAATCAAACCAAATCAAACCAAAACAAACCAAAACAAAACAAGATGGAACAGGAACAATTAGAGGCCTGGACTGTGAGAAATGGAGGACATCAAACTCCCTTCAAGGATGTAGACTGCTCCTGGGGTTGAAAACAGAGTTGCTCAGTTTAGTAAGTAAAAGTATACAACTGAACAGTACAACTTGAATTTCTGAAAAACAATACTTTTTTTTTTCTATTTTTTAATGAATGTCTGCCTTTAAGTATAAATACAACCAAGCTTTATTATAAATATGTTCCAATATTTTGGTCATTTTTACCCTAAAATATATACCTGTTTTTCTGCAATTCAAAGGAACATTGCCATCTTCCTTTTTACACGACAATCTTGTTTGAAATACAGAAATGGCCTCCCGCTGACTGGAGAGATCCCTGGCTGAGATCACAGACGCTAAAGCAGAAGGCTTAACAGCTGATTGCAAATTCTTTCTTTTGTAATAAAGTACTGAATCCTATGGCCTGATCTCCACTTAACTATGAGAAAGTGAAAGGTAGCATCCACACGATGCACAGTGGAAGAAGTAGGGACAGAATAGAAATGGTGCCTCCAGACCAAAAATAATAGAGAAAAAGAGGAAGAGTCCTTTGGATCCAAATAGCTGGCCAAGAGGACAGAGAAACACGTGGCACATGGAGGTGCTCTTTGGGGTCTCCACAACCACACTGTGGCAGGAGGACCCAGCGAGATTGGACTCCCCAAGGCAAAGCACAAAGATGAGGCTAAATTATCAGTCTTTAAGGATTAGAGGAGTACAGACTCCTACGAATGGGTGAAGCTTCCATTGCACATTAAACTAGAATGTTCTCTCTGTCTGATACATCAGTGACAGTAATGGCCACTCCTGATTACAGTCATAAGAAGATGGGTGAAGCCAAAGCAGGTATGCCATTATTTGTATTTATGTTTATTATCTGTCTTCCCATAGATTATTAAGCTTCTTTACACATGCAATTTTCTATATTAAACAGTAACTACATATTTCACATTAATTACATAATATAGATTTTCGTAGCTCTCTACCTTATTTCCTTATTTCCAGGATCCATTTTCCTCATTTATAAAATAGGAACAATCTATATATTTTAAAGGGGAATTGGAATATTAAAAGATTAAAATTCCTGAGGCAATAAAATGAAACCCATTTCAAAGAAGGCAATTCATTTTGAAGCCTTTTCCTCTTTTATTTTTATCATTCATTTGCTCCATAAATTCAATCAAGGCACTTTAGCTTTATAGCTCTTAGTTATATTAGGAATAATGGAGGTCAGTGATCTCCTAACACACTTCCTGTATGACTCAGGTAAAGGAAACCTCCAGAAAATTCATATTTTACTGTAAAATCAATGTTGTAAATAATATTTCACCCTGAATTAGAATTTGCCCATGTCTAGAGAGTGATCACTATACACACACACACTTATGCGTGTGCACACACACACACACTGAACCCTGTAATAATGATTCTTACTAAAACAAGTATTAAAATAAAATAGCATGAGAAATATATATTTAGAGAAACAAAGAAAAAGACATATAACCAAAAAGCTCACATGTACTGGCCACACATTCTTCTAACATAAACAAAAGAAAATATCCTGTAATTACCTAATTTTCCCTCTGATTGAAGACTTAAATGTCTTTTAAAGAAAGAGTTTCAGTGACAATATTTTTGTGTAACAAGAAAAATTGTTGGATTACTCAGATCATAGTTTTGAGCTCTATAATCTCAAAGCAGAGCATGGAAAAGCAAGTTGCTTTAATATATTAAAATCAAAACAGCAACTAGTGTTAAACCAAATAATGATAAATATATCAAAAGCTGGCTAAGTAGTTCAAACTTCTGATAACTAAGGAATGCAAAATGCTAAATAACTAAGCAATTTAAATATTTTATTGTATTTATTTTGTATAAAAGCTATTCATAATAAAGGAAAAAATAAAATAACTGATAGTTTATAGAAACTGAAATGGGTAGAGCATATTAAAAGAAACCTATAACCCCCAATTAGAGTTCACCTAACTTTATTTACAAAGATAAGACCAATATTATCATTTTTATGTTAATATAATTATCTATAAACATACTATATTTTTTACTGATGTGATTCTGCAATTATGTATATAGCTTGGCAAGTTTGTTCTTTAAAGTTCTTAAAATGAAAAAATCATTATACAATTTCAAAAGCCATGCAATAGTGTAGCAAAACTACTACATGCTTCTTTTCATATGCTTTTCAGTATAAGCGTTTCCAAAGGCCATTTCAGAAGTCATTAATTTAATAAGGTCTGACCACTTTGTTCTTTAAGAAGCACTACTAAACCTTGAGCCCAAATTTCCAAGTGAAACACTGGGCACTTCGTACAATGTAAAGATTTTAGTTATTTAAAATTGCCTGCATTTAGCTGGTGAGATAGCTCAGCAGCATAAGCGTCTGCCTGGCAAGCATGAGGTCCTGAGTTCAACTCCTGGTACCCACGTAAGGGAAAAAAAGGGGCCGTTGATAATCGCTCAGAGGTACAAGCACCTGCTGGCAAGTGCAGGATCCTGAGTTTGACTCCCGGTACCCACATTAAAAAAGAAATATTGCCTGCATTGAATTATTTGTTCATGTAATCTTGGTTCATTTCATGATATACTAATTTATTTGTTTAAAATAACACTAAATTGACAGAAATAGGAACTTGTGTGTCAAGACTAATATTTTTAAATGCATATTGCCATAAAATCTAATCCAAGTATTGAATTCTATATGTTATTTGTTTTTGAAATTTAATAATATTCCAAGCTTAAAATTGTTGATAAATAGTAATGTCTTTGAAGGGAGCATGTACAAATGTTGAATTATGATGCCATGAATATTTTACTATCATTATATATAGAAATACATTAAGTTTCAAATTTTATTTAATTTTTAACTCTAGTAAAATGTGTTACTCAAGAAAGGTCAAATAATGGTTGAGGACATAGCTACATGGCCGGAAGCTTCCCTAGCACTCGAGATCCTGAGTTTGATCTTCAGCAGAATCAAAAAAGAAAAGAAAAAACTCAAATTAATTTTGTGTTAGTGCAAATTTCACCATTATAATAACATACTTGCTGGTAGAGCACTGAAGCATCTATGATACAGGAATATTTATTTGTAAGAAATATATCCTTTTGCATTCAAGTCTAAATAAGTCTCTAAGTGATACTAAGAAAATTGAACTCCTTTTAAATATTGTATGGTATCTCTCATTTGCATGAGGCAAAGTACAAGTGAAGAGAAAGATAAAGGATGGATAGAGGGCATAAGGGGATGGATATCTTGCAATAGGGAAGGAGCCTAAGGGAACAAGGGTGAGGGTTGAGAAGGAGGGGAAGGGGAAATAAATAAAATAAAGATATGCCACGTACAGGAACCCAATAACCTCAGTTAATGCAAACATTATATTCCATAACATGAGCTAAGATCAATAATATGAACAAGTATGAAAATCGGGATAGGGTAATTCAAAGAGGAGGGAGATAGCGGGGGAGGGAAGGGAAAGGGGATTTAAAAAGAAACAAGCTGTAATATGTACATGTACCCACTTGCCAAGATGATTGTAAACTGCATGTAATGCAAACATGTACTAATAAAATTTTTTAAAGTTTAAAAATTTCATAGAATCAAAAATTAAGGGCCAGTGAGATGGCTCAGTGGCGTAAGCGCCTGCCTGGCAAGCACGAGGGCCCGAGTTTGACTCCCAGAACCCACATACGAATGAAGGGCTGGTGATATCGCTCAGCGGCATGGGCGCTGGCTGGTACGCGAGGTCCTGAGGTCGACCCCCAGTACCCACAAAAAAAAAAAAAAAAATTAAGCAGCTAATTCAAAAGCCACTAAAATGCAAAATGAGTATTTGGCAATCTTAAAGTATTAAGAAGCCAAAATTGATGTTCTGGCCACAGGGGAGGAGTTTTAATAAAACAAACAAAAAATAAAACAAAACAAAGCAAACAAAAACTGCAAAGCTGGGTTCTGTTGGAAATTTCAGCCTGTAGAACAGAGTTGAAATGAGTAGAATTACCTTTACCAAACTGCAAACAGGACCCAGCTCATTGCCTATCGGGTTGAGGAACCCAGTCCCAATTAGGCTACCTGCCAGAATTTAGGGCCAACCTTCTGTGGAAGAAGATAAAATGAAAGACTCCACTCTTTCATTACATTAGAATCAGAGAAAGCAAAAAAAAAACAGAAATGACTAAAAATATTACAGAAAATAGAAATGGAAGATTCAGGCATTGGAATAATAAAATGTGGACTGCTCAGTTTTTGTGGAACTACAGAGGCAATGACCGTGAAAATAATATGAACAAAAAAGCTTAGAAAAATCAAGGGAAAAAATAGATGAAAGGACAGATAATTGTGACCAAAATTTAGAATCGGTAAAATCAGATTAAATATGCATTCTAGAACCAAAAATACATTATCTGAAATTAAAAATGTAACGGATGGTTTTAACAGAAGATCGAATATTGTAGTTTTGAACTAAAAGCCATGCCAATATATAAAGAGCTAAATAAAATTATATGCATGAAGAAAAATATTAGAAAGAAATGAAGCAGACCAGAACATAAAATACTGTTTAAGGGGTATATGCTGGAAATGTTCACAATATATAGAACTGGATGGTAGAAGCAATATTCAAATAAATAACAGCCGTTTCCTATGTTTCTGATGTCAGAAATTCAGGGAACCTGAGGCAAAGTAAAGGAAAATAAGTGGTATAGGGAAGGGAAAAAGAAGATAGTAAAAAGCATACATATCGTTTTAAAAGAAAACCATAAAAGAGACACTTGACTGTTCAGGAGAAGTGGATATTTTTGGCAAGCATGAGTCTAATGATGAATTTAAGATCTATAACTATAACTGAGTTTATTCTCTCTGAAGCTAGGACTATGAGTGCCACAGTAAATGTAAGCCATCGATACATGGGCTGTCAAGTAAGTAAGTGTGGCATATTGATCCTTGCTTCTGAGCTATCGAGTCAGAGGGTATTGTAACAGAACTACCGCACAGAATCACTTAGACACGGGCATCGCCTCCCTTTACTCCCACCTTCTTCAACTCCAAATGTCACAATGTGTTATCTGACTTAGCAAAGCTGGTGAAATAATTTTAAACTGAGAATCATGTTTATGTTCTAACATATCATCACAACCATTTCTTATGAAAAATATAAATAGCTTAACTTGTAAAAAAAATGAAAGGGAAGAGCTTAAATTGACATGAATTAATTATTTAGTCTGGATTACAAATGAAAAAAAAGATAGATGGATTTAACAGACACCCTAAGTAAAGTTGCATAAATTTTGAAGGTACACCCAGAGCTGTTAATAGGAGGAAGGATTTTAGCCAAGTTAGTTTTTAAGCATAATGGAAAGCTTAAAGCTTCGTTACTTCTTTTCCAGCTGTTAGCTGCATGTTATTTTAGAAAGACTATTTCCTTTATCTAAAACACTTAGTCCAAACCGTTCAAGTACACTCTGCCGCTTAAGAGAGAATAATGTTTTGAGTGACCCAGTTTTTAAGAAACTTTAACTTGTCATCCAAAAAAGGAAAACTTTTGTAGGATTAAATGCAAATGGGCTAGTCGAGAATGCTACATTTTTTTCTAAAAATTTAGACATAAAACAAATAGATTAAAATTAATAAAGCTGCTATTTTTCATACATAACTTCAGCCCTTGAAATTCAGTGCTTCTATAAAAATCTATTATCTTTAGCTATGTTATTTATATGATGAACTCAGATGAAATCACTTTCATGTTGGCATTAAAATTCAGCAAAATGCCCCAATATTTCAGTCTTACCTGATGATTTAGCAAGCCAAGTATGTGTTTTATAAAAATAACTCTAGCAACAGCATGAAAAATGAATTCTAAGGTCCTTTTAAAGAAGGTACCATGAGCTCTCCAATTCCAGAGATCTGACTCACTCATGCATCATTTTGGGTCTTGGGCACATTTGGGTTCATGATTTCTTTTTAAAGCAAGAGAGTGACAAAAGCAATTGATATATTTGTAAGGTCACTGGCCAAAGTCAGAATAAGTCAAAAGGCAAAAAAGAACTTATAGAAGGTAAATTGATGGGTAGTTATGAAAATATTGCTGCACTGATCCTGACAACAAATGAACTTGCACCAAGTAGAGACAGTGGGAGTAGATATAGTGACAAATAGGTAGATTACAAAGAGATTGATTACTTAGCTTATTAGCAATGCCACTTGTATATGTGGTGGTATGTGAGCAGAGAATTAAATGATGACCCTCAGAATTCTGGGCCTAAGTACTAGTATCTACCATCTGATCAAATGAAAAACATTTCATGCAAAGTATGAAAGGAAAAAAGGGAGAGTTTATAAGTCTAGTTTTATACAGATTAAGTTTGGAGTGTCTCTAATATTATGTGTAGGAATGGCAAGTAGGCTTTTAGACATTCAAGCCCAGAGCTAAGAAAAGAAGTCAAACCAATCAATTGAATGCTAATGTCTGGTGTCCTGAATAACCAACTTAAAGATAGTAATACGTAATGTATTAACCATTGTTACCCTCCTATTATGTTTGTTTGAAAATTTGTTCTTCTTTTGATTTGTTTTGTTTTTTCTTCTCTTTAAAATAAAAAAAAAAAAAAAAAATAAGCCAAATCAAAAAAAAAAAAAAAAAAAAAAAAAAATTGGGACTTGTTAGTGGACTCACCATGGCCATATTTGTGTAAAACAATGAGATCACATACAAATATGGATTCAAAGAAAAAAATAGACATTCAAAGAGAAGAGCTCAAGGGAATATCTGAAAATGAATGGAAGGCTTTTCTGAACATGACAGTAACAAAATAGAGTTTTGGTTATGTGCCAAAGAAGCCAGGGAAGACAGTATTTTAAGAGGTTTTAAACGCAAATATATGAGTTCATGCAACTTTACTCTGACAAATTCAGTTTTCTGTGTGAAGTAGCAGGGAGGTGATCTCCCAAGCAGGGAGGATAGGGAGACAGCAGTGTTTCTCAGAACATGGACCGTGAGTTATTATTACAGAATCAGTTGGGAAGCAACTTAATGACTTAGCATCCACATTTTACTAAGCTACTCCAAATAATGCTTAAATACAATGAAGCTTGATAATCAAAAAGACCAGAGTTAGAAATAAATGAGCCATTTTATTCAGAGCTGCTTAATTTTCTTTAGAAACACTCCCAAGATATGGCCTTTTAACATGAAGCCTTAATTCACTCTTCTGTTTCCTTACAAGTAGAAACTTTTGTCGCCTTTCCATATCATGACATTTGTTGGCCAAAAGTAGCAAATTTGCGCTTGTTCCTCAGCTCGTCCCTCAGGGTGGTTTGTCCAAAACAGAGCTGATCGTTGACCATGGTCATTTTGCCCCTAGGGAGACAGACTTCCTCACCCTCCCCATGACTGACTACTGAAAGAATGTCCTAATGTCCGTTCCTTTTTTTCGATTTTTCCCTTCCTTTATGATTTATCATTCAGATTTCTACAGAGATGACTCAAAGTAACACGTATGCATGTTTGGATAGCTCACGATTGTGCCCTGCAACAGTACCAGCAACAAAACAACCTCTTAGTAATTTCCTTTAACCCCTGTGTTTTTCTTTTAGAATTGTTTATAAATTTTTATAGCTAATACTCTCAAACTTTTACAAAAACGCAAATGTATTTTGATTGATATTTGTCAATGTATCAGCCCCATACACTGAATCTTGAATGACTAGACCGTCATCTTCACAAAGCTATTTTCAAAGTATGAATAACAATGAGATCAAAAGGCCCTCCCAGTAAACAAGAAATCCTGTCTTAAATTCTTATCCTTTAATTATTAACAGTTAATTGGGATTTTGGTTGTATATATGATTAAAGGTTTTGTTAGTCACAATTAAATTTGACATATTACCAGAAGTTACTCAATAGTTATTCATAGTTTGCAAAAACTTCTGTGACTATACAGAAAAATAATAATTGGAGTTATTTTATTTTAGAAAATAAAATATGTGCTATCAGGTGCGCGCTTAGTCTTGTTGGTTGTGATTAGCAATTGTGGCAACATTTGTTGCTACATTATAAATCAGAATGCGTTTATTTTCAATGTAACTAATTTTGCTTGTCAGTTGTCTGGTCAACTTTACCACCTGTAGTTTGTAATATTACACATTTGCCTCCACATAATGTTTTACTGATAAATTTCAAATATATAAACTTAAAATATGTATGCATTGTGCATCAAAGTTAATCAGCTTGTTCATATATTTAATGTTACATATAACTAATAATCTAAATTCTTTTGCCATGTTAGTTCTATAAGTTGTCTAGAAATGTATATTATGTAGACAACTTGCAGACTATTAAAAAGGAATATATAAAATTATTAGTTAAAGTTTATAAGGTATTCCTTTAATATTAAATTCTACTACATTAACTTATTTTTTCTTATAAAATAAATAATTTATTATTCACATATCCTGTTAGGAAATACTTATAATTCCTCTTTCCAAATTGCTTTCTTTTATTTGTTATCAATTTTTTTCCCAAAAGAAAGTAAATGTAGGACTACTATGGGATTATTTCTTGTTCCACTGAGTATTAAAAGGACTATTTTAATACACACTTTTCAAATCAGATGCCCTAAAAATAGTCAAGCCTTATTCTATTTCATTTTTATTCTCCTCAGGTGTTGCAACAATTCTAAATAAACCCTAAATCTTCAAGAAGTTTTGTCAGATATGAGTATGTGAGTGAATTATTCATCCAACACATGTCTATTTGATATCTATGGAGTAGCAATGCTGGTCTCGGAACAATCATTTGTACCAATTTTTCTCTGGGAGAGGACTGAGGCAACTAAACTAAAAGCGCAATACGGAAGCTACCAAGCTTCTAGATGTCCCACCCTTGAATCACACCTACTTATGGAGAATGTGACCATGTATGATCACATGAAAAATGGCAAGGAAGAGACGTTTAAAGACAGCAGTGCTGGGTGACGTTGTGGTCACATGCAATTGAGCTCTCATTGGCCAGACGTAAAGGACCTAAAGATTGTAATAAAGCTATCCATCCCATTACCTATCCCAACCATGCTGCTGGAGTCGCATAATTACCTTTCCACTTTCATTTTCTTTCTTTACTCTCACTTAAGATTCCAGAATCAGAAAGAGATACAAAGTTATGATAAGGTTGAGAAGTCTCATAAAGGGGTAATCACTACTTGCCAAGGGCATGAGTGAGAAAGATACGGAAATGTTGTACATTTGTGTTAGCATCTTTATTATCCTCTGCTGTAGGATCACAGGGAATCCAGATTCCTAGATGTAAAGACAGAACTCTCGAAACATCTACCCTGGAACCAGTGACATGAGCATGTAATAGAATTTTGACTCAAGGCAAGAGAGTCTATTTGAACTTCCCGAATCCCAGAGTGTCTGAGAGAAGCTTCTTGTCTAGCCTCAGAATTGTACAATTTTCATCTACCCCTCCTGTTTTATAGTTCCATGGAGGCACTACTTGATCAAACTATAAATCAAAAATACATAAGCATATACATGTGATATCTTGATTTAGAAATCTTCTCACAAAAGATTCTATCATTTTAGTTTCAAACCATTAACTCATCAAGTATCACCCTAAATTCCTATCTCTAATCAAACTCTCTGAGCTAAAGTGGACCACCAGTTGGAAAGAAAATACCACACAATACAATAAAGATTAAAAAGATCTTGGGTAGGATAAGAAAGCCACTTCAAGGAAACTTGCACATTGTGATAAAAATATTTACTCAATCCTGTGAATTAGATGCCAGGAAATGAAATTAATAGATATTAAGAATGGGACAGCATCCAGTTAATGTACTGTGAAATCAGCTCCTCGACTACAATTAATATTCCTTATACTGTTTAATTTTATCAAATAAAAACACCCACTTATTGTGATAAGCATATTTGATTAAATATACCTTTTGCTGTTGAATATGGTGTAGTAATGACCACAGGTGAGTTTTAGTAATTTTTAAATTGTTCACTTGCATACTAATCTATAAAGATAAACATAAATGTCTGCATCCACATATCTACACATATTTGTATGTGTCTAAAAGAGGTGGTAACAATTTTGCTTGAAATATTGTTTTCCTTGAAATACTTTTCTTGTATTTGGTGGATACAAAATTACTGTAGCATACTTTAAACTTTAATTTCAGTTAGTAATCCTAGTTTCCTAAAAACAGAAACATGGTTTGCTTTAAATAGGAAAAAAAATCAACCAATAGAATGTTCTAATTCTGGAGGAATAAATGGATCCAAATATATTTGACAGGTGGGAGTTACTCCTAGATGTGACTGAATTAGACACAGCTGCTTTCCATAGAATAAATCCCAGTAAAAAGGGAGATTAGTTTTTATCATATAGTCACGTTGAGTAATAATATTTAAGGAGCAATGTTAATGCAAGCTAACACCGTTTGTATCTGGTACACTAAAAATTCAACACAGAAAAATGTACCACATATGAAAGGAATTATGTGCCTGAACTCCCAGAGCAGTTCCAGAAAGTGATATTTCATGGAGCATTGACATTTCCTATAAATCCTATTATTTATCCTAATTGCTTCATACCCTTTGGATAGTTATATCTGGGGACTTGGTCATTAACAAACAATTGACGTAAAGTTTCAATAAAGAATCTGAAGATTTGTATTTTCCTTTTTGGAACTAACAATTTTATTACAAACTTGGGCCTGTGAGATGGCTCAGCGGCATAAACGCCTGCTATCGCGTGAGGTCCTGAGGTCGAACCCCGGTACCCACAAAAAAAAAAAAAAAATTTATTACAAACTCATTGTATTCATTGTGACAGGAATATGTTTCCCTGGCATGAGGCTTCACATTTTCTTCCATTACTTCGCAAATCCTCGTAATTACTTCAATGGTTCGTTCTGTTTAATCAGTAGTTGTTCTGCAGCATTATCATTTGCAGACATGCTATTTTGCAATGAAAACATTAGCTATCACATAAAAGAATAGGCCATGTATACTCAATGAAACAATGTTTGGATAGCCTTACATAATACAACTATGAAATTAAAATATAACATATTAGGTGGAATAAAATTTTACATGAATCACCTTGAAGGAAAAATACAAATTCCTTCAAAAATTAAATGGTATTAAATGAGAGTTTCCCTGTGATCCCATGAGATCTGCTTGTGGGGATGATCTGAAACAGCGAAGGATGGAAGAATGCCTCCAACCAATGAGGTCAAGTGTATTTTCTATGTAAAACTGTGTTGCGTGGATAATCAAATGAATAACAGAATAAGTATGAAATGAATGTATTCTAATTTCTGAGAAAATATGTCTTCCTTTCCATTTAAGAAGCTTTTGGGAAGCTGATGCTCATCACACACTTTCTATGGCCTCTATAGTTCTGTCTAGTACTTCTGGTAGTCCACAGAGGGAGTGAGGTCTGGGGCCCTGAAGTGACAATAACAAAGCAAAAGTCCTTTCCAAAACTTTCTTGGAAACCTGGAATCCTGGAGTCAGTGTTGCTCACTGTTATGACATGAATCTAGCAATATCGAACACTAGATAGTTTAGTTTCATTAAAAAGCGTCACCTGCTCTTTGTAGACACATGAAGAGAATCTAAATATGACTTTATCTTTGGTGGATCTCCTCATTTCTGAACTTTCTCACACAAATATGTCTATTATGTAAGCAATGCAGGAAATATTATCCAAATCTTAGTAATAATCTTCAAGTCTATATTGTAGCTTTGATGCTATTTATTCATTCAGGAACTGTGATGGACATTTTACTATTCTACTTAGACCAAAATATTTTGAACTGTTTTTAACTATGTAGGTCCATATAAAGAGAAGAAAAATAACTAAGTGTGGATATTTTAACTTATTTGATGCATTTTGTTCTACTTTGAGGATTATTTTCCAGGGATTTTTCAAAAGATTTTAGGCAAAAAAAAAAAAAATCATTTAGAAATGTTAAAAGAATAAAGTGTCTACTAATGTTCTGTGCTGACATGGAATTTTGTATGAATTTCCAATCTCTTTAAGTCATAAAAACTTATTTAGTCAAAAGATAATTTTACAATAAAATATACACATTTATACAAATATACACATTCATATTATGCATAACATTTTAATAACAACTTCAATCCTGTCATAAGGAGAATTTCCAGGAAAAAAAGAAACCTAGTTTTTGGCTTCTAAATTTTGTTCCAAATGAAAAAAATCAAGGTCATTCATTGCACAGATAGGAAACTTGTTAGCAATTTCTACTCCAAGACAGTTTCAGTGCTCCCTACCACACCCATGAAAATGCTTTTTGATTCATGTTTGACATAAAGAGGCCCACTCATACTTTGGGATTTAATGGAATGGTGGGGACCTTATTTATAAACCTGATAGAATCTCCCTAATGCATGGAACAGATGTATTGCTCTTTATTATCTATGTAGACACCCAAAATGGCAGTGTAAAGAGATCTCTCCTTCAGAGAGAATTAAGTATCAGAGAGAAGATTCAAGACACACGGATATCCTTTGTGTTATGGATAATCACAGCATAGGTACTGTAGGGAATTTTATTACAAAATGCCTTAGCTTGTTCTTCAAACAACATTTTTAGAGAGTGGACTCAAAGCTAAAGCTACAATTTTTTTTTTTAATTTATGCTTGACTGTCCTTCCACACACGTGTTAAAATACTCTAAGTAAACTTTCAATGAGTTTTGTTGTAAAAATAAAGTGGCATGGGCCGGTGAGATGGCTCAGCGGCTTAAGCGCCTGCCCGGCAAGCGCGAGGGCCCGAGTTCGACTCCCGGAACCCACATACAAAAAAGGGGTCGGTTATATCGCTCAGTGGCACGGTCGCCTGCTGGTGTGCGAGGTCCTGAGGTCGACCCCCCAGTACCCACAAAAAATAAATAAATAAATAAATAAAAATAAAGTGGCAAAAAATATAGTCGCAAAAAATATAATCACAAAAAATACAGTCACAAAAAATAAAGTGATAAAGCAAGTCTGCTTTGTATAATACGGAAAAAATTACAAGGGTAAGATTCAGTACACAGTTGAAAATATGAGAAGTATCATTAATACAAAACACATCTGAATATGAAAAAGTCTCTCAGTTATAGAACCCCATGATGTGTCTCAGTGAAATGAGCATGCCATTTAAAGGTAGGCATGCAGAGAACATTCTGATTTCACTTGCAGAGTAACAAAATCTGTGACATTAAGAAGGCCTGGCCCCTACTCTGAAGACATATTTCTATGTTAAGTGGCAAGGAGCCCTTTGCTTTGTGTCAGGCACAATTGAGTTTGCATTCTGATCTCACCAACCATTAGCTATGGTCCTTCGGCAAATTATTGAAAGTTCTTGGTCATATTTTTCTCAAATTTCAAGAGTAATAATCGTATTTATCTCATAAATATGTTAAGAGACTACACATAATGAAATAGGTAGAGAGCATTTAGACCCCTCTCACACATGGCATAGTGATCATTCTATAAATTTGTTATGATATTTGATACTTCTTCCTTTTTTCTTCTTTTTTTGATGTTTTTGCCCCTCTGTTCTTCCCCTTCTTATTTGCAGATCCTATTTATCAACACTTGACTTGATCTTATGGCAGCTAAAATTTTAATTTTCCTAATGAGAGAGTATAAATTTTTATAAATTCTGTAGCAAAAATGTTATAGTAAAAAATAGCAGATATGTTGCAAAGATTTTCTGAATTTTGTCACATGGAAATTGTGATACTTACTGAGTGATTGTCATGGACAATCACATGTAATTTGATAAACCTTAAACAGCATGTCATTTAATCTTCTCAAAATGTTATAAGGAAACACTTACTATGTTCTCGTGATACAACTGAGAACCCTAAAATTTCATGGAGATGATATTATAATGTATTAAGGGTGCACCACTACCTCTGAGAAAAGCAGGATTTGAACCTTGACCATTTAGCTCATCAACTCCAGTGGATTTTCAAGGCCAGGAAGGTTTCAGGTCATGGCTTAGTCTACTAGGAAGTCTTTAGCTTATTGTGGGCATGCTCTTGAAGAGAATTGTAGGACCCCAAGCTCTTCCTCATTCTGTTTAACACTCCCTAGCTTATAACATAAGTGGTTTTGCTCTGCCAAGTCTTTCCACCATGAGATACTGCCTCATCTTTGACTCAATGAATCAAAATCATGTAGCCAATTGATCATCCATTGGTACCTCCAAAAAGTATGCACCAAAGTAAATCTTCTGTCTTTATAATATGATAACTGCCGAAATCTTGTTGCAATAATGAAAATCTGATTGATGTAGATAGGTACCCCTGGAAAATGCTATTCCCATTAATAATGGACAATGGTGTCAAAAAGAAGATTCAACAAGGATTATCACTGATCACTATAGGGTTTATAATAGTCTTTCTTGTGTATAAAAAACAGATATAAACTTTAATCTTCAGAAAAGTAAAGGCATTTTGTAATAAAGTTAATTCTGTGATATACTTTAAAAATAAAAAATGGCCTTTTTTTATTTAGAAATCTAAAAGTTACTTGGGTTGCAAGGCATTTATTAAATACATTTTTATTTTGGAATAGTTTTAGATTTACAGAAATTTACAAATACTGTGCAGAGTTTCTATATGACCCACCTCCCATTTTTGTTATTAATATTTTACAGAAGTATGAAACATTTATTACAGTCCATGAACCAATGTTATTTTCTTATGATTAACTAAAGTCTATGCTTTGATCCTATTTCCTTAGGTTTTATTTAATGCTCTTTTTTATGTTCTAGGATCCCATATAGGAAAGCTACATTACATTTAGTTGTCATATCTCCTAGGGAGAAGGCCCATTTGGCTGTGAAAGCTTGTTGGTAGGTATTTTCAAGAAACTGATGATTTATTCATTAGAGATGAAATATTTTCACATCTGAAGTGACCATTTAGAAATAAATATGCCCAAGTCAATTTTGTACTAAACTGTATCTATAAGATGCTTGCATGAATGCACAAATGCATATAGATCAAAATAAAACCCTTACTTTTGAAATGCTATTTCCCAAGCACAGACACTTGTGCTTGGATAGAAAAACTTACAGTTGAACTAAAAGCCTTGACATAATACTTAAAACAACTATGATAACCCAGGGAGCTTTAAAAACATCAAGAAAGATGTACAAAGCCTTATCTAACAAGATGCATTAAGGAAAATCTTCAGTGTGTGTTTGGTACTAGCCTTGGTTCTTCTAGAGCTCATTTAAAATTATTCATAAAAGCTACAATTGAACTCAGCTAAAGAATGCAATTAAGCAGAAGCAATTATCATTAGAATGACTAAAATATATGTGGATTCATATGTTCTCACATATGTAATATTGTATGATATATCATATAATATTTATATATTTAAAACTAATACTGTTTTGTGTTTTTTGGACCATTAGTATCTGACTGAGCGTATTGTTTTTAGTTAACAAGATAATCCAAAAGTAAAATATATTCTTGCTGCTATATATTCTTGCTATGTATTCTTGCAAAAGTAAATATATTCTTGCTGCTTTTTAAAGAATGTTCAGTTGTTCAGCTACCTATAAACAGAAACATTATTCTGGACAGAAATAATATTTATAAAACAAAAACTATTTATTTATTACATATTGACATTTGATCACACAATAGCTTTTAAAGAAATTTATCTCTCCTGCTAATTTTAAAGAACTCGAATGTGTTATATCTAAATATATTTACTTTCTTTTCTAAGACATGGCAGAAATTCCATAATGTATCTGCACCCCCCAAAATCTGACATAATCAATATTATTTTAAAACTATTTCTCAAAATGTCTTTTTTTTTTTTTTTTACATGTGAAACCTGTAGCTTTTTCTACTCTTATTTTGGCATCTCTTTCATGTTTGGTATTTCCTGAAACAATTCTATTAACAAAAAATCTGGGGGTGGGGGAAATACAATTTCGCTAAATGCAGAGAGAATACACATAATCTTAGGGATTAACTTCAGAAAGTGTATCAAATTTACTTGCCCTAGGCCAAATTTTATTCTTGCAGTTTAAGAAACATGCTTTAGACCGGCCATTCTGAAAATACACACTAGCTTCTCTTTTGGGGTTTATTGCTGCATTTGACTCTGTGGTATTCTGCCCAGCTCTGTATAGTCTTACCAGCTTCTCTGTACTTTGCCTGCTTTGCTGGTTTCTGTGACCCTCTTTAGAACACTTAAGCTGAGCTGGATCTCTGAAAGCTGAGTTTATCTTCACTCCAATCCTTCCAGGTAACCATTGCCAAAGCTATACGGGCCTGGAAGGAAAACAAATTCCCTTTCCCTGAGAAGAGACACGCTCTGCTATGTTATTTATGCTCAGACATCGTGGTGGGATTGCACTGAGGATGAAACACTGACAGGAAATCTTACCTTTTCTTGGCTTCTTCCTCTTCCTTTACTCCCTTACTTGATTTTCCTGGGAAGACTGCTATATACACTCACATTACTTAATAGGTTTCTGAAACAGCAATCGAATACTACTATTGATTTAACAGCTCTTCAAAAGGGGCAAGTCCAATCTTACTTATGGGTGTCAGTGTACCAATTGTGGAGCCGTGGGATCTAACAGTAGAATTAAACAGTATCAAATGACAGTAATTTCAGGAAAGCAAGCAATGATCTATAATAAAAGTCTTACTAAATATGATGAACTGCATTAATTTTTCAAAAAATAAAACTACCATTGGTATTGATACATAGAAAATAAAAGTAGTAGTGGGAAAATTCCTGCCTTAAATTTTGAAAATGAGTGTCAACTTCATGCTTAATTTGAAGTGTCCAGTAGTACTTTATAGGAAACTTCTTAGATAAGAATTAGCATCGTTACCCAATTTTTAATTCCATGATGGCTTCTCATGTACAATTTATAAGAATCAAGAATCTTATGTAGAATAAAATCTGTATCACAAGACCAAAGTGAGATAATTATGTAAAATAGAAAATGTTAAAACATTTCATAAAATAGAAAAGACAAGAGTTGAACTTATAAGAAAAGCAGTAAGTGGCAAAATCTACCATGATTACATTTATTTTAAAAAGTTCAGGAAACTCGAAGATTGTATTTCCTGGATTTTTCAGAGCACATTTTTAGAAAATATATTTTCTTTCACCATTACATTCCAATTTTTGTAATGAGTTTATTGTTGTGTTTTCTGAGTACAGGAAATTATCTTTTTTAAGCTTATATCCTAATTATTCACGCAGTTGACTTAAAATTCACACCATATACACCAGAAGAAGCACTTTCAAGATTTGAAAAAGGGCATTTGTGAAAATGGCCATTATGTCTATCCCTTTAAAATATTTTTAAATGATATGATTGAAAAATGATAGTGATCTATCTACTCATAATTCACAGGCACTTAGAAGCAAGATGAAAATGAGGTTTCTAGCCTGGGAAGACTAAACCTGTCTGAGAAATGATTGAGAATAAGGCAATCTACTGAGAAATGGCTGTTCTTACTTTAAAATATTAGGTTTTCCACAAACTCACTTATTGAGTAGGGACATAGAGAAATCAGAAGTGAACAGGGAGTTTTGTTCTCAAACTTGTGAATAGATAGAATCAGACTATGTTACCACAAATCACTGGATGATGTGGATCTATACCAAGCCCCCCATGGAGAATGAATAAGAAAAAATCAGCACATTCTCCTATACTCATGAAAGAAAAAAAGTAACCTCAGTTAAAATATTATAATTCTCATTTTTCAAGTCTGGAATCTTAGGTACAGAGATGAGTAAACAAATTACAAGTATTAACTTCTGCTATAGCTCATGCCTTTAAACTTGAAATTTTCTCAGGGCTGAAGTGCTGGATCTTGAAAAACAACCATATCCTCTCTCTCTTCCTTTCTCTCAGAAGCAGATGGAGAGATAGAGAAGCCATCCGAACAGCAAACTGTTCTAGAAGAAGAAATACAATCAAGTCTTGATAACCATGAGAGGATTTGCTTTTACATTTCATGCTCTTGTCTTCTTAGTTTATGTGAACTTCTCATAAGGCTACATAGAGAAGGCTAGAATGGGCCAGATGTTTAAAAAAGGATTAGTCAGCAACCTTATAAAGGCTAATATGAAGACAAAAATCCATGCAAGATGGTTACCAACATTATAATCCCTTTTAGAACTACATTTCAAAAGTTTTTTTTTTCATTGACTATTGTTTATGATGGGTTGTGTAACTTTCCTTGTAGTCTAAAGTCAAATGGCACAAGGGCTAGCAATTGCAAAGGACCAAATAGTAAATATTTTAGGCTTCCAGAGTAAGAGGAAAAATAAAGAACATACGTATATTATGCTCTCTACATTTGTGGGTTCTGCACCTATAGATTCAACCAAACACAGAGTATAACTAAAGAGAAAAATTGCATCTGTACTGAATGTGCACAGGTTTTTTCATCTCCTTATTCTCTAACAATACATTATAACAATTACTTGCATAGCATTTAAATTGAATTAAGTATTATAACTAATCTAGAGATGATTTAAAGGACATAGGTGGATATGTATGTATTACATGCAAATGCTATGCCATTTTATACAGCGTGAATATCATGGATTTTGGCATGAAAGTTAATGGAACCAATCACTTATGGATACTAGGAAATGACTGGATAGACAAGTAGATAGTTACGTAGGTAGATGTTAGATAGATAGTTGTAGATATCATTCATATATATATGTATGTGTATATATATGTTTAATATGTAGAAATTCAAACTTATATAAATATAATTAACCTGTAGGTCACACTAAAACAGTCAGTTAACTAGATTTGGCAAGAACGCTTTATTTTTCTAAGCCCTGATATAGGATGAAAAAACTAAACAAGGGTCTGATGGGAATTACTCACCTCTCGTAATACTGAATTTGAATATGGATGAGACTTTGAGTTGTTTCCATTTGAGAATATATTTCATTTTGACATCAGCATTTTTTAGCATGAATTAAGAGTGAATTGAGGTGACGTCTGTATTCTAACAGATGTTTAGCTTATTCCAGCTATCATAATTCTCTTTTCCTTAATAGTGATCAGGTGAGAAATAAAAAGTTGCACAATTCCAGCCATAAGATATATGGGGGAAGACTTGTACATATCAGTTGTGGCTTAGATTGAGATTGACCCCAAAGGTTTCATGTGCTCAAATGTGGGGTGTTTGAATGGTGATTGAATCGTGGTGCACAATTGCTAACTTGCTGTTAGGAGGTGGGGTCTGGCCAGGAAAGTGAGTCACGACATGAGGTGCGACATGAAAAGGTATATCTCTTCCCTTCTCTCTCTGCTTCACGTCACCCATAATGTGAGCAATTTTACCCCTAGTTTGCCCCTCTCCCATGCTGTGGACTGTAACCATGAACCACAATAACTTTCTCCACCTTTAAGAGTTGGAGGTTTTATCTCAGCAATGAGAAGGTGACGACGAGAATACCTGAGAAAGGTTTTCTTTGTCAGAAGGAGATCTAGGAAAGAAATGTCCTCCCTTTTTTATTCCTCTAAATGTGGTCCTGTGTGAATATGGGATGTGATGCCAGGACCTACAGCAGCCACCCTAGTAGGATAACATAGCAAAAAGAAAATATTGTTTAGCTGGATCTGATGCTTCCCGGCCCAGACTGAGGTACAGAGATACAGATCTTTTCTGAACCTCTTTATCTGTTAGTTCTGATTTCCAAAGATACTTAAGTTTTTTGTTATAGTCATACTGTATTCACTTTAGTTTTAACCTATCATTCCTATTAATCTAAAGCGTTCTGGTGTTCTGAGCTAATTAAATCTTTCGTTTTAATGCCTACAGGTTTGAACAATGAATGCAGAGTTCACAGTGTAAGAGAAGCAGCCAAGGCAGGATGAATAAATACAGTTTTGTGCTTACAAAGAGGAAAAAAAGTTCAAATGTAAGTGGAGAGTCCCTTAAATGTAATCATAAGACTGGGGGAAAATGTCCCCTTGGGTTCACAAGACAAAGAAACATTATCTTAGACGTTCGTTTTAGTTCCCTTCCTTGTGCATTCTGCCTATATTCTTTCTTATTGGTCCTCCGTAGTCATTTTCCTTCAGACTGAATTAAGCACAACTGAAAACAAAAGGAAAGTTCCCCACTTTCACTCCTTCTGCCAGGTAAGAGTATGGTACTCCCTGCCAACGATCTCTTCCAAGTAAATAGAGTGCACTGAAACTGAGCTCTTCGATTTGGACAAACATTTCCAAATTACAACTATCACTCTGTCACTGAAGCACGGGCGAACGGTCCTTGTTATCTGGCAAGTAGGAAAGAATGCTGGATGAATTAACTTTACTACTGCTATATCTCATGGGAGGATAGAATCACGAAACAAAAGTGTGGGTTGATTAAGTCTCTGTGTTTATTGGCACAGCATTTGTAAGATATTCTACAACATGCTACCCTGGTTTATATTATGTTGGAGATGTCTAAAATATTTTTAAAATCCATTATTCAGGAATAGGGGGAAGAGAAGTCTACATTTTTATGTGCCAGGCCATGAAAGAAAGTGATCATTGAAAAAAATACAAGCAGCCTTTGTCTGAGGTAAGTTTCATGTAAAATTCTGGATGCTGGAATTCCAAATTGCTTTGGGGCTCAGCCAGCCAACAACCCATGAGGTGACAGAACAAAATAAAGGACGACATGTACTCCGTGAGCTTAATTAATTTAATGTGTCTGCTTCTTCAGATAAGTCCTACCTAAAATAATTCTGAATGCATACCTGTAAGATCTCCAAATAATTTTTGAAGATATTATTTATATTTTCTGGATAATGCATACTAGGTTAAAAATATCATTTAGGTTGGATTTCAGAGAGGAAAATATTGGTAGCTTTAAATCTAAATATGTTAGTTAATCAAACTGAACTGAAATACTTCTGCCAGTATCATATTAACAGAGGTAAGTTCACTTACTGAATTATTCTGAACAAATTGAACAACTCATTGGTATTTTTGGAACAATCTTTTTATACATTCATTTGTTCATTCATTGATTCTGACAAGATGAAGCGTTTACTGTACGTGAAGATTTGCACTTAATCTTAATCCAGTGCATTTTATATTCTCAAAGTTAAGGTTTTGCATATGCATAGGAATTTTGCATATGAAATAAGTCATAAAACAGCTAGTGTTTCAGAATGACTGTATTCCGATACAATTAATACAACATAATACTGTATAGTCAGATACATTTTCTTGCAATTTTACGATGAATTTTCTGTTGCCAATTTTCAATCCATCCAATGAATATCTACGCTGTGAAGGTTAAAAAGCAAGAATTTTTCCCATAGAACGACAAACATAATGAATGTTTATACCTTCTATATTTCAGTTGTGCCTATTTTGTGTAAGTCAGGAACCCATGAGTCATCCTCGACGTTTTCTATTCCTTACCACTTCCTCAACCTGCCACCGCCCGAGCAATCTAATCTATTGATTCTAAATACTGATGTAGCTCAAATTCATCACCTATTCTCCCATTCTTGCTGCCACCATCTTAAACCAGACATATTTTCCACTAGATTAGTAAAATAGTCATTGTATATTTTTCTGCTTCCTTTCTGAATGTGCTCTAAATTTATCTTCATATGCTACCAAAAGTACACTCTGAAACACATTTTTCTTAATTATGGGGCTCTTCAGTGCATGCAACATAAGTTGAAAATACTTTAGCAGGGCAACCTCTTCCATCTCTGGTCTGTGGTCTGCCTGCTTTGAGCATTGTGTTATATTATCAAATTTTTGTATCAATATATAAAAGGAGATAAAGTTATATTAGTTCAAGACTTGACCTCAGAAAGTTGACCTCAAAAATTGACCTCGAGTCTTGACCTTGAGACTTGACAAAACAAGACCTCAAGACTTGACCTTGGGCACTTAAAAAATTAAACTCATACAACTCATTGAAATTTTAATAAATATCTACTAGAATATCAAATAAAAATTTTATTTAAAAATTCTAGGGCCAGTGAGACAGCTCAGCAGCATAAGCGCCTGCCTGGCAAGCATGAGGGCCCAAGTTGGACTCCCACAACCCACATACGAAAAAAGGGCCAGTGATCACTCAGCAGCATGGGCGCCTACTGGCGCGCGAGGTCCTAAGGTCGACCCCCCGGCACCCACAACAAAAATAAATAAATAAAATAAAAATAAAAATTCTAAAAATTTATTTGATAAAATACAAATATCAGCATGTGTACTTATGAACATTCTATGAGAGCAAACACCTCTTAAAAATTGCATTTGGGGCCAGTGATATAGCTCAGCGGCATAAGTGCTTGCCTGGCAAGCGCGAGGTCCTGAGTTCAACTCCCGGTACCCACATATTAAAAAAAATAAATTGCATTTGCCAAAGGAGTATCAAGGTGAGGAGGAGGAAGGATGACTACACAGTGCACTAGGAAGATTTTTAGGGCAATGAAAATACTCTATGATCCTACAATAGTGTATACATGTTATTAAATATTCATCTAAGCCTGTATAACATACAACAGGAAGAGTGAACGCTAATGTACACATCAAATGTAGGGGATATGACGTAGTGTAGAATAACCATTTGTTCAAAGGTACCATGTTGGTGTGGGTTATGGGTAGCTGGGGAGGCCACATATGTGTAGGGACAGTTGTGTGTAGTGAATCTCTGTCACTTCTTCTCAATTTTGCTCTGAAATTAAAACTGCTCAAAAATAGTGCTTAAAAAATAAAATCACATTCAATTGGAAACTCATCCCTCTAAATTTTCCACAAATTATTATAACAGGAGACATTTAAGAAATTAAAAGTGTTTAGTAGTATTATGTTATATTATGGGATTTTGATAAAGTATGAAAAATGTGTATTTTTAGGCTGTAATAGGTAGTTGGATGGTAAAAACAACTGGTATTAGAAGTATTTCCTGGCCGGTGAGATGGCTCAGCAGCATAAGCCCCTGCCTGGCAAGCGCGAGGGCCCACATTTGATTCCTGGAAACCACATACAAAGAAAGGGCCGGTGATATCGCTCAGCAGCACGGTTGCCTGCTGGCACGCGAGGTCCTGAGGTCGACCCCTGGTACCCACCAAAAAAAAAAAAAAAAAAAAAAAAAAAGAAGTATTTCTTGTTATGTGTTGAAAAAGCTACAAAAAATCTATGAGGCTTAGATAAATTTTAGCTCCATTTAGGACAGTCAGTGGTCCTGAAGAGGTATCTATTTAGAAACATGAAAAAACCAAAATGGATATTTTATTTTGCTCTATGTTTGAAAAATTTTATTACTATATAATAAATATGTTGTTCATGTGCATAAAAATGGCAACTAGTGCCCCATTTTTGTTTTTTAACATCTCACATCTAGATTTTTATAATGATTTTTACCAGATGTAATGAGATTTAAGTGATGTACACTAGACTAAATATTTATAGTGTACAGTTTCATAGTTTAGCATAGGCATATACTTATGAGACAATCCAAAATCAGGATAGTGAACATATTCATCACCTAAAGTTATGTCATGACCCACGACAGTCAAAATATTCACTTATCTGCTTTCTACTACATTACTGCACCTGCATCTATTACACTTATCCGATTTCTCATTACATTAGGTGTTCTGGAATTTTATAAAGATCCAATCCAATATTTATGGTTTCTTTCACTCAGTATAATTATTTTAAGATTCAGCTATGTACTTAACTCTATCAATAGTTAATTTTTTTCTAATATTTCATTTTAAAGATATACCAGAATTTGTTCATTCATTTAACTATTGAGTTGTTTCCGGTTATCTTTATTTCCACAAAGCTACTCAAACATTTTGTACAAGTTCCTACAGACATATGTTTTTACTTCCTCAGGAAAATACATGTGCTATATAGTAGCTGTATGGATGTATGCATGTTTTAAGGAACTGTCAGACTATTTTCTAAAGTAATTGTACCATTTTGCATTTCTGTTAGCAGGATATGAATGTCTCAATTCTGCCACATCCTTGTCAGTACTTAGTATGGTCAATCTTTTTAACTTCAGCCATTTTAGTAGGTATGTCATGGATCTCATTGAGGTTTAATTTTCATTTTGCTAATGACTAATGCATTTACTTGCTTTAAGTAAAACCTTTTCAATGAAATGTGAAGCGTCTATTCAAATGTTTTACCCATATTTAAATTTGGCTACTAATTTTATTGTTGTGTTTTGACAGTACTTTTAATCCAGATGCTAATCATTTATCAGAGATATGTTTTGCAAATACTTTCTTCTAGTCTCTAGGTTTTCATTTCATTCTCCTAAGAGTCTCCTTCACAAGGAAAGAGTTTAATTTGAAGTTTGAATTTCAGTTTAGCAATACTTACTTTTGGACTATATTTTTAGTTTTATGCCAAAGAAATATGTGCCTAACCTAAGCTCACACAATTCTTTTTTCATATTTGTTGAAGTTTTATAGTATGCGGTTTTACTTTTAGATCTAAATTATATTCTTAAGTAGTATGTTTGTAACAGATTTATTGAGGTATGCTTTACACAACATAAAGTTCATCCATTTCTGGTGTTCATTTTACTGATTTTTAAGAATGCTATTGAGTGATGCACTAGCATCTTAATTAGTTTTACATTTTTATCCCCACACCCCAATAAAATTCTTCACAGACATTTACAATTAATGCCTGTTCCAGTTCATAGCTCCATGTAACATATTAGCTAGTTTCTGTTTTAATAGTTTGATTTTCACAGATATTTACTATAAGCGCAACCATGAAGTATTTAATGTCTTGCACCTAGCTTCTTTCGCTTGGCATATCTTTGAGGTTCAACTATTATTTAGGATGTAACAATAGTTTTTCATTTTTATGGCTGACTAATAGCTCATTGTATGAATATGACAAATTTTGTCCATCCATTCACCAGTTGAGGAGTACTCAGGTCCTTTCCATTTTTTGGCAATTAGAAACAATGTTGCTATAAAAAAATATTTCTGTGGACATATGCTGAGACATAAATTGAGTTAATTTGTTTGCATATGGAATAATTATGAGCTGAATTGTAGCTCCCAAAAATCTTTATGTTGTAGTCCTAAAATCAAGTGCCTCAGAATGTGATTGTAGATTGCATCTTTAAAAGATAGTTATGGACAGGTATGATGGGATTCCTCTAATCCCAGCTACAGTACCTAGGAGGACAAGGTAGGAGAATTACGAGTTCCAGCCAAGCATGGAGAAATTTAGTGAAGATATCAACTCGAAACAAATTAACATAAAAAAAATGTTAAAATTTAGGGATGTAGATCAGTGGTAGAGTGCTTAAGGCCTTGCTGATGGGGGAAAAAGAGGACACTAACTGAAATAAGGTCATTAGGCTAGGCCTTTGTGCAACATTTTCCTTAAAAGAATTAAAGTCATTAGGATAGGCACTTATGCAATATTTTCCTTAAAAGGAAAATCAAGCGAATACATCTGACAAATACAACCATCTACCACCAAAGAGAGAAGCTCTGCCAATAACTGTATATTAGACATCTACCATCCAGATTTGTGAGTAAATAATTGTCTCTTGTTTAAGCTATCAGCTTGTCATGCTTTGTTAAGGCAGCTCTAAAAACTAATAAAGGCATGAACTTGGTTAAGGAACACTTGTTTAAAACTAAAACTTTCTCCCCTGAATTGTCTATGTATCTTTGTCCGTATACGTGGATTTATTTTTATGTCATCTAGTCTGTTCCATTGAACTTTTGTCAATCAATTCAATACCAAATTGTCTTAAATAATGTAGGTTTGTGAAGTCATGAAATTTTATAGCATTAGTCCCTATATTTGTTTTTCTTTTTCAAAAGTTATGATTTTTCTAAGTGTTTTGCAAATTCACATAGATTTTAAAATCAGACTGTCAATTTTCCCAAAAATTCTTGCTGGGATTTTGCCCGGGATTTATATTGTATCAATTAATTATTTGGAGGACATCTGCCATCTTAACGTATTAAATCTTCTGATTCAGGAAAAACCAAGTATATCTTCCAGTCTCCTTAGGGCTTGTGACCATTAATTATGATAGGTTAACTTGACAGGAGTAAGAAACACCTAGCAGATTAGAAAAGCACAGCTCTGAGTGTGTCTGTGGATGACTGACAGCCCCACAAACAGAGTAGAGAAGACCCGCCCCTGTTGTGGGTGGCACCAACCAGTAGGATTGTGCTTGGATAGAATTTTTTTAAAGGCAAAAGAGAAGGAAGTGTGCTCATTTTTGAAGAGCTACAGCCTGTTTGATGTGTCTTTTGCTGCCATCACCTTTGCACATCAGTCCCCATTTTCTTTAGCCTTCCAACCCAGACTTGCACTGGAGACTCTCCAGTGAGCTTCCAGGCCCCCGACCTGGGTCTGGGGTTTCCTTTTTGATTCCTCCTGTTCTGCACCTTCTATCTTCTTGGACTGAGCAGCTGGTTGACCCTCTGACTGTCCAGCACACGGACAATCTGCCGGCGGACTCTGCTGCCTGAGATCCTCTACGCCTAACGAATAAATCCCCCTTGACCAACAGTCTTCTTCACTTAATCTTAATAATGTTTTGTATTCTTTTTAGTGTACAGATCTTTCTCTTTTTTGTTGCACTTCTCACCAAGTATTACTTCTTTTAATATGTTGGTGGTATTCTCAAATTTAGCTTTTAATTGTCAATATATTTGATTGCCATTGTGACAGTATTAGGAGATGAGATCTTTGAGAAATGATTGAGCCATGAGGATTCTGCCGTCAAAGGAATTAATACAGGAGTAGATTTATTATAAAGAGGACAAGATTGGCTCTTTTTCTCTCTTTTCTCTCTCTCTCATTTCTCTTGTCATGTAATGATACACCAAGGTTTTCACCAGGTGCTATCAGACACCAGCATCTTGATAATGGACTTTCCAGCATCCAAAATTTAATCGATACATCTTAGTTCATTTTTAATTCTTCAGTCTGTGATATTTTGTTACAGTAACACAGAACAGACTAAGACAGTAGGTTTTCATTTTCATTTTATTTAACCTTATCTGGTTTCTCTTTTCATTTCTCCTTTGATGCACGGATTACTTAGAACTCAGTTAACAAATATTTGCATATTTTCTAGGTAACTGTTATTGAGTGCTATTTTAGTTCCAGTGCACTCAGAAAATATTTTTTCTTTCAAGCTCATATTTTCATATGAGCTTGTTGTATTTAAGTACATAAATTTAAATTGTTATATATGTTTGTACAACTACTTTAATATTTGCAAAGTTATTGAGTCTTTTTTAAGCTCTGTAATATGGAACATCTTCTAAACTTTGTATGTACATTTGAAAAGAATGGGTATTCTGAATTCAGTTCAGGTAAATTAATCAAGGTAAACCTCTACTTTACTAAGTATCTTAATCCTCAACAGAAAGTGACACTTCTTATTCGATGTTATAAAGGAATAAACCTCATTATGTCACAAAACTCAAGTGAATTCATTTCTAACCTACTATTTTCTTTAGGGGCAGACATTCATGGGAAATACCACACCGTTTGCAGTCGATGGCAGAAATTACATACATGCATACAGAGAGAAAGAAAACGGAAAAGAAAAAAAGCAGATGACTTGTGCGCTTGATAGTTTCCTCTAAATGTAATTTTTCTAGATGGGATTTCAGTGCACATAAAGTTCACAGGCTAAAGAAACCTTAGGAAATTTACATTCCTACTGCAAGTAGGATATATGCCTTCTCCTTTAGACAACATTAAAAGATTACCAATCTCAAAAATGTGCACAAATACACTCAAATACTTAATCATAATTTTCTTTGAAAAACAGCATGCAGCTGAAACCATGCTAATTTTTTCATGTTTGCTAATAATGAATTCAAGATGTGTTAACCACACGTTATGGAATCCTTGCAGATTCAGGATTGTCTGTAGGACAGCAGACATGCACTTTCAAACTACGTTTTCCTCCAAGGGGCCTCAGAGTGCTGAGATTTTCCCCACCCTTCACGAGCCTCACCAAGCAATGACTCACTCTGGGTGGAGAGTGTGGGATATCACCCTGCATAAGCCCACCAATGTAGTCTTGGCGATTATTTGAATCTACTAGAAAAACAGGATATAACACGAAGAAGCTGTCAGTTTTTATTTTTACGCTGCACAGAAACTGATCTTGCTAAAAAATACTGCACAAATGCAAAAACAAAAATCTTAGAAATACATGAAATCTATTTTTGGTGCTCTGTTTTATATAGATGTTTGTCTCTATTGGAGATTTATCTGAAAATATCAGTAATTTAATGTAACTTACTGGAAATTAGAAGTATCTTCTAAGTAAGACTACCAAACAAGCTCATCCATATTTTAAGAATTTTTAACCATATCCTAAATCTTGTCAAACCAATTTGTTATATACAATGAAAAAAGTCATTTTCCTGAATATTCAGGGAAAAAAATCACAAAACAATATTGCACTAAACTTTTCTCATTTTTTCACTTTACTTGAAATAATGTCAAAGACTATTCTTGCCTCATCCTGTGACAAAAAAAAACTACTCATAAAACACTGACAACAACATTTTTATATTCCCTCATTTAACACTCAAAAAGTCAACTGAAACAGAATTGACTGAAAACATGTCAATGAAAAAATGGCCAACCATAAATTTTTAGGTTGCTCTCTTAAAGATTTTTTACGGATTTCTGTCAAATTTGGTGCATAATTAGGATGAGTTTACTTACGGCTTATGAAACCTTGAATAGGAAAAAAAAAGAACTAATCATTGAGCACCTGTATAGATTTTTTTCAGTTTTTATCTCTTATTAGTCCGTGTGGTTCATAACCTTTATATCTTTCTGTTAAGTTTAGAAACATTCAAAGAGGCACAAAAACCAACAGACATGTGGAAATGAGTATTAATATTGATAAAAGATCAGATCAGACAGCACACTGATATGTGTGGTCACAGCTGAATTCCTGATGCCCTCTCCCAGAATGTCGCTTATCCTCCCCAGCGCTGGCTTTGCCTCAGAGGAAAGCATCCATCCTGTAGGACTGGGACTGGGCTGAGTTCACTGATCTTACTTTCTCTGGTTTCAACGAATTGTGAAGTAGATATTGGTTTTCATCCCAACTGCAGCAGCGAAGATATTTAACCACAATGGTTAAAATTTTGGAAGATACCTGTTATTTTAACCGTTAAACTCCGTGTTTCGACAGCACACTGGGACCATAAAATGAGAACAGCAATAATTGATCCCGCCCCTTTCAGTGGAGACATTGACTAGAAATGTATTTACTTGACATTTCTGTAAATGCAAAAAGGATTTTTATAGCCAGATAGCTTTTAGTGAAATCAAATATAAATATCATTCTCTATCAAAGAAACTGCAATTCAGAAAGGTTAAGTGATGGCTCACCTTTCCTCAAGCTCTTAGGGGCAGAAGTGGCTTGGAAACGCACACCTCTTGAGGTCCATATTTTATTACCTAACATTCCCTTTCACATCAACTATTCCACTAACTTATTCAGTAGAGGGGAAAAAAGACATTCCTGTGCTTTTAGAATAATCTCTTTTGTTGATCTGATCTATATTTGGCCATATTCCTTATATTCACATGGTGTTCATACTTTACAGAGTTCCGATGGGCTGGCTTCCAAAAAGTGTTAAAACTCAGGCAAATGGGACTTGCAAAACTGGCTGTTCTTAATAGCCACTTCCAAGGGAGTTTCAGGCTATTAAAATTCACCTATTCTGCTTTACTGGGCACACAGCCAGTTATAGTTCCACCACTAGTGTAGTATCAAAACTGGTTCCATTTGATACTTTAGGAAATTTTCCTCTTTTCTCATTTTGTACCATTTCCCAGTCAAGTACACCTGAATTTATAGACTGATTATAAAGAACCATTAATTAGAGAATTAATTTCAGGACCAGTTTTTCACAGATAATAATTTATTAGCCCGGGTTTTATTAAAGCAAAGTAACTTACTTAAGTATAAAAACTACTATTGGTACTTGTGCAATTGGCTTCTGTGTGTGTGTGTATTGAGTGTGTGTGTGTGTGTGTGTGCACAGTATGTGATGGAACAAAAGCAGTGGTAGAACATGCAACAGAAAAGCAAATAAAACAGCCTCAGGGATGCTTGCTTGAGCAAATCCCTTCCAAGGTCCTGGGAGAGGCCAGGAGTATATTCACATAACCAAACAGTGGGTTCACCTGGCCGTATGTTTTTGTAAACGTCACAAAAGTAACTGATTTTTAATGTGACTGTGAAGAGGGTCACGTCTGTCCATAGACACTTAATCTTCATCGTGCTTCACTTTGTATAGAATGTCGTCAAAGTGATTATGTGAATACTAGGACCTGTGGAGAGGAAGTTGAATAGGGGATGTTCTCATGTGTTTCCCTGCCATATCTAGTGAAGTTATGGTTAAAAGTTTCTAGGTTGGTCATCGACAGGGCTAGAATGCCGATCCTGATTTTCCCAAGTATAACAATAATGTTCTTAACACTATATGACAGAGATATCAATCTCTTTCTGTAATGAGCAACATAAATGCTGTAGGCTTTCTGGGTCACATGTGAGATGACTTTTTTTTTAAACCATTAAAATATATAAATCGGTCTTTACTCAGGGTATGCAAAGCTGGCATACCCTGGATGCCAGGCTGGATGCAGGCTGGATTTTGCCCCTGGACACAGTTTGCTGTTCCTGCTCAGTGATGTTCTATTTCATATGCTCACTGATCCACAAGTAAGCTTTGGCTTTTGCAAGTTAATGGCACGATAGACCACCTTAGGCACTGGCCAGCATTCAACTCTGCCTCACATCACTAATTTCTGTCTGTAAACCGCTGTTGACCAATCTGAACTCTGCTCAGTCAAACCGACCCCTTGGCATTGCTGGAGTATAATTTATGTTCTTCCCTTTACCTAAAAAGGCCTTGAGCACGCACAGTTGTACCAGTTCTTATTACAAAATGCTGATTGTTGTAAAGGTAATTTAGCTATGAAAACAAATAATTACAATAATGCTGGCCTGTTGTCTTGTTGTCAAACACTATTTAATAAGTTAATTGTTGTATAAATGGGAAATACACTGAAATTATTAAAAATTCATACATGAAGAAAACAAAAGATTTTTCCTAAAATTGTTTGTAATGATAAAACTTTCATATTACCCTGAACAATTTGTAAAGAAGAAATTTACTATGCTATCATCAAAAATTTCAAAACAGTTTCAACCATGTTAAAAAAGAGATTCAACTATTTTTCCATTCTCAACATTAAAAATGACATTAAATTTGCAATAAGAGGAAGCACCAAAGAGTATGCAGTTATGAAATATGGAAAAAATGTAGTATTTCTTAGTATTTTCAGAAACTTGAAATACAATGTTTTTAAAATTTCCTAAATCATTATTTAATTTTATGATTAATTTCATTCATAAATTTTAATTTGCCTTTTTCTTACAGCATTCCACAGCTCCAAACTGGATAAGTTTTGGTCTCCTTAAGTCTTAGTGACTCAAAGCAAAATAATTCTCAAAATTTTCCTAAATTTTTTAATCTAAATAGTTGACATTATTACATAACTTGGCTTGAAATTTTGCAAGAACTCATATTTGTCTTTTTAAGAATTCAGGGAGTTTTAGTTTTGAAGATTTTTTTCATAAAATTTTGCATTAATTGAATCATATATTCTTATATCGTCTTTCTTCATTTATTCAAATGTTAAACCACACAGCCACTCTTTTAGTATCACTGTGTCTTGTTTTGGGGAGCTGGAATGTTTTGGTTTGATTTCATTTTCATATGGGGGAAAAGATTGACAATTATTGAATATATTTCATTTGTTTCAAAAATTCCTCCTATAACAAAAGTTTGAGCATGTTATTTTATTTTCAGATCTATTTATCAGGTTTGCAAAAATTATAAGAAACTAATGCGAATATTTTGATGTGGAAAGCATGTGTATTTATCAAGAGTTATTGTTTCAAAGTATTTAAACATCTAGCATTACATATTTAACTGCAATTTTATATAGTTATGAAGTGCTATTTGCATTCAACTATTATTAAGCATTGTGATATTATGAAATTACCTAATTCTCAGACTCTCCAATAAAGTTTTCATAACAATTTTTTTTAGAATCACTACTTTTTAAATTGAGCACATTTTTATTCATATGAAAACATAGAACATGTTAATCCCAGCACTCAAGAGGCTGAGGCAGGAGGATTATGAATTCGAGGCCAGCCTGGATGTTATGGTTTGTACCTCGATGTCCCCCCAAAGCCTCATTCACTCACAGGTGCGGCTTTGCAAAGTTGGCTGGATCTAGGGTGTGAGACACTGGGATTAAAGAGTTGTGGTACTGAATTAATCCACTGATTGGAATTAGCATGGTTCTGGATGTAGATAATGGGAAGGCCCACTCTGGGTGTGGGGGACACCACCCAAAAGGCTTGAAGCCTGCATGGGATAAAAGGGAAAGAGAGGCCTGCTTCTGCTGCCACTGCTTCTGCTGCTTGCTACCTTCTTCTTGCCACACCGTGGATTATCTGTTTCTCCTCTGTGATGCCACCCTGCCTTGGAGCCAGCCGACTGTGTACTAAAACATCTACAAACTGTGAACCAAAATAAAGCTTTCCTCCTTTAACTTTAGGTGTTGGTATTTTGTCTCAGTAATGAGAAAAGTAACTAAGACATTGTGCTGCATATCAAAACCCTGTCTCAAAAACAAACACTCCACAGAACACCACCTGAAACACCCGAAGTATTTGTTAAACATTACTTTTACAATTGTGTGTTACTTTTATGCATATTTCTCTATAGAATGGAACCTACAAAATAAAAATCAATTCTTAGATGCAAAAAGCTAGATCCCTACTGCATCAACATTACAGAGCTAACAGTTTCACCAGGATCATTTTTTATGTTTAGAATTTATTGTTCTGGTGTCTGTAACTTAACTTTTCTCTAATGCATTAAAATGGGCTCAAATTTCATGAGAACTGAGGCTAAGTGCATTTGTGGGTAGCTCTTGGAAGAAGCTGCTGTTGGGTATTTTGCTTGTAATGTGCTCCAAAGTCCTGTTGGGGCTCACAGATCTTTAATCTAGTAATGCACCGCGACTTAGGAAAAATGCTAAGCTGTAATCTTCAAAAGCACTAAATCTGAGAATGCTCACACCAAGAAAGAAAGGATACTGACACACCTGGATTTATGTTTACTGCATGTGAACACTCTGACATAATCACAGAGGGCGTATGGGTGTGTGTGGACATACACAGTGCAGGCACACACAGCAGCAATGAATACTAAGCGGTGAAATGAATTTCTGTTGGCACTAGACAGACCTGTGTGAATTTTTGGAAATGCCAGCTGCTTTGACCTTTTGTAAATTATGTAACATTTTTCAGCCTTAACTTTTTCCTCTGTAAAATGTGTAAGGTCGTTACAGATCCCAAAGCCTTTTGTAATAAGTGGAATAATGTATTTACAACTCTTAAAAACTACTTCCCACTCTGTAATAACTCAGGTAGAGCAAGCTAGAATCATTCTCATAGTCAGTTTTTTCATACTGCATCTTTTCAATATTGCCAAAATTTTGCAAACTAAAGCAGAAAATCACTAAAGCAGAAAATGTTAATATGCATCACCTATCTTTAATAATTCCAGGATAGTTACATAAAATTCAGCCCTCATTTACACCAAAACTGCCATATATTTGAAACATTGCTTTGGAATATTCTCTGTAATTCAGATTGTTGGGATACAGTCTTTAGTCTTTTAAAGATGAGTGTGACTTCTGATTGAGTAATTTGCATTGTCTTCTTTTTATGGATGTGTGAATAGATTTTGTGAGAATGCCATTGTAGTACAAAAGCGTGATTTTCTCAATTGCCAGTGTCTTAATCATGGTTTAAACAAAGCTTTAACAAAAGAAAAGCCATTCACTGCATACTTCATCGTCTTCTGAGTACTCTAGTGATGGCCGACAAAAATAATACTACCCATTATAGAAACACTGCACTGAAACAAATTGTAAAGTGAAACTTAAATATTCTAGGGCAGGTGAGATAGCTCAGCGGCATAAGCGACTGCCCAGCAAGCACAAGGTCCTGAGTTTGACTCCCAGAACCCACATAAAGGAAAAAAAGGACTGGTGATATCACTCAGCGGCACAAACGCTTGCTGGCAAGCATGAGGCCCTGAGGTCAACTCCCGGTACCCCCATAAAAAAAAAAAAAAAAAAAAAAAAGAAAGAAACAAATATTCTCAATTATTTTCTATATATAATAGAGAATTTTTTAGAAATCTCTTTTCACAAAATTCTTTTTCTGGGAAAATTAAATGAGGCTGTATGTAAGTACTCAGGTAAACAGTTTAAAATATCTTATTGACTATTCATTTTTTCATTAACTTATATTTCAAAAAAATTTAAATGAAATATACCATCAATTTATTCAAGAAGAAAGAAACAACTCTTAACAATTTACAAACTATAATTTAATATATAAAATGTACCAAGCTTATGGCTGAAAAAAGTTAATTACTACTACTTATTTTCTATTGCAAATATTCAAAAAACAATTCACGACATCATTCATATTTGCTATTTGAAAATTATAACTATTGAGATAATGAAAAAAGGTGTTATGCTAAATTTTAGCTTCACTACTTGGCAAGGCAGGCTATTTATTTACGTTTATTTTTCTAATATTTTACATTACTTAAGATTTACTCTGTTTTAAATATAATACGTATGTCATATTTTATAGTAAAAGCTGTTCTTCAATGAAAAATATGAAAAGAACTAAATTCAGAAGGAAAATCACTATTCTGTATCCCATAAATATTTCTCCTAAATACATTGCTTCTTTGGGAAACTTTGATTAATAAATATTAATAAATATTATGGAATGAATGTGCTCCCCCTACCCCTAAATTCTCAGTGTTGAAAGTGAATCCTCAGAGTCATGGCATTTCCAAATAGGCTCTGCGAGAGGAATCTGTCCCCTCCCACTACACTGCAGGACTGGCAACCAGTGCAGGAAGAATCTGGTACTTGGTAACCAGCCCTGTTCTCTCAATTTTCTTTTTTTTTCTTCTTTTTTTCTTTCTCTCTTCTTTTTCTTTTATTTTTCTTTCTTTGTTCTTCTTCCCTTTCTTTCTTTTTTTTCTCTCTTTTCTTAATGGCTAAGGAGAACTCCAGCCACAGAAAACTAATGTCATCCCCCAAACCCAGAGGCCAAGTTTAGATAATCCTTCGAATACTCCTTCATTCTTTCTTTTCTACCCCCTTCTCTAGTTTCCCAAACCTTACATGACCATCCTTTGTGCTCAGGCTTGTTTCTACTTTCCAGTTATCTTTGTTTTGTACACTATCTTCCCAAAATTTCCCCACCACAGGGTAAAACCACTCTACCAAGGGGAAATATTTTGCAAACTCCTAATTTGTGATTGGCTCTGTTACATAACTATAGACTTTGCTCCTATGGTCTAAACTACAAAATCAATAGTTATCACAGTTCGTCAGTTTCTAAATTGTGCTTGATGCTATTGTTATTGCCAATTATACTACTTTAGCTAGGATGTCATGTCTGTTGTAATCAGTTATTCTCCCTTTTGTAACAATACTGGGAAGCTCTGGGGTAATAACCTCTCCACAGCTTAGTTAATTGGGAAGGTAGGATCTTGAGACAGACACAAACCAAGAATCTCCTACACACACAGAAGACATCCCTGAAGAACAAAACTTTTCCTAGAGAGGCCTTGATACTAGTGATATAGCTACCTACTACAAAAAATCACAAGGATCATCACAGAAAACAAAATAAAAAATCTTTGAAATAGAAAATGACAAAACAAAGAAGCAAAATTCAATCTCTGACTTTCAGCCTACCCAGAACAAGTCCAGGAGACATCCATGTAGAAGAAATTGGAAGACACACACCTGAAATTTCTGAAATGATAGCAACTGAAGTAAAGAAACAAATCCATGGGGCAATAGAGGAAATCAGATCAGAAGTAATCTCTCAGGTAAAAAAAGAAATGTCAACATTTATACAGGAATTCCTCAGCAAATCTGCAGTAGAGATAGATAAAAAAATGATTAGGAAGAGAATGGAAACCATGAATGATCAATATAGGAAAGAAATAGGATTCATGAAACAGATTCAAGCAAATACCCAGAAAATTAAAAATTCCATTGAAAGCTGGCAAAACCAGTTGAAAAAAACCAAAGCCAGACTTTCAGACCTTGAAGACAGGATCACAACTAGCGATCATGAAAGGAAAGATCTCTTGAAAATAACAAAAGATCAGGAAATAACAATCCAACAGCTACAAGACAATGCAAAGAAAAATAATAGAAGAATAATTGGTGTCAACGAAAAAGCAGGAGTAAACACAAATGACATAAAAAAATTATTTGCAGAAGTAATAGCAGAAAATTTCCCAAACATGGGAAAAGAATCTGACATACAGATAAGTGAGGCATATAGAACTTCAATTAGCCATCACCAAAATAAATCTATACCCAGACATACAATAATCAAGATCCCAGAAAGGGAAGCAATTCTCCCTAAATCATTCCTCGAGGCAAATATTACCCTGGTACCAAAACAGAAAAAGACCCAACCAAAAAAGAGAACTACAGGCCAATCTCCTTAATGAACATAGATGCAAAAATCCTCAATATGATACTAGCAAACAGAATGCCGCAAATCATCAAGAAGATTATACAAAATGACCAAATGGGATTCATCCCAGGAATGCAGGGATGGTTCAACATATGCAAATCTATGAACATAATACACCATATCAACAGAGCCAAAGACAAAAATCACATGATCATCTCAATAGCTGCAGAACAAGCTTTTGATAATGTTCAACACTCATTCATGATAAAAACCCTACAGAATATCAGAATAGATGCTCTTTACCTTAATCTGATAAAAGCCATCTATGACAAACCAACAGCCAATATCATACTAAATGGAAAAAACTGAAAGCTTTCACTCTAGAATCAGGAACAAGACAAGGATGTTCACTATCTCCACTCTTATTCAATATAGTCCTGGAAACTTTAGCCAGAGTAATCAGACAAGAGAGAGAAATAAAAGTAATAAGCATAGGAAAGGAAGAAGTTAAATTGTCATTATTCACAGATAACATGATACACTACAATGAAGACCCAAAAAACTCCACCAAAAGACTTCTAGATTTAATAAGCAAATTCAGTAGTGTAGCTGCATACAAAGTCAACACTCAATAACAAATAGCATTTCTGTACACAAACAACAAACTCATTGAGAGAAAAATTGTGAGGGAAAGCACAACCTTCATGATAGCAGTGAAAAAAAAATGAAATACTTAGGAATCAATCTAACAAAGGAAGTAAAAGATCTATATATTGAAAATTACAGTACTCTGAAAAAGGAGATCAAAGAGGATATCAGAAAATGGAAAGATATCCCTTGCTCATGAATAGGAAGAACCAACATTGTGAAAATGGCCATACTCCCAAAACTGTTGTACAGATTTAATGCAATCCCAATCCAAATACCATTAGCATACTTCACAGATCTAGAGAAAGCATTCCTAAAATTCACTTGGAAACAGAAAAAACCTAGAAGAGCAAAGGCAATCCTGGGCAACAAACGCCAGGCAGGAAGCATCACAATCCTGACCTGAAATTATACTACAAAGCTACTGTGATAAAATCAGCATGGTACTGGCAAAAAAGCAGACCTGAGAATCAATGAAACAGATTAGAAGATGCAGACACAACTACAAACACACTCAGCCACCTTATCTTTGACAAAGGGATCAAACATTTTTACTTGAAGAAACATAGCCTCTTTAGTAAATGGTGCTGGAAAAACTGGCTTTCCATATGCTGAAGACTAAAACTAGACCCATGTCTATCACCATGCAAAAAACTAAAGTCAAAATGGATCAAATATTGGAATACTAAAACAGAAACACTAAATCTACTAGAAGATAAAGTAGGTAGAAATCTTGAAAACATAGGGGTAGGCACAGAGTTCATGAATAAAACCCAAACGGCATGGGAGGTACTTCAAAGAATCAACAACAGGGTTCTCATCTTATTAAAAATTTTTTGCACATCAAAACAAATCACTAACAGAGTGAAAAGAAATCCTACAGAGTGGGAAAAAATTTTAGCCAACTGTCCCTCAGATAAAGGACTTCTATCTAAAACATATAAAGAATTGAAAAAAAAAAAAAATCAGGCCCCACAAATTCAAAGACCCAGTCCAAAAATGGGCATCTGAGATGAATACACAATTCTCAGATGAAGAAATACAAATGGCAAATAAATTATATGAAAAAATGTTCAACATTATTGGTCATTGAAGAAATGCAAATTAAAGCAATACTGAGATTCCATCTTGCCATGGGAAGAATGGCTGTCATCAAGAAATCAACCAGTAAAAATGCTGGAAGGGCTGTGGGGAAAAAGGAACTTTTCTCCACTGTTGGTGGGAGTATAGGCTGGTACAACCACTTTGGATATCAGTGTGGACGTCCCTCAAAAAACTAGGATTAGAGGTCCCATTCGACCCAGCTATTCTCCTTCTGGGTATTTTCCCAGAAGAATTAGAAACAGCCTACCACAGTGATATATACACACCCATGTTTATAGCAGCACAATTTGTAATAGCTAGATCTTGGAAACAACCCAAATACCTATGGATAAATGGATAAAGATGTGGTATTTTTATACAGTGGAGTACTACTCAGCTATAAAGAAGAATAAACTTGAGGTTTTATAGGTAAATGGATGCAACTGAGACCATACTCATAAGTGAAATAAATCAGACTCATATGTGTAAGCATCATATTCACTCCCTAGTGTAAGAAACTGAAAGAATAAAAAAGATCCCAAATCTACAATAGATATCGTGAAAGGGAAAGAAACTGCTCAAAAGGAAAGAACAACTGGGATTGGGGAAAGGAGAAAAGAAGGAAGGGAAAAGAAATATATATATATATATATATATATATATATATATATATATATATGATACTAAGATAATTATACTAATAATTTCTTTTAATTCATTGAAAAGAACAGTTTGTACTTATATTGTTTGATCAATTTTGCATGCCTATATCTTGTAATCTGAGCAACTACTTTGAAGATAACAATAAAAATATATTAACCATTGTTAATTTCCTATTATATTGTGAAATTCCATATCATTGTTTTTATTGTTTTTTTCTCTTTAAAATAAAAAACAAAGTGATGGTATTTCAAGGTAGAGTCTTTGGAAGGTAACATGTGGAGGTTTATCTTTTGGGAAGGGTCTGCCTTCATGAATAAGGTCAGTGCCCTCATGAAAGCAACCTTGGAGAGCCCCTTGCCCCTCTGTTCTGTGAGGACACGGTGAGAAGACACTGTCTGTGGGCTAGGAAGCAGGCCTGAACCAGACACCAGATTTGCTGGCTCCTTGACTTTGGACTTCCCAGCTCCCAAAAATGTGGGAAAGAAATACCTATTACTTATAAGCTACCCAGTTTATAGTATTCTGTTATAGCAGCCCAAATGGACAAAGACAAAAAAAACAATTATCAAAAGCATTGGGAGGTTTAACGTTAGCACATATTACCACACATGCATTTTACATTTTCTTTTAGAAAAAAAAGAAGAAATGGACAGGCAATAATAAGTGTTATAATTTAGTGCTTACCCACTCCAGGTCAGATACAGTACTCAGTGATGGACTTGTGTTACTCTAAACAACACTGATGGTTATCACTGTTCTAATTTACAGGAAATATACTCCAATAAATTATGTCATTTATACCAGTTTCACAGCAACAGTGAATCTTGGAGCCAGGGAGCACTGTTTTAAGTATATATGTTCCCTCTCAGGTATAGTAGTAAAGATCCATAAATTATAGCAATGAAATTTCAGTAATTTCAAGAACAGCATGGGAATTACTTTCATGATGCAGAATTTCAGGATAAGCGTAACACATCATCTAGGGGTCAGTTACTTAAAGGATTTATATTCCTTTCCACTTACAGTGCTGTCCTCCTTACAGTGGTTTAGAGTGGGACATCAGCGAGATTCGTCAACATAGTGAAAGAACTCTACGGAAGCCCATATGAGAAAGTTCTCACTAATAGAATGGCGAACTGAAGGAAGGCTGAACATGGAGTCGGGCTAGACAGCCACATGCCCAAGGCCTGTTCCATTCCCATTTAGGAGTGGGGCAAAGTGTCGTACTACAGATAGACACTCCCGCCACAACACACATTCCTCTGACTTTAATTAAGCCTCCATGCCCTAGGCCAACCATCCTGAGCTCTTTCTTTCCACCTCATACCCCGTGTTTCTAGATCCCAGCCACACATTTTAACTGGGGTTGCTCGATGTCATTTCAAAATCAATAAGCTCCAAATTATTTCACCCCAACTCTTCTGTAAACCAAAATTGCCTTATTAACCAATGCTTAGTTTTCTAGTCAAAGAATCTTAAAATGCTTCATATATTTCATTTACAAAGTCCAGATTTTTAAGTAGTAATTTTATCCTCCCTTTATCTTTTTGTTATGATCGTAGATCAACATTCTTTTATTAGCACCTTAAATTCAATTTTGTTAACCACCCACTGTGTCTCAAGTACTCTGCTCACTATTAGAAAAATAATTATAAGCAAAACTAGATAACAATAGCTAGTATTTACATGACACTTACCATATGCTATGTACTATTCCAAGAACTTAACATAAACTCACTTACTTATCTAAGAAATTTTAAAATACTTCAGTTGAAAAAAGAAGGATCTATATATATTAAGTAAATTTTTCATGTTTTTACCCTTGAATTTCGATTTGAATTTGATGTCTGGCTCTAGAATCCATGCTTAGAGTCAGTAGATTCAATGTTTTTGCTTATAGAAATGTCTACTGGAATACATTCAAGACTAAATAATTTATGGATACAAATAGAATTATAAACTAGTTATAATATAAACTAGTTAGCAAGGAGAAATATAGCCACTATTGCAGCTCATGCAATTATTACTTGAAGAAGTGAGGAAGATTGGGCAGGAGCTAAGCCTGCCTAGCAGAAGCACATGTGTGTAAGGCCGTGGAGCTGGAAGACCAAATGTCTTGGAGAAATGGAAGACCGTATGACCCACAAATCAAAACGGCCAAGTTGTGCAAATAAGAGACCAGATCTGGCATCTCTTGTAAAGTTATTTTAAAATTTGTTTTGTTTTAATGTGAAAGGTAATTATGATAGTTAATTTTATGAGCCAATTTGACTAGGTTGAAGGATGCTGGAGAGCAGGACATGCTTTATTTTGGGGTATGTTTAAGAAGGTGTTTCCAGTAGGCATTAACATTTCAATCAGTAGGCTGAGTAAATTTGATCCACCCTTAAGCAGTGCATGTGAGCTTTATCCAATCTATTGAGGGACAAAGTATAATTTTTAAAAGTGGAGGAAATGTGAGTTTCCTCTCGTCTTGTGCTGAGGCATCCAGTTTGACTTCCTTTCAGACATTGGTGGCTCCGGATTCTCAGGCCTCTGTTCTTAGACTGAATTATACCACCAGATCTTTGCATTGGTAAACCAGGAGCTTAACAACTCCCATACTCATATGAACCAATTTCTAATTGAAAAACCCTGACTAGAACAACAAAGAAATCTTTTTATGCCAAGAAGTGACATTACTTGATTTAAATTGTAAGATCACTGAAGCTTTTATGCACCAATCAAAAGAGAGTAGCATGGTTTGGTACACCTTTTAGGAAACCAACCACATAGTGTCAGAAGAGAGCAGTTTGGGCCAACATGATTCCAACGGCACAGATGGAAAGAAGCACATGAGTAAAAGATAAATTCTAAAGGTAAAAGGACAGAGACAGTATCATAGATAATGTTTAGCTCCTAGCCCTAAATATTATCATTCATGGAGACAGGACAGCCTAACCAGAAGGGGACCAGATTTCAGCATGATAATCATATATTTGATTTTGGACTTACTGGGTTTGTAGTACCTTTTAGATATTTGACTGGACAAGTTTACTAGAAAGTTGGATTATGTGAGCTGGACATAAAAATGTAAGAATCTTCTCAATATTTTACCTGTAAATTTATCAGAATGGGTAAGAGGGTGCAGTAGAAGTATGCAGTGAGAGAAAAGAAGGCAGAGCTCCTAATCTTGATTAATATAAAACTGGGCAGGATGCATGAGGAAGTGCTGCAGAGACCCTGCTGGGAAGTCTTGCAGAGGGAGAGATTCTTTTACGTGGCATACAACCTTTGATATTGTTTAGAAAATTGTCTATGAATATGCACCAGTTGCATAAAGTAAAAATGATAAAATATGGGATAGAGGCAGTTGATCTAGTAAAGGAGACTAGAAAAAAGGAGCCAGACAATCTAGAACTGATTTACTGTCCAAACCTCCATACTTTTTATCTTACTCTGTCTCATTTTCTTTACTATTTATATGACTACATTGTCGGTGAATCCCTTCTCTGCCTTCGTCTAGGATCGTGTCCCATTAGCATAATCTCTGTAAATGTGCTAATCAAAATGTCACTAATCCAGCACACTGTTCCTTATTTTCTCATGCTATACACATGTTTTAATAAAATGCAGTATTAAATTTCACTAATCACTTTTAGATAAAAATAATGGCCCAATATGAATGTAGTCAAATAATAAATGTTCCTGTGATTACTCTATATCTCTTAGGCACTTGCTCTGGAAATAGCAAAAATATCTTGATAAAGAAATGGTTATCACAGAAGAAATCACATTATGTTCTCTTTATTGGTAAGGTTTGTTACTAAGTTTATGCATAGAAATTAAGTAACAGTTTTATTACAAAAGAAGTCCTCATTCAAGCTATTTTTCATTTCTTTCCATTCATGATGATATTAAAACAGACAGAAAAAAATGTTTACGCAGACAAAAGACCAGACATTACGAAGAGCAAGGAGAATCATTATGGTAAAAGAAAAACAGTGGAATGGAAACTAAACCAAAATCAGTGTGGAATGTTTGAAAGAGCTGATTGGCTCAACAGTGCAAGATGTTTTTGTCTTTAAAACATTTTCTGCTGTAAATGTATACCACTTCAAGCCCACATTTCCTCACTAATTTACCTTTGTCTAGACTTCATCTGTTCTTCTCTTACATACATGAAAATGAACTCGTGAAATAGATTCAGAATTTATTTATAACAAGGCAAAGAACAGGAGAACAAAGGCGGTTATATCCCTTTCTTCTTTCAGTTGCCATAGTGAAGAGCATTGTGGAGAAGGTCCGAAACATCAATTCGATCAAGTATTGGACAAGCAGATGTAGTGCTGAGGAAGCACACTTTTCTGCCTTACTCTACTCCCTCAGCCATAAATAATATTTTCAAATCTTGTTCTCTTTAAGAACATTTTGATGCACGTACTATAATGATAAAGGCCAAAACTGATTGCAAATGCAATAATCTACTTTGAATGTACTAATCCACTTAAAATGAAGCTAAGTTGGCAGTGCTAATATGAGCTCATAGCAAGTACAGAAGTTACAGAGAAAAGATTAAAGAGGCAAATCCCGACACAGATTTTTTATTGTTATTGCTGCTGTTGTTACTGTTACTATTGTCATTACTATTTTAACTTATTATGCTAAATATCAGGCCATTAGAACACATTTATTTATACCATATGGGATGAAAAAATTAGCATAATATAATATTATGGAAAAATTCAACCTAACAGTCTATATATTCATAATTATATACAATTTGAAATGACTTTAGGTATCAGAATAAGTATAAAGGAACAATTGATGTTTTTAAAACTTCAAGGCAATAGAATAACTTAAGTATTATCTGGTAGAGGAAAAAGAGACAAAAGATTATTTCATAGATGATGAATGAGTGACTTGCTAAAACCTTAGCAGACAGGCATCATGCTTAATGGACTCAAAATAAGGTTCAATTATGCTTATGAAGGCATTTGAAAGTGCATTTCTCTCCTCTCCAAAATGCAGTATGGTGATGAAAGTGATAAGAGAAGATCTAATTTCACACTCAAAAAGAAACCCATGAAAGTGGAGAGAAAGCTCAGTTTGATAAAAAGAAAATCATTTACCAATCTGAAATAAGGATTCATCTTTGTGGGTTTTAGTTGCTACACAAAGTAGCAAACAACGTAACCCACTGGAAAGACTGTTGAACATGGAACCAAGAATGATGACGGGCTTGGGCTCTGGGCAAGTAACTTAACTCCATGTGTTATTATTTTAATACCATAGATTGAGTTTTTTCTGTGCAGAGAATTTTCTATATTCCTTAAATTCTCAAAATAACTGTACAATGTAAAGATTCCCATTTTAGTTATATATAATATATTACATTTTTAGATATATTTAATCATCAACAACACTGAAACTCAAGAAGACTTTTCAAGTGAGATTAGTAGTGATATTAGTGATTTTTGTTTTTAAATAGTATATAGCAAAATGTATCAAGGGTTTGGGGACAGCATTTGGAAAATCTGCCCAAGTCATTGAACTAATATTGTTTCCATGACCAATTCATGATTTTATAGGTAATGACCCATTCAAAATGCCAGAATAGCCAATAGGTTTTAAGAAAATAGAGGATAAAATAATCACTGATATGGTTTCAGACTCTATAATGCAATTAATGTTTATGAATCCTAAATTTAGTTCTTTTTTGGTAACAGTGCAGATTATGCCACATCAAGCAAAACTATCAAATTATCAGAAAGTACACTACAATATTGTTGCCTTTTCCAATCATATATCTGTATGAGGATGGATTTTCTTCCTATGTTTTAATAAAAGCAACACATTTACAAACTACAGTAAATGCAAAAACCATCGGAGATCCCAATTCTTTTCTATTAAACTCATTAAAGAGTTTTTTAAATATGTATACAATGCAACTCTTTTTATTGGTCTTCTTTTAAAGTATAATAACTATTTTTCAAGAAAATATACAGCTTAAGATATATATCATTATTGTTACTATTTTTAGATAAGTTAATACCCATATATTTTTTTAAACTTCATAGTGTTATTTTTTTATTTTTATTTTTTTTTTGTGGGTACCGGGGGTCGACCTCAGGACCTCGCGCGCCAGCAGGTGCCAGTGCCACTGAGCGATATCACCGGCCCCTTTTTCATATGTGGGTTCCGGGAGTCAAACTCGGGCCCTCGCGCTTGCCGGGCAGGCGCTTAAGCCGCTGAGCCATCTCACCAGCCCTAAACTTCCTAGTTTTAAACTCTAATATGGGAGTATTGATAGATACAACCTTCAACAACCAAAGGCACTATGCAGCCCTTCACTTTAAAGAGTGCGAAGGATTTGCAGACAGGATTCATTATGAAAATACCTGATTAGAGTAAGATATTGAACCTCAAATCCAAGGAGTTAATTGGTAAGCAAATGAAAGTTATTAGAAAGCAGTTCTTATCTGTCTTTTTTGAATGAGTAAACTACGGTAAGGTAAGGTAAAACTCTATATAAGTAGATACTTCTTGGATGATGAATCTTATTTAGGGTACAATGTCTGAAGCCAAAGCTAATGTTCTTTTCCTTTTATTAGTCTGTAATATGGTTATAGATCTGAGAAGGGAAAGATAATTAAGAAGTAATGCACAGATGAAATATTAGTGATAGTTAAAATTCAGTCTTTTCAGTTGTTTTGCAGAATTCTTACGATTGAGTTTTCTAGTCCTTGCTTTTATCCAGACTGAACAGTGATTTATCAGATCACTTGGCAGGCGATGGACAACCCCCATGGATTTGTCAGAGCAGCGGGGAGGTTAGCGTCTGCAGCTGTTAAGTGAAACTTTAAAACACTGAAATCTACCAAATAGTATTTGAACTTAGTACAGTATTATGAAATATGTCTGTGGCAATGTCACCCAGAAAAAAAAAACACAAAATTCTTTTCATATTTAAACAAGTTTCCAAAATGTTAAATATCCTATGAATATGACTTTGATTTAAAAAGATCTGGAATTTCTTAAATAACTATTTTGATTTCATTCAAATAATCATATAGATATAATCATGAAATTATCCAGGTCTTTTATTACTGGAATTATAATAAAAACAATTGTAATAAAACTAAAAGTCAAGAGAATACATAAATTAAAAGTTAACAAGACTTATTTTCATGGAATAAATATAGCACTAATCATTATTTTCAGAGACTGTTTCTAAGTTCTTGTTAGAGTATTTTAATTTAATTGTATGTTAGGTTGAAAAATCCTTAAAATACAGTTTTTAAAAACTATGTTTCTGGATTTGAGTCCTTTATAGATTTAAAAATGTTAAATACATTGGGAGTCAGGATTAAAATGTACATATTACGTGACCCAGCAATTTCCTCTTGGGTATTTTTCTTAAAAGATAATTAATTGAGGGCCAGTGAGACAGCTCAGCAGCATACGCGCCTGCCTGGCAAGCGCGAGGGCTCGAGTTCGACTCCCGAAATCAACATACGAAAAATGGGCCGGTGATAACGCTCAGCGGCACGGGCACCTGCTGGTGCGCGAGGTCCTGAGTTCGACCCCCGGTACCCACAAAAAAAAAAATAATAATAATAATTAATTGATCTTCTACAATAGAAAGAGATTAGCTATGTTCATTTCAGCATTGCTTATATTATCAAAATTATGTATATTTAGTGAATATCTATCTACAATATTATTAAATAAATTGATATTGTAAAGGCATAACTTTTTAGAGAAAAATGTTAATTGATATTTATAACAGTGCTGGATAATAAAGCAGCTTAAAAAATTGAAAGATCCTATTGTTCTAAATATGTATACATTTTTCTTTATGTATTCAAAAAAAGATGTTAGGAATTTCTCTGCAAAATCCTGAGCTTAGAGCCAGTGAGATAGCTCAGCGGCATAAGTGCCTGCCTAGCAAGCGTGAGGTCCTGAGGTCAACTCCTGGTACTCGCATATTAAAAAAAAAAAAAATCCTGCGTTTAGGGGTTAGGAAGCATAGCTCAGCAGTAGAGTGCACGCTTACTATGCAGGAAGCCCTGGGCCAGTCCACAGTACCATCAAATAAAGAATTAAGAAACAAAGAAAGAAAGAAAGAAAGAAAGAAAGAAAGAAAGAAAGAAAGAAAGAAAGAAAGAAAGAAAGAAAGAAAGAAAGAAAGAAAGAGCTTACTTATGAATATGAAGATTTTAGGTGATACGTCCTATCATTTTGAACTTTGACATTACTTGAATATTGTTGATGATTGCTTATTATTTTATGATAATGATAAAGATGTTTTCATTTTTAAATATTTAACATTTGAACAAATATGTGGAAAAATGAGTAACTTGAAATTGGCATGCGCAAATAATGGCAATGGAGTCAGTATTTTAGTTCTAGCCTTCATATAAATATTTGCAGTCATGAATATAACAAACAACACTACAGATTTTAGATTGTTTACATTATTATTCTTGTTTTTTAGATATTGTTTCATCAAACTATATTTTATAAGTCCTTTTTCATTAAGTTTAGGTGGTAAAATATATTTACTATTTGGATAAATTGATGTAATATTTAATATAATTACAGTTTTATATCCACAAACTTGAAATATACAGCTATCCAAGTAATAAGTATAAAGAATTTGTCGTTTAAAGGGAATCATAAATGAGGGGGATAAAACCTCTGTATATACCACTCTATTTTCTTTACTTTCATATTTCTAATTTATGGCATTTTTATCTAAATAAAAGTATTAGAAGATCTTTAAAATACCAGACATTTCTCTATTATTCTCTGTCAAAGCCTCTGTTAACCCAGTGTTTTCTGTTTACTTTATATAGTATCTGTAGAAAAGTTTTACAAACAATAAAACTTAAATTTTTAATTTCATTTTAATTACTTTCAAGCAAAAATGGCTGGTAACAACCTTTTCAAGTAGGCATATCTTCGTCAACCAATTCAAATAAAGATTATATACACCGACAGGCTTCAAAACATGGTTTATTTAGAAAAGCTGATCATTTCTAGAACCACTGAACACAAATGGTTGCTTTTGTTTGGCTGTAGTCTCTATTACCCAACATTAATTTGTTCTCAACTACCAGAGATCTAGTCTCAGACCTGTAATGAGCCATGCTGTCTTTCCAGAGATAGCCCACATCTTCCTTTTACCCCGCCTACAAAATTGGATTCCAAATGTTTTCCCTGAGCCTCGTGCTACCTCCAGGCTGTTAAGCCAACATCAGTCCATTTCTTCCTAGCTCAAATAGCATCCCTTCACATGCGCACATGCACGCACAATCACACTGACAGACACACACAGCAATTACCACTCCTCTCTGCCCTCTTGAACCCAGGCGCTGAAAGCCAGGGCAGATCCAGACACATGGTGCAAAGGACTGACTCAGACAGACGACAGCGTTCTCCTATTTTCACTCTCACCAGTTGTGCAATCTTGGGCATGTTACTCAATTTTTCAAAGCTTAAATATTTACAACTGTGAAATATGGACAATAATAGACTCACCTATCTCATAGAGTTGTCATGAGAACTAAACAACATAATGTAAACAAAGCAATTTTGACCTCTGCAAAACAGTAACATATATATAGGGAGGGATACATCTATCTATCTATCTATCTATCTATCTATATATATATATATATATATATCAAGTCATTTTTCTAACTAAAATTCTATAGTTGCCATATATAGACTAAGAACTTTAGCCTGAGGACTTATAATTTCTCTAATATTATTTTCTAAAACTAAACAATTAAAAAAGAAAAAGAGGCTGATGAGATTGGTTTAGTTTGCAATGTCTATTTCCTTACCTCATTATGATCTTGATGAAATGCTTGCCAATATAAAATCATGACAAAGCTATTTTATGGGTGTTAACCGTGAGAAAACTACTTCAACCTCATTTTTTTTTTTTGGCATGGTTATTTTCATAGGTCATTTTTTTGGTTTTGGAGGTTTCAAAATTTGATGATATTTCCACTAAATAATCTGGCTTCCTGGGCATTCATAACCTCTTGTAAGACCATTAAACTATTGATATTTTTACCTAAAAATAATTAATTTTAAATTTTCTTTATTTTCAATATACTCTATTTTTTAAAAACTTTCTTCATTAGTTCCTTACATATTTCACCCTAGGAGACATTCGATAAAGGATTCTGAAAGAAAATAATTTTGCTATAGATAAATAATAGAATCCTTAATAATAGAATACTCTTAACTTGAAAATGATTTTTTCATTTTAATATGAAGAACAAGGATTTAAAATTTTAGTTTCAAAAGTTTGGTTATGTTCAATGTGAATTTCATTTAAATTAATAGGATACAGATTAAAATGTATGCTCAGCAAAAGTAACAATTTTACACTTTTGAGGGGAAAGAAATTATATTCTAGAATACTCCATTTTTGCAACATTAATACACATTTAATGGTAACACATTTTCAGTGGAACTTTTTATACAGAAGCAGTGTCAACTCTTAGCAGTAATTCATGTGCATTTTTAATAAAAATACCTTACAGAATTAAGTATTTTTCAGGAAAATGGTAATGCATAACTTTCTCTAAAAGCCAATTAAAGATAAAATATTTCAACAATAAAATTCAACCATATCCTAAACCCAAATGTGTCCAATCTAAAGAAATTAAAAATTTTCTTTTCTGTTAGAGTTTTCTATTTTTTTCCTTACTTCTAGCTATAAATTAAAATACAGTAAGATTTCATTTTGGACATGAAATTTATTGAAAATCCAGATCAACTCAGAATGTCCATTACAGTTTTTTAGTGAATCATATATAGCAAAAAGCACTACTTCTTAACTCAGGGTTTGTAACAGAAAGATACAGACACAAGAAATGCCCTGCCCTGCCTTGCCCTTGTCAGTTCAAGTCAGATGTTGAACTTTGCTCAAACATCGTGTTTTCCAAATTTCAACTTCCACTCAGTTCCAGTTTTTAGAAGAGCAATGGTGCAACGTAGTATCATTACAACAGCACAAAAAATCTCAGCCACATGGTAAACGTTCATCCAAAAACAGATGAGTAACATCAAATCCAGGCCAAAAATCATATCCAGTGAAACCAAAAGAAAGAAAAAATATCGAGTAATTTCAATGGAAATTTTTACATTAGTTAAAATCTTAAACACAAAATTAAGGGTGAAATGGTTATTTTATTAGCTGTTAAGCACTGAAATTTGGGGAATAAAGTGAGCTTTTATTTCTCCATAGGAAAAGTAGAGAATTATAAAGTTCAGGATTCCATGTTGCTAGTTAATAATCTCTAAAACTAAGAGCTCTTGAAAGTACAATCATATTTACATTCAAGTAACTTCCTGTTACATGAATCTTTTTCATCAGTTTTAGCCTTAATAAATCTGAAGAACATCTTTTGGTAATCCTGTCACTATCTATTCCCTTAGGTCATCGCAATGTGGGATTACACTTAATGTTTTGTGAAGGAAGTAAACACTGACACTTATTTTTTTATAAGGAATTTTTAAACAACAAATGTTTAAATATCCAAAGCTTAGGCTTTAAGTTAATTTCCATAAAGAGAATTTTGTTTTCGTGGTATGACAGTAGTCTTACCAGAGCAGACATCCAATAAGCACCATGTGACTTCCACGAAACCCAGTATTATACATATTTAGGAGAGAAGGCAGAAAACCCAGCATGTATCTATGTTGCTACACCAAATTCTTCAAAGACAAGGGCAATGTATCTTCTCATTCTGAAGAAAGAATCATTATTATTTTTGACTCAGGCATCTGTATAGCTCTGGTTAAAGTTTCTAATTACTTGATATTTTAATTTTTATCTACCCCAAAACAAACATGGGTTATTTACACTATATGGTTTCTTAACACTCCGTTTAAAGTATCATAGTGTCAGAGATGGTAAAACTGAAGCTAAGAGGAACGTGGCATTGCAGGACCCATGTGAAAGCCTGTGGAGGAGAATGCCAAACTGAGTGGGATCAGTCAAAAGGATATCTATACCTACAGGTGGTGGCAACTAAGAGTTAAGTGGGGGGGGCGCCCCGCAAAATCCATCCAGGGAAAGGTCGAAACCAGTTGGAACAGAGAGGAGACAAGACCAGATGCAAAAATACCCCCTATCAATTTTTTCTTTTTAATTTTCTTCACCTTTTACAATACACTTTCATTTGAACTTCTAGGAAGCATATCCAGTATCAAAATGTGTCATCACTGAGCCACATTCTGCATAATTTACATTTTTCTAGAGCAATTTACTTTCATTTGTTTGGATAATTTTTTCTCTAATTTTTATTTTTTATTAGTACATGTTTCCAGTACAGAATGATTACAGTCCTCATGGAGAGTTGGTACATGCACATAATATATCTTCATTCTTTTTTTCATTCCCCACCCCAGTTCATCTCTTGGTCCCATCCCCTTTTGCAAACATCTGTCTCCATATTTTCTATTATCTTTTATTTTGCTCTTTATTTCTTTTTGGGTTTCTTACATAAAAGAAACCATGCAATATTTATGTTTGTACTTCTGATTTATTTCACTTAAAATTATGGTCTCAAGGCCCATCCATTTTCCTATAAATGACTCGAGGTTATCTTTCTTTATGACAGGGTAGTACTCCATCATATATGAATAACACTATGAAGACATTTTATGATAAAGAGTAAAACCAAATAAAAGAAGCAATGAGCACAAAAAACCCTATTATTTGAATAATACAGCTAATATCTCAAGCCAGAAACAAAAGTTATTTTTTAAAAGTTGTGTCTCAGTTTTGCTCAGAAGTGTCTATTTCTGAGCAAAAATATGATGTTAATTTAACAGGAATCTCAATATTTTAAAGCAAATTATTCTTAGTCAGCAAGTAAGATGTTATTAATATGATGGTACTTATGATACATGGTTTGGTTTTTTTCAAAACTAGAGGGAATAGCTTCGTGTTAATCTCCTAACACACATTCATCTGTTTTCTTTAATGATAAATAGTAAGACTTTGACAAATATGAGCATAGTTTCCCAGGCTTGGATATAAAGGAATTGGATTGTTAAAGTGTAAGAAAACAGATGACCTAACACAAAATGTCTCAAGTGCATTCATTACAACTATTACAACAATAAAATAAATATTTAGTACTTGTCATAAATTAATTACAATTAAAATACAATGTCATAATTTATTCAGAATTCTGAACTATCTCAATCTCTTCACCCTCATATGACAGAAGCCTCTTCAATAAAGAAGCATGTACAATGCTACTTTTGAGTAATTGCAAAGTGCTGGCTTTTAGAAAAAGTATTCACATTCTTTTGTTTCATTAAACCCACATGACTATTTGATTTAGGCAGTAGAATTCCATTTACAAGTGAGGAAGTCTATGTAATATGGTCAAATGATGAATGTCAGCTCTGACATTCAAACTCAGGAACCTCTAACTAGACAGCAGTTTCAGTCACTTCTCATGCTCTTATGTATAAATCTTCTTAACATTTGTTGTCTTTTTCTTGTTGTTGACACAGTTTTTGAACTTTACACCTCTAGTTATTGCTTCTCGTCTGTAGTGAGAGGCACATACAGTTGACTAAACTTATAGAATTTTTTAATGAAGTAAAAATGTTTACAAACAAAACAAGGATCCGATATGATTTAAAATCTTTGAAGTTTACTGTATGACTTTATAACATCTATTTTAGCTCTGAAGTGTTCTTTTGTTTATTCTACAGTTTGATTTTGCTCTCCACAGACAAGATAGCCAAAGGGAAAGAGCAATTTCTGTACCAGAGATCTATGTCCAAGACTTAAGAAAGAAAATTTTTCCTTAATAATCAGGCATGCTTGAGAGCACTGATGCTCTCTTTAGAATATGACAACTGAATGGTTACCTAAGCAATCAGCAAAATTCAAAGCTTAAAAGGTGTATGTTGTTATGTGCTAATGTTATCTCTCCATTTAGAAACTCTGGTGATTGTGTATGATTTTGTGCCTATATTTCATATTATCTCACTTTATTTACTCTAAACTCTTAAGTTTTAGCTAATGATAATTATTATCTAATGACAGTTATTGATCAGCATAGAGTTTTACATGTAAAAGCTGTTTGACTGAAAAGTTGTTTTAATTAGGGTTGTCAAGAAGAACAGAATCGATGGAAAATATACGTGTAATTATGCAAGGAGGTTTGTTAGGTAGACTTGCAGATCAAATGTAGAAGAGTTCACAATGGCCTTCTGCCTGGTGGAAAGACAAAAGATCCTGGAGCTGCTCAGCCCAAGAGGGTGGAAGCCGCAGAGTAAGACAGATCAAGGATGCAGCACCAGTCCTAGTAGAAGACCTAGAAGCTCGCTGTAGAGTTGGTGTGAGTTACAGCTGTAGTTACTGGTGTGAGTCTGTTTTGGTGAAGAAACTGGAGAAAGATATCAACAGGCAATGGCAAAGATTTAATTCTATCTGGACTATAAGTTTATTGGTTGTTGCCACCCACATCTGACCTAGCAGTCAGTCACCAACAGACACACTCAAAATTGTGCTTTACTGATCTGCTAGGTGTTTCTTAATCTGTGCAAATTGACACATCATGACTAATGGTCACAATAATAAAATGACGACCATCATACATATTCATTTCCATATTCCCAGACAGTGAGTGCCTGGCATATCATAGAAAGTCAATAACTGTGCATCCAAGTGCAGAATTAATACTTTTATAGATACATTTACTGTGGATGCATCCTGTTAAGGCATTATGGATTTGAATTTCTTTTTAATATTTAAGGGATGACTATTTTATGAAGTTCAAAGATGGTACATTAATCACTATGTAGCATCATTTCAATCATCTGAGATTTTCCTTCTGCTAAAATTTCAAAGGAGAAAAGCATTAAAAGCTATAAATTATGATGTCATGAGAAAGGTTATCAGAGATCGAGATTTCATCTAGAAATATAGGAAACATATAGGATTAGCATCACAAATTATTGAGGAACAGATGAATACTTTTTAATGACATTGGTAAAGTCAGCTTACTATGAGCAAAATAGAGATGGATCCCTTCTTCAGAATATATCAAAAATAAAATTAAAATGGAATAAATATGTACATGTGAAAGAGAAAATTACCTAGCAATTAGAAGAAATACAAATGGTTTTCCATATAGTCCTAGAGTAATGGAGTAATTTTCTGGTTTAATCTAGCTCAAAAACTGTTTTAATTTTATAGGGTAAGTGTTGTCTCTTTTCCTTAATCAGGGAACAGCCAGAAGCAGCTCCTAGCCCAGTTTTCTTTCCCAGCTCCTAGCCCAGTCCCTAGGGACAGATATGTTATCTTGAATCATTTGATCTTAGGCATCTGCATAAACTTTGCCTGAAACCCTATTTCAGTATGTGATTGTTCAGGACCCTTCCCAGTGTTTCTGGAAACTGCTGAGAAACTCAGGGACTTAGGCTTTCTCCAGACTACATGTTTTTATCCCTGTGTGGGCTTGTCTTTCAAAAGTTAAGGCAGGCACACAGCTTCATCACTGATTTATAAACGCAACCACAAGACTACAACACATTGACACACTCACCTTTATTCACAGCCTGCCTTTCTGACTTTACTAACTTCACTCAATATTGTGGGGACAATGGGTGGAGTCATCTATATTTTACTCAGCCTTCTGCCATCTGACTACCTCTACTGTGCTCTTTCTCCCTTCTTCTCCTAGATTAACAGATATATTATTTTTATTTCTCTCATAGAACATTTTCACCCATTTTCAGATCCCTGAATATCTCATCTTCTACTATAAATTGCTTTGGAAAAGTTGTAGTTATTTTTAAAAATTTTCCCTGAGTAAATACACTTTTCTTTTAGAAGAGGAATTCTCATGGCAGCTACAGTAAGTTTTTCCCAAGTCATTGCATATATGCATTTATCATACCTATATAAGTAATATGCAAAATACCTATACAAGTAATAACATGTAAAATGTGTATCAGATATCTATAAATAATTTATATAAATATAAATAATCATAAATATTTATATTTATATAAATATATCATAACTCTTTAGATTAAAATATGAGGAAGGAGAGCTGATATATCTGAACCAGATTGAAAATGGCCTAAAAAATGGAATGTGGTTAAGTGTACCATACTTCAACCAATTAAGAGTTGTCTTCTAAATTTTAAAAGTTAAAGACATTGCAGCTGTATAGTGTACCCAAAGGTATCAGTGTAGTAAAAAGTTCATTTCCGTCAGTATCTGTAAAATCCCACTCTCTGTAAAGAAACCAGCCAAACAAAGAACAAAAAAAGTACCTCAGCCTGAATAACATAATCATAAAATCTTTCTATACCTCTCATAACTATATTCAGGATTAAAGTCTGTCACTATGTAACCCATTGTCTTAAGAAGAATTACCTGGGTTGAGAGGGGCATGTGCTCCAGGGAGTTCAGGTGGTATAAAGATGGAGAAAGTCAGGAAACAGAGGAACCACCCTTCCTGCTGTGGATGGCCACCCAACCCAGGCACCATCAAAATAAGACAACAAAGTTATGTGACAAACAGGAACAAATAAACATGTGTTATATAAAACTAATTTGCAGATAGGACTACAATAACATTTTAGAGACTCCTGTGCAAACTCAGTTGCCCTGAAATATTAACTGCGATCAGCTGATGAACGACTACTAGCCCTCCCGAATTTACTTAATCATAGAAAACAACTTTCTTCTGTTTACATTTTTAAGTCAATGAGAATTTTAAGTAAAAATAGACTAAATAATCCTGAGAGGGGTAAATACCTTCTCACTGCAAGTTATAGAAGCGATGCATTTGAATTGCAAGAGTTCAATGAGTTGATGCTTAATGCCTTCCTGCAGGCTTCAGAGCTTCCTCTGGCAGAGACTAAGAGCATTTCCTATATCTCATAATATACGAGACTGCTACTGTCATCCTCTTTATAAAATGCATGACACCTGTCTCCCTCACGACTTCATCTTAGTTCATGGATCCAAGAGAGAAAGTTCCCAATGAAGCACGTTGTGCAAAGGCCTAGACCTTCCTGTGGGGCTTCTGGCATTAATCCTGGCTCCTGGAGTGGCTGGTCATGAAGGAGACCTTACCTATTCCTGCTTGCCAATTCCATTGTTTTGTACTTTCTAAGTTCTCATCCTGCTTCTGAATATCTTATACTGTGTTGTTGAATGTATTTTTCCCCATGTAACTTTGCACAACACAGGAAAAAGAAAGACAGGATTCTTTGAAACTGGGCAGTTCCAGATTTTCTTGAACTGGCAAACTTCTGGAAGTCAGTTTCTTTCTCCATTTCTCAATTAGAAGCAAATGAGATTTTCTACTTATCTTTATGACAGGCATGTAAAGTTTTAGCAAGTAGATCATGTTATTCACATATGGAATGGTATAGGCTTACCTGATTTTTAAAAATTTGTTTCAAATAAGTTCTATTAATAACAAATATTTTCTCATTAAATAGGAAATGATTAATTACAGAAAGCTCTCAACCATTTTGCCTTATTTCACGATGACAGAACATAATTTCCTACAATAATAGCAATAGTCTTTCCCTGTTGCTATAACAAAGTATTTCTGTTGAGTAATTAGAGTAGAAATTTATTTCTAACAGCTCTGGAGGCTGGAAGTACAAATCCAAGGTGCTGACAGGTTCAGGTTTGGTGACTGCCCATCTCTGCTCCCAAAATGATTCCCATGTTGTATCCTCACATGATCAGAGGTGCAAAAGGAGCAAATGCTATCCCCTTATATGGCAAAAGATATAAAGAATTAGAAGGATGTGTAGGGCCTACCTAGTTCTCTCTAGCCCTTTTGTAAGGCACTAATCACATCCATGAGAACAAAGGCTTCGTGCCTTACTTTTTCCTAAAGTCTATTCCCCTTAACACTGTTGTTTTGGGATTGAGTTTCTGTATGAATTTTAGAAGAGACAGAAGCGTGCAAACCATGGCAATAATATAAAATGTAATAAAAATATGTAACCAAGTCTTTTATTTCTGTTATGAGAGATATCTGAATTTGTACAGTGAAACTATGGAATTACTGAATTTCAGAGATCTTAGTTTTTTACTTATTTTAAACCAAACTTTACATATTGAAAAAAATGACTGTCAAATAATTTTGTTTCTTTTAAATTAATGTAGAAAAATCACACTTAAGGTAAGGTTCTAGTGTTATGTTACTTGGAGAGCCAAATTTCTATTAAGACATCTTTTTTCTCCTAAAACTATAATGTCTGTTTTTAGCTCATGACAGAGAAGTAGTAAAAAAAAAGTAATCAAATGACCTAGTTAAAACTTATTTTAGGAGCTCAGTGGCATAAGTGCCTGCCTGGCAAGCGCGAGGTCCTGAGTTCGACTCCTGGTACCCACATACGAAAAAAGGGCCGGTGATATCTCTCAGCAGCACGGGCACCTGCTGGCATGCGAGGTCCTGAGTTCGACCCCCGGTACCCACAAAAAAAAAAAAAAACTTATTTTATACTATTTCAAAGATTGATGTGAAAAACATAAATCTATCAAATTTGCAGTAAATTTAATAGGGACATTTTAATTCAATTGGTTTTAAAATTTCTAATTCATTTTTGCATTATCTACATCAGTGGCTGGTTTCACTCCTGCTTAAAAATGTTGAACCCCCACAGTGTATTTACTGTGGTCCTCTCTTATCTGCGGGGGATAAATTCCAGCACCTACACTATGCTGAGAATAACAACTACTCTGAAAATAGAACAATTACAAAATCTATTGTAATGAAATTTTCTGCATCGCTACAAGAGTAGTGCACAAGAGGGCTCTGGGGTCATTATTCAGTAAAGTAAAGATTATTTGAGCACAAGAATGGTGAAACTGCAATAGTTGATCTGACAACTGAGACAGCTATTATGTGACTAAAGGTAAGTAGCTTATAGAGGGTGGATTTGCTGGGCAAAGCAATGATTTACATTCTGGGTGTGATTAGACAGGATAACGAGATTTCATCATGCTTTTCAGAACAGTGCACAATTTAAAACTTTTGAATTATTTGTTTCTGGAATTCTTCATTTACTATTTTCAGATAATAGTATATTAGCCTGTTTTTCATTACTATAATGAAATACCTGAGGCTGGTAACTTTAAAAGGAAACAAGATTCATGTAGCTTACAGTTTTGGAGGCTGAAATTTCAAAAATCATGCCTCCTCATGTGTGGACCCTGATGAGGACTCCACATCTTGACAGGCACCTTGACAGGAGTGAGAAGGAGAGAAAGAGACCCCTTGCTCAAGACAAAGCCAGAGAGAGAGAGAGAAAGTCAGAGAGAGACAGACAGAGACAGAGACAGAGGCAGGTGCAGGGACAGGGAGACAGAGAGAGAGACAGACAGACAGACAGAGGTAGGGAGAAACTGGGGTCCCAAAAATCCCTTCCTAAAGCATGTCCCCAGCTGACCTAAGAACAATTTACGAGGTCTCCACCTGTTAAAAGAGTTGACAACACATTCCCATGCTACCACCTTGGGGACCAAAGTTCTAACACACGAATGCTCAGAGAACAAAGAAAACCTAAACCAGAGCACATGGCTGACGCCCGGCAACTGAAACTGTTGGAAGCAAAACTGCAGATAACGAATAGTTACAGTAAAGTTTTATTTTGAGAATTTCAATATTGGAATGGTAGAAAAGTCAGCTAAAGTTTTCAAAAATTCAAAACCCTTGAATAACACAAAATAGGAAAACTTTAGTTAATGTTTTATATTTGAAAGAAGTCCTACATGAAACTGAAGAAATGTTTATTTTAATACTATAAAAATGACTGTCTATCTCCTCAAGAAAGTAATGCCTGGGTCAAGTATGCACAAGACTGAGAAAAGGGAGAGAAAATAATCTATTTTAAATTAGTTATAGAGTCATAAAATGTAAGTGAGTTTGATGGCATAACAAGCTTTGCTCCAGAATTGGAAACTTTCAGTTTGATAATTTGATGTCATCCTTTTGATGAAAAGAAATCATCTTTTGTTAAATTATATAAGATGGCTATAAAGCATTTAAAGAAAAGTAGAAGCTTATAATCAGGAACTTGTTTTAATAATCGCATCAATCTTAGCCTATTCAAACATGTTTTTCCTTTGAAGATTTACCTTAACAACGCACTTGAAGTGTAGAATTAGGAGCAAGACCGGGAGTTGGGTGTGCATGGGCCAGGAAGGAAATGACCGAGAAGGAATTCCAACCACATGAAATCTCTAACATGCTTGAAAATAAAAACTTTATCTGCTGGCCATGTGGCAGTAAATAAATAAAAGCTGTTACAATGAGTATGTTTCATTAATCTCTTTGTACTACCTAAAAGGCGATTCTGTTTTCCCAGCCAATAGCCAATAATGTGCTATTCCAGTGGAGACTCGGGTATGTAAATAGTTTGGGAAACAAAGCAGGCCAGAAAAACAGTATCATTCGCTTCCTTCCACCTGGTAGTTTAGGTTTGCAGAACATATATTCATTAAGAAAAATATGTGTATGATTTCATATATACATATGTATGTGTACATACAGTTTTGTCTATACATGGTTATACACACATATTTATATGTGGGTATATAGATAGGCAACAGAACTGAACTAATAGGGTTTCTAAAATGCCTATTTAACATGGAGCAAAGAAATGATTAAGCTTTCCTACAATACCTTTCACAACAAAATCCAAAAAAATGAAATACCTAGGAATCAACCTCACAAAGGTTGTAAAAGACCTCTACACTGAAAACTACAGTACTCTGAAAAAGGAGATTGAAGAGGATATCAGAAAATGGAAAGATATCCCTTGCTTCTGGATAGGAAGAACCAATATAGTGAAAATGGCCATACTTCCAAAATTGTTACACAGATTTAATGCAATTCCAATCAAAATTCCAACAGCATATCTCACAGAATTAGAGAAAACAATCCTAAAATTCATTTAGAATCAGAAGAGACCTAGATTACCAAAAGCAATTCTGGGCAACAAAGGCAAGGCAGGGGGCATCACAATCCTTGACTTGAAATTATACTATAAAGCTAATGTGATAAAAACAGTGTGGTATTGGCAAAAAAACAGACCTGAAGATCAATGGAACAGATTAGAAGATGCTGAAACAACTCCAGACACACTAAGTCACCTTATATTTGACAAAGGTGCCAAACACATTCACTGGAAGTAAGATAGCCTCTTTAAGAAATGGTGCTGGAAAAACTGGCTTCCACATGCCAAAGATTAAAACTAGAACCATATCTTTCACCATGCACTAAGCTAAATTCAAAATGGATCAGAGATCTAAATATTAAAACAGAAACATTAAATCTGCTGGAAGGTAGAATAGGTAAAACCCTTGAAGACATTGGTGTAGGCAAAGCCTTTATGACTAAAACCTCAACCACAGAAGAACTATCACAAAGAATCAACAACTAGGATCTCATCTTATTAAAAAGTTTTTACACAGCGAGAGAAACCACCAACAGAGTGAAGAAACAACCCACAACGTGGGAAAAAATGTTTGCCAGCTGTTCCTCAGACAAAGGATTACTATCAAGAACATACAAAGAACTCAAAAAAGTCAGACCTCCCAAATTTAAAGACCCACTCCAAAAATGGGCATCTGAGATGAATACACATTTCTCAGATGAAGAAATACAAATGGCAAATAAATATACAAAAAAATATGCAACATCACTAGTCATGTGAGAGATGCAAATTAAAACAACACTGAGATTCCATCTCACCCCAGAAAGAATGGCTATCATCAAGAAATCAACTAATAACAAATGCTGGAGGGGCTGTGAGGAAAAAGGAACCCTTCTCCACTGTTGGTGGCAGTGTCGACTGGTACAGCCACTGTGGAAGTCAGTGTGGAGATTCCTCAAAAAACTAGGATTGGAGGTCCCATTTGATCCAGCTATTCCCCTTCTGGGTATCTTCCCAGAAGAATTAAAAACATCATACCACAGCGATATATGTGCACCCATGTTTATAGCAGCACAATTTGTAATAGCCAGATCTTGGAAACAACCCAAATGCCCATCAACCGAGGAATGGATAAAAATGATGTGGTATTTTTATACAATGGAGTACTACTCAGCCATAAAGAAGGATAAACTGGAGACTTTTGTAGGTAAATGGATGCAACTCGAGAAAATACTCGTAAGTGAAATTAACTGGACGCACATGTGCAAACATCGTATTGTCTCCCTAGTGTGAGAAACTGAAAGTGTAAATAAAATCCAAAATGTACAATAGATATGATGAATCAGAAAGAAACTGGTCAAAGGAAAGAGAGTCTGGGATGGGGGAATGGGGAAAAGAAAGAAGGGAAAAGAAAAAAATTGTATTTATATATAAGATGGTTAAGATAGATACACTACTAATTTTGCTTAGTTCATTGAAGAGAAAGGTTTATACCAGTAATGTTTGGACAATTGAATGCTGGTATCTTGTATCCTGAGTAACTAATTTAAAGATAACAATGCACAATGTATTAACCATTGTTGACCTCCTGTTATGTTGTTTTGAAATTTTGTTCTTTTTTGTTTTATTTTGTTTTTCTTTTCTTCTTTTTAAAAGAAAAAAAAGAAAAAAAAAGCTTTCCTTTCTGCTTTTTTTGTTTGTTTGTTTGTTTTAAACAGGGTCTCACTATGTAGTTCAGGCTGGCCTTGAACTCACTATGTAGCCCAGGCTGGCCTCAAACTCTCAACGATCCTCCTGCCTCAGCCTCCCAAGTGCTGGGATTACAGGCACGAGTCACCACGCCCAACTAAGGCTGCTGCTTTCAACCACTACTCAATGTGCTTTTTCCCCACAGCTTATAATTCTATTCATTTTCTGGGAGGTTCTTAGGAAGTAGCAATTGCTATTTCCATGAATGAAAACTATCTGAAGGTGAGTAACATAGTCTCCATAGCAAGTAGGCTCAAGGATGAAACCAAATGAAGAAACCTGGACTACCTTTCCAGTCCTCACCCTCATTTGGCCCCCATGAGGTGTCTGGGGAGGAACCTAGGTTGATCTAGTGCCTTTTGGTGTGGCTCTGTCTGCACAGCCACTCAAGCCTGAAACTCAGCCAATCAAAGCAGTTCCTTCCCACACAAGCGATCACAGTCATTCCATAAACCTAAAGTTCAGGTTTATGCTTTGGTCGAATATTTATAATGGAAATATGTTATTCAGTGTTTGCTGAATGAGGAACGCTAACTGTCCAAGTGGACTTTTCTAAGCTACCAATTATCTCTAGAATCTAACACTATTTTTTAAACAGTGATATTTTGCTTGCATATAATTTTGTCAGTATTGTATTTGAACATCTGACATTTCTACAATGAAAGTTGAAACTTACAGTGTTAATGAACACTTTGTCTTCTCCAATCAAAACTATACATCATATTAGGTACGATCATCTCTTTTAAGAAACATCTTAATGTTACCCTCTTGTAACTAGCTCATAATCCGTAACATCTATTCAGGCAAAACGAGTAGAAATTAGAGTCAATAGTATGTTTATCTTGATAACTTCCAGGAGTTTGTTGCTTTCCTATGGATCACTGCTACACCATTTACTCCACACAAACTTGTGGAAAAGGACAGGCTACTCACACAATTGTGTCCTGTCCCTCAAGGGATTTATAAACTTTTAGGAAGGTGCACCTGGGAATGTGCAGAAAAATAGACAAAAGAAGACACACCTGTGTGTGTGTGTGGATGTGTGCATGCACAAACTGAGTAAATTGCTGTAGACATAATTAAGATACTAAGTTTCCTGCTTGGTTGGTTTGTTTTCTTGTCTGTAAATTCCCTGGTGTAAATGTTTGTATCTCACCAACACTTAACCCTCAAAGCTATTGAAATGAAATACTATGAGATGAAGTGTTAAGGTAGTATTAAAAGATGAGAGCTTTAGGAGGTGTTTAGGTCATAAGAGGAAAACCCTCACAGAATAAACGCCTACTATGGTTTGGATATGCTTTGAGTATGTTCCTAAAGAATAATGTGCTAGAAATTCAGTTGTCAGTAAGGCAGTGTCTAGAGACAGGAGAAAACTTATAAGGGAATCCTACTGCAAGGTGAAAGGTCACTGGACACCCTGCCTCAGGTCATTGGTTGCTTGACCTTTGGGCAAGATGGGTTTGAACTACTGGTTCAGTTTATACATATTTTGTTGTTTTGTTTTTCTTGAGATTGTGATAACATTTTTTAAAAACCCTCCAAGATAGATTATGTAACTTAGATTTTATAGCATAAGAAAAAGTTAGGTATGCCATGAATATATAAAATACATACAATGTCCATTTTATTGGTATTACAAAATATATACAAATGTGTTATAAAATGTTTAAATTTATCAAAGCTCCTATACACAAAACAGACAGACAAAATACATGGTATCATCTGAGTAAAATGTAAACATAAAGACATAGTATTAAATCACAAGTGTGAAAAAATTAATTATAGTATATACCGTACATACTGTGGTAATAATTACATAGCGTCCTCTTGTTGCTACTGAGATAAGCACAAGGCTTGCAAGTAACCACTTAAAACACTGTGTGATGTTAATCATCTTTGCATAGGAAGTTCATTTCTCCGGTGTTGTGGTTTGCATCTAAAGTCTCCCCAGCAAATGAGCTTTGGGCAGTGACTGGGTTATGAGAGCACTAACCTCACCAATGGATTAAGCCATTGATGAGTTCATAGCTAAGTGGGCCAGTAGAAGGGAAGTCTAGCTGAAGGAACAGTGTTGCGATGGCACAATCTTAGGGACTTTGTCTTGACCCTGGCTCTTTCCTCTCTGGCTGATTTTCATTCTTTCTGTTTCCCAGTTACCATGATGTGAGCAACTATTCTCCTCCATGTCCTTCTGCCTTGCCCCAGGCCCAAAGCAATGGAGCCAGATGACCACAGACTAAAACTTCTGACTCCGTGAGCCAGTATAAAACTTGACTCCTATGAGTCAATTTTCTCAGGTATTTTGTTGTGAACATAAAAATCTAACACATCCGGTAAATTGTAAAGGATGACAAAGTTATCTCTCATGCTTCCTAAATATTTTTCACCATATGTATTACATATAAAATACAAAATATACTTTATTTGACAGTTTATGAGATATTAATAAGCCTCCGGATGACAGTAGTTTAAGTTTTGGGAGAGTCACAGTTATACACTGATTTTCTGACTCCAGGATGGGGAGACAGTGCCCCAAACTCCAAGTTGTTCAAAGGTCACTGTTATCCTTATAAGAGCCCAGTTTATTCTCTCAAGAGTGAGTTGTTGTAAAAAACAGCAAGCCAGGGTCCTAAATCATTTCACATCTTGTAATCATCATGTGAGCTCTTATGTGGATGCTCTTGCCATTGTGGTGCCAAAAGCCAGGAGGCTCTCATCAGAGGAAGAATAAATGTGAGATAAATGATCCTCTTTTCTTTTCAAATACCCAGTCTGAAATACTTTATTACAATAAAAGAAAATAAATTAATCCAGTGCCATTTTAAGAGGCTTGAGAGAGCCTGTTTTCCCCTTGCATGGAGCAAAGGTATTGCAAGTCTTCCTCTATGAAGTGATGAGCGCTCACGAGACCCTGCATCTACTGGTGACCTGACCTTAGATGTCTTAGTCCCCTGAAGTATGAGAAATAAGTTTCTATCATTCATAAATTACTGGGTTTGTGTGATTTTTTTTATAGCAGCAAGGATATACTAAGAGAGTGACTATAGCCTCATATTCCATTCTCCAAAATCCAGAGCCATTGAGACATATTTCCTAGCTGGGCATGGTGTCACATACCTGTAATCCCAGAATTTGGGAGGCTGAAGCAGGAGGATTGCCAGGAGTTCCTGGCTGCCATAAGTTGAGTATCTTTCATCCACCATGCACTGCCACCATGATGTTTCTGCCTTGGACCCAGTCAACTGTGGACTGCAAACTCTGAAACATGACCCCCCCAAAAAAAACTTTCTCCTTTAAAGGGTATGTCAGGTATTCAGTCGCGGCAATGTAAATCTGACTAACACAGCCCAGAACTCAGAATAGAAGAATTTGCCAGAAACCTTTTGGTTCTAAATCTCTACTATAAAAGCTTGAGTCTGATTTTCTACACATTCCACTCCTAAAACGAAAGAAATGTGAGTGACTTCAAATGCTGGAAAGAATAGCTTTTGGCTTTCACTCTGCAAGCTTATTTGACAGCCTCTGTTTTCTTCCATGAGAGCCTCTCTGGCTACTAACAACTGCTAAGCAGTGCTACACTCTTAGTTATTTACCTCACGTATTTCCTGTGAAGAGGTACTACAAAAGCTTTCCCTCTTCACTTGTACTGCAATTCATCACAGATAGTGGTGAAAGCAGGTGGCTGATAAACTCAGCCAGCCTTTTTGGATTTTATAAACAGCACATACCACACTCACGAATACAGCTTCATCCCATGCAGTGCATGACTCAGAGGCCTGAGCGTAGCGTCAAGCCAGATGGTCAGGCAGAATTTTCAGGCTCTGGAACCAGTAGCTCTGCCTTTTAGTTCAAATGAGTGGCAGATCCCATGGCATAGAGGTATTTTTGGTAGAATAAGTATTTTATATCAAATTTCTGGAGAGCCACAGGGAATAACACAAAATAGACCTATCCAGAAGGGCAATATCATATTATCTTTAGAAAAAATTTTTGAAAAGCAACAGTGAGCCTCACTAGAGACTAAACGCCAGGATATGGACTATTGAGTGACTATTAGATGGAATGTCCATCAGGGGCTGAAAAACCAGAAAAACCAAGTATAAATTAAGTCCAATACATCAGCATATACCACACTAGGAAACAGCATATTTGGAACTGCATCTAACCAATTCCAGGAAGCATGAAAAGGCTGTACAAATGGTTGCATGAGACCCTTTATCCTTCATGTGTCTTCCCCTGACACCCGTCCTTTAGCTTAAATCTGTGGGCGTGGGATGGGTGATCTACAACCAGATGACAGAAAAGATAGAAAATCTTGTACTGACTCTTGGATGGGTCAGGTAGATATGTTTCTATGAGATGAAACATAGACTGTTGACAATGAAAAAGCGAATACCACATCCACATGTAGGGGTCTCCTTGAAAGATATCACTGAAGGTAGAACTTTGAGGAATTCATGCGGTCATGAACTTTGCATTGAACGAGTAATGTCTCAGATGAAAATGGAGAGTTCTGAGCACTGACCAATGACTTGGCTGCATAGTCAGTTTTCTGAAAGCAGCAAAATCTTGAATAAACTAAAAAAATTCTAGTAGATAGGATAACTTAGACAATAGGTGAAAGAAAACCTCACATCAGCCACATGGATAAGTATAATCAGGCCATGAATTATCTTAGATAAAAAGGGTGGAACAAATGAATGGGCCCACTGACACACTCTTTTTCACACTAATCAAGCTTCTTTTGCTACTAAATGTTCAATCTGTCAAGAGAAAACCAAAAAAAGCAAACAAACAAAAAATACCTGGAGTAATTCCAAATCTTGAATAGGGCAATGAGCTCTTTCTAATGGGTATTTTAATAAGACATAAAAGATTTGTGTAATTTTACATGAGGATATTGGACAACTGCAACTTGTCCTTATAAGGATTAATGTGATCTGAATATGGGTTTACTTTTCATGTTCACAGTACTTTAGTCAGCACCCAGCTCCAAAGATGGATTAAAAATTATAAGATTCTGCATAACAACATAGCATTTCCTTGGAAGAATGGACCAAAGTTATAGGAAGGACTAGTGACCTTGGGCACTTGAGCACAGGATCGATTCTTTTTAACATATAGTTTATCATCATGAAATTATTTGCATGGTAGAGCATTCAAGCAACATTTAAAAGACATAATTAAGTTATTCATTAGGTATGACAGTGTATAAAGTTGGATCATGTTCCTTCAGGACATTGTATATACTTATAACAAACAGGTATGTCCTGGTATCATAACCAATAGCAAGAGAGCATAGGTTTAGAAACAAACAGGTAAAGGTAAGTATGGTCCTTTATATCATCATTCCCAGTGGCCTATTGAAGAAAGCATACTTCATTTTCAAAAACTACAAAGTCCTGTGAAATAGAAATCATTATTCCTGACTGGGATTAAGGGAATAAGGAGAACCTCTCTATCGGGAGAAATAATTAAGTTTCAGCTTAACATAAAAATACTAAGGCTGCTCTTTGATTATTTTGGGCTCTTCATTCCTGCAGACCTAAAAAAAAAAAAAAAAAGTATTACCATACTGACAGATATAATTGACTTTGATTATTATAAGGGTGTGCTGTTAAAAAATAAATGGAGACATGAGTATAAGGAGATTCATGGGATAATGTTGGTTATCCCAAATTTATTGATAATTACTAACAGGCAAGTAGTAATCAGTTTCACAAGAGCAAGCAAGAATCTATTCAGAGAGGAAAATCTGCACATGGAAGGATATCTACACATCATTGTCTGTGAGGCTACCTTGAATGGGGTAAAATGTGTGTGTTAGACACTTCAAGTTGCTATAAAAAACAACCATAGCCTGCGTGGCTTAAACAACAGCCATTTATTTTTCACATCTTGAAGGCTGGGAATCCAAGCACAAGTAGACAACAGTCTCAGTGTTTGGTCAGGGCTTTCTTCCCAGCTTGTAGATGGCTGCCTTCTTTGCCATATCATCACATAAGGGACAGAAGAAGCTCTGGTGCCTTCTTCTCTTACAAGTATATCAAGCTCATCATGTGTACTCTGCTCTCACCCATCATGACTCAACTAAAGCTAATTACTTCTCAAAGGTTCAACTTCCTAATGCCATCACCTTGGGGGTTGGGGTATAAACATACAAATATTGGAGGATACAAACTCAGTTCATAGTAAAAGTGGAGCTGCACTCAATTTTTGTCTCTCCAACAAATGAGTTGGCCAATCTAGGAACCAGGGCCAGGTCTTTTCCTTCTCTGTTACTCATTATAAAAAAATCTGTGTTAGTCAGTTTTCCCCTTGCTGGCACAAACTACTTGACACCCACAACTTAAAGAAGGAGAGGTTTATTTTGGCTCACAGTTTGAGGTTCAGTCCCTGGTCAGCTGGCTCCAAGACAGGAATATCACAGCTGAGCAAAGCTGCTAAGTTCATGGCAGCAAGGAAACAGTAGGAGAACAGTGCCAGAGAGGAAGGAGCCAGTGGCCATGTGCAGTACCCAACATCACACCTCCATGACCCAGCCAGATACAACCAGAACTGTGCTTTACTAATCCTTTCTGTGGCTCGCAAACCAATCAATTTGACCATCCTTCTTAACTCTCACAACATACCTCTCTGCCATTCTTCTCCCATAGCCTCACGAAGGGTAAAGATTTGAGCAAAGGGAATGAAGTCAGTCCCCAGATGTGTGACATAGGAGTCATGCCTTCTGCATCTGTTTAATAGTACCTGGGTTTCATTGACAGTTCTTTGGTCAAGTAAATTAGACAGAAGATGCTTAGTGAAGATAGTGAAATCTAACCTGGATGATGATTAGTACATTGAGATCAAGTGCAGTGGTAGAAAATGTAGTCGATTGCATTGAATCTTCCTGTTTCAATGTTTCTTGTTTGTGTTTTAAGAAATTTTGGCTGACCAGTAGCATGTGGCATTTGCATTAATTTTCTACTGCTACATAAGAAATTCAGAGACCTTAAAAAAATCTTATCTCACAGTTCTAGAAATCGGAAGGGATGGAAGACTGCCAAAAGTAAGATATTGGCCAAATTGAACATTTATATGGAGGCTCTGAGGAAGAACCTCCTCAGAGCATGTTCAGTTTGTTCAGGTGTAATCTAGTTTGCAGGACTGACAGCCATTTTCTTTGCTGATTGTTGGCAACTAGAGGTTTGTTATGCACTTTGAATCTCTTCTAAAATTCTTATGTTGGGATCCTAACCCAGAGTAGTGCAGAATGTAAGTCTTTGGAGACAGGGTCTTTTTTAAGTTGGAAATAAGGTAAAAAGAGGTTGTATGGGTTGGTCCTGATCCAACATGGCTAGTGTCTTACAGAAGCAGAAAGTTAAATACAGACATACACACAAGGAAGACCGCATAAAGTGTAGAGCGAAGATGACTACCGACAGCAAGGAAAATATATGTCAGTTTTCCTATCACCGAGACACAATATACCCAACACCCACAAATGAAAGGAGGAGAGGTTTGACTTGGCTGATGGTTTCAGGATATTCAGTCCATGGTCAGCTTGCTCCAAAGGAGAAACATAATGGTAGAAGGACGTGGCAAAGCAAAAATATCTAGTTCATGATGGGAATGAAGCAGAGCAGGAGAACAGGGTCAAAGAGGAGGGGACAAGGGACTAGACATAGACCCAAGGCCATGCCTTTATGGTCCGCCTGGACACGTCCAGAAGCATGGTGCACCCATCTTCCAGGTGGATCCCAAAGCAAATGAAACTGACATTTGACCCTAATCGCCACAGAGAGGAACCTTGGAAGAAATTGATACTTCTACCATCAAGATCTCAAAATTCCAGCTTCCTGAATTGTAAGAAAATATATCTCTGTTGTTTGAGCCACTTAGTCTATAGACGTTTGCTATGACAGCCCTGAAAATGAATACAGGCTGCTCCCTTGTCCTTGCACGTGGCCCTCTCCCTCTTTGAATCAGAAAACTAGCAACAGCACAGGAGATCCGTATGTACTTCAAATCTCTGACTTTTCCAACGCAAGCCAGTAAAAAAAGCAAAACAAGCAAACAAATGAAACAAAAGAAACCACAGCTCTACTGCCCACATAACCATACCACAGGAAACAATTACAACATACTTTTTTTGTATTGCCAAGGACGAAACCAAGGGCCTTGTACTTGCTAAGTAAATATCCTCCCACAGAGCTACATCTCCAGCCCATCCACTAAACTTCCTTCCACTGCATAAAAGCTTTTCCTTCCTACTTATAATATACCCCTCACTTCCTTCTAAGCCCTTACCAGAAAAAAATTATGAAATTTGTATTTCAACTTACAGTCAGGTGAAGACAATTCTCTTTATATTTTTCTTTTTTTTTTTTTGTGGGTACCGGGGGGTCGACCTCAGGACCTCGCGCGCCAGCAGGCGCCCGTGCCGCTGAGCGATATCACCGGCCCCTTTTTTGTATGTGGGATCCGGGAGTCGAACTCGGGCCCTTGCGCTTGCCAGGCAGGCGCTTAAGCCGCTGAGCCATCTCACCGGCCCCTCTCTTTATATTTTTCAAAATTTATCTCACATTTACTCCAGTTTCAACTATTTGGTTGTAAAGCCATCTCTACATTTTTCTATATTTGTTATGGCAAATCTATTTCCAGGCACCAAAATTGTCTATGCCAGTCAGAGTTCAACTAGATATATAGAACCAATAAAATTATAGAGCTTCCAATATTATACTCTTTTAGAGATACAAAAGAATGTGGTTGTGAGGCAGTTAAGAAGAGGCCATCTTGAATGTACATGACATGACTAAAGATTTCATCCACAAAAAAGATGACAAGCAGGCTAGAACTCCATTAGAAAAGCTGAAGGTGTTGCCTACGAGGGGAATTTATTCTCTCTCTCTCTCTCTCCCTCTTTCTCTCTCAAATTCTAATCCTTCTTTTAAGTTTTTCCAACTAATTCACCAAGACCTATTTACATTATCATTATCTACCATAATATTTCTACTTAAAGAAAATTTTATTAGAAACTTTAAGACATTTGCAGAATCTCTGCAACATATGTATCCTTGTTTGACTGCATAGCACAGAACTATACCTCAATCAAGTTGACACATCTCAAACACTACCACAGTACAAGGGCAGATCAAAAGATTCAGCGTGTCTTCAAATTAATATAATTTATTACAGTAAAAGGCACATTGCCATTAGTTTCCCTCAAAATAGTCCCCTCACTTGCTACATACTTATTCCATCATTCTTGCCACTTTCTGAAGCAGTTCTAGAAGTCTTATTTTGTGAGAGACTTTATGAGTTGTGATTAAAAAAAATTGCTGTAAATGTTGCTGCAGAGGGCCAACCAACAGAAAAAGAGGCTCACACAAACACTGCTGTGTGTCCTCAATGACCTTTGTCACCAGATCTGACACCATGAGAATTCTGGCTCTTCCCCAAAGTCAAAATGGCCATAAAAGGCAAACATTTTGAGTTGATTCAGGCCATCAAGCCAGCCAAGATAGTGCAAAGAGACTGTTATGAAAGAGGACCTCCAGAACCGCTTCAAAAGGAGGTAAGAATGATGGTACAAATGTTTTAAAAGTGAAGGGCAGTATTTTGAGGGGGTTTGATGGCAATGTGTCATTGACTGTAATAATTTTTTAATTTAAACAATCACTGTTTTATATGTTTCAGTCATTCCTCATGTTAGCTTCTCTGTGTAAGCGCTTGGTACTAACTCATCCCACATGGGCAGAAAGGGTCACACTGTAAGCATTTGTGGCCCTTAGGCCAAGAATCTTTCTCAACCTGTGTGCTGATAGGATGGAAATGTGCAGGAATTACCATGCTTGGAAATGTTCTCATAAGTCCAATAGAACTTTTAGGATAACATGTCATCGCACAAACAGTGTTTCCTCCCAGCAAGAATGAACCCTAGTTGCCCTCAACTGCCCTCTACTCCTCACATCTTCTCTTCTGACTCAGCTTCCTCCCTCTTTGTCATTGATTACTAAAGTCACCTTCCGAATAAACCACTGGCCCTGAATTCCTACCTTATGGCTTGCTCTGCGGTGACTCTTATGACACATCTATTATTGGTTTTTTCTCACCTATCCTAAACCAAATTAGTCAGCCTTCATTGTTGCAAACAACACAAACCACTTCTAGAAAATGTAATAGGCAGAGGTTATTTGCAGCAAGATTTTCAGATAGTTCCAGAAGTGAATGGAAGTTTGAGATCTAAGCTCAGAAAAATAACTGAATAATGAGAGATGAGTACATAAAACATCATCATGACTAAACTTTAAATATTGTCTGCTTAGAAAACCATCAAAACCCACTATAGCACCTTGGACTCTTGACTGCTACTTCCTTAACAGATTTGTCTGCCCTTGTACCTTTCTGTTACTTTTTCTGGTTTCAGAATCTCAGGTGCAACATCTGATTTCCAGACTCTGTCACATGGCCACATTTTGGGAACTTTGGGTCAAGAAAAGTGCATACTTGCTTTCTTGAGATAGAAAGTGGTGTCCTGAGAGACAAATCTTCTCTACATTTAGATCAGCCATTGCAGTAGAGAACTTGTCATTGCATAGGGCTTACTTAAGGTCTGAATTGATATTAGTGTAAATACTGTAGTCTTAGGCAAGGAATTTCAACATTCACCCACCTTACCTGTTCACATCCAGGGTATTCCCACATGAGTTCTGGGTATCGACACATTCACAGAGATTGTGTACACACACACACACACACACAAATGCAGCAGGAACATCTTAGAGTAAAATTTTTACTACAGCGTTCAACCAGTAACCAATCTTTTTTTTTCTTTCTGTGTTAAATAATGTCAAAGAGAGTTAAATGTAAAGGACGATTGACTTAAGAATTGTATGGGTTCTCTACCAAGACAGAACTGGTTAAAACTAGTAGGATATTTTGGAGCTCCCACCAAAACTTGAACTAGCTATATTTGACTTTCAAATTAGTGCTAAAAGGGGGGTGGCATATGTGAGTGACAGAAACAGAGCCACCGCTGAAAACTTTGGAGGTCATGGGGTGAGGCAGAAGGAAGGATGAGAAAGAGTATAAGAGGATCTTTCAAAAACATATTCCTATCCCTGAGACTACCCCAAAAACAAGTCATTGAGAACAGTGACTTATGGTGTTTGTCAAGCATATTGTTAAAAAAAAAAAAAAGAAAAGAAAACCAAAGAAAGAGAGACAGAGACTAACATGACCTACATTTCAAGCACATGCAAATTCTAGGTAAGTATATTTTGTTTAGAATATATTTATAAATTTCTTTCACCAAAAGCTCACATGCTTTGGATGAAGTACCTATAAATTCCTGCTTTACTATGTCTTGATATTGCCCTTCAACTTTTCCACATCTCTTAAACAGAATGCATTTGACCTAGAGTCTCATAAATTACTAAATCTCCCAGAATACTTCACTGAATCTCCTTTCATAATTTGAAGCAGCTTAAGTGTATTTCACTCATGAATTTACATAACAAAAAGACAGACATTATTATTACAAATATACATTGTACTAAGAACTCAGCTAAATAATGGGGCTATAAAGCCAAATAACTTCTTGCAGGAACTTACAGTTTAGTAAAACATATGCACAGATAATTACAGCACAGTGCCCTACATGTTATTACCAAGGCACGACCAGGCTTACGATGGGAGAAACACATAGCAAGGAACATGGTAAGTACGAGGTGAACCACAAGCAGGAAAATGAGTTCTACAATGTGTAATAGGAAGTTGTAAAATATATGTCTGAAGAAATACTGGGAGAGAAGATCAGGAGGAGCGTGTATGCAGTTTGAAGGAATGTATTTAATGATAGGCAGTGGGGAGACATTAAAGGCTTGACAATAGGAACCATATCATCATATTTGTATTCCACATGGAACTGTAGGGAATATATCTGAAGGGACAGTTTTGGGGACTAGGAATACAGGCTAGTGTGAGAGTTCAAGTGAGAATGTATAGTACTGGAACCAGGAAAGAGGAGGAGAAATAAAGTGGACACGCACATTTTAACATGTTTAGGAGTGGTCTTAGTCCATCCTAGCTGCTATAACAAACTATCATAGGCTGGGTAATTTGTAAATAACAGAAATTTATTGTTCACAGTTCTGGAAGCTTGAAAGGCCAAGATGCAACTGCCAGTATTGTCAGTGTCTTGTGACAGTGTCTCTGTTTCAAAGATGTACCCTTCTCACTGTGTCCTCACATGGTAAAAAGGGCAAACAACACTTTCAGATCATCTTTATGAGGGAACAAGTCCCATTAGTTACCTCTCAAAAATCCCCCTCTTAAGTACAATACACAGATTAGGTCTCCACATATAAATTCCTGGAAAAAACAAACATTCAGATCATAGCTGGCATTAAATACACTGTATATTAAACCTAACTTTGTAGCAAGTGAGTGAAAATATTCAATCTGGGACAAGCCCTAATTATCTAGCTTCATAGACTTTTACTTAGAATATATATTAGTCAGCGTTTTCATCACTGAAATAAAATACCTGACATTTGCAATTTAAGGAAAAAGAGGCTTATTTTTCTTATGGTTTCAGAGGGCTCAGTCCATGGTTATTTGGATCCAGTGCAGAATTGGGATGACAGATGGTGTGGCGGGAGAAAGTTGCTCAATCCATGGCAACCAGGAAGCAGAGAGAAAGAAGGCAGGTGCCAAGGATAAGAATGCACCCTTCTAAGTCACACCTCCAATGGATCAATCCGCTGATAAACATAGCATCCTCATGATCCAATCGTCTTCCAAACTCCCTCTGTGAATGTATGAGAATTTGAGGGAATACTTTAGATTTAAACGATAACAAAAGGTGCCCATGATATACTAATGAAATCAAACCAGTCAATTTTGGGAAACAAGAGGAAAAATCATCACTAAGCCTGTTATATTTGATATGTGTCTGTACATGCATGGAATTACACAATTAAGGAAGAATTAGTGGCCAGAGATAGAATGGGAGTCATCACCAGTAGGCAGAACAACACCTCCTGAGAGATTTCCAGGACCTGTAGATATATTGCTTTCCATGGCAAAACACACTTTGAAGATATGATAAATTTAAAAATTTTAAGGTGGGGGATTATCCTGGGATATTCAGGTGGTAGAATGTAAATACAAGGTCTTCGTAAGAAAAGACAGAAAACAGAAGCATCAGACAGGGAGCTAGGAAGAAGGAAGCAGAGATCACAGAAAGAAAGAGAAGTTTGAAGATGCTGTGTTCCTGGCTTGGAAGACAGAAGCAGCAGCCACAGTAGGCATCTCTAGAAGGTGGGAGGGATTGGAGAACATAATCTCCCCTGGAGCTTCCAAAAGAAAGCCAGGCTTTAGAGATGCCCTGACTTCATGATATCTGACCCCCAGAGCTGTAAGATAATAAATCGATGATGTTTTAAACCACTAACTTTGCAGCAATTTTGTACAGCATCAGTAAGAAGCAAGTACAAACTCTGTAAAAGAGTTAGCCAAATCCACAAGTGTGGTTTGAGGGAGGAAGAAGGTAAATGAGACAAAAGTTGTTCTAAAATGGAACATTGGATAAGTCAGTTTTAAGGAGAAAAACAGAGGAAGAAAGGTGAATATGCAGTTAATACCTTCACAAATTTATATGTATATATATATTTTAAATTCACATTCAATATGGAAGAAAAGTGTAGAAAGAAATGAGATGAGAATAGGAGATTTATTTTCTCTTTTCATGAAACATTTTCTCATGGTGATTTCATAACCAAAATATTATTGTTTTATAGGTGAAGTTACTTGATTTTGCACTCCTTTATTCTTTTAAAAATTAAATAGGAAAAAAATTTAAAAGAAAACTATGCCTACAAAGAAACTCAGGAAATGTTCCTGAGTGCAGCTTGCTGGGCACAGTTTCTATTGATCACGGACTCTTGCTGTGCACTTCCTCCATTGGAAAAGTACTAGAAGGGTAATTTACCCCCAAGGAAAAATGAATGACGTCTCTCTAGGGCACTCTGTCTTTCCCCAGGAGTCTATATTTAAATAAATCCTCTCAGTTAAGTAAAGGTCAGAAGTCTGTGGTTGTAGCTGCAACGTTAAGTATTACTTGTCCCAACAAATGAACGTGTGAAAGAACGTCATGTCAAAGGAAACTAAAAGCACCACACATTTCTCAGCACTTTTATTTTCTTGTGTTCCTGCAATTGAATCCAAACATTTTACCTTCTTCTGCCAGGGTAGGATCCAAGCATGCAGTGTGGGCATCTGAAGTACAAAATCCCAGGAGGCCAAGAAAAGCATGAACTAATCCTGCAGGTTTCCCAGTCATTCCCAAACTTGCCTTTTAAAAGTTAGAAACTGCCAGGCAGAGATGGGGATAGTGTTTTCAGCAACAGCCTCAAATGAAGATGTAGGGTGTTTTTTCTTAAGTTTGACATTTATTCATTGATGAATTTTGAATGGTACAATGAGGGAATTTATTTAAACATTTTTCTCCCTGCCCCCATTAAGACTGGGTCATTGAGAATGAAAACCCACTTGTTATAGGGCTACAGAGTTTTTGGAATGGGACATATTTAGTTGCAGTGACGTAAGCAGGGTTCTCTGCAAATCTGGTCTCTGCTGTGTTCTCCTCTTTCTCTACACTTTCTCCTTCGGTATAGACGACCCATATGACTCGAGGCTCTTCACAGCAATCTACCTCTGGAGACCCTGTATATTATCTGTCCCGGTTCAAGAGTCACTACATCAGTGAAACATTCCTGGTTTTCTCCAATGCAAAGAACAATGAGTTCTTTCACTGGGCTGTCCAGGGTGAGAGCCACTAACCAGGTGTGGCTTTGGAGGACTTGAAGAATGTCTGGTCAAAATTGAGGTGCACTGTAAGTGAAAAATGCATGCCAGATTTCATAGGAAAACAAAAAGCAACATCTTCATTTTTATATTCATCACACATAGATATGAAAATAGTTTGTACAAATTGGATTAGATAAAAGAAAACATTAAAATAACTTTTCTCTATCCATTCTCGTTTGTTTAATGCAGCTAATAGAAAGCTTGAAATTACCTTTGTGGCTCTCATTTGTATTTGTGTCTCATCAGATACAGCATTCTAGAACTCCTGCACCCTGATCATAAAAGCAAATTTTTTGGCAATGCTTTAACTAGTCTTCTGATACACAGTCCTGTTAATGAGAGGAGTCATTTGTTATTTATCTCTTAGCCTTGCTTCCTAGAACAACACCTAAAAATTATTTAGATACACATTTAAAAAAAATCTGCAAAATAAATGGGAATAAAAGCAAAGGAAAAATAGTTTCCAATGAATTTTGGAAAGTTTAAGTTACATTAATATATAGTGAAACATTGAGTAAAATGGCTTGGGATTGTATTTCTTCATTTTTATTGTCCTTTTTTTATTGTCTGTTCTTGATGGGCATTTGTTAATCTACCATTTAATAGCTATGAAATTCTATTACCAAAATTGTATTTCAATTACTTCCATCTAAAAAGCTGAAGATATGAACCAGGATTTTTACTGGAAATACAGTGCAAATTTAGCTAATTAATACTCACTTAAGCAGAAAACTACATATTTTCTAAAATTTTAACTTCAAGAATGCAATATGAAGTAAAAATGAAACAATTGTATTATTCATGCACATACACACAAAGAATGTACCTTTTAGAATTCAACAAAGAATTTCAAATTATGTAACAAAAATATATCCTATTGCCAACAAAGTGAGTTGGAAGTATTGCACTCTCCAGCTCAGTGGTCAGCATCTCTCCATTTGTGCTATTTAAATCTGTTATTAAAAACAAAAGAATAAAAGAAATGTTACCTTAGAACAAGAAAGTCTGGAATCTTAACAAAAGGCTTCAACTGTGTTTTGTCCTATATTTATTAAAATGTAAAAACTAACTTGAATATTTTACGAAATGTTTAATAAAAAGGTTTACTTGAAAAAAACCTGTTTTAGTAATTGGAACCTCTGATTTCATGTGGAGTTTGTTACTGTGTGTATTTTCTGAGTTCATGTCAGTGACGGTGTGATGGGACAGGACAAGAAAAAAACAATAGAAACACTCACTGCTGGCTTAACTTTGCTGTGCCACGGGTCACTAGCTTAAGTATTATCAAATATTAGGCATTATTTTGTTGGAAAATAAAATTATTCAGTAAGATCTATATGGGAATTATAATATCACCTTTATAAGAACTTTAAAAAATACACAGTTATTTTAAGGAACTGCTACTCCCCTTAAGGCTTTGCAACATACCCATGGTAGACCCACTCATTAATCACTGGACTTGGGGAAAACTACTGGATTTATGAGAGCCTCAGAGTTGTCTGTGAAGTGGAGACTGTAACCCTGGAACCTGTTTCTCTCACATGTTATTGTGTGCCCACAGCAGTGGTGCTGCTGTATGCAGGCAGTGTGGGGCACTTTATACATTTCAGTGGGTTTTTACATCACTAGACTTCAATTTCTCATCCAAAAATAAGAACTTTAGACTAGATAAACTTGAAATCTACTTTTAAATGCTGCTTATATTCTTTAATATTGTTAAAATACATTGTCTTACAAAAGTAAGTCTTAAGTACTGTTTAATAAAGTCTCAAGGACTATAAAATATAAGATTTTTTTATATTAGAAGAGCACTGAGCAGTTCAGTACATTCCTTTTCCCATGGTGGTGACCAAGTCTAGGCACTGTACAAGGAGAACATTTGCGGAGACCTGGAGACCATCAACCTCGGGTGCAGATTTCAGTTTCATTTTGGTGCTCCTTTCCAAATTATGCATTTTCACTATTGTTTAATACACTAACATGAAAAAATGTGGTCCTCAAAACTCTTGAAAAATGAACCGCCATAGGATCCTCACATTCTTGTATTTAAGACTATGTAACTGTGAGGATTTAAGAAGCCTTGAGGAACTAGGTGCAGATTTAATGAGTGCTACAAATGCCAGAGTAAATTAGTAACTGAAACAAAAATTCTTAGTCCATATACTCTGCTTCTTATAACACTGATGGATAGACTTAAGTATGTGATACAAGGCAGGCAAGTTTTCTTTTCAAATTTCAAAGTAGAAGAGAACCCTTGTCCAATAAAAACAACCCCCAAAGCTAACAGATTTTGAGTCTTATATTTCATTTTGATTTTATAAATGTTTCATGTATCTTTGTAATTGTTTTGACTTTTATTATTTTGTGTTTGCAGTGCATGATTGTATTTGCTGTAGGAAATCGATACATGTACATAACACATTGCTAGAAATGTCTTTTTTATCATCTTTTTAAAAAAATTTTAAACCAACCAAATGTTTATTTCACCATTGCTTGTAATAAAACAGAAATTTCTTTCTAAATCCATAATTTGTATCTATCTGCCTTCTGCTTTAAAGTATTCAGGTATAACCTTGTTTACTCCCAATTTCTGATAATGACCTCACACAGCCACACTGTCTTTGATCCTTATCTCCTTCTACTCAGACACTGTCACCCACAAATGCACCTTATGCTCCAACCAAACTATGTCTACTTCACTTCATTGATTTTCATGCATCCTCACCACTGTCTTGTCCTTTCCCTTTGTACCAGATATGCTTCTTATTAGTAGACTGCCCCCTTTCATACGCAGTGCCTAGTTGTGCTGGAATGAAACTCACCTTGTAAGGTGTACTGCAGCATCACTTGTGTTGTCCTGCACACGCTCAGTCTTGCAGACTCAGTAGCACTGCCTTCTGCTCTTTCATGTTAAAGTTTAGTAGCATACAGTACCATTAACTGTGCCTTTAGTGCTCCATATTCACTAAATGTTAAATGAAATTATGTCAACTGACATAAGATAGACAACTCTGAAACATTGTGCAAGGTACTCCACATTTCTGAGTATTATCCCTCTTTTCAGCTGCAAATGAAGATAATATCTGCCTCAAAATTTTTCTGGTATTGTATGAGATATAAAATATGTGTAACAGTGACCACTCAAAAATGACTATTGTAAATGTTCGACTGAAGTATAATCTATAAAGAGAGAAGATAATTTTTACTTTGTATATCACTAAATCATCAATACCACTTATCATAAGTAAGTGACTAAGGAATATGGATGGATGAATGAGTGAATGAATGGTGGAATGTTTTGAACTATAAGGAGAGTATCCAGGAAATGTTTAGCAATTAAGTGACAACTCCTCCTTTCTGGACATTGCGATACACTAAAGACAAATTCTCAATGGTCAATAGTGTACACTGTAAAGTAGACTGCCAATGATAGACTCCTAGCATGGCCACTTACTAGTTATTTGTCCAATTCATTTACCCTAGTAAAGTTCTTCTCTCTCTGTGCTTTGGTTACTTAATTCTTAAAATGCAGATATTTTGTGATAATTGGTAATCACAAAGTACTTAGAACTATTCTAAACATAAGAAAATCTTAGTAAATGTTACTACTAGTGCTTTGTTACTTTAAATATTTTTAAAATATTAATCTATAAAAAATAGCCGCATCATTGGTGAAATGGAAATGGCATACACTTGAGAGAAGGAAACCATGACGTACTGATAGCCAAGAGGAAGATGAGATTCTCACATACTTTTATAATTAAGCAATTTAGCAGAAAGCCCATGGCCACCAGATTAAGAGTAAACTCACCTGGAATGTTGGGAACAGCTAAAAATTAATCTTCAGTTACATAGCTACATACTGTCAATAAAAAGCACAGTTTGAGGCTTTAAAATTCTTGAGTAGTAAGTTTTGGATGAACAGAGAACTTAAGGTCAAAATAAGAGTGGTTTTATTATTTATTTTTTTTTTTTTTTTGTGGGTACCAGGGGGTTGACCTCAGGACCTCGCGTGCCAGCAGGCGCCTGTGCCGCTGAGCGATATCACCGGCCCCTTTTTCGTATGTGGGTTCCGGGAGTCAAACTCGGGCCCTCGCACTTGCCGGGCAGGCGCTTAAGCTGCTGAGCCATCTCACTGGCCCAAGAGTGATTTTAAAATTATATCTAAAAAATCTATTAATTTTCTTTCCAATAAAAATCATTTTCCAAAAAAAAGTTTTTGATTTATTTAGTCATAACCTACAAACTAGAGAAAACACAGAGGAGAGTGATCAGAATGACGTACAAATTTAAATAACCATATTACATGATAGAGTGAACAGGAATAGAATAGTTTACCTAGAGGTCTTGGATTTTGGAAGATAACAGTGTTTGAATCAGGAGGTGCAATGCTTTGCGGGTCCAAATAGAACAAAAGGAGGAAATTATCAGACTCTCAATTCTCTCTCTGTCTCTCTCTCTCCCTCTCTCTCTCCCCACCTCCCATCCATCCATCTTCCCCTGCCCCTACACATTGGAACCCCTGGTTCTTACCCCTTCCCTCCCTCTCAGGCCTCTGAACACAAATGGAATTAAAATAAGAGCTTTCCGGTTCTCCAGGTTGTGTATTATGGGAATTTTCAGCCTCCATAATTGTGTGAGCCAGTTTCCATAATAAATCTCTCCTTATTTCTGCTTATTTTTCTCCCTTCCTTCCTTCCTTTCTTTCTTTCTTTTTTCTTTCTTTCTTTCTTTCTTTCTTTCTTTCTTTCTTTCTTTCTTTCTTTCTTTCTTTCTTTCTTTCTTTCTTTCTTTCCTTCTCTTTCTTCCTCTGTCCTGTTGGTTCTGTTTCTGTCAAGAATCTTCACTGATCTGTACTGTGACTTTCCTAAGGCCAAGTCTAGAACAAAGGCTGGAAATTACAGGAAGAACAATACCAGTTAACTAAAAAGGAAGAATTTTCTGGAGGTGACCGACAAAGTCATGGACAGCCTGATAAAGAAGGAACTTCTCTTCATCTTTGGAAACATAACAGGAAAACATCTGCAAAAATGCCTTGAATAAGGTTTAAATTCAAGATGTTTGCTACCAGTGGCCACATTTCTACTAATCAGAATGGACAACAGCAATTTTACCATACTGCTTAGATAGTGTAGCTAGGCAGATATTTCCTGAGTTATAAAAGTGAATTAATGGAAAAACCACTTAAATATTGTAGTTCTAATAATTCTTCTTGACAGTTATGAGTTAATGGAAAATAACTTGATGAATGTTAGGATTTCTGACTACTCTGTCTTTTATCTTCTTCACTTTTCAAGACATATAGTAGCTCCTTGCTGATTTCTTCCTGTCCCAATATTTTCAATAGAGTTGGAACAAGGATAATTCTGAATTGTGCATCTCTGCACCTCAGTTCTCCCCCTTGATGTCTTCACAATTCACTCAGAGTGGAAGTCAAAGATATTATAATTGCCTGGGAAGATGTACATGGCAGGTTCCTCAATGCTCTTACCCCCATTACCTTTCTGACCTCTTCTACAACTTCTTCCTCCAATTTGTGTGCACCACAATTGCAGCCACTTTGGCTCCTGTTCTTTCTTTAACAAGCCGGGCACACTCTCAATTTAGGACACTAGCAAAGTGTACACCCTTGATCTGAAATGATTTTCTTCTAAATATTCTCTGGGTTGAAAGCACCCTCTTACATTGAAATATTGGTTCAAAGCCCACCTTTTCAATAAATCCTGTACTTCCTATATCATTTGAAACTTTATCTTATAACATATCAATGTATTCTTTATTATTTTGTTATCTGTCTCTCCACAGACACGTAAACACCACAAATAGGAATTTTTACTCCTACTCTATTTTTTTATTTTGCTCATTGCTATGTTTTTGATAGATTTATTTTTACGGTTCAGCATATGAGGACTGCTTCTCCCCTAGAGGAAGTGTACATTTTCCTGGTCCATTCATGCTGAACTTGGCTCTGTGGCTTGCTCTGTTCAATGAAATGTGGGCAGAAATGACAGTGTACCACTTTTTAAACAGAGGTTTTCCTCCGCAAAGAGAGCATGTCCAGAGTTGTTGCTGTTTCTTTGGGCATCTTCCAAAGGTGATAGATGATAATAGGTATAGATAATGTGAATTCTTCCACATGCCTGAATCCAAACCCCACCTAACCGACCAAAGCCCAGAAAACTGCAGAGAGTTCAAAGATTCATGAGAAAGATAGAGATGTTCTTATAACGTACTTGGATTGGATGATATATATTATAATAAAACTGTCCCAATTAGTTAATAAGGCTGACTGGTACAAATCCCAAGTACCTAGAATGGTGTCTGACATATAGAAATTGTCTAAAAATACTTTTAATTAGATAATTAATAACTTAATACAAATTACTTTTAAGTAAACTTTTTAGTCCTACTTTAATAGTTGGTGACTGGTGTACAAGTTATGCCCTGGAATTAACTTGGGTTCTTATATAATTGTATAACCTCTTTCAGGTCACTTAAACATCATTTAGCAAATCATTATTCAAGATGCTAAATAGTATTCCAGCAAACTAGAAGAGTACATATGTTTTATAATAACTGTTTATTGAAACAAAGTCCACATAAAACAAACCAAGTGTTTGGCTGCTTTTAATTTTTTAGTTACTGTCATCAAGTGTTTCAAACATCAATATTATTTATTTTTTAAGAAAATGAAATGATGAGGATGTTGGCGGTTTCAATGATATTAGAAGCCAGGATGAATCTAATATTCAGTAATTGACTTTGGTTTATTATGATGTTTGTTATGATACAACTTTGCTTTCAGTAATTTTTATATTGGTAAAATTTAGGATAAAAGAAATGATAGATTTTTGGAAGATGTGTTTCCGTGGTTTGCTAATGAATGAAATAATTATATATATCTATATCCAAATGGACTCACTTGAAAATTTGGGGGGTTATTCTTTTCTGCTTTCCTTTACAATCTATTTCCTCTTGTTGCATGACTTCTCTACTTCATTCTCTTGTTAATTTTGTTCTTATTATTAATTCCTCTTAAAAGTTCTTTTTAACACCTATTAATAAATATGTCCGAAGCTCCAAGCAAACAGAAAGCAGAAGAAAGGGCATGAAAGACCTAGGAATTCAATTTTTCTTGCAGGTTTCATATGGATCTCAACAGCAGCTGTTCCTGCAGAAGTTCATGTAGAAGCTAATATAAGGTCGCCACCTTGTTAGTCTTCACGTAACTGGAAATTGCAAGAACTGAGAAAACTCCAAAGAGCCAAGTATTTTCCACACTGTTTTTCTACAGCTTCAAAAATATACGTGAACTCTACAAACACTACACCCCTCTATCTATTTTGCCTTTTTCCAAAAGATGGCCTCACCCAAACCATCATAGAGAAACACATTTAGTTCTCACCATCAGCAAAACTATAACAGGAAAGTCATAAAGAAGGAAATTGCCATTTCTAGCTGGTTGACAAGGAAGACTGTATACACAGTTTTATTTAACCTTGATAATCTCTAGGAAAAATTGAAATTTTAGTCTTTCGATCATGAGGATGACACCTTAATTCTTTTACCATTTGGATTGCTTAGCATAAGAAGTAGCCTTAACATTATGCATGTATCACACAGGTCTATTTAGAAAATTAATATCTTTACTTAAATTGCTATGGAGCTCATACCATAAATCATACATCATTGTAAGTGATGGGGCTACAACAATGAACAAAACAGGAAATAATCTTGATCCTCAAGAGGCATATATATTAGTTAGGAAGACAAACAATAAATATTGTAAATAAATATGTGATATGTTAGATTTAAATGCTGAAAAAATTAAAGTAGGAAATTTAATGTCTCTAGAGTTGGAAGGGCTTCAAAATTTTAATCTACCACGGAAAGCCTATAAATTATCTTTAAAACAAAGATCTAAAGCACTAAACCTTTCAAAATATATTTTCTGATTAAAAAAGAAAACATATCCACTGAAGAGCAAAATTTTTTTCAGAAAATCCAAGAGAAAATTGAAATAACTATTATTTTATTATTCACTGTTAATCTTTCTTAAAAATTTGATATAGATTTGACTCAGTCATTCGGTGAGGGTTAAGTTTAGTGTTTGAGTGTGCGGGGAGAGAGAGAGAGAGGTTGGAGAGAGAAAAACAGAGAAAGAGACAAAGAGATAGAGAAGTACAAAAAAAAAGAGACAGAAACAGAAATATACAGAAAATATACAGGTTATTTAGAGAATGGGTCCATACTTAATTATAATACCATGAGTTCAATTCTTATGCAAGTAATCTTTGAAAACTTTTTTATACTTTTCAGGTTTTAGTAAAATGATAGTATAAGGAACATAATTTTACATAATTACATTCATTTCTAACACAACCTTTCAAACTATTAAAGCGTACTTTCCACTTGAAGTATCATTTAATAATTATAGCCTGCTAGTGAGAGTCTTACTGAATGTGGAATGTTTATGCACTGATAGCTTATGAGATATCTTTCATCTAAATCATACTGTGAACCAAGTTATGTATTGTTACCATACTTTTGAAGAACTTTTATAAGGTGTCTTTTTTCTGCATTTTCATTGATTGAAATGCTTTATTTCAAAAGTCTTTTTATGAGCTTAAACTTTAAAAGGCAATAATATTAAATTGTCAGATAATCTAGTGAATCTCACAAAGTTAAATCTTGGATATTAGAATAATGATGCTATAAATTTATTTTTTTCAGGTCACAATATATAATATATGTTTTTTAAATGTAGTAACATTTTTCAGGTTTTTTATTTAGATATGTTCAGCGTTAGCAATATTAGTGTTCATTAAAATTTAATTTGGCAGCTGACATGTATCACTACTGAAGAAAAAGCAATTAGTAACATTTTCCTAAAAGCCTGCAAAATTCGAAAAGAAATCTCTTGTTCATTTCCCTAATTCTTTACTGTAATTTTCAGGGAAAATACATTATAATGATTCTCAGAGTTGCTCACGTATTCTAACTGCTTTTATGTTAAAAATATGTACTATCTAAATGGACTATGAGAAATTGAAAATGGGCAATGAAAGATGTGATAATGGGAAAATCCCAAAATTTTAGAGGAGAAAGACAAAAAGTAGGGAAACCAAAGTCTGTACCTTACAACAATACATTCATAAATTCATAGTCACATTAAAAAATATATAACTGATGTCCATATGCAAATTATTTTCCTTTTGTAGAATAACTGTTAATTGCTAAATTTTCCTTGTTATTTCACTATAATACAAATTTTTAGAATTCCTTTTTTACTTACTGTGGTGTCTTTTCATGCTAATCACAAAAATTCACAGTTAACTGAATGGATAAACTCCCTGGATTTTACTTATCTGCATCTGCTAGAGTGATAATTGCTGCATTTATTTTTTCTTTGTCTTTTCTGGTGATTGGACACAAGATGGCTTTACTAACGTCATGAACTCCGTTTAGCTACTTCATTAACTAAAAGCAGCCTTTTCCAAAGCCGGGATTTAAGGCCCTTCCTAGTAGGTTCTTCAAGAATACTTAAAACATCTTAGGTACAGAAGTGGTCCATAAGATGATAACAAATACAAAACATTATTCCAGAGGAGACCAACCCTTGACATTTTATAGGAAGAAAAATAAAAAAATTTTATGTGAAGCAGGAGCATTTACTAAATGAACCAGATGAAACCTAGAGATAAATTTCTATTTTGAAGTTTGAAATAGTCTAGGAACTAGAATTTTATTTGCTTTTTTAAATTTCTTTGTTCATCTTTTTAGTAAAGTAAGCAGAAAAGTACACAGATCCTAATTTTGCAGCTCAATGCAGTTCTAGAAACTGACGACATCATTAGGAGCAGCACCTGGTCACGGAATGCTTTTGCCATCTCTTCCAATCACCACCTTTCGGAGGCCATCCCTGCCCAAATTTCTAACATAGATTGGCTTTGTTGATTTTACATAAATAAAAGCATATATTGTGTACCCTTTGAGGTTTGCAGTTTTTCATTCACATTATATTTGTGAGATGCATTTGCATTATTGCTAAATTGCAGTTCACACGTCCTCTTGTTCCATAACATTACATCCTGTGAGAATACCGCCACGTATTCCTCCCTTCTACTCTGGGTGGTCCTTTGGTTAGTTTCTCACTTTAGAGCTATTACAAATGATCCTACTTTGATTCTAGTGTGTGCCTGTTGGAAAGCACATGTGTAGTTGTGGATAACAGGTTAAGTCTATGTTCATTTTACTGGACACTCCCAAATAGTTTTCCAAATTGGTCATATCACTTCACATTCCCAACCAGCAGTGTGTGAGATGTCTGGTTGTTCCTAATTGTTTCCAATACATGTTATTATCTGTTTCTCTTTTAGAGGAGTACAGTTTTTCAATTACTGTTTTCCAGAACTTTTTGTATTTTTTCTTTTTTTCTTTTTTTTTGTGGGTACCGGGGGTTGACCTCAGGACCTCGCACACCAGCAGGCTCCCGTGCCGCTGAGCGGCCCTTTTTTTCCTTTATGTGGGTTCCGGGAGTCAAACTCAGGACCTCACGCTTGCCAGGCGGGCACTTATGCCGCTGAGCCATCTCACCGGCCCTGTATTTTATTTTTGACTGATAGAAAAAACATAAAATTTGTACATATTAATTGGGTACAATATGATATTTTGATACATGTATATACTGTGTAATATTTAAATCAATTTTAACATATCTATTGCTTCAAATATCTATCATGTCATCATGGAGAAAACATTTCTCACTTCTTTAAATGCATAAATTATTTTATAGTTATTTCTATTCTTTAGTAGTTTAATATCATAAAGTGTTAGAATTTTTCCTGCATCTTATTTAAATCTCACTCTGATGTATTTTTTCTGCTTTTTGTTTTGCCTTGTCTTATCTTACAATATTTTGTAAGAATATATTAAAATATTCAATTTTATATTTAAAGAATATATTAAAATATTAAAAATATTCTATACAAATAATCAAAGATAAAATATGCCTTTGCAATAAAAAATATTTTAAAGCTTTATTAGGAATATCAATTTCTCTCTTTATATCTAATTCTGAAATAGCACACAAAACTCTTCCATATAAGCAGATAATTTTCAATTTCTCTGGAAATTGTTTTTCTCTAAATTTGAATCTCAACCACATCAACATGAATAGAATGCCCAAATCCAGGTCCATGTTATTAAAGTAAAAGTTGGGTTCATCAACATATACCAAGGATACATTTCTCTGGTCTTTCATGTTCATTATCTGATTTATTCCATCCAAAACCAAACTCGTGAGACACTGTTTTTCATTTTTCACAAAATGTGCTCATAGACTTGTAATTTCTTCAAGTTAAATATTTTATAAATGGCAGACTGAGATTCTGAACTCAGATATGCTAATTCTACAGTCCCCTATTTCTTTGGCCAAAGATTCTCTTTTCACAGAATACTTGCAAACATCTTGTAAGTCCAGTTTCCTACAGACAACAGTTGAGAAAGTATTATTCTAATTCCAAATCCAATCAACTTTCCATTACACCACACATGTCCTTAACAAGCTATGATTGAACTATATTTAAAACAGCACAGAAAATCAGGCTATCAAAATTGGATTAGTCTTAATATTTCATTCTATTATTAAGGTGAAAGACATAGTTAAAAGAATTACCTCAAAAATGTCCATATTCAAATATCTTTAGCTATTTTTATCCCAAACATATTAACTTTCATAATTTGATTCAGAAGTCACTAGTTTTTGTATATCTAATTCATGAAGACTTTTCTAAAAAAATCTATTTCCTCTTTATAACATCTCTGTTTACTCAACTATTAGGATCAGATGCGGTGGCTGGCAGCCAAACTAGTAATGAATTGTTACAAATGCATACAAGATGGGGAGAAGACAATAGTAAATGCATAACCTTAGAAAACAAGTCTATGAGAGAACTTACAAAGTGAACATGAACGCAAACAACCAAATTACATCCATATTTTTCCATGAAAACGACAACTTATAGTCATCTAGAGTTGACTAAATGTCATGTGATGTTTTAAATGCTTTCTGTTTAGTAACGTATTTTATATTGCTAAGCAAAGAGGCAGATTCCATTACCATTTTGTGAGAGATGAAGATACTAGCCTACAAGATGCCAAGTAACGTGACGAAGTTTGACAATCAGCAAGTAACACAATCTCATTTGAACCCACAGTCTGCTCCAATCCGTGCCTTCAAACTTTGTTCTTTGAGGACTGGCAGGAAGTTCATTTACATCTTTCCAGTTAGCAACATCTTCCTTTTCAGAACTCAGAGTTTTTTCCTCTCTCTCCATCTCCTCCTCACTCTCCACTGACCATCTTTTAGTGGAGAGGACTGATGGATTTCATTTTATATATCTACCCTTGACATTACTTCTGTTTTTATTTATTATGAATGAATGATTTAATAATTAGAACTAAAAAGCACTGTTACTGTTCTCCTTAGTGTTTAAGGACTGTTTTGTTTTGTTTTGTTTTGTTTTTGCATAATGAGCTCCAGAGGCAGTGGAGTTAACAAACTCAAACAAAAAGAGTCCACATAAGCTTCCACAATTTTCAAAAATATTCCATATGTTGTAGGGACAAAAGCAAAGATAGTAAAAGTCAATTATGTTGAAAAATTTAGAAATTAACTGTTTTGGTTAATTTACTCCTCCTTCTTCTGGATGCCTCTCTATTCTTCAAGTCAAATGTATCTTTAACAGCCTTAGGACCAATTCTTGCTTTAGGAATACCACAACTAAATACTCAAAAATCTAGAAATAGAAGCAGAAAAATTTTAAATTATTATATACAAGCTTGGTACACCAGTATTTCAATGTTATTTCTTTGTTCCGTGAGGACCCTAGTATAGGCAGTGTCTCAATTATAACCTCCACTCTTATAAACAGTGAGGTACATTTTACTAATTTTTATTGCATTTTTAATTTTTTTTTTATGCATGTACCAGGAGTCAAACTCAGGACCTCGTGCTTGCCAGGCAGGCGCTTATGCTGCTGAGCCATATCACTAATTTATTTTTAATATGCAAATAACAAGTATATATGTTTATGGGGTACAATGCAATGTTTAAATCTATGTATATATTGGAAAAAATTCAGTCCAGTTAATTAACATATGCAGCACCTCACCAAATTTGTTTGTGGTGAGAATCCTACCCACAGGCAGCAGTCCTGATGCCTTGATGCCAGTGAAGTCCTTCCCTAGCCTGCTCATCACTTTCCCAGTGGCTTCTCCCAACAGAACTTTAAGGTTCTATGCTTGAGAACAACTGAAATCTGTTGTCTTCATTTTGACACTTTCCCATTTTTTGTGAAGCATTTCATCAAATAAGATATTTTCAAAGAAAGTTTTACAAATTTCCTGAAAATAAAGCACACTTTATTTTAAATGTTGAGAAGTTTCTCAACTTTGTTACAAAAGCATGTCCAAACTGGGCATGGTGGTGCAGGCCTGTAATCCCAGCACTCAGGAGGCTGAGGCAGGAGGACCACAAGTTCAAGGCCGGCTTAAGCTATATAGTGAGTTCAAGGCCAGCATGAATGGCACAGAAAGACCCTGTATAAAACAAATAAAATCATAAAAAGCATGCCCAGAGACAAAACTCATTGACTCTGACAAAAAATACTCTGATAATGAAAAATTCATCCTCCTAAATATTATCAAGATATTCTTGTTGTTTTGTATTTCATAGCAAGTGCCACAATGTAAAAGGACCTACTGAGTCAGTATGAAAATATAAAACGCACGCTTTTTTTATGTGGTCCCGGATTCTCTGTGGCATGATGTCAAGCCCCTGGACAAATGCATTCAGTTATAAAAAATCTTTTCTTTTGTTTTACTGCACTGCAGCCAGAGAATTTTGTTTTGGTTTTGCCTGGGTTTGTCTGGTTGTTGTTGTTGTTGTTATTGTTAATTTGTTTGTTTTAATCTGTTTGTTGTTTTCCTTCAGAAGCAGTGTTTCCTAAGTGCTTCTACTGCTTATGTGCTCTATGTGGGCCTCTTATTAATGCGATCAGGAATGCTGTGAGGTAGGCATCAATGTCACCATGCTCTTCACAGATGAAAGAACGGATGTTGACACAATAAATAATTTGTCCTAGGGCCCTGACTTATAGTAAACCTCTCACAATTCAGAACCTTTCATCTTTCTACCATGTTACATTGCTTCCAAGAACTTGTGCTGGATCTTAAAATCTGTCATCCTTCCTCTCCCTGGATATTCCCAGGGTGTACTTCATTCACACTGCCGTCAACTCTCCATGCCAGGCCAGTCTTGTTTCCACAGCCTATGTTACTGCAACAGCTCTGCTGCTACCACCAGAGCCATCACCACCAGAGCTCCAAAGTGACAGGAATGTTTTCCCTCAGAGTGATTTGGGCTTATATTTGGCTGCCTATATTTCCCGCATCCTCCAATCAATATATTTTTCACAATCACCACACACACACACACATACACACACACACTTAAACACATACACGCATAAAAACAAAACAAAATAAGGGCAAAAAAATCACAGTAATATTATTGAGTGTTTGCTGTATGACATTATTCTGTTTCATCTCAGAAACTCTGTAAGTTACTTCATAGGCTAGGAAACAGAGGGTTAAGAAGTGAGAGCAGAAATGGAATCAGACCTTATTTCGCACTTAACAAAAGTGCTTCTTCATTGACTACAGTTTGCTGTTTCCTGCTGGGAACACATTTTTCAGCCACTGCCTCCTAAAGGCAGGGTGCCTTCACTCCTGGGCTCTTGTCTTCCTCCAAAGTTGCCATGAACACTGTTTTCTCAGGACTGATCATTTTCACTTTTCAGCAGCCTCCCAGGACTCACCACCTGCCCCCACTAAAAGAAAATAAACAAACACCTCAGCCTATAGCAACCACCTCTTGGTAATACAGGGAGCACTGAATATTTTTAAAAATAACTATAACATCTCCAAAATTAAAGAATGAGATTACATTGATCTTAATGGACTCTAGATTTTTATAAGACCTTGCCAATACAGTTATCAAAACTAGCCTAATGCCTTGCTTGAGTCTACTCTTACCAGCCAACTTTCTGATTTCCAATGTGACTTTACAAATATCTGAACCACAAGAGAAGTATTTCAATAGTGAACGGGAACACTGGACTCTTTGAAGGTGCATTCTCTTTGACATTCTATTATACAGTTTCTAAAACACCAGTTCATTCATGTAGTTGTTATATGTTCTCCCAAATCTTTATAGCTCATGTTTTATTATTTGTTTAACACTTCACTTTAAATGAACTTATATGTTAAGGCAAAAAGAAAAATGAAAGACTCTTTGGACAACTATTTAAAATACGGTTTTAATGTGACAATTATTTTTTTCAAATTTATAATTAGTATCTAAATAAAATTTTTTTTTTTTTTGTGGGTACCGGGGGGTCGACCTCAGGACCTCGCGCGCCAACAGGCGCCCGTGCCGCTGAGCGATATCACCAGCCCCTTTTTCGTATGTGGGTTCCGGGAGTCGAACTCGGGCCTTCGCGCTTGGAAGGCAGGCGCTTACACCGCTGAGCCATCTCACCGGCCCGAAAATTTTAAGTGTCCATCAGTGCACTATCTGAAATCATCCCAGGAACCACCAGCTGCCAAGTACATATTGCAAAACATAGCTAAAGCATATAAATTAGTCATTGGTCCTTTATGTAATGAACTAGGGTCACATAGTTAACCACAAACTTTACAGAATCTGGATTCCTTGGTCAAATTTATGTTTATGAACCATTTAGATGTGAACCTTTACTGTGGTCAAGCCCAAAGCAAACAATTATCCCTCCATTATATTTTTATTTAATTTCTCAATTTCATTAATCTTTTCCAGGAATAAAAGATAGTTAGGCTTTGAATAATGATCTTCATTGTCTATACCACAGACAAGAACCACCTAATCTGACTTTCTTATATTTCTTCCTAAACTATTATATTTAGTATTTTCTTATTCAAGCCTATTACTTTTCTATGAATTTTTACTTCACATTATCTGTAATTTACTTGAAATTTAAAAAAAAAAATGTTGTCATCAATGTGTCTGTGGAAGAGATTTGAACCTTTACTGCAGAATCACTGAAACAGGTTACACCAATGATCAAAAATACATATGATACTGTCGATTCCTGGAATAAACTAAGAGTTACCATGCTGGTGTAGAAATGCTAAAATAGTATCCAGTATCAAACAGACACAGTAAGAAGGAGTTAAAAGCCAGAACACAAGAGATACAAATCAGCCTGACAAATTAAAGTCAGTGTGGGATTTACTGAATACATGGATGGGACTTCATGATTTTGGACACTGATTTGAGGTTAACAAAAAACAATCTCATGACAGGGCCTTTCAGCTATGACTTTTTAGCTCAGTTAGTACATATGAAATTTGCCTGGAACCTATCCCAGTTACCCTCTTCCTTTTCCAAACTGACTGGATTAGGTCGTGTAACCCTTATGAGTTTGATAGGTCTAAAGGAAGCTCTGTGAATACCAGCCCCTGCTTTCTTTTGTGTCTTCTGATCAGCTCCAAAGTTTAGACCAGTCACAACTCTAAGGCTAATTCCGGGAGAAGAAACTTCCTTCACCCTCTGAAGAGGTAAGGAATTGCAAATGATTCCACATCTAGGACATGAAAATAGGAATTTCTCTCAAATATCTTAGCACTTCAGACTGGAGATCTTTCCAGGGTCAGTCCTCAATTCGCCGTCATTCCTTTACTTCCTCATGGCCATCATTGGAAAGGCTGTCACTCCACTCTGTAACCCATTACCTGTGGAGGCTGGATTCCTGCCATGAGGCCCAATCCATGTGTTGGGAAACCAGTGCCTAGATATATAATTTGCCTCTGACTTTCCATGTGCCACCCAGGGCCAAATCCTTCCTTTTCAAAACTACTTGTTGGCTTTCTTTCTTACATAGACCTCCCAGAATCCTGACCTCACACACACTGACTGAATTCCTGGATGTAATGACCTACCCACAATACTGGTTGACCTTCCCAGTTGTGACTTTTCCTGGAATGAAATCTAAAACATTTTTATTGTCTCTTCAAACAACCCCACACAAGGAGGATCTTCCCTACTAAACAAGCTTCTCAGGCAAGATCAGTTTCTCTAACATCCACAATTCACAATGTTCAGTTGAAAGCCTCTCATGCAAAAAATCTACTTTATTGTTGATACCAACACAACACATACACCCACACACCCATGGTATGCACACACACTCACACATGTTCATAAATACAATTTCTTCATGTTAAATTTCTAACGTTTTCCTGTAGCCTAAACATCCTGGGAGAAATGCTTTATTTGTATGTTTAATAAAGATCACTATTTTTATTGTGTGTAACCATATAATTTATACTTGGACAATTTATACTTATATACAATCAGCCCTCTCTAGCCACAGATTCTGCATCTGTGGATTCAGCTAATTTCAGATAAAAAATACTGGAAAAACATTGTGCCTGTATAAAACATGGACAGAGTTTTTATTCTCGTCACTATTCCCTAAGAATTACAGCACAGCAGCTATTGCTATACCATTTAAATTATAAGTAACCTAGAAATGATTTTTCTAGTAATCTAGAAATGGTATATTCATATACCAGAGCACATGGATAGATTACATGGAAATCCTATGCCATTTTGCATAAAGGACTTCAGCATCTATGGAGTTTGGTATTTTAATGTGTTTTTGAACAAAAATCCTACAGATAAGAGAAAACTATTTTATATAATTCATCTTATATATTTACAATTATATAATTAATAAATATAAAAATTATTTCAATACTAAAATAAGTGACTTTAATAGGTTAAATTTTCATTTCATTTTGAAGAATGGAAAAAATGGCTTTAACATCATTTGAAGGCTATCCTGAGAGCAGATTCAAGACTTCAGCTTGAGGATGTGAATTACCACGTAGAGTTTCCTTCAAAATCTCAGGACAACTCCCCAAGATATGGCAAAACAAATCTCACCTGAGTACTAGAAAGCAAGTGATCTTCATTATTATTATATCTGCACAGTCTGTCAAGAGTTACTGACTCAAATAAAAAAACAAATCTTTACCAATCATTGTTTATTTTCACCTTCTACAGATGTAAGTGAAAATATGACATATTTCTATTGCTGGAGAAGGAACAGACAGAGAAAGAATTCTAAAATCCAACTGTTTTGTTACTTTAAAATAAAAAATAGGCATATATAATAGGCAATAAAATACATTGCATATTGCTTTATTTTATATACTAACTAGATGTTGGCAGACTTTTTAGGAAAGGAAAAGATAGTAATGCGTTTAGGCTTTGTAGGACATAAACTCTTAGTTGAAACTAAATAACTGTTCTATTGTAGCATGGAAGTAGCTATAAATGGTGTATAACCATATAGTTTGGACATGGTATGTCACCCAATGCCCATGTATTAAAAGGCTTGCTCCTCAGATTAGCACTTGTAAAAGGTGGTGGAAATATTTAAATTAGGAGCTCATTGGAGGGTTTGGGTTATTACAGGGAGTCCCTTGAAAACAACTGAGGGATGTCAGTCTTTTGCTTGCTCTTTTTCCTCCCTGGACACATGAGTTGGATGACTTAGCTCTGTCATATGCTTCTTGCCATGATGTGTTCCCAAACCACAGGCCCAAAATCAGTGAGGTCTGTAAATCATTGAACAATACTTTCCAAAGCAGTGAACCAAAATAAACTTTTCCTTTTTGTTATGGTTTAGATCTGAAATATCCCCCAAAAGACTCATGTTTGGAGATGGGGACTGGCCAGAATGGTTGGTCACTGGAGATGTGACATGGAAGAAAACATCCTTGTCCATTTTCTCTCTGCTTCCTGGCCATCATGAGACTGCAAGTCTTTGTCTGCCAGGCCCTTCCACCATGCTGTTTTTGTCTTGAAACCAGCCAGCAATGAGCTGTACACACTGAAACTGTGAACCAAAATAAGCCTTTCCTCCATTAAGTTACAGGTACTGGCTGTTTTGTTCCAGCAATGTGAGAGCTGACTGATACACGAAATTGGTAGCAAAAGTGGGTTCATTGCTGCGACTGTACCTGACCATAAGGTTCAGAAACATTTGGAACATAGTTGTGAGAAGAGTTTGGAAAACTTGTGAGAAGTGGGGTAGAGAAGCCCTACCCTCCTGCAAGTATAGCTTGATGGATGAATCTGGTCAGAGGTCTGAAGACTAGCATGCTGATAGGAGTGTGGACAATAAAGGTCAGGCCCATGAGGTTTCATTGGCAATAAGGACTACATTGGAAATTTATCTAGAGCCCATGGTACATTATGGAGAAGAAGTTGTCTTTATTTGCCCATGCCCTCAGACTTTGTTTGAGGCTGAACTTAATGGTAGTAGACTAATCAATCTGGTGGGAAAACTTCAAGGCAGTCCAAAGTTCAGGCTGTGGTGTGGGTACTGTTGGCTGCTTTTATCCAGATCTACAGTAAAAATTAAGAGCAAGATTTAGAACTGAAAGACATGAAAATTTGCAGGTTTACCAGAAAGAAAGAACTTGCAAGTTGGGGCAAAAGAGAACATGGTTGCTGAAATACCTCCTTCACATTGTAGGTGCTGAATGTTTTGTCCCAGGCATCAGAAAGCTGATAGAAACACTTCCATAAGTTGATTATCTCTGGCTTTTGTTACAATATTCCAAAGCTAACTAACACAGTAAGCAAGTCAATGTGGCAGTATTTCAATGATATTGTATTTACCAAAAAGAGGTGGTCAGTTCTCCAAGGGGTATAGTTTATTGATTCCTGGTGTAGACTATAAAACATTTGATTATATTAGGAAATATATAATTTAACATATGATGTTACATAGATTTTTACAAAGAAACATAACTTAAAGTGGTTTTATTGAACGATGTATAATTAGCTACAAAGGAATGTGAATTAAACATTCTAAAAAGAGTTCCAACTAATCGTGTTATATATTTTTCTAAGTTTCTGTTGTTTTCTACTTCAGTGGTAGAGTGAATTAAATTCAAAGTTGTTTCTTTTTTAAAAAGCAAAAAAAGGGGGCCGGTGAGATGGCTCAGCGGCGTAAGCGCCTGCCTTGCAAGCGCGAGGGCCCGAGTTCGACTCCCGGATCCCACATACGGAAAAGGGGCTGGTGATATCGCTCAGCGGCATGGATGCCTGTTGGTGCATGCAGTCCTGAGGTCGACCCCCCGGTACCCACAAAAAAAAAAGCAAAAAAAGGGCTATTTTACTGAAGATCAGTGAACAATTTCAATTGTTTCTTTTTAAACATTTAAATTAACTATATTATCTAATTAGCAAATTAAATAGATGATAATTAAAAGCATTTTTCCATTTTTTGTTTCAATGGTCTATTTACCATTCTCATTTGCTTTTCTCCTTTTTAAACAAAGAGAATGCATTAAGCAGAGCTCAGTAGACTCAGCGTTAACACAAAACACATCTGTGATTATCACACAGTGTAATTTAATTACCAATAAAACTGCAGTTTCACATTTCTTGTGCAATCATTCTGTTTTCATGGTACATTCATTCAAGCTTTTATCTTCATTAAGAGCTCTAAAATGTCTCACAGGTAACAGAAAATAAGACTTTATATACAACAACTTCTAACATTCATACTCAAAGTATTGTATAAAAGGAGTTTGCTAAATAATGTTGAGAATATATAGGCATAGGGCTTTTTAATAAAAAATTGTAGGTTTTGTAGGCTCTCAGATGGACATGACAATGATATGCTGTTGTTTATTCATTTCAGTCTGAGGACCCCCTAAAATACTGCAATCCTACTTTCAAAACACATACAATGCTGCAAAGATTGCTGCCCACATAATGTTTTTAGACAAAACTATCATAATGAGTCATTTTTTAAAAATGGGTACTTAGTGGATCCTCTCCAGTAGGAAGGGAAACAAAACTCACCTTGAGGAACGCTCCTGGACCCAAGTTCTTCTCAGAGAAATTTATATCATTTGTTATTTCCCTTGGATAAACAGATACTTACACTGTTTTTCCATATTTCCATTACAAAATTATCTTTTCTGCTTTGGTGAATAGCTTTACATGATAAGGATGGAGTGTAATATCATGGATAGTGGGTTGAGAGTTATCACTGATCTTCCTTCTTATACTTTGCTTCCAAAGAATTCATTCATTTTACAACATTATACTTTAGAAAAAGGCCTAGCTCTCATAGTTCTCACTAAAACTTTAAATACCATATCCATATAAGAATTCCTTTTTTCTTTTCCTGAAATATGGAAGGGTAGATTAACATATTCACACCTCTTGTTCTTTATGCTGTATTCACTTTGGAAATCACAAACCGATAATCTGTGCCTCTGAAATTTAGGACTTGAGGGCTCTGAGAGTGTCCAGCTCATGGTGACAATTTGTGAAGGTCAGGTGACATGGCCTTTCGTGCTTGTATAATCTGTCTGCAGCAGAGCTCAATGACAAATAAAAGCAAATGTTTTGCCAGTGTACATAATTCCTGTTGAAGATGCAATAAACAAGCATTAGGATACTAAGAATTTCCATTTCAACGCCCCTTATGTCTTCTTGTTTTTGTTTCAAACCACAAATACTTCTATGACCATAGGGTCTGCATGATCATAAACCTATAGACAATACTGTTTTTGTGGCTGCCAAGCCATATTTTCTTTGGGCCACACTTGTATCTTATGACCTTCCACATCACTTGAATTTGTATAACTTAAATAATAATGAAATAAAGATAAAACTAATAATCATAAATGGCTGGATTAGTATTTCCAAATGTAAATTTGAATTAGTCTTCCAATTATATTCTCCTGTTTTACTGGAAGGAGATATAAAAGACTTCAGAAGGGCTGGTGAGATAGCTCAGTGGCATAAGCACCTGCCTGGCAAGCGCGAGGTCCTGAGTTCGACTCCTGGTACCCACATATGAAAAAAGGGCCAGTGATATCGCTCAGCGGCATGGGTGCCTGCTGGTGCATGAGGTCCTGAGTTCGATCCCCAGTACCCACAAAAAAAAAAAGACTTCAGAAAACAACAATATAGCAGGCTTCTGAATGTTTTAGTTTATTCTTCTTTTATTGAGTACATACTTGTTAGTATATAATGCAAAATTGACATTATTTGCTCATCAGTTAAATCAACATGACGTGACCAAGAATGGAACAATAAAGGTGCTATGAATACCTAGCTGCACCAAGGCCCACTGGACTCCATACTGTGACAAAGAGCAGAAAATTTAACATAGCCCTGGGGCAAGACAATGGGATAAATGACATCAATTATTACCCATGAACTGTTGATCCTGCTTTCTAATGAATTTGAAAGTTGGTGCATTCAGTGAATCAATAGCCATATTAGAGGTTGTGTTAATTTGCTTTGTTAAAATACTACTTCTGGAGCCAATGAGATAGCTCAGCGGCATAAGCACCTGCCTGGCAAGCGTGAGGGCCCAAGTTCGACTCCTGGAATCCACATACGAAAAAAGGGCCGGTGATGTCACTCAGTGGCACAGGCACCTGCTGCCGCGTGACGTCCTGAGGTCGACCCCTGGTACCCACAAAAGAAAAAAAAATACTACCTCTGACACAGAAGCTGTGATCGGGACTCTTAAGTTTGTGATGGTAGTTCCTGTTCTCGTTCTTAGGAGGATGGGGTAGGCAGGTAGAGAATGCTTTTGGAATATTTATGTTCTCTCCAGGCTCATATGTTGAAACCGTATTCCAAAGGTGATGGTATTAGAAGGTGGGGTTTAGGGAAAGTGGTCATGAGGGCAGTGTTCATATGATTGGGCTTCATAATTCTACAAAAGAAAGCCCAGGGAGACACCTCAGCCTCTCTGCAAGGTAAGGATGGAATGAGAACGTGCATATTTATGAAGAAAGGAGCCACCATTAGAAATTGAACATGCTAGAACCTTGAACTATGAGAAATAAATTTATGCTGGTCTAAAGTCACTAGTCTATGTTACTTTGTTACAGCAGCCTGAATGGCTAAGACAAGCACCATGGTCTTGTAAGCCACTTAACATATTTGAAGGCTTTGGATGATCTTTCAGCAAGACAGATAGGGTGCGGTTACATCTTTCAGCAGGGGAAGAAGGGGTCACTTGTTCAGGCCAGCAAATTCAGATATGGGAGGTTCAAGGACTTAGAAAGCATGTCCACCCATGTGTTTCGTGGTCTGGCTTCTTGCTTAGGAGAGTCTTTACTTTGGCATATATTTGAAAAGTGAACTCAGTCATTTGACATTCTGCTACTCTTACTTTAGGTTATAAGCCTGTTATTTCAATTTCATTTCTCAACTAATTGGGGATGAAGCTTTTGAAAGGATTGTCAGTGAGAACCCCTGACATTTGTGTGTCTTTTTGAATGCATGTCTGAAGAGATTGAACATATCATTTTTAAATTTCATATCTTGGTTTTGAGTCACACTCACCCAGTCCCAGGCTTCGAGTTATCATCTCACTGTACCTCTCCAGCTTCTGACATGCGTTACAGCCAGTGTGTCCTTCCACCTGCATCCTGTCTCATATCGCCACAAATGCGGAAGCTTAATGGTTTTATCCGTGCAGTATTCCAGGGAGGAGGGCACTTAGATTCTCTACCTACCTTTGGTTATGTGGTCCAGATACTCAACCCATCCTTAGAGACTGTTTCCTAAGGCCACTCCTGAACCAGCAGTTTTGTATGAGATGTTCTGGAAGCAGAGGCTAAAACAGACGTTTGGATTCCTTTGTTGGGTTGATGGATTATTCCTCAGGAAAAGAAAAAACAAATGTGTAAGAGAGTGAAAGCAGTGATGTAGGGAAGAGGACAAGCTAAGCAAGGATATGGTTTCAGGCAAAGTCAAACCTTGGTGTGATCCACAGTGCTCTGGAGCAAAATCCCCACTGGCGAGTTGTCCCTTTGTAGGGGTGGGTTGTCCATCGTAGGTAAGAGGCCAGGCTTTAAACCCACATATAAATGAGTCATTTTTAGACTCCCCAGGTTGATACATGGGGGGAAGGAGGTAAGTATGGGGACAGGAATTCACATGTATCACCAAAATATTTTTTCAGAATGAAGTAAGTTTGTACCAAAAGTGACCTATATTAAAATATTCTGAAATGCTATTTATTGTATCTCCATAGTCCAAAAATAAAAAATGGAAATAATCAATACAATATACTTTGAAGAATATATAAATGATGCAATATATTCATGCTCACTTAAACAAAATCAGAAAATCTATTTCAAATGAGTACTTGCTAAGACAAACCAAGAGCTGTGTTTACAAGGCATTTAGGGTTATTATACTACAATTCTAAAAACCATACATCAGAAGAAATATAAAGTTGTAATAGATAATAAATTGTTTTTAACGGAGAATAGAAATTCAACTATGTTAGCTAACTTTAGATATGGATTTAAGAAAAAAGATAACATTTATTTTGTATTAAATTAGTGTTGCATCACTCAGGATTATGGTATGGTAGTGTATTAGTGAAAAATTTCAGAGACTTAGAGGGCAAAGGATTCTCATGGGTGCAGTATAATGAATGCAGGTCGAAGGTGTTTCTCCGTGGTCACTCAAGTTGATGAAGGATTCATTGTTCTGTTAGGATTTTGAACAAACGCAGTTTCCATTCCCTCTAATGGAACAGACCAAGAAAAATTTGAAAGTAAAAAATGTCACCTTCCATAATCTCTTTTACATTGTGTGCCATGTCCCAACTATTGTGTCCCATGTCCCAAATTCAGTACTAAAACACACAGAAAAGTATATTTGAAGAACAAAAGAAAAACAGAAATATTAATATTCACTAAGTTGTTCATAATAAATGTCCCTAAGTTTAAAAATTGGACATATACTACATCCAGATTTTGTTATTTGTTTAATGAGAGCAGAGAGGTAACTCATATCATGCTCACACATGTGACACTCAGCAGATTAGAGTCCTTAATACAATTTCCCACTTTAAATGTCATCTGAGTTACTTGGGAAAATAACAGATTGAGGTCTTAGACAGAAAATGTACAAGGGATCAGGAAGTATCTTACCTTGCAGGAAGTAAGAAATGTTATTAAGGACCACGATTTTTTCAAAGGAAACAAAGTTTCCTGTGTCAAATTGAACATCAGTAATACAAAAACTGCAATGGATTCAAATACAGAAAGTATGCTAAATTTCATGAGTTCCTAATAATATTTAAGAAAAAAATAGCACATTTGGAGGATTCTTAGAAATTAACTCTCACTTCTGTTTACTGATTAATGAAGGGAAAATAGGGTATTTAACCTGCCTTTCTTTTATGTGTTGTAACTAGAGTAAATTAGTAGTTTGAGGAGGGCTTCTTTATATGACAGTCAGGTAAATTAAAAAAAATGCAGGATCAAATTAGAATATCATCGTTTTTTAAGTCTAGTAAAACAAGGTAAATAAACAATGATTCACAACATTCCTAGTGTCACAAAAAGAGAAACAACCAAGCACTGTGTACCTCATGGTACAAGTCGCACAGGACCAGCTATGGAAGAGTCTTCTCACAAAATTGGAAGCTGAATCTCATCTAGTGTCTACATTGAAGTAGGAACTCAGAGAAACATGAAGAAATAGTAATAACTTCACAAGATATTATCAGCAAAATTTAGGATGTAGGAAAATGCTACAGGTCAAATGAGCCTGTTTCTTTGACAAATAATTTGACAAGTATGAAAGATTGGGAGAGGAAGCCTATAGTTAAAATACTTATAAGACTAACCATCAGATGCAAAGTGTGTACTGCTTTTTGGAACTTGATTCAAACAAGTCAACTGGCAAAAAGAAAAAGTAAAATTATGAGAGCAGGTGAAACAAATTAACACTGATTAAATATGAGATGATATCAAAACATTGGCAATTTTTAGTGACAAATGTTTAGAACATACTATAGAAATTAAGAATAAGAAATTGTTCTGAAACTAAAAGCTAAATTAAGAATTTAAGGATTTTCATTTGACTCAGTTCATTGGGTAAATTCATTAACAAAAGTAATCAAAATATTCCTGCTTTTTAAATTAGCTCAGTCTGGATTTTTAAACCTCACTTCTTAGTCCTTAATTTATTCTCGACAGCTTTAATTTTGAAATATTCCTTGCTCTACATAAATATCATGCTTTCAAAATTTAATTACCAATAATTTCAGGAAGAAGTCAAGATTTTTCATTAATTTCCTGAATCATGCCATACATGCAATTTAATCTACGAAGGAAGATAGTCTGCTTTTTACTACAAGCTCCTTTGGCTTAAGACAGACCATGTCTTATTTAACTTTTTATCACAACTCAGTGGTGATGGCATTGGCTAATGTGTAGTGTAATGTAATATAGTGTAACTAATGAATGAATGATTGAAAAAAATGAATGAATAACCGGTGTTGATAAAACATGGTCAGATGACCCTTTGTCACAATATTGACTAATTAATAGTTGTAGTAAAGATTTTGTTTCTTTTCACTAAACCTCTGCTCCATTTCATCTCCATCTTCCACTTAGGAAAGCCAGAAAGTTAATTTTAAAATACACTTTTCTCATAGTTAATTGGTTCAGAAATTTTGAAAAAAGCTAATAAAACTCTTCAGCATTGCCATACACATTTAAGAGTCAGTAACTTAGTCAAATGTAAGAATGAGTTTTTAGAAGACCTATTGTATTAAAAATTGTGAAAGATTATGAGATTTGAGAAGATTGCCAATCAAATGACACTTTCTATAAAGCAAAATTCAGTGCCAAACATGTATAATGGAAAAGGAATTTCTTTTTTAAAAAAAGCTTAAACTTCAAGCATTGATTATAATATTATAAAATTACCCACTAACTTTATAATCAAACAATGTTTGCTTTATAATGATCAAGCTATGTGTTGAAGTTATTTAATCATAGGTGATAGTGTATCAAATCAAGATTAAAAAAGCAATGATATATATTTTTTCTCAATCAACCTTCACCGGTTCACTATTCCAAGATATTCACAACTGAATAATGTAAGCATTAAGGGTGAAATACAGAACCATGAGGAATTTTCTTGTTAAATGTTACAAGGTTTTTCAGATGTGAAAAATGTACACACAAATACCTTACTAATATCTTACTACCAGCTACTATATGTTTTGACTTTTCCCCTCTAAATGTAATAGAGTGAGCATTAGGCAGGCTCCTCTGGAAACTATTTAATGTATCCACCCAACGTCATGCTATTTGATCTCACAAAATGTTAATTTCATAACTCAATTGTCTCGCTTTTCTTTATTCAATTAGAAAAGTTTAACTTCAATAATTATTTTAACTGCATAAATTAGAAAAATAAGTGATTCTCTATATAAAACCCTCAGCTTGATTTGATAGCACTTTTGTCTCTCTCCACTGAAGTCTAAAATTATTAGCGTTTTGCCTCTGACCTGAGTTACCTAAATTAACTGGTGACTGAAGTCAATCAGAAAGATACATGTGAGGAACAAAAATGACAGTGCTTGGCAACCATAGCATAGGGACTTAAACAGTATTAACACATTGAAATCTGCATGGGTTCTGAGGGAGGAAATAAGTTAGAATGGCACAGGAATTGGGAATATTGGCAGAAGCTCATCACTTCACCCCTAGTAATGGGGATAAAACTTGCACAGAAATGGTTTGCACTGTTAACACTCTTTCATCTGGAAAATGAAGGTTGAGAATATTGAAACATTGAAGCTTTGCTAAAAGCATGGTTATTCTTCATCATGTCACTGAAGATTTATTTCTGAAATAGTGATAGTCTATAATAAACTTAGTCAAGAAATTTCTGTGCAAAAAAGGAGAAGAAACATTAGATAAGAAACTATAAGTTTTTATGTGTTTAATAATTAATCCAAGTACCACATAAAGAAAAATAATGAAATATACAGGATATGAACTTATAGAAATCATTGAAATAAATGTTGATAAGTGATATATAATGATAATGGTCCTTTTTAATATGTAATTAAAAAGGAAAATCACTGATTTCTATCATGAATGTGCATATATTTATTGGGATATGGGAACCTGAAACTCTGGTAACTTAGAAATCTGCTTGATTATGTTATTTTTAAATAATTATCTTTAAGAAAGCAATGAAATTGAAAGATCTTAAAATGTATAATAAATTTAAAAGCAGCAAATTTAGTTATAATATTCACTGACCTGAATCAATCCTTTATATTTAGCTTTCTAGACCCATAAAAGTGCACTTTAACTGTGTTCAGCAAATGTTTCATGTTCTACTTCCTGGTGTTCACTTCACCTAGGTTTACCATTATCATAAATCAGTTTTATATTTACTTAAAATTAGTTCCATAAGTTTAATGTGAAATTGAATTTCAATGTGATCTTCAACTGGATGGGAAAAATCATTCCTGGGGAAGACTAATTACATTTTTCTCCAATGAGTAAAACTTCTGTGGAACAAGACACTGTAATGATACCAAAGGCTGACATCAGACAAAGTTAATGATGCTCAAGGCCTCAGTTTGGAGTAAGTATTTGCACTTGGGCAATGCCCAGGAAACTATTTTTATTTGAAAGATTTTGCTACGAAAAAGTTCCTCACAAGAATGAATTGTAGGGCCGGTGAGATGGCTCAGCGGCTTAAGCGCCTGCCCGGCAAGCACGAGGGCCCAAGTTCGACTCCCGGAACCCACATACGAAAAAGGGGCCGGTGATATCGCTCAGCGGCACGGGTGCCTGTTGGCGTGCGAGGTCCTGAGGTCGACCCCCGGTACCCACAAAAAAAAAAAAAAAAAAAAAAAAAAAAAGAATGAATTGTAAACTAATAGTTTTTGCTGTGATGAACAATTCAAAAAAGCTGCAAAAACCTGATGAAGGCACTGAGATAGGTAGTGTTATGTATAAAAATAACAGTGAAGATGATTGGTCCAAAGCTGTTGTCCTCAAAAATGTAGGACACTGAGAGCTAAGGACAAACACCATTTCTGTAATCCAGCTGAAAGGCAATAAGGACATAAGTTAGAAAGCAGTAGGATAAAAAGTGAAAAGAATTTTCAGGAGCTATTTCACAAGAAGGAGAAATATCCTAATTTGAAGCCTCCAAAAATCCAGTTCCCTTCCTATGCAGTAGCCTCTCTTTTCATGTTGTCTTCCATAATGCTTGTATTAGTTGAGGCTCTTTAGATTGTTTTGTTCACAAATAGTAGAATTCTACATCTAACCAAACACTGAGTCACAAAATCAATGGAAGTGGTAAACCATGCTTTATGAAATTACCTTACTGCCCCTGTCTGTAACTGATCATGTATCCCCAGAACTAGATTTTTACTGTGGAAGGAAAATTAAGGATGAGCCCATGACACATGAATGAGATGTACCATAAAAACTCTTCAAAGGGTCAACAAGGAGAGCATTAGCTGGAAGAATCCTGTTACTCAAGGTAACATGTTTCAATAGACTGAAAAGTTCAAGATTGTCAAATGCACCAAAGTGATCTTACGACCTGATTTATCCACTTTGAAGAGTCATGCTTGATTTAGAATTTGGTTTGCTTTTTTCAATTTTATAACATTACTTTATCTGTTTCCTATGTTACTTATAAAAGTCCTAGGATAGTTTCCAGTAGGTGACATCCTCATTTTGTACAAGAGATAACTGACTGTGGTACCACCAGTATAAGTTTTAAAAATGTAAATGTTAAGCTACTCATTCTGAATTAATTACTTTGTCACACTACAATCCTATTATATTAGACAGCTTTTTTATTGGTGGGGCAAAATACCTGACACCCTGAAGCTTAAAGGAGAGGTTTACCTAGCTCATAGCTTGAGAGGTTTCAGCCCATGGTTGGCTGGCTCCACGGCAGGAACCTCATGGCCAAAGGTGTGGTGGAGCAAGCCTGCTCACTTCATGGGGACCAGCAGAGCACAGAGGAAGAGCACCAGGGAGAGATACGCACTCCAAATGTAACCCCATAATGACCTAGTCCTCCACCTTTCCCCAACCTCCTCACAGCACATTCAGCTATGAACATCAGTGAATGAACCCACTGAGGAGTATGGTGTCCCATGATCCAATCACCTCTCCAGGAGTCTTTTAATTTCTTTTAATACCAGCAATTTGACTACTAAAATTAACTGGCACACTCTTTCATTTAGAATCTTTAAACTTTTCTTTCTAATTGTCATAAGCATGTAGTAAGTCTTAACTGGACACTTGTACCTTCAATGCCTCTAAGGACACACTAGGTTTTGTGAGTTTTATGAAAGCTGTGATAGAAGCATCATGTTCTCTTCTAGGATTCGGCCTTTAGAGAGAGGATAGACTCCTTAGATGACAGAGTTAGCAAAAGATTTTCAAAAAATAAAATTAAAGTACAGGTGAATGGATTTTAGAGGAAAAAAGTTGAAAAGGACTAAAGAATAAGAAATATTTCTCAGTTAGTGTTTTAACAGGCTTCTGAGGATTCAGCAGTGACTGAAGGGAGGAGTGGCCTTCAGGTGAGGCGGAGCTGAGCTCTTCAGGAAGTCTTTCCAGAGGGCCCGTACTACCTGCAGAACTCTGGGTACTAAAAAAATCAAAACAAGCTCTTTATTCTCAGGGAACTTAATTCCAAAGTGATAAGGCAATGAACTTTATGCACTTTTGTCATTTTTGATCATTATTTTAGAAAAGTAATTTAATTGCTAAAGTCTCATTTTCTTCTTTTGTAGACCAGTTTTTCTCAAGTTCTACCAAACAGAGTCTCATATGACCTTACATGCTAACGATAGTGTCAGGGAAACAAGAATGCAGGGCCAAGGAAAGTAAAACAGGAGGGGAAGAAACAACATAAAAAGTAGTACGTTATTGAACTGGCCACAGGTGGGTTTTTTTTGTTTTGTTTTTGTTTTTTTAATACCATTGTATTACTTAGACATGAAGAATTTCTCTGGAACAGCATCTCATCTCTAAATTTCAGAAGAGTCTATCAATCAAGTAGAGGAAAGGAGACCATATTTGCAGTCTCTTTCTGGTTGCTTGTAACTCTGTCATGAAAGTTTGTGCCCAAGGGTATTTATGGCCCTCCTCTTTTCAGGTATTATACCCTGGTCTATCTGACTCCACCGAAGAGCCAGATACTATTGTCTATGGCAATTCTTCTGAGCCCAGCAGTGATAAAAGAAGCACAGTCAATGTGGATGCAGTTGGGTCACACTGGGGTGCTGAAGTAGTGTAACCCCCGTATCTGCAGGCACAATCCTGACCCTCCAAAGGGCACATGGCAAAGCCAGAAAGAACCGGAGGCATGAATGCTTAAATCAGTTCAGATACAGAGGAAATGACGTAGCAGGCTTTTTACCATTTTCAAGATTCTGGGACCATATGGGTCTCTTCAGATGAAATCCCAGAGTGCTCGATAATTCATCAACTGAGACTATTCAATAATTACAAAAAGGCCACTAATTTTCCATTGGCATCATTCCAGTGAATAGAAGGAGTTGATTATGCTTTTTTTTTTCTGTAGTAATTTTTGAGTTCATGAAATCAAGTAAAGAAGGGATATGTGGAGTCATGCGCTTAAAAAAAGATGTGCTACAGAGGCAGATCTGGCCTCCATCCTGAATTCCACACACAGCCCCTTTATTGCTAACAGCTGTGTGGGTCTGGGTTTACAGTGCGGCTCCACATTCTCCTGTATGGGAAGTGCTTTGAGCTGCTAATGCATAATAGAACTTTCTTGAATCTGTTATATTTTTGCATAGAAAATTGAGGGGTTGCACTCCTTCTTCAAGAAAGGAAAAATCTATGTTTAGATTAATGAGATTTTTTATAATGTCTTTAGTTTAATAATCCTGCCCTAAGCAGTCTTTATGGCTGCGTGTAAATCCTGAATTCTAAGAAAGCCTCAAAAGCCTTTCCATTTAAAGATTAAGTGGTAAAAAACAGAGAGTAAATCTATTAAGTATAGTTAATGCCCTGGTGTTCTCCGTTGTTTTCTTAACGTGCACAAATCAATTCTGTAATGGACTGTGCTTCTTCATGCAAGAGAAGGGGCAGCGTGTCTACCAAAGAATCCCACAACCACTTGCTTAATCCACAACTTCATCGATGGAACGAGGTAGAAGAAGCAGGCGGTTCTGCTGTTCATTGCATCCTTGAGTTGTGTAGTTCACAATCTGGGCAGTCTTTTGGGCAACCTTGGAAGAAACTTCACAACGCCCTATGTTCAACATTATTTCTAAAATAGCAGCTACTGATTTGTAGCTTAAGCTGTTGACATCCTGAAAAGTTGAAGGACTTGTTTAATTAAAAGGCAGAATTCATAATTAAAAGCTAAAATAGATTGAGTCTTCAGTTATTATACCTGGCATGGGTCTAAGTGTTTTTTATGTACATTATTTTACTTGGTCCCTTTGGGAAAACTGTGAGATTTAGACCATTACTCTTATTTTAAAAAGGAGAAAGAAAAAAAATAATAAATAAAGGAGAAAGAAGAGCAAAACTTTTTTTGGAGGGATTATTACAATTTGATCTGCCTTTATGAAATACCTACTACACTACATAACTCTGTGTTGACTGTTATGTAGGACAAAGATAAAATAGACAGATTCCAGTACACAAGATTTTCAGTGTAGAAGGTTAGAGAACTATGCACATAATTACAGGACTGTGGATTTAATTTATTCCCATTCTCATAATCTCTCATTATTATGGAAAATGGATGGTCCAAATATGAAAACAAAATGAACTGTAGTTAAACCCAATGATGGTTAAAGGAATAAATAAAATTAATGAATTCATCAAAAAAAAGTTTTAAAGAAAATTCCACTGGTTTTTCAATAAAAACACGCTAATAATTTCTCTTTACTCTTCATACAGAAAAGAAGAAAACAAAAAAAGGGTAAAGTTAAGATATTCCTTTCTTTTAAAGTCATCGCCCATTACATGACCCAAACAAAGTTACTAAACACAGGTCAAGCAGGCATAAAAAGGGATTACACATTACACTCAGACAAAGCAGTGTAGTCACCATGCAGCAGGATCGCATATCTTCTAGAAGGTGTGGGTTTAAGAAGCTGATGGCTGACGATAATTGCTGAGTAATCATCTTTCATCCACTTGACACTAAACTTCAACAAAGAGGCTGAGTTGGGAAATGACTCCAAGTTGAAATCTGCATTCCACTGGAAACTTTAAACAAACCACACAGCTTCTAGCTTAGTGTTGCATGTATCTGAAAGATTAATGCTGAGTTTTAAAATATCTAGGAAAATCTTGGCATCATGGGCTCAAGGCAGTAATAACACCCCAACAGTAGGATAAGAGCCTGTCCAATGTGAATCTATCAACAGCCCCAACAAACTTGTTCCATTACCTCATTTCTTTTGATATTTACAGAGGGTGAGACAACTTTACAACTTTTTAAATTGGATTATTTTAATGTAGTTTTATTATTTGGGGAAAAACCAAAGCATGTTAGCAAAAAGAAAAAAAAAACAAAAAAAAAAGAAAACAAACAAACAAACAAACAAACAAAAAACCAGAACACTGAAACAGGATTAATACTAGGGAATAGCAGGATAGCTTTCTTTTCAGGAAAGAAAATTTAGACTCAACTGCTTCAGTTACTGTATGCTATTTCAACAGCTAAACTTTATATATTTAGCATGATGATTAAAGCATATTGTTTAATTTACATATACTCATTCATAAGTGAATGGGTGAAGTTTATTGTAATTAACAAGTAACAAGAATGGCAATTACTGTTTCAGATCAATGGTTTTCATTTCTGGACCAGTGACACCAACATTATCTGAAAATTCATTAGACATTACCGTGCCCCATTCTGGACCTTCCATACCAGACATTGGAGGATGGAGTTAGAAATCTGTGTTTTAAGAAGCTCGCTGGTAGCCAGGTCTGGTAGCCAATGCCTGTTATCTCAGTATTTTGGGAGGGTAAGGTATGAAGATTGTAATATAAGCCAGCTTGGACAACTGATGTAATTGGTCCAATTAGCACAGGTTACTTAAGTTTTACAGGACAGTGGTAAATGACATTGTGTATTGCATGTCCCATCATCAAATATCTCTTATGAAACATAAACTAAAGAAAAATTCAACATGGGGAAAAGAGAGTGGGGTCTTTCTGAATATAGGAATGGATTGTGTAAAGCCAACCTCAGGTCTAATGGTCTCTTCTTTACCTTCTATGAATCTTTTTCATCTATACCACCTAGGAATTGACAGGGAAAATCTAGGGAAGGGTTAAAGGAAGAGCGACTAAGAACGGTTTTCCACTATAGGATATGTGATAGTGTTGGTTGAAACTTGAAAAAAGATTTGAAAACTATAAATGAACATAGACATGTATAATCTATCTTAACATTTCCAATGACTTTGCTCTTAGTCATATTTATATGTAAATTTCCTGTTATAGTTTAGATCAAGAAAGTCCCTGTCGTGGTTACTTTTCTCTCGTTGCTGGGACAAAATACCAGACACCCAAATTAAAGAGAGAAGGGTTTATTTAGTTCACAGTTTATGGAGGTTTCAGTTCGTAATCAGCTGGCTCCAAGGCAGGGTGGCGTGGTGAGGGGCAACACTTTAAGGTGGCAGATGACAGCAAAAGCAACAAGAGCAAAAGGGGGAAGCAAGCCTCTTTTCCTCCCTTATATTGTAAGCAGGCTACCACCCCTTAGGGCGGGTGTAGCACTCACAGGATCTTCCTGCCCTCTCCCTGCACAGGATGAGGACGTTTACAAAGTGAAGACCCTGGCTCCCTGCTGAGTTGCTTCATTAAACTTCTAAACTTCTCAAATTGACACAATGTACCAAACATTACAGACCCCAAAGGCCCAAGGCACTCATTTGCAGGGCTCTGGGAAGGTGATTGAATTATAGCAGTAATATAGCTAACTTCTTGTTAAGAAGTAGGGTCTGGTCAGATGAGGTGGGTCACTGGGAGGGTGATCTGGAAGGGCATATGTCCCTTCATGGCTCCTCACTTCCCTCTCTGCTTCCTGGCCCACATGATGCGAGCAGCTTTCCTCCACTAGACCCTTCCACCATGCCCTTCTGGAACCAGGTAACTGTGGACTAGAACTGTGAACCAAAATAAACCTCTCACCCTAGAACTATGAGAGCTGGGTACTTTGTCTCAGAGATGAGAACGTGACTAAGACACTCCCTTAGTTTGAAAATTTCCTGAGTACAATAACCTGAGGAGGGGTGCAGAGGGAAGGGGATTAAAAAAAACAATTGAAACAGGTTATGTACGTGTACCAATCCCTACAGTGAATGTAATCATTATGTATTGCAAGCATGTATTAATAAAAGTAAAAAAAACTTTAAAAAGAATGTTCCTATTTTTAAACATTTCTGCAACTGACACTAACTTATGTGGCATTATTTGGAGTCTGGCATTTGGTAAGCAAATTTTCCAAATGAATTTAAAAGTTTACAAGTTAATGCAAACTTTCTCAGCCCAAATGGATACCACAGACATCGCTGATGTAGAATAACTTTTGGGTAGAATCATGTCAAGGCATTGCCTCATATTAATCAGAATAAGTACTGTACTGCCTGTCTAATGACATTTAGGAAAACACTTTTAACAGACTCATTTAAGCTCAATGTGTGACATAGATTTGTATGTTGCCTGGAATTTAATTCATTAGAGAACCTCTAATTTAATCAAGGAATTACATTTTCAACAAACAAACTCACCAGACTTCATAATGTCTAGCAAACCTGTATTTCAGAATTGGGCAAATCACTGATTTCATAATAGTGTCTCAATGCTCTTAGAACAAAATCTAATCAAGGTATGGTAGCTTAAAGATGTGTAAATCTAAGCTCTTCCCTACCTTTCCAAATTATCCCATCATTTTAGGACTTGTGGGTCTTTCTCCAGATATACATACTGAAATAGGTTGAGACTTGTTGTCTCTGATTCTTTATTTAACTGGTTTTTGTTGAACTTTCAGTACCAAGAGAAAAAAACTTAGAGGCCTTCCCTGACATTCCTATCTTTCATGCTACCTCCATCATCTTCCTCCATGCTACAAGCACCAAATCAAATAACACTCTATCGTCGCAGTAGTTAACTCCTTCATGGCAATCATCACAATCAGTTATATTCTTTCATTTATAATTGTTTACTTATTTATCAGGAATATAAACTGCTTTGAGACAGGTACCTACTGTCTTGTATGTCCCCAGGTACTCATTGCCTACATCAGTGTCTAACCCATAGTGGACATTGAATATATTGATAAATGCTGGGTGAATGCTGAGTGAAATACTATGAAGTATATCTGAGTTAGTGAAGGAGATGAAAGGAAGTGCATCATGGTAACAAATTGTGGGATGAGAAGACTGGCACTAGGTTACTACAGAAGGGACACAGTACAAGAGGACTAAGAAGGAAGGGCCCTGTGCTATAATCCGAGAGCAGGTAGATGCTGGATTAGGAGAGAGAAAACATCCGAAAAGAACATGTGAAGAGAACGTAAATGCTTTATCTTTCTTACAATGATTTCACAGGCTTAGTAGTATTAAATTATGAAAGTACAGTAATTATAAGAAAATATTCTCAAAACATTTTCTTAGCCGGCTGTTCTGGTGCACGTGTATAATTCCAGAACTTTGGGAGGCTGAAGCAGAGTTGGAAGTCCAAGCAGGTCAGCAGCTAAGCAACTTAGCTAGACCTTGCCTCAAGATAAAAAAGTAGTGGGGATGTAGCTCAGTGTGAAGGCCCAGGTTGAATTCCAGCACTGGAAAAAATATGTTCTCATTCTGAAAATGCTGTTAATTTCCTTTGATTCTAATTTATTCATTAACTTTTTATTTACAAATAACTATATATATGGTGTATGGCATGATATTTTGAAATGTGTATATATTCTGAAATGGCCATATGAAGTCAGTTTACTAATTTAATTTATACATTACCTCAACACCTATGTTTCTTTGTGACAAGAACACTCAAAATCAACTCTCTTGCCCATTTCCAAGATTACAATACATTGTAATTAATTAACCACCACCTGGTAGAATACATATCTTAAAATTATTCCTTTTATCTAAGTGATATTTTGTCTTCCTTGGCTAATATCTACTGGCAATTTACTTTCCTAGGAATGTGTGTAAATCAGCACCCTATGTGACTACACAATTAAAAATCTAATATTGACCATGGTCAGAAAATTGACAGCAAAGTCAAGTTTTAATTGAAGCTTGCAGACATAAAAAAACGGTAGTTTGGACTTGCAGATATTTTCCAGGAGAGAATATTTTATCAGGATTTAATCTTTTCATCCACCTCCTTTACACTCAATTATGTCTTTTTTAGAAAAGCTCTTTTAGGGAGAAACTTTCCTTGTTTAGTCACAACTTGGAAGAAGCTATTTTTAGTTTTAAACTTAATCAAATAATGTGGAGCCATAAGAGTTTTTTTAAGTTAGAGGGGGAAGGGAGCAATAATTTTCCCCATTTTAAGAAACTTGAACTATATTTGCACTCAGGAAAACAAAACCTCCAATAACCTGAACATGCAAACTTCAAAACTTGGCAGGGGAAGAGTCTGATGAAGGAAAAATGTTGTCAAAGCCAAAAACTATGAAAAGAAAATGTCTCATACTTTAAAAGTCACCTAGATTTAAATAGTATGTCTTGACATGAAAGGGAACACAACATCTTCTATTTTAAAAAATATGTCTTATCTCTGATTATAATGGTTCAGGGAATGGCAATGCATCTGGAGGGCTTGTTTTAACATCGCAGAATGATGACTACACAAGTCAGGACACCAAAGCTAAGATGCTCAAAGGCACTAACACCAAGAAAGGGTCTCTAACTACTTTCTGCATCATCCATTCCCATGAGCAATAGGCAGTAATGAATACATCATACTGATTGTGGATCCTAAAGTCTGACTTCAATTAGCATTTTATAAAACCTACTCAAAATGTCCTATACTTTGTTATCACAAGATTTTGAGATTTTTGCAGAAATCCAGGATTGATGCTGTTTTTGTACTGCTCTTGAACTGCTGATTTATTAACTAAGGCTGTATGTACACTATTGAAAGTAACAAAAGACTGAAAATAAGTTCCAGTCATATATCAACAATGTTTCATCTACCATGGCTAAGAACAGAAGAGGGTACTGAAATTTGTTCAATTAAATTAATACTTGTTTTAAAATATAATCAGTATGGGTAAAATAATCTCTCCCTATTTGATTTTGGCCTTACAAGTGAATATCTATAAACTGACAACCAAATCACTATGATAATGAAATGATCAAGAACTCAGATTTCAGCACTAAATATTCTCTTTACCAGTTCCATATTAGGTACATTTGGCCAGGTTACTGTAAAGTTTCCATTTCTTAACTTGAAAATTGGAATGAAACTAGGCACAGTGGTGCATGCCTGTCGTCCCAGCTACTTAAGAGGTTGATGCAAAAGAATTACAAGTTTCAGGGCCGGTGAAATATCTCAGCAGTGTAAGCGCCTGCCTGGCAAGCACGAGGTCCTGAGTTCAACTCCTGGTACCCACATACGAAAAAAGGGCTGGTGATATTGCTCAGCGGCACGGGTGCCTGCTGGAGTGCGAGGTCCTGAGTTCAACCCCCAGTACCCACAAAAAAAAAAAAAAAAAAAAAAAAAAAAAAAGAATACAATTTTAAGGCCAGCCTGGGCAACTTAACAAAATCTTGTTTCAAGTTTTAAAAGCCAAGAAACAAGAAAGGAAACTGGCTCAGTAGCCTAGAGGTTCAATCCTCAGTACTGAAAAAAAAAAAGAAAAAAGAAAGAAAGAAAATTGGAATGATAAAAATCTTTATATCATAGGATTCTGAAAAGTAATAAATGAATCAATGTTTTGAAATGCTTCAATTAGGTTTTATCATCTACAGAACTATAGCATACTAATGAGAGTAACAGTAACAAAATGACTGATGGCAACAACAGCTAAGGAAGTAACTGAAAAAATTTTCATACCTCTAGTTATAATACATAATGTTACTGTTAAGCTAAAATGTCCACTTGAATATAGTATAAGACTCCTGGAAAGGTAATTGGATCATGGGTCATCATATTCATCATATTCATCAGTGAATTAAGCCACCTGAGTTAGCAGGTGGCACCCAGTTGACGGTAGGCAGTGGCAGTGTGCCTGCGGAAGGTGCATCTTCACTGCTGCCCTGTCCCGCGCTATGCTTCCTAACCATCACTAAGTGAACAGCTTCACTCCACCACAACATCCTACTGGGACGGTTCTGCTTTGGAGCCAGCTGATCATGACTGTATCATCTTAACTGTAAGCCAAATAAATCATTTTTTCCTTTAAGTTGTGAGTTGTGAAGTCTCATTATAGGAAAGCTGATCAATATGGAAAAATATTATTAGAGAAGTGGGATGATTGTTGTGATTCTACCTAACCATGTGCTTTGGAACATATTTTCAGGAGATGTAAGGAAAAATTTGGAGACGTGGGCTAGAGAAGCCTTACAGTGCTTTAATCCAAGCCTGATGTGTGATTCTGATCACAGTCCGGAAGACCACTGTTATGGTTTGCGTCTGGATGTCCCCCCAAAGCCTCATGCAGTCTTGGGGGGGGGCAGGCTTTTCCAGAGGCAGCTGAATCTAGAGTTTGTGACTGATTTGTAGTGCAATGCTGGGATTAATGGTGCTGGGATTAAGGGTGAATGATTGCTGGATCAGTCCACTGCTTGGATTGGCACCACCCTAATCCCAGTAGTCTGAATAAGATAAAAGAGGCAGAAAGAGGCTTGTTTCACCCCTTTTTGCTCTTGTTATTTTTGCTGTCTTCCACCACCATGAACTGTTGCTCCTCAGCCATGCCACCCTGCCTTGGAGTCAGCTGATTACAGACTGAAACCTCTACAAACTGTGAGCTAAATAATCCTTCCCTCCTTTAACCTTGGGTGTCAGGTGTTTTGTCCCAGCAACAAGAAAAAAGTAACTAAGACAACCACAGTGCTGACTGGAATGTGGACAGTAAAGACCAGTCTCAGGGGGTTTCATAAGAACCCCTATCAAGATTGGATGAAAGAATGTCCCTTTTTCTGGCAAAGATATTGTCTACATTTTGTACATGCTCCATGACTTTGTATGCCACTTTAAGAATGGCAGATTAACTGATCTGGTGAAGAAAGTTTTAACACAGTCCAAGGTTTCAGTTGTGGCATGGATTCAGATGGCTGATTTTAGCCAAACGTATAGCAAAAATGAAGAGCAAAACGCAGAGCAGAGAGATTTTTTTAAAACTTAAATTTTGGCATTAGAATAACTACATGTAAAGTTGGGGAAAGAAGAGAGGTGTTTACTGTAGACATAAACACCATAAGGAGGGGAGAAAAGGAAGGGAAGGAAAAGAGAAAAAAACAAGAAAAGAAAGATAAAATGGAAACAAACCTTTGAAAATAAGATGGGGAAGAAAGGGAGAAGGGAGAGGATGGGAATGGGGGAAAAATAAGAATCAAGATATATCATGAACAGGTACGAATTTCATATGATGAATGTGACCATTATGTATATCTAAACTTCACAAATAAAGTTAATTAATGGTAAGAAAGAGACTGCATACTTTGAAACAGGACCACAAGAACGATGCCTGGAGACATCTTAAGAGTCACCAAGACCACGTGCAGCACAGGCTCAAAGATGCAAAAATACCCACCTTGTATTGGAGAATAGAGCCCCTCATGTCCCTGCTTTTGAAAGGCTGCCTGTGGAACTTGATTCTCAGGATGCATTTGGCTGCGCTCAGCCATCTAAGCATTCAGAGGCTACTGCATCCATGGTGCAAGAGAGCCTGGCTACATCTTCCGCAGTGGCAGAACTTGGAATCCTTCACACGATCATGTTTTTTTCAGGACACAGGTTGCCAGAGTTATGGGGTCAAAGAGGCTTCCATCTAGATTTTGAAAAAAGGCCTGGGAATCTAGGCTATGTGCCCCTGAGAGAAGGATAACGAAGCTAGCGAATGAAGCCAAATGTGCATTGGAGACCCCAGAATGTAAGAGATAACAGAAACATGGAAGGTCTGTGAAGGAAAGCTGCAAGCAGCAAACAGAGCCAGCTCAAAAGAGAAGCCATGTGGGCTCAGTCGGCAAAGCCATAGGAGTGGTGCTGCCCATTCTCTTTGGAGTTCACCTCTTACCGCCATGTGCTGTGGATGCCAGACAGAGCTACAAGACTTACTTGTCTTGCTAAGTTTGAATCTTGCTCTGGTCACAATTTTGTCTGTGCCTCTATTTCTTCTTTTGGTACAGTAATATTTACCCAACAGTACTGTACCCTGTGACCATGTAGCATGCTTTCACTTTGATAGGTTTTCACAGCCGAGAGTTTGCCTTCAGTCTCATAGGAGATTTGGGAATTAGTCTTCAAAGTAACGCTGGAACTGTTGAGATTTTAGGGACAAGATTAATGTGCATTTGGTTGTACACAGGATAGGTTCATTATGTTAGATGGAATTAAGACCTTGGTATTGTCTCTATTTGGAGATTAAGTATAGTTTAAGATGTGTTTTTGTGTCAAACTGATAAGGGGTGGAAAGTGACCATTAATCTTAATTGTCCATTTGACTGGATTAGAAACTCTTGGAGAGGTGCCATGCTCATCAATGGATTAATATATTTTTGTTCATAACTGAATGTGCTGTTAGGAAGTGGATCACTAGGGGTACGCTTTGGGAGGGTACGTCTCTCCCTTGTGCACTTTCTCTGTCCTCTGTTTTCTGACAGTCTTAATGTGAGCAGCTTTTCTCTACCAAATTCTTCCATTGTAATGTTTCTGCATCAGAGCCAGCCAATCATGTACTGACTCCACGACCAAAATTAAACTTCTCCTCCTTTAAATTGTAGGTGTTGGGTATTTTGCCCCAGCAATGGAAATGGTGATCGATACATATACGATTACAAAACACTACATTTTCTTCAGAGGTGCACTATATCAAAAATATCTCATTATTACTTCAGGGATGTCACTTGATTGAAGAGCATCATTACACTTTAAAACCATTTTAAGAGTTTTACTGTCTTCTAATCTTCCGACCACATCTTATTACAGGACTTTCAATTGTTCAATTCATAATTCCATATGACACTATGTTAGCAAAACAGTTTCTGGGAAAAGAAAAAAGAGAAGACTTGAGTAAAAATAGGTCAGCTCCTGTAAGAATTATAAGTATGAATGTTACCATAGTCCTTGCTACCAAGAAACTTTAGTTCTCAGGGAAAAAAATGACAAAGAAATACAGAAACAAGGAAAAAGTGCTCACCAATCTTAAAAAATAAATAAATAAATAAATAAAATAAAATGCAGTGTAGTTTAAAGGAAGTAAATAGACTTACATGGTGGAGTTCTGAAAAAGTTCATAAGAGATTAGAATTTTGGACAACCTTTGAACACTGCATCAATAAAACAGAAATAGTGTGTTGAAAGAGAATCTTGACTGGTTTCTTACATTCTATATGTATTATACCTACCTTTGTTCTGGATGATTTTTTTAAGGATGTCCATATGCACATAGCTTTGGAAAATGTAATATCTGCTTATGAAGCAACATAAAGATGATGTTTTCCTCAAGGTCACATAGATTTGCTTACAGTCTTTTAGAGAAGATTTGGGTCCCTAAATATGGGGTTTTCCAGCCATTGTGCAAAAACTCCATATAGGCAACATCCACCTGGACCTCTTCACATGATTGCTATGGGGTTTGGGGTATGAAAGAATCCACATAAGCATAAAATTCAATATTGTACCATGAGTAATAAAGTCTTTTGTCATGCTTCTATCCACTGATGTATTTCCAGAAGCTGAACATTGCCCAGTAACAAAGTCAGTGGCTTTTGTCTTAGGGTTTTTGCTACATACTAATTCTAATATGAATATCTGTAGTAATTAGGATAAGTTAACTTATGCTGTAGTAGCAACATGCTCACAGTCTAAGTGACTCAATCCTTTCATAATTTATTCCTTATTCACACAAAGTTTACTTGGTCACAGTGACTATTCAGGTAAACTTGTCTCCATTTGATGACCTAGAAATCAAGACTGCTTTAGTGTTGTGACACCGCCACTGTAACCTGACCCTGCACCATAATTCCAAAAAGATTGAGTTTCACCTGACACAATTAAATGACTTTCCTTGGAAGTGATACACATTACCTCAGTTCCATCTGACAAAAACAGACAGAAAGTTTAATCTTCATATACACAATACATGAGAAGAGAATTTTAAATGAGTATCGATGTGTCTATCTTTCAGTCCTACCTCAAATTACAAAGTGGAAAATGCATCCTGGGCCTGAGTGGATGTAGTTGTAAAGGTGGTAATTTTGTTGTCAAATAAAATGATTCTCCTCCCACGGTTCTGATCAATAAGAGCCAGATATCGTGACTCTCCCAGTTGTCTTCTCTTTCTTTTACAACTTCTAAAAGCTAGGATTTATTCTACTTCTTTCAGTAATCCTCAATAGATTGGTAGTTGTATGCCAGCTGTTGGCTTAATGAATATTTTTTACTGGTACTTTGGCATTAAAACATGGGTACAAATTTTCTAAAAGAAAATAGCAGGAAGCTATGAACAAGAAGAAATTTGACATGATATAATTCAACCATGATTAGAGATCTTATATTTTTTAAAAATTAATCAACTGGTTTCTTCTTTTATAGCATACAAGATTATACCTCATATAAGAACAAGTGAGATTTTCTTTAATTTACCAGTAAAATTTAGTCTAAACCTCAGGTTACATTATTTTCTTTCTATATTCTTTATATCTACATATCTAAGAATTTTAAAAAGTTAATAAATTATAATTTAAAGACCTAATTTTAATACTAAATGTTATTTTAATTCTTTTTCAAAATTATGTTTGGTGATGTAACAAATCTAGAAGATAGTATTATATTTGGTATAACAAGTACTTATATATATTCAAAGAATAAAACATTGTATCTTATAATATTCAAACATGAATTTAACCTTAGTTAATATTTTAATTGTATTTTGAGCTTGAAATCAAAGTTCTCTAGAACTAACGGAAAAGGATGGCAGACATTTCAATGTTAAAAGGTTGAAATGGTGCTTTAGCAGAATGCCATTAAGGGAAATAAGGTTGTGGAAAATTAATTAGAACGAAAGAAGAGACAAACTTTGACAATCTGTCTCCAGCAGTCTACATAGTTGCCTGAGCAATAACTAGAAGAATCTGTCATCTACAGTGACATCTCTTTCTTTGCAAGAAATTAGAAAATAGTAACAAAGACATTACTGCCAGCAGCGGCCAAACTTTTCATTTCCCACAATATCTTAATCAGACTCTCCTTAATGATTGGTCACTTTGTCAGTCTCTTTCAAATGTAATTTATTTACCATGACTCTGAAAGTCTGTGCGCATGTTAGCTATGAGGAAAACTCGAGCCAAATGCAAAGATCCCTTCTACATTGCCTGGTAAACCAGTGACTGAAGAGTCATAATAAATGTAATGCCACAACCTTTCATGTATGCAATCTCAACTTCTTCAGCAAATAATATTTTCATTTTCTGTTCTTAAAAATGATTAGCATAGTGGGGCATGATGGTGCATGCCTGTGATCCCAGAACTCTGGAAGGTAGGGGGATCACATGTATGTACCTACCCTGACCAACCTAGTGACTTAGTGAGACTGTGTATCAAATGAAGGAAAAAGAAGAGAAGAGCAGAGAAGAGCAAAAAAGGGCAGAGAAGAGAACAGCAGAGAAGGGAAGGGAAAAGAAGGGAAAAGAAGAGGGTTAGGGATATAGTTCAGTGTGAAGGCCCTGGGTTCAATGCCCAGTACGAACAGCAACAACAAAAACATATCATGGTGATATTGCCTATTGCTGTTAATAAGGGTAATAATCAAGGTAAACTGTAAAGATGTCCCTGAAATTTGCTGAAACATATTAATATTAGTAATTACCTTTGGAAAAGGATGACTACAATATCAACCAATTGGATTCATTTCTAAGGCAAAATACTTCTTTATACATTAGTGGTTGAGGGAGGTCTGAAATAAATCAAGGGAAATTTGGGGTACAGATGAACTGGTTTTTTTGTTTGTTTGTTTGTTTTTGCTTTTGTTTTTTATCACCTCTATTAGAAATTGAAAATACATTTCCTATGGTGTAAATAGTATTATATCACATAATTTTATAAGTTTTAGGTTTAAATATTAATGTGTATTGGACTATTTCTGTTTTACGTATCTTGTTAGCATAAGGACAACAGGGCATGTGCCTTCCCTTGTGCTTGACTAGCTGAATCTAATGTCAGTAAAATCTTCATTCAGTTTTATATTACTTTTATCTTAAAGAAAAATAACATTTAAAGCATGCTAATCTACATATCTTCCATGATTAGAGCCAAACAAGATTTTGTTTATTGTAGATTATTTTAAAGGTCACACCTTCTAGTGAAATGTCCACACTGCCTTCTGGTCTTTGTTCAAATGTTGCTTGATGAGTGAGGCCTCGCTGACCACCCACTTAAGATCCACACCCGCTTCAGTTCCCTCCTCCTTGTTCTTGTGGTTTCACCTGTCTCTGTGACTCATACAGTTATAGGACAAGAAAGTCACAAAGTGAGCCATGGGTTTTGTTTTACTCACTGTCTTATTTCCAAATGCTAGAGCAGTGCCATGAATAGATACTCAGCTTTACTAAGTACATGAATTAGAAATTAATATATAACTTAACAGTTTAAAGAAAAAATTATAGGGCCAGTGAGATGGCTCAGCAGCATAAGCGCCTGCCTGGCAAGCGCAAGGGCCCGAGTTCGACTCCTGGAACCCACATATGAAAAAAGGGCCGGTGATATCGCTTAGCAGCACATGCGCCTGCTGGCACTATGTCCTGAGGTCGACCCCCAGTACACCCCCAAAAAAAAAGAAAAAAGAAAGAAAAAATGATAGTACAACTATGTGGGGGACTATCTACTCAGTACTCTTTTTCTGGAAATTACTTCTCTCCTACATGTTCCACACAGCTCGGTGTACCCACACAGATAGTTCATGTGAGCTTTAACATGAGTATTCCCTATCATCAGGACCACAATGGATTGTTAGTGATTATCACCTGACCCAAAGGGGAGCAGCCTACTTCACAGTTCTGTACCAGGACCCATTTAATGGGCCAACAGCATGTATCGGTCCTAAGCTAAAGTATTCAGGAACTGTACCAAATAGAGGGGGTCAGGCTCTCCTGTGCTGAAAGGTTATTAGAGCTCCAAATGCGTCGACTGCTCTGTTTTCTGAAGAAAGCCATGAGAAAATATAATGAAGCCAAAGACCTAGAAAATTCACAAAATGGTGCAATCTTGCCTAAAATCCTAGAATACTGACTTCCTGAGGAGTACCTCTAACAATAAAAATAGTTTTCCACAAATCTAGAAAATAAATACATTAGCACCTAATTCTTGAGCTGAAAACAACAAAATACTATTTCATTTCTCATAATGCTTCAAGAAGTTGTCTTTTTAAAGGTGAAAGCAATGTATCTTTTTTAACATGGGTGTGATTTTTATACAACTTTCCCATTAGTATCCTAGTTTTGGTCAAAGAATTAGGTCTATTCTCAAAGGGAATATCAAGACCATGTACTTTATTGTTATTGAGAAAAGACTTTTGAAACAGCATCTGATGTAACCAACTGAATGCCAAACATACTGAGGTAGATTTCCCTTCGTAATGATCTAGCTGTTCATGGAATTTTGTTCAATCATACCCTGACTTAATGGCTGTAAGAATTTGAATAAAATGATCAGTATCTTAATTTGGAAACTTTATTAAGTTATAGGTAATTCTATAGCCTAGTAACCACACCCTGAAGGAATGGGGCTATAAGTCATTTTTAATTAGAGAATTTATAAATCAAAATGGGTGGAGAATTGTTTTAAAAATGATCACTTCAAATCGTAACAAGGGAAGATGCCTTAATACAAAATGTTTTCTGTTTCATAGCTTCAGCAGAGCTAAGCTCTATTATGTTAAAGATACTGTTAGTCTTGTCTTCTAGCCACTTTTATCTGTTTTATTTCCCTTCAGAGGTGTTGAATCTATATGAGTTAGTTATGTCCAACCAATATGCACTTTTGCAAATCTTAGTCTCTCCCTTTCCAACTCCTCCCAACTCTATCAACTCAAAATTCATATATTGAAGTCCTAACCCTAATTGCTTTAGAATGTGACCTTATTTGGTTATAGGGTCTTTACAGAATTGTCAAGTTAAAATGAGGTCAATATAACTGACATTCTTATAAGAAAAAAAAAATGTGAACGCAGACATACACAGAGTTAAGATAGTTTGAGGACACAGGGAAAAGCCAGACTTCTGGAAGACAAAGAGAAATACATGGGGCAGATTCTTTCTCACAGGCCTCAGGAGAAACAAATCTTGATAACTTCATCTCAAACCAGTTTGTGTTACATTTCAGTATAATTCTGGTGAGCTAATACATTTGGTGAATCTTTTGCTTATCTTTCAAGTCTCAGATATCTTTCATGCTCTTCATGATCACAAAATCTACAGCTGCAAACCACTTAAGGGACCCCATTTCTCTTAGGGTACAATACACGTGCTTGTGTAGTATACAACAAGCACTCTATCCTCTGGCCACTGTCTGCCTATTCAGACTTCCCATGGACCATACTCCATTGTTTTTGACAAACATCTCTTACAAGTGTTAAGCCACTATAATTTTAATCCACAAATGTTCATTATTAATGTGCTATCAGTTTCGTATGCATGTTATTCCTTGATCATGTGGTCTAGTTAATTTTCTCCTTGCTGAGACAAAATACCAGACAACCAAAGTTAAAGGAGGAAGTTTATTTTAGCTCAGTTTCTAGAGGTTTCAGTCCATCTTCAGCTGGCTCCAAGGGAGAGTGGCATGGCACAGAGGCATGGCAGAGGAGAAACAGTCCATGGGAGAACAGGCAGGAGGCAGGAAGCAGCAAACCTGCCTTCTTTCTGTCCCTTCATGTTCTATCCAGGCTACAAACCCATCGGTTGGTGCCACCCACACACAGGGTGAGGCTTCCCTCTTCAGTAAATCCTTTTGGCCATACCCAGAACTATACTAATCCAATTATCATGCCCTTAATCAGTACCACACACCTATCATCCAGCCATCTCCCAAAAGCCACGTCTATGAGCATATGAGGTTTTGGGGGACAACTAGATGTAAACCATGACACTACAAATCACTTCTAGCCCTTTTCTCAATCATATTCCTCTTTTGTCTGAAAAATATTTAGTAATCATTTCATCTCAACTACTATGACTTTTTCTTGAGAGCTTTCTATTATGATTTATGACTGATTGCATACCAATGCTTCATATAGCACAGAAGATTTAACCTTTGAGTAGAATTATTAACCTGCCATTGTGCCTCAAAGAATGATACATCCCTTGTGGGGAAGGATGTGTTTTTCTTTGCCATTGTACCTCTATAACTTAGCACAAAGCTAGGCTAGCAGCACATAATGGATGCTCAAAACCCAAAAGTAAACATACCTTTGTGAAGCCTTAACAGACATCTCCAGGCCCTTCTAATTTGAATTTATTATACTTTAAACATTATCACATTTACAAATTGTGTTATTAGTCAAAACTTTGTACAGCTGCTCACTTTTTATGTGCCACTATTGGTCAAATATTTTATTGTGCACCTAGCTCCACTTAGCTCAACAGTTTTATGAGAAAAGTTGTAGGCTCCACTTTTTTATGTTTAGTGCAGTCTTAGTACAGTTTTGGAATATTGTAAGCATTCATAATATACATTAATGAGAAAAAATGACCCTTACGTAAAACTGTAAAATTTCATGTTGATAGCAAGGTTGAAATCTCCCTTCAGTTAAGTCTGTTCTAGACTCATTTCAACAAAACTTAAAAACACACATCCAAAGGATCAAACTGATCTACAAGTTACTCACCTGCCCACCAAAACAAACTGTAGACTATTCTTTAAAGAAAAAGAATCCCAACACTTAACAATTTAACTTCAGCCTGCCTGCTATCCAATCAAAGAATACTTAACAATTTAACTTCAGCCTGCCTACTATCCAATCAAAGAATACTAAACATTCAAGGAAAGGAAAACATTATTCTTAATTGGGAGAAAATCAGTCAATGTGAGCAAACACAAATTCATGTAATACCCACTTGTATTTGATACTATGAATTATTGGGGCCTAACTCTAAAGGTTTTGCCTTCCAGGATTAGCCAATTTCTAGAGATGATGAAGAACTTGCCTTCCATCAGGCCTTTCATATGCAATTTACCAAGCAGAGCCAACACTTCTTTTATCCTCACCTTTCACTGAGGACCACATTTCCTCTGTCTTAATTGTCTCAAGACCAGGTTAGGGACTCTGCCAAGTTATCTGACTTTGAATACAATTCTTTCTACTTTCTTTTTGGTCAAGTCCCCCACCATTATTGAGAAATAAAAATTGTATGCAGTACATTTATTATGTACAATGTGAAGTTATCACAATCAAACTAATAAACAGCCATCATTTCACATAGTTTTTTGATGACTACATTAAATATACACTGTCAGCAAATTTCAAGTATAATATACAGTACGATTAACAGTTACTTACCAGTAAGTACATTAGTTTTCCAGAATTTATTCATCCTGACTAATTAAAATTACCCTGAATTAACAGCCTCCCTTAATCTCCAGCCCATGACAAGGGCTATTCTATTTTTTGCTCCTATGAGTTCAGTATTTTCAGGTTCCACATGTAAGTGAGATCATGATCTATTTCCCTCTCTAATGTCTGGCTTGTTTCACTTTGCATAGTGTCCTTCAGGTTCATCATGTCATAGACGACAGAATTTCCCTCTTGTTTTAAGGCTGAATAATATTCTCTGGCAGGTAGATAGATGAATAGGAGAGAGAGCCAGAGAGAGGGAGAGAGAGAAAGAGATTTTCTACCCATTCATTCATCAGCAGAATTAGAGTCCACAGACAGCCTGGTTATTATGAATAATGATGAAATAAATGTGGAAATGCAGGCATCTCTTCACAATATTGACTTTATTTCCTTTAGAAACGTAAACCCAGAGTCAACACTGCTGGACGACACAGGAGTTCTGTTTTTCATTTTTTGAGGAACTGCCATACTGTTTAGCATAATGGCTACTAATTTAAATTCCCACCAAGACTGTACCACAGTTCCCTTTCCTGCACATCACAGCCAAGACTTGCTGCTTCTTTTCTTTTTGATAACAGTTTTTCTAACAGGTGTGAGGTGCTATCTCATTGAGATTTTAATTTGGAACATTTTTAATAAATCCACTGGCAACTTTTATGTATTATAAATGTTTACTCAAGATTTCTGTGCATTTTTAAATCATATTACTTGTTTTATGGCTACTGAAGTTTTGAATTATTTATTTATTATGGATATTAATGTCACATCAGATGTGTGGTTTTGCAAATATTTTCTCTCATTCCAAAGGTTGTCCCTTCTCGCTGTTGTTTTTGCTATAAGGAAAGTTTTTAGTTTGAGGAAATCCCATTTGTTTATTTTTGCTTTCATTGTCAGTGCTTTAGTATCATAACCAAAAATCATTACTTATATCCACGTTTCAAATATTTTTTTCTTGCTTTTTCTAGTAATCTTACAGTTTCTGGTCTGACTTTGAAGTCCCTGGCCCATTTTGAGTCAATTTTTGGGTGATATGAGACAGAGGTCCAATTTCACTCTTCCCCATGTAAAAATTCAATTTTTCCAATAACATTGAAGAGACTGGCTATTCCCCACTGTGTATTCTTTATGCATTTTTAAAATATTGTAAATGTATGGGTTTACTTCAGGTTCTCTACTCTGTTCCATGGGACTACCTTGTGTTCTTGTGCTAGTACTATCCTGTTTTGATAGTATAGTAGCTTTGTGCTATATAGTAAACGTCAAATAGTATGAAGTCTTCAGACTTGTTTTTGCTAAAGATTGTTTTAGCTATTTAGGGTCTTTTGTGGTACCATATTAATTTTTGAATTTATTTTCTATTTCTGTGGAAACTGACTTTAAAATTTTGATAGGGCTTTCCCTGAGTTCTTAGATTTCTTTGGGAAGTATAAATATTTTAACAATAATCATTTTCCCAACTGCTATAGCTTGGATAACCAACACTTAAAGGCCCATTGATTCAACATTTTTAAGGGATGGGAAATAATGGGAGGTCTTAGGTCATTGGGTTTGCCCTGGAAAATAATTTGGGTTTTTTTTGTTTTTTTTTTTTTTTGTGGGTACCGGGGGGTCGACCTCAGGACCTCGCACGCCAACAGGCGCCCGTGCCGCTGAGCGATATCACCGGCCCCTTTTTCGTATGTGGGATCCGGGAGTCAAACTCGGGCCCTCGCGCTTGCAAGGCAGGCGCTTATGTCGCTGAGCCATCTCACCGGCCCAATAATTTGGGGTTTTAAGATCTCCCTTGTTCCCAACTACAAAGTGAACAGGATTCCTCCACGATGTATTCCCACGAGGATGTACTATGCTGCTCGATGCCAGAAGCAAGGAAGCCAACTTTTCATAGACTGAAATCTTGAAAACAACGAGCCAAAATAAATCTTTTCTAGTAGGACTTTGATTATCTCAGATGCTTGTTATAGCAACAGAAACCTGACTAACACACCAATCTATGGACACAAGGTATCTTTCCACTGATTTCTTCATTCTTTAATTTCGGTCATCAGTGTTTCATAGTTTTCAGTATACAGATTTTCGCCTTGGAATAATTATTTGTTTTATTCTTCTTGGTAGTATTATAAAATTTATTGCTCTCTTGAAAATCTTTTCAGATGTTCATTGTAGTGGAATACTCCTAATTTTTATGTTGTGCATACCCTATAATTTCATTGAATTCATACATTCAGGTTTATTTAAATCTTATAATGTGCAAAGAAAGATAATTTTACTGATTCTTATCCAACTTGGAGGCTTTTTATTTCTTTTTCTTGCCTAATTGCTCTGACTAGGCCTTCCAGTACTTTATTGAATGGAATGGGCACCCTATCTTGTTCCTTACCTTCAAGGCAAAAGTTTCAGCTTTCACCATTGACTGTGATATTAGCTGTGTTCTTATCAAATGTGGCCTTATCATTTTAAAGTAAATGTCTTCTCTGCCTAATTTGCTGTCTTTTTTCATGAAAAAAATATTGTGTATTGTCAAATGTTTTTCCTATATCTATTGAGATTGCATGATTTTAATCTTTATTTTTGTGTGATATGATATATTGATTGATATGCATGTGCTAAGCCATCCTTATATCCCAGGATAAACGTGACTTGATCATGGCATATGATCCTTTTAATATTCTGTTAAATTCTGTTTGACAATATGTTGTTGAGAATTTTTGCAACTATACTCATCAGGAATATTTGCCTCTAAATTTTTTTTTCTTTCAGAGATTTTGGTCTTGGTTTTGTATCAGAGTAATGCTGAGTTTATAGCATGGATTTAGAAGTTGTCTCTCCTCTGTGATTTTTGGAAGAGTATGAGAAAGACTGTCTTTAATTCTTATTTAAATACTTGGTAGAAATCACCAGTGAAATAACCAAGTTTAGGCTTTTCTTTTTTGGAAGGTATTTTGATTTCCAATCCAGTCTCCTGACATGTCTTAGGTCTGCTTGGGCTTTCTATGTTTTTTTGTTTTGTTTTGTTTTGTTTTGTTTTTTTGGGTTTTTTTTGGTGGGTACCGGGGGTCGACCTCAGGACCTCGCGTGCCAGCAGGCACCCGTGCCGCTGAGAGATATCACTGGCCCTTTTCTCGTATGTGGGTTCCAGGAGTCAAACTCGGGCCCTCGCGCTTACCAGGCAGGCGCTTATGCCACTGAGCCATCTCACTGGCCCTGGTTTTTTTTTTTTTTTTTTTTTTAATGATTTAGTCTTGGTAAGTTGTATTTTCTAGGAATTGATGCATTTTTTCTAAATGATGCATTTTTAAGTGTGCAAGTATTCACAGTAGTCTGATTTTTTGTATTATTTGTTTTAATTCTCCTTTTTCATTTGTACTTTTGAGTCTCCATTCTCTTTTCTTTGCATAGCTAAATGTTGATTAATTTTGTTTCTTAAAAATAAAATTAATTTTATTTCTAAAACGTTTCTGTCATTTATTTTTCTAGTCTCTATTGCTTTTCTAGTCGTTATTTCACTTATTTGATCTGAGCTGTGTTGCTTGCTTCTGTCTATTAACATTGGGCTTAGTTTTTTCTTCTCTTTTCAGTTACCTAACATGTTAAGTGTTTGAGATTTTTATTTTTTTCTCAACACAAATGTTATGAAAGCTCACCTCTTAGAACTGTTTTTTGTTGCATCCCATATATTTTGGTACATTGTTTTCCCATTTTTGTTTCACTCAGGATTTTACTCATTTGATTGTTTCTTTGACCCATTTGTTCAGAAATGTGTTAATTATATTCCACATATTTGGGAATTTTTAACGTTTTATTTCTTATAGTGGTTTTTAGATTCATACCACTCTGGTCAAAAAATATAATTGATAAAATTTCAGTCATCTAAAATTTGTTTAGATTTGGTCTGTTACCTAAATTTGATCTATCCCAGAGGAAATTCCACATGTACTTGAAAAGAATATACATTCTGTTACTATGGGATGGAATGTTCTGTATATATCTATGACGGCTGTTTGGTCTGAAAATTGTTCTAGTTCACTGTTTCCTGATTGTGTGTGTGTGTATGTGTGTGTGTGTGTGTGTGTGTGTGTGTGTGTGTGTCTGTTTGTGTATATATGTTTTGTCTAGATGATCTACCCACTGTTGAATGTGGGGAATTTAAATCCTCTGCTATTATTGCACTGCTATTTCTCCCTTCAGCTCTGCTAATATTTGCTTTGCATAGTTTAATGTCCTGGTGTTGAATGTACGTATATTTAGGTCAGGCCTGCAGTGGGCATAGCGTTTGAGACCTTAGAGTCTGTCACGGTGCTGAGGAAAGCCTGAAACCTGTGACTGGCCACACTGTGGTAAACATGGTGCTGAGGTCTTCAGCAAAGTGAGGTACTCATTGGACTCCTTCCACATAGAGGTTATCTCTCTCTATGCTGTGCTGCTGGGCTTGATGAAGAGTAATGTAGATAATATGAAAAATTCTTATCCTCTTCAATGACTTTTTTATATTGCTGTACTCTATATATGTGCTGGCATCTCTCATCTAGATTCCGTATTTCCCATGAAGGCATTTCCATATGTAAATAGCTGTTCAAATTGATGTTTCTACAAAAGGGTGAGCAATAGCCCTACTATGTCATCTTGTTGATGTCATTCCTGTAAAGATCTCTCAGTCCTTTAATGAACTGTTTTCTCAGATTCATCATCTATCCAACGAAGTCCTCACAGCCTTCTAGCCAGTGAGTCTATGAAGTCAGCCATCGAAATGACTAGATGCCCATAATGGAATCCTCTAGTGCACCTGGTGCTCTCTGACTTATCCTTGGTGCCCCATGCAGCCAGAGGTGTAGGCACAGTAGACAATTCCTGGCCTGAGGAACGAGGAAGTCAGTAACTTCTTCAGCATGGAATGAGAGCAGCAAATGTTTAAATGCAGGAGTGAATAAAAAGGAAAAAGCAAATTTTGCATAGAGGAAGATGCTAAGTAAAAAAAAAAAAAAATTAAGAGACAAGAGGAATTTGTACGGATCTCCAAAGTATGTCAGAAAAGGAAATAACATAACAATTCAGCAGAATCATTGAATAAGGGGTATTTGGCCAAGATTGCAGAAGGTGAGACATAAAATACTTTTGAGGCTGGATTTTCTTTCCTAATTGGATTTTCTCTCATGAGAGGGCAATTCGTGATGTAATCTAAGCTGACATTGCTGTAGAATACCCACTATATACAGCAAAAGACTAAGTTGCCTTGCATTTTCTTTTTGTGTGTGTGTGTGTGGGTACTGGGAGTCGAACTCAGGACCTCGTGCTTGCTAGGCAGGCACTTATGCCACTGAGCCATCTCACCGGTCCTGCCTTGCATTTTCTATAAAAACATTATATATTTTTTTAATGTGGATTTCATATTTTCATTTATTAACAGGTCTATTATCAGCAGAACAAACTATCTGGAAAAAATCAGGACAAAGAATTAAAATAAGAAATATGCTTCTGAAAATTACATTTATCCAAAAGTCACCAACGTGTTTAAATCAACTTTTACATTTATCCAAAAGTCACCAACGTGTTTAAATCAACTTATTGTAATGCTCTCCAGACAAAGAAGGGCTCCGCCAAATTTCTGTCTACAACAATTCCAGATTGTAAAAAGGAAAAATAACAAAATTAGCAAGACAAAGACTCCCTGTTTCCCTGCAGGTAACAATTAAAGAATGCCTGAAACCTGTTGTGATTATTGAAAATAATAAATACATAATTTGCATGCAATGTTTTCTTACTGTCCTTTCTTATCATCGGTATAAGTGTGTTTGTGTGTGTGTCAGTGTGTGTGTGCTTGTGCTATTGAAAGGCATCTAAATCCTCTAGAAAGAAATTCCAGGAAGTCCTCATCCTTTTTTCATGATTTTACTTGTAAGTGGAATGCTGAAACAAAATAAAGGATATAAGAAGATGATTGGCCCTGTAAAGCAGAAACCTCTTCTAAAGAAAATCTAGTAGTCTTCTGCTCAACTCTGAGTACTACTTGAAGTAAGCAGGAAAAAAATTAAACTTTTGAAGAATGAACTCTGAACTTCAAAGGAGCAGATTTAAAAGCCTAACTTGTTCAAGACAGTGATTACAAGGAAAAAGAACAGCGGAACACTTATTTTCACTCTTTGAATTTCCATGAAATACATATTAATTTGCTCATAAAATACCCCAAGTCTTACTCTAAATATGTAATTTTCAAAATAACTTTGAAAATAATTGAGTCTGAATCCTCCTAAAAGCCATATGATGTTTGTAACCAAAAAATAAGAATTATGGCTGTTTCCTAAGAATAATTATGGAATTGCACAATCTAATGTTATGTAATTTTCCATCATCTGTTCTATCATTTCCCAAAATTCCACAGGTATTGCAAGGCACATTTTTTTTTCTTTCTGTAATTCTGGTTTGAAATCACAGTAGTTCTTCCCAGTTAGGCTAGCAAGGCATTCGTCCTCTAATATCTAACTTGGAGCATGTTATAACATAAACTAAAATTGTTGCAGATAACATCACTTATTAGACAGAGTCCTAGTAAACAAAAGTGTGGGAAAATGTCCATTTATTTCTTTCATAAATTATTCTCAATGCTATCATCACCATTACAATCATTCTGAGAAAGAAATTTAGAAAACAGACTTTTTCACTTTTCTTTACCCATGAAAGATAGAAGAGGAAAGATAGAAATTTCAAGTCTTTTGCAGCCATAAATGATTTCTCAATGATTGAAACTCCTTGAATTTGTAAAATCCATTTCTAATGATTTATTACGTACTTTCAAAAATAAGTTACAAGTAGTATTTGAAAAATAGATTTATTTTACAAAAGTACTGAGAAAAGCTGCATATATTCTAGCCACTTATTTCAAAGCCATTGAATACTGAAACATCATAGAGGGGAGTTTTTAATATGCCTAGAATTCTAGCCTAGAGATTCTGTTTAAGTAGGTTTGGGTAAAGGTTTCTCCAGGTAATTCTACTGAGACAGTAGCACAGGAAAACTTGGAAATGCAAATTCTCAGTCACCTTGCCAGACAGACTGAATAAGTACCAGAAAACAAAACAAAGACACAACAAAATCTCCTCTAGTGAGGTCCAGCAAGCAAATTGTAGTTATGCAAGACCTCCAGGTGATTCTTTCACATGCTAATGTTGAGGACCCCTCCCTTAGTCTATCCCATGGAGCTGCTTAAATTTCAAAAGATAAAATAAATGCGAAAAAAGAAAACATCAAAATAAACCATTTCTCTCACTTTGACTTTAGCTAACCCTGTCCTTAAACCCATTTATTTTATATGGTTTATGAAAATGCTGGTATTTTTAGCAGCCTTGGAGGAATTTGGGGTGAAAAGAAAAAAATTTAGGAACTGACGTTTGTTGAATAGATTACAATGATGACTGAGTTAATAACAATTTGTTTTCTTTCTTTCTTATATGAGCTGCTTAAAGTCCTCACTTTAAAATATGTGCATGGTCCAGTTATTACCCTACAGAAATGCCTACATGTGCACCTATTGTCTATGGTTTTTCTTGAGTGAAGACAAAACGAGCAGTTGTGACAAAGACCATATGGTCCAAGAGACAAATATGTCTATTTTGCCTTTCAGAGAAAATCTTTGCTGATCATACCAAATCCAACACACTTGAGAAAAAACTTTCTAATTACATTTTCTTATTTTTCCCCCTTAGGAGAAAAACAAAAATACATTGCTAACCTAGAGTAAATTGGTACAAGATTTGGATTCCAGGAGAATGAGATTAAATTCCCAGTGTAAGATTCTTGCTATTTATAACAAACCTGGGTGGACTCCATTGACTTCTTTCTGCTATTTTAAGGACTTGACTAATTTAAGCACTGTGCTTGGCGATTGGAGCCTGTTTGTTCCTAAAAGAACCGTTGTTTTAGTGAAAGATTGACAGACACTGCCTCTGAGCCACCTATACAACATATGCAAAACTAGGTTTCCAGAATCATCAAATTGTGTTTATCCAAATATTAAAGTATACGCTGAATTTACAGAGAACCATAATAGATTTGAGAGATATCAGGTTTCACATTCTATAATGACCCGAGAAACACATCAGCTATCTTTTTCCAAAAAAAAAAGTCACACACACACATAAAAAGAATAAGGGAAGATAAACAAAAACTACACTTCAGAAGCTAGAAAGCTCGTGAACAAACAATATCTGAACTAGCACACAGTAGAAAGTAGACACCTAAGCCTGCGATGCCCTTGTGCAAATCAAACTCCAAAAGGCCTTAGAAATTGAGGAACCGTGCAGGTGGAGTTGCTGCTGATGCAGTAACCAGCTACAAATTGTTTGACTTTTCCTGTCAATTTAGGAACATGTTGCTTATTATTCATTTGACATATATGATTTATAAAAATCTGCTTTTACTGGATTAACAATTATTTGTAAAATTATAGAAAATCTACTTAACTGTATTTATAACACTCATTTCTAGATCCACCCCTTTATAAACTTTTACTGATCATGAAACAAACATTTCTAACACCAAACAAGAAAAATCATATTCACTTAAACTTTGGCATCTGTTCTATACAGTGTGGTCATTCGAATCCAGTATACCTCTTTTAAAGCCCACAATTCTAAATTGCACTTCAAAATGTCGCCTGTAACAAATTGTCTAACTTTACAAAGGGAGATTGATTCACCTGGAAGAGGATGCCAAAAAGTAATTCTAGCTGACAGAAGATGTTGAAAGAAATGTACTTTTTTATTGTGGACTTTTATCTGTCCATACCTTCTAAACTTGTCTCTTTGTTCTGTGCTGTTTGGTGACACACAAAAAATGATCAGTTAATTTTAGAAATCTCTCAATTTACTTCATCATTCTATTTTCTTTTGTATCTGGTCTGCTACATTTCAAAGATTCAATGAATTCTAATCATTTTATGCAATATTTAATTGTTTAAATGATAAAGAAAAGATATCTGGTTTATTTCTCATTGCTAGAAAAAGGTTGGAAATAATACATGCTTCAGAGTCTCCACTATTCCCCAAATTAATGACCATACAAGCCTATGAATTATACAATCCAGGGAAAATAACCTTGCTGTTCATGTAACTTTATATTTCCTACTGAGATCATAGGGCAATACTATAAATTTCTCACTGATTTCATGAAAAGAGGAATATATGTAAAATAAGTAACCGGAAAAATTTCAAAAGTGGAGTTCATAAACTCCTCTTAGAATTGTAGCCAAGGTTTTGTGTGTCATTGAAAAGAACTTTAAAGATAAAATTTCATAATTTGTGGGTAAATTTGAAAAAAACCATCATTAAATGAGTAAAAAGTCAGTCAAAATGTAGAATGAATGCATTGAACTGAGAATGGACCGCCTAGGTATATTAGTGACAAAAAGAATATACATTGGATATGTTAGAATTAAAACAGGAAAGAAGATTGTTTGATAGGCAAGAATTCTAGGTTTCTGGAGGAATAACTCATTGAAATAGACACTCACAATCTTGAAACATTTCTATGAAATGAGCAGTATTTTAATTGGAATAATACCATATGCAGTGATGAATAAAACACAAGATTCCAATGGCTTACTGGAATAGAAAATTATTACTTTTTCACGCAATGTAACAATACACGTTCCTGGGGTTGCAGATTTCGCTTCATCCTCTTATTAGGGAGCCAGTTCATTTCTGTCCTGTGTTTTTAATTGTTGGCTTTCTTGTTTGTCTTAAGCATTTAAATCAGGTAACTGTACAGGCAAGAAAATGTGGAGACAGCACACTTTCATGGAAGTGACCCATTGCTTACACAGCTTACGTTCAATTGGTTAAAAACTAGTCACATGACCCCATCAAAATGCCAAGGAGCCTGGGAAGTAAAAATCCCTAGATAAGAAGCTGCTTTCATCTATGAATCACAAACTATAGTACTGGGTAAAATGTGGCCTCCTACCTGCAAGCTAAACATGGGTAATAGTTAATGGTTGCTATTAAAGTCTATACATAATGTCCACTATTTGCCTTTCGGCTTGCAACATGTTAAATATTTACTCTTCAGAAAATGACAAAAAAATTTGAGGACTCTTGCCTAGACTATGGGAAAAAATTATTTGAAAGACAGATTATTACACCATTCAGCCTTCCAGCCTCTAGATGTCCACATGTAGACTCCTTCACACAGAGGGAAACCGTACACTTCTTCTTGAGGAAAGTGCTCTACCTGTCATCTCGTTATGGTATCTAACTCAAAGTCTAGATCTCTATCTTTTAATAGAGATACTCACCCTATTTACACTCATGTTCATACACTCAACACAAAATGATGGATCAGAAATAACTGATCAGTATCAATGACATGAAAAATAGGAGACTCCAGAACAATATACACAGAAATGATGGAGAAGCACCAGGAGGTACAAACCTCGAGTAGGCCTATGAGTATTTAACTGAACCTTTACTCTGCTTCTAGGAGAAATACCCTGATTCATCATTCTTGGTAGCTCCTAGTTGTGCCCTCTGGAAGGTTTTTCCCTAAATACTCTCGATAGCCACACGTGAAGTCAGCATTAAGAAGTAATGCCCACCTCTTGGACTTATCAGATTTCCAAGCTCACTTCCTTCTCTTGCTATTTTAGGGGGCCAATAATATTTAAAAACCCTAACACAAAAGATATCTTTGTTTGGGCTCATGGATTCTTCATCAGATAGTTCCACTGAAAAGATTGAAGTCTTCTGACTTGGAAATGCCAGGTAAAACACAGGAAACCTAGTTAAATTGAATTTCAGATAAGGAAAAAATGTTTGAGTATAAGAAAGTCCCAAAGGCATGTTATCATTTTGTAATGATTATAGAGAAATAAGTGTAAGCAAGGTAATAACTTGTATTTTATTATGGTTAAATCATTTATTTATAGTCAAATATTGTTTTCGTGTATGTATGCCCCTTGGGACATGCTTACATTGCAACATTATTTTTTGTCTGAAATTCAAATTTAAGTGAGTGTCCTGTAGTTTTAGTTTCCAAATCTGGCAGACCTAACCTGAACTATTTGCATCCATGTATCAATAATCACACTCAAAATTCTTTCTAGGTATTATTCCCAAACCTGATTTTTTTCCTCTTGGTTTTTAGTAAGTTCTCCCTTGCAAGTCTGTGTGACTACATTGCTGCCGTAACTGTGAAACGGATGAGAAGATCCACAGTTAGTATGCTCTCTGGCACAGTGACGACTCTTAATAGGTCTTCAAGAACAAATGTTTTTAGGCCTTATCTCCCCCCATTTTGGCAATGGAAGTTTGTCTTACCCCAGGAGGCCCCAAATTCCTACACAGTTTAATCCTCATCTGTGTTTGCTCTCAATCACACCAATTATTGCCTGAGGTCATCTCTTTCCTTGTAATAACTTGCTAAACTCAGCACATGACAACCAAAATAAGCTATTAATATCTGACTTTTTCCCAACCTCTTCCCCTTACAGGAGTAGTAAACAAGTATTCCAACATGTTCCAGGCAATTTTACCAAATGTTTTGCCACTTAAATCATGGTTCTTTCTGCGGCATTAGTTTCCTCTCTGACTGTTACCTGACAGTTAAACCAGCACCATATATTTTAGGCTTTCATTTTAGGAGCACTCAGTGCATGTAACAATTTCTGTACAAGGTAAGGTAATGCCAGATGACTTATAAATGAACTGCACGAGGTCAGTGGTTTAACACTGAAGAGGTTTTCCATTAAGTTCCAGTCCCATGAAGATCCCTCGTCAAGAAGTTTGCCTCTTCGCTATTCTCTCACTCAAAGGTTTGGGCTGATAGAGACTCCATGTTCTTCAGAACAGAGCTCCCTTGGGCATTGACATCCAGGGAAAGAAAGGAAAAGACAAAGAGAAGACACGTGTGATTCTTCCATCTTTGGCCAAGAGGAGATGGCCATTGATCCTTTCCTGTTGTAATCAGCTCTGGTTTGAAGATGTCCCCCAAAATATCATGCCTTGAGAATTTAACTCACAAACTCATATGATGAAGATATTTGGAGGTGGAGCTCGTAGAGGTGTTTAGGATTAGATGAGGTCATGGAACTGAGGTGCCCATGGTGTCAATAGTGGCTTCGGAAGAAGAGGAAGAGACTTAAGGTAACACACTTCCTCTGTCTCATGGTGTGACTCTCCCTGCTACGTCACGATGCAGTAAGAAGGCCTCTCCAGATGCCAGCAGCACGCATGTGGACCTGCCAGCTTCCAGAACCATGAGTCAAATCAATTTCTCTCTTTTTATCTACCCATTTTCAGATATTGTATTATAGTAACAGAAAAACAAACTACAGTAATGCATACCCTAATAAGAAGCATCAAAAGGTCCATCTAGATACGAGAGGAATGGATGGAACTGATGGACCCTGAGTAGGAAGGTATGGGGGGAACTTTTAATGGGTAGCTTCTGGTCTATGCTAAAAGAGGGTGTATGTCCTTAACTTAGTATAGTTCTCTTATATGTTTTATATGTTCTTTGGCCTACTAGTTGGTTTTTAATCTGTATATATGATAATTAACTTTATAAGGTCTTAGAAGATAAATAAATTAATCTGATGCTGGAAAAATAAAAGAGCACGGAGGGAATGGGAAAAAGGAATTGAAATGTGTTATGGACATGTACCAGTTCCCAATGGTGAATGTAATCATTGTGTACTGCAAACATGTACAAATAAAAGTCAAATGTCTTCCTTAAAAAAGACTAAATACATCCTGTTCTCTCTCTCCAAATTGTTATATGCAATAACAAAAACATTAATTGAATATCTGATGCTTAAAATTATTACTAAGGACACTAAATATATAAAGAAAATGTGGTATTTATACACAATGGAGTACTATTCTGCCATAAAGAAGGATATAGTTGAATCATTTGTGTATATATTTGAATCATTTGTAGAAAAGTGGATGTACCTTGAAACAATAATATTAAATGAAACAAATCAGATACTTAAGCTTAAATATCATATTATTTCTCTTTTATGAGAATCCAAAGGTATAGATAATTTAAAGAGCACAATAAAAGACAGAATAGGAAATAGGGAGGTAGATCTTTTGTAAAAGGGAAGAGGACCAAGAGATGGAGGAGTTTGGAGGAAAGGGAGGGGAAGGGGAAGTAAAGCAAATTAAGATGTGTTATGTACACACACTAACTCCCCAAAATGAATGTAATCATGATGTAGTGAAAACATGTATTAATAAAAATAAAAATAAATAAAATAAATCAAAGATAGAGAAGGCCATGGTTTGTTCTGTTATGATTTAGATCTAAAACATCCCCACATGTGTTCCAAGAGGTGGGGCTTTTGGAAGGCGATTGCGTCATAGGGTCATTAAGTTCATCAGTGGGTTAATCCACTCATGAGTTCCTTTTCGAAGGAGCTGTGAGGAGGTTTGGCTTGCACTGGGGACATGATCTGGAAGGGTGTGTTCTTGTTCCCACCCTTTTCCTATCTCTCTGCTTCCTGGCTGCTACGGATTGAGCTGTTTCTCTCCACCATGCCCTTCTGCTATCCCTTTTCTTCCTTGAAGCCACCTGATTATGAACTGAAACCTATGAAACTGTGAGCCAAAATAAACCCTCTTCCTTTAACTTGTGGTTGTCAGATATTTCACCCCAGTGACAGAAAGGTGAGTGACACAGTGCTGACATCAGTCGTATGCTATATCAGTTTACTGAGGCTGCCATAAAAAATACCACAGACCTGGTGAACTAAACAACAGAAATGTATTTTCTCACAGTTTTGGAGACTAGAATCCCAAACAAGTTGTTGGCAGGGTTGATTTCTTCTGAGTTCAGGAGAGAAGGCTTTTTTGCAGGTGACTTGGCTGGTCACCCTTTGCCTGCATCTCTTCACATGATCTCCCCTCCCCTCCGTATGTGTCTGTGTTCTAAATTCCTCCTCCCATAAGTGCATCAGCCCTGTTGGATTAGGGCCACCCCAAGCCATCATTTTACCTCAGTCTTCTCTTAAAAGCCCTATCTCCAAATACAGCCGGTCAGGATTTCAATATGTAAACTTCAAGGAGTAGAGCATGGTAATTTAATCCCTAACACGTGTTATAGAAAATATACTTGCTCTTTTTAAATTTCTTTTCCTCCAAGAAATGATTTACATGAATTATTTCTCTTGTTTGACATCTGAAATATTATTTTATTGATAAAAAATGTATTATTATCATTATTGTTGATAAAAAATTTCTTAGAAAAGGAATAACCCTCTTAGACCAGAAGGATTATGGTATAATCAACTCAGAAAAACAGAATTGAACATAATTATTTATATACCCTTAGAAAAAATATTATTATCTATATAACTTTAGCATAAAAAATACCACTAAAATAGTATAAATATGTAAAACATTCTGGAAGGAAACTAACTCCAACTTGTCCACATGGAAAAAAAGACAATTAAGTAATACACTAAAATCACTTTGTTTAACAAGATCGATTCTCTTTTAGTTTGTATTACATGTAAAAAGCAAACCTTCTAAAAGTTTTTAATAGGTATAACAAGAGCTTCTGCCAGGGAGAATCACTCTCATGTTAAACAACTCAGATGTTGAAAAGCCTGAGTCTCCAGATTTTGTAAATCTGAGGTCTTGGGTTACAGGATGTGTACAAAACATAGTCATTACGGTAACATCATGAGATAACTTTTTAACATTCAAATGGGATTATAAAGTCTATATAACCTATATGTAAATAATTTGAAATCAGAGAAATGAGAATTCTTTCAAAAACAATGTAACTTAATTGCAGTTAATCCTTAAATCTTTCAGGAGAATGATAAAAAGTCTGCACGCCAAGTGGGAAGAAGCATCTAGGGGAAATTCCACAGTATAAAATCAAACTTTGAAGCAACCTATTTTTTCTCTCTCTCTCTCTCTTTCTCTCTCTCTCGCTGTCTTGCATAAATGGACTGATTGTCCCACATGGTAGTTAGGACCTGCATTTTATATTATTTTACCAGTTACGTAAATAAGCCTATCCACTTCCCATCATCTGTTTTCCTTTTGCGTCCCTGATCATACTTGTCTACATTTCTGACGTGACCCTTCGATAAAGGTGATAGATCTACAGCCATAAAATAGTTTCCCTGTGGCTGAAGTAATCCTGCCTACGTAGGAACAAAACCTACAATTTTGGTCCATGTAAAACAATCTCCAGAAAGCAAGGCTGTATAACTCAGTCTCTATAATCCACAAAAAAAATGAACAAAACTACAGGGCTAAGAGTTGAAAAGGCCTGTTTACGTAGTACAGCAATGATTCCAAAGATTTTTAAGAAAACTCTACATCAAACAGGGCATTATTTTAACCAATGAATACATGAGAATAAGATGTTTTCTCTGAGCTAATAGGAAACTGACCCAGAAGTGAACTACAGCAAGAAGCATGATTTGGCACTTTGAAAAGAAGCTTTTCTGAGTACTCAGCCAGAATTCAACTTTTCATTGCCGGGTTTTAAAAATAAGGATCATGAGAGTTACACAGGTGCTGCTGTGGGGCTAATTATAGCTGCCAAGTCCAATGAGTCTCCCCAGGTATCGAGCTGGTTCAGCTTTATGACACCTTGAATCAGTTATAGAAATGCACCCTTCCATCAGCAGGAAGGTTATGGACACAGGGTGCAACACAATACTGTATGAAGTTTCATTCCTCTGAAGCTTACTATGCAACTTCTCAAATTAGGAAACCGTAATATTGTCCAGCTGTCCACGGGTAAATCTTCTTCACATAAAACTGACCTCAGGCTAAGTTAGCATTTCCCAGTCACAACACTATGGATAGTTTGGGCTAGGTAACTCTATTGTGAGGAATTTACCTGTGTATGATAGGATATTGACAGCATCCCTGGACTCTGTCTAGTAGAGGCCAGTAACACAGTCCCACTTACGAAAATCAGAAAACAATTCTAGACACTGTCAAATGTTCTGGAGATGGGAAAGGGATGGTGGATGGGAATCACTATGGTTGAGACACACTTGTCTAAAATAGGCATGTTACACAGGAGTGTCTACAAAATGTCTGGGTTCCAGTGCAAATAAAAATATGAACTCTTTGTGACAAATATTAATAATTCTAAACAAACCATTAAACTTAAGTACCAAGTGTTTGTAAGTACATGGTCTTGTAGCGCTCAGTAGATTGTAATCTCAGAAGTTGGGCCTGGTGCTACATATTATTCCATCTCATTCCTCACCATCACGATGCTAACACACAGTTTTATAGCTTATTACTTCTAGCGGCCAGCCTCCCAGCTGTGTGCACCCAATATCTTCCCTCGGGTTATGTATTAGGTAGTTGTTTTTGCCACCATGTTAGGTCACAATCATTTCCTTACACTCTGCACCCCGTGTATCATCTCCCTAGATATTAACATCTTTAGTCACTCTGTTATTTCTGCACTCAGGTAGTCATTAGAACAGGACAGGGGGCCAGTGATACAGCTCAGCGGCATAAGTGCCTGCCTGGCAAGCGCGGGGTCCTGAGTTCGGTTCCCGGTACCCACATAAAGAAAAAAAAAAAAAAAACAGGACGGGATCTTCTTACTGCTTAGCTAGATCTCTTTCAACCAGGACTTTGCCAACTGTTCTGTTGCCAACCCAACAGTTTTGGGTTGTCTTGGGCAAATTTTACCTCAAATGTCTTTCATGGCCAAAGAAGATCTTTTCCTATTTGAGGTATATATGTAACAACTCTGTGCTAAAATTGATGATTCCTCATCCTATAAGTGAACGGCATTTAGAAATTTTTATCTGCCCTCTCTCCTCTTCCCTACCATCTTCTCCAATAGACCACATGTATGTCTACATCCTGCTATAGCCCTGCCCTATGAAATCATCCGAACCTACAATTCCAATAATGTGGCGTGTTTGTTTTCAAAAAAAAGCTTCCACTTACTGAGTACTCTCTAAGGTAGTAAACTTTAGTGTTTGAAAAGCAACATCAGCATTTTACACATGAAAATTTCAAGACTATGAAAAGTTCAAAAGAAAACTAAATCCTGCCCAAGATCACAGAGTTACAACTTAGGATTCAAGTCCTATCTTTTTTACTCCAAACCCCTGCTCTTAAGCATTATTTTACATTCCCATAATGTTTCTTTTGGTCATGAAGGGAGTTTTATTATGATTCTCTTCTATCACATGCATTAGCTGTAAAGATAAGTCTAAAAACCAGACGAACACCATGTGAAAATTCTTGTCATGATATTTAGCAGGTGACTGTTCAACAGGGAGAAAATACTGTATAAGGCAAGTCTGACATTAATACTCTGATATCTTATTATTTTTCAAGATATAAAAGTCAAAAAAGCTCAAGACAACTTTTTGAAGATACCAGCTTTTTTTAGCACAAAAATGTATTTGTTTCTATTCCATAACATATCAGCATTAATAGGTGATTTGTAAGTATATGTTATAATGACCTTACCTAGGATATTAAAATGATAATTATAGTGAAAGATAATTATTAGTTATCGTACTTTCTGAAATACTATATTTTCTAAGATATAGTCACATTTACTTGATTAACAATTATTTTGTTCCATGTCTTCTTTCTCAACTCTAGACCTTTTCTCAGCAACTTTTACTTCAAATGTCTTTCATGGCCAAAGGGCACCTTTTTCCACTTTAGGTATATAGGTAACAACTCTGTTCCGGTTCTGTATACCAAGCTCCTAGCCCAACATGTACTTGTGATATATACTCATCCCTAAATTTAGCCATTATCAGTCCATAAGAACAGAAAGAAAAATGTAGGATAATGAAATAATAAACATCTTTTTTGTGTGTGTGTGGGTACCGGGAGTCGAACTCAGGACCTCGCGCTTGCCAGGAAGGCACTTATGCTGCTGAGCTATCTCATCGGCCCAATAATAAACATCTTAGCGGGTTTTTTTTTTTCAATTTATTGAGTGTGCCACAGTGATCTGTAGGTCACAGGCCTCCACGGGAAAGACACTACATGGTCCAAGAATGTGTGAGAAAGTAAAGCCATTCAGCGGCCAGAGTCAGAACAGTCACTTGTTTTGTGCATGCAGCCATTCTGTAGTCCTGACAGTTGGGGAAACGCTGAGAGAAAAAGAAATTCTTTTGTCAATTGAAATAGCTGAATGTGAAAAGAATCTATATGCTTCTAATGGAAAGATGCCAGCTCACAGACCTCTCCACTGTAGTAAAAATGCACTGTTGAATGTACAGAAATTAAATTTAAAAGACAACTGACGTAGCACTATGAGATATTTTATGGACAAATTGCTATCAATAAGGAAAATGCAGTCCCATATATTATTATTCAGAGGGTTAAAAGTCACAAGAAAGGAAAAAAAGCCAAAAAATAAAATGGTAAGGACTACTTATCCTTTTATATGCAAATCGAGTTTAAACACAGAAGAAAAAATTGAGTATCACTATCATGGTAGACATGTTAGGCCATTCAGTTTTCCTCTGAATCTTATCTACTTTTGTCTTCCAGAAATTAACATCCCATCTCCCTCTGAACCAGTTTTCTGTTTTGCCAGCCTATTAATTACATTTCACTTGCATAAGTTTGCCATTATAAAAGTATTTTACAATCCCTCTCCCTCTCATCTCCCTCTCCCTCTCCCTCTGCCTTTCTCTCTCTCTCTCTCTCTCTCTCTCTCTCTCTCTCTCTCTCTCTCTCTCTCCCTTTCTCTCTCTTTCACCTCCAGTTTTGTTTACTTGCTCACCTCTGTTTTTTCTTCCCTGGTCTTAAAGTACTAGAGCTTACCAGGGCTCTGACACTGGGCATCGTCTCTGACCTGTCCACACTCTTCTTGGCCCATATCGGTTAACTGTTTCCACTTCTATTCAAGCATCCAGGGCTCTCACACTGATACCCCAGCCCTAAATCTACTCTGAGGTTTGGCTCTATATATCCAGAAGAGTAATGGAATCTCCACATCTGGCCCATGGCTCTTCAGGGAGAACAGAGGCAGCACAGCGCCCATTCTCCTGTCCCCCTTTACAATTACAGACTAGGCTTCCTCCTACCCCTGTTACTCGGGCGCAGCCTCTCCTCAGCTTTGCCCAGAAAATTGTGAGTTTTCTCACCTGTCTCCTTGTGTCTGCCCTAATTCCCTTTCACTTCTCCTCATTGCTGCTGAATTACATTTTTTTTTTGTGGGTACCGGGGGGTCGACCTCAGGACCTCTTGCGCCAGCAGGCGCCCGTGCCGCTGAGCGATATCACCGGCCCCTTTTTCGTATGTGGGTTCCGGGAGTCGAACTCGGGCCCTCGCGCTTGCCGGGCAGGCACTTAAGACACTGAGCCATCTCACAGGCCCTGAATTACATTTTTAAAACCCAAATTAGATTACATCATTTGCCTTGTCAATGGGTTTAGATGTCTTCTTATCCCACAATGTGGCATAGCAAATAAAGCCATTTCTGGCCTGGGCTCTATTAATCTGTCTTCTCTTATTTTCTATTTTCCAGCTCAAAGATGATCTCATCTATGAAGCTAGATTCATCTTTGTAGGATTAGCAGGACTCATGTATCCCATGTCCCCGCAGCTGACATGGAAGGCCCCAGAGGCTTCAGAATCTTGGTTGTAATACTAACCAGCTATTTTACCTTAAACAAGTTATTTAATCTAAGTCTTACTGCTAATTTGTAAAATTAATATAATAACATCATATGCCCCATAAAGTTTTTCCTGAGGTGTAAATAACATTATTCATATAAAAGATTATCACAGTGGATAGCATTTAGTAAGCGCTAATCAAATGTTATTTATGATGATTATTGTAATGGCTTATGTATGCATTTTCTCACTATGGAATTATTCGTGCAACCTCCACAAGTAACACATAATCTGGCTCCTAACAGTGACTTAGTGTTTTTGAGCAACAAAATGATAGAATGACAAAAGAATAAATACACAAATTACCATAATGCCCGGGCCCACAAGTAAGAAATCAACTATTTCCTTGATATCTAATAAATCATTCTTATACTGAGACTCATTTGAATTTTAATGTTTATAAAGTTCCCTTGCCTGTCTAATAAATACTGTGAACATAAAATAAACAATGGAAAAACAGATACCCTCATCCTTCTTCCGTGTAGGAATATGGTGACAAAACTAGGGCTTAATTAAGATGTGTGAAATGTCAGGGATCTCACTCCTCAAATGCTGCCTCAGTCAGCATTTCTCAGAGAAACAGATCAGTAGAATGTGTGTGCATATGTATGCGCACACACACACACACACACACACACAGACTTTAAGGAATTATCTCATGTGATTATAGAGGATAGAAAATCCAAAATCTACATGACAGGACTTTAGACTTGAGACCCACGGAAGAACTGATACTGTGGTTCATATCTAAGACCTAGTTAAGAGGGCTCTACCGCCCTCCTATTCCAGATATTCAAGGTGACCCTGAGATTGAAAGAAACCGAAGAACCACTTAACAGTTAAACTGAGATGCAGTATAGTATTTAGAGATTCCTAAACTTTTCTAAGGACAAAAAAATAGCAAATAACCTTCACAAAATTTCTAAAAACTTTGTAAAAGTAAAGAAATCATACACTTTATTTCTTTTGTGTTTTTATGGTTCCCAAAGGAATGGCTATAAAGTGCAAGCTGTTTCTAGCATGATAAGTCATTTGTGATACTTCAGAGAACAAGAAAAAGAAGAGGGAATTATTCTTGTCCCTGAAAGCTAAGAAAAGACATGTGAGGACTATGTCTGTGATGTTGACATGAAAGATAAAAAAAAACATGCCGAAGTATTCTCAGCTTTGTTGATATGTCCTCTGACTTATCTTTCAGCATAAGATATTGAAGATTTCTATTTTTGATCTCAAAAAATGTCCAGGAGAAATAACGTATTTTGCCTTTGAGGCTATGCAAATTTTAGTATGTCTTTAATGGATTGCTGTTTGGTGACAACAGACAGGGATGAGACAAAAAGCAGGTAGTGGAAACAATTGAAGAGAAACACAATATCCGAAAGTTGTCTGCTTTAACATTTTTTCCCAAAGTCAGTTATTCTGTATTTTCCAAATTTTATCAGATTATCAAATTTATTAGTTACATCTTTTAATAATGGTTTTTATCCACTTTACTCAAAGAAGAGTTTAATCATATCCTCTAACTCAGCCTGTCTTTCAGCCGCATGACATCTCTCTGATTCTACTAGGGCTTCCATATCTTCTGAGAAAGCAGATGGGTAGAATGGGAAACTTACCTCTTATTTTAGATGCTTCACCTCTGTCCAAGACTCTCTTGTCTCTTTCTTTATACATTTTTTTTACCTTTGATATTTGAGAATGCAAGGATTCATTCTTCTGCTCAGGTGATGTTCTCTGGAAAAACCTTCCCACTTTTGTTTATATAGAGCAGAGATTGTGCAAAGTTTAAATCTATGAGATGGAAACTAAAATTCACACTACTACAGTTAATAGAGAACCAGAGCCAAGTACTTTTATTAAGACAAACTTCTAAGTTTGTCCTTCTAAGACAAACTTTTTTCTTGCTGTGGAGTTCTAGACTTAGGGTTGCTTCCCAGTATCTAACTCACTAGAGATCATAAAGTAACTGAAATGATACTTAGCTCTGGAAGGGAGTAACAAAAATATGAAGTAAACACATAGCTATACTTATTCACCTTTGGCAATACTTTCAAATCTATATTGAGAGTTGAAAACTGGAAGGATAGTAACATAATCTGCTTTTTTCATTCCTAGAAATCTAAAGGAATTTATTTATATTGCTCCTGACAGAATGAAAATAGGATATAAAGGATTGCTTAAGAGATGGTTAGACAGTTTCTCAATCACTATTGAAATGAAGAGCTAAATGTCAGGATTAGAATGAAGTGATTTATTTGGTTACCTGGCACAGGATACCTGTCACACGAAGCCTAGTACACTAGTCACCTTCTGTTTGTGGCATCACAGTAATCACCTGCTACCAAGCTGCATGATGAAACAGCAACATAAGAACAGAAATAATTTTCAGGAAGTAATTCTAAATTCTTGGAGGGAAATTTCTTTCTTCCTTAGTGCATAAGCAACAAAATAAAATAATGATTGTTTCAAACATTGGTGATTTTAAAATTTAAAAGACTCATTCAGCTTTACTTTTTAGTCATCCCATGGAACAATCTCAGTATTAACAAACATAAAACAAAAGAGATGATCCGTTACCACTCCAGGGGCCAGTATACCAAATTTGAAGAACAAAAGGGACTAAGAAATTGCAAAACTAACATTCTACATTAGAATGTAGCAACATAGTAGCTACATCTCCTTAAAAAGAACTTCGGAAACTGTAAGCAAGCACGGGGGCCCAGATTCTGAGAACTAGCCCCTGGGATGCAACTTCACTACTTTTTGGGTATGTTTACTATAGAAAGGACTACCACAATCTATTGGCAAATATTTTAGTATATTTTAAGTTCAAAAAAAGATATTTTTATTCCTGGAGTCCTGGACGGCAGTGAGGCATGCTGTGATCAATGGCCTGGTCCTGTAAAAATGCTGCCTGCTCAGGAATAGAAGGCCAAAGAAGTATGACCAGTTCTGCTCTCAGAACACTGGGCACGAAGCTGTAATCTCCAACAGCAGTTTTCTTTAACAAAAAACTTTCACACAAATGATGATGTATACACTCTTAAACACATACTCTTTAGTATAAGGTTAGGGATTTTGACAAGGATGGTTGGATGGATAGATGGATATCATTGGTAAGTAGATAAGTATCATTGATAGATGACATGTAGGAACACAGACAAATATGTTAAAATGTAATGTTTTCAAACCATTGATATCAAAGTTATATGCATTTTTATAATAGCATCTACTCATCACTTTCTTGTGAAATGCCTTCTGAGAAAATTTATTAATCACAAAACATACTTTCTATTCACAAATATAGGAAAGGAATGTTTTTCCAGTTAATTATCAAGTTAGTTTACTAAGTTTGGCTCCAGTTATCATTTCTTCTATCTTAAAATCAAATCCATGGAAAAATCATCACTCATTTAGAAGAGTTTTTATAACACAGAGATAAAAAACACATACAGAGCCTTAGGCAAATTATTTTGTCTTGAGCATTAATTTCTCCATCAGTAAGTGCACACACACACATACACCCACACAGGCACACACAACATTCATTCTACCCATTCATTCTATCTTGGTACTAATATGAGTATTGCATGAGGAACTATGACTTATGATGCATGTCAAAAATACCAAAGAATAACAACTTCAAGGAGGAAAAGTCTGTTTAGGCTCATGGTTTCAGAGGTCTCAGCCCATGGTCAGCTGGCTCTATTTCTTTAGGTCTGTGCCAAAGCAGAAGCACCATGGCAAGGGGACGTGGCAGAAGAAAGCTCATGGCAGCCTGGCAGCACAGAGAGCAAAACGGGCAGAGGAAGCAACCAGGAAAAGTATATACTCCCCAAGATCGTATCCCTGGGATCCACTCCCTCCATCCAGGCCCCGATTCCTGTCTCCATTGCTTTCCCATAATGCCATCAATTTATGATCGCCCAGTGGATTAATCTATAGGTGTAGCTAGAGACTTCATGATCCAATTATCTCCAAAAACATCTACAGACACATTCAGAAGTGTGTTTCACTGATTTCCTAAGTGTTTCTCAATCAAATCAAGTTAACAATCAAGATTAAGCATCATACCTACAAAGCATTCGATACTGTTCTGTATTATTATTTTATAATAAATATCTTGAAATAGGTTTATTTATAAGACTATGTTGGTATTTTAGATACATTTCATATAAAACACATATCAATTTTTTAAAATTATAAACTAAAAATTTTGTATAGATTATATAGTTATTTTTAATGTGTAAACTAAACTTTTAAAAATTTGTTTCTGACACTACCAGCCAAAATTTAAGAGGAGAATCATGGTTTTCCCTAAAATTTGAAGAAAGGGTTTTCTATCATTGCGTTGGGACTGTTTGATTTGGCACACTTAGGTATGTGTTCTGAACTGTATTTTGTCTATAGATTTTGTCCTGATTTAACTGTCCATATATTGTAACAGTGTACGTTTTCTGCACATGCATGTGCTCACATGTTGTTAACTTACCATATTTACTCATCCACATTAAATCCTTCTTTTAAAATCTGAAAGTTCTACAAGATAGACTATACTAGAAAATAGATGTTTAGTACATTTCCTGTTTTTTTCCTCTGTAGAAGCATATATATTAAATCCCTTTTATGGGTTGTTTTTGTATTTACATCTCTGATGATTAACACTATGTGTCAGCTTGACTGGAGTGTGGTCATGGGATGTCCAGATATTTGGTTAAACATTATTTTTGGGTGAAACTGTGATGGTTTTCCATGTGGACTAGGACATGAAAGGATAGAATGAAAAACAAATCATGCTCCACTATGTGAGTGATCATTATACAATCTATTAAGGGTCTGACTAAAAATACAAAGGTGCAGGGTGGGAGGATTCACTCTGCTTGACTGAGATGGACATCCGTATCTACTCTGGGACTAGGATGTACATCACTGACTTTGCTATTCCCCAGGGCTTTGGACTTAGAAAGTAACCACACCACTGACTTTCTTCGGTCCTGAGTCTTCCGTTTGGAGGTGGTTGATCATGGGACTTCCTAGCCTCCATAATCATACAGACCAATTCTTCATAAGAAATATCTTTATTGTCTACTTATCTGTATCTTCTCTTATGTCTTGTTGGCTGGCTCTGTTAATATGGAAAGCCCTGACTAGTATAACATATATGCCTCTAAAGCAGCAAGTTTACCTTGCGACTTACTAAATGCTAAACTTTACACAGTTTTAATTGATTTCTTTCCCTTAAAAATGAAAAGTCAGTTCCCTCACATTCATTAACCCAATAAGTTTATCATACTGACAATTAATCCATGATAGTTATTTTGTAATTTTGTTTACATTGATATTAGTATTATATGTAGTCATTTAAATAATGCACAGAAAAATTATTTTTCCTTTCTCACAAAATGTTTTCTTTCCCTAATGTTAATATTTGTCTCACTTTTCTTTTACTTAACTTACTGTGCTGACATCATTAATTTATTTCCAGATGTTATCCCAAACATGTAAATCTCTTCTCCATACTTTTAAACAAATTCAATATTATAAAAATTTAACCTTGAAAAAAATCTTTCTCAGATTATTCTGATGTGCCCTAAATAGAAATTGGTTGATTCAGGTTTGCTGCAAAGCTGTAGTCTTGGGACATTTCCCATCTTACTAAGAATTTCCTTTGCATCTTGCATGCGCTGGATTCCATGGCATCCTATTTCTTGGTTTTTCTCTTTTAACTTTAGCAGAACATGACCTCTTGAAAAGGTACATGAGCATGAGATATTTATTTTTAGTTCTTACTGTTTTAAATCATCTTATCCATAAACTCACATTCAATATTTGGTTTAAAGTGCCATGGTAGATTATCTTTGGCAAATAATTTGAAAATATTTCCTAGTTTCTTCTGGCTTCTGATGTTCCATTAAGAAGTTTGATTTCCCCTTGATATTCCATCCCTTCCAGGCAACTTTCTGGAATCTTCTAAAGGCTTCTGTTTGTCTCAGAAATCTCTAAACATTTGGTCTCTATTTTCATTCATGTTGTAAGACACTGGGGAGATGACTTTCAACCAACAAACGTGTATTTCTTATCCCCAACATTATTCCAATAATATATTATTTTAATTCTCTTTATTTTTCTCATTGTTTCACTCTGCAACTCTTACTACTGTACTAGAATTTTGAAGATCCTAAGCTGATCATATAATTTTATATCTTTTTATCCTACCTTATATCACTTTTGTTATTATTTCTAGATTTCTTAGCTCCCGATTCTTCTACTTAAGTATCTTCTACTTATGTATCTTTCTACCAATGTACTTTTAATGTTCAAGGATTCTTTTATATTTTCTGGAATGTTTCATAGCATACACTTCTTAGTTTGTGTTTGTTAGTACTTCTTAGAATATTAATCTTATTTTTCAGATTTTCTTCCACTCCTGTATTGATGATTTATTACTTGTGTCTCTATTTTCCCTTCCCAAAATTTTATTGCTATTAACTGCTGATATCCCTCCCTATTTGTTTTTGTGGGGTTATGGATTTACAAAAAAAAAAAAAAAAAAAAAAAAAAAATCATCTCACTGCTATTTCATGAGTTTGTAAAAGACTCCAGGCAAATTTTGCATCTACTTCTCCATGTTTAATCAAGTCATATAAACTTGTCTCAAAACTCTGTACTACTCATAATTCAGAATTAAAATTCAGATTTATTTCCAACACAAGTAAGCTTAAAACAACTTATATACCCTCTTATCTACTCCATTTTGCACAAATCAGTTCCCATTATGTGTGTAGTTGTGTGCATTATCTAATTTATTTGAACTTTTGTCCTTCAATCTGTATTGTGATCTTTTTCAAATACTTAGGTTTGTTTCTGTAGTGTTTTTTGAAAGCATATTTTCACTTGTGAACACTTCCTTACTTACCCAATTTATGCCACTGCTAAGAGAAAACTAATGTGATTAACAAATATGAGCTGCATATGTAATTTAAATATTTTAGAACTCATACTAAAAGAGCATGTGAAATTAATTTTAGCAATAAAATGTATTGGCTATAATATAACCAAAATATTATTATAATGTGTAAAATAATTAATGATACATCTAGGGTTTTTTTTCCTTACTAAATCTATGAAATCTTATGTTTATTTTATACTTTCAATCTGGAACAACTACATTTCAAGTTCTCAATAGACATGTGATCCTGCCATATTGCATGCCACAGTTCTAGGCATTTGCACCACAAAATTTAATAGGCCATGGTACATGCTCCCAAATATGTAGAAGATATAAGTAAAAAACTAGGGAAGTACAATGTAGTCATTTCAATGATAAGTCTTTGTCTAGGGAACAAAAGACATCTACATCTGCATAAAATTGCCACCACAGAAAAATTGTCGCTGAGGAAGTGATGCTAACTTGGAGAACCAAAATCTATTTCTTTTTATTAATATAAAGCATGCATATAGAGCATAATACTAAAGAGGTAACCAATGACAGATTTTATCAACATTTCATGCCAGCCTAGTAGTTTGAAATTTAATTTAAAACTACAGGGAACAAAGAAACTGAGGACTACCACCAGATTTTAAACAAGGAGATTATAAAGAAATAATAGGAAGGTCTGCTGAACAAGAGGCTGCATGAGACAAATGAAATAACAATTATAGGAATGGGAAGCTGAACTCAACTGGAGAAATCTGAACAGGGTAGATTCAATGTAGTGACTATTTGGATGGACTCAGGGGGACAGAAGCAAGAAAAAATGATCAGGGACATTATCATGACTCTTCATTTCTGATTTGAGGAAGAAGACAATGGCTTCAGTCACCAAGATATGAACCACTGGAGCAAGAACAGAAGATTAGAGGTTAGCAACAACATGCTACATTTAGGTATGATTTCCTGTTGGAAAATCAAGTATAAATCCCCTTAAGTAACTATACATAGTTTTGGTGCTCAGTAGAAATATAGATAGATTTATATGAGAAGTCAGTGTACACATAAAAGAATTTTCTGTTATCTAAAATAAGTAGGACCTCAGATATGAGTTAGATGTGTTATAAGGATGAAAAGTGGAATGAGATCAAAAGACACTATGGAATAGTCTTGTTTAATGAAAACACTAAACATATATGTACAAGTTAGAAATGAAACTCTTTACCAAGGGCTTGCATTTGTATTTTACTTGGCAAGACATTACATTTTCCATGCTGACAATATTGTAGATAAGCTTCTTAAATAAACTGAAGAGATAGCCAAAGCACTATTATTAAGTTTTCTCAAAAGAGAATTTAAAAATTATTTGTACAGTTCACCAACATGTGTTCAAACCAAGAACATATAGCTAAGCCAGAATAAACTATGTTTACACTTGTCAACCCGTGTTAGTTTTGTGTCCCCATCAAATTCTCTCTGGTGCACACTTCCATAAGGTTACAAAACCTTACAAAGCTCAGCACACTGACAGTCTGCCCCCAGAAAAAAACAATAATAGATTTGAAAGCATTTAGAATAGTGAATCATCCTAAATTATGGGAGAAGATTTAAACATCACTTTCATTACTTTATTCATTACTTTAATTATGTGACTGAAGTTAAAGTAATAATAACAATAGCAAACATCAATTGAACACATACTATGTCCCAGGCATTCCGTGCCCAATAAATGCTTCGCATGATTCTGGTTGTTTAATCCTCCTAACAAAGCAATAACTTGGGAATATTTTTATATGCACATGTGGCCCTTTTGTTGTTTGCTCTGGGATCTGTTTCCCCTGCTCTGCTCTAGTTGACAGGATGGCTGAATTTTCCACTCCTTCCCTTTAGCTGATTTCTTGCTGGTTTCAACCAACGGGAGGCAATGGTGTGAGATTAGAGGATAGAAGGAAAACTGGAGCCAAGACAATTGTACTTCTCTCAGTCTCAAGCAACAACAGTCCCCTTTCAAACTGCAGCTCTTGCTGGGCACACAGTCTGCGCCACCCAGCAAAAATCTCCATAGAACAAACTTCAGGATCTGGGGTTTGGAAATGACACCTCCTCCTGTTGTCCTTCTAGCCCTGGGATCTTTAGTGGCTTTGTCTTCTTGCTGATCATCTCTAATTTGACTTCTTAGACCTTTCTTTACCTGTTCAATTAAAGTTTAGTGTAATATTTATTTAGAATATTTCTACTTTCCCAATTGGATATTGACAGATACTTATATACACTTTACTTGCATGTGTTATATGGGGAAATATATATACATATATGTGTATATATATATATATATATATATATATATATACTTAAATATTTATTCTAAATTCAAGAAAAATGAGAATGATATCCAGAGTATTTGAAAGTCTTAAGCTAATTAAGCACCCTCCCTTAGGCAGAAAGTAGTTGAGTCAGGATTTGATATCAAATAAACAAGTTCAGGATTATATATTCTTCGTAGTATCATTCTAAAATATGCTAAAGTAAGCTGTATGATATAATAGAATAAACTACAGTCTACAAAACTCTAAAGTGATAATCACAACTAACATTTGTGGTCACTTTCCATGTGCCTCACATTATTACAAGTACTTTTGTGTATAAACTCATTTAACCCTCATGACTTTATAAGTACTATTATTATCCCCCTTTTATGATTTTCTACTTTTTACAGTAAAAACGGATGTCATCTTTTAATAGTTCTTTCTAGCTCAAAAAGGTACTCTTACCCACATGGTCTTCTCTTCTTTTGACTGGTTTTAACTTCTCATGGAGCCCAAATCCTATGATGCTATGTTAGTTTTCCATTTTTGCTGCAAATTACCACACATTTCGTGGCTTGAAACACCACACATTTATTATCTTCTAGTTCTGTAGGTCAGAAATCTGGGCTCGCACTCAGTAGCCTGAAGTCATACTTTTGGCAAGACTGTATTATTCCTGGAGTGGCGAACCCAACATCTAGAGGTTTCCGCAATTCTTGACTCATGACACCTTCCTCTGTCTTTAAAGTCTGCCATAGTGGGTTCAAGTGTGCCCACAAAAATGGGAGAGAAAAGAAGTTAAGGGATGACAAGCTGCAGGTGACTAGGCCATATCGCAGCAGCTTCTATGTGGCTTGAGCATCCCCTCACCTTTGCACTCATTAACTCACCTGGTTAATTTAATTGCCTGCCTTCTGAGACTTCTCCCAATGCATGAGGTCAGGTGTTGGTTCTTCCCAATCCTCAGACCCAAAGAGAAAATACACTACTTGGGCTTCAGAGAACAACCTGGCTTTGTTCTTCCTAATAAATTCCAATTTGCTAATTTAATGCGTTTGGGAAAGTGCTCTTTGGGACATGATAAAATAAGTATGTGTTTAAGGAATCTATATTTACATATCTCTTGTACACAATTTAATATACATAAATATGTTTGTCACAACGAACAAAGATAGGAATAAGTTATGACAGAATAGGAATATCTAGAAAGGGAAGAAATAGGAAAGAAGGGAAAGAAGCAGAACATGCTGGATTTTAAACTTACAAACTTTGTCTTACAAAGGCAAGACAAAGATCTGCTGGACAAGTCTCAGAAAGAAATTTCATGCAAAATTATAAGCATTAAGTTAGCTGAGAAATGACAACATGTGAAGGAAGAGGAAAGAGCAGTTGAAAAGCAGCTCTCTCCTTTGTTTCCCAGAAGCTGTGATTTATGCCGGGCTGAAGAGAAGAGTCCAGCGTGTGTGCTTCCACATTACCTGGTGGAATGTGGAGCAACGGAAGCCAGAGCATGTCTGTTGCTTTCCATCGTCTGCTGTTAAAGTGTCAAGATTCTAGAGGCATCTTTTCCAAAGCCATCACATTACATTGGAGGAAGTCAAAAAAGCTTAAGTTTTCCCTAAATTTACGTAGCCAGTTCATGACAGAGGTAGGCAACATACTCCATGGTCATTAATCTCACTTAGTTCCTTTGACCACTTGCTATCCTGAAGTAATAAGTTTAACTGCCAATATATCAAGTGACTTTTTCAATAATTGAATTCCTGGAAATGTCGCTCTAGAGGTCTATCCACGTACCTTGTGGAAAGAAAATGGTGAAAAGACAAAATCTCACAGCTGGGGATATAGCTCAGTGGCACAGCGCCTGCCTGGCAAGCGCGAGATCCTGAGTTCGATTCCCAGTACCAAAAACAAAAAAACAAAAGACAAAATCTCTTGGGATAAGATGGATTATAAGCAGAACAAGGCTTTGCCCTTAAGTACAAAAAATACACTAGCTTAAACTGGTGATTACCCTTTCTCACTCTGGCAGTTACTGATCTGGTTTGTTTTATGGGTTCATCTATCCTCTTCTATTTCCAAAATTAAGGGAAGAAGAGCCATTACTTTTATTTGATTTTAAACAAGAAGCAAAGAGGGGAAATTGTTCCTTATGAAAATCAAAGACAGTCCTTTTTCCTCATGGAAAATGCATTATGTATCTTTTTACCACCACATCTCTGGCACTTTATTCTGTTCTAGGCTCCCTGAACCTTGGTGGCTGCTAAGTTGCCCTAAGAATAGAATTTCCTTCATTTCAATCCAACTGTACTTGGCCCCTTTTCCTGGCACTGATTCCTGGAACACAATGAAATTGGACCCTCTTCAAGGCATCTGATGTGGAGAACAGAACTTGACACGTTTAGGTTAGCATTCATCCAAGCTCTGAGACCCCAAGAGGGTAAAGGACACCTCCTTACTGGTGCTGAAGAAGACCTGACAACCGGTCACTGGTACGAGAATGGAGGAGAAGGGAATTTCTGTTTCCCACGTACATATTGGACCCAACCACATTTAGAGCATTGTATTTATGCAGTCAGGTTTTGGTTGGTCTGGAATAATGAATACATCATCCAGCAAAGTTAATGCATTTGTCATTTTAAAGTGAAAATTCCAAACATACCTTTACAAGTTTTACTTCTGGAAGACATATTAGTCAACTTACTCTAAGTTATTTAATTGATGCCACCTATATAAATAATAGTAATAGTCCCTGTCCAATAGAAAATAAGCCTCCTGAGGATGGTGACATGGAATGGGATAGGGAACTATGGTCCTTGATGTTATAGTTGAACTTCTAAAATAAGATCAGACACTTCCACCTCTGAATTTCTTAATAGGTGAATAATAATTGTCTTTTGCTTTAATCCATTGCCATTATTAGTTGGTTTTGTTTACAGCTGAAATATTCTTATTTTGATACAGGATATAGGAAATAAGTAAATGTAGCAAAATTCTTGGATTTTATAATTGTAGTTATTTTCAGTGTGAAATTGATACGTATCATTCTTGTTTTATGTCAGTAATTTCCATGACAGTAATGTTATGTTTCCCATTTTTCAAAACTAATTTGGTGTATTTTTAAAAATAATAGCATTTATACCTAGGTATAAACATTAGAAGTAAAATATTTTGATAAAAAGGCCTCAATAAGATGGTGTCAGAATTTTCAGAGCAAGCTAGAGAATGTTGTACCTGCTGACCCCTTTGCTTCTTTGTTACAGTGCTTTCCTAACTGTGAGAGGAATTTCTTCTTCATCTAAGTTCATAGAAATTTCTTATCTCACATATAGGGTTTTCAAAGCTCTGTTTCCACTTTACATGCATTAACAAACTGCTTTAAAATGAGAGGACCAAGAAATAAATAATAATTTTCAAAATTATCTAACAACTATTTAATATATACATACTATATAATGGAAATTCATTGAGTAGACTCAAAATGTTATTTTTTTATTGTCCTTTTTAAAAATTAGAGAGAATTATGGGATTCTTTTTTTGTTTGTTTGTTTTATTTTTACAACTAGGTAAAACCCAGCAATGCCATTACTTCACTGAATACTCTTAAGTCTTTAAAGTTGTAAGGTCTTTCTAAATCACTAAATTGGGAGTTATAATCTTAATCCAGATATTAGAACATGCATTGTATTGATACATTTGTGCTGCCCAGCAGAGTACCTGAGACTGGATAATTTATAAAGACCAGATATATACTTGTTAAAATTTGAGACAAGATCTTACTAAGGTGCCCAGGCTAGCTTCAAACTTTCTTTCCTTCCACCTCAGCCTCCAAAGTAGCTGGCACCTGACAAATGTGGACCTTTTAAAACCCAACATTTGGGAGGTGGATTGGGTTTTTCTTGTTGAATAGATCATAAGTGTTAAATCCTTGAAATATGAAAGAAAAATTTGTATAACTGAAGATGGTGTGGTGAAGACACACCGCATAAAGAATAGAGAAAGTTCTATGGCAAAAAGGGAAAATTGGAGTAATATCTGTCTTAAGGAAATTAAAAGCATAGCTCCAAGATCTATTGATAGAATGCTCCTGATAGTCTAACTGGAGATTTAGTTTTTGAATGCATGTAATAATTCTGAGTGAAATTTTCTGTTGTTTATCTGCTTCTTGCTCTTCACTAACTCTGTACCTTAACCCACTTTTTTTATGAACTGCTTATATGGCAGAGCAGATGGAACGATGATTGTGAGCACATAGTGGAGATATAACCATTTGACAGAATCGTGCGTCTTTTGTTGCATGTAGAAAAAAATTTGAGCCTGGTATCATTCTCCCATGATAGCTACAATATTTGTGAAACCACCACCCTCTCTGCAAGAAATGGGATGGTAAGACCATAAGCTCTCTCCACATGATTCAATGTCTGTCATATAACAATACTTTCTCTTTTCTGCAAAATCAAACAAAAGTAGGATCCATAAGTCATTTGTCCATCAGTTACCAGAATTTAATCACAGAATTTTTTAAACTTTATAACTGATACCAAATACAGATGATGTTTTATATTCCATAAAGATATTTTATTAAGATCAGATTATTTTCAAACCAAAACAAGTGTTTCCTATCAGTCTTTACACCCATAGTTAATATGGCTGATGTTTTCATTAAAACAAGAAAAATCTGTTTTCTACAAAATATTGGAAATGGAGGACAAAGATGGAAGAGGTAAATACTCATTGGACCAGCAATAAAGAATGTTCTGAAAGGTCCCTGAACTACTTGGGGGTAGGGTAGATAAATTATGTAGTGAATGAAAAGCAACTGAAGCCCACCTAACTATCTCCTGTGACATCAGAGGTAACTACCACAGGTTGAATCTGGAATGACCCTATGTGAAAGAAAGAGAAAGAGAAAAAAAGAGGAGAGAGAGAGAAAGAGAAAGAAAGAGAAAGAAAGAAAGAAAGAAAGAAAGAAAGAAAGAAAGAAAGAAAGAAAGAAAGAAAGAAAGAAAAGAAAGAGAGAAAGAAAGGAAGGAAGGAAACTTTTAAGCAATACAGTAACAATGCAAAGCCCTCAGTGATGTAACTGTCTGGATTTATAGCTTTGTCACAGACTAATGACTGTCCTATGGGTTATGTCTCATTTAACGTATCAAGACACATGTGTTCTTTCCATACATCAGAAGGCATTTGCTAAAATTTCTCTCTAACATGGGGTGAAGGTGAGAGTTTGAGCATTAGTTCCATGCAGTAGCTGAAGGACTTATTTGATGTGATTTCACCTGAAAGGCAGCCTTAAGACATAAACTTCCAAGGCAACATAAGAGAAAGACTCTAGCATTATAGTTTTCCTTATATTTTAACATAAATCAATAGTGACTAAGCATTGTATTACAATTTCCCCAAAATTAATTTATCTTGGAATGGTAACAAAACAGGAATGACTTACAACTGAAGTACATTTTCCATTGTATTCCAAACAGAAAAATGGGCCTGAAAATCCATATGTCCATGTACCCATCCTCAGGGAGCTACCTCATTGAAACTGTTTGCTACTACATGGAAAATAATCAAAATGTATTAGCCCCATGGAAGAAATAATGAACATTATACAAGCTAGTCACCAACAGCAGTATCCCATAGGGAACAACGTCCTTAAAAGGAAGTTTTCAAAATCCCTTTGTTGTAGGTTTATCAGCTTGGGCAGCTGAATTTCTTGAAGGTTTAGAAAGGAAGAAATTGTGGCACACACTCTAAGTTCAGATCTCTTAATCCTTCTAAATTGCTCTGCTGTGTTTAGAAAGATCTGCTTACAACCATCATTGTGCAAGTGTAAACACAAGAGCTCTCAGATCATTCTCTGTTCTTCAGATCCGCCAGACATCATTCATGTCTCATTTTACAGGCAAACTCTTTAGCACCACCACAAGTCTTTTTTTTAACGACAACAACAAAAAAAAAAACCCAAACCACAATGCAAGGCACATGTACAAATCTTTGCATGTCTGGGTTTCCCTATAAGGGCATTGGGTTTTATTCCCATCACAATTCTTATTTATAAGTCATTGGATTTATAGCCACCCTCTTAAACATCTGCAGTCATCACTTTTTCTCTTTTCTAAGGAATAGCACAGCTCTCTATGTGAATATAGGACATAAAGCAGGTATTTTCTACCATTAACTTACAAGGAGATGTTTATTCCTATATTTTTACTATTGAAATAACTCAAATGTAAAGCTCCAATGCTGTCAACAGCATTAGTATAAAGGACTTTGAAACTAAAACTTTAGTATCTCTAGAAAGTTCCTTTGCTTGCAAGTCAGAAAAGCAAGGGTCTAAACTCACATTTGAATAATTTGCTATTAATTGACAGCTTCATTTTCTTTGTGATTTATAGAAACACTCGATTTTAAAGCCAGGAAAGACCCTATGGTCTCACCAAATACAACATTCTCATTTTACAGAGAGGGTCCCATATTCCAAACCACTAATTTAACCTCCTTCTGGAGGAGAGCTGGAACTTCTCTACTGATTTTCTAATTTCACAGTCTACTTAAAGGTCTCTCCACTATGCTATGACCCAGTTTTCTCAGCCAAGTTCTAATGACAGGTTTCCTATCACGAGCACATTCCAAGGATCACACAAAACATTTGACCTGGAAGTATACAAAAAAATAGCAAATGCAGGCTAACTGTAAACTATTTTCTATCTTATATTTAATAATGGCTGTGAAATATGAACTCAAATGTTTCTTTTGCAGTCATGTTTTTACTTTTATATCTCATTATCAAGAAAGAGATTAAATTTTCTAACCATTATTTGCAAAGAGATAGATTAGATAGATAGATACCCTGAAGAGGCTACATAGTCTTAAAACACAGTTCCCACCTCTTTGTCTTTATTATGGCATTAACGTTATAAACCACTTTCTATGGAAAGAATTACATTCCCCCCAAATTCTTGAAGCCCTAACTTTCTGTGTGACTGTATTTGGAGGTTAAGTCCTCACAGAGGTAATTAATTAAGGTTAAATAACATGGTAAGTGTGGGGCTAATAGGGCCGGCAGCCTTATAATAAGAGGAAGACAGATTTCTTTCCCTTTCTGCAGGCACACAAAGAGGTTTTATCAGTTTACAGCAAGATGGCTACCATGTGCAGGCCAGGAAGAGAGCCCTCACTAGAAACTCAATTGGCTGAAACTTGATCTTAGACTTCCATCTCCAGAATGGTGAAAAAATAAAATTCCTCTTTTATAGCAACCCAGTCTATGGTCTTTTGTTACAGCAGCCCAAGCAGACCAATACACTATGTCAGAGTAAACTACAGGAAACTGTATTTTAAGAAACATCACATAGGAAAATATGAACTTTATGCTGATAACAATCAGGAAATATTTTTAAAGTCAGATGTGCATGTTTGTTTTGAATAGCTGCTTTCCACACCACTCCGTGACACATCTGGCTTTTAAAATTTGCCAATGTGACACTCAGTAACAATACCAAGAACACCAACAACACAATCAGATCCTGAACATCATGATTGCATCCAACAGAAAAAAGTGGCATGTTCTATTCCAGAGCCATAAAAAATGTTGTGCTGTTGTTCTTATTTCTAAAAATATAACAGTCAGAAAAAAATATTCTTTCATTAGTAAAAACCAAAAATATCTTTAAGGAGAAAAATCTTTGGTGACTTGCTTCCTCTGTTGATGAACTCTGGGCTGGTTCTTACTTAGCTGGGGACAGAATGCCACAGTACTAAGTTCTTTCACCCAGTACCAAGTGTTTTAACAGTGAAACTGCCTGAGTAGCAATTATTTTCAAGGAGTTCTTTTCCCCTTCCCCTCCAGCTTTTAGTTTCAAGTATTACTTTTTTCCAGTACTGCTTTTCTCTTTTTTGTTGCCAGAAAAATCCAGGCTCTTTTTCAAAGATTAGATTACCAGCCAGGGACTTTCCTTTGTTGAAAGGACAAGCTTTCTAACAAAAGAGTTGCCTTTCAGGGTAATATAAGATTCATTAAAACACTGGGTCACGAAGTTTAGATATTTGCAATCTTCATAAAGCTAAGAAAACTTTTAAGTTGTCCATATTTTAGTACTAATTTCAATACTTATTTCTAAAGATAAACAAAAACAGAACGAAAAACCCTCTAATCCTTCAAAAAACAATGATATTAATTACAGCATTCTTAGTTTAAAATTCTAAAGATTGGGGCCTGTGAGATAGCTCAGTGGCATAAGCACCTGCCTGGCAAGCACAAGGTCCTGAGTTCAACTCCCAGTACTCACATACGAAAAAAGGGCCAGTGATATCACTCAGCAGCACAGACGCCTGCTGGTGCCCTGAAACACACAAAAAAAAATTAAAAAAAAAAAATCTAAAGATCTCTGTATCCTGCGATTTATTGAAAAATCTGAATATATTTCTATTGTATGTTAAGTAAACTGAATAATCTTCGTACTCATATCTCACTTACTGAACTCTTAATTATTTTCATCAGTCTATGTTGAGAAGCAATATCTAAAACAAAAGTGGAAAACTGAAAAATTTCAAATCTCCTTACTAGTGTTCTCCATTTATTCTTCACAACCACAAAAATGCTAAAATACATTTCCCCCAGCATCAAGGAGCACAGGATATTAAGTTAATATATCCAAAAAGGCACTTCGTGAGATACACTGGCATGATGAAAATAATATTGAACTTGGAGTCACAGGACAATGTCCCATAATGGATATTTGGCCTTATTGTTTGCCGTTTTGAGTTTAAAATGTATTTAACTTTCCTGAGTGGATTGCATTTTCTAAGGACAAGTTGTCATCATCCCTACCTGCTTCTGCGTCTCCTGTGCATCCCTTCGAGAAGATCTGGAACTCCATTTCCCAAATTCCCCTCCTCGGTGTGTATCCTGTTTCTGTCTGTGAGTGATAGGCTCTTATGGTACCATGTTTGATGACACTGCTTGGGAAATACTTGTTTGGATCATAAGACCAGAGTACACGGGAGCTACCTGCCTTGTGTACGGCAGAATGTTCTAAATTCTGGTTGGTAAACACTCACCAGGCTAAGTGTGACAACTATTAGTTACTATCAGGTTAATACACTATACACTTCTAAGCTGAAGGAAGGGATTTTCCTGACCCTCGAGGTTAGAATGAGTCATATTACTACGTATTTGTAGTGAGTGGTTTACGGGCAGAAGTAACTCATAGGAGAAGATACAGCAAGGCTTGCTGTTTTTTGCTATCATAATCAATAATATTAACAACATTGAAGTAAAAGACCACAAGTGAAAATGATAAATCCATTGACCATTCACTATACAAGTGAACAATAGACCTTTTTCATTTTAAGCCACTGAAAGCTGTAGATATTTTTACAGCTTAATCTTTGTTACCACAAAATAACTTAGCTATCCTTATTGTTAACCCAAGATTCTATTCTCTCTTAGCCATATGTAAACCAATTTTATCTACCTTATATGATTATTTAATTATCAAATAGTGTAGAGAAAAGTACTTAGGTCAAGATATAATGTATAGTGGGTTTTTAGTTCATGTAAGTGACTTTTAAACTGAATAACATTTATTCTACAGACACTCAACAGCTTGGTACACGATGTATCTACTATTAGAATATTTTCTGTTGTTTAGACACTGGGAATGCATGCTTTGCAGTGTCAGTTAGATGAATGGTTTTGTGTATTCCAAATGTTTTCAAGGTTAATAAATCATATTACACCATAAAAAGCATGAGCTATTTCTTGAGGTCAGGGACCATATTTAATTCAGCAATTAGCCTGGTGTATGGCATATATCTGTAAACATTTATTTCATGAATCATGATCATTCATAGCTAGTTGGCTACAAAAAGCATGTTTGCTTTTTTGCAATATTATTCTCTTAGATTGTAACATGTACAGATCTGTATTAGTTTATAAGAGTGAGGAATATAAAAAATTATTTTATTTTAAAATATAATCTTTAGGCAACTGCCTATACTTTTACAGTTAGCAAATGTCTGTAGATACTTGTGCTGGTTGTTTATCAGACTTTATTATATGATGTTGGCTCATTTTCAGTTAATCTTTATAGTATTTTCTTACGTTCCAGTGAAGAAGTTCTGAATGTTACATTAAAAATGATAACTGGAAGTGGTGGTGGATTGGAAATTTGTTTAGCTCTACTTCTTCCAAAATTTCCACTTACATATCAGTGCAAAAATTTAAATGATGGAATTTTTTTTGTGTGTGTGGGTACCAGGGGGTCAACCTCAGGACCTCGCGCGCCAGCAGGCGCCCGTGCCGCTGAGCGATATCACCAGCCCCTTTTTTTCGTATGTGGGTTCCGGGAGTCGAACTCGGGCCCTCGCGCTTGCCGGGCAGGCACTTAAGCTGCTGAGCCATCTCACCGGCCCATAAATGATGGAATTTTGAAGAAAGGACAAAAAGGAAGAAGAGGAAATCACACTGTTTTCAAATCTGGGAAGCTGATGGTGAATGATACCTGATTTAACCAACAATAGATCGTGGGAAATTAAGCCTATAAGGAAGTAACTTCAAAGCATGATCATTTGTGCTAGAGAACCAGAGATTCTCAAAATTCTGAGGCATTGATATCTTTTAAAGCGGGGCTATTTGTGGACTCGAAAACAAAATTTGGCTGATAGACTATGAGATGCAGCTTAGTTCTTAAATTCTTTCTCTAACTCTGATTTACTAATAGAGTGCCTCATCCAAACAATAGCAAACAAGGGCAATTAGATTAAATTAGAAGAGATGATAGAGAAAAAAAGAAATATTGAACTCATTGGCACCTCTCACACTTGAGGGTGAAAGATCATTTAGGGAAATTCTAGATATTGTAATAATCTGTACATTAGATCTCTTGCCATGTACATCTTCCCAAACCAGCAAGCCAGTTTATAGCTTAGAGAAAATGACTAAGAAGATTTATTTCTGGAGAAACCATCTACCTAGCCTAAGAACTCCATCAGATCACAGGCAATCCAAACCATTCTCTAGAAATACGCACTAGAGAACAGACTGACCAGTCATTTTGTAATATTCTCACCTGTAAATGTGAGGAGTTTTTTAATTAAAGAAACAAAAACAATGCATGCAATAGAAAAAAAAATGTCTGAAAAAATGTAGTTGATATCCACAGTGCGATTCTTGGGGTAAGAAGAAGAGGCAGTAAAAATAGTGAAAACATGTTAAGAACAACAAAAAGAACTTTTGGAAATGAATCTGCTCATTCTTTCTAATCTAGAATTACGTGCCGAGAGTAGCTATCAAGAGTCAAGGCACAACAAAGATAATATTGGAAAAAACAAGATCTCAAAAAACTGTTCAGAAATTTAAGAGTATTCAGTCCACCACAAAAATAAACCTAGTAAGAGAAAGACATGAAATATAGGAAATAGACGTTACATAAAAAATAAAGGATGAAGAGGCTCTGGGTATGTGATGGAGGTAAGCCCATGGTGGCAAAGGCTCAAGAAGTTCAATGCAGACCTCTCAAGGAATAACAAGATAGCAGGCTCCGGAAGCCCAGCATTCAAGTAAAAAGAATTTTTAAAAAAGTGTCTCCAATACATTTAAACACATTATTTGGAGGTTTATATCTCTCATAAAAGAATTTTGGAATAAACTATAATGGTCATATGCAAATCTAGACAAAATAATCAAGAAAATTCTTAAAAATCTAATAAGGAAAGTCAAATATGATTCACCTCAAAGTAACACGTGTATAAATACATGATATGATCATCACTTTTGGACTTTTCAGATTATGCTAATGGTGGTAGGATGAGCATTAGGGGTAGGAGATGTGAATGGAAAACAGTGGATTTTTAAGAGCTATTTTTCAAATTGGGAAGTCAATTGTATTACTTAAAATGAAAACACAAAGAATAGCAGTATAAGCATGTTTTACAGGAATATGGAAGATGGTATTAAAGAAGCATCTAGAAGATGTGAAAGTCACTACCTCTGGGAAATGGGAATCAATAGAAATCAAATTTGTTGTAGAGAATTTCTTTTTTTCATAGATTTCACTACTCCTTTGGAGCAATTTGACATCTTGGCACAATGCACATTTTTAATTTTTTAGAAGGAGATTAAAAGTGGGTAGTTTTTTTTTTTTTTTTTTTTTTTTGTGGGTACCGGGGGGACGACCTCAGGACCTCGCGCGCCAACAGGCACCCGTGCCGCTGAGCGATATCACCGGCCCCTTTTTCGTATGTGGGATCCGGGAGTCGAACTTGGGCCTTCGCGCTTGCAAGGCAGGCGCTTACGCCGCTGAGCCATGTCACCGGCCCTAAAAGTGGGTAGTTTTTAAAGGTCTCTCAGATGAGTGGAACATGAAGTGATCCCAGCTTTACCAGCCCATGATGGGAGGCAGTCAGGCAAAAGCAGAGTGAGAGGGGGAGAGGCTGGAGATGCAGAACCAGACCAAGGCAAGGAATGTCTTGAAGTGCAGAATAATAAAGATTTAGGACTCTGTATTAACAGTGATAAGAAGATCGCCTAAGTTCTGAAAATAAAAATAAAAACTATGTGCTTATAACCATTTTAACCAATCGAGATAGCTAAAGATCATATTAGAAAATCTCAAAAATAAATAAAAACTAGCTGTTCTCTTAAGATAGTTTCTGATATTTTTATCTGGGCCTTAGAACACACAAACAAAAAAGAAAAAAAATGGATAATGGAAACTATAGGCTCCTGTTCACATTCAACATTCCGCCTGGTGCAAGTTGACAAAGTAAAGCAGTTATGAAAAAATAAGACTTGGCTATCCTTGTTCTCAACATACTCTCTGAGTATCTTAGAACTGGAACTGATATATAAGTGATTGGTCTAACCCAGCGATGGCAAACCTTTTAAGAGACGAGTGCCCAACCTCCAACCCAAAACCCAGTCATTTATCGAAAAGTGCCAACACTGCAATTAAACCTGAATACTGAGGTTTTAGTTTAGAAAGAAAAAAAACTAATACATTAATATCTTTTGTCTTAAAAGAAAAACAAATAACATGCATTCCATAGGTTCATCACCACTGACTTTAGGCATATTTAAGATCTGAGGTGGGAATATTTATTATCTTCAAAAGACAATCAGCCCTCAATTCCCATGGATCCTACATCCACAGATTCAACCAACTGTAGATTAAAATTTTGCCAAAAAGATTGTATCTATTTAGAACATATACTGATATTCTTGGCAATACTCCCTAAGTGATACAGTATAACAAATATGTACGTAAGATTTATATTGTATTAGGTGTATAAATAATCTAAGATGATTTAAAGTATACTGAAAGATAAGATTAGCTTATATGTAAACACTTTGCCATTTTGAACATCCTTCTATTTTGGTATCCATGTTCCCTTATCCAACAACTTGCTTACCGTCTTGTGAGAGAACTGGACCAGAGGCCCTCTGTGAGCTACAACTAGATTCCTAAGTGGAAGAAATTTTGCAAAAAATGTTGTGTTGAGCCTCTAAGGTTTGGTGTCATTGCTACACCAAAGTAGAAAACAAGTGCATATTGCTTTGCTTAAAACCCTTCAGTTATTTTCAATACAAAAATCTCTTTGGCTCGACATTCTGTCACCCATCCTACCTCCTCATCTACTCTCCCTCACTCAGCTCTTTTGTGTACGGTGCTCTAACCAGAATTTGCTTCTTCTTTTGTTTGTTGGACAAAGCCCTGGTTGATATTGAGAAATGATTGTATTTACTACAGAAACTGAAAAACATAAATTCAAAATACATCATAAAATACTTATACAACATAAATATATATGTATATATGTATTATCAGTCACAGCATGACTTTAATGTAGTTTTATATGGTTATATATTAATTTTATTAGTGAGCTACTTGATAATATGATTCGTATATAATCAGTCATATGAAAGCATAAGATCATCCTGATCCTGCTATGCAAAAAAATAAAAAGACTTTCAATATCAGTGATAGTAAAAGTATTCATATATATATATATGGTTGTACATACACTCATACAATCTTTCCAGTATGTGGCCTGCATAGTAAAAATCTACTCTTCAAGTTTTATAATTTGTATAAAAAGACCAGGTAGTTAAAAGTCATCAAGTGTGTTTGTTCTTATCCTCATTATCTGAGTTATTTTTTATTAAAAACTAGCATAATGGACATGTCTAAGGTTCCTCTTGGCTTAAAATTCTTATCATTATTTTCTGAACCTCCTCTTGGGGAGATCAAACCCTAAGAAAATAAAATTCATTTCCTGAGTTCCTTAGGGAACATGGGGGTAGCCTGAACCAGATCCACTCCGTGGGCACTGTGTTTGATGTCCTGAGTTGCTTCCTCTTCACTGCTCCATGCACTTGCTGATGTCAGAATTCTAACTGTGGATCATGAGCAGCAACCTCCACAGATTTTCCAGATGTTGACTATTAGGCAAATGTATTCTTCGGGAGCAGTTAATGCTGTGGGAAGAGGTACCAGGAAAACACAGTCTTGTTACAGCCTGATTTAATTTAGGTAGTAAACACCATAGGAACAATAGTTGGCTTTGGCAGAGGTCCACCACAAGGAGGTACACAGAGTCATAGGACAATCACAGGGAAGTGAGGAAAAATAAGGCAAAACACATGAAGCAGTAAGGGGAGGAGAAGGGAGAGAGAATGCCAAGAAATCCAGGCACATAAACAAATGAGTAATGTTTTTCATTGGTTGTTCAAACGTGTGTGCACATGTGTATGTGTGTGTGTGTGTGTGTGTGTGTGTGTGTGTGTGTGTGTGTGTGTGTGTTCAGAAAACAGTTTATGGAATAAAAAATTCTGCACATTATTCTCTTGGAGTTTCTAAGACCCTAGAAATATACTTTCACATTATGCTGAGATGTTAATTTCAAATTTGTTTGATAAAGTGTTAATTCACATAATTCATAAATTGCAAAGCATTTATACAATTAAATCACAATATTTTCACCAAGTTAATCTCATTGATTTCCCATAATATATGTGAAGATTTGTACTCTATTACAGTTTTCTCTGCTCTTAAGGAAGCAATAAACTGATTAAGAAGGTAAAGAGGGTTAATTTTGTTACTTAAATTTAACACACATATTTTCCTCTATCAGTAATAACCTCTTTAACAAGTTAACAGCTTTTAAAATTGCAAGCAATTTGTCCTTTCTAATTCATTACTTTCAGAAATCCCAGGATACATGAACATTCTAAACACTTTATATCCAATATTATCAAAAATTATTATTTTCTTTGCTTCAGAGCTTTTTCAGCTGTTTGGTGTTCTAAAACCTCACAACTTACTGTAGCTTTCCAGATATTATGAATCAGTGATTGTTCATATAAAGCATTGGAGTGTTGCTACATCCTATCTGTTCGAACTTCCCCAATTTCTCATGTGCGCTCTTTCCTGTGTTTCTAAATATACAAATACTTCAGCCAACAGATGGCAAGTGGAAGCATCAGTGGGTACAGAAATCAATGCAAAGCTTTTAAGCATGTGATGGCCCAAGGCAGGCAGCAGAAGGAAAGAGAAAGTCAAGGTCAGATGTTTTCAAAGAAGAGAAAGGACTGACTGTCCCTGGAGTTTGGGAAGCCATTCAATAAATTGGGCAAATAAAATTGACCAACAGAGAATGAATTCTTGGATCATGTTAATAAATCACATTGAAAGTGGCACTGGGCTCTTGATTACCCAGTATGACAAAACTTAAGTTATAGAATTTTATTTTTGGTGTTGTTCATTTTCATTGAAATGTAGACCAATGCATCATTCTACTTTTAAGAAGTTCTGTGAGTTCTCACACAAAAATCTTCCAGGCAGGTCCTGTGTTTCTAATATTTTTAATATGACAAAAACATCATTAAAGAAAAAGTGGTAAAACAATCCTAAGCACGACTACTTCTTAAAATTTTATCTTGGTACTTACTCTACTTTGATGACCCTCTCCTTAGTATATGACCATGAAGAATTTTTTTACTGTTCACACCAATATATTTTTAATGGATATAAGTGTTTAAAATAATGACTGAGAAAGTAGAAATTGCACTGTGTTCCCTTGTTAGCAAGAACCTAATTTGATCTTTTGAGTGATTTTTAAATTTTAATTGTAATGTACATTTCATATTATGAAATAATTAGATTTCCTACCTACTTTCTTCATAATATAATCTTGGAGAAAAAAATTTACCAAGGCAAGCAACATATGAATTAAACCCCTTGCATCTTACATCAACTTTGATTCATACTTTGTTGCAACTCTTTAATGTTCTTTATTCTAAATATGCTTTGCACTTTCTTTTCTTTTTAGATTTCATCCTCTAAAGGTGCAGAGAAAATGAGATTGGTAACAAGTGCATTAACTCAGAGAATATTGCAAATCCACACAGTCCAATGTCATGGGCAACATAGCACAATGGGAAAGCACGAGCTCTGGCTGCTCAAGGCTTTAAATGGATCCCAGCTGTGCCAGGCCTCAATAACGGAAAGGAAGGGAAGGCCAGGGGAGGGGAGGGAAGGGAAGGGAAGGGGGAGTGGGAGCAAAGGGAAGGGAAAACAGAAAGGGAGAGAAAGGGAGAGAAGAAGGGAAGGAGGCAGGGAGGGAAGGAAGGAAGGAGAAAGAGAAAGAGGGAGAAAAAGTAAACAAGCTAGTATTTGAAATTATATCAAGTTTTAAAAGTGCTCTCAACATAACAAAGAACTAAAGCATCTAATGAAGTGTTGAAAGAGTGATTCTCTACATGGAGAAGACAGGATGATAAAAGGCTGTCATGAGGCCGGCCACGAGAAGAGAGGGGATGAAGACACATCAGCAGAGACATCGACATGAGCAAGTCACCTAGACAAGAGCTTAATTAGCTCTGAAAAGCAAAAGAAGAAGCAAAGTCTGGTTAAAGCACCGTATACAAAAGAGCTGAGCGAGGGAGAGTAGATGAGGAGGCAGGACAGTCGACAGAATGTCGAGCCCAAAGGATTTTTGTATTGAAAGTAACTGAAGGGTTTTAAGCAAAGCAATATGCACTAGTTTTCCACTTTGGTGTAACAATAACACCAAACCTTAGAGGCTCAACACAACATTTTTTGCAAAATTTCTTCCAGTTCAGGAATCTAATTGTAGCTTACAGAGAGCCTCTACTTCGGTTCTTTCATGAGACTGTAATCAAACTGTTGGATAAGGGCACAGGTATTTCATGGCTTGACTTGCAGTCCCTTTCCAAGCTCACTTAGGTGGTGTTGGCAAGATGCAACTCCTCATCAACTGTCAAATCTCACGTTCTATTTGACTGTTGGCTGGAGGCCATTCCTAGACCTTGCTTCATGGATCACTCCATATGGGATTCACAACATGGCAGCTTGCTTCATCAGAGAATGTAATGGGAGAAAGAGAGAGAGAAGGAGGGAGGGAGAGAGAACAAGATTGAAGTCACAGTCATTTGTAACATAAGCTCAGAAGTGACATGCCCCTATGTTTATCCTGTCCCGTTCATGAGAAGGTGATATGTCCATGCAACTCTCAGGGGAAGGGAACTTCATGATGGTCTGAATATCACCAGATGGTGACCACACTCTGGGCTCCCTTGGAAGGCAGTCTACTATAAAATATCATGATTTTATACTTTAGTATATCTTTATACTTTAGAAGAATATTAGGTCTTTGTGAAGAATGGCAGAGATTCAAAGTGGAACAGACAGACCACTTAGGTACAGCCTTCAGAACTGAATGATGAATTAGACATAGAAAATTAAAAGAGAAGATTCAAGAATTTCTGGCTTAGTAACTAAGTTGTTCAGATGGAGAAGAGAATATAAAGAAAATCTAGAATGAGAATTGATTAGCAATAGCTAAATCTTAGAAGCAGCCTATATGTCCATCAACAGATAAATCAGTAAAGAAATACTTTATTTTACTACAAAATGGAGTAGTACACTACTATAAATAATAAACTTGAGTCATTCATAGGAAAATAGATGTACCTTAAGACCATATTAATTAAAATAAATCAAACACACAAGCTTAAATATCACATGATTTCTCTTATACAAGACACCCAAATTATAAATAAAGAGAAAAAGAAAAGATAGGTAATAGTAAATAGGGAGATAGATCTTTTGCAAAAGGGAGGGAGAGCAAGAAATGGAAGGAAAGGAAAAAGAGTTGAAGGAGATGAAAAAAGAATAAAGATGTGTTATGTGCATGTACAAGCTCTTTACAAGGAATGGAATCATTATGAACTGCAAACATACACTATTAAAAAGTAAAAATTGAAAAGAAACAAAAATCAAAATATATATTTAAGAAATGTTCATTCACCACATTATGTTGTCTATGTGATTTTTCAATCTGATTTTATTTTAAGAGCCAAAAACATTGTAAACATTTTAAAAATACATGTGACTTTTCCTGATATTGAACTTTTATTCTACATGGTTCCACAAGGAAGAATTACAAACAATAAATAAAAACTATTTAAAAACTAGATTTTTAGATTAGGGTAAATCTCCTCTAATAATTTAATAAAAACAAAATTTAATAAACTATTGCATAAAATAACAAATTTCCTAAATCTAGAGTCAAGCAGCATTTAAGAAATCACATGTCAGGAGAATTCTGAATAAAATGGGAGCTGTATTAACTTGGATTCACAAATTATCTATTCAATAACTATTTAATACTGTGGTGAATTATAATAAAATCTTATTTTATTATATGCAAGACTTTAAGTAATTTTACACTTATAAATTCTTTACAGATGAGATGTGCTATGCTCAGTCAGACTTATTTGTACATGAAGCTGTGGAATAACTTGTTACTTTCATTCTAGCTTGCCGTTATGTTGTGTCTCTTGTGATAATGAAAGACATTATGATGGGTCTCAGAATACTTACAAGACATGCGTATCATTGTCATCCACAGTCACTGAGAAAACTGTTAACAGTTCTTCTACCAAACAAGCACATCTCGAGCCAGTGATCCTTTCCACACCAAGTTCACTAGTAAAATATTGCTGAGGAATGGTAAGACCATTTCCCAGGATGTCGTCGTTATAAAGATCCAAAGCGTCTGTACTCTTGCAATTTGAGAAAGTGAGAAATTTGACAAGGGCAATGGAATGTATTAGCACCACAGCTAGACACTCATACATCCTCATCTCTAAAGTGCAGAAGAACAAGAATATGCTGTATGTACAGGTATTTGTTTTCTTTCTTATTTTTGTAATTACAATTCACGTCTCATTTTGTTCTCCATACTAGTATTTATTGGAGCATAAGGCATATAAGCTTCTCACTGAAATATGTCTTGACTCTGACTGCTTTACACTTATTAGTTTGAGGTTATAGATGCCATTTTTACAATAATGAATCTTCCAGCTCATGAAAATTGGATGTCACTAATTTAATGGGTCTTTTTAAAATTTCCTTCAACAAGTTTATATGGTAATTCTCTGAAGAGAGATTTTCTAGCATTTGAAGCATGCAGTGCTTCTACCATCTAGCATTTGAAGTATGCAGTATGATTGAAAATCCCATCCTAATTCACCCAGCCAAGAGAATCAAAATATATATAGATAGATATTAAGTTTTGAGATGATTTGGAAGACCACACTAGCCAAAGGATACCACATCTTTTACCAGGTTATTACCAAAGTGCCAAGAGATTTTCTTTCAAGAAAAATAAATATTGACCTTATCGATATTTTTCTGCACTTAAACAAATGATTGTTTTTTCTCTTATTTTATTAATGTACTGAACAATCAGAGACTTAGCCTAGCCCCCAATCTCCTAACGTGAGTTACGGAGAAAGCTTAAACAAAAGAGAGAAGTAATATGGTTTTGGGGGACTCCAGGAAGGTCAGAACTCTCTCTAGGAGGTAAGACAAAGACTTCTGCACATCCAGTATTTATTGGGTTTCAGACAAAGGAAAGGGATAGCTGAGGTGAAGGCAGGAAACTGAGCAGAACCTTCGGAAGTTTCGATCAAAGACTTCTTCCAGTAGTAAAGTTTGCCAATTAAGAGAACTGTCTTATCTCTAAGGTTGATATTTACAGTAGGCGCCAAATGGTTGCAGTCTTATCTTAAGAATTGGAGTGAGGGCCAGTGATATAGCTTAGCGGCATAAGTGCCTGCCTGGCAAGCGAGAGGTCCTGAGTTTCACTCCCGGTACCCGCATATAAAAAAAAAAAAAAAAAAAAAAAAAAACAATTGGAGTGAGAGCCCATGTCCTCAGCTGTCTCAGCTCCGGTGTTATCTTGCCTTCAGAGCGCAGTGGTCATCATCTTAACCTTTACATAGTTCATTCCTCAACATTAAATTGCATTGGTTAATTCACAAGTGGTTGTACCATTCTTAAATAACTAGAACAAAGAATATCTAGTATTGGATTAGTTTTGCTGGTATTATGTTTTATATTGTTGTGCCTATGTTCTTAAAGTGAATTTGTTCATAAGCTTCCTTTTTTAATATGCTCATGGTTTTGGCACCAACTAATGTTTGCCCTTTTAAATGTTTTGGGAAAAGCCATGTGCAGCCATGTGCCTGGAGTCCCAGCTACTCTGAAAGGTGAGGCAAGAGGGAGGCTTGATTCCAGGAGTTCAAGACCAATCCGGATAGCACAGCATGAACTTGTCTCAGAAAAAAAAGTCCACAAAATATTTTGGGAAGCATTCTGTCAACTTCTATTCTTAAAAGAGCTGTATGGGGGGCCGGTGAGATAGCTCAGCAGCGTAAGCACCTGCCTGGCAAGCGTGAGGTCCTGAGTTCGACTCCCGGTACACACATACGAAAAAAGGGCCGGTGATATTGCTCAGTGGCACGGGCGCCTGCTGGTGTGCAAGGTCCTGAGTTCAATCTCCAGCACCCACAAAAAAAAAAAAAAAAAAAAAAAAGAGCTGTATGATGATGATATCGTTTACCTACATTTCAGAAAAAATCCAAAAGTATAGTCTTTTTGTTTTGGGATTTTCTTAGTGAAAAGATTAAACTGGGGTTCCATTTTTAAAAGATATAGATAACAAGTGAATTTACATCAAATCTTTTTATCTTATATCAGTTTTAGTAAGCTGTGCTTTTTATGACAGTGGTTCATTTAATAAAATTTTCATTGTACTTTATTTTCTTTATTTTCTGATTTCACTTCTTACTACCTCCTTCTACTTTATCTAGCTCCTTTTAAAATCTTTTTCACATGGGAATTTAGATTGTTGATTTTTCCAATTTTCATCTTTTCTTCTGAATCTATTATTTTGTCTCTCAATATGGCTATGACACCATTCTAAATTTCATATAAGTATGCATTGTCACTGTATTTTAGTTCAAAATAGTTCTTATTTCCATATGATTTCTTCTTTGCCAAAGGGTTATTGACAAGTGTTTATTTTGAAGATTATTGTTTCATCTTGAAATTCAAGGATTTTATTAGTTATTTTTCTGTTTTTGTTGTTTTCATTTCTAGTGTAATTGTAGTTTTGTCACAATATATTCTCTATTATTTCATTTTCAAATCCTTGAAATTTGTTGGCAGTTGTCTTCTGGCCCAGCATGTAGTGATCTATTTTATCCATATACACATGAAAAGAATGCATTTTGTATTTGTGTGGTGTTTAGATATACAGAGATAGGAATATAGATACATAACAAATATGCGCATATATAAAATGTATATACTATATTTATATATATTGCATTTAAATAGACAGAAAATTACATATATTTCACATTATATGTTACGTATTTATTATGCCATGTTGTTTATTTATGTAGTTTACATTTCTTAGACCTGTACAACACTGAATTTTTGTTCACTTCATCCGTCAGGTACTGAATGAGGTATATATAAATCTCAAATTATGACTGTGAATTTGTCTTTTTGCCCCTTTTTATGAGCTTTGAGTACATAATAGAAATTGCATGTAAGTTTAGGCCTTGTATATATTTCTGCTGAATATATTTATTAATATTAGATATGCAGTTCTATATTGGAGTTTCTGTTCATCCTATTCACTCTTCTTGCTTTTAATTTTATCTTTTCTGTGACCTTATATTAAAGATATGCTCATGTAAGAAGTAAACACTGTAGTCGGTTTACTATAATTCAATTATTATAGTAAACATTGGCTAAAAATTTATATTTATTCATACCATCTCAATATTTGTTTTCTAATTTTCCCATTATTTCTTTATTTCTATTTATATTCTTTGTTCTCTTTTTTAATAAATCCAGTATTCTTATCTTTACATATCTTATCCTCTTTAGCTGGCTATTAATACCTTCTATCATTATTTTTATTGTTGCTGCAAAGATTCTTTTTTATTTTTTTATTATTTTATTATTTTTTGTGTGTGTGTGGGTACCAGGCCAGGGGTCGACCTCAGGACCTCGTGCGCCAGCAGGTGCCCGTGCCGCTGAGCGATATCACCGGTCCCTTTTTCTTTTTTTTTTTTTTTGTGGGTACCGGGGGGTCGACCTCAGGACCTCGCGTGCCAGCAGGCGCCCGTGCCGCTGAGCGATATCACCGGCCCCTTTTTCGTATGTGGGTTCCGGGAGTCGAACTCGGGCCCTCGCACTTGCCGGGCAGGCGCTTATGCCGCTGAGCCATCTCACCGGCCCAAGATTCTTTTTTAAAGTAAGAGAAAATATATGTAAAATGTACCATCTGAGTGCATAGTTCAGTGTCCTAAATGACATTTACATTGTTTTACAACCACTATTACCATCCATTTCAAACATTTCACCTTCCCAGACTGAAACTCTATATCCTTAAACAGGAACTTCCACTTTGCTCTGCTCCCAGACCTTGGCAACTACCATTTTCATTTTCTATCTCTAATAATCTGACTACTCTAGGTACCTCATCTTTGCTCTTTTGCAATTGGCTTATTTCATTTAATATAGTGTTTTTAACATTCATCCATGTCATAATATGTATGAGAATCCTCCTCCTTTTTGAGGTTGAATAATATTTCATTGTATTTTTATATAATATATTGTTTTTCCAATCATTCATTGACAAACACTTGAGTTTTTCCTGCCTTTTGGCTATTTATGAACATGGATGAACAAAATCTTTTCAAATTCATACTTTCAACTCTCTTGAGTATGTCCCCCAAAACAGAATTCCTGAATAATATGGTAATTAATATTTTGAAGATCCACAATACTACTTTCCACACCAGCTGAACCATTTTTTTATTTTCACCACTAATACACAAGTTTCAATTTCTCAGTAGTCTCACAACATGTATTTTCTTCTCCTTTGGTTAAAGCCATCTTGCTAGGTATGGCGTGTTATAACACTGTGATTTGATTTACATTTCTCTGATGATTAATGACGTGAGCATCTTTTCATGTGCTCCCTGGACATTTGTATATTTCTTTGTCCATTTTTAAGATCACATTGTTTTGTTAGCCTTCAGTCACATTACTATCTTTTAATTACTATGATAGATGTTACAAGCACCTTTTCCTTACTTGTCTACATTTAGTTTTATCTAGGCTTTTTGTTAATATCTTTGTCTTACTAAAGTTTATATCAAATTTTACTTTTACCAGTTTTTAGTCAATATAATGAACTTTGGCTTTGTCATTCTACTTATTTATTCTGTTTATTGCACTCAATTTTCCCACTATTTTATGCATGTATTTTGAAACATGTAAATATTGTTATGGATATAATTATTAGTTTTTATTTTTACTTTAATCAATCAGTTTTCCTTTAGCCATCCCCACTTATTTCATATTCTCCATGCCTTCATTCCTTGTTGATTCACTATGCTTCTAGCTGGGATAATTTTAACTATACCTAAAAAGCCCATTTAGTACTTCTTCAGTACAAGAGTAAAGCTGGAAGTTATTTTTACTGTTTTTCTGAAAATGTCTCTGCTTCACTATCATTTTCAAAGAATGTTTTTTGTAGAGTATAGTATCTAATTTGGCAGTTTTCTCAACTCTTTAAAATTGACATTTCAGTATTTTCTGTCTTTCATTGTTTCTGTTGAAAAGCTGTGTATTGACCATATTTTTCGTTGACAACTCTTAAGGTTTTCAGTTTGTCTTGGTGCTCAGTTACATTTTAGTAGAATGATGTATTATGATGGGTTTTTCTTTCTCTTTAATTGGTTTGAGGTTTATAAGTTTTTTAACCTATGCCTCAGATCTGTAGTCAGCTTTGGAAAATTACATAACGTTATTTCTCATAATATTAATTTTGTCCCATTCTACTTCTCTTCTCTTTTGGTGAGTCCAATTATATGCATGTTATAACTTTTCATTTTAACCCATTTTTGCTTTCTTAGCATTATTTCATTTGTTCGATTACAGCATATTCATTTGATACTTGGAAAATATACTATTGAATTATCTGGCATATCCTTTATCTTTTCATCCATTTTATTTTTGATGTATTGTAATATCTTTTTTTCTAATTTCATGTTGGATAATTTCTGTAGCTAAAGCTACATGCTCTCTTTTTATTGCCTTCTCTGATTCCTGCATTTTTTTTCACTTCCTTCTTCTTCAATGCAACAATATGCTTGAGAAAAGAAGGACACAAATACAAAAGATTTTAGAACAAAAGACATGTACGTATGAAGAAAATCTGACTTTGAGAAAGACTGGATCACCATTTATTACCAAACAAATGAAAAGCTGCAAAAGATATTTATAGGTACAAGTGGTAAGGAAAAATATAATATTAACAAAGTCATTAAGTGTCAAGTTATTCTTTCCATGGTGAAAAATAAGTACTATTTTCACATGATTATCATATACACAAGTAATGTGTCTTCTCATACTACCACTGAAAAGCATAGATAAAATAATTTCTGTTAATGAGTCAACACTTACAAGTAAGGCTAAAGCATATTAGGGTTTTCCAGAGAAACAGAACCAATAGGATAGGTACAGAGACACATAAACACATAGATTTTTCGCTATAAGAAACTGGCTTATATGATTATAGAGCTTGAGGAGCCCAAGAACTTCAATAAACAAGCTGAAGACACAGAGAAGCAAATGCTGTAAAAAGTCTTAGAACTAGGGTGAAAGATGAGAAAATATCAGTACAAGTTCAAGTCCAAGTTCACCTCCAAAGACAGAAGAATGATGCCCCAACTAAAAGGTAGGCAAAGAGAAAGAATTATTTCTTACTTAGTCTTTTGTTCTATCCAGGGCTTCAGTGAATTGGATGAGGGTCACTTTGGGGAAGGACCACCTGCTCCAGTTAATATCATGGACACACCCAATGCTTGAGCACCACAGGACTCAGGCAACTTGATGCCTAGAATAACCATTTCCCCAAGGTTTCATTTATTTCAAGGAACTAGACCTGGAAAGTGAAACACTTGCATTTGTTTGCTTTGTCTTACTCTGTTTTGTTTACATCTCAAGATGAAAATTTGTTTATTTTTCCTGGTTAGCATGAGATGAGCAATGTTATCCATAAACACATTCAGTTAAATAACAGTTTTGTTGCCTTAGAGTCCATTTTACTGTGTCCCACTAATTGTCCAGTGACAGTAGATGAGAAACTTTGATCAGGATATCATAAACACGCTAGTTTACTTGTTTAAGAGTCGTAGAAGGTCCAGATGGAACATATGGATTGCTACTATTTCTCTTTTGCCACCAGGTATTCATGTCACTTCAAAAAAGTATTTGTGTATGTTTTCAGTCTCTAATTAATCACGTATTTACCAAAATATGAATAAATAAAGCAACATGATGATATGGTGCGTCATTCAAAGACAGTCTTGACTTTTTTGAATAGGGAATGCCTAAAGCATGATAAATGGTGAAATAATAAGGTAAATTACTTTTATAAATCACTTGCTTCAAAATGGGAAGCATTTCATCATTTTTACATATATACTTAAGCTTTCTAACATTATTATGCTATTGTAATTAAGAAAATTTCCACACCTTATGAGGGATATTTGATGGGACAATTTATCTCTCAAAAATATATTGTTGTTGTTGTTTTCTAAAAAATATATTTCAAAGGATAATCTGTTCCATGATAGAAGCCCAGTAAGATTTGCACATTAAAAATGGCAGCTCCTGTGTAAAACATTTCTACAGGAATTCCAAAGCTTCTACTAAAATGTCTGGCATTTCTATAAAACTTTACTAAATATTTTTGGTATGACATAATATTACCTCAAGGAATTCCACAGACTGTCCCTCCACACATATGTTAGCAAAGTTCCTGTAATGGGCCATGAAATGTGGCTCTCAGACCTTGGGTATTTCCAGTCAAAACCGATGATGTAAAGTAGTCATATAAAAATTACAGTTGTATCCACAAAGAGAAGTGGAGTGTAGCATCAGAACCTTCAATTTATACATAAAGAAATAGTTTTAAATAACGGATGTGTTAGGTTTGCATAACTAGTTAGTGGCAGAACTAGTTCGAAACAATGCTATTCAAAGAGCTTTTAAAGCTCTCCCACATATATTTGTAAATCAGAAAAAATTTAGACCCTGAAGGTCTGCAGATATAAATGGTAGTGATTCACAAGAAGTAGAAAATTCCGTGTTTAGAACTGCTTGAATTTTGCAACATGCATAAAATATAAAAGTGATATTTTGTATTAGTTATCAATTAAAAAAAGGAAATCCAGGCAAAATTTACAAAAGCTGATACAGTATGTGAGGCACAGGCTCCAGATGTTTTCTTTTCATCCTTGTGGACTAATATGCCCTCCAGAGGATACATGGATCTGAATTTTAGAAACAAAGAAGACAGTAATCCCTTTCCTAGAACCTTAGTTGGGTCATCTGGGAGTGTGTGTGTGTGTGTTTGTGTGCTTGTGTGTGTGTTGTGTGGTGTGTTTTGTGTTGGTGATAGTTTTTTAAAAAAGGCTATGAAATAGAATAAATGATGCCAGATTTCAAAATAGGCATAGGCAAATCTGAAATCCCATGAATTTTCATTAAATCCTAATCCAAGAAAAATAACTACTTCATTAATAAACTGAGTTATTTGGCACATTTCTCTCACGACATAAACACAAGGTAGAAGTAGGAAGGAAGTGAAGTTTTAGCCACGGCTAGCCAACAGCCCGAAGAGGAATGATTTGTGCCTACCCCTTCCTCTCTGCACTTCTGTTCCCAAACTGCAGCTTCCCAAACCCAATCTTCTGCTTTTTCTCCTCTGATATTTACAAAGTCTAAAGATTAAAAAAAGCACAATATTTTTCTTCTAAGTTTTTGTGGTTAAAAAAGACAACAACCATTCCTCTTTCTTTCCTCTATTTAAAACTTCCTATTTCTTATATCTGTCAACTTCAAGTAGATAATAAGAAGCAAGTAATCTGATTACATAAGTGTAAATAAAGCATATATGACTAATACTTTGGCTAAACCTTCCCAGTTTTAGGTTTAATTTAAAAGGAAGGCTTATCCCTACCTTGAATGAAAATGTAATTTAGCAGAGAATCTGGTACTTCAAACATAGTACAGGTTAAACATCCCTAACCCAAATATTTGAAACCCAAAATCTTCTAAATTCCAAAGCTTTTTGAGCACCCACATGACAGCATCCATGGAACATTCCACACCTAATCTCATTCAACGAGTCAAAATGTAGACACACTAAAAACGTTATACAACCACCTTCAGGCTATGTACAGTATATAAGGTGTATATGAAACTTGAGTGCATTCCTTGTTTAGACTGGGGTTCAAGCTCTTGAAATATTTCATTATGTATACACAAATATTCCAAAATCTGAAAAAAAAAAAAAAGCCAAAATCTGAAACTTTTCTGATCCCAAGCACTTTGAATAAGGGATACTCAACCTGTAGTAACAGCAAGGGGCTGGTAATTGTAGGTGGCTGTGTTCTTTCCCTCACTGTTCAGCCAGCTGTTTTGGTTGCCATCACCTGCAGCCTTTGAGGCATCTGTCTCTGTTGATACTAGCTCCCAGCAGGGTCTTGGGAAGCCAGGCAGCAGGGCCTCCTCAATTTCATACTTTCTCCTATTTAAAGTTATGTTTCCCTGTGTGGTTTTCTCCTCAGTGCTTGCGAACCACTGTTGCCTGTTTCTTTATCCTATAGAACTGGCCTGTCCAACCCACCACTTGCAGGGCTGCAGGAGGCCCAAGACTGCTAGGAATGCTGCCCTGTGAGATCATAAGCTTTTGACACTATTAAGTGACTTTTGGGGATACTGTTCATGACTCAATTGCCTGATGTTTCGCCCAGACTGTGTAGCAGACAACAGACTGCTGAGTGGATGAGATACAATGCCGTGTTAGCTCTGACCCCTGCCACACAGAGTCAGTGAAATGGACACCTGCATGTATCACATTACATGCACTTGTATGGCTTGGCCAGTAAAACACTGCCAATGTAGTGTTCAACCTACCTGCGTGTTTGTGTGTGTGTGTCTGTGCATATGGATGCATTTATTGTTATTAAGCAGACATGTAAGTTTTCTTATTTAATTATTAAATTGTGTTGTCTTGTTTTGATGTTATAATGAAAAATTCAAAAAATAAAAGAAGTTTTGTTACATATGTACACTAACTCTATTTTATGTGAAGTTTGAGACAACTCCTCTTCACTCATCGCTACCCAGGGAGCCCAGAGATTGGACCCCCTGTTGTACAAGTAAGCTGGTGTTTCTCATAGCCAAGGGGATGCGCAAGACCACAGCGAAGAGGACTCAGGTCAGGCAGGCTCCATGTAGTAGTCTTCCCCTTCCTTATCTGAGCAGAATTATAGTGTTGTGTGTGGTTTTGCTGTTGTAACCATTTAACTGTTTTTAAGGAATAATAGCCACTAATTTTGTCTGTAAGATCAGGACAGCTGAGAGGAGTCCTTGATATGATATAGGTTTTCCCAAAGGAGAAGTTATTATTAACAGTCGCTAGTTGGGATACATATGTGTTTCTTCAGTAACTGTACCTGTTAACTTGCCAATATGTACATGGGCAATTAAAAGTAGGCATTTGGCAAAATATTAGTAAACAACAATTGGAGATCAGGAAGGTGTCGGCCAGTCCTCACAATGTGTCCGCCCTTTGGGTATTCTGGAGAAATTAAGAAATATTGGCTGATACTGATCCTTATTGTGAAGGGTAATTATTCTAAGTAATTCTGCCAAGAATCTATTGTTTTAAGCAGTTCACAAAGGAGGCCAAATTGGTGTTCATTCACCTTACTTAAGTATTTCTGGGTCAAATTATTTCTCATAACAATCACTTCCTGCAGATGGCTGTGTTTACACTGTACCAGTGTCTAGCTGGAGAGAGTAGGAGGCTGTTTCCAATTCCAAGCTATATCAAGGAGTAATTAGGCTCAATGAAAAAGATCTTTCCAAAGATAAGGACAATGACTTACCCTTTAGAACATTTTTCCTAAGCAAGAATGTTTTCTTTTAAGTCAGGTCCATTGAAAATGGCAGAGTGGAAAGCAACAGAGAAAGAGCCTCTGTGAGAGTGCCATCCAGATGCTGGAATATAGAAACATGGGGAACACAAGAAGGAGGGAAGTGGGTCCCCTGGACCCAGGAAGGATCTGAAGCACACTGAGAGTGAAGAGAGAAACTTCAATGAAGAAGAAGGAGGTAGCCAGCAGTGCCTCCTCCCTGAGGTGAGACTCACTGCATGAGAGGAGCAATTCAAACCGGTGGACACATGGTGACTGCTGGCAACCCCAGGGGCCTCCACAGAGAGACACAACAGTGGAGGGGAGCAGTGGACATGAAGGACTGCACTAGCTGCTGGTGAGTACTGGGGGCTCAGTCATCCTGTGTGAGAGAGCGATTGGATGGGCGCCATCTTGAAGAGGGGCTGACTGAGCTCAGAACTCATAGCAGCTGCTGGCCCCATCTAGTGGCTCCCGGCCAGGCTCAGGCCCTTGGAAGGTGCACAGATAGCTGCAGGCCAGAAGAGTCTGGTCTCGGCCAGAAGGTGCAGGCTCGCTGAGATTATCCACTACCCTCACCAAAAAGCTATTGCTGGCTTGCGGTATAAATCAACATGGACCAGGACTCTGTCTCCACGTGTTGTCTACCAGTGACAGCAGAAACAGACCTGGAAGTGGACTTTTTTTTTCTTTCTATACCTCTTGTTTTTTGTCATTGTGGTGGTGGTTTTGTTTTTGTTTTTTTGTTTTTTTTTTTTTGGTTTTTTCTCTTTCATCGTTTGATCTTGTTTTTATATGAGTGTGAATGTGGTTTCAAGTCTCTTTGTGGTTGTTGTTCTGTTCTGTTCTTCTTTTAATCTCTTCCTTCTCTCTTTCCCTCCAGTCTTCTGTACCAGTTTCCCAAAGTTAGCCTGATCCCCCTTTGTCCTCCACCCTTACTTCTAATCTCTTCCTCTTCTAATTCTCTATTTTCTCCCAACCCATTTTAAATTTTAACCCCTGAGGGCAAAATTGACGTATTAAGGACTTATATACTGCATATAATTTTCTGGTTTGTTTTATGTTTTGTTATATATCTATGAATCTAGTTTATATGTTTAAAGGTGGTAAATTAATGATTAGCTCAGTTTCTCATTTTCTAGGCTGTGTTTGATGCTTTTGTCATTGCTGATGGTACCACTACAGTGAAAAGTGACATAATTGATCTATACAGCTGTTCTTCCTGGTATTCCAAAACTGAGATTGACTAAGGGTCACAAAATTTATTGTGGCACAGTACCAAAGAACAAGGGGCTGGGCCGAACAGGCAGCAACTTCTCATCCCCAACAAACTGAAGAAGTAGAATCTAGCAACAGACTCAAAACCCAAAAACCAGCTACATCTGGAAGATACTTCAGAGAAGTAGTCAGTTCCTAAGGGTTCTAAATACTAGCAATAAAGCAACCCACCATAGGCAATTTACAAACGTCACCGACATGTCCCAATTTACAAACATGTCCCAATTGTGGGACAATCCAAAAGCCACTGACCTGGCCTCTCTGAAGTGCTAACAACAAAGCAATTGAATGAGGCTCTAGAAAAAAATTAAATCAGAAACAATTTCTCAGATAACTGCAGCCATGGTATCCACAAAGAAAACTATGCTTAGTGACTCTACAGCAGTTACAGACAAAAAACTAGAGGAACTTAAGAAAATTATGGAAGCCATGAATGCTCAGCATAGGAAAGGAATGGAATTCATAAGGCAAATTCAAGCAGATATCCAGGAGAATAAAAATTCCATTAAAAGTATCCGCAGCAGATTAAGCAAATGTGAGGACAAGATCTCAGATATAGAAGATAGGCTTGCAGTTAGTGATCATGCAAAGGAAGTTTTCTTAAAAATAGTAAGAGTCCCTGAGAAATCTATCCAGCAGCTGCTAGATGAGGCAAAGAAGAATAACTTAAGATTGATTGGAGTCAATGAAAAAGCAGGAGATAACACAAATGATATATAAAAAAAATTTGTTCACAAACATCATGGCAGAAAGCTTTCCTGGTAGAGAAAAAGAATTTGACATACAGATAAGTGAGGCATACAGAACTCCAATTAGCCATGATAAAAAAAAAAAAAAATCTACAGCCAGGCATATCATAGTCAAGATTCCAGAAATTCAACACAAAAACAAAATCTTAAAAGCTATTAGGGAAAAGAAACAAATCACCAATAAAGGAAAGCCCATCAGAATCACAGCTGATTTCTCAACATAAAATCTCAAGTCAAGGAGAGGTTGTAGTAAAGTATTTCAAGTTCTAAAGGAAAACAACCTTCAACACAGATTGATGTACGCTGAAAAATTATCTCTCAAAACTGATGGAGAAATAAGATACTTCCATGACAAAGAACATCTGAGGAAATTTGTGACTACCAAGTCAGCATTCTGAAATGTTTTGAAGGACATTCTAGAAAGAGATAACAAAGACTACAACTCCATGAAACCCAATAGAAGGAATCCACAAGGAAAAGCAAACAATTAAACAGAAGGAGAGAAAAAAAGAGGGGGAGCCAAACACAGGAAAATAACACGACAAGGATAAGTCAATACATATCAGTTATAACCATCAATGTTAATGGTCTCAATTCACCAATCAAAAGACACAGACTGGCAGAATGGATCAAGAAGCAAGATCTAACAATATGCTGCATAAAAGAAACATTTAATTCAAAAAGAAATTCATAGAATGAAAGTCAAAGGATGGAAAACAATATTCCATGCAACAGAAACCCAGAAAAAAGCAGGAGTAGCTATTATATTTGCAGACAAAGTGCATTGCAAACCAACGCTGATTAAGAGAGATAAAGAAGGTCACTACATCCTTGTAAAGGAAACAATCCAAGAGGAAGAGATAACGATCATAAATATATATGCAACAAATACTAGTGCACCCAACTATATAAAATAAATATTAACAGACATGAAAAATCAAATAAGCACTAATACAATTGTATTGGGGGATCTCAATACCCAACTGTCACAAAAAGACAGATCAATTAGACAAAAAATTAATAATGAAATATTAGAAGTGAACCAAACTTTTGAACAAATGGATTTAGTAGATATCTACAGAGTGTTCCACCCCATGATATCAGAATAAAAACTCTTCTCAACTGCACATGGGACATTCTCCAAAATGGACCACATACTAGCTCATAGAACCTGCTTAAGTAAATGCAAAGGAATTGAAATTATCCCATGCATATTATCAGACCATAGTGCAATGAAATTGGAAATCAATGGCAAAAGAAACCAAATAAACTTCATAAACACATGGAAATTATATAGCACCCTCCTGAACAACCAATGGGTAGCAAATGAAATTAAAGAAGAAATTATACAGTTTCTACAATTAAATGATAATGACAACACAACATACCAGAATTTATGGGACATGGTGAAAGCAGTCCTAAGAGGGAAATTTAGAGCAGAGAATACCCATATCAGGAAAACAGAGCAAGCACAAATAAACAACTTAATGGTGAACCTCAAACTTCTAGAAAAATAGCAGGCTAAGCCAAAAGATTGTACAAGGGAGGAAATTATAAAGATTAGATGAGAAATTAACACATTGGAGACTAAAAAACAAACAAACAAATGAAAACACTACAAAGAATCAATGAATCCAATGAAAGATTAAATAAAATTGAAAAATCCTTATCCAACTTTATCAAAAGAAGGAAAGAAAAGACTGAAATCCACACAATTAGGAAAGAAAAGGGTGAAATCTCAATGGACCCTGCAGAAATCCAGAAGATCATCTATACCTACTTTGAAAACTTGTATTCTAACAAGATGGAAAATGCAGAAAAAATGGAAAGATTCCTAGATACATATGAATTACCAAAGCTGAATCAAGAAGATATTAAAATTCTAAATACACAAATATTAATTAATGAAATCAAAGATGTAATTAAAAACCTACCAACAAAGAAAAGCCCAGGCCCTGATGGATTCACAGATGAATTCTACGAGGAATTTAGAGAAGACTTAACACTGTTATTTCTCAAACTATTTAATGAAATTGAAAGAGAAGCAATACTCCCAAATTCATTCCTGGAAGCAAGAATTACCTTGATATCAAAACTGGAGAAGGACCCAACTAAGAAAGAGAATTATAAGACAATCTCCCTAAGGAATATAGATGCAAAAATCCTCAATAAGATATTGGCGAACAGAATGCAGCAAATCATCAAGAAGGTTATACACCATGACCAAGTTGGATTCATCCTAGGGATGCAGAGATGGTTCCATATACATAAATCAATAAATGTAGTACACCATGTTAAGAGAGCCAAGGACAAAAATCACATGATCATCTCAGTAGATGAAGAAAGAGCTTTTGACAAAGTCCAGCACCCATTCATGATAAAAACCCTACAGAAAATTGGAAGAGATGGTCTTTATCTCAGTCTGATAAAAGCCATCTATGACAAACCAAGAGCCAACATCATACTAAATGGACAAAAACTGAACACTTTCTCTCTAAAACCAGGAATAAGACAAGGATGCCCACTGTCTCCACTCTTATTCAACATAGTCCTGGAAACTTTAGCCAGAGTAATTAGATAAGAGAAAGAAATAAAAGCAATAACAAAAGGAAAGGAAGAAGTTAAAGTATCATTATTGGCAGATGACATGATACTCTACATAGAAGATGGCAAAAACTCCACTAAAAGACTGCTAGATTTAATAAGCAAATTCAGTAGCTTAGTTGGATACAAAGTCAACACTCAAAAATCAATAGCTTTCCTGTACACCAATAAAAACTCACTGAGAGAGAAATTAGGGAAACAACACCTTTTACAATAGCATCCAAAAAAATGAAATACATAGGGATCAATCTAATGAAGGATGTACAAGACCTCTACTTTGAAAACTACAGTACTCTGAAAAAGGAGATTGAAGAGGATATCAGAAAATGGAAAGATATCCCTTGCTCTTGGGTAGGAAGAACCAATATAGTGAAAATGCCCATACTTACAAAAATGTTATGCAGATTTAATGCAATTCTGATCAAAATTCCAATAGTATATCTCACAGAATTAAAGAAAATAGTCCTAAAATTCATTTGGAACCAGAAGAGACCTAGAATAGAATAGCAAAAGCAATTCTGGGCAACAAAGGCAAGGCAGGGGGCATCACAATCCTTGATTTGATATACTATAAAGCTATTAAAATAAATCAGCATGGTACTGGCAAAGAAACATTCCAACGATCCATGGAACAGATTAGAAGATGCTGAAAGAACTCCAGACATACTCAGCCGCCTTTTTTGTGTGTGTGTGTGTGGGTACCGGGGCTCAACCTCAGGACCTCGCACGCCACCAGCCGCCCATGCCACTGAGCGATATCACCAGCCCTTTATTCGTATGTGGGTTCTGGGAGTCGAACTCGGGACCTCGCGCTTGCCAGGCAGGCGCTTATGTCACTGAGCCACCTCACCGGCCCCCAGCCACCTTATTTTTGACAAAGGTGCCAAACACATTCACTGAAAGAAATAGAGCCTCTTTAATAAATGGTGCTGGAAAAACTGGCTTTCCACATGTCGAAGATTAAAATTGGACCCATATCTTTCACCATGCACTAAACTAAAATTGAAATAGATCAAAGATTTAAATATTAAAAGAGAAACATTATATCTGCCGGAAGATAGAATAGGTAAAACTCTTGAAGACACTGGTGTAGGAAGAGACTTTATGAGTAAAACCCTGATCACATAGGAACTGTCACAAAAAATCAACAACTGGGATCTCATCTTATTAAAAAGCTTTTGCACAGCAAGTGAAACCACCAACAGAGTGAAGAGACAACCCACAACATGGGAAAAAATGTTTGCCAGCTGTTCCTCAGACAAAGGATTACTATCGAGAACATATAAAGAACTAAAAAAAAATCAGACCTCCCAAACTTAAAGACCCACTCCAAAAATGGGCATCTGAGATGAATACACACTTCTCAGATGAAGAAATACAAATGACAAATAAATATACAAAAAAATGTTCAACATCACTGGTCATTCGAGAGATGCAAATTAAAACACTGAGATTCCATTTCACCCAGAAAGGATGACTATTATCAAGAAATTAACCAATAACAAATGCTGGAGGGGTTGTAGGGAATAAGGAACCCTTCTTCACTGATAGTGGGAGTGTAGACTCATGCAACCACTGTGGAAATCAGTGTGCAGATTCCTCAAAATACTAGGATTGGAAGTCCCATTTGAGCCAGCTATTCCCCTTCTGGGTATCTTCCCAGAAGAATTAAAAACACCGTACCACAGCAATATATGTGCAGCCATGTTTATAGCAACACAATTTATAATAGCCAGATCTTGGAAACAACACAAATGTCCATCAACCAAGGAATGGATAAAAAAGATGTGGTGTTTTTATACAATGCAGTACTACTCAGCCATAAAGAAGGATAAACTGTAGACTTTTATAGGGAAATGGATGCAACTCAAGACCATACTCCTAAGTGAAATAAACCAGATGCACATGTGTAAACATTGTATTGTCTCCCTAGTGTGAGAAGCTGAAAGAGTAAATAAGATCCAAAATGTGCACTGTATATTGTAAAATGGGAAGAAACTGTTCAAAAGGAAAGAGAAACGGATGGGGGAATGGAGAAAAGAAAGAAGGGAAAAGAATATATATATATATATATATATATATATATATATATATATATATATAAATGATAGTTAAGATAGTTGTACTACTAATTTCTCTTAGTTCATTGAAAAGAAAGGTTTGTGCTAATATTGTTTGGACAGTTAAACACCTATATCTTGTACTCTGAGTAACTAATTTAAAGATAACAATACACAATGTATTAACCATTGTTACCCTCCTATTATCTTGTTTTGAAATTTTGTTTTTTTTTTCTTTAAAATAAAAAAAATAAATTGGGTCCTTTTAGAATATCTCCTCTCTCTCTCTCATTTCCTCTCTCTCTCTCCCTTTCTCTCTTTCTGCATGCATTTCATTTTCCAAACCCTAACAACAGACATTTTGAAGGTTACATTTAAAAAAATATTGCTTTACCCATGTAAAAGTGCATAGTAATATCTATAATTCAACCCACCAAAGGACAGAGATATTTTATGGGAGAATGTTTTATTTATATAGTGGTGACTATTTTACACTCTCAATTATTCATCTTTCTTTGAAAGAAAAACCTTATAAACTACTAACATTGAACCAGTTTGTCTTATTTCAAAGAAGTTCAGAACTTTCCTGATTAGCAATTCAGTGAAATAAAAGTATTAGATTTTTTTAAGCTGAGTGTTGTCATACTGTTGCTTCATGAAAATTAAGTCATGTGGGACCGGTGAGATAGCTCAGTGGCATAAGCACCTGCCCAGCAAGTGCAAGGTCCTGAGTTTGACTCCCAGTACCCACATAAAGGAAAAAAAAAAGGTGCTGGTGATATCACTCTGCGGCACAAGCGCTTGCTGGCACGTATGAGGTCCTGAGGCTGACTCCTGGTACCCACATAAAAAAAAAAAAATTAAGTCATGTATGTAGAACTACCAAATAAAACCAGAATTTTGACCATTCATTTGAAATTCAGCTCTTAAAAGCCCTAATATAGTCAAAATTCTCCTTCTGAGTTGAAGATTTTGTCACATAATCTTGGCCTCATCTTTATAGAATTCAGGTAACATGCACAACCAGCATTATAGGCGCTCTCACTTGTCTACCTGAAATTCTTTTTGTTATTTTATTATTTAAACTTGAAATATAGGTGTTTCTGTTAAATTGGTCAAGTAAGGAATATGTATTTTTGTTCCAGTGCTGTCAGCAGCCATCAAAGCAACTGAAATTGTACATTTCAACAAAGGCATACATTAAAATTCACTAAGCTTCAATTTCCTGACAATTTAGATTTATCCTTTATAAATATAGGCTGAATTTATCTTCCACCTTATCAGCAGCCTATATTTATCTCTAGAATAATGATTAACAGCTGATCTCACCTCTACCGTGTTTACAATGGTTATTTATTATACATTTGAATTTAATCTTCAAAAAGCAATATAAAACTGAAGTGTAATCTTAATCTTTTCTCCATTAGACTGATAAAAACAATGAAGCATCCAGAGGCCGTACAATTTTTCTCAGATGTTACAGCTAGAAAGTAGGAAAGGCAGTATTCTAGCATATTTCTCACCACTGAAGCATCAGAATGTGTTCATAAAAGTAACATTGTTTATTTCCTCCATTAGTTCAAAGTCATAATGAAATTCCAGAAGCAGAAATGGTATATAAACATACATACATGTAAAATATGTAATTGTATATTCATCTGTTAAGTAAAAGAAACTATATGAAAGAGAGTATGGGTCCTAGGAAGAAAAATAGAGACAAAAACACTTGGCTTAGGGTAGTGGACTTACACTGCAGATTCCACTAGTGAGGTCTGATTGCAGACGTATCTTCAGGGTTAAGTGCCAGTGGCAATACAAGGAAGGTGACAGGGGCACCAGATAGCTAGGCAGGCAGCAAGCAGCCAGTGCCAAATTCCTGTGGTGGCATTCCTGGAATGCTTGAGGATCAGCAAGCAAGGCAATGAGAGGAATAATAAGCAAAGACTGCTGCATAGAAGAGGATCAAACAGGAAAGGAAGGAGGCATGCATTTGTAAGCCATTGTTGAAGTTTGGCTTTTATTCTGAATGAGATGGGAAACCATTGGGAAGATCTGAAAAGAGAATTTAAATCATCTAATATCTTAACAGTATCACTTAACAACCACACAGCAAGTAGGCTGGGAATTCTAGGTTAGAAACCAAGTGATCAATTATTCAGCTAGCGTGGTTGTTCAGTGGAGAGGTGACAATGGCTTGGGTCACAGTGGAAGCAGGGGAAATGCAGAGAAGGTTATCTAGAAGACAGAGTTGGCAGTGCTTGTAAGTAGGCCGAGTCTGGACGAGAGAAAGAGAAGAGCCAAGTAGGTGTAGTGGGGTGGGATCTAGGGCTGAGGTGGGAGGGTTTGGTGCTAGGCAGGTGCTGGAGGGGGTGAAAGTTTGTGAAGCTCTTTTCTGATTGCTTCACTTTTGTCGGTGGAATGGAAGATGAGCTCCTAGCTCAACAAGCAGATAATAACATGGAGAAGGAACAGAAAGATCTAAGATGACCATCTAGAAAAAGTGGGAAAGTAATGGACCAGTGAAATACAGCATGGTTGTTTAACAGCAGACTCTGCGATCTGGAATTTTTTTTTTTTTTTTTTTTTTTGTGGGTACCGGGGGGTCGACCTCAGGACCTCGCGCGGCAGCAGGCGCCCATGCTGCTGAGCGATATCACCGGCCCCTTTTTCGTATGTGGGTTCCGGGAGTCAAACTCGGGCCCTCGCGCTTGCCGGGCAGGCGCTTAAGCCGCTGAGCCATCTCACCGGCCTCTGCGATCTGGAATTTAACATGAGATTAATCAGCCCAGTTTTGCTTTTAATTCTAGCCACACTGAGATGTATGAGCAGATGTAAAACATCTGGAGAGATGAGCCAGCAGAGCCTCATGGGCATCATGCAGGTGAGAAATAAACCTTCCATCTGTTGTGCTTCTGCAAGGTTGGGCACTTTGTTAGCACAGCTTAGCTTGTACTATGCTCAGTAACATGTAGCACTAGATGAAGAGACTGGGACTTTTGAAAGCAGCCTCTCACTTTTTCCTTTCTTTCCAAGTATCTTTGGTGTATCTGCCTGCTTCAAAGGAAGTAATTTTCATTGACACTTAGAATTTCAAACATTACAATAGCTTTGATTAAGTTCATTTTGCACTTTATATATATGTGTATACATATATATAATAACAGAATCAAAGAAAATAAAGAAACTTTACCTAAAGTCCCATTAGTTTAAACACCATCACAATTATTTTCAAATATATACATTTTCTTTTAATAAATGTTTGACATTCTTATAATAAAACTAATTTTGATGTTTCCCATTTAATGCTATATTCATATTGCTATGTTTTCATAATTTTCCTGTTAATTGTTGTACTTTTTCTGCACTAAATGAAGAGGCTATTTTTTAATTAACCACTCCCTTATTTATCAAATATTTAATTATTTTGCACAGAAAATGCAGAACATTTTGGGGAATGGGTTTCATCTACTGTTCTAGTCTCCATTTTGCTATGTTACTTAGGACAAATTCCATGAAAAGTGAACAGTCGCTTTTTCCCTTCTGTAATTATTTTCTCCCAAATGAGCATTTTATTTTCCTTCTCAACCTTCCTTCATCCATGTTTCTTAAAACTTAATATAGATGTAAATTGCACTTCATTGTTTACATTTAGCATTTATACTTTGAAAATACAAATTAAACTTTTTGTAATTGTTCACCAATTGATGTATTATTACCAAACATTTATTAAAAAATTCATTGTTAATAGTTGAGAATTTATTTCATTTTAAGTGATTTTTAAACTTAAAATTAAATCCTATTTAAAGTTTTCCATTAAGTTGAAAGCAAAACATTTTCTTGATGAATGCATCTCTAATTTATAATGGTGACCTTTGGCAAAAATTATTCAGAAATTATAGAGTGTCACATATGTAGCTGTATGTAATTTACAATCATTGAGTCTGTTTTGTTTTTTCTTGTGTTATAGTATAAGGAATTTTTAAAGCTGCTTTATTTTTAATCAAAGAAAATAAGAAAAAAATTCAATTTGGAAGCATTTTATTTAAACATTTTATTAAATGCAATGCTATTAAAAAAACTTTAGGCCGGGAGTGGTGGTGCACGCCTGTAATCCCAGCACTTGGGAGGCTGAGGCAGGAAGATCACTATGAGTTCGAGGCCAGCCTGGGCTACAAAGTGAGTTCAAGGCCAGCCCAAACTGCATAGTGAAACTCTGTCTCCAAAAAAAAAAAAAAAAAAGCCCTTTTATTAGCCTATGTTTTAATAACATCTAATACACGTACAACACTGAATAACAAATTATGTTAATTGAAAACTCCTACCAGTACCTAATAATTTACTTACTTGAGCATGTTTAATGGTATTTAGACTAAAACTCTAACTCAATAAGAAGGAAAATATTTGTATGACTAATAACAGCAAAGGAAAATTTGGTTTAGTTACCTCAATTTTTTTCTTCTATTTAGACAAACAGAATGATAAAAATAAAGTCCTTTCAGTGAAAATGTATGATTACTAATTCATTTTTAGTTGCTGTTTGGAATAAAGGTAGTTTTATATTTTACTTGAGGAGAAGATCAAGAAAGCATTCTAAATTGCACAATTGATAAAGCAAATCAAGTTCATAATTTGTAAGTGGAGAATAAACACATCTGCACATTTGGAATGATGGACTCCCAGGGCAGAACTAGAGTGAGTAATCCCACAAATTCATATGGTTCTCCTTTGACGTTGTTATTTATTCTTTATTGCACATATAGCATATTTGTTCCATCTTTACTATTTTTATAGATCTTGCCAATGACATAATGATTGTTCTTCCAACACAGAGCTACAAAATTAGGGTTGTGATCTAATATGTTTCAATTAAAATGAATATAAAAATAGGTGGTCATAAATGCATGTGTCTTCCTATTACACTATAAAGTGTAAACACTTTGCCCTGACTTTGAGGTGGATGGTTATTTAGGATCTTTCACTGAATGAGCACTGTCTTTTTTGAAAACATGTGTTTTGTTCTACTTTGAAGAGCAGGATGGCCTTAGATGCTGCCTCAGTACAAATGCCAACAGGAATTGCCTGTGGCTGAGGCTTGCCTTCCCACACAATCCCCAAATGCTAAGGCAGCTGTCTCCGTAGCAGGTTAGTATGTGTCTAAAAATGTCCCCTGCTCTAAATGACCAATGTGAAGTTTAAAAAGAGTCATAGTAGGATGTGGGAAAGCAACAGTACCAGAAGAAAAATAAAAATCATGCAACCAGCTTCCACTCCATCTAACTTGAAATGCCCAAGCTTGGTTCCCTGCTTCTTTGCCAATTTCTGATGATGAGAAGAAAAATTCTCAAGGGAGTTCTTTCAAATGCCTATGAAAAAAATCCCCTTCTCAGCCACTTCAGAATTGTCATTTCATTCATTTTATGGTTTTTGTGCATATTTTACAGTGTGGCAACAAAGACCCATGTACATCATAGAAAATAAATTTTATTCTAGAAATTCAATATAGAAGCCATTGTCACAATGTTTCATTCTCCCTTTACCTTTCCTTTGGGTATTGAGACAATGTTGCACAGGACTAAATCCCCAAAAGGATAATCAGGAGTGAATTCTTCATCCTATCTTATGAGAATAACAAATATTCCCAACAGTTTTCAGTCTTTATTTTCTTAGTCAAGATTCAACAACTCATTTGTTCCACTTTTTTTAATGGATGCAGATCTCTACTGCTAAATTAAGTTTGGATGTCCCTGGATCCCAATTGAATTTACTAACATTCTTCATTCAAAATTAGAGAAGTGAATAAGAGGTTGGAAACATACCTTATTGGCCCCCACTTAATCATATGAAAACTGAATTGGGCCTGTTGGACTCTGGAAAACTAGTACATTCCCAAAAATGAAACATTTCATGAACTTAATCCAGCTTTCTCCCCTTGCATAGCCTTACTTTACACACACACACATATACACAACACTTCCCTAGCATTTCAGTAATACTTGGTCCAGACACTATTCAAGTTTTTCTAAATGCACTTGATAAAGGAGACACCTGTCCCTGAGCTAATGGAATCAAATAGGAAAAGAAATGTTCTGAGAATTGAATTAGTCCCTAGGAAGTCTATCAACTTTTAAAAATAAGGTCACTATTACTATGTTCATTTACTAAGGTTGCCATAACAAGTACCACAAGTTTGGGGGCTAAAAAACAAAATTTGCTTTCTCACAGTTTTGCAGGTAAGAAGCCCAAAATCAAGATGTTGGAGTTGGTTCCTTCTGAGAGCCGTGAGAGAGAATGTGCTCTTTGCCTTTCCTTTACTTTCTGGTGATTTGCTGGCAAACTATGGTTGCATATCTCCAGTTTTCACATGGTTTTCTCTCTAGGTAGCTATTTGTGTCCAAAATTTCCCTTTGTATAAGAACAGCAATCATACTGAATTAGGGGCCCACGCCAATCTAGTATAACCTTATCCTAACTAATACATCAGCAATGATCCTATTTTCAAATAAGATCACATCCTGAGATGCCAAGAGTTAGGTCTTTAGTATATGAATTTTCGAATCATCAAACTAATCAATCATTTATTAAAGGCAATAACTCCTTGATTCACAATTTGATCTTGTTTCTAGTCTCACAAATTACAAGTTATTCTTGTTATTTATTTATGTAGTTAATACAGAGATCCAATGTATGCTCATTTTCTCTATAAAACCAGCACGGTCATTTATTTATCCTTCAATAAACAAGTAACTATTAAGTATATGATAAATGTTAAGAACTCTTCCAGATGGTAGAGACAAAGTATACAATAAGTACTAAACATCTCCAGCTCTGACAAACTTATAGTCAAATTGGAAGCAATCAACCAAAAAAAAAAAAGTTTATGGTCAAGAAATTCTAGTTTAAAGGAAACAAACTGTTCTTCTGGATAGATATAAAATGCTGATAAAAAAAAAGTCAGGAGCTTATTTTCTATTATTTTCATGACTTCCCCAAAGTCTAACTTTTCATATATAATTATCAATCTTGGTGACAATGTGATGTTCTGAAGGGATTAATTCCTAGCAAGAAAATACAGACTCCACAAGCGTGCATTTCAAGGCTCACTGAGCATCCATGGGCCATAAGCCACAGACAGATTTTCTTGCTTGGACTATAACCCTAAGAATTTGAGCAAATATTTCTCAGAAATATGAATGGAGAAGATTCACTCTAGAAATAATTTTTCCCTGCATCTTTTTCTTTGCCCCAAGCAATTTAAATACAGTATTGTTCAAGAGACACACTAGAATAATATTCAATTGACCACAGAATGGATGAGATTCACGCAAATGCGTAAAAAAAAAAGAGGAAACAAGGCAAGCAGGAAAATTCAATTCTTAAAGCAAGAATAGATAGCTTAATATCACTACTTCCCATGTATTACTAGGAAACATTTATGTGAAACATATTCTAACTTTTGAGTTTTGATATTTTTTACAATAACAAATATGGCATCATTAAAATGTATAGAAGAAAAAAGTTTCTTTCTTTAAGAAAGATCTAAGAGGTTCCAAGCATCTTTATTCAGTGGTATTAATAGTTTCAATACAAGGATCCTTTTACAACGTCTAATGTAGTGAAGGATGCACAAAACTAGAGCTCAGCAAATTAGCCTAAGAACAATTAAAAGAGAATGGACTTCAGTTTAAAAGGGAAAATAATGCTACAAAGTTAAGAATAGATCTACAGTGTGTGTATACACTTAACTTGATTAAATATTTGCCAGACTGTTCTGCAAAATGTGCATAGAAATTTTTACTTCCAAAAGTAAATGCACAATGTTTCCTATCACTGCATATGTTTTTATTTCTGGCCAATTAATTATAGGTAGAAATGACATATGTCATTTACTGATAAATAGCCTCATTCTCACACACCCAGGCCACATCACCACGCTGTTCTTTGTCTAGAGAGCTCTCTTTTTTGGATTGCCAGGGTGATCAACAGTGACTGCTTGGTTGTATGCTATCAGTTTAGGCTTCCGATCACTATTAAGGGAACACTACTGTTAACACTATAATGTACATGCAGCATGCAATGGTGAATAAGAAAACAACAAAAAGAATCAATGAATTGAAGGGTTGGTTCTTTGAAAGATTAAATAAAATTGACAAACCTTTAGCCAACCTTATCAAAAAAAAAGGAAAGACTCAAATCCATACAATTAGGAATGAAAATGGTGAAATCACAACAGATCCTGCAGAAATCCAGAAGATCATCAATACCTACTTCAACAACCTGTATTCTAATAAGATGGAAAATGCAGAAGAAATGATGAAATCACAACAGATCCCACAGATATCCAGAAGATTGTCAATACCTACTTTGATAACCTGTATTCTAATAAAATGGAAAACACAGAAGAAATGGAAATAGATTCCTAGATACATAGGAGTTACCAAAGCTGAATCAAGAAGATATAAAAATTTTAAATAAACCAATATCAGCCAATGAAATTGAAGATGATACTAAAAGCTACCAACAAAGAAAAGCCTAGGCCCTGATGGATTCACTGCTGAATTCTACAAGAAATTGAGAGAAGACCTAATGCCACTACTTCTCAAACTATTTAATGAAATTGAAAGAGAAGCAATACTCCCAAATTCATTCCTGGAAGCAAACATCACCCTGATACCAAAACCAGAGAAGGATCCAACCAAGAAACAGAACTATGGGCCAATCTCCCTAATGAACATAGATGCAAAAATCCTCAATAAGATATTGGCAAACAGAATGCAGCAAATCATCAAGAAGATTATACACCATGACCAAGTAGGACTCATCCCAAGGATGCAGGAATGATTCAACACATGCAAATCAATAAATGTAATACTCCATATTAACAGAGCCAAGGAAAACAACCATATGATCATCTCAGCAGATGCAGAAAAACCTTTTGACAAAGTCCAACACCCATTCATGATAAAAACAATATAGAAAATTAGAACAGATGGTCTTTATTTCAATCTGATAAAAGCCATCTATGGCAAACAAACAGCCAACATCATACTAAATGCACAAAAACTGAAAACTTTCACTCTAAAATTGGGAACAAGACAAAGATGTCCACTGTCACCACTCTTATTCAAAATCTTGAATGTTTTTATTCACAAAAATTTGAGTTATTTGCTTTCATAGATAATATTACCCTACCCAAACATGTGGACTCCATGACCATACTAACATTTAACATTAATTCATTTTGTATTTTTTTCCAGTTTTAGGTATATATAGTTATATTCCATTGTTTTAATTTGCATTTTTCTGGTACCAAATATTCTGTGTACCTTATATGACTGCAAGATTTCTTAGTTTCCTATTCTTTATCTTTTATTTTCACAGATGTTGCCCATTGATTTTAATGAAATTTACTCGTGTTTTTGTTAACTTTAATTTTCATTATTGCACATATTTTTTTCTACTCTGGAAGCTTGTTTTAATGTGCTCTTAGTTGTTCTAATTAAAAAGACATCATTTTGTGTCAATAATGTCAATAATTTTACCATCGGTGTTTTATTATTTAATGAATATATTCCTATCTCTAAGTCACAAAGATAATTTCCTATTTCTTCTGATAATGGTATAGTTTTTGGTTTTTCATCAGTAGCCCTTCAATACATATAAAGTTTTATTTTTTCATGTAGAGGGAGTGATTTTTCAGTGCCATATATTAATTTTCCCCTTTATTATTAATTTTGTAAAGCCAGCTTTCTTGTGCACTGTCATCATATACTTGCACTGTGATTAGTGTCTCAGCTTTGTTAATTAGGAAATCTCCCTCCATGGCTTTTTGCCTTTAATGACTGTCAGTGCCCATCCACAAAAAGCTAAAGACATCATACTATAGGGATACATGCATACCTGTACTAAAAAAAAGAATTAAGCTGTATTATTCACAACTACCCACCCCCAATGTGACTGTAACCTGCACGTACTGCAAACATGTACTAATATAAAAGCAAGACCGAGGAGTATACAGATGAATACAGACAACTCTATCCTTGGATCGCCATGATCATTTTTTAAATGAACAAAATGACATTAAGTCCGAATATAATAAGGTAATGTAAAGGTAAAGGATCTTAAAAATAGGATATTTTGGCTTGGGTTTCTAGAAGCATGCCCTGAGTTGAGACCTTTTACACAAGCCACTTACTTAAGGAGTTAAAGATGTCCCGATGAGGAGGAAAGAAGGGAAACAAAAAGAAAAGGCGTCTAACAAAAGCTAATTACTACTAGTGGCATGAAAATTTAACTCTGTTGGGAAAACTGGGATTCAATGTACAGTGCAAATTTTACAATTATGATACGTAAGGGGCAGGGGTGAGGAAGCTGAGCTGCAGTATTTACAAACAAAATTATCATCGTTTGGGAGCCACATTCCTAGTCCTCACTGAGCAGGAAGAGGCCTACAGCACCAAGGAAAGTTCTCGGGCCTCAGTGTACACTGGACACTGGAGTTGGACACTGGTGCATGGTTGACATTGAGGAAGAAAGGGCAATAGGAAGTGGGAAGACCAGCAACTGCTCCCTGAAGTGAACACGACCATTACTAGATGGCCCAATTAAAAGAAATGGAAACACAGGACCTTCCAAAAGGGTCCTTCAAGCTGAGCTAGTCAGTGAGCTCCTTTAACAGCCTCATAGAACACCTACAAAAGGGGTATTACCCACTTTTCTATCTTGCATGTAAAAATATTAAGGCATAGGGAAGATGAGGAAATTTGCCAAGATTTCAGAGCCAGGTTTTGTCTCTACTATTTTTTTTTTTCAGGAATTCAGGTCACTGCAATATTGAGACAGTTCATATTATACATAATTATTTGTCTTGATTCCCCATCGAATTTTCAAAATGGTCTGTGAAAAAAATATACATGTATACCTGTTAATAACAATAAATGTTTTGTTTTTATTAAGTAGGAGAAATGAATAAGTACAATATGAAATCCAAATGTTGAGCTATGTTATGATTGAAAGGTAAGAATACAAACAGGAAACATTATCCAAGCAATGACTGAACCCTATTATTTTCTCACATTACCCACAATGAAAATAGTATTACAAAACTCAGTCCTGAAAGCATGTTTGTCACACGTTGTCCTTAAAATCTCTCATATCAAACCTTAGCTCCTCATTTTTTAATTTAAATACAATGAGAGATGTTACAGTGTTTTGGAATTTTGTTTTCCTTGCTACAAACTAAATCATGATACTTCATTGTTCTTCAAATGTGTAAGATAATGCTGCAGTCTGCGCGTTATGTGGTGTAGCTTAATATTCTATTTTGGACTTACTTGCAGGCTGATTACGGAATGGCTTGAGAGAAGGAGGTTTGGCTGTTCTCTACTTGTACTTTTCCCTTTGGATAAGACAGTACGTTCTGAAATTCTCCTTTAGGGCCTATTATTTCAAAGGTAAAGAAAGAAGATATACATTGTTCTTAGTTATAAAAAATAAGTAAGAAATGTAAAAATGTTTAAAATGGAACATTCTAAATTTTTATATATTTTTTTAGAATTTTCCTTTAGGAAGAATATTTAGTTGCACCATGTCCTTCAAGCTAGAATACTCTGTATTGATATCACTAATGATACGATGTTTCTATCTTTATGTGTGTGTTTGTGTGTGTGCAACAAATATATATTTAAATATAGCATCTTATTTTCTCATCTAAAAATGGTATTCCATACTTTCTATCATGTTTTACGCTTATTTTTTTTGTGGGTATCGGGGGTCGAACTCAGGACCTCACGCTTGCCAGGCAGGCGCTTATGCCGCTGAGCTATCTCACCAGCCCTGTATACTTCTATAAATACTGTTTAAAAAAAAAAAAATCCCAGAATCGAAGAAACCCAGTAAATATCAGATAAGTAGAAGAAAGGACTTCTGACTCTAACATTAATGTAACATTAGTATTCATGCTAACATGCCAGGCTTCAGGACTGTATTTCCAAGCAAAGCATGGAATGCTATTAACTTAAAATCTAGCCTAACTATGGAATCTCATGGAAGTTTCTCCTGATATCTGAAAGGGATCATTAGTTTGTAGGTACTTGCTCTACAAATCTTTTTGCTAAGTAAGCCATGAAATAACAATGAATGAAACAGAAAGTTTGTGTGATAATTTCAAAAGGAATACCTACTAGTAATTCTTAATAATGAAGCAATAATAAAAATTTAAAATGTACTCTATATGACAGCCAGAAGAATATACTGAAGTACATCTTTACTCTCAGAAAGTAAACAATGAAGAGAGAGAATTAAGGAACTAATAATTCTTTTGTATTTCAGTTTCTTATGTATTAAGCTGTACTCTATTAAGGTATGGCAAACAGACAATAACTAAAAGACACTGTCTTTCGTTTCAAGAAGCACACACAAACATGTGCATGTGTAGATTTGTATTGTAACTAAATGGTACTTAATAAGTAATTTTTGCAAACATGTTTTAGAAATGTAGATTTCTGTGGACTGGGAAGCAATGGTGGTAATGTATCAGGTTCCCACAAGAAGATGTGATGAATAAAAACAACAGAAATTAAAGATTTTTCATAGGTTTTCTTGTTGTTCAGAAAATGTATGCCTCTGTAAGTTAAACAGACAGAAAGCTATGTGATTCTCAGCTAAGGAAGGGTGGTGTGCTTTGAATGTGTCACCCCAAATTCATGTGTTGGATATTTAATTCCCAAAATTTATATGTTGATGGCATTTGGTGGGGGGTTGGGGTAAGGTAATTAGGGATAGATGAGGTCATGTTGGTGGGCCCCTTATGATGATATTAGTGGCTTTATAAGAAAAGGAAAAAAAAAAAAACCCAAGCTTGCACACTTCCTCTTTTACCATGTGATGTCCTCTGCTATGTTACCTTATCAATTGTCCAGCTGTGGTGTTTTGTTATAGCAACGTAAAATAAACTAAGGAAGAGGGAGAGAAAAACAAACAGAGCTTCCATTAACATTACTTAGTAATGTCTTTATTTTCTGCTGAATCCTTCTTAAAAAAAAAAAACAAAAAACAGTGCTGACAGCGTCTTGCCATCACATGATTGTATTGTGAAAGGCTGTAATTGTGCTAAAAATTTAAATAGACAAGGTCATCATGTTAGGAGTAGAGATAAAATAATTCTAACGTATGTTAAAGTTGTCCATAATTTTCAGATGCCATTCTTTAGGAACAATTTGTACTCCTCTAATTCTCTTTCTTTCTTTCTTTCTTTCTTTCTTTCTTTCTTTCTTTCTTTCTTTCTTTCTTTTTTTTCTTTTCTTTTCAACTAAAAATGTTGTACCAGTGATTCAGGCCAAACAACATCATTAGTTTCCTTGCTTTAGATATCTAAATTTGGGAGGAATGGGATTTATTGAAGTCTGAATGAATATTATCCAAAAACCATGCATTATATATTCTGATATTTTATGTTTTGAAATCAGTTCCATTTATTTTCAAGTGATTTTCTAAATTTTTTTGTGTGTTATGTCAAAATTTATTTGCTTGGTTGCTTTCTATCTCTATTGTAAAATAAGGCCAATGATTTTTAAAATAAATTGAAGTAATCCATTGTCTAGACACAAATCCTATTTTCTCAGAACAACTAAACTTGCTACTCATTCAGGAGCATTGAAAGTCATAAATTCTTCCTGACTCTCACACTTTGCTATAAATTAGATTCATAATGTATCCTGAATATGAAATGAGATGTGATCTTGGAAAAACTTATTTGAGAATCATTCATGCATTTCAAAAATAATCACTGATCACTTAGTATGTGCTTCCCATTCCCTGACATAGTGGAGCACCAGGAAGAAACCAATTAAATACCTCATTTCTAGAACCAACTAATAAAAATGATATATGTATAAGCAAGATAGTTAAGATAGTTATACTAATTTCTATTAGCTCATTGAAAAGAAAGGTTTGTGCTTATATTGTTTGATCAATTTTTCATGCCTATATCTTGTAATCTGAGCACATACTTTGAAGATAACAATACCCAATGTACTATCCATAGTTACTCTCCTACTATCTTGTTTTGAAATTTAGTATCAGTGTTTTTATTGTTTTTTCTCTTTAAAATAAAAAATATTATTTTTTAGTTTCAGTTACACTTCAGACTGCTATACCCATTATATTTAGTGCTTGTTATTACTAAAAATATAGACATGTTATGCTTTTTTGTGTTCACTTTCTGTTTAAGTATCTTTTTTAATATTCTTACAATTTCTAACCGCTTTTTTAAAAAATTGCCTTAAGTTTTCTAAATGGTAAGTCTTCTTCCATCATCATCTAATATGCAAACCTTTTTATTTTCTTCATTTGTTCTATTAATTGATTCTACAAGAATTCTAGTAAAATATTGATTTTTCTGACTTAAAGAGCTTTTATATCTTCTTGATTCAGCTTTGATAATTCATATATATCTAGGAATCTGTCCATTTCTTCTGAATTTCCCATCCTATGAGAGTAAAGATTTTCAAAGTAGGTATTTTTGGTCTTCTGAATTTCCACAGGATCTGAGTGATTTCACCCTTTTTATGCCTCAATGCATGAATTTGAGTCCTTTCTTTCGTTTTTTTTGATAATGTTGGATAAGGGTTATCAGTTTTATTTATTCTTTTAAAGAACCAACTCTTGTTTTTTTTTTTTTTTTGTGGGTACCGGGGGGTCGACCTCAGGACCTCATGCACCAACAGGCACCCGTGCCGCTGAGCGATATCACCGGCCCCTTTTTCGTATGTGGGATCCGGGAGTCGAACTCGGGCCCCGCGCTTGCAAGGCAGGCGCTTACGCCGCTGAGCTATCTCACCGGCCCAAGAACCAACTCTTTGATTCATTAATTCTTTGTATTGTTTTCTTAATCGCCATTGTGTTAATTTCTGCTCTGATCTTTATAATTTCCTGCCTTGTATGGGCTTTGGGCTTGTCTAGCTCTTCTTTTTCTAGAAGGTTGAGGTGCAACATTAGGTTGTTTATTTGTGCTCATTCTGTTTTCCTGTTGTGAGAATTCACCACTATAAACTTCCCTCTTAGGACTTCTTTCATTGCATCCCATATGTCTTGTGCCCCGGGCTTGTCCTTGATGGGCTGGGGGTCTGGGGTTGAATTTTGCTTCTGCGTCTTGTCATTTTCTATTTCCTTTTTTTTATTTTATTTTCTATGTTGATGCTTGCTGATTTCTTATGATAGATAGCTTTATCACCAGTATTGAGGCTTCCCTAGGAGATGTCTGTTCTTCAGGGATGTCCTCTAGACATAGGTGGTTCTTTATAGCTATCCCAAGAACCTACCTTCCCAATTTGTAAAGGATGCAAAGTTACTATTTGGCTCAGCACCCAGTCTTTTGGTACTGGGCTCTGGTGATGGTTATGACCCCATACAATCATAGTGTTAGCATACAAGGGAGAAAAACTGATTATAACATGTATGACATTCTCGCTAAATTAGTACAGTTAGTAGCTTCAAGTACAGCTTAACTACTGACAAACTATGATAACCATTAACCTGCTACCTCTGACCACAGGAGCAAACTCTAAAGTTATATAACAAAATCAACCATATACCGTGCACTTGTATGCAGTGATTTCCCCCTTAGTGGAGTGATTTTATCCTTCCGTGGGGGGTGGGGGAGTTAAGATGGGTAGGGGACAGGATAAAGTGATGAATGTGGTCAAATATAGTAGAGTCAAGGCTGAAGGTCAAAGGGTGATCACCCGAGTTTTGGGAAACTGGAGGACACAGGAGGGAAAGAGTGAAACAGAATGTGAAGGAGTAATCAGAAAGGGAAGAGACAGTGTTTACTCACTTGAAAGTTTAAATTCAAGAAGTAGTTGAGGAAAAAGAGAAAGAGGATCAGTAGAAGAAAACAAAAAAGAAAGGTAAGAAACCTAAACAGTGAAAAAAAGAAGGAAGAATGAGGAGAATGAAAAAGAAAAAAAAAACCCAAAAACAAAAATAACCACAAAATACAAAACAAAACAAGATGACATCCAAACAGATGGGAAAAGGATGGCCAATCAGACGAACAAGGGAGAATAGAAGTAGTAAAATACCTCTGGTGTTTACTGTTCTGTGATAGTGTCCATGATTAATCCCAGAAATGTGCTGGGTATGGAGATGGTCTTGGCCTCTGGATGTGGGGGCTGGGACTGGTCTTCTGTTGGTGGAATTCTCCAGAGCCCAACTACTGGTTCCTCGCTGCTGCTTCAGACGCTTCCACTTTACTGGTCTCACTGATTACTCCACCCTCCAAAGGCATGTGTGTGCCCGCGTGCCTGGAGCCCTGCTGCCCTGGGTCTCCAAAAAAATAATAACTTTAAATGACTTGAAAACATGAAAAAACACAGTGGCAGCCAGGAAGAATAAAAATTGTAAGAATATTTATTGACTCCAATTTAATAATCAACTAAAGAAAATAAATACAAAAATGATTCCTTAATGGAAAATAATTGGCCTATTTCAAAGTCAGCAGCCTTTGCAGCTCTAACTACTAATTTTAATTTCTTTCACAAACAGTCTCACTAAGTGAGTACACAGCCCTAGGAATATCTTCTACTCTAGTTCATGAAAATGGTGGCTTTTTAGTTTCATGGGGAAATTGTTCAATTAGTCAACACATTCTGTTCAGAGAACAGAATCTTAGGAAAAATAGACAAATATTTATATCTAGCCCCTTACTAACATGTGCATAAATGGGAAGATTAAAACACTAAATATTAGAAAGCATAACAAGCAAATCATAAAATATATTTGTGAACTTACTGTGGCTAAAGCTTTCTTAAGGCATCAGTAGCAGATTCTAAAGTTAAAGAGTGAGAATTTGTACAATATTTATATAGTCTGTATGTTCAAAAGATGATGTAAACAAACACACACAGCCAAGGACATTTAAATTTAAAATTTAAAAAGCCACCTCAAAATAACAAAAAGGTAAAAAAAAAATAAAAAAGTAAAAACAAAAAACACAGCAAATGAAAGGAAATATTCATATACATACCAGCAAATATGAATAGCTATTAATATTAAGAATGGTACTCATAAACTTATGAGTAACTGGGAAGGTACAAATTATAGCAGTGAGATAAAATTTTTAACCATTTAATAAAAAATTCATGAAATCCATTACTGGGATTATGCAGGATATTCAGAAATGGTTGGGAGAATGTAAATTATTCCTATTTGGTGAATTCCATGACAATATCCTTTGAACTTTAAAGCACACATGCCCCAAAGATTTTATCTCTAAGTAACCATTCTACCCCAAATAATTTTTTATATCTATTGTAACTTTCTTGCCAATAAAGAAAGAAAGAAATGGAGATCACAAACTTTCTCCTAATAGAACAGGATAAAGTATGGTATCGCCATCCTATGAAATGTTGTGCAGCAGCCCAAAAGCACAGTACATACATATGAATTGTGATGAAACGATATCTAAGATGCATTGTCAAACGGGGTGGGATGATACTTACAGTACAATCCAAAGTAAATAAAATGTGTTTGTGTGTCTCTGCTTGTGTGAACATTCAGACAAGAGGCCAAGGAAGAAGTCAGGATAAATTACTGACAGCAGTAATCCCCAAGCTGACAGTCAGAATTGGAGAATTGAGGAGATGGAACTTCAGGTGGCCCCATGATTTTCACATTCCTTTGATCACAGCATCAGTCCTCCCTTGAATATGAGCTCAGTCTTTTACTTGCTTTTAGCAAAGAAAACACAGCAAAGGTGGCAGGCTGTCAGTCCCATGATTATTTTGCCTTATGTAAGACTCCTCGCCAGCAGACTCTCTCTTCTCCTCTCCCCTCCCTCCTCGCAATTTATGCTGGCTTTGAAGAATCAGACTACCATTAATCCTACACCTGCAGGAAAATTAATTTTGCCACTTGACTTAAGGAACTTAGAAGCACATCCTTTCCCACTGGTCCAGGCTCTGAGGAGCCCACAGCCCCAGCCAACGCCTGGACTGCGTTCAGAGGGCCCAGCAAGGCTGTGTGGGACTTCTGACCACAGCAAGTGTGAGATAATAAATTTGTTACACAGCGTGGAAAACTAATACATCTCCCATTTCACTCATACTGATTTTTTGTGTTTTTACATAGAAAGTATAAATGAGTGTAGCAATGGAACTAATGAGAGCAGCAGTGTTACAGAATGAGGCTGACCTCCATGCTCTGAGAAGCCCTACCATTCCTATTTGTAGGAAAGAAGAGCAGCATATGCCTCACACCCTCAGAGAATCTTGTAATACTAAGAACTGGATTCTCCCATTCCTGTGGTTTAAAGAGGAAAAAAGTGCATTCAACACAGAGAAAGTAGAAAATGGGGAATAGGAGAATAGGAGAATAGTTTTATCTCAGAGTGCAAGGACAACAAATAAATTTAAAGAAATGTAGAATTTAAAAGTTACCATTTGTCGGGCCGGTGAGATGGCTCAGCAGTGTAAGCACCTGCCTGGCAAGTGTGAGGGCCTGAGTTCAACTCCTAGAACCCACATACGAAAAAAAGGCTGGTGATATCGCTCAGCGGCACTGGCGCCTACTGGCGCGAGAGGTCCTGATGTCAACCCCCGGTACCCACCGAAAAAAAATAAAAATAAAAATAAATAAATAAATAAAAGTTACCATTTGTCAATCATAGGAATGATTAATTCATCAAAGAAGCATCAACAGATCCTAAAACTAGGGAAAAGCTGGATGAGGGGTGAAATATTTATTCTATTCCTGAAGTTCCTCCCCACCAAAATATCTTGTTAAATAACAAGGAGAAAAAGTGTGACTTTATAATGAAGAAAATTAATGATCACTTTATCAAGTGATCAAAACTACTATCATCAAGAATGGGACAAACTGAAAGAGGGATCCTTCTGACAGAATACAGCGAGATAAACGAACTGTCCCTCCTGCGAAATGCCTGCCAGAAACACAAAATATGAGTTTAATCATGAAAAAAAAATCAGACAAATGAAAAGTTGGTGGATAAGCTCTGGTAGTCTCAAAATAACAATAATAAAAAGTATTTCCTCTAACCTTTGAACGTGCCAAGATGGTGTAAGTCAGTGAAATATGGGAAAATTCTTAGAGATTGAAGGAGGTTAAAGGAACTGACAACTGAACCCAATGCATGACCCCAGAATGATTCTTTTATTTATTTATTTATTTTAACATTTCCTTTTGCTGTAAAGTGTGTTCGGGTATAACAGAGGAAACTTGAAGTCTAAGGATTGGATTGTAGTCATGTTATCAGTGTCAATTTTCTTGGATGATTATATGGTGGTTACATGGGACAATTTCTTTGTGGAAATTGCATGTTGAGGTATTCAGAGGTAATGAGCATCAATGTTTTATTGAAAAACAGTCAAGGGTAGAAAGATCTTTGTTTTAGTCTTATAATTTTTCTGAAAGTTTGAAAGCATTTCAAATTGAAAATTAAAAATTACTGTTATTATTTTTAACCTTATCACAACATTTCCAAAGCAGTCATGTTTGTGAATGTTTCCAGTAAGACCCATTAACTGGGAATATTTCCTATCCAAAACAAAAGACACAGTAATTGAAGAAGCCTAGTTCTAAAATCTGATTTCCTACTGATATATTTTGGTACTAGTGAAAGTTTATGTCACGATCCATTATGGAACCTAACAATTCACTTGAAAAACAACTGAGTCCATATGTGACAGAATTTGGAACTAAGGCACTTGCCTCTTTCCGTGGAAATAACAGTATACTTGAGGTTAAAGTATCAGTTTAACTTGCGTCATACAGATAGATAATTGATGTTTTCACTTCCTTTTTATTTTGTCCGCGTATCCAGAAAATTTGTAAATAAAATCATTGCTTTCAAATTCCACACACTAAAGTGCACACAGGAAGACACACATTCCTATGCTTCCATGTCCTCAAAGATTCTACAAGATTGCTCCTTTCAAAATAATAGCAGCTTTCACTGGAAACCACTAGACCACTAATGTGCTTGCCTGTGAATTAGAGCTAGAGATAGAGCAGATTCTCAGCCCCGTGTGGTTTTTACAGGCCAGTGTCTTCTGTTTGCTAAGGTCTCCTTCCCACTACTACCAAGAGATCCACCGAAGAGAATATCTAACTGCTCTTCTAAAACGTAAATGTTACAAATCATTTCTCTTCAGTAAAATATTTTCTTAATCACATTCCATATTTCAAAAACTGCATATCAAGGGCAGAAACAATAAGAGAGGCAAAATTTCTAAGAAGCAAAAGTAGCAAGTGTAAGTTATTGCTCTCCTTTACTCATTTTAGTGCATTTTTCTCCTACTTCACAAAGCTCTGGCCAGTCATTCATCAATAATTGTTAAAATTTTGCCTAGTAATCTTCATTTTTAACCTTCATCTTTAAGTATATGTATATTTTAGTGAGATGCTTTAAATGAACTAAAAGTCCTTCATACTTACAGAAATAAATATCCTTTGAAGAAATGTCAGTCTTCATAATCATAGGAGAAAATGTACTTAGAGCAGAAATCTTCTCAGAAACCACATTCTGAAACATTCCCCTGCTTGGCTCAACTCACTGAGCCAAGACTTACCAGGGTAGTGGAGGAGGAACCTCATTCCAGCACCAGAGGAATTGGGTTGTGACAGCAATTCTATTATTTACTGCAACTGTAACCCTGGACATGTGATGAAACTTTTGATCATCAAGCTTAAACACATAACGAAAATAAGAATATTTATTTCTCTAGAGTTATTGTATTATATTGATCACAGAATATTATATTGCATACAAAGTATCTAGTAATTTTATTATATTGCATATAAAGTATCTAGTAAATAGTAGATGCTTACTAAACAACAAAGATCAGTTATAGAGTTTGTCTCATTTACATTTTCATAGGCAAAATGAAAATGTGATCTGCATTGTCAGAATTTTAGTTTTTCAAATAACTTTGTGACTGCAGTGTAATAGTCTACATTTTTAGAAAGTGACATCACATAAATTTGATGTGGATTTAACTGGAAATTTGATGCAATTTTTGTTAGTGTAGAAATCTTTTCAGTAGAAAAACAAGATCATTCTAAGTGATTTCAGGTTCTGCTCTTTTGTAGCATTTTGGATAAAAATGGAACAATTTCATTTGTTACATATATTTGAGTATATGTGATATGGTGATTCTACATAGTTCAAAAATCTAATTTTTTATATAAGCTGAGAAGAAAGGAAGATACACAAATAAGATTGTATGTGGTCAATAAATTGAAAAACATGAAATCACTGCTCTCTTACATAACAAAATATATAACCACAGTAATTTATATTTTGTTTTTAAAACTAGAAAATACAAACATAAAAATTTTGCTTCGTTTTGTTTTCCTACAAGGCTATATTCTAAAGATCCCAAGCTTGTTGAAGTCATGTGTCATTTCTATGAATAGATTTTTCATGGATGAGCAGCAATGATAAGAGCAAAATAAGAGAGAGATGATAGAAAACAGGGAGGTACATCTTTTCCAAAAGAGAAAGGTACCAAGAGATGGGGGGAAAAGAAAGGGGATGGAAAAGGAATTAAGATGTGTTATGTACATGTACTGACTCCCCACAATAAATATAATCATGTACTGCAAATGTATACTAATTACTTGCCACAATTTTATTCTACTTCGACATGTGGCGTTTAACTGGTACTTGCATGCTGCTTTCTAGGGACTTGAATTAGCGAAGTTTTCATTCATTAGGGATCAACTTGTTGCAGAACCACTATCAGCAGCCTAAGCAGAGAACTCAGGAAGGCTGCCAAGCAGGTGCTTTTCCAGGTCCCTTCTCTGCCAAAGAAAAAAATAGGGTGACTGAGATCAGATGGGTTTTCTCTCTGACCTAAGACTCATAATATCACAATTTGTGGAAACAGTAAATTCCGAAATTAGATTCTTAGAAAGAAAACAATTGTCTTTGGGTAAATTATGACTCTGGAATCTTGAATCTCTTGAGTATAATAGTGAGCAGTTTCCTTGGGCATGGATCGGGCAAGAAGAAATTAGTTAAAAACCTTGAGAGACCTGCCAAACCTTAACCTGAGCTAGGTTTGAGGCCAAAGCAGGGCACAGAGCATTGCAAGGTTAAGTGCATTGATTTAGTCTGAAGGTCTATTCCCAGATGAAGATGAAAGTGATCTCTTTTGGATATTTTGAATAGTAAAAGCTTGTGGGGCTTGGTAGTTAGACTTATGCTTTGTAGATTTGTTGACCATTCATAGGGTGAAATGCTACTGCTTGGGGACAAGCTAGCCCTCTGACATCTGTTTGTGGCCTCATTGGCATAGGAATGATATGCTGGATGTTGGAAAAGCTGTGGTTTGGTCTCAGTGGCACCTCGGTCCAACAGTGAGTTTTGATCCAATATGATTCATCCTGAACAATTTAGTTAATCTATTTCTTGTGTTTATAACAGAGGCAACAGTTGGTTGTGTCTTAGCAGTGCCTAGAAACTAATAACATTTTTCCCTTGTAATTTGGCCTTAATAAAGTTTAGCTAATTAGGACAAGGTAGAAGCTTGTAAGAATCTAACAAAAACTTGTTATAATATTCTAGCTATGCTATCTTTTAGATCATTGATTTCAGAAATAAGGAGATTTATAAAGAACTCTAAACTATGATTTATCTTGGGGGAAATGTTAGCATTCTGTCCAGTTTTTACTACAGTTTATAATCAATGTTCCATTTAGGAGTCCTCTCCCTCTACAAGTGATGCTTAGTGGATTTCTGGATCCAAAGGTCAGTGTCAAAGAAGCCTTAATTCTATGCCTCATACTTTATGAGATCTCAATTGGTCAACCAATTAGGGCATGCTGGTGAATTTTGGAGATCCTCAGGTAGATTGATAAAGCCTATGCAGTTGTAAGACAGCTGTCACTAACTGAAGAATTCTCAGTGTCTATTAATCTATGAACTTCTATTTGGAATGTGGGAAAAGACACTAAAAATTCTTAATATTTTTAGTGTTTGTGTTTATTCAGAAATAATGTGTGGCTTTCCAGGATGACTCTTTTATTCTCTGATTATTACCAGTGGTTTATGAAAGGGCAATGAAGATGCTGCATTAGTTATCTGGCATCAATACCCTAAGGATTACACCCCCTTGTTCCTGTGTGAGATGGAAATACGGTAGAGTTTATAGGCTAGATAGCTGAATACAGTCATAGCCCTTGGCCGGTGAATCAATTGGCAGTTGTAATTGCAGTTTCATGGTCAAGGCATAGGACTGGTGCTATCTGAAATATAATAGATTTTAGGAGACATGAAACAGGATGCTGATGTTTTTCATATCATAACATTTATCTGGAACCCCAAATATTAAGTAGTATGTTAAGTGATATACATATTCTGAACACTATTAGTTATCTATCATTCTCAAATACCATCTTTCTATTACAGTAAAATATTTACCCCCTTCTAAAAATATTTGCAGCATAAGTTCTTGGTGTGTATGTGGGTGACATTTCTTTTACTGAGCCAGTGTATTCACCCCCCATATGCGTAGGAGTTTGCTGCTAATAGCGCACGTGAGCATCCTTCAGAAGGTGATCGCTGGATGACAGGAGCTGACTCACCTAGAGATGCAAGTGAGGTTATCAGCACCATCCCCCACACACCACTTTTGAGGTTGCCTCCCAGTTAAAGAATCAATGACCAGAGATCTGACAATATAACCTCACTTTTGGGCAGGACAGTCTCTTGGTAAGTAATGTCCTGCGGAAAACTCCTGCACGACATGCTTGTCTTTCCTTGGTCCACTATGTTTTCCTCAGCCCCTTAAAAGATTTTCCTCTGGTCTTTATTATTTCTTTCCTTCTGTTGGGTTTAGATTTGTTTTTTTCTTGTTTGTCCAGAATCTTGAGATGCATCATGATGTTACTTATTTTTGGCTATAATCTTCCCCTTTAGAACTGCTTTTGTTGTATCCCAGTGATTCTGGTATGCTGTATTTCCATTTTCATGTGATTCTAGGAATTTTTTAATTTCCTCTCTGATTACTTCAATGATCCACTCATCATTCAAAAGAAAATTGCACAATCGCCATGTGAACCACTGGAACTGGTTTCTCATGCTGTTGATTTCTAGTTTCATTTTATTATGATCTGATGAGATGCACAAGAAATTCTTTCAACTTTTTCATATTTGTTAAGCCTTGCTCTATGGCCTAAATTATTATCTATTTTGGAGAACCTTCCATAAGCTGCTGACAATTGTTAGATGGAATGTTCTGTATACCTCTGTTAAGTCCATCTAATTTGTTTAATTGTGAAGTTTCTCTGTGGATTTTTTGAGACCATACCATCAATAAGTCACTTGTGGAAGAATTCCAGTGTCAATCATCTTTCTAAGAAAATGTTAAGTGGTATAAGAAGGTAACGTGGAATGGATATCTTGAAGAAAAATGAAAAAAGAAAGCAACAACAATAATTAGCAATGACAAGAGTGAAAACCTTAAAAGTCTAGTGGAAGAGAACAATATTAATCACGAAAATGTAATGACTGAATGCAAGAATTTCCAAAATCTTTTCATCAATTTTGTATCTTATGCCTAGAAAAGCACGTGGTTTGCAAGAGTTCAATGAATAAATTAGGAAATTGATGAGTAAATCAGACATCTACCTTCTCTAGAGCAAAATTTGATTTCCAGAAGAAATAAATGAAGAACTAGAACCCCAAATGAGGAAATAAGTGAAATAAAATAGCTTAGATGCTAGGAAGATTGAGACAGAAAGAGGAAAGGAAAGTTTATTTTGGAAAAATAAGATGAAATTATGGTCACCAATGTTCAACCAGCCAACTCTTGATATACATTCATGCTTTATAGGCCTCGTCAACATAGTTTCTCAGTGGATACAGACTTATAAAACTCATGGTTCTTGGATGTTTTATATTTTACCAAGAAAAGCTATTTAATAAATGAAATCCAGCTCATAAACTCGTTACTATCCATAGTCAGATAAAAGCCACATTTGTGGGTATGAGTTTTTTGGTAAGTTAGTATTTATGGCAGTCAGTCAATAAGAAAGTAAAGCTATGCTGAGCAACTAAATAATTTCGAGTGTATTATGCTTGTTTTTCCATAAACCAGTAAATGTTTTATTTCTCTATAACATTTGTAAGGAAATACAGGCACATACAAGTAACTGTAATTTCATGACAGTCTAAACTCGCTCCAATGCTTGAAAAAAGTCATAATTTTATTTTGAAGTTGAATGACTTATATCCAGTATTGTCATGGTTTATATAATGCAAGTACTTGGAGCAAGCAACAAATTGGCACATTAAAGAGTCAGGAGGTGACCTGTTACTTCCCAAGTGAAATGAAACCGTGATTGGATCGCCCACTGAGTAGAAGCCTTTGATCATTGTTCTGATCACTGGATAGGAAAAACTATTTCCAAGTATTATTTCATTTTAGTGGAAATGAATTAGACTGGCTTATTTTCAAAAGGACATATTTAAAATTTTTCAGTCCATTATACATCTATCAGACATCTAAATATATGTAAAGATATAACATGAAAAGTTTTCTTTTAAGATTGATCTTCCTGCTACTTAACTGGGATTCCCAAAAGTTGTATCTAAATCCCAGGGAATCAACACTGGAAGTTAGCTGAGTTTGAGGGTAATGATAATTTTTATTAAGAGTTTTGACCATTTATATGTATAGGTAATAGATAAATGGTAAAAGTATATATGTCAAAGCATAATGTTGTATACCATGAACATATATATTTTTATTTCTTAAAAATAAATAAAATAATAAACATAAATGAATGTTAAATCAACCATATGTATAAAATCAAAAGCCTCTCTCTAAAACTTAGGAGATATACAGAACACAATTTGAAAATCGTTATGTAAGAGAAATGGTAAGCTCTAACCTTCTAATTTCCTGTCCAATGATCTTTTCCCCCTTTCTTTTTCTTTTTTTAAAGACAAAGTTTGCAAAGTCACTGTTTCCCAAGCTAAGCTCAAAATTGTTATCCTCCTGCCTCAGCATCCCAAAGTGCTGGGATGCAGATGTGCACCACAACACTAGGTTTGTTCTTCGTTTCTTGAGCATTGCATAGTTCTACCAAAATCTCATGAAGGTAAGGGCTTGCAGTATTTAGAGGCAAAACCACAATGGCTAAAAGGCAGTGAGCAATGTACATCACATAATCTTTAAGTAATCACTTCTGGTTTATAGAAGTCTGTTTATGAACCACCCCACCACACATCAAAATCACTTATGAAACATTATTTTAAAACATAACCAGAAACCATTCTACAATTACCAAGTCAGAATATCTGTTGTTGGAACCCAGATATCTACATGGTTTAAAAAATTTTTGCAGATGGTTTATTGACGTAGGAATGGGAACCACTAGCAAATGCCTTTTTAGTTTTCAGTGTTTTTAGCAAAATCATATATATGTTAATCTCAAAGATTAATAATAAGGGGTTATAAGGACTGTTAATTATTAAAAATAAATAAGTGGGTAAGAAGGAAATAACTAAGCAATAATAAATCTTCAGAAAAGCTACATGGATTTTTTGAGGAAATTACATAAAACAAAAATTTCACCTAAGTGTTCTAATTCTATATCCCATTGCTAGTGGATCTCTTAAAGCGATTCTGAGTGATCCCTGCAGAAACTGGATTTGAGAAGTGTGGTCCAAAGAGTCGATACACAAAGACAGAATGTACTCTACAAATGCCACTTCCTTTCACAAGAGAATCCTTCTCAGTCTTGGATTGACCGAGTATTATGTTTCTCATTCTTAATTAGTAACTTGAGATGACCCTAATATTATAGACATTCATCGCTCACATGCGATAGGAGAGTTGGCCAGATAGACAGAGGGAAGTATGGGAAGTACATGAGTTGCGTAAGTGTTAAATTGACCTGAAACTATTCAGAAAAAAAAGCTTAGCAGACAGTTTGTCTTCTTTATATCTTCATTAAGCAGGAGTTTTGATGATTTTTTCCATGTGTCCCAGATAATTTTCTATTTGATATTCCAAATCCATTTCTTATCGTTTTCCATCCTGCCTTCTCACTTCGGAAGCTGAACTTTTCCGACTACATTCGTGGGTGTGTTAGTGAACTTCTCATTCCGGTGACAAAGTATCTGAGAAAGAATAACTTCCAGGAGGAAAGGTTTATTTTGGCTCATAGTTTTAGAGGATTTAGTCCATTGTCACTTGGCGCTGTTGCCTTTGGGCCTGTGTCAAGTTGGGCACATAGCAGGAAGCGTGTTTTGGAGGAGGTCTGTTTAAATCATGGTGATCCTGAAGCAGACAGAGAAGGGTCTGGGGTCCCAATATTCTCTTCCATGGCACAGGTCCACTGACCTGACTTCCTTCTATTAGGCCACACCTACTAAGTGTTGGTGACCAAACCTTCAACAAATGGCTTTTGGGAGACATTTACGATCCAGAGCATAAAAGATGTTATTGTCCTTTGGTTTCTGTTGGATTTGATCAACAAAGGGAAGGAAAGTTAATTTAAAATATTTGCCTCCCTGTTCCTCTTTGAGCGGTCCTCCCTATAAACTCTTTTCTGGGTCCTGGAAATTAATGTCTCCTCTTTTTCTGTCATACCCAACTGTTACCAATTATTACTTTGATTTCCATATACCACATCCATTCATTTGCAAACAATCCCTTTATTAAAACTCCCTGGAATAATTACCATTTAACTTTGTTATCTGTTTTCTGCTGCTTCACTGTTTGATAATACTGTATTCTGCTTCTATGGAATTTTATTTATTTATCTTGATAAATGAGTATTGAAAACATGACCTCCTGTATGCTAGGCAAGCACAGTATCACTGACCTATATGACCAACCTTCTTATTTTATTTTGAGACAGGATCTCACTAAGTTTCCCTGGCTGGCCTCCAACATGCAATCTCCCTGCCTCAGCCTTCTGAAAAGCTAGGATTTCAGGCATGTGCCACTACACCTGGCTTTCTACAGAACTTTAAGAGACAGTGTTAATTTATCTTTAAGCTCATTTATACTTGTATATTGTCTATTGAATAGATTTGATTTTGTTCATTAAAAATTTGAACATAAATAAAAATTGTAAATTACAATGAAGCAGTGATAACTGGGTACCAGTTATTTTCCTAGCCTCGAAGGGATTAAAATCTATACCTCTACCTGTGGGATTAGGGAAAATTAGCACGGGATCTTGGATAAGGCAACAAGCACAATTCTTCAGTCTCTCAGGTAACAGAGTGAAGCCTGGATGAGAGGCAGAGCAAGCTGGAAACAAAGGATCACAGAGCAAGAGATCTCTTGAGAGACAACGAGGATCGCACCAGTAGTGTGGTGACATAGCAGGTTACAGTCAAGAAAAACACACTGTATACAGTAGCTAAACTGAACAGTGATTAGACAAATTCATATGGAAGAGGGAAATAGTCAAAACTTAGTATGTGTAATGACTTTAGACGTGAAGATTTAAGTTCAAGGGGAAATTTTTGGTATGGGAAATATTTTTTTTTAAATCTCAGTGAGTTCTACTGTTTATTTCTGGGGAAAAAAATTCTCACACAGGGTGAAAAAGGAAGAGAATTCCAACATAAATGAGTCTGGCAATTACGGACATAATGTAAAGAACTTGCGCCGCCTCGATTCCTGACATATTATTTACAAGTGTTACTTATTAATTGTTTCAGCTGACCTGCCTTTTTGTTGAATTAGGAAAAAGGGGCACCATTTATTTCTGTAAATGTGATAAGAGAAAGGAAAAATCCACTTTCTTAATCATTCGTGTTCCTTACCTGAGTTTCAACTTTAGTTCAAAGTTTTTCATCTAAGCTAAATTACAAAAGGGGAAACATTTGTGAATAAGCCAAGACATAGACATGAAATAGCATGCAGATATTGTGAATATAAAATAATTACTACAAACTATTTTTATGAGTTATGTATTAAAAAATAAACATATGGACTATATTTCCCTGGAAATACACTCTGATTTGAAAAGAATTATAAAGAATAAAGTAACCACATTGGCAAAAAGCTGATGAGAGTTTGCCAAACCCCAACTGTTGGAAAAATAGCTTGAAATACTTGAAGAACCCAAACATGGATGATTTTGCCCTAGTTAGAAGGCCTTTTACGGTCAGATGAATGTGGGTAACAGTGGAGGAGTTTGGGTGGAAAAACAAATCATGAATAACACATGGTTTGGCATTATTCCAGTCAATTTAATAGAAACTTAAATTAAAATATTCCACAAAATGTACTTCACTCAAATTTTCACACCAAACAAGCTCAGGAATTCCCCCAAGTAGTTGACTCAATTTGAGAAGTTTTATCAAGTTAATATCTCCATATCACCCAGTATCCTATACTCAAAAATAAAGTCTAGCTTTAGTGAGAAGAATTTCAAAAAGTTCAGCAAAAAGCATACAAATGACCACATGGGTAGGAATTCAGCAAGGGATGGAAGATTGTTATTAGTGCTATCAGGAAGGAAATTTTAAGTCTGTAGTTATAAGTTTTGCCCATGGCTTTGAAATTTTCTAGTGAGTAGGGTTTGGAAGGTCTTTGAGATATATGATACAAACACCCTGGAAGGCTGGGGATGTAGCTCAGGGGCACAGCACTTGCCTGGTAAGTGTGAGGTCATGAGTTCAATTCCTGAGTACCAAACAAAGCAAAGCAAAACAAAACAAACAAACAAACAAAAAACCACACCCTAGAATGTCTTAAACACTGCTGATATAAATATGGATGTCAAAGGCATTTCTGGTAAAGCTCAGCAGGAAATGAACTTATGGAAAATTGGAGGAAAGTTGATTCTTGTATAGTTACAGCTCGTTAGCTGAATTGTGCACTATATTTGTATTAAAAGGAAGATTTAGAAGAGATGAACTTTGATAGTTATCCGAGGAGATTTACAGTAGCATTTTGAAGGTGTACCATGAATGGCTTTTTTTTCTCAGCTTATAATAAAATATAAGCAGAAAAAAGGTAAATTGTAGAAACACTTGTTAAGCAAAACAGAGTCAGAACTTGACTCCTGGGGAAATTCTCAGCCTATCCAGATTGCAGAAGATGGAAAAATGAGGAGATTCTTTGTTAGAAGCATGAGCTCTGAAGGGAAAACCCAAAGTGTGCCTGCACAACCTTTTGCTTGTGCTGGAAAGAATATCCTTAGCTATCTCAGCAGAAGGCAAGAATAGAGACAGGATTAGCCAGGAGAGATCTTTGGAGTCCCTCTCATGAATAAATAGACTCTCCATTATGACTTCCACCAAAGAGCCACAACATTTTTGAAAATGTTTCATCAGCGGAAACACTGGTAACTGAGATTGAAAATGACAGAGAGACAACAAAATGAAAGATATTTGTCAGACTCTCAAAGTCTAGAGACAAGAAACCAGCTGGAAAAATTTACTCAGCTTCAGACAAGTGCTACCTTCAAGAAAAATCAAATAAAATTCTAAAAGCACAGAAGTAAGTCCAGAGGCCAAAGTCTTGGAAAAAGATTATAATTCGCAGGCCCCAAAACACAACAGAATTTTTTTCTGTTGTCTTTCAAAATTGCTTGAAATCAGTGAGTCCTCTCTTCTATTTTATCCCTCTTGGTATGAGAATTTCTGCCATTTAATTCACTGTGTCTGCCCCAGCACTGTGCTCTGTGAACAGATAACTTGTTCTCTAGTCCACAGATGGAGAAGAGTTTTGCTGCAGGTTGGATCATAAACTGTCTTCTATATTCCCTACTTAGGTGATTTAATTGGTGAGATTTGGGATTTTCCATCTGATAATAGTAAAATGAGACTTTAGCCACAGGACTATTGCTCTCGGTTTTTTGTTTTTGGGGTGTTTTGGTTTTGGTTTTGGTTTTGGATTTGGTTTTGTGTGTAGCCCAGGCTGGCCTCACACTCACAGTTATCCTATTGCCTCAGCCTCCTGAGTGCTAAGATTACAGACATGCGCCACCACCCCCGGCCTAAAATGAGACCTTAGATTTAAATTTGTGCTGTAATTAATTGAGACTGGAAGAGATGATGGAATAGTGTGAGTGTACTTGGCATGTAAGACGAGCATAAAGCTCTGGGGAGGAGAGTAAACAATAATAACTTGAATATTGGTTCCCAGAGATTTCAGCTCTTAATACCTGGAACCTATACATGTTACCATATTTGAGAGGAAACAGTATTTGTAGGTGTGATAAAATTAAGGATTTTGGGATGGGGAGATTATCCTGGTTCATCCAGTTGGGTCCTATATATGATCACAAGGATATTTGTAAGAGGGAGGCAGACAGAATTTTGACACCAACAGAAGAGTAGAAAAGGAAGTGACCATGGGGAAATGGCATGGGATATACCACTGTAAGCCAACAAACGCCAGTAGTCACCACAAACTGGAAGAAACAAGGAGCGAATCTTCCCCTCAAATGAAATAAGAGAAGTGAAACCCTGCTAATGACTTGATCTTGGCTCAGCAATATTGATTTTGAAATTCTGGACTCCACAACTACAAGAGAACAAATTTCTCTTATTTCAAGCCACCAAATTTTTGATCATTTGTTAAAGAAGCCAAAGGAAACTAATACAGATAAAAATGCAAGTAGGGCGACGGTCTTTCTGCAGAACCGATCGGAGTCTCACGGTGCCAGCGGCAGGTCAGAAGCAGCCATGAGTCTTCGCAGTGAGTGCGCACGCGAGGAGACTGGTTTCTCCTTGAGTCGGGTTGCATAGCACAAAATGTTTTTCAGCTACGCTTACAGATTAAACCCATCATATTCATATAAATGAGAGAAAGAAGATGATAAAACTAGCAAAAATATAAGTGCAAAGGTTCCTAGGTAATGAATGTGTAAGGGGATGTGTGCAAAATGAAACAGAATCCTATTTGGATGGAATAAATGGTGCTTGAAGGACGTGCTAGTAAAAAAGCTTAGGAGGTAATCTGGGTCCTTATTTTTGACTTCTTATGTGATACTAAAGATTTTAGTAATCACACAAGAAGGGGGAAATGTGAAGACTTTTAAATTAGTAGGTCAGTGGGGGTTCATGAAATACAATTCAGTTCAAATCTTTTAAATGTTTATCTTAGAAGCTATGTAAAGAAGAAAGTAGAACAGGGTCAGACAGAAACCAGGAAACCAGTTAACAAACAATAGCAACACTCTTGGTGAGATAATAGTTCAGAGGTGACAGAAGGAGGTGAACTTACAGTTATTTTTGAGGTCAAACTGCCAGGATTTGCTGACCAAATAAATATGAGGAATGAGAAAGAATTGAAGGCTTTTTTTTTTTTTTAACTGCAACAAGGAACAGATAAAATGTCATTAACTGTAAAAAGAATGTTGAGGACGACTCTTGGGCTATTTACACAATTCACTCATTGACTTAATAAATATTTACCATCCACCTACTTCATCCTGCCTCTGGACTAGTAATGTTCAGTAATGCTCCTTACCCTTGAGGAGGTCAAGAAGTATAAGCAAGGTAAGTACAAGCAAAGCAAAGGAAAAGAACACTGAGAGACTGTTGAATTTTTGTGAATTTTTTGTTGTCGTTCAGTTTAGCTTTGTTTGGCTTTAAGTTTTAGTGACTAGGCATTGTGGGAAGAAGAGATAGTAGGTGAAGAAGTTGTAGTCTGGACAAGAAAGGGTGATAAGCTTAGAAGTGAGGAAGCAAAACTTGTTGAAACAAGGGGTAAATCAGCTGTCAAGAACGAGCTAGAAGATTTCAAGTTTGAGCCCAGTCTGGGCAACTTAGTGACTTAGGGAGACCCTGTCTCATAATTAAAAATTAAAAAAGGGCTAAGGCTATAGATCAGTGCAGAGGCTCTGAGTGCAAAGGCTTCAATGCCCAGTATTGAAAAAAGATGTGTTTTTGTCTTAAACACAGTTGAAATCTGCTAATTCTTAAATGATTGACTTTGCAATGCTTTGGCTTTAAATATAAATGGCATACCATACCATTTCCTCTGATCAATAAACCATACCATTGTCATTGTATAATCCTACAGCAGAGAAATTTCGAAGTATTAAAGGCCTGTATAGGGCTGGGGATGTGGCTCAGTGGTAGAGTTCTTGCCTTGCATGTACAAGGCCTTGGGTTTGATCTCCAGCACCACAAAAATAATAAATAAATAAATAAATAAATAAATAAATAAATAAATAAAGGGCTATATACAAATGACTTCTACTCCACCCAACATTTCTGTGAAAGAAATGTTATTGCAATAGATACAGAAACTGGTAATTTTCTCATTTTATGACACGAAGAAAATATTATTTTGGACATTTTAATAGATGAGGAATTTAATTGGTTCTGTTGAAATTCAAACCAAACATGTGACTCTTCAACCCCTAAGTCATGCTATTCCCAGAATAACAGGCTACCTCAAAAACACACAGTTTAAAATCCCAAATAATCAACATGCATATTTCTTTCGGTAGATTTGACCCAGATTTAGTCATTTGAAAAAAATACAATTGTTTTACTATATTCAAACTTCAGCACATTTATAGATATTGCCTTTAGTTGGTTTAAAGAAGATAATTAAAGAAGAATATTTGTACTTCAACTAAAGATGCCACATCTTTGGAATTCAAAGTCTATCTATTTATTTTTAACCAAGATATACAATTGACCACAATAGATGATTTTCTTCTCTTTTAAAAATGATTTTTGTTGGGCCGGTGAGATGGCTCAGCGGCGTAAGTGCCTGCCTGGCAAGTACGAGGGCCCGAGTTTGACTCCCGGAACCCACATACGAAAAAAGGGGCCGGTGATATCGCTCAGTGGCACGGGCGCCTGCTGGCGCGCAAGGTCCTGAGGTCAACCCCCGGTACCCACAAAAAAAAAAAAAAAAAAAAAAAAAGATTTTTGTTTTTTAAGCATGCACATATGTTTGTTCCTTTTCCCTTACCTGAAAGGAATAACCAGTTCGTTCTACTACTGTTATAACTCACTATTTTTCATATTCTTTATCTCCTCAGTCTTCCAAAATCTCCTTCCCTTTTTTCACTGCTAGCCAATAGCTGTTTGTCCTAAATATTGAGAAGATACAAATGCCATGAACTATTGATTTTACCTAAAATTTTGTCCATATCCATTGTGTAAATTGTTGTCCCTCAGCACCCTAAGGGAATTGATTGTAGGACCTTCCTCAGAAGACAAAATCCAGTGAAACTAAAGTTCCTAATGTGAAATGATGAAGCATTTGTATGTAACCTATATACGTTCTCCAGCATGCTTTGCATCAAACTACAATAATCTAGATTATTTCTAATACTTAATACATTGCAAATGCTATGTGAATGGTTGCTACACTGTATTGTTTAGAAAACAATAACAAGGAAAAAGAGCCTATATATGTTCAGCATGATGCATTTTTTAAAAAATCTGTGGTTGGTTGAAGCCATTATTTGTTGAATACACTGGTAGAGATGCCATGAGTTTGGAGGGCCAGATGTATACAGGAAGAATAAATGGGTGGGAGAGGTATATAAGATATCAATCTTTATTTACTGTGAAAAGTCACTGGGTAATGACTGAAGTTGGTAAATTTAGAAATAACATTAATAACAAAATACCCGGGCCGGTGAGATGGCTCAGCGGCTTAAGTGCCTGCCCGGCAAGCGCGAGGGCCCAAGTTCGACTCCCGGAACCCACATACGAAAAAGGGGCCGGTGATATCGCTCAGCGGCACGGGCGCCTGCTGGCGCGCGAGGTCCTGATGTCGACCCCCCGGTACCCACAAAAAAAAAAAAAAAAAAAAAAATACCCAGCAATATGAAAGTAAATACCAGAAGCAGCAGCTAAAACGCATTGAAAATGCACAGGGTTGCATCTGAGGAATAGAAGTAGTAGGTCTAGGCATACATATGTATACTATATACATATATAGTATATAAGCATTTATTACTCTTTTATTATTCTTTTAAATCTATGTGATAAAAATACAATTACTAAAATTGTCAGAGACTGGAAAATATATAAACTATATTTGCTTTGCTATTAAGGTGTTATTCTGGATGACTGCCATGTTTTATTCTTTTTTTTTTTTTTTTTTAGTACTCGGGATTGAACCTGGGGCCTTCACACTGAGCTATATCAGCAGCCCTTTTATATTTTTTTATTTTTTATTTTGAGCTAAGTCTTGCTAAGTTGATAAGTTGCCCAGGCTGAGCTCAAACTTGCTATCCTCCCACCAAAACACTGAGATTACAGGTGTATGCTGCTATAGCAGCTTCAGCTTTTCCAGTGTTGCTTAATTCTTGGTACTTTCTTACCAAGAAATCCTTACAAAAAATACTTTATTTTATATTTCATTCAGTTTTAGAAATATTTTAAAGTGTTCTCTAAAAGAAATAACTCAGTAGTGTAAAAAGGGAAAAGTACTTAAATTTCTGTGGCTGTGAATATTAAATCTTACTTCTGCAGCCAGAATAAACAATTACGCTCTGCTGGTCCCATTATTAGACTCAGCACATGATGATAGGGGACAGAATGTTTTCCAGGACTCAAGGAGCTGCCAAATTTATCAGTGACTTTAATATGCCAAAGAAAGTCAATATCAAGCAGGGTTGTCAGCACTGAAAATTTGGAGAGCTGGGGTGGTGAAAGGCCATTTCTTATCAGCAAAACTAATGACCAGCAACGCTAATGACCAGCCCTTAGACCGTGAGAAGTCCCAAGAGAATAAGAATCTCTGAGATTTTTTAGTAGACAAGTTGCCCTCCATGGATGGACCGTGCCAATCTCTGAAAGACAACCCATCAAAACTTATCAACAAGCAATGTCCTTGGCAAGGACTATTGTGAAGTGCAAGAAAGTAATTAAAATTTTGAATCTTTGATTTGAAGTTGATTTCACACTATCTGTACACCAGAAAGAAAAACAAAGATGTTTCTTTTTCAAAGATTTTGTATCTAAAACAGTTAATGAACTTAAAACTTAGCACCCAGCCCTAAAGGCACTGAATTAAGTGGACCTGGCTTTTCCCACAGACTCAATGTTATTGTAAGGGATTTTTGCTTATTTAAAGCCTGATCCTCATTTTTTTCATAAAATTATCACAGCTTCTCTCTTAAAATTATATATTATTAAATCATAAATTTATACTGCTCATAGTATAAAGAGTTTTTTCTATATATTTTATGTACTTGAAAAATACAATAATAAGAAACACAAATACTTAGTTTATTGAAGGTACACCTGGAAGAAATATTTTGTGGATAACAGTGAACAGCTATAGACATTCAGAGGAAGAAAAATAATGACTAATAAAAAGGAATCAGGGTTTAGAGTTAGAAAATTTTAATACTAGTTTCAATTTTGCTATATATGAGCTCCTTGGCATTACTCAAGTCATATGTCATTTTCACATCTAAATGTACCTATCAATAGAATGTCCCTCTTGTAGGTCTCTCAAGGAATAAATTATACACGTCTTTAAAAGAATCTCTATAGTGATTACACACTAGTTAATAAATATTTGCTTATCAGTGTTAGTACAAAAGGAATTCAAATGTGTACAAGAATATGTAACAAAGTTTCATGCAATGTTTCCTGTATTGTTACTATCAATTACGGTACTGATACTGAATGTTTGAAATCTATTCCAAAGAGTCACAGGCAGAGTAGGCTGTGTAAGCTGTCAGTACATCATCTGAGGACCCTAGCCACAGGTCTGAAGTACTAGTACATGTCAGAGCAGACAGTGCCAGTGCTGTCGTCATATGCGGCCTCCTGCCAGAGTTCCGAGTAATTGGCAGAAACCGAACTTGTGACTCATTAGAAGTCAAGTTGCTATTAAATGGGGAACCACCTGTAGTTAACACAAGGGCCTCTTTGAATTTGTTATAGCAAGAGAAAACCCAGTGAAGAAAAAGGATCTTTCTGATGCAGAGTACACAGTCCTCAACTCTGACATGCAGTGCTTTCTAGGAATTTCCTCTTGTCACACCTGTATCTAGTCAAAACTGCTCTTCCAATCCTCCTTTTTGGAAGAACCCAGTATTGGGGAACATGAATTTAAATCCCACGTGGTCATTGCACATTACTTGACAATTTTCTGTTGCTTCTCACTTCACTATTAAATCACTACAAGCTCACTAGTTTTCTCTGCTTCCCCAGATGGGTCCTGATTATCCTTCCATTTCTCTCATGTTACTTTTTATACTTACATTTTACTTTTACTAATCTTCTGAACTTCTTGTCACTCCCTTTTCTTTTCTTTTCTGAACTCTTAGCATCATTTGTTCTCCCATTTTCTCAATGTGCTTTCTCATGGTTTCACTGAGGCTATAGGATTTTGAAAGGAAGATCACGGAAATGAAATGTCATTCATACCACATCCTATCACAGACACACAGTCAACATCAATTATTGGGTGGAACTCACACCCAAGGGAGGCAGAGAAAAGAATATTCCTATATGATGCAGAATTTTTCTGTTAGGAGTATTTTCCCTCTTTTTTCTTCTTATTTATTTATTTAATAATGTATCCATACCAAGATGGATTCAAGGATGTTTATTTTATTCTTTCTATTATAATCCAATTCTATCTTATTTATTCTGCTGTCCCATCAACAAATATTGCTTTATCTTTGACCACTGGAAGTCTTTCTGTTAAGCTCCTTTGTCAGACTTCATGAAATTTCCCTGTTTTATTATTTTAGATAAAATAGGGAAAAAAGCATACACAATTGTGACTGTTGATTATGATATGTCAGTATGAATGGATTAGAAAATGCCTAGTAGACAAAGCAAAGCACAGTTCTGGGTGTGTCTATGAATGATTGACATGTAGGCCAGCAAACCAGGGTAAGAGAAAACCCAACACAGTTGTAGGTGGCACCAACTAATAGGCTTATAGCCTAGGTGGAAAAACGTGGAAGAAGAAGGAACTGTGACTATTTTAAAGAGGTCCAGTATTCCAAAGAGGTGTGCCTTTTTCTGCCATCACCTCAGACATTAGTTTCCAGTTTCTTCAGTCTTCCAGTGCAGACTCCCACTGGCAACCCTTCTGTGAGCTACCAGGCCTTTGACCTTTGACTGGTGCTGCACCCTTGATCTCTTTTGCTCTGTGGCTTCCATCTTTTGAGGTTGAACAGCTACTAGAACCTTTGGCTTTCTGGCACACAGACAGATTTTCTTGCCACTGATTCTGCAGACAATCATTGTCGACCCTCCCACTTGTGATTCTGTAAGCCTACTTAATAAATTCCTTGCATAATTATATAATATTACATAATATTATATAGATATATACACGATTTTTTCTATTGATTCTGTCCCTCTAGAGAACCCTAAGTAGTACAGATTTTAGTACCAAGAATGGGGTCATTGCTGTAACTCTACCTGATAATATAGTTTAGAAACCTTTGGAACTGGTTTGTTGGAGTTTCAAGGTTTGGAGATGCTGGCTAGAGAAGACTTAGAATGCTATAAGCTGTGATTGTTGAGAGATAGTGGTTAGAGCTCAGAAGGCCAGAATTCTGATATGAAAGCCATCCTTGAGGGCCAGGTTCATGAGGTCTCAGATGAGACTGAGGATTGTAGTGGAAACTGGACCATAGGCCAGGTGTGTTACAGTCTGGCAAAAAGCTTATCTATCTTTGCTCATATTCTAAACCTTTGTGGGAGACAGAGATTAGGGGCCGTGGACTAAATATTTTGGTGGAGAAAATTTCAAGGCAACCCAATACTCAAGGTATAGCATGAGTACTGCTGGCTGCTTTTAGGCAAATGTACAGTGATAATCAGGAAATAAAAGCAAAGATGAATTATTTGAAAAATTGGGGATTTTATCAGAAAGGAAGTACCTGAAAAGCTGGGGCAAAGGAGAGTTTGGTTGCTGAAAAGATGAGTATTGAGAAGAAGCTAAGTACTTTGCATCAGGACAGGAAGAAAAATATCTTGAGGGCATCTCAGAAATCAGCAACACTATAAGCATTGCAGACTCAAGTGTATAGAACTGTAAATCTTTTATTTGAGAATAGAATCCTTAATATGCCTGCTCAAGAAAAGCCTCTAGGGAATTGACTCCTCAGGATTCCTTTCACCATGCTTAGTCATCCAGGGACTTAGAGGCCTCTTCAGCCATTATTCAAGGGGGGAATGGCTACTGCTACAGCTGGCAGGAGACTATGGCATCATCCACATGGTGCTTCTTTTATATGCATGCAGCATGCAGTAGTTACGTAGTTATAGAGGCTTCCATCCAGGTTTCAAACAAGGCCTTCGAGGTGAAACAGTATGGCCTGTGAAACAGTGAGAGTGAAGGAGAAGGTGCAGTGGAAACTCCAGGAATTTGGAAAAGCCCAGAACACTGAGCATTTGCTGAGGAAAACCCCAAGCAGTGAGCTGAAACAGCCCAATAGGGAAGCCATGTGGGCTGGAAACTGGAAAAGCCGTAGGGTTGGGGTTTCCTAAATATTTGAGAACTCATATCTCATCACAGTGTGCCCCAGATGCTGGATGTGGAGTTACAAGATTTAATATTTGCCCAGTATGATTTCAGTCTTGCTTTTGTCCCATTTCTTTTTAGATCCATATTTCAACCCTTTGAAATGGGAATGTTTAACTTGCGCCAATGTATGTTGGAAGTACTTAACTTTCTTTTTTATTTTTACATGGGTTCACTTCTAAGGATTTGCCTTGAGTCTCAAAGGTGACTTTGGACTTGGACTTTTCAACAATGCTAGAACTATTAAGACTTTGGCAATTTGTAAAATGGACTAAATGCATTTTGCATAATGCAATAGATACTAGTCTTGAGGGTCAGGGAGCAGAATGCTATGGTATAGATCTAAAATGTCCCCCAGTAGAGTCTCATATGTTCAAAAGTAGGACCAGGCAGGTCATGGTTGGAGGGGGCTTCAGAGGATGTACCTCCCTGGTTCCCCGTTTCTCTCTGTTTTTTCCTGGCTGTGATGTTGTAAGCAATTTTCTCCACCTGCCTTTCCACCACGCTGTTTCTGCCTCAGAGCCAGTCAACCCTGGCCTGAACCCACTGGAAAGCATCAGCCAAATAACCCTGTTCTCCTTAAGTAGAGGGTGCTGAGTACTTTGTCTCAAAAATGGGAAAGTAACTAATATAATGACATGCTCTTTTTTACTTTTAGGCCAAAATTCAACACATTTATCAACATATTTTGGGGTTTCTTGCATTAATCCTTTTTTCTCTTATATTCTCTCTATGTGATCTTCCTTCATGCTAATTTGTATTTTAATGTTTTTATATAAAGCCCTTTTGATGGTAAATTTTCTTAGTCTTAGAACAAAAATGATCTTTTTTTTGTGGGTACTGGGGGTTGAACTCAGGACCTTGCGCACCAGCAGGCGCCCGTGCCGCTGAGCAATATCACCGGTCCTTTTTTCCATATGTGGTTCCAGGAGTCGAACTCAGGACCTCGCACTTGCCAGGCAGGCTCTTACGCCGCTGAGCCATCTCACTGGCCCACGAAAATGATCTAAATCATTATTTTACCCTTTTTATTGGGAAGTAATATAGCTGGATACAAAAAAATTCTAGACTTACAATTGTGTTTCCTCATTCTTTTCAAGGTATTAATTCACCATTTTTTGTTATGTACTTTTATTTACAAAACATTGCTGAAGGTTTGTCAGTCTGGATTTCCCCCACTGTCGTGCTATTGAGATAAGTGTCTCTGTTCTTAGAAAGATTCAATGCAATGAGTTAACTGAAATTATTTTCATTAGTTCCTATTGGTATTCAGAGTAAAGTTTTGACCCAGTGAATTCTGGAAAATTATCAAATATTTTATCTTCCTATATAGTTTCCCTGCTATTATTTCTTTTCCCGTAGTCTTTTAAATTCCTACTAATTTACATATGTATATTTTACTATTCTTTTATTTGCCTATGCTGTACTCTACATAAATTTTTCAGTACCCTTCCCCAAATCTTTCCCTTAAAACTATATGTACATGGGCCGGTGAGATGGCTCACCGGTGTACGCGCCTGCCTGGCAAGCGCGAGGGCCCAAGTTCGACTCCCGGAACCCACATACGAAAAAAGGGCCGGTGATATCGCTCAGCGGCATGAGCGCCTGCTGGCGCGTGAGGTCCTGAGGTCGACCCCCAGTACCCACAAAAAAAAAAGAACTATATGTACAGTTTATGAAGTCCGTTACATTAGGGATATACTTTAAGTACAATGGTGCCTCAGCTCACAAACTTAATTCATTTCAATATTCTGGTAAAGATGGCCCCTGTCGTGTTCATCACCCAATGTGGAGTTCATGAACTGAAGCAAAATTTTACCAAATCCTTCTGTTTGCTAACCAAATTGTTCACAAACAGAACCTACTCTGATCACACTGCTGACTGCGAGGTGCAGCTTGCTGCCTCCTGCCCAGCATCGGAGACCATCAGTTGTACCATATTATCAACAACCTGGGAAGTTATTAAAATTTAAAATTCCACATGTGGTTTCTACTGAATATGTATTGATTTTATACCAACATAAAGCCAGAAAATGATAAGGCAAATCATGATGAGTAAGGGACCTCTGTGTATTTTGGCATCTGATTTTTCTGTAATGTCTCTTGCACATCTAGTTTATGGAGCGTTTGCTCACTTTTTTTGATCTTCATTTTCCTCTGTGCTCATCCATTGCTGCTGATTGACCATTAGTCGTTACCCTGACACTGCATCATTTCGTTGCTCCTACCAAAGGACAAACTGATGATATCACATATATATTTACTAATCCACTAGGTCCCTACAGACCTGAATCACAGCTTACTACGACGGCAGACACCAGTTAGTTGCCTCTTTCTAAAACCCACTGTCATGATCTGAGGATGTTGGAAAAGATTTAAGTTTAGGCTCTCAGTAATGAGGCTTATTCTAGGCTTGTATTTTTATATGCTTTGTTTTTGTTCCATTATCCTCCACAGCCAAACTCTTCATTCTCACTAGTCTTTTCACCCCAGAGTCCAGAAAGCCTCACTTTATGACTCAGAGTTTGTTGATCTCATGAATATTCTCTACAGAATGCTTATTTTTTATTTTTCTGTTATATTTTATCTTATCCATCTGTATTACATGTTTTAGCAGATAAATGTAATCATGCACATTTGTAAGTTTATAAGAATGTGTTGCTCATCATGAAGTCTTTTTTTTTTTTTTTTTGAGACAGTATCTTACTGTACAGTTCATGTTGGTGTTTTACACACTATGTAGCCTAAGCTGGCCTTGAACTCACAAAGATCCTCTTGCCTCAGCTTTCCATGTGCTGGGATTACAGGCATGCACCACCACACCCAGTTCATCATGAAGTCTTAACACCTCACTTTCTTGTAAGAATATGTACTGTATATTTTTGCAAAGAAAATAATTTAATGAATACCAAGTTCTAGACAATTATTTTATCTCTAACAACAGTAGCAACATATAATAGGCACATATGCTGCCTAAGCATTGTATAAGATTCTCAGTATTTGCCAGATTTAGAGAAATGCAGGAATCATAAACTGTCACAACACTTAGCTGTTCTCAACTAACTGAGAAATAGGCTCCAGGTACAAATAATTATCGAAACATAAATGGGAGAGCCTAATTGGAGTATAGCTTCGACTTGATTCCCTGTCTTTTTAATTTCCTTGTTTAACTCTTGGGACTTGCTTACTAGAAAAGTGAGACATTTAGAAAATTTGCTGCCTAAATTTTTAAGGGGAGAGACGCAACTCCACCCTCTACCCACCCAAAACAAAAGGCCACATACGCTCAGTGTTGTATAAGTCAGTTTTCCATTACTGTGACAAATACCTGAGATCATCAATTTATAAAGAGAAAAGGCTTATTTTGGCTTACAGTTTTGGAGGGTGAGGTTCGTAATTGGTTGCCCCTCATTTGGGCCTATCGTTGGTTAGCACCTTATGATAGGCAGCTTATGTCAGAACAAAACTACCCATATCATAACAAGGATGAAAAAGAAAGAGGAAGAGCCTGGAATCTCCCTCAACAGCATGCTCCAGACCTCCTATGAGGCCCTTAGAGGCTCCACCATTTTCCAAGAGGACCACACTGGCATTTGAGGGACACTTATGCAGATTATCTTTGCAATATTACTTATATTAATCTGGAAAATGCAAACCCATGTTTGCCTACCTTTTTCTTTCACTAATTTACTTTTTTTCTCAGAAGATAACTCAGTAAGAGAAGAAAACCGTATACAGTATCCTCTTTACTAACATGCATGTGAATTATAGCTTGGGAAAATGGAGATCCAGTGGGCCCGGGGTATGAATTGAGGATTTGCATTTCTAACATGCTCTGGGGCCGTGTAGATGCTTGTTATGAGTAGAACCTTCCTAAAACACAGTTTCTCATACTTCTTGAGGAGATGCCCACACTCAAAAATATTATTTTAATAATACAAACTTATTTACAAGTGTGTTCCAGAGAGTCCATGATATGTTATTAAAATGATTGCATGTGAAAAAAGATATAATAATACAGTTATCTTCTATTTTAAAAGATTTTCAAAGATAGACAATAACACTCATTTTACTTTTTTTTTATTTTGAAAAATATAATTATTGTCATAAAATTGTTACCTACCTGGCATATGTTTATTTTTATTACAAAATTAATTGAATATATATTTTCTAGTTCTAATTTTTATTTTGTAAATGTAGTAAACATAACCAAAGTTTTGGTGGTCCCTAACAGTGTTTAAGGAGAAAAAAATGCACAAAATATTTGAATTTTGTGGTTCTCTCCATGGTAGAAGTTTATTCTTTCTCTGGTCAGTAGAAATATGAAGAGAAAGAGAATATGCTCTCCTACTGTATAGATACTTTAAGAAAACAATGAGAGTGCACATATTTTTGAAAACCACCTTAGCATGAAGTACGTGTGGACATTTTTGAAGAAAAAAACATAATTTGGCTGTGCTGTAAGCTCTTTTCTAATGGAATGTCAATAAACACCCAGGGAGTTCTTGTTCAAGTCCCTTAATGTTGGGAAATGACAGAACAGAAAAACAAGTGAGTCTTAATCCAGAAATATGCCACACTACCACAAAAGTAGATGAGTCACTTTATCCTTGGCTTCCCTAAATCCTCCTGTTTTATTACCCATCTCATGCAGAACAGTTGAGAAGGTATTTTTGTCCAGCAGAGCTCAGTATTTTCATTATTGAACATGTTATTTCTCTTCCGTGAGTTTCTTCTCTTCAAGAGAACAAGGGATGAGACAAATAATTTATGTGTTCATTTTACAAGTGGCAAAAACTGTCATGCTCCAAGAAGCTTCAGAACAACATTTATTCTAGGTGTGCTTTGTTGAATTGCCACCTTCTTGCTTTCACCACCTAAGCTTTCTAGAAATGCTTACACTCAGGACCATCTTTTCCAGGTCAGTAATGGGAAACGTTTTTTGTGCATAACAATACATTTCACCTTTTAACATCTTTCCCCAAATACTGATTTTGCACTGGATGAACCACTTGAATGTGCTGCCTCATCTGCCTTCTTTCTTTAATGCCTGTGGGCACATGGGCACATTCTCCACATGGTAGAATAAGCCATTACCGAACTCTCTTTTTAAATGAATTCATATTTCTCTCTCTGAAAACATAAGTATCTTGCACAGATTTCTGTTCTCTTCGCTTCTACCACTTCTAGGAGTAAATGTTAATGTCCTTAGGAGGAAAATCTTTTTTAAGGAAACAAAAAAATATGGTTCGGTTTTTTGCTTTACTCTAGGTTTGTTATGTGATAATGAGTATTAGAAAACAAAACAAAACAAACAACAGGTAACACCCAGAACTAAAAATGCTTGGCAGCTAACAGCATGGGCTGACTACTTCAAATTATGTATTATGATGTACTATGTATCCAAGTTGTTCAGGGACCACCCGGTGATTGAAAATGCAAATTCTCAATCTAAAGATATATGCTAATTCTAAAGATCCAGTATATTACACCATGAAGTGGGAAAGATAAGGCCTTTACTCTTTCTTCAGGTAAAAACAATAACAAATATCAACACTTGCATTCTCTTCTGGACTTAGGGCTCTAGAATACAAAAGTTTCCATTAAACTGCGTTATAGACTGTCGCGATTACTCTGTTAATCTATAATTCTAGCTCTTTTTCTCAACTTGGAGAAAGATTTTTAAAAATTGTTTTATTTTTCTTTCTTTCTCCATACCTAAACTCTGTGAGATTCTATGAGATGGATTTAATTGAAATCATGGAAACAAATGTTTTCTGAGCCGCTATGAAGTCTGTTGTGCCAAGCACTAGAGGGATATGTAGATGGGAAAACTGTCTGCATACTCCGGAATATGACAGGGCAACAGAAAGATCAGCGCAGAGGTGTCTTTAAGGTTATGAAGAACTACAGACAAGAAACTATGGACAAGAAAACATGAATGAGGAAGATTTTTGTTTAATTCTTCCTTATAGTTCATGTAGCAGCCAGAGGTAATGACCACGAGAAGATGCATTCCTCTAAACCCTTTCACATTTTCTACCTGTTTGTATCAGGCTTTTCGCCAACCTTAGTACGCAAGAATGTCTTCAATGTCTTTATTCTTCACATCCTTAGTGATTTTTCTTTCAAAATCTCCTATCAGAACAAAGTCAAATATCAACTGTTTGAGCCAAAATTTAAACAGAAAGAGTTGAGGGGCCGGTGAGATGGCTCAGCGGCGTAAGCACCTGCCTGGCAAGCGCAAGGGCCCGAGTTCGACTCCCGGAACCCACATACAAAAAAAGAGCCGGTGATATCGCTCAGTGGCATGGGTGCCTGCTGGCGCGTGAGGTCCTGAGGTCGACCCCCGGTACCCACAAAAAAATAAATAAATAAAGAGTTGAAACCCTCAACTACTATACTGGATAATTAATAATAACACATTTATTGCTCATTTGTTATGTACCAATTACTTCACACATACTCAAACTTTTCATCTTCATAAAAACCTAGTGAGATATATATGATTATCACTGATTTGTAGATGAGGAAATAGATACTTAAAATTTCTAAATAATTTCTGTGAAATCACAGTACCTAAACTTGGATGAAAATGTTTGTATTTTTGTCTCACTGTTGTTGTCTTTGAGGGATGTGCTCAACCACATATAAAATTAATGTAGTACATAGTAAATATTTTCATAATTTGGCAGAAACCTGTTACGTTGCTCAGTCTATCCATTTGCTCTAACTACAAAAAGCCACAGTGATACCTACTTTTCCACACTGCTGCATCAGGCAGAGAGATGAGCAGATGAGTTAAACACCTTATCAGTGTAGATTTTGAAGAGGGGCTTAGCTGTCTTTAATTTCCAGTATTTTACAAATATATGCAATATTTAATGATATTATCAGGCTTAGAATATTAGAGGTGCAACTGAATATCAGTTTTAATTCATCATAAACATGAAAATTCTGAAATTAGTATGTCAACTCAGATAAAAATATTGACAGTTTTGATACAGATCAATATGAGAAATCCTCAGAATAAAATAAAATATAATAATAGAACAAGTGTAACATATTTTGTTGCTTCATATTGTAATTTTTAGGAATAACATGAGAGATAAGCTTGATAATTAACATCAGACAATAAGTATATGTCTTAGTTACTTTTCTCTCATTGCTGGGACAAAATACCAGAAGCCCAAAATTAAGGAAGGAAAGGTTTATTTAGCTCACAGTTTGTGGAGGTTTCAGTATGTAATCAGCTGGCTCCAAGGCTGGGTGGCATGGCAGAGGGGCAACAGTTCATGGCAGCAGAAGACAGCAAAAGCAGAAAGAGCAAAAAGGGGAGTGGGGAAGCAAGCCTCTTTTCCTCCCTATGTTGTAAGAAAGCTACCCCCACCCTCAGGGCTGGTGTAGCATTCAAATCATCTCCCTGCCCTCCTCTTGCACAGGCTCAGGATGTTTACAAACTGAGGACCCTGGACCCTGCTGAGTCGCTTAGTTAAACTTCTACACTTCTCAAGTTGACACACTGTATCAGCCATTACAATCCACCCCTTGTCAACTTGGCAACCAGACACATTTCTTTAGATGGTCTCCAGATACAAAGACACTCTTATCCCGTTTTTTTTTTTTTTTTTTTTTTGGTACTGGGAATCCAACTCAGGACCTCAGGCTTGCCAGGCAGGCACTGTGCCACTGAGCTATATCCCCGGCCCGACATGCTTATTCTTATCATTTCACAACTTGAACATTATAACACAGGTTTAACAATCCTTAAGAACCAGTATTAAGTCAATCAACATTATACTACATTAGAGCCATAACATTCTGCCCCTGGCCCCCCAAAAACTCATGCACATCCCCTTATGCAAAAGGCATTTAGTCCATCTGCAAAAGTTGCCAAAGTCCTAACAGTTTCAGCATTGCTGGAAAGTCCAAGTCCGAAGTCTCCTCTGAGATCTAAGGCAAACTCTTAGCTGTGAGCCCCTATACAAATGAAAAGAAAGTTAAACACTTCCAACATTCAATGGCAAAAGATAGACATTTCCATTCCAAAAGTTACAAACAGGGGGATACAAAGGATTGGGACCAAAGCAAGTCCAAAATCCAGCAGGGCAAACATTAAGTCCTGTAGTTCCATGTCCGGCATCCAAGGCAATCTGTGGCACATTGTGAGCTCCAAAAGGCTTGAGTGACTCCGACCCTATGGCACTTCCGGCAGCCATCATTCCCATGGCTTCTCTTTTAGGCTGGCTTTGCTCCCTCCTTGCAGGTTTCCTCAGATGATCCACATTCCTGGCTTCTCCAAATTTCTGGGGTCTCCACTGCACCTTTGGCTTCACACTCATAGCTTCACATGCTGCCCTCTCAGGGGGACACTGCCTGGCCTCCCAGGCCTTCTGAAATTGAGGTGAAAGCCTTCTTAACCCCACAACTCTTGCATTCTTCTTGTACCTACAACCAGCACCACGTGGATGATACCAAGGTCAGCTGCCAGCTGGAGCAGTAACCAGGCTTTCCTCTCTCTTGGCTGTAGGGATTTGAGTGCCTGGATTGCTTGGCACTCTGAATCCAATTCTGAGGAACAAATTTTCTCTGTTGCTGCCATTCTGGAACATGGTGCTCTAAAGCTTTCTCCTCAGAGCAAAGTCTTTCACTTTTGCAGTTTTGAGGCTGCAAGGGGTGGAGACTTGCTGCTTCTTGTGATGCCCTCAGGTCATCTTTTATATTCTCCTGTTCCTTCTCAGCAATTGAGATGTCCTCAACTCTACCTTTGCAGTCCACAGCTTTAGTGGAGCTTCCTTTCTGGCCAAACTCACAACATTTTAAATCATTTTGCTCTTGATTCTCAACATAAATCTGGCTAAAAGCCCCCAACAGCAACCATGCCAGAGCCTCAACATTCAACTGCCTTGAAATTACTTCCGCCAGTTTAATTAGGCCACCGCCCTTAGTCTCAGGCAAAGTCTCTGGACATGAGCAAAATGCACACAAACTCTCTGCAAAGCCATAACACACATCATCTGGTGTCCGACAACCAATGCAGTCCTTCTTCCCAGCAAAAACCTCCTGAGCCTGGTCTTTACTGGTTTTCTGGTCTTGTGAGCTCTGACCAGAATCTCTCTTATAGAACAGCCTAAGGTGTTCCAGCCCTACTCTTTTAGGTGACATCTCCAAACCTTTCCAATCTCTTCCCACAAGCCATTCCCAAAGGATCTTGAACTACATGGTCAGGTATAGTCACAGGAAGGACCCCATTTCTCTGGTACCAAATTCTGTCTTAGTTACTTTTCTATCATTGCCGAGACAAAATACCCAATGCCCAAAATTAAGGAAGGAAAGGTTTATTTAGCTCACAGGTTGTGGAGGTTTCAGTCCATGATCAGCTGGCTCCAAGGCAGGGTGGCGTGGCAGAGGGCAACAGTTCATGCTGGTGGAAGACAGCAAAAGCAGCAAGAGCAAAAAGTGGGGGAACAAGCCTCTTTTCCTCCCTTATATTGTATGCAGGCTACCTGCCTTCAGGTGGGTGTAGCACTCACACCAGCTCCCTGCCCTCCTCTTGCTCAGGCTCAGGATGTTTACAAAGTGAGGACCCTGACCCCCTGCTGAGTCACTTAGTTAAACTGCTAAACTTCTCAAGTTGACACAATGTATCAACCATTACAGTATACACTATTTTAGCTTAATGTGTTATACTGAGTATTTATTCTTTAGCTTTTTAAATTAAAAAAATTGATTATCTACCATATGCAAGGCCCTGGAATAAGGGTAGACATAAAATGCCAACCAAAAGGGGGTGGGGCCTCTGTTTTAACTGACAGCATCTCTAATTACACTATCTTAAACAAAAATAATGATTTTATTGGCATTGATGGATTCTGGGATTCTAATGGTTTACCTCTCTCTTTTTTTCTCCTTCACTTTCTTACTTTGTATCTTTGTTTACTTTCTCACCTCTGCTTGGCTTCATTTTGAGACTTTTCTCTTGGGTGGCATCACTAATATAAGAGGGCAATCAGCAGAAACTAACTAGAGGAATTCCCACCTCTGTCCTCTTCTTGGCTCAGTGCTTCTTTATATTTGCTAGCTTCCTCCCCACATCCTTATACCTGTCTGGGCCCCTCTAGCTTTCTCTGCCACACAGACTGTGTTTCTGCCAATGGACTGGAAATACACTACTTCTGAGAAGGTGCAAGTAAGGTAGGGTTTGCCTTCTCTCCTTTTTCTACATTGGAGGCAACAAGCTAAATGAGACAGGGTCCTGGGAAGGGACAAGGCTGGTTCTTGCATGTGAATCCAGAGGCACTGGGTTGATCATTAATCTACAGTGCACTGTGGCAGGGACAAAAATTACACCCTTTTTGAAGCCATTAAGAATTTGAGGGAGTTTGATATAGCAATCGGGCTTTCCTATTTTAGTATATGATCTCTAGACCTCCTAATCCTTGAGAAAAGGGACACTCAGATAATTGTTTGGGCAGAGGTCCCTATGAGACTTCATTTGGCACAGCTCTTTCTAGAACCACCTTCCCTGGCCAGGTGTAAAGGGCATTCTGAGCTGTTAATTTGGTATCCAGTGTCCAGATCTATGGGGAAAAGATCAGCTTTATTCAAACACATGGATGGGATTTCTCTGAAAAGGAATGATATCATTATTAGAAAAATAAAGAAAAATAGAAGGCAATCAAACACTTGCATACACAATTTTTTAAAACTAGTTATATGCTTTTGCATAATTGACATGCATCTATTCATGACTGCTATTTGCCAGTTACTGAGACAGAAACTAGAGGTAAGTTGTTGAGGAAGACAACTGTGGCCCCCGTCTTCATAGCGTTAGGAGAAAGGCATAAAGGTAAACATTGAGGAAGAAAGAAAAGAGAGTGGCAAGAAGAAGGAGAGGGAGAACAAAAATAACCCTTTAATATCAAGTTATCTTCAACATGCAAAAAAATGTATTTGTGTACTAGGGACATTAGGCTCCTATCAACAGGCAAAAGCACAAACAAGATTTAGAAAAGAATTTCATAGTCACAAGACATTGTTGTTCATATTTTCGAGGGCAGCCCAACTGGCTGGAAACTAGTACAGACTGTAGTAAAAAAATTTTTCTTTTAATCCTTGGACTATAGCATTTAAAAAAAAAAAAAAGGTATTTATGGATTCTCTGAAAATTTTGTGTAGTTTAGCTTTGGAATGTACACGAAAGTACTTTTCTGTGTCATGCCTGCCAATTTTCTTCTGTTGATTCCTCTACTTTATTTAGGTTCAATCTGCACCATTTCCTCATTCAAATTTTCTGAAGGAAAAAAAGACATCTACACAGCTAAGAGATGAATGAATTAACTGCTTTGATTAAAGCTTTTCAAAAATAACCATGGGTCTGATCTGCAAACAAGAAAAAAACAAGTTAGATATTATATAGTTAATTATAAAAATGTATTTAATAATTCACTGCTGGCAATTAATTCTATGAATCAAAAGAATGTTTCTGGGTTGATTCAGCTGAGTCATCTGAACCATTTGGACCCAAACCTGACATAGGCTATCATGGGTCTGATGACTTTTGGGACTAGATCTGGTGAAGATGGCTCTTAGAGGATGGTTTCGAACACAGGCCATGTTCTCACAGTGACAAGACGAGAACTTCATCCTTTCTTACTCAAATCCATTCTCAAAAGCATTTGGTGCCCACCTCCTGAAGGACAGTGGAACGCGGGTTTACCATTGTATTAGTCAACTTTTTGTTGCTGTGCTCAAAAACCTGAGAAAATCACCTTAGAGAAGTAAAGGTTTATTTTGGCTTACAGTTCCAGAGGTTTCAATCAATGTCTGCTTCTAAAGGATGGTGGAAAGGCATGGCAGAAGAAAGACACTCAGCTAACAGCAGCCAAGAAAGAGAGAGAGAGCAACAGAACCAGAGAGGAAAGAGCTGAGGACCAGAGACAGTCCCCAAGGTCACACCTCACTGAGCCACTCCCTTCAACTGTGCCCCACCTCCCATGTCCATCATCTCCCAGTAAGGGCATCAAATTACAATCTCATCAATGGATTGATCCACTTGATGAAGTAAGAACCCTCATGATCCAATTCCTCAAAATTCCATCAGCTGAAAACCAAATCTTTACCACAAGCCTTTTGAGGGGATGTTTCAGATCCTAAACGTTACAATTACAATCATGGACTGGAAAGAGTGTAGAAGGATAGTGGGTTCTGGAATGTGAAAAAGAAGTGAAAGTGAGACACTGGATCTGAGAAGGAACCACATGGGAAACCTCGAGCAAAGATTACTTCCCTGAAGTATAAGTCAATCAAAGCCTACTTCCTCTTCTTACTGCCTTGAGCTCATCTGCTCATATTTTCAAAAGTCAGAGGTTGCAGTCTTGTGACCCTGGGTGACTTCAGTTAGGGGATTTCCAACAGGTTCAAGTCTAGCCAGGTGACAGGGGAAGGGGGCAGAGTTAATGGTGAACCCCTGTAAGGCAGATCCTTCCTGGGACTAAGTTCAGATCTTCCTTTCTGGGATTTAGATAGGATTTTCTTGAAGTCACTAGGTCAAATGCATTATCACTTTATTTCCAACATGATTGGGAGGGGGTAGTTTGGAAGCTAGGCGGTAGGACAAATAACATCTCCTTAGGAAAAGAATGAAAACACATTGTCTTCCCCTGACGATAATCTAGGATTGTAGCCTGTATAACTGCTCTTCCTCCTGTTACAGTACCTGCCTAGGAAAGGTGTAGTAGAGAACTGCGCAACAGTTCACTCACAGTGTGAAGTAAATGAGGCTGTATCTATCCTTCACTGATCATCTCAACAACTCACAGAGCCTTCAGGGATGTGGATGGGAGTTAAACACACTGATTGGGCAGCCACTGTTTCCATTTCCTTATTAGCCACGGGTGAGTGAGGCAGGGACCAAATGACATTCATCAGCTTTGCTTGGACCAACTTTGACTTCTCATTTTATCTATAATAAGGCAAATAGCTTTGATATGGAGAAACTGAGTAGTTTCAAGGAAGACCGTACTATTTTGTAGTTTGAGTAAGGTGATATTAAATGGAAACCTAACCTAAAAACGTGTGATTATGGGACTAAGTAAGGTAAAATTCCTACTACAATTGCAAATACTACTCATTGTGTAATTTGAAATTTTTGCTTGAAATTTGTCATCATGAAGAAAAAATAACCTCAGATGTTTCAAATTAGCCTCTGCTGGAAATTCTTGAGTTTCCGTGTGTTTCCAGTAAGGTTTGATTTTGAGATAATTTCTGGAAAATAAAGAAAAAAAGAATCTGGGTAGCTCATAAAAGCAAGTGATATGTACATAATTGTGTGAGAAAAGCTGAAACATTTCACAGCTGGTCAGCATGAAAAATGAATTGTAGGTTTTACTTTACAGATAACACCTGTATGTCTTAAATAATATATATGTACATTTTTCATTTGAAGACTTCTGTACAGTATAAAATTTCTAAGTATAAGAAAAATAAAAATCAAACTTTTCTAAAAATTTATTTTTATAACGTTAAGTAAAACTGTTTCTAAAGTACTCATTATCCATCACAATAGATTGTTCTGTAATATGTACTATTCAGACAGCAGAGAAAATCTTTGTGAGTTTTATCAGACATGTGGTATATTTCTCAGAGAAAAAAAATTCTGTATAATGTAGGTCTCAAGAAAGTTTTCTTTGCAGTTGTTCTAATCCCTTCTCCTGTTATCTGACCTCTGATCCATACTCTGTGTCCACCCATACCCACATTCTTGACGGAAACATGAATTAGGATCAGTGTGCGTGCATGCACATCCATGAGAACATGTGCTGTGTGTGTTGATGTGTGTGAGACTGTATGTGCACACAGGTGCATCAAGATGCATATTCTGCCATCGAGAAATATAGGAGGAGGTGAAGAAGCTACAATAGTAAATGTACTCCTTTGCTTAATGCCAAAGTGTAGGCTTTGCTTCTGAAGCAAAGTCTTCTATGAACCAGAATTTGCAAAGCAAAGTGACACAGGAGGAAAACTTTCACTTACAGTTTTTAAAGCATTCACAAGTAGCCCCAAGCAGTAGCTGACTGGTTCCCATTCACAGCCTCCCTGCATCCTGCTACTAAGGGAAAGGATACCAAAGAGGCTCAGAAGGCAGCAGCGCCTGGGGTAGGAATCTTGATGTGGGAAAGAAAACAAAGTTGAGAGACTGTGACTCTTCTACATGGGAGGTAAAGAGCAGGTGTTTGGCTGGAGGGGAATATTTTACTGTGAGATATTTCCTCACTCTTACCATTAAAACCCCTAGTTTTGGGTGGGGGTGAGGAAATGACACTTTAGCAAATGGAAATTTGAGAAAATACGACTTACAAGAATATAGAAAAACTACGAAGTGAAGCTGTACTGGAAATAGAGAGCTCAAAGCACCTGCAGGTGTTACTCTTTTGCTTTTTCCCCTCTCTATATTTGTATTTTCTAGCTTGGATCCCAAGTACTGTATCTATTGATACAATTGGCTTCGTCTCTGAATGGTTGAGTCCCTGCAAATGGTAACCATGGCTTATTTATCCTCAGGAGCCTCCGGAGAACCCATGAAACCCTTCACACATTGACACGTATTTGTTCGACAGGACATATTCTACGACCTATTGTGGTTTGAGCACCAAATTAGAAGTTGGGAACTTTAGGTTTCAGGAAAATCAGCCACTAATTCCCTTTTTCTCCAAAGACTAGTCACTTTGGCCTGTAGGTCTCAGTTTCTCACTGGTAGAGAAATGTCACCTTAGATGATAGCCTAGATAATCTCCAATTTCTGTTATTGTGATGTAGAAAGACTTTCTTTCTTTAGGAAAATGTAAAAATTATGTCAATTGAATTTTTGATCCCATATTCTATAAATGCAGTGGGAGTTTCTCATTAAATATGCACAAAAACTGTTACTTTGAATAATAAACTAAAGATGTAGCAATTATTTCACCTGAACATGATTACCAGTATATTTTGTCTTTCTATTGTAAAAGTAAAAACTTTAGCTACTTTCATCCAGTGCAGATTATTTCCTTGGACAGACATTAATTGTTTTCTGGAGAACAGCAGCTCATCCTAATCCAGGAAGGTAACATTTTAAAAGTATTACCAAAAGAACTTTTTGCAGTACCCCAGTAACCTTTAAAGAAAAAAAATATATATATATATCCATGCAGGCATTTTCTGAATAAGTAAGAATTTTCTCATATTTATAGGCTCTAGTAGTTCCTTTCCTTGTAATCTGTAGTTACAATAAAAATTAAGTACTTGATATTTATATTTGGGACTTTATTGTTTCTAAATATTCTTTAAGGTATTTCTAAACATTTGAATAATGTACATGAGCACTGATGACATTCATTTATCAAATTTAAAGCCATAAAGTTCAGATTCAGCATTCATGTGCAGCATTTTTGAAAGAGAAGGAAAGCTTTAATAAGAAAACTCAGGGGGAGGGGCTAGTCTTAAATTCAAAATAAGAAATCTGTCTGAGGATGAAAAGAACTATAATAAATAAATTTAAAGCACTGTCATCCGAAATGCCATCCAAATGATCCTTGGAGATAAACAATAGTAAAATAGTTAAGCTTACTGAATCAAAACTGTTTTAGAGATGGTGTTTAGTGTCAAATACTGGACACTTTTTCACTAGAACTGGCAAAAAATAAAGTTTTCTATTTGTAGGCAGGAGGCCATGACCACTGGAGTAAGATGGTCAGCAAGGTTGAAGGCTATCCGTGGGGAGGGAAGACTGCCAAGCTCCGTTCTTCTCCACCAGCTGGGAGGACTGGCCTTAGGCAACTGACCACAGAGAGGCTGAAGGGTTAAAACTGAGAATTAACAGGCAACAGCTTTCAGCAATAGCAACTTCTTCCAAGATCCTGATGTAGTTCAGATTCCGTCAGAGGCTATTGGGTGTTCCAGGGACCCAGGGGATCACTTCATTTATAAGTGAGAACCAGATGTTAGGACACACTGCACGTGCCTCCCAGATGGCTGCGGCTCCGGCAGAGGGCAATCCGCATCACTGTTGGGTGATTTTGGAATTCCCTACAGAGTTTTATCTCCCCTTTGGGGACCTGAAGCCAGTCCTGGACCCTTATGATTCCCTCCCAGAAAAGTGCTCAGCTTGAGGACCACAGGGTAATCCCTGCTCTCCTTTGCATCAGGGAAGCTTAAAAAAATGGAAAGTTGGTAATTATTCCAGGTATTTCTCATCGGTGCAGCCGTTGGCCTAAGGAATCTAAAGTAGATCTTCAGCCACTACCTGGAAGCAGTTAGAAAGTCATCTTTTCCTTCTACCTCCTCAGAACTGACATTTTGGGGAAACAAAGAGAACAGAGTAAGGAGTAGTAGTGGCAATGCCACCCGCATACTAATATGCACCAATCCTCCCCCTCATATTTTTCTCCTCAAACGAATTTCTGAGAATGATAGTAGCTCGAGGTCTATGGGGATGAAAGGTTATTTTAGGAGACACAGTGGCTACATATATGTATAGTTCTCATTTAATTATTATTTAAGCAGGAAGAAAAAGAGTGTGAGCACAAAATTTTTAAATCTTTCGTGGAGGGGGGAGAAATAATTGAGCAAAGTTCCCTTCAAGAGTTAATTCTTTCTCGCCTTTCTAAAGCAAAGGAAGTTCCAGGGATTGGGATTAAGTGACCGATTGTGAGCACTGGAAGGACTCGCTTAAGGAAGGGGGAGGCCTCCTTCGCACACAAAGCCGCAGAGCTCCCAAGCCGCAGGCCGACCTGCCCCGGGCACCGCCGCGCTCAGGGCGCAGCGACGCGCCAGGAAGCGCCCGCGGCTGTCCAGCTGCCCCGCCGCTCTGCTGGTGGCCGGGAAAAGTTAGTCACCGGGAGCCCGAAGCCGGCTAGCGGAGGAGCTCAAAAAGGCTGGGGAATGAGGAGGCAGGAAACCGGGTATCCGGAGGGCTGGGAAGAAGCGAAAGGAGTGCGGGGACCCGGGCACGCCCTGGAAGCGGACAGCCCTGGCTGGTGGATGCAGTTGCGAGATCTGCGAGGCCAGAGCGCACCGCGCCAGCGAGCAAAAGGGAAAAAACTTGCGGCAGGAACTTCCTACCAAGGGCAAGAAAAGCGAGCGAGAAGCAGGCAGGTAAAGACCTAAAATGTCTCAATAACTCTAAAAACACACCAAAACACCCCTTCAGGAGATGAGGTAAGCCGAGGTTAGCCACCCCCGATTGGTTGTGAAATATCACACAGACCCGGACACGCTGTGGCTTTAAATGAGGCCAAGGAAATTTTCTGTTTTTCTTGCCCAAATACTCTTTTTCCCTCCTCGCCCTAGCTCCCTCCTTTGTCCCTCCTTCCACTTCATCAGGTCCCGGTCCCTTCCTCCCGCTCCGTCTGGCTTTCCTCGCCCGCCCTCCTCCTTCCCTTTCACCTCCCCCATCTGATTAGGCGCGGACGGGGAAGGGTGGGAGCGGTGGGGGAAGCTCTCCCTTTAAGAGGCAGCGTGCAGTGACGAATTGTTGAAATTGCCATTGCAGGATGGCATGCCGCTATAAATTCATTGTTCCACCTCCTCGCATCTTCACAGCGCTCGCGCTGCTCTCGGCGCTCGCAGCGGCGGACTGGGGATGACCGCGGGCAGGAGGACGCCGCCGCGGGATGGACACGGACGGACGCACCACTTCACCAGCTCGCCGCAGGCCACCCCCTGCGTTTTTGTTTTAATTTTTATGGCCTTTCCCCGTCTCTTTCTTCCTTTCCTCCTGCTTTCAGCAGAGCCAAGGAAATCCACAAAATAAGGAAGGAAGGGGGCCCCAGAGCTTGGAACCTCCGCAGCCGGCTGTCCCCGAGCGCCACGGGGGCCGGAGGCGGCGCGCACTAGTTGCCGGCTGGGTGCGCGATTCCTCCTCTACTTTTCTTGGTGCGGCGATTGCGGCTGTATTTCGCTTTTCTCCTTTTCCTGTATTTGCTGCATCTCCACCACCTGGCATTTGTCATTCTTTATTACCCCTTCTTCCCCTTCTTTCTTTCCTTGTTTCTTTCTTCTCTTTCTTTCTTTCTTTTTCTTTTTTTTTTTTTTTTTTTTCCTTTTCTTTTCCATTTCCCCTTTCTGGACCACAAATCCAAACATTTTCCAAACCAACAAAGAAAAGTTTGCACGCTGGCATCGCGGCCGGGTCAGGCTGGCGCTGCTGCGGGTCCCCCTCCCTTTCCCTCCGACACTTGACAACCTCGCAAGCCAGTGTGTGGATGCCCCCTCCCCCGCCCGGCAACTTCCCCGGCGAATATCAAACACCCGTAAAGTCTCGGCGGCGCGGCCCCTCCCCGCGGGCAGCGCACTATGCTGCTCGGGTGGGCGTCCCTGCTGCTGTGCGCGTTCCGCCTGCCCCAGGCCGCTGCCAGCCCCGCCGCGGCACCTGCCCAGGATAAAGCCGGGCAGCCTCGGGCTGCTGCAGCGGCCGCCCAGCCCCGCCGGCGGCAGGGGGAGGAGGCGCAGTCGCCGGTCGAGCCTCCGGGCCACCCGCACGCCTTGGCGCCGCGGCGCAGGGGCCGGGGGCTCGTGCAGAACATCGACCAACTCTATTCTGGCGGCGGCAAGGTGGGCTACCTCCTCTACGCGGGCGGCCGAAGATTCCTGTTAGACTTGGAGAGGGATGGTTCGGTGGGCGCTGCTGGCTTCGTGCCCACAGGAGGCGGGCTGAGCGCACCCAGGCGCCACCGCGGCCACTGCTTCTACCGGGGTACGGTGGACGGCAGCCCTCGCTCCCTGGCGGTCTTTGACCTCTGTGGGGGTCTTCACGGCTTCTTCGCGGTCAAGCACGCGCGTTACACCATAAAGCCGCTGCTGCGCGGGCCGTGGGCCGAGGCAGAGCCCACGCGCGTGTACGGGGATGGCTCTGCGCGGATCCCGCACGTCTACACCCGCGAGGGCTTCAGTTTCGAGGCCCTGCCACCACGCGCCAGCTGCGAGACCCCCGCGTCCGGGCCTGGGCCGCTGGAGCGCCCCCCTGCGCGCAGCAGTCCGGGGCGTCACGCGGCGCTGGCCCCGCAGCTCCCAGACCTGTCAGTTCTTTCGCCCGCTGGGGACCCAGGACCGCAGACTTGGTGGCGGCGGCGACGCCGCTCCATCTCCCGGGCACGCCAGGTGGAGCTGCTGCTGGTGGCCGATGTGTCCATGGCGAAGATATACGGCCAAGGCCTGCAGCATTACTTGCTGACCCTGGCTTCCATTGCCAACCGACTGTACAGCCACGCCAGCATCGAGAACCACATCCGCCTGGCTGTGGTGAAGGTGGTGGTGTTGGGAGACAAGGACAAGAGCCTAGAGGTGAGCAAGAACGCGGCTACCACGCTCAAGAACTTTTGCAAATGGCAGCACCAGCACAACCAGCTGGGAGATGACCATGACGAGCACTACGACGCTGCCATCCTGTTCACTCGGGAGGTAGGTGCAACCAGGGTGAGCGCACCGGGCTCCGGGGTAGGAGGTGGGTAGAAGGAACAGTCTTGCTGATGACTTTGCTTCTCACACAAACCACCTGCCACTATGGATTCCTTTAAATGCATTTTGCAGGAACTTCAGCCAGTCTCTATTTCTCTGCCTTTAGCCTCAGTAGCAATTTCTTCCTGAGTGACTACACCTCCTTAGGCAATCAACAATCAATGATGTTGGACGTCATCCAGTCTGAGATAGGATAACACAGGCACTTAAACTTGATAAGAAGGCACTAGAATGCTGACAGTGTACATAGTTAAATAGGGAAACGGGAAAGCAAGATTGCCTTTAGAATCTTCAGTCTTCTACTTTCCAGTGAATCCAAAATTAGGACTCTGTCCAACCTGACAGAAAGAGCTTGGTCGTTCATCTGTGGTGGTCACTTTTATCTCGTGACTTCCTTTGTAAATGACCCTGTGTGAACCCCTTCTGCAGCACAAGTGAAGGGAAGATTTTTCAAAAGACTCCTAATCTGGCTCTCTGCTGAAGTTTTTACACATGCACCTTGGAATCTGGGTTCCTGGGAAGGGAGGAATGTGGGAGGGCCAGAGGGAAATAGAAGCCCAATCAGCTGAAGGGACAAACCCTTCCCTAGTCAGTCAGGGCATCACACGCACTGCCCTGGCCAACTCAGCTGCCAAAGAAGGGCTGAATCCAAGTCACAGGTTTGGATTTTGGATGAAAATGTTTCTGAAGCCCCAGTTCAAAGTATCTGGGCAAAAAGTCAAGACATGAAGAAGGAATGTTTTCCCAGGATTTCCCCATATTAAGGAAGATGGTTACAAGAAAGGAAAGAAATGGATCTTTATAAGCCCAGCGGTTCTGGGAGAAAGGCAATATCTGTTTTCACAGTTATTAGACCACCAAGTTAGTGTGACATCGAGGCAAAGTCCAGATTGGTTTGGGACCTGCCTTGCTGGTAGTTCTGAGCCTTGGTTTTCACAACTCTGCTTTGATTGGCAGTTTTAAACTGTGTCTCTCAAATGGCTGGGCGGAATCAGCTTCTAAAGCTCATTCTTGAGGTGTTTGAGATCCATCCAGAATAGATGAAGGATCATAGACATTGAAGTATTATGTCAAGACATGAAATGGGGAAAACAGCAAGAATAGGAAATTAATGATGCATTGCAGGAAACTTCAGAATCACACAACTTTACTACTAATTTTTCTATTTTTTTAAGGTACCCATGGTATGAAGGAAAAGTGTTGATAAATTTTGAGTAGAGAAACTCTTGTGGTTCCTGAAGTGGACATAAGTGTAAACCACATGTAAACAAAGACACTAGAGGGGCAGCACTTTAGGGAAAACCAGGCATTACACAGGGCAGTGCACAATGGAAAATCTTTCCCCTCATTAAGTGATATTTTGGAAGCCATCCTTTAATTGTTCTGCACAATATTAGTCTTTGAAATGGTAGAACATTCAGTTTGTAGCTTGCCCTGTGAAGTAGTCCTGTAAAACTATCCCCTTCTTCTTTAACTTCCAAGTATTTTTTTTTTCATAAGCAATTTTCCATGTCTGGGTTTCCTTGCTTTGCTAACATCACGAGAGCCTGCCAAGAAGGAGGCTTTGGTGAGTTTATGGAATGAGGCTCCCTAAAGAGAGAGGAAAAAATACTTTTGTAGCTATATCACTCCAAAGACTAGGTCATTTTTATAATTTGCTTTAATTTTTGAATAAAAACCTATGTTCTTCATACTTCTAAAATAAATAAAAATGAATAGAAGGCCCATCACTCATTGCCCTCTGATCATAATTTGCTTAATTGTTTCCCAGAAAAAGACAAAAAAAAAAAAAAAAAAGCTGGGCAGGGATTCTAAATGGTGTCTATTGCTTTTTCTGGGTTTGTTTTTTGCTTGGGTAGTTAACAATTCCTATTACCCAAACTGTGAAACTTACCAGCACACTTTAAATGGGTGAAAGCAAAGGAGAAATAAATTAATAATGTATCTTAATTCTAATAATTTTTGTAATAACGTACTTTTTTCAAACTAATCTCCACATGGAAAATATTTTACATGGTCCCTTCCTGGCCTCTTTGCCAGACAGAAGCACAGCTTAAGTAAAGCAAATCTCATTTGGTTTGGGGTTGGCCATCTGGTGTAGAACTCTAATTTTATGAAAACAATATTTGAAAAACATTTGTATTATGAATAGACGCATCTAATTTTAAAATATTTCAGGACCCTTGTGCAGCATTCATTTGTAAAGTTAATGTCCTTATGCTTAAGAAAGTGAAAATCAAGAAGGCTGGAGGAGAGATTATCTGAGTTCTTCAGTCTCTGGAAATCAGATGTCTTAAGGCTTAAAGAAAAATTTCGTAGCTATTTCTTTTCAATGAGAACTACCCGGAGTTGGCACCAGGATTCTACTTTTACTACTCTGTTTTGAATGTAAGAAGTGTGTTGCTTAGCAGCCAGATGCTAAGCCATCAAATCCATGTTTTGATGGGCTCTGAGTCCTGTTCAAATTTTAAGTCCAGATGTCTTCTCCTAAATTGCTTCTTTTTCAGCCATGAAGAAAATGTGTGAGGATGTTTTCCACACCTGTTTACTAGCCCAGGCCACCCTGAACTATGTACCTGGGAGCCAGAAAATAGTGTTTAAAATGCCCCTATCAAACTAATCCACTTCGCTGTCAGGACTGTACCCCAGCATTCTGGTGCCCTCTAATTAGAGAAACGTAGGAGTCCTCAATTTTCTGGCAGAAGAGCCATTTTTTGCTGTGGAATGGCACTTATGCTGGAATTCACACCATTCATGCCATCAAACAGTAGAAATCCAGGCTCCCCAGGATTTATTTTTGCTTTCCAGAGTCCTTTTCTTGTTTCTGACTTTCTCCTTAAACCTATTTGCAGACTGGTCACTCTTCCTAAGAAACAAAAACCTGGGTGACAACAAAATTGGAAACTGTTTCACATCTTCCTGCAAACCAAAGAAAGCTTTACCCTTTCAAGCATTGAAAGCATTATTTTGAATTGAACCACTCAAGTGCCTGTGCAATATAAAAGTTTCATGCACTTTTATTAGTTATCAGTGTGCTGTTTAATAGGCTGTTGTCCCTGAGCTAAATAAAACCTCTTTTCTCCCATTCTGCTTTTGGGCTGGAATTTAAGACATTTCTTCTTTACCTCCTGATTTCTTCTTGGGTCCTGACAATAGGGGGCACTCGAGGGAGACTAGAAGCTTGGAAGGGAAGGATGTGCTTTTTCTTATTGGCTTGCTGATTAGACCAGCACTAATCACATATTTGAGTTCAAATTCATTTAAAAGTGAACCCTTATCAAGAAAGCATAGGCTGTAGATCAATCTTAGCTGATAAAAGGCTAACTAACCCAGAAACAGATCAGTAACAAATTGAGGAGCTCTAGTTAATATTATTAAAATAAAACGAGAAATATTTTTTATTTTGTGGGTACCGGGGTTCGAACTCAGGACCTCGCGCGCCAGCAGGCGCCTGTGCCGCTAAGCGATGTCACCGGCCCTTTTTTTGTATGTGGGTACCGGGAGTCGAACTCAGGACCTACGCGCTTGCCAGGCAGGCGCTTATGCCGCTGAGTTATCTCTCTGGCCCAGAACGAGAAATATTCTGAAAAAACTAGTCTACAAGAGGCAATATACCATACCAACAGGACCTGTTACGCTTTTGTGTTTCTCACATTCGGCAGATAGCTATGTACACCGCCCATGTGTGAGACGCTCATTTAGGCAGTTGAAGGTAGAAAAGTGGAAAATACCTGGCCCTGCCTACCGGGCTTATCAGCAACAGAGAGGAAACAGATACATGTATAAATCATTCTAGTGTTAGGAAAACTGATAAATGCTGTAACTGAGGCATAAACAGTGCCTGTGAAAGGAAAGAGGAGAGAAGACTTTTAGCTATGGGTCTTCACACAGGTCTGATTGCAAATGGAGAACTGAATTGGTCCTCAAAGAATGGACAGATCTGATTTAGATTCAACCACCTGTTATTAAGCATTTTTATATGTACCATCCATGGACATAAGCCATTTTATAATTCTTCCTTTCAACTATCTGCAACCATTGTATTATTGTTTAAATTTGACAGAGAAGGAATTTGTGTGCAGAGGACCAGAGATAATCATAGAGCAACAGCTTACAAATGGCAAAGAGAGAAGTTAGTCCTGGCTAGTGCTCTCTCCACTAAAAATAACTAATTTATTCAAATGTTCAATATATGATAGGCACATAGGGAGTCAGAGGCTTAAAATTGGCACCTTCCTTAAGAATCTATTCCAGAAAATAGACAAAGTGGGTTGCTTTGGTATAGCCTGATGACATTTTTGATGCATAGATGTGGTTGTCAGACAGGATAGAAGTAAATTGTGAAGAAAGCGGAGTTAGCGTGACCACAAGGAGTAGGCACCATGGACATGCCAGACCAACATGTGTAATTGTAATGATTCTGTGAGATATAGGAGGTTAATAGTAATACAACAGGAAAAATGAGGATGGTATGGTAATGAATTGGTTGGAGAAGACATTAATAATAAGATTACAGAAGAAATGGCACAACATGTGGGTTTGTCACGGAAGGGATGACTTTAACAGAAATATATTTTTATTTGGTCCCAGAGGCTGAAAAGTTGAAGATCCAAGTTCTAGCTCAGTTTCTAGTGAGGCCTCTTTTCCTGGCTCTTTCCCTTTTTCTTGGATGTTTTTGCTGTTCCCTCATATGGCCGTTCTTGTATGTGTGCACTAGAGTGAGGAGGGAAGGACAGAGAGAGAAACCGAGACACCCACAGAGAGAGAGAGAGAGAGAGAGAAAGTCCCTTAAAGTCACCAATCCTATCTGATCTGGGCTCCATGAGTACGATCTCATTTAACTTTATTTACTCTCTCATAGATCCTGTTTCCAAATACAGTCACATTGGGGGTTAGGGATTCAGTTTAGGAATTAAAAAAAATAATTCAGAATTCAGTCTATAACACCGTGCTAAGAAGTTAACATTGTAAGCTAAGCACAGCGGGAAAGGACAGCAGTGATCAGATGCATGTTCTCAAATGAGCTTCTGGCCTAAGTGGCTGTGCTGGATCTTGTGGGAGCCGGGCTGGTTCAGTAATCTCAACTGCAGAGGAGACTCAAGATGGCCTAAAGCAGCGGCATAGGAAGTAAGAGGCAAGGCCCAGTCAAGAAGTGTTAAAAAGAGGTAGATGTGGGTTAATTAGTGTTTTCTAGCAGAAAGAATATTTTGGGCTAAGGTTTGTGAGCCAAAATATTCATGAGATTTACAGGAAATCGTGGACAAGATGGAGCAGGAAGGTTAGTAGAGGGAAGCAGAAAGGCCGGGTTGCACTGTCCCAGGGTCTGAATGACAGGCTGAGGTCAATGTGGAGGAGCAGAGCCGTCTTATAAGACCCGCACTCGAAGAACATAACTGATCACAGCATATTCACAGGCACATTATAGAAGGCAAAGGGACAAGTTAGAGGTCTTGGGTGACAAAGGAAGAAATAGTGGAAAGAATGCAAGAGAGTACATCTATAGTGACTTACAGTGACAGATTAGATGTGGCAGGTGAGAGAGAAGGGGTAAGTTCATGGCATCATCAGGTTTCCTATCCATCACTTCTGTTTTCTTAGTTTCCAGAATATCTCTTACAGTGCATTGAGCATATTTTGTTTGCCTCTAAGTTATTGGGTTTTACCAAACATACCATAGAGATTAAGAACATGCTGTTTTCGTTTACTGTGAAAAAAAAGAAAAAGAAAAAGAAAAAAAAATTCTCTTGATCAAGAGCAGATCGTGAATATAAAAGATAAGATTAACGTCGAGAATAACGTATGTAATGATTTAGCTATAGCATGGTGAAGTAAATTCAGGAATCGGAATATTCGAATGTAGGTTTGCATTTCAGCTTTACTTTGCTCGAGCTTAAAACCTTGAGCACTTGCTGCTCCCGAGCTTTAATCTGCTCACATATGCATAAACCAGAGTGTTTCCAATCGATATCAGCACAAGTGTAGCTGGAACAAGCCCTAGAGATTGCCTGGTCCAAATGCTGCCTTATGTTAATAATAAGGGGACTTCATCTCAAATTACCTAAATAATTTTCACGATGTTTCTTCCTTCCTAATAGAGACAAACTTTTAAAATCAATCTACCTTCCATTCACCATTTCTAACAACTTTGTTCTCATTCTCTAGACTAACTCTGCCAAGCGTCCCATCCCCTCAATCTCCGGTTTGCTTTGTCCCTTCTTTTCTTTCTCATCTTCCGACCTTGTATCCGTCAGAGAAAATGTCCTTTCTAGTAACTATGGGTGTAGGTCATCCTCCCAGCGTACCCTTGTAGTCCACCCAAAACTTCTTGTCATTTCTGAAACACAGCCTAGCTTTTTACCACCCATGATATTTCTATGAGTCCTTCTTTGTTAAAATACCTTTCATCCCAGACTGTCAGATCCAGTAAAGGTATCTCCAGTCCTTTGAGAACCTGTATTGATTCCTAAAGAAGAGTTCGTCAGTTCCTCTTCTGTACTCTGCAGTAATCTATTCATAACACCTCACCTTTTGCTTCACTCTTTACCTGTTTTGCTGACTAGATTATGTTTCTACTTACAGATGGAGATTATATTTTATTTACTATAAGTGTCAGCACTTAGCACAGTGGCTTGCAGATTATAGGCCTGCAGTAAATGTACCTTTATTTCCAAACCCCTAATTCAGCTGGGCTCTGTGTGTTTCCTGTCACCTCGTTGTGTCCAGAGACTTGAGTAGAGATTGTACATGGGTCATTGTAATGATTGCCCTAAAGGTTCCAATCAATATAGTCTCTACTGAAATACAAATTAAGGCTTCCGATATTGGGGATTACTGTATAAGTAGCCAGAAAAGTAAATGACATCTCAAGTAATAGATCCATTTGGATATGGGGGATGGGTAAAGGGAAGTGAAATTTCATCAGTGCATGTTGTTCGGATATGGGGAAATACCACACTGAAACCATTCATATGTATAATTAGTGCATACTAAGTTAAAATAATTACAAAAGACAGACCCATAGAATAAATATGCATGAGTATATATATATATATATAGGTATATACAGTATGTATAACACTTGGGATTATAATATGTACTGCACTATTCTTCTATCACTAAAAATCTCTTCAGTGAAAATTGCGTAGGGAGAGGGTTAGACATCTCAAGACAGGCAAGCCTTGTTTTATGCCCTTTTCTAGACTTCACTCTTGCTCTTGCAGGAGGTAATTACGAGAAACAGAAATCCCGTTATTTAACTCGTGTCCAAGGTGCTCTTCCTTGACTTTGCCTGCTGCTGCATCTGTGATGGTGTCTGCCCTTATCAGTTCTTGCATTTCCTCGGGCTTCTTTTATCAGCATATTATACTGCACAGGAGACCACTCTGTCAGTCAAGACGGGAAATCCTCCAGCTCCTGTGATTTGTTCCATTTTGTATTCATGCCTGCTTGGTTCACTTTCCCCACCCAGTGCGGAACCCTGGGATTTTCCAAGCCACACAGTCCTCTAGGCATTGCTTCTCAAGGCAGTGTAATGCTCCATTCGACGTCCCCACAAATAGGTCTCAGGTACTGTTAATAGTTCAGAATTCAGTGACAAATGGAAACTTTTGCCATCTTCATAGTCTTCTAAAAGTTCACACTGGGTAAATGGTCATTATGTTAGTGACCTCGCTATCAAATCATTTTGTTTTGCAGGTCATCTTAGATATGTTTTTGAGTTAGATACAATGTCTCCATCTTGTACCCTGGCCAACATTACATCACAAGATGACAGTTAGATGTCTGCATACCTTTACAATTCTTACATCTTACTAAATTTTGCATCGCACTGCTCTCCAAACTATGGTGATAGGGTAATGATCCTGTGTAAAAAGAGTCCTCTTTGATATGACAAAAATGTGATTTACCTTCAGATCCACATGTAATAAACAGAAAATCACTTGTCAGCATTTTTAATTTATTTACCTCTTACATGGACACTGTATATGATTAACCTTTCATATAGACAGTATTGCAACAATAGTACCCTTAGCCCTCCACTCTAATTTGAAAAAAAAATTCCCAAAAGGATTACATCTATGAGTATTGTTATAAATCACCCTGAAGAAATAGAGATGAAAGTATATGCTGTATTCTCAATAATTTGATACACAAGTTAGTGCTCATCGTTGAGATCAACATTGAATCACAAAGAAATCCAGATATTCATTGTAAATCATGAGGGTAGAAACATAACTATTCTGTTAAGCTTTGAAATTGCGTGTGGGAAGTGGAAGGGTTGCCAGTGTATAATTATAGCTATGGAAATATAATAGCGTGGCTATATAGTCAAGAGGTTTAATCAGTGTGGTTAAAAAAATAACAAGTGCTTCTGTTCATAATTTTGTCACATGCACACATTTCCATGGCAAAAGGCCAAGTGCATTTAATCCAATTCAAAGATGACAAGGAGGGCTGATGGCTGCTAATGAGCAATTGATTAGCAGTAAACAGAGATATTGAGATTCTATTTGTTTTTTTTTTATTTATTTATTTTTTTGTGGGTACCAGGGGGACGACCTCAGGACCTCGCGCGCCAACAGGCGCCCGTGCCGCTGAGCGATATCACCGGCCCCTTTTTCGTATGTGGGTTCCGGGAGTCGAACTCGGGCCCTCGCGCTTGCAAGGCAGGCGCTTACGCCGCTGAGCCATCTCACCGGCCCTGAGATTCTATTTGAAACTGCATTCAGAAAAAGAAGGTCATTTCCCTTTGCTGTGACTCCTCAGCCAAGCTTGCTACTGAAGTAAGGAGTAAAAAGGATAACTTAATTCTGGGATCTTATTATTTGAAGAGAATGAAACCAACATTCTGAAGATAAACATAAGTCTTGGTTTAAAAAAAAAAATGCGTGTATAGAAATAACCCTCAGTGTCTGGCAACTGTTTTAAACTATGACCTAGTATTTAGCCCAAGAACTACTAAAATGATGGTAGGGAAGGGGCAGGATTAAAAAAATGTATTACAATATATTATTATGTCAAATGCTATTATGCAAAAGTGTGCTTCAAATTCAATTTTAAAAACTAATTTGTTCTCAACAGCTGTAATTTGGGATCCCATGGGATGACATATGAGGATACATAGAAAATTTGAGAGGACTATTGTTGATTTGGTGCCTTGGTCCACCAAAGCCACTAGGCTGAGATTTCCACCGTCTGAAGCTACAATAACATGATGACCACTACAGTGTCATTCATCATGGGTAGAAACTCATAGTTTACAGAACACAACAAAGACGTGAAAATGTACTAAAGGGAATAGAATAGGTATATCTTTCAAATATTCTTCATCTTGGTTAGATACTTATCACAAAATTGGGGAAAGTTAGAAAAGCATTTTGGCACTGAGTATGTGACATTGGTTGTAGAGTGATGCTATCTTTCACTGATTCTGAAAGGCTGCTGAAGTCCTACCAGCATGTAGTTTGTTAAAGGTGTGTAAGGATGACCCTGAGTTTCACTGTATATCACTATTTGACTCAGTTAAGCAAATGCCTGTTGAGTTTTTTTTTTTTAAAGAGAAGAAAAAACAAAACAAATCAAAAGAAGAACAAATTTTCAAAGCAACATAATAGGAGGGTAACAATGGTTAATACATTACGTATTACTATCTTTAAGTTAGTTATTCAGGATACCAGACATTAGCATTCAATTGTCCAAACATTATTGACACAAACCTTACTCTTCAATGAACTAAGTAAAATTGGTAGTGCATCTATCTTAACCATCTTATACTGTTGAGTTTTTAAGAGAGACATTGTGGTAATTTCAGATACAAAGATGATAGCTATAACCGAAACAATACTTATTATTTCAACCAATAATGTTTTAAAAAAATCCTTTCTGCATTTATTGATTTATGGCTTCTAGAAATACTGCCTTTCTTTTTTTGGATACACATGTACCTGCTGTTAATTAATTTTTGTTAAAAATAATAGATAAACACAAGAGATTTTAATTCCGTTAATAGTTAAATAGCACTTAAAAGGAAAGCTTATCTTTACAAATCTATTGTCAAACATTGTGGCTTTTATTTTCTTTTTAAGCTTCATATTTTTGTTGTCTTTATTATTCCTCTCATCTAAATCAATAACTTTTAAATATTAGTGAGGTCTGATCTTTTTCCCTTTGAGAATCTCTTAAAAGCTATGCTGTGTATTATTAAATATGCATACACTCGTGCACACACACAGACACCTTCATTACGAACACTAAATTAGATGCTATAAATAAGAATGCATAAATTTCCAAAGGTGTAGTCTCTAAAATTATAACTCAATTTAGAAATTAAGGAGATGATCTTTTAAGAATTATTAATATGGATTAAAATTACTGATAAATTTATATTCTGTCACAAATACATGCTTGTAGTCTGCTCTTGGGACCAGTCTTCTGGTAAATTTAGCATATTAGTCCTTTCCTAAGCATGACCATATGTGAAAGTTATCCTTGACACGCATATACGCATTACAGCTTTGTTAGGGCTGCTTCTATGATTGAAATTGACAAGCTATAATCCTAACACATCTTTTCATGTGTAATTGCATTCTTTTTCTTTCTACACTTCTGGGTCCCAGTGTAGATCAGAAGAGTGGCTGCCTTCATTTTGTCTTTGGAACATTTCCAGAGCTGAGCAGGTGATACCATAAACATATCCAGGTCTTGCCATTTGGGGTGAGCAAGTGGCTCTACATGGTGGCTCCTTCTGGATGTAAATTGATTTTAATGATTTCTTTCTTTCTCCCGGGACAGGATTTATGTGGGCATCATTCATGTGACACCCTGGGAATGGCAGACGTTGGGACCATATGTTCTCCGGAGCGCAGCTGTGCGGTGATTGAGGATGATGGTCTCCACGCAGCTTTCACTGTGGCTCACGAAATTGGTATGCAGGGCCTTTTTTCTTCCCTCGCCAAATCAAACACTTGTAACAGCTGCAACAGGAACCAAAATACTTGGCAATTAATTCCAGATTTCTTCTGGTTCAGATGAACCCACTGGGGATTAAATCTGTTTATATTTGCACTTTTAGGGTTAACTAATATAGGAAAAGGAAGACGAAGTCAACAATACAGTAGATGTTTCCTTCTGACAGTGTCATTTAAAAAATTATTAAGAAATTCACTACTGCTGCTGTCTTCCTGTCTTTTTAAGCATCCCTAAATGACTCCTGGACGAGATTTGTCACAGTCATCTATGGAATGCAGAGTTGTCCCTTTTTGAAGTTATTCAAGACAGCATAGACTCATCCAGGGCTAATCAGTTTGCACAGAAATTTAACATGTTTTGGTCCACTGTGAATGATAATAGTAGGCTCCTGTCAAAGGTAATCAGCAACTTATGATAAATATTCCTATCTCCTTCTCAACAGCAAGACAAATGAAACCAAGCTGACACTCAATACTGTTTGCTTTAAAAATGTCTTTTACCCAATTTGTCTGTTAGAAGAAACACATCTAACTCCTATAAATCCTATAAAGTATAAGTTTAGGGCTGAATTAACTGCTAAAATATGTCCATGAGTAAGGAGTATGTGCTTCCTAATCATTGACCTGGGCTATTAGATGTATGAGAAATTGTCTTTGTACTTGGGAATAGATGTTAGAATTAGACACATCTGTGTTCAATTCTTGCAAAAGTACTTTCTTCCTGTGTCACATCAGTCTAATTATTTAAACTCCCTGACCTTGAGTTTTCCTATCAGAAATACAGGAACAAGACTGCCTATTTGGATAGAATTAGGGAGCAAGCCAGGTAGTGTAAAAGTAGTACATATTTTATTTATATACACATACACTTCTGTTTCTGGTTTGTTTTTATGTAGATAAATATTTCATTTACTTTTATCTTGTGCATCACCTCTTAACATCATCTTTCAAGGAGCAAAGCCTAGTTTGATCATTATTACATTTGGTTTCTAAATATTTTTCTGTTTTTATAAAACAGATTTCATTTTTAAAGCTAAAACCATAACTTTTAAATGAAAATTAAAACTTCCGTTTTACATTCCTAGTAGGCAGAGAATATTTTCACAAGGTGTCAATTTTTCTAATTGCTAAATTTCTTTGAAGAATCAAAGCAACCTGTAATTAAAGGTATAATCTTGTGAGTCTGAATACTGCAGCTGTTAAGTAGAATTAAGTAGTAAAATTTGCACTCTTAAGTATTAATCATGACATTAATGTTCATAACTTCTGCTCTTCATATCATCTAAACAATAATCACAAACATAAAACCTTAATGCAAATTACCATCAAGCAGCATCACTAATGATAATTCATTCTAGCATTTTAATGAGCATCTTTTGTCTCAGGAGCCAAAGACCTGAGATAAAGTCCCAGCTTCGTCTCTGTGTTCTCTGTTATCTCAGCAAGTGATCTGAACATTTTGGGACTCTATTTCTTTCCTCTATGGTGGATGAATAAGGAGGCATGGTGTTCTCCTGTGCTGATATGCCTGAGGGCGTTTCTAAAACACAAGCTATTTGAGCTTCAGAGTAGCGATTGTGACTTCATATGTCTCTCACTCATGTCTGTGAAACTAACTGATAAACATACAGCCAAATATAGAACTTTAATTAATATTCACTACATATCTCTACATATCTAAGTATATGCGTGAATAAGTGAAATAAATGAGAGAGCTGTTCAAGGAGACATTCTGATTTTGCAGTGGCAGATAAGAGAAATTAACCCAGATATTCAAGATGATTGTAATTAAAGCAAATTGAAGAAGTATACCTGTAGTTAAGCACCACTGTTCAGCCTAGGGAAGTTCCCTAAGAAAGGTTCTAAATCCCTGGGAAAACAGAAGACTGCTGGTATCAGCATGGGTGGGGGAATGATGGGGAATATGCTAGCAACTGAGCTGGTCTGATGTTACCCTTCCACAAGAATCATTAACCGTAAATCCTAGTCTTCATGCCTTAAAGAAGCGCTATTTCTTCCCCCTCTCCTGCTCTCCTATAGTAGCTGTTTTCACACACTGACAGCATCAGAAGGTTTTCACTGTAAGGGAAACACTGCAAATACAGTTTCTTCAGGGCTGCTTTGACTAGTAAGCCTTGTAGGCTGAAAAGAAGAGGCTTTACTGTCACCTTTCCCAGCCTTCCTGAGTCTTCAGCCAGGGCCTGGGATGACACAGGCAGGTGAAATAGCCTGAAAGCTGGGAAACCAGGCACCGATAAAAGCAAACATTATATTAAAACTATATTCATATATACAATAAGAACTTACCTTAATAGTACAACATTAATGAACATGGTTACACAAGAGCAGAGTGTAGGAGAGATGTGGGCTTCCACATGCAAAATCAAACCTGAATCTTTGCTATATGATTACATCCTTGTGTCTCCTTTAATTTCCCTGTTGGATCATTTGTTTAACTTCTTTAGAATTCTCTGTAATTGCTTCTCCAATCAAACACTCAATTTCCCTTTTTATATTACAAATGGCCTAATCTGAGATATTTAATTTCTGGATTTAGGAGAATATGATTTTAATTTTCTTTTTCACAAAGAAGTCTTTCATTCAGTTTATTTTCTAATTGTTTCATTATTTCGTTTTGCTTTTTGCCTAAATATTAGAAACATATGTTATGAAGTATAAGCCTTAAATTTTTTTAGAAAAGATAACCTCACAAAAGATTTCTAAATCCTCTGTGTATTATTAGAGTCTTGTCCCTGAAAACCCTATGTTCTTAGCTAATGCGACTCACTGATCTGTTTCCAGTGCTTTTATTTTTGGGTTGTTACATGAAGCTGTCAGCCTTGCCTCAGCCCTGCCTGAGCTAACTGTGCTCTGGATTCTAATCCTACTCTATTCTTTTCACACAATTTCTTGCCTTTCTTTTTATTAGATACTTGCTACTTCCCAGATTTAGAATATATATATATATATATATATATATATATATATATATATATATGTATGTATGTATGTATATTGTGTGGTGATTAAAATAACATTGTAAAACCTGTTTTCCAGTATTTTGAATCTTTTCGAACCTTGCCCCAAGATGTATGGTTTCATCATGCAAACAGATAGTGTAAATGTGTTATTGCACTCAAAACACAAGCTGGGAGAATATTTCCAGGCTGTTCCCTTAATTTTTCTACTTTATTCTCTTTCTGTAAGCAGTAAGAGGATATATTTGATTAAGAATAACATGTTCACTAACTCACTCACAGGTTCTCATGAAAGTGTCCAACTGCTTCCTCATTTTGAGCATAGTGGTTTCAAATATAAAGTCTGGTTCATTTTATGCACAAATAAAGTAAATCTTATTTCCTTATCCTGTCCATTTAAAAAATCCTTACAGGGAGGATTACTACCTAATATAAACAGAGACAAAGCTGAAGTCCATTCTTGTATCATTTCTATCCTGAATGCTAAATTGCTTCTATACAATGTCACAGATTAAATGAACAATTCAGAAAAGTTGCCCTTTTTTTGTTTACTAAGTTTTAACTGGGACTCTTCCATTTTCTTGATAATTCTTTAAAACAACAGCAGCACCAACTAGGTTTGGAGGTGCATGATCAGGTGATGCTAGTACAGACTTCTAGAAGGTTGATGTTGATTAGTACAGATGGCATAGGCATTAATAAGTTGCCTTCCTCTTTGCTGTTTTATGTGCATGGTAACATTGACCAAAGTGTTAGAAAATTTGAGAAATTTACTTCAAACCGTCAAAAACCATGTGCCTTGGGTGGAGACAGGAATGTGTTTACAGCCATTTTACAATCCAAATGTGAACTGCAGAAATTTTTTAAGTTGATGTAAGTTTACATTTTGAGTTTATGTTTTTAACTTGTCAAACTTTTATTATAGACTTGTAATAATAAAGATTTCACCTGCTGCACACATGGTGGTTAAAAACAATAATTTTATTGATGTTGAGCCAGCTTCTAATACACTAGGGGGAACAATCTGATTTTATTTAGATTCATGAAATCCATAATTTGCTAACATGCCAAAGGTTTGCTTTATAGTAGCCAATTATAAAATGTGCTAAGTGAATATCTCCACTATGAAAGACTCCAATGTGATTCCTAAGCTATTCTCATGGCAGTTTTAAAAAGTCAAGACCAAATATTCAGTCAGAACTTAGGAAGTGGTGGAAACACAACAGGCGGGCTGCTTGTGTTTTGCTGTGGTTAGAAGGTGTTCTCTGGTTGTGCTGATCTGCCTGCGACTGTGCTGCCATAGATGATTAGATTAAACAAAGCCATATTTTGAAAAGCTGAAGAGCCTCTCGAAATACCATAGACCAAAGCCAAGTGCACAGGATCAGATGTCTGAACTGCCCGTAAGATGTGAGGTGAGAAGGAAGCAAGGATTAAACTTGTTATTTATCCCTGAACTCATCATTTTACTCAACATGAACTGAGCATTCTTTTCTACCCAGTTGGGAACTGTGCCATACTGTGACTTTCTTGGACCCCAGATAAAAGGTAGAGACATATCTTTGCTATACGTCTAGTGGTACTGAGTGATTTAGTGTTTATTGCAAGTTTTTGAAACCCCAAATTCCAATTTGTGTTTCTCTAGGGGAGGCTTACTGATTTTCTGCCACATGTGTGGAAACTAGCAAGTTGAAGGTGACATAAAAAGTAAAATTGAACTGTGTGATTTTTTTTTCCTCTTATAATTAGGAAAATTTCTCTTCCTTCTCAATTCAAGGTGTTTGGTAAAATTAAAATTTATTAAAACCACCGAAGATTACAGTATGCTATTTAAAGTATAACAAACCTAGGAGATCAGTGAAGACAATAAATGTAGTTGGCCCTTTGATAAATGTCAAGCATATGTTCTAAGCATTTTGAACATTTTATCATTTAATCCTCACAATTTTCCATGAGGTAAGTACTATTATGGGTCACCCCAGAGAGAAGGAAACAGATACACAGAGAAGTTTCTAGACTTGTCTAGATCACCAGTATACTGTTATTCAGAGCCACATAATCTGGCAGCAGAGCCCAAGATTTTATTGCCATCCTATAATGTTTGTTTAGACAGTATTCCATTTGAAAGATATCCTGAATTTGATTCAAAAGAATATTGACACTGCTATTTGTATGGTGAAAGAAATTTGGTTATTTTCTGTTCAAATTGTATAACTGATACCATTTATGTTTAATGTTTTGAAATAGACAAAATTTTAACCACATCTCTCCAACATGATCAAATTATATGGTGAATGTTTAAATTTTAAAAAAAATTACAATAAAAGACACATTGCCATTAATCCCCCTCAAAATACCACCCCCTTGTTTTGAACACACTTATCCCATCATTTTCATCACTTTCTGAATCAGCTCTGGAAGTCTCTTTTATGAATGTGTTAGGGGCTGTGATAAAAAATATAGTAACACATCTGCTGAGTATCATCCAATGGAAAGGGGGGCTCATAAAACATTATGGTGTGCCCTCATCCATCTTGTTCACCAGATATGACACTTTTTTGACTTCTGGTTGTTCACCAAAGTCAAAATGACTATTGAAGGTAAATGTTTGATTTGATTCAGGACATTAAAGCAGCCACAGCAGCACAATAGAAGACACTCACAAAAGACTTCCAGAACTGCTTCAGAAAGTGGCAAGAATGGTGGGATGAGTGTATTCAAAGCAAGGGGGAGTATTTTAAGGAGAGTTAATAGCGATGTGTTTTTTACTGTAATGATTTTTTAAATTTAAATATTCATTGTATTTGTTGATCGGAACCTCATATGTAACACTTCATGTTGGAAGGGACATGTGCCATCCAATTCTTGGAGTTCATGTGTCCCTTTTTCAGTGATTCTAGATTCAGATCCGAAGTGAGTTGTTGACTCATTTTTCAACTCCTGTTAAGACCTTCTTTTACCTTCCTAATCCCAGCTGGAAAATTAGGTGAAATAAAACATGACCTCACTAAAAAACAGATGCATTGGTCTGAGCAGTACTTTCCCGAGTAAACATATTACAGAGCTTCTCGTGACTTTTATGAGGGACGTGGTACTGTGTCCCCTTGACCATTGGTCAGTTTTGGAGCATGAGACAAGAGCTTGAAATTCTGCTTAATTTGCAGACCAAAGCTTAGAAAAAATAACCCATTTCCTTCCTGTGTTTAATATTGTAAGTCAGCCAAAGTTGTACAGCAATACCTGAGTTGAAAGAGAAGCTGACCCGATAGTTTTCTTTAATTTAGTATATGTGTCTTCAACTGGCTGGATGTTGTCGCGGATTCCTACTACCAGATTTATTTGTGAATTTAAGATGGCAAAATGCTTTTTAAATCCATATTGGGAATGTCAAAGATGAAATTTATTTATTAAGGTGTCATTCATTTGCCAATTTATAAAAGAGGGTTATACTACTAGAGAAATGATTAGTTAAGTAATATTCTTTCTGAGCTAAAAATATAATTCAGATTCTTCACCCCACAGGTGTGGTTTTGACATACTGCACCTTTAAATTCATCTCCTTATCACAATTCAAATAAACTCCTTCCTGTTGTTAATTTTGTCAGACACTCATTAGCAGGTCTCTTGTACTACCTCGTGATTCTGTATCTATTTAGAATAGACCAGTATTCTCTACCAAATCACTTACAATTTACACTTTCATTTTTACTAATTGTTTCAGACAGCAAAATACTTATCCTGTCATTCTTGCCGCCTTTCTGAAGCAGTTCTGGAGTAGCAGACTGTATTGAGGTGTGAGAATGCCTAGCATTTTCCCAGTATATCTCTTGGAAAATATTTATAGATTAGACAGTTGCATTATTTTCAGAATTTTACTCTGGCTTCTGTCTGTCACCCCCTTCTTTTTCCCTTACTTAATAAATAAATACAGATGCCATCAGCAGGTAAATTCACTGTATGAGAATATTTGCTTCTTAATTGCCCCAGGATTTTAGGTGAGAAGTTTTCAATTGTATCATCAAGAATTAAGGATTTGCTAAAAAAAGTATTGCAAACAAAATTGTTCAAGCAAACCACTTTGTGATGTTTTATGTGACTACTGATTACAAATGGTTCTAAAGACAGATTTTAATTCTTCTCTGAAGTAAGACTTGGAATCTCTAGTTCAAACCCTGACAGAGAATGAATGCCCCTGAATCTACCCTGCTTTTTCTCTCACTAGTTTTCATGTCTTGTTTTACTGAGGGAACTTCCTCAAAAGTCTTATTTCACATTTTCAAATTGCTCTGAATCTTCACTGTTCTTTCCCCTGCTACTCTCAGACTCTTGAGAAAGAAATATTTCTCCATCTCTCCAAGGAGAAGAATTGCCTTTTTAGGTGGGATTCTTTTTTTATCATTAAGTTCGTATGAATGAGTAAAGAAGATGTGGGGTTTTTTTAATACAATGGAGTACTACTCAGCCATAAAGAAGTGCAAATTTGAGACATTTATAGCTAAATGGATACACATAGAGAACATACTCTTAAGTAAGTTTCTTGATTCCATGCCCATCTCCTTCAAGACCTCACCTCTTCAGTTAATTTTGCCTCTCTGTATTGCTGTAAAACGTCATTATAGAGTACAATGGGATGAAAACAACAAACTACTTTCAGTGTTGTAAACCCTTTTTCCAACACTTCTTTAGGATTTTTTGGGGTTTGGGGGGAGGTTGGGGGGTTTTTTAACTATTTTATCCTTGAGGTGCAAGTGCCTAAATCCCACCTGCTGCTAATGCTGTGGGGCCTGCTTGTTGAAAAAGTCTTTATCTCTAACCCACAGAATTTATTTTAAACGTGCTTGTGAATGATGTATGGACAAACTCTCCCTGAAAAGGCAGATATCTGAAAAGCTAAAATCCATCTAGATGATCAGTGTAACTTGTGACTCCTCTTCAAAACTGCTTGAAATACAGCTGTCAGCTGTGAAATTTTAAATTGCTAGACTCCAGACTTTCTTGGTTAGTAAGCTTCAGTGTCATACTGTATTGTCTTTCACATAAGCACTCCTTTGAAATACTGTATGCTCGTGCATGTTCCTTGTTCTTTCAGGGCTCAATGGTATTGGCGAATTTCAGACTGACATTAGGTGTCTTAGCACAACTGATTGGGGACTCACATTGAAAATTGTCCCTCCTTTTGCTGTTTGCAGCTTTTAGTATGTGTGTCACATTCTCCCTGAAGAGCATCCAAGCATCCCTCACATTGATCTTGCCTTTCAGTTCCCCTCCTGCTCCTGAGGAGAAGTCACATGGGTCTGTCACTGTGCCCTGCTTCCAGCCACTCTGGAACTGGCTGCCAGCTTCAGAGGTGCTTAAATGTTCTTCTCATTGTCATGACTCGTTGCCCCTGAGAGAGCATGCCTTCACCAACTGACAGACCTTCTTCACGGGGCCAGAACTGTTCATTTTCCCTCAAAAGAGTCCGTCTCTTTCTGTCTGATTTTGGAGACCTTATGAAATTAACATCTCCATTAGCTCTACCTGAGGGGGCACTAAGATTTGTGCATGCTCAAAATGACAATCTTTTCTGGTGGAAAAAAAATGTATATATATATAGATAGATAGATAGATAGATAGATAGGTAGGTAGGTAGATAGATAGATGAAAATTACATGGATAAATTAGTACATTTGAGGAGCATAAAAATCACAGTATGATGCCAAATACCATGCTAAAGTATTCATTAATTATCTCAAAATATTTTAAAAGTAAATTGTCTTGCTGGCATAATTAAAATTTTTAAATCTCTGTTCCCCGCTTTGCTGTATGAAAGAAAAAAAATCAGGGTACTCTCCTCAGCCCCTGAAATTGAATTTGATGTTTGCCATATGGCCCGTATTTTAAATTAAAAATCTAAAATCTACTCTCCAAATGAAGTGAAAATCCCTTGATGCAATAATAAAAATGCATGTGGAAAGTGATATTTATATCAATTTGGAGGAAAAGACATTACTCCGCTAAGTACATAAGAATATCTTATTAAAGAGAATGCAAAAATCACATTTTAAAAAAATATATAAAACCTGAATTTAAATACATACATGTTACAGCCATTACTTTGGTCCATTTTCCCTTTCTTTTCTATGCCAGAGTAAAAAACTCAAGTATGAAATTCCCACACAAACCCCACAGTGTTAGCAGATGAAGTTCAGAAATTGTAGAGTGGATTTTCAGCAAGTATTTGAAGGACTAAGTCAATTTCAGTAGTATTAGTAAAGATTCTATTTTTCTGTGAGTTTCCTAAAAATCTCACTATACCACTGAAAAATTGGATGGGTCCCTGCAAAAATTCCTTTGTGTATTATTTGGGTCATACTTTATAAACTATGGTGCGTGTTCATGCCACTGACTAAACAAATGGTGAGTGGCAGTGGAAAATTTTCCCAGAGAGAAATTGCTAGCCTCGTAAATACTGTTGAAGTTAATAACTGAACAAATATCATAAGTATGTGGGGACTTGGAAGACCACCGAGCCCTCGTCACTTAGACTAAGCCACAACAGCAGTCAGCTGCTCCGCAATTTGGTTATGAGGTGTTGGTGATTTAATAAGTTGGCCAAAAGTAGTTAGAATGTCACATGTAAGATTTCATCTCTCTTGGGCCAGTGAGATGGCTCAGCGGCTTAAGCGCCTGCCCGGCAAGTGCGAGGGCTGGAGTTCGACTCCCGGAGCCCACATACGAAAAAGGGGGCCGGTGATATCGCTCAGCGGCACGGGCGCCTGCTGGCGCGCGAGGTCCTGAGGTCGACCCCCCGGTACCCACAAAAAAAAAAAAAAAAAAGATTTCATCTCTCTTGTATTTTACTGGTGTGCACTGGACTCTTAATAGAATGGCCAAAGTACTTGTGCTTGGCATTCAGGAACTTAAGGAGAATAGACTGATCCGTTTGCTGTAATACTGTCTACATTTTTTTTCAACGGTTTTTATATGATTCCAGAAAGCTTTTCTAAAAACACTACTAGGGTGAGTTGTCTCCTCCTTTCAGTTTCTGCAAAATGCTCAGACTGCTGACCTGAATTTTTAAAAAACATCTTTTTGATGTATTGGCTAATGTTATTTTATTCTTAGATTGTATGAAAATTAAGAACGGGTAATAAAAGGAACTTACTTGGACTACAGGAATGTGGTGATGCACTCTGGGAAATAATGTCTGGCTGACAGAAGGCTGGGGCTGCAGACAGCAAGGTTGGAAGTCCTCCACAGACACAACCTGCCTGAGTACTTCTGCACACTCACTCACTTCTCAATATTTATTTGCTCTTCATTTTGTAACACTCCATGATGGGCATCTTGGTTTATTAGACATTTCATAAGTGTAGATGTGTATGTGTTCAAAATAAGCTATCCATTTGTATAACTAGTAAACAGTCACAATTCAGTAAATAACTAAAAGAAAATGTGAAGCAAGCTTACATTTGCATGGAACTGGAAAGTTACTAATTTCACCTCTTTTTCTCCTCCCTGAGTCATCTGATATAACTATTTAACTTGACCAAGAAAATAGAAGTCACCGACACTCAAAACCCATCTATTTAGTGTTTGCAACTCGTATGTCATTAAGATAAAATACAAAGGTTTCAACAGAGAATGGCAGCAGATGCTCTTTGATCTCAGGGGGCTTAGGGTGGATCAGAAGAGACAGAAAATTAGACAATCAAAATAATATGTGGTAAGGACGATGACATAATCCTGCAGTTGCCTCACAAATTCTACATTCTAAATAAGGCTTTGTGTCTACATGCCAATGAGCATATGTGACCCAGATGAATTATGGGAAAATCCGCTCCTTACTTTAATTTTTGCAGTTTTCATCCAAATGTTACCCCTGAGTAACTGTTCCAGTAACTACATGCAGATTTTATTTCCCTGGGGATCCAGTCTCTGAATGAGAAGGCAGTTAGAATGAACTCATCCACAATTAAGGGGCAAAAAAAGTCAAGTGCTAACACAATTGTCAGGGAGAAATAGAAATCCAAAATCACCCCTTATTTGCTTCCTTTATTCTCTCTCTCATGCGCACTTCCTCTGTTTTCTCCCTTAGGGCATCTACTTGGCCTCTCTCATGATGATTCCAAATTCTGTGAAGAGAACTTTGGTTCCACGGAAGATAAGCGCTTAATGTCTTCCATCCTAACCAGCATCGACGCTTCCAAACCCTGGTCAAAATGCACCTCAGCCACTATGACTGAATTCCTGGATGATGGCCATGGTATGTATCACTACAGACAACTTGGGCTCTGAAAAGCAACTGGGGATTCTTTGCAACTTTACTTCCCACCCTTTCTGTAGTGTTCATCTTGCCTCTAAGACAATGGTTTAGACAGTGTGAGAAAAGGAGCATGGAAGTTGATTGTTGACATGTAATGCCAACATCCTTGGTGGCATGACAGCTATGGTATGTTTTGAATGGAAAGGTTCAAAAGAGAAATAATGTGGGAGACCACACAGAATGGCTAACTGGTGCCCTGAAAACCTGGCTTTTATTCCCTCTTTCACCACTGGCTTCCTGCAAGAACTTTGGCAGACATCTTTGTTTGCCTGCTATTAATATAACTCTCAGAATTATTTGAATTATTTGTTGCCCATTACAGGGGTGTGGCTAAGATGTTGGTGACTATTCTACCAGATTCTCTTCATGGTAGCATAAATCCGGGAAAGGAAGCTCTGTAAGCTTTCACTGACTAGAAGAATTTGATTTCATCCTGACAGCAGATTCTCCTAAAAGGAATGAAAACTGCAGAAAGGGAATAGAAAAGCAATCTCAATGATGGGAAAGCACTTTAAAAGTGTCAAAGAAAGTCCTTGAATTTATCCTTTAGAGAAAGTTTAAGAACACAGTATACTTTGTTACATTCCGTAAGGCTAGGATTACTGCTGCAAGTTATATTAAAATACAAAGAAAGTCACAATTTTTAGAAATAGCAAATCTTAGCCCGGAAGTAGTCTTTGAAACAAGCTGTTGCAAATTTCATAGCATCCTTTAGTACTTTAAAATAATAGGAACCCAGGAGGGCAGACACGGTAAGAGGTGAAAAAGATCTTCAAAGATCACATTGTTCAAATTTCTCATTTTACAGAAAATGACATTCCTTTTTCCATCTTAAAATTTGTCTCTCTCTAAAACTAGTAATTAAATTGAGTATAAAAGAAATTCTGATCCTAATTTTCCATAACATTTTCTTATATGTGTGATGCAAAGGTGGATAGTCTGTGATAATTAGCTTTCTCAGTTCCACAATGTTTATGACTTAACATTTCCATAATGTCTTAGTGTGTTAGGCATGTTGAACTTCGTCTGCACAGAAATGATAAATTAGTTTCAAATGAAAAGAAGTTCAGTGGCAGAGTTATTTAATATCATATACCCAAAAGGTGTTCATTAATTCATTTTTGTTACATTAGTGATGAACTAGTAAGGTTTTCCGTGCTCCTACTATTGATATTTTCTATTCCTAAAAGTAATCTAGGGCCAACTTGGTTTAAGATTACTCTCAGTATAAAATAAATTCTTTTTGTTGGTCTAAAGAAACTGCAAATATCTTAAAGACTTAGAACTTATACTAGGAATCAATAAAAAATGTTAATTTTATGTTTAGTTCAGTTTACAATACTGATTAAATGCTGGTAAGTCCTTAAATGAATGTTTACTTTATCTATCTACCTACATTGATCAAATCAATATGTAATAAAGTGTTTCTTCAGTGGAATCTTAACTCTCCGCTCCTAAAATTACTTTTACTTTTTACATATTTTTCAATTTTTCTGAACATCAAATAACATTAATATTTTATTTCAAAATCACACATTACACATTCCGAAGGGTTGAACTAAATCTTGAATCACTAAATGAATGGATTTAGTGGCTAAGGCAAGAAATACTTATGGCTAAAATGGAATCAAAATTTTTTTTCCTGTACAAATATGAGGTCAACTACTTACAGTGCTGTGCAGAATTTTGTTCCTTATTGCCATAATTTTAGAATGAGTCATTTATTTTATGTTTGTGGAATTTATGACCTTATTTTCTATGCAGTAAATATACTTCCAGCATTGTCTCCCTTTTGTAACATTATTACTGTATTTAAAGAAGTTCATACTCTGATTTTAAAAACAAACTTACAACAAATCTATGTATTTGGGGGTGGGAGGGCTTCAGATGATAAACTGATGGTAGGAAATTATATTGCATGACTGTGAGATAGAAGCCACACAAGTTGTAAAATATAGCCCTAAAACGTAAAAAGTACAGTGGTCTTGTAATATTTTCTAAAATTCAAAAACCCCATCAAACTATTATTAGCCCTAAAGATACCTGCATATTTCAGCATGATATAATAATTTATACATAGAAAAATGATTCTCAGCCAGGTGTGGTGGCACATGCCTATAATCCCAGCACTTGGGAGGCTGAGGCAGGAGGATCACTGCAAGTTTGAGGCAAGCCTGGGGTACAAAGTGAGTTCAGGGCCAGCTGGAACTGCATCATGAAACCCTGTCTCAAAAGGATGAAAAGCAAAAAAAAAAAAAAAAAAAAAAAAGGATTTTCAGTTATTTAGGTAAGGAAGGTTAAATGGTGACACTAACATAAAGGCAGCAAAGCCATTACTATGTTTAAGGGGGTATGTTCACAAAATTTATCCAACTTTTAGATGATACCTAAACAGTGTATTATCTGGAAAATCCTTTTATGCATTATATCTTATCCCTCCCCTTCCTGCCTCCACCAGTGCAGGAAAGATGAGATACTAAAGTAAAATTAAATTCAAAGCATTTGATTTATTTTTTAAATTATTAGCCTTAAGTAGCTGGACATTTTTAGCACTTGACCACTGCCAAATTTAAATTCATTAGTATTGAGTGTTTCCTTATTCAGATCCAGCAAAAAATATGTAGCAATTAGGTTATGGTTGAGAAGCCAGCAGTGTGCATACTCAAAAGTAACTGTATCTGGAGATTTGTGATTCAGAAAAGGACTATCCATGTGTCACGGGACTCCCTTCCTACTGGTTGAGGCACTTGTAGAAATTCTGCGGTGTTTGTACAAGCAAGCTATAAGCAAGCTGGCTAGGAGTGTGCTTTTCTAAAATAAAGGTAGGCACTGGCAGAGAACTTGTGCAGTGACAGTGGATTATTGAATTTCCTTTCTCAAATGCTTAATAACCTTGAGGCCAAAAAAGATAGCTGCATATGTTGCATCCTAAGTCCACGGTGCCTAGCGATGAGAAAGATCACTGCTTATTCAGGTTCAACTTACGAACATCTTCAACTCAGACTGCTAAGGAAAACCTATAGACAGCTTTGAAAAAGTAACCTGTGGTTGGTGTAAAGAGCTAAGTTTACAGCCACTCACTAAACATAGAACTTTGGATAGAAAATGATATTAGAAAATCAGTTTTCCAAACCTTTTTATTAATTGTCCACTATACATCTAATAATAAGAGCTTAACATTCACGTTTAAGGTAGTATTAATAAAATTCAGAGCCAAATTATAATGCTTGTGTCTTGATTTTCACCATAAACATTGTTCTTTGAAAGTGAGCAGGTAAGATATCCTGTATTTGAAGGCCACGGCGAGCTATGTTTTTTCAGATCCTTGTTTCATCCTTGATCATGGAGAATTTGTAATCAGGTTTCCTTGCTTTTTTACCCACTGTTCTATGTACCTAATGTCTCCAGCAGCTTCTCGGGCTCCTTGAATGACTTTTGGTCAACACCCTTTGTTCCTTTGTCGATTCCCTTGTTCCTTTATCTGGTGCTAACTCCAAAATAATTAATCAAATAGCAGGCAAATGCACCAGTCTCTCCTCTGATAGTAGACATTAAAACAAACACCTAAAAGAAGCAATGTAAAGGCAGGGAGATGAAGATAAGAAACACCAGGAGATTGTATGCCGTCTGTTGGGCCTCTTTGGATGTTTAGTTAGGAGTACTAATTGATTTTTTTCCTAAGGACTTTTGGCTTGTCCGCACCTCACTGAGTGAAGAGGTATTGTCTTGGGCAGCATATTAAAAAATTAGTATATATAAGTAACAAAATTTCCTGTTTTATTTATTTCCTGTTATCCTAACATTAATCAAAAAAATAAGGAATGTGGTCTGCAGTCTGCGAACCACGAATTAACACACCTGTTCTAGGCCATGGGTACTTGGACCAATGCCTAATTTTAAGCCTGAGTATTGAAAAGGAGGAGAAGAATGAATAACTGCACTGCTACAAGTGGGGGGAAAAATGAAATTATAAAGAATGATAACCTTACTCTGATAGTTTGCATTCATTATCAGTATGAAAGAAAAGTACTACTGAAGTCAGATGTACTTTACCAGGATTTTTCTGTTCCATTTCCTGAAGACAAGGCATGTCTTTCATCACCCCTGGGTGGAATTCAGTGGCCAGAGAGAAACTACTACATTCTTTCACTTGTTTATCCCACATCACTGCCTTTTACTTTTTTAATCTTTTGCTTTAAGCCTTTGATTTAACATGGATAGTAAAATATATGTGTCCAATACGTACACATTTTTATTGACTTTTTTCTAGAAACGATCAACTCTTATCTACAAAATGCTAAAGGAAGGAAGGAAAGGAAGGAAGGAAGGAAGGAAGGGATGAAGGAGGAAGCAATTTCACAATTTGTGAAACAGCAAAGTGAAAAAAATGTTTGCAGCAAAGCCCGGATAGAATATCAGACTAGGGTAAATTTAAAACTATGTGAGAAATAGTGGGGAACAAAAAAGAAAACTTTTTGGAGGTAAGGAAGGGGATAAAGGAAAGGGAGGACCTAATGGAAGGAGGTAAAGGAATTGAAAATAATTAATAATAATATATGCATGTACCTGTTACTTGAAATAAACATCACTATTATGTATTGCAAACACATTAATAAAAAAGTGAGGTTGATACAAAGCAGTTACTGAGAATGAAAGGAAAACTGACTAGAAAAATTAACAGTAAATCAGATGGCTTTAGGGGTCAACATAAATGATGCTCAAAGATTGATAAATTTGCCCTTCCCCTAAACTGCATACATTTTTAAAAATGGAAAATGTATATTCAATTGAGTTTTACTTAGATTTTAAATATTTCATACCTTTAGGTTTAGAATCAGGCTCAATAATGATTTGTTGTCATTATTACTTGGCAAGAACCTGCCATGAGTTACAGATGCCTGTACCTATTCCATTGCAAAAACCATAATTTAATATAAAAATGAAGTCAGTAGACTATGTTTCAGTGTAAACAGGAACCGATAGAGCAACAAGCCCTAATACTTCAAACATGGGTAATAAATCAATGGCAATTGTTTAGTAAAAGAAACCATTTTATTTTAAGCAAGCAAAGGTCATCTCCACATGACCTCTAGGAAAAAAAATCATAGAATAGATATACCTAATTTTTAATAGGAAAACAAATGAGCTGTTTGTTTTTTTAAAATATACTGGATGAAGCTTTGTAAAGAGATACCACAGCTTGAAGTCTCCTTGTTGTAGAAAGATTTCGAATTATGTTCTATATTTCTTTTCACTCCAGTTACTGAGATAAAATGGGGGTCTGTGATTTTATATCCATAGTGAGGTGGTGAGTTCTTTTGACTCAGGATAAATGTACCCACAAGTGGTAAAGATTTCTCGGCTAATATTTAGGTACCCAGTCCTGTGATCTGTGCTTTTTAGTAAAATTTGTTACAGCTTCTTAAAACAGCACTTTTGAAGAATTGGAAAGCATCCTTGCTGACTCAGATTTGTTGACGGTCGTCTAACCTTAGCGACTTGCTAAGCTTTCCTGGAATTACTCTGCTCTCCTTCCTTTTTATGTAGCAGCGGTGATAAGGTTCTTCATGGAGTTCTGAAGTGTCCATAAATAAAGCTTAGTGAGGTCTTACTATGATTCTTTCCTTTCACTTGATGTTGATGTTTTTCTTTTAACTTGATGTGTTCCTCCTTGAGTTCTCCTTGGCGGGATACTTATTTTTAATGCTTTTTCTGGCTTGTCTTAAGAAGCTTTACCTCTTCAAACACCCTGGCTCAGAAGTTAAATAGGAACTTTGGTCTTTATTCATTTTCCCATAATGCCTTCATCACACATGGACAAGGAGGTGTAATGTATTCACTTTGAAGAAACTTGACTATAGTTGTAAAAACATTTTCAGTACACTTAAAATGTGCTTTGTAGCTTGTTTCTTAGTGAAAAGTAGGGGTTTGGATACAGTTTTCTTCTACTGAATGAAAAGAATTAATACATCTAAAAATTTGTTAAACAGGCTAGATGTAGAAGCAACTACAATGTTTCATATTTTTCTAGTCTCCCTTTGTATCTTGTTAGCTAAGTTTATTTTTAGAGTGTCATGATGAGAAAAGAAACATTTCACTTATCTTGAAAATAAATTAGGGAAACGTTAACTAGCTGACCGGAAGCACTCAGCCATTTAGTGTTTCACCAGGATTAGACTTGAGACAGCTGTTTTTACCATTAGGCATGATACTCTCTACTTAAAGGATCCTTAGACATACCTGCCCTTCAGCAGAAAAATAAGACAGATGTCCACATGCCTGAGGCAATGTGGTAAATGAGGAGGAAGGCAGGGTTTGAGCACAAAGCCCTAATACTGTGTTATGTCACTATGGGTAAGTGATCTACCTTTTGTTTTCTTCAGTTACATTATCTGTGGGATGAACAAAACGAGTGAATCTGCTTCATAGGGTTTTCATGCATTACATAAGCTAGTACATGATAAGAACTGAGAATAGTGTGTACAGTGCCACACATATGTATTATTCTTTTTGCTGTTATAATCAGTGCATGAATCCTAAAAACAAGTAAACAAACAAAATTAAACCCCAGAAACTGAGAGGAAATATGCATGCATGAATGAGTGACTAGAGAAAATTAAAGCCGTCCGTTTATTGGGCAGGGATTCTTAAGGAAGTTCTGGGGGGAGAAGCGCATTTCAGCCTCTGACTTTGCGTGGTGAACTCCCCACCTCACTGCTGTTTGCCCATCCCCCTGCACGCAGCCCATACACAGTACAGAAAGACACCAACCTGGCTTTGACAGATGCACTCAAAATACCCAACACATACCAATTCCATGAAAGAACAGCCACAAAGGGAAGAAAAAGGAGAATACTATAAACACTTTCCTAGTCCTGAATTATCAAAGGTTGTTCCTTCTCTTCTCCTATCACTCCTTTATTCTGTGAATTCTGAAAGCTTTTTTATTAAAATCTTTATCAGTCTTGGAGAAATTTTTTTTTTTTTTGTGGGTACCGGGGGGTCGACCTCAGGACCTCGTGCGCCAGCAGGCGCCCGTGCCACTGAGCGATATCACCGGCCCCTTTTTCGTATGTGGGTTCCGGGAGTCGAACTCGGGCCTTTGCGCTTGCCGGGCAGGCACTTAAGCCGCTGAGCCATCTCACCGGCCCCTGGAGAAATATTTTATTTAGTCTATCCCCTTCACTTTAGTAGGGAACTGTGAGGGGAAGATCGGGGTCATTTTCCTGTATTCTTGATACCTAGAATGTGTTCAAAAGCGTCCTAGGTACAGAGCAAAGGCTTGCTCAGTAAATACAAGAATAAATGAGGTGCCACCTTGGTTGTTGTTTATGGAACTCTTGGAAAGGAGACATGTGCTAAGCGCCTGAGGAAAAGGATAAGTTGGAAATCCTGAATGAGATATAAATAACTCGAGTACCTACAATACTCTGTTTCTCAAAGTTGGAGACTGAAAGATTAGTCATTGTTAATTTCATTATCACATTTCCTCTGGGTCCATCTGAATGTTTTTTTGGTACCTCAGCAAGATGGCTATTTTCATAGCTAAGTATTAAAAATAATTTCATGTAAGCATACTAACTCTCACACTATAGATACTCCAGAGCGCATCACCCATGGAGAATGCTGGAGTCCAGGGAGGTGCCCAGCCTTGCCCCACACACATCACCTTCTTCAGGGCATCACACTGCAGATTTGGGGTGCTTTGTGCTTCAACATTTTATTTTTAAAAACTTTTCATTAGTATATGTTTGTTATATATAATGAATACATTCATTGTAGGCATTTGTACATATACATGTCACATCTTGATCCTTCTTTACTTCCCCTCCCCCCCCAGGTTCCCTTCCCATCTCCACAAAGTGTGTTTCCTATCATCTATCTTTTGTTTTGGTCTTTAAATTATTTATACTTGGGATCTTTCATATAGGAGGAACCATGCCTCACTTGACCTTCTGTGATTTATTTCACATTTTCAGATCTCTGATCTTAGTGGTCTGAAACCTAAACCCAGATGGTTATTCTTTTAGGTAACTGTTTGCTAGACTTGCCACGGAAGCAGATCCTGGGCCCTGAGGAACTTCCAGGTCAGACCTATGACGCCACGCAGCAGTGCAACCTGACATTCGGGCCTGAATATTCTGTGTGTCCCGGCATGGATGTGTGCGCCCGGCTCTGGTGTGCTGTGGTGCGCCAGGGCCAGATGGTGTGTCTGACCAAGAAGCTGCCGGCCGTGGAAGGGACGCCCTGTGGGAAGGGGAGAATCTGCCTGCAGGGCAAGTGCGTGGACAAAACCAAGAAGAAATACTATTCAGTAAGTGGTATTTGCATCACCCAAAGCCTGAAAGTCACCATGAAAGGTGCATTCCTGGGACACATGTGGCGCTGTCATAGGAAGGCTTCATTTCCTAGGGAAAACATTTGACTTTTAGGGGTCTAGTACAGGTTTGTCTTTTACCCATAGTTGCCATTCTTTGTAATCAAATACTGAGGAATGTGCAGGTACTAGAGATTTCTTCGCATATCACAGACTTCCACAGATAATCATGCAACCCAGAGTCTGATTGAGACCCCAGGTAGGGTCCCAGCAATTGTCTTTTGGAAGTTCACCCTTAAACTCCTCTTGCTAAGTTATTAGAATACATCTATTTAAATGGAGCAAGAAAATAAGTAGCAAAGCCTACATTATAGTTCTTATAATTATTTGACAACCTCCAATATGACCATTTTTTACCCTGATTGCGAGTTCATCTACCTTTAGGAGCTACAATAAGCTAAGACTGCTCCAGGGAAACATTTCTACCACTAAATGCACAGTCAAGCTTCAGGTCAGCATCTGACTCCTTACTCTTCAAGGCCAGACCAGAGTATGTGTTCACTGTCACTTGCATTGTTTTCCAGATCCCTAAAAATCAAGGCTGCCTTGTGCTCATTGCCCTCCCTGTCTTTCAGGCTATCACCTGATCAGTCATGATCAGACACCCAACACCGGCAGCCACGGGCAGTTCCACACATATTGTATGGGAAAAATTGTTTGAAATGTGTTGCCTTTGGGAGTCTTAGCTTCCAGAATAGGTCCAGAAGGTTTCCAGAATAGTCCTGGGGTGCTACCCCAGGCCGCTCCTTCCCTGTGGGGTGTGTGGAAGTAGGGTGCAGATGCCCTTCACCGTGTCACATCTAATTAGGAATTATGCCAAGCTGAGCTCAAAGACATTAGTATATGCAGCAGTGTCTGTCACAGGCAGGGTGTGTGATGTCAACAAAGGACCTGCAGAACTTTAGGGCTAGAGAGGAAAAGATGCAGATACAATCAGACAGTGTTTGCCATCATGCAGACCATTAGCATTATGCATTTCATTAAAGATCCAAGTCACAAAGAGTCAGCATGGTTCAGGGGTTGTGAACAGACTTGACAATATCAGAAAGCAGAATTTAGAACGGCCCAGAGAAAACAAGAGGAAATCTTTGTGAAGGACTAAGTATCTAGGGTGATGTTTTATCCTTTGCTGCTGGCAGTGGGATCCTGGAAAAAATGAATTGCTTAGAATTGGAAATGTGCTGTAATTCCAGAGCATGACCTTGTTCAGCTCAGGAAAGACTTAACTGTATCTGTCTTGAAATTCCTGCTGTATCGTTACACGCAAGCGATTTCCAGAAGTACTGTACACTTTGGATGTTTTCTTCCTCTTTGGATTAAACTATCTTCTGTTTTCTATTTCAGACATCAAGCCACGGCAACTGGGGGTCCTGGGGGCCCTGGGGCCAGTGTTCTCGCTCATGTGGGGGTGGAGTACAGTTTGCCTATCGCCACTGCAATAACCCTGCACCCAGAAACAGTGGCCGCTACTGCACAGGGAAGAGGGCCATCTACCGATCCTGCAGTGTCGCGCCCTGCCCGCCGAATGGTACGCTACTCCCAAAAGTCAGTGACCACCGTGAACCACATGTAATTTGTGCCGTAGCAGAAGTGAATAGTGAAGGCTGGAGAAATAGTGTTTATCTTATTAGTGCACAGTCCCAGAAATGTTCAAATCAATAACAAATATGTGAGTGATTTTTAAATTATTATAAAAAATGTATTCAGAGAATTAGAAGAAAAACATGCTCTTTTCAACTCCATATAGATCCTTCAACACTGTTGCTTATGAAAGCTCTGTGATAAAAAACGTTAGCATCCTCCCTTTAAAATTAATTATTTAAATGCACAATAATATAGCTAAGTTGCAGAAGAAATAAAGTATTCAAATAATGTGTTTTGTTCCCTAGGTAAATCTTTTCGTCATGAGCAATGTGAGGCTAAAAATGGCTATCAGTCTGATGCAAAAGGAGTCAAAACATTTGTGGAATGGGTTCCCAAATACGCTGGTGTCCTGCCGGGGGACGTATGCAAACTGACCTGTAGAGCCAAGGGCACAGGCTACTATGTGGTCTTTTCTCCAAAGGTAACTACACCCTGACTGGCCGGAAGCAGTAGGCATCCTCAGTGAAAATTATTTGGTAGAAGGAAGCCTGTAGATGCCAAATGTAAACACTCATTATTTTGGGGGGGGGTGCTGGATTGGGGAGGGTTTTTATTTTCATCTCTATAATTTCTATTTTTTCAAACTTAATACAATGAATAATTTAAAAAAAACAGAACAAGTAAATGTTTTAAAAGCTATTTTTGAAAAGCATAACTCACTGTCAAGGAAGGCAAAATGCGACCTTAACTTCAGAATAGCCAAGAAAACAACCAGCATTTCCTAGGCACATTTGTTAAAGGGACTATAAGACCTTTTTGGTGACTCATAAGGGTGGGATCAAGCCCATTGCCTCTGATGCAAGCTTTTGAATAAGTCTTGGACCCTTAATATGAATGATATCATTCCTTATTTTTCATAGAACAGCATTTTCTAAATATATCACAGGTTTTTTTTTTTCTCTTTCAATTTTTGGGCTGCAATTGAAAAATACTAACTTTTTAACTTGCTAACAGGTGCTACATTTAAAACACTTCTGAAACTGGCCTTCAGATATATATGTTATTGAAAAATAAGCTAATGTCCAACTTAGGTAATTCTTAAAACATCGTATTTTACCTATGAAATAATGCATTTTAATTAAAAATATTACAGAGAGATAAAAACAAAAACACCACTTCGAAATACCACCATCTGGGGAACTGTTAATCTATTGTAGTATATTCTACTTCAGTTTACACACACACACACACACTTTCACTCACATACACACATATGAAAACAGAGTTTTGAATATACACAAATCAAAAAATTCATATTTATATGTTATGTATACTCACTTGGACAAGCCACAAATGTTTATAATTATATGCTATTTTAACTCGCTTTTCAACAACATGTACTGATTTCTTTATTCAAAATATGCTTAGTCTCCTTCAGTATGTACTTTTCTGACTCCCCCAGAGTCTATTTTTTACAGTTTGTTTCTATTTCATTGTCTAACTGTCCAACACACAGTGGGAGGGGTTTTCCATGTATGACATGGTCTTGAATAAGTTTAATTTTCAACTTGTTACTATAATAACCCTTGTGCAACAAAGAAGAATCTCCATGTCCTTAAGCCCTCTTATGTTCAGCTCTTTAGAGGAGTGACGGTTCCATACACTAAGTGAAAACATTGTTTTGATCAATGTAAAAAGCCACGTTGTAGTGATGCCTCAGTTCATGAATGCTTTTCTTTGCAAAAAACTTGGTTCACAAACAGAAGCATTTGGGAAAACTTTATTTTTGTTTGCAAACTGCATCAGGTGACAAGCATGACTGCAGCCATGTTTCCCACACAAACACAATCGTGGGCATCTTTTCCAAACTTGTAGAATGAATTAAGTTTGTAAACCAAGGTACCACTGAGATACTGTGGGAGTCTGTGATGCATGCAAACATGGAGATTAGTGCCTTGAATTGCTTGGCATATTGGGAATTAAACTCTAAGGAAAGTGCATAACCAAGACATCTCCAAATCTTCCTACCGCCAGTATGGCAAAGAAATGTTTGATTGATTGTTAGTTGCTTGTTCTTTTCCAATGTATGATTTAATCCAATCAAACTCAAATTAGAGCTTGCTAGCTTACCAAAGGAACCAAGTACTGATGCACAGATGTGCCCCACTGCTGAGGTGTCTGCCATGTTTCAGGTGACCGATGGAACGGAGTGCAGACCTTACAGTAATTCGGTCTGCGTGCGAGGGAGGTGTGTACGCACTGGCTGTGATGGAATCATTGGGTCAAAGCTGCAGTATGACAAGTGTGGAGTATGCGGAGGAGACAACTCCAGTTGTACAAAGGTTATTGGAACCTTCAATAAAAAAAGGTAATGTGGGGGCTGGTGAGATGGCTCAGCGGCTTAAGCGCCTGCCCGGCAAGCGCGAGGGTCCGGGTTCGACTCCCGGAACCCACATACGAAAAAGGGGCCGGTGATATCGCTCAGCGGCACGGGCGCCTGCTGGCGCACGAGGTCCTGAGGTCGACCCCCTGTACCCACAAAAAAAAAAAAAAAGTAATGTGATAGAACACTTGCCCTTCTATGAATTGAATGAAACTTTAGACCAAAGAACTTGATACCAGGGGACTCATATTACCGCATCAGCTCTCTGTAGGAGGCTGTCTAACATGGCTCGAGTAGCACATTGTGAATCTGAGAAGGGAGGAGAAAAGATGAATAAAGCTTTGGTGGCTCAGTGGACACTCATCAACTGCTACAGCCCCAGGGATCAAGGTCTTACAGAGTCAGACAGCTAAAAAGGAAAAGTGGGTAGCATTTCACGGTAGGCATCTCTTGCAGACTGATTATTTCTGAAGTATAATTTATGAAAGGATGGCTGGTAGGTTGTGTTCTTCTTAAAAAAACATTTTCTCTTGAAAAATGTAAGTTAATTAAAGTGGCCTGGGTAACAGTCCTATTTTAGAGTGAACTATTCTGGTTTATAACTACCCTAAAAGGAAATACACGCAGCAGTGTCTCCTTCTTCTACAGTTTTGCTTTAAATGTGTAAGGACATGAATTGCCAGTTTCTGGAATAAAATATAATGCTATCAGAGGATGGCTGATTTAGCAAGAGAACCTGATGGAATACAGGATTATTTTTTTTGTTTGCAAAAAACTCATACTAAATGGTATGGGTTGAGTCTACCTGTGTTCGGAACATAGGTGCTAAGTTATCTTTAACTTGAAAGTGATACACAGACCAAATTAACAATAAGAACTTACTAAAAATATTAAACATAATGCAAAAAACTGAAAATTTTCTTTCATATGATTTAAAAATGTATGGCTGAAAAATTTATTTTGAGTTAAATACAGTTTACTAATCTTATTTGCTAAGGAAATAATAATTATTTGCCTAATTGTGTGAGGCCACGCCTGTAAAAAAAAAAAAAAACTCTGCACATCCAATTACATCCTGCATTTTTGTATATTTCAAAGGTGCGAGACACCTTAGAGATGATCATTTCAATCTTTTGTTTTACAAATGAGGAAACCAGGACGGTGGACATTTAAGACTTACACAATTTTACATGGCTGATGAATGCCAGAGCAGAGTAGAGGTTATAATTTAAGTCATAGAATTCGTAGGCCATTTTGTAATTTAAAAAAAGGAAGAAAGGAAAGAAGGAAGGGAGGGAGAGAAAGAGGAAGGGAGGGGACACAGAGAAAGAAAAGGGAAGGAAGGAAGAAGGAGGGAAGTAAAGGAGAAAGAAAAAGGGAAAGGAAGAAAAAAGGAAAGGAAGGAAGTTTGTGCACTAGATGAGGAATAAAATTATCTTTAAAATTATACTTTATATACTATTTGCTATGCATTCTCCTACCTAGGGTTAAAAAGCACTTATAAAAATGTTAAGTAGAATATTTTAAGTTTATGTGTTGACAACTAATATCTGCACATTTGATGTCACATGAACAGATGAAGAAATTTATAATAGAGACAAGTGATATGCAACATAACCACTTCTAAATTCGTTATATTATTTGGTAAAATGGGGAACTGGTAATTAGACAATTCAGTTCCACACACTTCAAACTGCATAAGCAATAGTATTTCTCTTTGAGTAACTAAGAAAGTAAAGTAAGTATAATATAGGAGGACATTATTATGAAATTTCTTATAAAGGCAAATATTTTGGCAAAAGTGTTGCCCCTTCATATTGGTATAATCCCTTGTTGCTTAATTAGCATTTCTGTCCTAGAATTTCCCCAAGTTTATAGATAGTTGAAATGATTATACCTTGGCCCATTCCCCAAAGCAGATGATGGATCTTTAGGTTCTATCTTATTTGTCACCCACCCTAACACCTTATTCAGCTTATCAAAAGGTCACATGGAGACTAAGCATTCAGGAAAATTTAATAAAACATTAAGATCTATTTTTCTGTGATAGTACTAAGTTCTCATTATCCAGTTATAGAATTTTACCTTATATTCAGTGTCTTTCCTCATGACATCCAGAGTTCCAGCAGAAATAGAGGCAGAGCCTCCACTTGGTCTCTAGACAAACAAGTACTAAATCCACACTCTTGAACTAGAGCTTCAAAAGTACTGTTGCCTGCACCTCATCCTGCAAGATGGGGATTTAGTGGTCTGGGTTTGGCATAGCCTTGGGAATTTCTAAAAGATACCCAGATAATTCCAATATGCAAACAAACTTGAGAAACATTAATCATGTCTATGATATTACATAAAGAAAGATTTTTTTGGAGGTTCACACTTACATATACCTCATTTTATGCCAAAAATAATATAATGTAGCTTTATAAAGATGGTAGTATTGATAAATATGGTAATCGAATATAAATCGTTAAATGAAGTTGGTATAAATTTTAAAAATAAAGGTAGGTTGCTAACATCATCCTATTTTTGAACATCTCAATAAAATTGTATAATCTGATAGCCTAACTGCAATTTTATTGTCATAAAAAAATTAATTTTTAAAGCCAAGTTAAAGTAATCTCTTAAATATATTGCCTTTGTATTAAGATGAAGCCTTTTAGAGAATTGCTGTTTGTTTGTCTGTTGTGTTTACTTACTTTCTTTTTTCTTCCTCTTTTTCTCTCTTTCCCTCCCTTAACCTCCTTCCTACTCTCTGTTGCTCTGTGAACATTTCTGCCTCCAGTAAGGGTTACACTGATGTTGTAAGGATCCCCGAAGGGGCAACCCATATAAAAGTCCGCCAGTTCAAAACCAAAGACCAGACTAGATTCACTGCCTACCTGGCCTTGAAAAAGAAAAACGGTGAGTACCTTATCAATGGAAAGTACATGATCTCCACGTCAGAGACCATCATCGACATCAACGGCACAGTCATGAACTATAGCGGCTGGAGCCACCGGGATGACTTCTTGCATGGAATGGGCTACTCGGCCACAAAGGAAATTCTAATCGTGCAGATTCTTGCTACAGACCCAACTAAGGCATTAGATGTCCGCTACAGTTTTTTTGTTCCCAAGAAGTCCACTCCAGCAGTAAACTCTGTCACTAGCCAGGGCAGCAATAAAGTGGGATTGCACACTTCGCAGCTGCAGTGGGTGACAGGCCCATGGCTCGCCTGTTCAAGGACCTGTGACACGGGCTGGCACACCAGGACGGTGCAGTGCCAGGATGGAAACCGAAAGTTAGCAAAGGGTTGTCTTCTCTCTCAGAGGCCTTCTGCATTTAAACAATGCTTGCTGAAGAAATGTTAGCCCGTGGTTATGTTCTTATGCACAAAGATAACTGGAGGATGCATCACGTATACAGCTGTGGTGAACAAGAGGTCTACCCCATGCACAGAAAGTCACTCTTCATTGTCATTGTCACCAGGAGTCAAATTATGGGCAGAATCTTCTCTCTGTGACCAAAAGAAGGTGTGTGCACTGCTTCGTGTGACAGTGGTGACCTTGAAATATAGAAAAATGTGGGAGTTATTTAACATCCCCTGGGCCTGCAAGAACAAAAATTAAATAAAGAAAACATTAATGAATGTAGAATCAGGGGACATTTGAAGATAGCAGAGCAATCTCCCCTTTGTCACCTACCTCTTACAGAATGTCTTCAAAGGCATTATAATCAGTTTCACCCATGATACACAGTAGCTTATTTTTACTGTTCGTAAGTGCATTTTCCCTTGGTATGTCACTTTATATCACTTGGTTCTATTTATATATGTGTGTATATATGTGTGTGTGTGTGTGTGAGTGTGTGTGTGTGTATATATATATATATATATATTTATATATATATATATATATATATTTCTATCAAAAAGTGTTTGACCAAAGTAGGTCTACAGCTATTTCAACTCCCAGTTTCCAGAAAGAGCTGTGGATATTTTACTGGAAATTAAGAACTTGCTGCTGTTTTAATAAGATTTAGTATATTTTCTGACAAGAGAAAAAATGTATTCGAAAACCATTTTAACAGCAAGCATTTTCTGAGAAATTCTGAAAAGAAAAACAAATCTCAGTGTGTTTAGTCATTTAAATATATACCTGGGTCCATCTACTTAAACCTGTGACTGCTTGTATTTTTTTTTTTTTTCAGGCAACCCGCCAAATTAACATACCCATAGAATGTAGAAATAGTGTTTGCGTGTGTGTATGTGATCAGTATTCAGGAGTAAATATTAGTTTCCTTGTGTTGGAATTTTAAAGCAAAAATATATGTCACCATGTTTTCAATTTATATTTTCACAACTGCTTGCTCTTTCTATGGCTCATAACTGCTATCTTACACTGTGTAATATACATACAGATCACGCAGCATAGAGTTTTCTATTACATCCAACACCTTAAACATTGGTATACCTCTTACCAGCAAGCCTTTAAAATGTGTTTGTTTTTGCTTGTTTGTCTGTTTCATTCAAGGGTTCTGAAAATCTACAATGTTTTATACTTCTTTTTGGCTTGGTTTAATAGGTATATTAAAGATCACTTGGTAATAAACCACATCTAGAAGAGGTAATTATCACTAATGTGGTTAATGCAAAAAAAAAATGGTTAACATTAAGACTGTTTCCACACCACAGGCAATAATTTCTTAATTTTAATATAAATATATTCCTGCTATGTTGAAGATTTTCCCAATTGGAAAGTATTTGGTTGTACCAGTACATGTGTGAGTGATAAAATGTTATGATTTTCAGGAAGTTTATTGCATTTATTTCCATATCTTATCTAGGTAGGTTATAAGCTTGAAGAGTCATGGAACATGTTTTACAATCACATACATGAAAATGTATTTTTAGATTGTAAACTGCATATCCACATGCCCATAATTCAGAAAATCAAAGATGTGTAGTCCATAAGGATTTTTCTTTGTGAAATACTAAAAAGCCAATCATTTTATATAAAATTTAATAAAATCATACCAAATGTGCCTATTGTTAAAGATTTAAATATAAGAATTTTAGGGAATCATTGATTGGGTTCCATTAAACTTATGAGAATTTATTTTTAGTATAAGATATTTTTATTATAAAAGAATTATGTAATTGATCTCACTATGTCACATTAATTCATTCATTTCAGGGACCATGAAAACATATGTCTCCTGTTTTAAATATTTACTTAAGAAATTATTTTTTAAAGCAGGTAACTGTTTTACAAAACCAATAATCATCTTTTGGATTTTCATAGAATGATTTTGCTTTAGACACAGTAATTTTATCTTAAGGAATTATCATTTCAAGAATGGGGTCTATACAAGACTAGTAACCTATATTTGATGGAGATCACCAGATAACAAAGACAGGGCAGGGTACGAAGCTAGTCAAATTAGTCAGAAAAAAAAAAAGAATTTTAAAAAATCACACTGACATTTGACTGTGAGAACAGAATTAATACAAAGTTCAATGTTACCTTGTCCAATTTTTAAAATTATTTTAATCAAGTAATTCAAATGTGAAAAAATTCATTTTCATCTTTTGTGGTTATATTTCCAAGCAACATTAAAAATTATTGAATAGTAAACATGGTTGTCACCTACTCTGCTTCACCATAGTTTTTTAATAGTGTTTATCAGTGACTCACTTTTCCCCAAATTCATGAAGTTCTATACTTCTCACTGAAGCAATCCTAGAAAGGTTAGAATAAATTAACCACTAGTCAAGGTTTTTAAATTTTCTCTCCTTTTTTTTTTTTTTTAATGAGTATCACTTGATTGACTGAGGAATGTATGTCTCAACTCCTGAGAAAAGTTGTATAGACTGAAAACTGAAATCCAGAGAAATGGAATGTTCAGTAGATTAAAAAAAATAATAATGATGAGCAAAGGGAAAGTGCTCTATTACTCTGTAACTCAGTTTGATTTTATACTGTCTTTCTCATTTCTGTACCTGCATTTTGAATTTAAAAGAAGAAAATGATCTAGGGTTCAAGATGCTGAAAACAGAAAAAAAAAAAAAAAGAGTTGTTTAAAATGCTCAGGTTTGTAAGAATTTAATCTCATTTGCATAACTAAGCACTCCAAGAATAAGTTTTATTAAGTACAGAGGGAGCCCAGAAGAAAATAGCATTTATTTCTTCTAGAATAGAAAAGGTTAAATTAAGCCCTGCCTTGTGGTTTAGAAGTATAAGAACATTGTTGTAATTTATTTAACAAATTCAATTTCCTTTGCCTTCCTGTGGAAACAGTTTTATCCCATTAAACTAAGAATTAAGGGATGAATCACAAACAAAAAAAAATAAGTTGCAGCACTGAAAAATAAGTAATTTATTGTTTTTGCAACTGGTATGTGAATTTGTGTGACAAAATTATTTATTCTTATTTAACAAAAATATGTGCAAATTCTTCTATATTTAAAATGTTTTCCTGTTGTCCTACTTTTTAATTTATGCTTCATGTTTGTGTATAAAGTACAGTTTTGTGTGTTTACATAATATACAGCACTGGTTGCTTTTGTGTTTTTTTATACTGAAAGTTTTCTTTGTGAATGAAGCGTATATGCATATATCCTCATGTTTCCTTCTTCTGATATTATCATTCTTCTTTCCAAGGAAATTTTAAATTTAATCTTCCTTGATCAGTAGTGTTCATTACCTGTAGCTACATTAATAGGTCTTTCATATTTCATTAACACTAATGTTTTCAAGTCACAGATAAGAAAAAAATGCTTATTCAATCAAATAAGGTGCAAGTTGTAAACCTGAGCATACAGATAGCCTAGAACAGAGGTGGTAAACTATGGCACACGTGCCACAGCAAGCCGTTTGCATCACTGAAAGCTCTAAAAGGTTTGTCATCCCTGACCTAGAAGCTTTCCATAGAAGCTAAGACACATTAAAGAATCAGGTTCATTCACATGATGGATAAACACAAAGCACTGTTGATGTACTATCTGAAAGTCCTTTACACACAACTTTTGAGTGATCAGAATAACAAAAGCAAAGCTTATCTTTTGCGGCTTGAGAAACACTTCCTAAAATTAATATTGTTTAGTCTCTAGTGTCCGTAGCATTCTGTAGATAAGCACAAAAAAATTGGGTTTCTGTGATTCAGGTGCCAATAATTTCAGCTGTTTGTATAAACATTGGATATCTGTTGGTGAAATGTGATTTTTTTATAACTCTAAAATCACTCAGAGCTGTGCTTATACTGGGAGAGGCAGCAGCAACACCTATAAGAAATTAACTTGCCTCTGACTGGGACTTCAGTCTGATCCCGTACTAAGGCAAAGCACCCTTGGACCCACAGCACAGTTCATGGGCTCCATCTCTGGTTCTGACGCCCTCCGTTGACTCTTTCTTTGCTAACAAGTTCACTGTAACAGTTAAGGTGATGACAGCAGCCAGATTGAGAAGTTTGGGACTTGTGCTATGGCTTAGAGTTCACTGTTTGTAAAATAAGGTTGAATTTAATAATGACCAAATCTTGCTAGTAATCTAGGTTTGAGTGTGAAAATTTCATTGGCAAAATGGGTGTACATTAGTAAGTCCTTATAATTAAATTTGAGGCCAAATACCTTATTTTCATACAGTTCAAAGCTGTGAATAAATGAAATAACCATGACTACAGAAGTACATATAAGAGGGCTGGTGAGATGGCTCAGCAGCGTAAGCGCCTGCCTGGCAAGTGCAAGGGCCCGAGTTCAACTCCTGGTACCCACATACGAAAAAAGGGCCGGTGATATCGCTCAGCGGCATGGGCGTCTGCTGGCGCGCGAGGTCCTGAGGTCGACCCCTGGTACCCACGAAAAAAAAAAAAAATGAAGTACATATAAGAAACAAATTCAAGGTGCTTTGTCATTTAAACTCAAAGAAAAGGAATTTATATGTTTTTCTATTATTTTTCTCATTTGCCAACAACCTATAGTTTTATACTATCAGAGGTAGATCAACTGACCTGAAATATTTCCACTAAATTGGAACATTGTCCACTAAAATATTTTCCTAATAGCCGTCTGTTCGCCTGAACTACTAAATAATTTATTGAGTTATATCATCATAAAACACATCAGTCTACAGTGCATAATTGTGCTCTGTTCAATTAAAGTATGGGAACATATTGGAATATGGAACCAGGTATTAGCCAAAAAATAGGAATATAAGATGGCCACATCAGCAAAGTATTCATCTAGTAAATGCCTAGTGACATAATATTCTACTGCAGGTTTTGTGGGGAAAACAAAGGGATATGTTGTTGAACTTGTTTGTTTTGAGAGTAAGACTTTAGTATACATATTAGCTATCCCAGTTAATGGCACCTTACGAATTTACTAGCACTTTAGCCATAATTTTGCTGTCTCTAATCCTTATCGTGTGGCTCCACTAATGGACTGCATAGGTCTAATGAGAAGATAAATAACAGTCCATCTTCCTATAAAGTATTGCCACATCAGTGATCCAAAGTCTAATATTGTGAGGAAAACTGTCATTTGTTAAAAAAAAACAGGGCATTTTTTTTTCATTTTTTCCTTGGCACATCCAATGAAGAATTGTTACTGAGGTGCTAACATCTTCCACAATCAACTGTTGAATGTAGTATTTCTGAGTTCTACTTTTTTTTTTATGTGATCTTACAATTTGCAAGAAAGACCTCTAAGATTTTGTCAAGCCTCAGCACAACTTCATACTCAAAGTTCAGGAAATAAACATAACCAATGGTCATTCTGACCAACAGTGGTGAGTGACATAGACTACATGTATATTTGAGGATATTTAAGTTGTCAACAAAACTTGAAGTCTGTCAGGTCAAAGTCGTATTTAAATGAGTCACAATTCAAAATTTTTAAAGCATCAATGTTACATTCAAACTTTGGCATATTCACCCTAACTTATTTTAACTTTGTGATATTTTACGCCCTTGGTAAACACTTAGTGACCATATCTCAACCTTTTCTTTAACAACTCACAGTGTATTAGAAGCACGTTTTCTATACTGAGAATGTTTCTAGAAGTTCATATTGTGTAACTGCAGCTAGACTTTTGATTAAGAACTATATACTCTCTGAATAATATTTTTGCATTGTACACTCAGGCATGACATAAATATTGTTGGTTTATCTTGCTACAATTAGGATTGACAAACATTCCTTACATTTTAGTAATGACCTGTTAGTGGAGATCCCCCACATAAACAGACACTGCAGATAACTAAATTGATTACAGAAATATGTTCCAGTTGACATAAGCAGTGGCACAAATTATTTTATTTGAGTAAAGTCAAGTAATAAACCTAAGTAGATATAGTCGAGATATTTAAGTGTTGAAATATGCTTTCATTGCTAGAGAAAAATAATGAAGATTTACACACTGTACATAAGATATAAAATTGTAAGCTGCTTGTTATCCTCAGTTTTCCAGAAGTGAATGTAATGCAGTAGAAAGACCAAAAATCTTAGAAAAACCAAGGTGGGTCTTGTTTAAAATGTTTCTTTAGCTTTGGCAAACTTCAAACCTGAATCAGCTACTTAAACCATTGCTGTACCTTGTAGCCTGCATCCCACAGCAGCTCTGTTATTCAGGTAAACCACTTGAACTGAGCCGTTTGGGACTTGTGTCTTCTGTAATATTTTTCATGGAGGAACAATATCTTATTTTGTAAAGCATTTTCCTGTGTGTGACTTAAAACTGTAAAACTAAACATTGGTTTTGTGGTTTCAGTGGACACAATAAATACAATGTGTAAACTAAGTTAAAGTATGTACTGCATATAATATGTTTTAGAGTTGGAAAGTACTGTCTATTTATTTTCAATTTCCTTATTACATTGGTATCACGAAAGCGGGTCTCAAAGAAGTCCTAGGCTCTCTATAAATTCTACCATTTATCACTTACTTTGGCATAGACAATATTATCTCTTAAAGTACAGTGGAACTATTACTTCAAGTTCCTCCTATTAAGTTATCCCTCCCTAAGTCTGCCCATTTTGAAATTTGGGTGTTAAATTAGGAACAACAAACAATAGAATTTGTATTATTTTTAGTTTTGTTATATAAACTTATTCCAGATATAAAATTAAAGAGCTGACATCATAATACAAGCCAAGAACTTTTTTTCAAATTGAGATTCTTTAGCAATTCTGTTTATTTGGTAATAGATTTATAGCATTAAACTTCCTAAAATCATTGATTCCTTTTAAACTCCAAATCATAACTGTTTAGTATAAGATACAAACATTGAATTTCCCTCTTATAGCTAGTATTATTTTAGAATTATAGTACTGTATATTTTCTCCTTAGTAGCACATGTACTTTTTAAAGAAATGATTAAAAACACACATTTTTTAAAGGATAATATACAAACTACATGATTACAACATGGCTAAGAGTTGTTAATCGTCTCACGTCAGGCCCTTCGCTAACCTCACAAAATGTTTACTTGCAGGTTTCTCTGTATAACTCTGTGAGGTTGGCGTTGACCTCCCAGTATTGCAGACAGTCACAATATGACAATCATTAGCTTTCACCAAGTGCCGAGCACTGTTGTGAGCACCTCAGGTATTTATCGATCATTACCATCTCTAGACAATAGGTCTTAAATCCTCATAGACCGTGAGTCTGAGGGAGCTCAGGCAGGGTGAATGGAGGGCTGTGTGAGATTGGAGGAGGGGAGGGAGAAGCGTTTGGATGCTCTAATGTGTGGGTCCCCTGCTAAGGCAAGAGATATCCTGAAATTCCGATGAAAGTGGCAAGGAAACTATGGAGAAACAGGTGAACAATAAGAATAGAGTCAAAAGCAGAGAATGGAACAGGGAACTATCATTTAAAGAGAGAGGAGAGAAACTTTACTTTGAGAACAATTAAATTGTTAGAAAAAGTAAAAAAAAAGACAGGAGCTCAGGGTTTAGAATTGAAAAGGATCAGACAGAAGTTATAAAAACACAACAGCCTTTATAGGCAAAAGAGTGAAGAAGTGCTAGAGGTATGATCAGCTGTGCTCATATCCGAAAATGTTTCCCTATGAACAAAAGTAGTAAATGTCCCCTCCTTCAAGATTATGTTATGACCACTCAGTTCTTAGCTCCTCTATTGCTACCACCTAAATCCAAATCACCAACTTTTTCCACCCTGAAAACAGCAAATGGCTTTTGTTTTTATTTTTCTGAGACAAGGTCTCGCTATGTAGTTCAGGCTAGCTTTGAACTCACTGTGTAGCCCAGGCTGGCCTTGAACTCTCGACAATCCTCCTGCCTCAGCCTCCCGAGTGCTGGGATTACAGGCATGTGCCACCACACCTGACTAGCAATTGCTTTTAAATGGGGCTTCCTGATTCCTTCATCAATAAGGTTGGTCATATAATACCACATTGGATCATTTAATTCCTCTGCTAAAAAATCTTCCAACACCTTCCTATGTAACTTAAAGTAAGGAAGAATGTCCTTTCTGCGCTCTGCGAGGTCCCACAGGAACGGGCCTGCCTACCTCTCAGATGTCTTCTCCTGCTCCCCAGCTACAGCTCAGTATTCCAGTTACCTTGCCTACCTGATTATCCTTCACGGTACGAAGTATGAGCTGCGTTTACAATACCTGTTTAGAATGCTCTTTTCCAGATATATACTACCTCCCTCTCTTCCATAAATCCCGGTTCAAACATTCTCTCTCCGAGAGGCTGCCTCTAATAACCCTAAAGCAAATGATACATTCCTGCTCAGTTTTTCTCATGGCTCTTATCACAACTTGCAGGTTCATTATATGTTCATTCATATGTTTGCTATCCCCATCATATACACAGATCTACAAATGCACCTACCTGAACATATATCTTTATTATTTATAGCTGTATTATTACAGGCTCCTAGGAGGATACATAGCCTATAACAATTGCTCTATAAGTATTTTTGAATAAATGAGTGAATGAATGCATCTATGGTAATACAAGCAGATAATCATCATGGAGTTCAGGAAATAGTAGCAAGTTATTGGCAGTGGGCTAAATGTAGTAGTAAGAATATTTTCAGTAGGTAACACTGTTTTAAAAAAATTTAAAAAAAGAAGCCATGTTACAGTTAGACTAGGGAAGTCTGGCATCAAGAGTAGATGGGTTAGTGAGAAGGTGACTACTTGATTCCGAGATAGGATTTTAGTTCCAGGGATGAAACTTTGTAGGAAACAGAATTCTAGAGGTATCCTCCAAAATTCTCATGCCTATATTATCCAATCAAATACCAAGCTAGGTACTGCTGTGAAAGTATTGTGCAGATAGAATTAATGTTACTAAATAACAAACCTTAAAACAGGCAGATTATCCTGAATTAACTGGGAAGCCCCAATGTAATAAAAAAATTCTAAAAAGCAGAACAGAAAGGCAAAAGGAGAAATCAAAGAAATTTCAAGCGTGAAAAAGATGCCATGCTTCATTGCCAACTTGGACCGTGTAGAAAGGAAGCCATGAGCTAAGGAATGCAGGCAGTGTCCAAGAGATGAGAATGTCCTCTGGCTGACAGCCAGCAAAGATACAGGGACCTCAGCTTTACAACTGCAAGAAACAAGATTCTAGCAAAAAAAAAAAAAAAAAAAAAAAAAAAAAGAAGGAACTTCAGCACAGTTAAGATATGTCCCCCAAAGTTCATTGCAAACATAATTCCCAGGGCAATATGTTGAGCATTGGGACATATAAAAGAGGTGCTTGGGTCATGAAGGCTGTGCTGTTATGAATGGATTACTGTGGTTGTCTAGAGAGAGTGTTAGTTATCTCCAGAATGGTTTATGGTTTTCATATAGGTGATTTCAGCTCTCTCTCTCTCTCTCTCTCTCTCTCTCTCTCTCTCTCTCTCTCTCTCTCTCTCTCTCTCATTCCTTCACCTTCTTCCATGTTATAGCACAGCAAGAAGGCCCTTATCAGATACTGGCCTCTCTCAACTTTGGATTTCTCAGCTTCATGAACTATGAGAAATAAATTTATTTTCTTTATAAATTACCCAGTCTGTGTATCCCTTTTTAAAATCACACAGCAGTCTAAGACAAGATTGGAATCAATTTCATTCTCAAAGCCTCCAGAAAAGAAAGAACACAACCCTATTTATGCTTTGATTCCAGGCTTGGAAAACCTACAGCAGAGACCTGGCTGAGCTGTGCTGAGGCTGGACCTCTCTAGAACTGTGATATAAGGAAGGGGTGCATGTAAAGCTGCTGAGTGGTTAACATTTATTATGCTACCAGTAAAACTGAATACACAGGTAAAAAAAGGTTAAGATGTCGACCTAGAGTATAATATCAGAAAGGCCGTCATGTTAGACCCACAGGTAAAATCCACAAGTTTAAGATCCAGGTACTGATGCTATAATATAAAAAAGAACACAAGAGAAATAGAATCAGAGTTACTAGATTTGTCATGAAAGCTTAGACTAAAACCATCAGCCCACCTAACTTGGACATGCAGTCACTTTAGGGTTTACACTTTGGCTCAAAGACAACGTTAGCTAAAATCTTGGTGCGCACTGACAATCTATAGCCACAGTGAGAAGACCAACCAAAAACAAGATTGAACACAGGGGCAAGAAGAAAAGCTGTTGATAGATTCGATAATCTATTACCTAGAACAAAATGCATCTTAAAAATCCTGTGTAAACCAAGATTTTGATCAAATAAGATAAAAGTTTGATGAAAATGTTCTGGTGAATGCTGTTAGCCAACTACCCAAAATTTGGTGTTTTATCCCATGATTCCATGAGTCAGAGCTCAGCTGAGCTCTACATTTGCTGCACATGTCAAGTGGAGCAGAGGATCCAAACAGCCTCCCTCACGTGGCTGGTGTCTTAAAGGGGACACCTAAGGTCAGTCTCAGCTACGTCCTCTCTGTCTTCATGTAGGTAGCTCTCCACGGGGTGTCTTCAGCAAGGACGTCAATCTTCTTACAAAGCATCTCGGGGTTCCAAGAGCACCTATTTCCAGAGAATCGAGTGAAATCTTTAATGTTTTTATGCTTCCACACTTTAGAGTCTCAGAAACATATCTTTTTTAACACACTAATTAGAAATCCTACAGTGTACGAATCAGCAACAATCTCAATGATCCTTCCATGATTCTTCCAGAAGATGAAAGGTTGTAAAATATGCCACTCTTGTACGTTCATTATCATCTTTTTAAAGTCCATTTTTCTTTGCTGGTATGTCATTTCTATGCACACGCGCACACACGCGCGCACACACCATTGGTACTTTCACTCCAGAAACAATGTTTAGAGTTGCAAAACATAATATTTAAATAAAAATTGTTACCCTTTATGTTCATCTCAGTAAAAAATAAGCAAGTCACAGACAGCAAGTCATACAGGCATGTGATTAATTTGGTGATTCTGGGGAACTTTCCAGGTTGGGCAGGGAAGATGAATTGAGTTTTATTGTTTTTTGCTTTATTTTCCTACTCTTTATGTCATTCCATGAAAAAATAAAAAAGATTTCTGAATGTTTTCATCATTCAGTTGACCGGGAATGTCTAATGCAATGAGGCCCTAAATTTAAAATTGCAATGTAAGTTTCTATCAGTTGTATGTGTGAACCTAGACAAAATATCTTCATTTCCCCAAATATTTTATGTCATTAGTATTTAATAGTGTAATGAAGTCTTTAAACATCTACTGGGCCATTTCATGAACAACTGAAACCTCTCTAATTAGATGAATGAAAGAGGAAATGTGCCATTTAGGAAATGTCTTTAGCTTCTTAATTTGGTCCACCTTAATGAAGTATGATCAAGTTCCACATCCTTTAAAGTAATAAACCTGACTCCTAAATCCTGATGGTGTCTCTGCCATTGATACTACAGGGAGGAATTAAAAAATTATGAATGAATCAGTATAAATCTATCAACACAGACTTCTGACTCTCTAATTAGATGCGAGTAAATATGCCTACAATTCTTTCCTCCTTGTTCCTTAGAAGTTGGAGCAGCATAAGCTGGGAGTCAACCCTTCCTTCTTGGAAGACTCGCACTTAGTATATTTTTCCTGAAAACCAAGTAACCTTAGGTGGATTATGAACCTGGGACAGTGTTGGAACAACTGATAGATTACTCTGGTGAACATAACATAGACAGATGACAGGCAATTTACTATATAAATCACTGTCAGTCTAACTTCCAGCCACACACAACTGATTGTAAGAAATCTACAAAAAAACAGCTCCAGCCCATCCAGTTTAGAAAATTGGTGTTATACATGAAGCCAGGTTTACACATTCTTTGAATGAGCTAAACGGAATGTTTTCCATAGAGCCAAATGAATAGAATTAAAAAGAATGAAACTTTTGTTACTTCATGAACTGTTTTTTTAAAAATCTTATTTTACATGCAAATGGCATATATTTTAAAAAATTAACTGCTATAAATGAGTGTGTCTAGTTACTAGCAAATTCTAGGAAGTTCAAAAACATGGTACCAAAACTCACAATCCCAATTCAGTTTCCAAAATGAGTCATTCACTATAGATATTTATTCTTACATTTAAGAATATTTTATTTATGAATGCTGTCCTAGCATGCAGGAGGTTCTTGGTTAGATCCCTAGCACTGCAAAAACATAAAGAAGAAGAACAACAACAAAAGAATTCTCAGACTTTTGCTAAAGACTAAGAGTTATAAAAATAAGTGTATATGAAGATTTATGCCAAAATATACACTCTTAAACTTGGCCACTTAGAAGAACCCTAATGCTATTCTAATTGAATAAAGTGGGAAACATGGGGGAAGCAGTTTAATTTTCTTTCCTGCATTTTTTTTTTTTCTGGAACCACAATTTCCGAACCTAGAAAACAAATTTCCAGTAATACAATAGCTGGAAATTTGGTCAGTCCCATAAAGGAATCACAATAAACAATATCTTAGAGATTTAGCATAAAGAGAGACAAGGAGGAAAAAGAAGGGGAAAGAGAGAGAGAGAGAGAAAGGGGGAGAGGAAGAGGAGAGGGAGGGGAGGGGAGGAGACAGGAGGGGAAAGAGGGGAGGAGAGAGAGAGAAGGAAAAGGAGAGGTGAAAGGGAAAAGCCCACAAGTCTTTGCAGTTAAGAGTAGATAAGATCAGAGGAGGACAAGAACACCTATGAAATTCTGCCTACATTTTCATGAAGTTATAATTTATCTCTCAATATATACACTGTACTTGCCACTAGATTCCATCAAGCCAAGCCAGAAAGATTCCTGGGATTCTTGTTTATTTCTGCTGTCTAAAACCATTACCTTCCACCTCCTAAAATACTCCACACCACAGCTTTCAAGTGAAGGCCAAAGACGCTGCATCTCTAGAAGCAAGTGTACTATTTGAAAAATGATGGTGCTTCCATGAGCTTTGTTTTTCTCTCACAGAAATGATTCTCAGTCATGAGATTCAGTCTTGGCTCAGTTCGAAACCTCATGAAGGAACCGGTGTATTACAGATGAACAAGTCATCAGAATAAAAGGCCATCTTCAAAAATGTGCTATTGTGGTTCTGACTCGCTGTGCCTGTGTTACAGATGAGGAGTGAATAATTCCTTTTGTCAGTTCACAGCTAAGTTTTGGAAGCAGCATGTTTTCCTAGAAGTTTAACTACATCATTTTGGCTAAGTTTACTAGGCAAGGACTACGAATTTCCAACACACTACTGCATTTAGAAATACAGTGGGGGAGCGGGTGACATAGCTCAGTGGCATAAGCGCCTGCCTTGCAAGCGTGAGGTCCTGAGTTTGACTCCCGGTACCCACATACGAAAAAAGGGCCGGTGATATCGCTGCTGGAGCGCGAGGTCCTGAGTTCGACCCCCGGTACCCACAAAAAAAAAAAAAAAAGAAAGAAAAAGAAAAAGAAATACAGTGGGTTCTCATTTGTGAAGATTCCATACTTTAAAGAATATTTAGAGCTCAGTTCTTCACCCCAGAGTGCCTGACACTGAATCCGGCCAATGGTAACTTCTCATTCAAGTTCCAATCACACACACTTACGACTCTGCCACAAAAGACACCTTCTTTCCTGAATTTCCTCTGTGTGTACAAGTCTCTGTTCCTTTGCCACCTTATTCTTCAGCCTGGTTACCTTTCAATTATCTCTCCAACAAAACCTTATACAGTTAAGAAGTCACATTTTTCATAAGACTGTCCTACTTTACTTTACTACTTACTACTGATACTGCACACACATACACACGCTCACACACAAATACAAATTCTTATCAAAATCCATCACCCCATCTTCGAAATAACCATACTATGGGTTAGCTATATTATTTCATTTTCTATTTTTGCTTTGTATTAAAATTACTTGCAAAAGTTTGTATCTTCCCTACCATACCAACTTCTCCATCCCAGCCCACATTAAATTATAAATTCTTTGAGGCTAAAGGTCATGTTTTAAACTCTTTGTATATAAAATTACTGCAAGTTTATTGTATGACTGATTTATACCACAAATCTGCATTGAAATTACCTTTGCACTGAATTACCTTGAAAAAACATACACATCAATTTATAATGCCAAATATTTAATTTAAAAAGTGCAATCTGTCTTTATTAGGCTGTTAAGGTTTTATTTGTCATGAATTTATTTCTATTAATTTTGGGGTTTCTCAGTGTAACAATAAGATTTTTCTTCCTTGAAAACTGAGGCTTATAAAACATGTGCCGCCTTAAATTTGGAGCTGGGCATAAGTTCTTCATCATTTTCTACTAAACCCATTACTGGACTACCTGTTAAATGTAAAGCAGCTGATGAAAACTTAGCAGAACATGCTTTTTATCTGATTTTTTTTTTGTCTTCAATGCTAGTTAAATTCTGCTACTAAAGAAAAACAATTTAATGTGTAGATAAGGGAAAAAAGAGACTTTTACATCATATCATCCACTTTCCTCATTTAAATGTGAAGCAAGCAATCGAGGATCTGGGAGTTTAGAAGGAGTCGAGGAGCACACTTTTCTTTACTCTTTCGTCAGTACGTTCAGCCTTCATCAGGTGGTTGCCTGGGGTCCGTGGCCATGAACAGAGCCCAGTAAGCTTTCCCAGGCACTGGTACCACCAGCTCAACACCCATGGCCTTATTGGTACTGCTCTCTACCATTCAACTATCTTGGATGACAAAACACTCTAAAATAAAGAAGACACGAAGTAATCTAGACCATATGCAATTTTGGCTTATTTCATTTGCTATTTGGCTTTAATGTTTTAATGTTGATATGTTTCCTTGGAAGATTCTGTAGTATAAGCATATAGGAAAGTAAAATATTTCTAAGAAGGAAAAGTGTGTCCCTCAACTACTGCCTCTAAATAAATACATAAATGGTGAAAGATGTAGCTCATGAAGGCCTCGCGTTCAATCCCCATTATTGCAAATTTATACGTACATACATACACACACGCATAAAAAGGGTGGATGCATGTCACTGTACATCTATCCAAATCTACAGAATGTACAACACTAAGATTAAACCCTAAGGCAATCTGTGGACCTCAGGTGAAGACGAGTCAATGTAGGGTCATCTGCTGTAACAAATGTGCCACTGTGGAGGTAGGTGTTAGTAATGGGGGCAGTTATGGATGTGTAAGGCTAGAGGATATAGGAAATCACTATCGTTCATCTCAATTTTGCTTTTAGTTTCTTAATTTTTAACCTAAAACAGATGTAAAACATAAATATATTAAAAGGATAAATGCTCCGCTTAACTCAAGATCAATTAAATCTGAAGTACTGGAGTTGAGTACTGGTATTATTTCCAATCAGGAAATTCCAACATGAAGCCAGGTAAACAACGCATTTTTGCACATCTTTTTGGCAGTGTAGTCATTCTTTACTCTATATATTGTTTTCATGGGCTAAATGCTTTGGTGCAGTTTGGCTTTTGGTTATTTGTCTTTAAACGTACAAAAGAAGTCTATCCAAACATGACATTTACAATACAGTGACTTGTCCCCTCCAGATCCACTTGAATTTGGGGGTGTGGTTTTCTATCTGAATCTAAAAACAAAAGAGTTGCCTATTCCTTTTGTGATCTTGCAGAGTACAGCAGAGATTTATCTGGTAATCACCCAGACAACTGTGTGTGGGTCTTTTCAACACTTAGCAGTAGAGTGCTCTGCGAATGCTAGAATCCATGCAATCCACAGCTCTTCAGATCTTCAGTGAGTTACCAGACATGTTTTCCCATCTCACAGGTTTCTAGCTCCCTCTGCTTCCTGGCCTTTTGCATGCTGGAACTCCTAATCTCTGGATGAATATTCAGAGAGAAGATGATGCACATAGAAGAAGTGAAAGAATTGGGCTCTGGCTTGAAATAGTTCAGATTTTAGTACACGTGGCCCTCAAAAGTAGACACCAATGCTCAGAGGAGAGCAGTTCCCTCAACCTTCCACCTACCCCTCTAACGGAGCGGTAAACATATTTGGTGGCTACTTTGCTGGGTTCAGAGGTTGGAACCGACTGTGTAGCCCTTTGCAAACATTACACCAGAGAGACAATTAGAGAAAATTCTTTCCTGGTTCCTCGCTCATGTTTAATTTATAGTGCTGCTGTCACTCTGTGTGTTATTATGGGTATTTTACTGGGAAGTTAACAGGAAGTAAATTATTCAGCAGGCCTAATATGCTAACTCAGAAATCTTATATCTGTTCATAATCTGAAAAAAATAATACAACTAGACTCCTGGTGTTTTCCCTTTGCTCTGTAACATGAGAGTTCCTTTTTTCAGTGCCACCTGCCTACAAACTAGAGACTCTGTCTCGTGTCCTTGCTCCTACTCTCTATGCCTTAGGCCAGATCTCTGATCATGAAGCATTTTTTTTGCATCATGTTGCTCTCAAAGCTTAGAATTTCTGCATTCAACAAATGTGGATCCAAATGGTCAATGTATAGATCTCGGCGAGTTTCAACATCTCTGGGTCTTAGTTTCCCTCTCTACACAATGGGGAATGTACCATGACTATATGGTATCTAGTACAGAAAAACAGCTCCATAACAGTTTCTGTTTTTACATTGTCCCTTTCTATTTTATTCGCTAGCTTGCTGGAATTCTACTTAAAATCGTCACTATCTACCAAGACCCAATTATTAAAATATGCTCCTAGTCCTGGCATTCTGGGCTGAGTACAAGCCTAAATTTCCAGCTTTCTCTTCCATTTTGCAAATGGAATGCCACAAACTTACTCTAACTTAATTAACAGGATTTGGTTCTTATGCACTCTACATTCAAGGACCCCTCTGGGTAGGGGAATCTCCTTCAGCCTTTTGTTATTCAAACTACACCCTTTCACTGCTAAGGGCTGATTTAACTGGTGCTTCCTCCACGAGGCTAGGAGAGCTTACTCCAAAGATTCTTCCAAATTTACACTGAAGTTCATCCCTAGCCTTTAAAAACAAAAGTCAAATAAACCAAGGGCACACCAAGGCCTTATTTAAATTCACAGTGAAGTCAACAAATAGAACAAAATAAATATGCCTGAAAAAAATTCTAAAACATGTTTTAAATAAAAACCTAATTTCATTCCTACATGTTTTTCCTTTTTCAAAAAGACAGATAAGCCAAATGCCCTATGCTTGATTTCAGCTTGCCCTTGCTCTCTTTAAAAGAAGGGCATGTGTTTGTAGTAATTTTCTATGTAAATGAAATTCTTACATCCTGAGGAGTCTGGTATACATTCTGTTTACAAACTAAGATTTCTTTATGAATGAACAATAAAATGGGCATATGTAGTCCTGAAACAGAAACCTAGCTTTGGGGCATTGCTGTTAGTTCCAATCTTTATAATCGGCATCTGAACTGTTCCACTTCACAAAGTACAAAGCCTGTTTTCATAGCTTCCCCATAATTTGCTTTCCTAATGCACTCCAATCAGTTTGATGCCAGTGAGCATCCGTTGTGTTTATTATATTTTGTCTTCCCTCCACCCAGGGAGGCCCCTACCCTCAAATCCCACATTGTGAGTGAAACTTCGAGTAACCAAAACCTTGTTAGTAAATTTTCCAGCAAATAGAATTTTTGGAATTTTTTCCACCTTTGGTAGATGGGTTTGCCTTGAAGTAAACTAGTTGTGTTTGTGCTACACGTCTAATGGAACTTCACTTTCACTCACACCAAATGAATGAATGACAAACTGAATATACCAGTAAAATCAAGTCATGAATAAAAATACAGGGAGACATTGAGTAAAACAGAAAGAATGTGAAAAGGAACCTTTGAGAGAAAGAATGAGTGTTTGTTCCTGTGGCTCCTATAAGAAAAACTTAATATAGTTTTCCCTAACAAGAGTATGAATTCTTTACCATCTAGAAGAATCAGTTTAAGAAGTTAAACCCTTGTTTTATTTCTATTGGATCAATTCCATAATTATTGGCTTCCTCTACTGGCATCAAAATGTAGACGAATCTACAACTAATGTAAGAGTTAAAAGTCCCAAAGTGAATATAAGATCAAAATGGACTGAATTCAAATACCAACTAAGCCTATCTGGGAGAATACAGAGGCACAAAATAACCAAGCCTTACCCGAATGTCAAACCAAATGAGCTCTAGACTTCTTCACTCCTGAAAAATCCCAACATCTTCACTGTATTCCTTGCTTTAGTTTTTGGTTCCACACATATCCTTTCCTCTTTCTTTCTTTTTTCCACTTAATTTCTCTAAGTCTTTCTTCTTACTTTTAAAAAAGTCCCAATATGTTAGCTTTCAACTAAAATGAATAACTCATTAGCAAAAGGAAAGTGAGGAGGAAAAAAAAACAAAAGTAGAAACACTTCTAAAATAGTCACATTTCTTAAATTCAAGTCACTAGAATAATAATTATTATTATATTTTCATAAATTCTTTCAAATACTGCATCATATTTTTTTGTCTCACTGACACAAATAAGATCTGGTTCAGGGCCGCGGATATAGCTCAGTGGCACAGTGCTTGCCTTGCATGCGTGAGGTCCTGAAGTTGATTACCGGTACCGAAAAAAAAGGTCTGGTTTGATGCTTGCTTCATTGGATAAAAATATATTGAACTCACATGAGAAACTTTCGTGTATATTATAACGTAGGAAATGAGAAGTCAAACTAAGTACTGGTTGGAGAGGGTGTTTGATTTGTACAAAGACAAATCAGAGCTAAGGACCAAGCTTGGTGGAAGAGTTAAAATACCAGAACAGCTGGAGTACATTTATTTACTATGGGAGAAAGCACAACTCCCAGAGAGATGACCAGAAGTCAATGATGCCAAAACTAATTAGAAAATCTGTGGTCACCTGCCATTTTTCATTTTTATGGGAAGAGATTGATAATTCATGACTAGAAGTCGAATTGCCTGCCAGTGGTACTGACAGCATCCTTTTATCTGTTGATTCAGGAGACCTAGTCCACGTTCATGGCCTCACAACACTTCACATTTCCCTGTCACATTTCTGCATGCCCTTCCACGGCAGGCTTGGTGCCATGCCCAGCCTCTCCTGTTGCTTTTCCTCCTGCCAACAACACTGACCAAAACCCACCTCTGAGCTTCAGAGGCTAAGCAATAACGTGTGATTTCTGTTCCTCACTAGGTAGCCTGGGATTGTCCCCCACACAAATGGTGCTACCTTTGTGATATACAATCTGATTTAAAGCAAAAACAGACAGTGAGATTGTGAGGAGAGCTGGATGCATTCACTAATTATGCATGACGGTAAACGGATAAGGGACAGTCTTGTCTGAGAAGAGAATACTATCTAAAGTTTCCAAAGAGAAGCATTGAAACTCACCTTTGTATTTTATATTACAAGCAGCACTAATGTTTAGTTTTTGTTTAGTGTGTGTTCATTTTGTATGGCAAATAATTAAGCAAAAGAGAGCAAAGAAATTTAAATTCAATACAAGGATTTTCCCTGATGTTCTCATTTTTTTCTTGAATGTGATACAAGAACATAATTCTCTCACATAAAATAATAATTAAGAGTGAAAAACATCCATGACTACCAAGTCATTCTACAGACATGAATTTTATTTTTAAAACTATAAATAAAAAATTAAAATAAAATTCATTTGAGTGGTTTAAGAAATATGGACGATTTGGGGAATTTATTTGTTTAAAGGTTTTATTATTTGATGCCGCCATCAAAATTGAGGCCATATTATGATTTGGATAGTCTGAGGTACATAAAGATTCCAAAACTAAAACTTCTATTATGAATTCCTCTTGAAACCAGCATATATGATGACCATGTGGATTTTTTTGGATGTGTGATATCACAAATTATCTCAACACGGATTTAAATTTCAGAGTAGAGATTAAAAACCTGATAAAAAGTTATAGTTTCCGCCTGTGACACAGTCACACAGGAACTAAACTTCTCTACCCATTAACAACTAGAAAATTGACAGAATATGTAAAACAACTATTTTTAAGCATTGGACCCCTGGCCGTATAGAAGTGGGATTCCTGAGAGAAGGAAAAACATGGGGTCAGCTATATAATCACCTCAACTCTCTCCTTAGAAGCACTTTTTAAATTTCGGAGCAGAGAAGAAGAGCTGAAGCCAGGCAGGGCAGTCCCACTGAGTTGATGGAACAGAAATTAGAGTTCAGAAAAGCTGAAGAACCTGGATTTGAAAGACAGAATACTGAATGTGAGGGAGAGTCTGGGGAAATAGCTCTGGATATCTGCATACGGTCTTGGCTACCATAGTAGCCATTACCAGTAGATAATGTGTACATGGTTCAAAGCTAAATATTGCATAGGGTAAAACTCTGTGAGGCTGGGCAAAAACAAAGAGCTGTTAGTGAGCTGTAAACAGAAAAATTCTCGAACCTTACACAGGGTTGAGAGGCAAACTTGAATTGGTCAGCCAAATTGAAGAGCCCTTGTTGAATACCTGGATATTTAACAGAGATCCTAGACAGAGGCCTCATGGTAGCTATACTGTATGTCATCTTTAAAACACAAAAAGATAAAGTTTAAAATAATCTATAAGTAACTAAATTTCCTGCCAAAATACACTTCTGTACTCTTTAAGTAAAGACAACAAGATGCACACACACATAACACCATACATTCACAATATGCAACATAATATCAAAAAGTACCAAACATGAAAAGAATAATTAAATGTGGTTCATAATCAGGAGAAAAGTTGGTAATAGAAAGAGAAATAACAGAGATGATGATACTATCAAATGAATACATTAAAACAATATTACAAATATTCTCAACTATGTAAATGAAAAGAACATAATAAAAGAAAAACAAAAGATTTTTTTAAAGGTAACTTACAGATTTTACAAATACATCTCAGCAGAAGTATAAACTAGGTTGACTTAGCAGATGAGAAATCTGATAATTAAAAAAAAACAGTGAACTTGAAGACAGCAATGGAAAGTATGCAAACTGAAGTCTGCACTAAAGGGGAATTTCTGAAAAATACATGTAAAAAACCTGTTACCTATAGAACAACTGGGCTACCAAATAAAGAGGGAGAAAGTCAGGTAGATAAAAATAAAGAAATAATGGTGAAATATTCCCAAATTTGATGAAAACTATAAACTCGCAGATCCAAGAAATGCAACAAAGGGACTACACACACACACGCGCATACGCACACACACGCATATCATAGTAACATTATTATGAATCAGTGGAGAAAAGCATCTAAGGGGGAAAGATGTCTTTCAATTAAATATCTTCACAGTTGAATTCTATTGAATAGTGAGGTAAAATTTTTGAAAAGTACATGCTATGAAAATAGAGGGAGAAAGGGACAAAATCAATTCTTAACTTATTTAATGACGCCAGCTTCTCTAAAAGCAAAAACAGGTAGAGATGTTATAGAAAAGAAAATTACCACTGTTTTTCATAAACATAAACACAAAACCTAGCAAAATAAATCCAGCAATGAAAGCAATCAATACCACATGACCCGTTGAGGTTTATCACAAGAGTGCAAGTTTGGATAGCAATCAAGATAATCCATTATATTAATAGAAAAGGAGTAGAAACAATATATTATCTTGATAAATGGAAAAAAAAATATTAGAGGTTATTCAACACCTATACATGAGAAATGAACCTAGCAAATTAGAAATTTCTAAAAATTCTTTGTTTGAAGACAATATAATAATATTATCCATTAAAAAGGAAGCTACAAAATATCTACCTTTAACATCCTGATGAATTTACAATAATCTGAGGTCATAGGATAGAAGATCAATATTAATAAAATCGATTGTAATTCTGTGTACTAGCAACAAACAATGGACTATTAAAATGTTAAAAATATCATTTCAATTGCAATAGCATAAAAACATAAACTATTTAGCTGTGGATATAAATAATGCAAATTTGCTATAGCAAAATTTATAATACATACCTAAAGCAAATTACCAAAATTTGAATGAGGATATATAATGTTCATGAATTAAAAGATGTAATATTTAAAATGTCAATTCTACTAAATTGATGCATTGATAATTTTTAAAATTTTATTAGTACATGTTTGCAGACAAGAAGTTAATATTCACCTTAGGGAGTTGGTACACGTACATAACACAGCTTGATTCCTTTATAATCCCCTTCCCCTTCCTATTCAACTCCCTCCCTCAGTCTCTAAATCCCCTTTCTCCATTTTCAGTCTTATTGTTATTATTATTTTTAGTTCACATTATGACATATAATGTTCACATTCATTGTGTATTTGTACATGTAAGTGACACATCTTAAATCTTTTTACTTCTCCTTTCCCCTTCCCCTTGCCCTCGGTATCCTGGACCTCTTCCCATTTGCAAAAGATCTATCTCCTGTTACTTCTGTCGATTCTTTATTTTGCTCTTTATTTGTAATTTACCTCACTCAAATGAGAGATACTATGTGGTATTTAAGCTTGTGTGTCTGATTTATTTCACTCAGCTGTTTAATAAACAAATTTACTCAATTTTACTAGAAATTTAAATGACCAGAAAAGAGAGAGAAAGGAAGGAAGAAAAAAAGAAAAAAGGAAAGGAGAGAGAAGGGAAGAAAGAAAATGCTGAAAATATTGTGTTAATTAAATTCATGACTCATCATAAAACTGCAATAATGGAGATAAGGTGACATTTCCAATTATATAAATGTATTGCTAAATAGAAAAGAATAAAAATTTTAGAAATAAATTTACACGTATGTGTTCATTTGATTTTTCTTTTTTTTTTTTTTTTTTTTTTTTTTTTTGGTGAGATAAGGTCTCACTGGATAACCTCAAACTCATGCCAATTCTCCTGCCTCAGCCTCCCAAGTACTGGGATTACAAACATGCACCACCACACCCAGCTAATTTTTCAGTAAATGTGCACTAGAAATATAACAAATGATGGAGAATTTTTTTTAAACAAATGATGGAACAACTGGATAATCATGTAGAAAAAAAATAAGGTTCAATATTTATATTTTACCATACAGAAAATTTTCTCAAAATGGATCATAAATTTAAATATAAAAACTATATCTATAAAACATCCAGAAAGAAATACGAAAAAGTCCATCCTTTGAGAACTCAATTGAGGGAGAACATTTTAAGGTATAAATAAATTTGTATACCCACATAGTGGAATACAGTAAGTCCCCGACTTACGATCGTTCGAGTTGAGAACTTTCGCGGATACTAACGGATATCTCATTAGAAGCAGTCTTAGACATGAACAAATCGCAGAAGTAGCTCATGTGTCTACTTCCACCAGGTGTGGGCCAGATTCCATTTTGCCCTCCATCTCCTGTTGCTGATGATCCTTCAGCTCCACCATCTCCCCCGTCCTCTCCTCCTCCAGTTAGTAACTCTCCTTGTCAGTTCACTCCGTGCAATCCCCTATATGCCAGTTCTACTGTACTGTACGTTTTCCCAGAAAGGAACTCGTTCCGAAGTCAGGGACTTACAGTACTACTTAACAATAGAAAGAAATGAACTTCCACGATACCCACAGCTCAGCTTCTTAAAACATTTACCCTATAAGTCCACAGGTACATGTTTTACTGACGTCTCTAGTGCAGGACATGTAGTCGCACAGTCTTGGCTTCAGCAATCAGAGGGATACATCAGTCTCCAAATTTGAAGCTTGTAGAAAACAGAGACAGTAGGGAATCAGTATTAAAGCCAGCTATAGCCAGGCACAGGTGGCTTTTTCCATGCTGAGGTGGCTATGAAAGCATCCAGGAGTGAAAGCGGGAAGGACCAGCTTGCGGACACAAGCTGTGGCATTGTCATTGTCAGTGCACTTCTGTTTGTTTCCTAGTTCTATTTGTTCCTGACAATTTCCTGAGCCTAGATTTCAACCTTCCTGACAATTCTGTGAGTTACTCAGTATTTATTCAATAGTCTTCTCGAATGATCCCATCAATCTCCAGAACCTTGATCCAAAGTCAACTTCTATTTATTTATAAGTAGCCTGCATCAGGTATTTCACTGTAGAAAGGTAGTTACATAATTCACTATGTCTTCCTATGCAGGCACATCCAATTCATGGCCCATAGGCCACAGGTAACCATGGATAGCTAGTAATTCAGCCCCACAAGATTGTAAAGTTTTAAAATTACTATGGGATTTTTAAGTAATATTTTCTTGACTCAGTGGCATGGACTGTGTTGGTGACAATGAAACTCTCTATAAGGAAGGGTAGCAAGTTTGAGCCCAGCTTGGGCAACTTAGAAAAAGCTTTTTAAAAATTGAAAATAAAAGAAAGGGCTAGGGACGTAGCTTAGTGCAAAGGTCCTTAGTGAAAATACCCGGTACTGTAAAAATTTTTAAAAATGAAAAATAGATAATGTCATGCAAATTGTCATCAAAGTTGTGAATTTCATAAGGCCCAAGGGATTGAATTGTCATCAATTCCAGTTCTTTAAAGTATGAATGTTGATTTTGGGGACATCATTAAATTTTCTAAGTTATGGTGGCCAAGTTGGGTTAAAAAAATGAAAAGATTTTATGATTTATGAATGAATTAAAACTATGAAAGCAAAGGGAAAATTTGCGGCAGAACTTGAAGATGTGAAATGACTCACAGATTTGGCATATTCAGAGAATTTGGTTACTCTAAAATTAGCCATGCGTCTTCAAGACAAAAATCAACGTATCTGTGGTATGTTTCAAAACATGACAGCGTATAAAATTAAACAGATTATGCCAGCTCAAAGTATTGCAAACAATTTTATGCATTTTGGCACAATGAACAGTAGAAAATTAGGCCTTGCTTACTGTTTTGGTGCAGGAATGTGAGAATACATTTCCAGATTTCAAAAAATACCAACTTCGGGGGTATATTTACAGCTCTATTTTTAGTTGTTGTAAATATATTCTTTATGGATTTTCAAATGGAATGTATAGAGTTACAACCATTCATCTCAAAGAAAAATTAGGTCATATCTCTTTTCCAGACTTTTATAAGACCTATCTTCCTGGGAAAACTACCTCTTGCTTCACATTCATGTGCTACTCATATCATCACTTTTTGGCAGCATACGTGTTTGTGAACAACTATTTTCAAAGATGAATCACATAAAGAGTAAAACTGGATAAAAAAAAAAAAAATTTCTGAGGAACACTTTGCAAACTCACCAAGAATTACAACCATTTCCACAGAACCACACACTGACATATTAGTTTCACAAAAACAAGGTCAAATGTCCCACTAGTTTTTTGTTTTTGTTGCTCTCTTGTTTTTGTTGGTACAGAGCATTAAACCCAGGGCTTTCACACTAGCTGTATCCCCAGTTCTTTCTAAAATTTTCATTTTAATGTTATAAAAATATTTTAAAATAAAGGATATTTTGTTATTTCTGTACATTAGTGATAGTATGTGTTTTATATACAGTTCAAGACAATAACTCTCCACTCAGTGTGGCCCAGGCAAAGCGAAAGTTTGGACACTCGTGCTGTCCAGCACCTAGAATGATATAAAATGTCATCAGCTGTGTCTCTTCAGCAAGCCTGGAACTTTTCTGGGTCACCACAATCAGGATGTGAAATTGGGAAGATATTACAGAGGCAGCAGAAATCTGAAGAAATCTGTGGGAAATGATTTAGATCAGGCATCACAAATGCATCTGGGATGTGACGTAAAGAAAGAGTAGAGGTTTAAGGAAGTTCAGAAATTCAGAGGTGCCAATATACTAGCTACACTGAAACAAACATAATTCAGAGATATTGAAAACAATACATTTTAAAGCTTTTAAAAGTTAAAAAGCGATCCTGGAGCCATTATTCCATCAAAAGTATAAGCAAAACATGTTTTTTAATGTTGTGCCTGTGACTTTGGCATGGTTGGTCTGAAGAACTAGAGAGCGGAACAAGGAGGACACTAGCAGGCATTAGGTGACCTTGGCTCTTTGAAAATAATGGGTTTGTTCTTAGAAAAAAAACAAAATGAAACAAAACAAGATACTCTCTGAGTGACCTGAAGATTACATGGAAGATTCAGAGTCATTTCTTCAGAAACCAGCTATTAAATCAGATACACATCATCACTGTAGAGGGATAAAATGAGGACAGATTTTACAGGCAAGTAGATAACACATCCTTGAGCCGCTAACAGGCATAGAGCTGATCTGTCAATTAGAAATATAATGTAAGATACATCTGTAACTTTAAATTTTATGGCAGTCATATTGACAAAAGTTATAATGTAACTGTTAAAATTGTTAATGCTAATGTACATGACTTAATCAGCTATATCCAGAATATTAACATTTTAACATGTGGTCAGTATCAAAGTGTCAATAAGATATTTTTATGTCTAGTTTTTTTAAAAATTCAAATAAATTAAAATTCTTAGAAGTTAAAAGTTTAGTTTCTCAGTTTCAGTACTTACATTTCTGGTTTTCCGTAGTTACATGTGCCTATTAGTAATTATGTTGGACTGTGCAGTGCTACAACCAGAAAATGTTGACTTTCTGAAAAAGAATATGAATTTAATAGCTACCTATGTCTAGAGCTTATAATGAATGAAATTCTTACTCTTCTTTCAGAGGGGCAAACTTTTTAAGTTTACTTGTTGAAAGTTCCCTAATGGTGGGTCATCCATAAGCCCATTGCATGAGCCAAAACAATCATTACTTACTGAAGCATTGGTAGCTAAACTGCTTCTCTTTAGGATTTTGGCTGGAATCTTACCCTTGGAGTGATCCATTACTTCAATTTGACCTTGCCATTCAATTTCCACATACACTGCCATAGGCTGATGATGTTTTTATATGGCATGAGAAGAATTTAGACAGTCCTGATGTAAACTTCTTATACTGCAAATAATCCCATTGGTATTACCCGACCCAAATCAAGACACAAAAACACAGGAAATACAAATTCTAACAATATGGAAATATTTTAAAACATTCTTGTTATTATAGTTTTGAAATATTTATTGTAATCCTCCCTTCCTCCTAGTCCCGAAAAAAAGAAGTATTGCAAAGTCAATTTATTTCAAACTGGAATTAAGCTGGATAAGCCATTTTGTAGTTACTATGGTCATCTACTTTCCAGGAAAAGATATTAAGAAATATAATCAAAAATGCAATACAGTTTTGTAGCCTTTTCTCACCAAATAAATGTTTGAATTTAGTAGATCGCTTGAAGTGGCTTCAGGTCCAGTAACTGAACTTTCATTTCAAATCACTCCCAAAATAATCCCCCAAACATAGTCACAAAATGTTATTGCTAATAGTCATCTGAATTATTTTAGTTCAAGGACTTACTCTAAGTTATCATGTACATGTCTCATCACCTTGAACACATGGTAGACTGAGATGACTTAGGAAAAGCTAAAATAAATCATTGTAAAAATTTAACCAAAAAGAATTACCAAGCACATGAAAATCAATATGCTATTTCATTTTTCATCTGAGAAGTTAGGTTTTGGTTTTTTTTTTTTGTTGCTGTTTTACAAAAAGTTCAATTTATTAAGAACTTCAGGGATAGAACAGACAGGTGGCCAGCAGGAAGACAGGACTGCTAGATTCTGAGACAAGAGGAAGGGGCTTATACATTGCACTAGACCAAGGCACGTATGTGGGCTTTGTCAAAGACTATTAATACATCAAAGGTCAGTTAAGAAACAGTCCAGGCATCAGTGGCTGACACCAGATGCTCAGCTGACTGCGTTCAGGATTTTACCAGGTAGGGTTTGGAATGCCAGCCAGGATCACCTGGTGGGCAAGATGGGTGGTTATCAGCAAGATCCAAGCCCAGAAGATTCCAAAGTTTCATCCCTTAAATACCCTGATACAATTATTCACAGAGTTCACTTTTACATTGATAAGAAGTTAGTTTTGATTGCCCGTTGATAGGGCAATATCTAAACACTCTTTTTAATAACATCATCCCTTTCAGATTGAAAGAAGGGCTTTATAAGGCAAAGATTTATCTTGTATTATATTTAGTCTCCACCTACATAATGAAGTCATCTTTATCCCCACAAATAGAAGATACTAGACAAAAGAGAGTAAAATATTGTAATCCTATTTCTGTACATGAAATAGGTTAGGATAGCTGCATTATGATACTCAACTGAGAGTTTCCTTTTGGGGTGGCTTGATAGTATGAAGACTATCAATTTTCACTGGAACTGTCAACTTTTTGTTGGTGATACATACATAAAACACAATAATACATACATGTTTCCACATACACATATATTCATGTACTTACATGTACACACATATATATGCATGAACACATTTGCGTGCATACGTGTATAACTCTCTCCAGAAACATCAAATGAAAAAGAAAATGATAAATAAAATTTACAGATTCTTCTGCATCAATTAGTGTATGTAGATCCAGCTCTGCAAAACCCACTTAAGAGCAATATTTGGGTGGCAGCTAATTCTGTAGTTGAGAGCTGGGATTCAAACCAGACAGTCAGGGGTCACATCCTCAACTACATCTTTGACCACAATAGTAATACAGAAACTCATTTCCAGAAAGAATTTAAGAGGTTGTCTACTCCACCTCAAAAGCCTATGTTTGATATCATCCCTGACAGTATATTAGTTCTCCTAGCAGTAAGACAGGAAAACATTTCTGAAGCAGAAGCAATAGGTCAGGTCTTTTTCTGTGTGACAAATTAAAAGTGTTTAGTTATTCCTTAAACAACTCTGTCATGTGATCTGCGAATTGAGGAATTACCCCTTTTGTCTGCTGTTCCATAATCACCTTTTCTATAGAGAGGAAGAAAAATTCACATTCCAAAGAAGTAAAATAACAAATGTAAATAGATGAACTATAATTCATTGTTTCCTATGACAGCTCTCTGTCTTGAGAAAAGAAAAGAAAAAATGGAAAAGTTTTAAGGCAAGCTACAACCCTCAGCTGTATAAATGTGTGAAGTTAGTCTATAACCTATCAGTACTTACAATAACACACCCGAGTGCTCACAGAAAATGCTCATTATGTTTCCTAGATAACTTTTCACCCTTCGTGTTTAATGTTGCCCCTCTGTTTTACCACATGAAATGATGTGGACATTCTTAGTGTTAGGCTCTTCTGTTAGAAAAAAAAAAAAGAGTGAGAAATAAATTGTTAACTAAGAAAAAGATTATTAGAAATGAAAGAAAACAAAATTGTAGTTTCAAATACAGACCAAATAAATCTTTCCATAGTTTTCAGAATCATTCGTAGAAGCAGTTCTTTACTTACTTTCTCAAGAGGGATGCAATAGGGAATCTTCACGGTTATCTCCAAGGAAAACCTCAGACAGAACTGTGGTGCTGCTTCCCACATCTGCATAAACATCCTTCGCAGGGATCTGACCCGGGCACCAGAGCTGTCTGGCATAGTGAACAAAGCCACACTTGGCACAGGTAGCTCCTAACATGGAATGAGATTAGATGGAAGAAATATCAACATCTACCAGGGCCAGTGGAAGTAAATTTAAACTCTCTCCCACCACCAAGTAAACAACCACAGCCACATCTTAAAAACTACCATCAGGATGACTGATCCTGTTTCCACAGCCCTGAAGTGGCTTCTTGCATATCTTAGTCCTGTAATTAGTGGCGGGTGTTCCCTCTGGATGCTCAGGAGGTAGAGATTTGGTTTAAGTGTTGTTCTGAAGCTTATCCAAACAATGCTGGATTTTTCTTCTGTGTGTGTTCCTCCCTTTTCTCACATATTTTCATTCCCACTCCACCCCTCACCAGTCCAGTTTTACCCCACAGAATCTAAAGAGTATTTCCTTCCAAGTCTAAAATTTTCTATTGTGTTTCATTAGTTCAATGCTTGTGTCCTATTATTTTTCAAATGCCCATTTTACTTTCTGGAAGATAAATAATAGACACTTTGCCCAAGAGAGTAGCTAAATTGAAAAAGATCCAACTTCCTTTTAGCCAGAAAATAAAATCTTAATGCCTATACTTCATAAAACTTCAATTTTGCTTTTAAGAGTATCTGCATATCAAAGCTCTGGGTTTGATTCCCAACCCCACTTAAGGAAGGGGTGTTTTACAAACAGAAAACAAAAAGAAACATCCTGAAGTGGACATTTGTAATTATTTGTCTAGCTAGCATCCTTTTTCTCTCCCTAAGTGTACCGTGCTTTCCAAATGCTTGAGGAATTACCCCTTCCCTCCTGACAAGACCATAATTAAGCACCCAACCCTCTCCAGCTAAGCAATGGAGATGTTACTCAAGATGGGCAATAATTTAGAGCTCTCTGGAATTTAAATCTTGAGGAGAAGGACAAGGAAATTGTTGTGGCTTTTGCATTTCCATAGTGGCTTCCTGACTCTACCCTTCATGTTACAGGACACCTTGTGTGGTTCTTGCTTGGTTCTCTCCATCTGCTCTTCCTGCCTGTTTCTCCAAACTACACGTCGAGTCCGAAAATTCCTATTAATTCCCCTTAATCCTCTTCTGGCTCGTGCTAGTCACAGTTTCTTTCATATGCAATCAAAGAATACAAACTGAGATTCGGGTAAGACCTATCATTCTTAAATGGATAAAACCACATATCAGATTTATCAAAATGTAATCATTTAAATGAACATATTCTTTGTGGTTGGTACTATTTAGGGGGCTGGAAGAAATTAGAAAGGGGATTCCTCAACTTATCATAGTGTTTTCCATATACTCTTCGCATGTACAGTTACAATTCCTGAGCATACAAAGAACTCAGAAAGAATGGGTTCAGTGTCCTAGCATCGACTTTTCTTGTCATCCAGTTCGTTTCCCATGTCCGAACAAGTAATTCCACCTCAACTGCTCCTTCTTCCTCCCTCACATCTAATTAGTCATAAATCATTCACTGAGAAAATATTTATTAGTAAAACATATTGATTGTGCTTATTACATACCTCTTTTTTCTTTCCATCCCCAAATCTGCTCCTTTAATTCAGTCCCTCACAACACATTTCTCAGCTGACTCAGCCCAGGCGCATACTAAATGGCTTCTCTGCCTGTCTTTGCTCCTTACAAAACATCTTCCTCTCAAAAGATGGACTTAACTTTCTAAGACGCAGAGCATCATGATCATGATGCTATCCTCCCAAGGCTTGCAACTATCTTAGGATGAGGTCCAAATGCCTGCAGATGGAATTCATGGCCTTTAAGGCATTTGAAAAGTCTTCTGGAACAAAAAAAGCTGTAAATAAACAAACAACTGAAGAGGCACGGCCTATCGTGATTTGGCTCTTGCTTATCTTTCCAGCTTCATCACTCAGCACTCCACTACAAGCATATTGAACTACTTATAGGTCCTCTAACCTCCTGGCTTCGCATGGGCTGCTTGTCTGCCAGAGATACCCTTCCTACTCCCTGGTATCATTCCACCTGACAAAGGCCTACCCTCCTAGACTTTATAGAAATTCAGGACTGTAAAGCTTCCAACTTTGCATTTTAAAAGTGTATTGAAAACAAAACTTCTAGATTTATGTAAAGTTTCTATTGATTCAATCTTTTATAAAAACATGGAAAAACCATGCATGTTCAAAAAGCCCTGGATTTTGTGATATAATACTTAATATACTGATGAATGTTCTAGTCTGACAGAAATAGTTTTATAAAAAAAAGTAAGGATAAATTATGCCAGTCCATTGAAACCCAAAAAGAAATATGTAACATTCTTTGACATGAATTCATTGAATTGAACTCTATATTGAATTCTGAATACATGAATTCAAACAAAATAGTGGAAAGTTGTATTAGAAACAAGTGAATGATCACACTATTAAAGCTAATATTCTCCTAGGATAAAGTCAAATGGAATAAAATTGGTAACCACACAAATATGTTTTTATAGAAAAGCATATGGTAAAGAGTTTAGTGTGTTGGCCTTGAAAGACACTTGATAGCATTGTTTAAGAACTTGTCTTCTTTCTTTTACCATGAACAGGCCTCAGTGTCCAGGCCTTTGGCAGCTCTTCTCTCTATATTCTCCTGCAGCAAGGTAATTCTATCTCTTCCCACAATTAAATCTTACCACATATATATCACCACTTAACATGAATCCCAAATATGTTACTCCTGTCCTAACTCCTAAATAGATTTCAATTCTTTACATACAACTGTTTGGTGAGCTTGCGTTTATAAAAAATATTATTAATAAATTAATTATCATGACCCTAATTAGCTCCCTTTTTAACAATTCTACAGAGAAACTACCATTTTTCCAATGCTATGAAATCTTCAACTTTTTTTTAATCCTTTATATTTTCTCTCTCTTTCTGTCTTTCTGTGTCTCTGTCTCTGTTTCATTGAATACACTAATAAATCAACTAGTATAACTATAAAGTTATACTAGCTAATTAGGCGAAATATCTCATTTAAGTGTTATGAAGTATAATGCTGCCAACATAGTCTTCCAGGCCTACTGCTTACAACTTTCATAGGGCTACTTTCATTCTCCATCTTCCATAAAGATATTTTCATACTGATTTCTTCCTCTGGATTCTTCATACCTATAAAAATTTATCCTGTATAACTCTACAATTTAAACCCTTGTTCTTTCCAAACTACTTTGTACCATTGACACTTCTTTTCTCAGAGTCCCCTACCTAATATGCTTTCATGACTTTCCTGGATCCTACCTGTCTTCTTAAAAGTGTGCTCTATTCTCATTTTTATTAATATTTGCACCATTCCACCATTAAATTCTTTTATCTAATCTAACAGTGCTCCCAGTGAAACATGCAAACCAACTTGGACTCTTTCTACCTGCAAAAGTTCTGAATAACTATATCAGTCAGCATGGGCTAATCTGTGCTTCCCTTACAAACAAATGCTGAGTTTCACTGATTTAACAAAAGTTCCTTACTTTCACCATGGGCCCCACATGGGTCATCAGGTGGCTCTGGTGCACCAGCACTTAGATATCCCAGCTAACAGTTTGTGGTTGCTGCCTGTTTGGTGCTGCATTATCTTCAGTGGCTATGGCAAGGGAAGACAGAAACAAGGGAATTGTGCAGGGAATTTTCATCGCCTCTCGTGAGAAGTAACACAATTCATTTCAGCTCACATTGTCTTACCTAACTACAAGTGTGCCATAAAATATAGGGGAACAAGCAGAATACTCAGTGGGCATTACTGTCTCCATCGCAATAAATTTGTCTTAATAATCTTAGCTTAGCTCAAGGATAAGAAGGATAAGTTCTCAACTATGGCATTGCAGTGCTTCATGAAATACCATTATGCATAGGGAAAATAATTGAGGCCTGTCACTGCCTCTCCCAGCACAAAAAACTATGGCTCCTGCTGTCAGACCAGATGGAAGCAGCATGGATAGGAGCATGAACAGGAGGATGATCCTAAGCTCTTAAGGCCAAGAGCTCAAGCACATTAGGAGCTTCTTTATCGATGCAGAAGAATCTGCTACTTACCATTGCTGAACCAAGCTGATCAATGGAGATTCTCTAGAAAATAGCTGATGTGATAAAGGCAAATCATTTGGGGCCTCCGGAAGAATACTGAATGGTGAGAGCTAGCAATTATTGTGTTATCTTAGTTCATTCAGGCTGCTATTTTTAAAAACATGTCATGAACTGAATAAAGTATAAACAAAAGAAATTTTTTCCACCAGTCCTGTAGGCTGGGAAGTCTAAAATGAAGGTCAGGCAGATTCAGCGGCTGGTGAGAACCTGTCCTCTCTTAGATAGACATTTTTATACTGTAACATTATATGATGGAAAGGGCTACCCAGCTCTCAGGGATGCTCTTTACACAGGGATTAATTCCGTTAGTAAGCACCAAGCACTCATAAACTAATCAGCTCTCAAAAGCCTCACCTTTGGAGGATTGGGTTTCAATATATGGATTTGAGGGAATATAAACATTGACTGTGGGATTTGTCTTGCTTTTTCACTACTTCACATGTCTATGTGTTCTCTATATTAGAGAGAATTCTAAGAGAGCAGGTATCACACAAGACACAGTTCCCTTATACCCTATCACCCTGTTTTCAGGGCATACACAGGACTTTTTCATAGAGGACAAGAATCTCTTCAGCAAAAAGACCATTCCTAAATGGGTGGGAAGTGCTCCTTCCCTCCTGGCATCTCCTTCTGCACGGTGAAGATGCCGTTATTGTCAGACCTCCAGCTTCTCCAGCCCTCTCCCTCATTCCCACGTAGCTTATGTCACTAGAAGGAGTTTATCTCATAGGTGGTGCAGGAAGGAAGCCCTGGGCAAGTGGCCATTTTTTTTCTCTGGAGAAATATCTCCCACCTGCTCTGCTTTGCTTCTCTGTGGACGAGTTTGTTTTTGCAGGTAAAGCCTGGCCAGTCAAGCGCTCCTGTGACAGGAACAACAAGGCCTCAGAGAGTAGGCGTTCAGTACACAGAAGCCCGCGTGCTCTCAGTTACAGAACACCTCCTCCGATTTCAGTTTTAACTGTAACAGAGCTAACTTGTGTTTTTGTTCTCCACATGTTGACTCATTTATTGTACCTCCTCAATTGAAAAATAAGCTGAGTGGATAAGCAGGTTATAATTTATTATACTTCCCCAAATAACCTCAAAAGGTAGTTGCTTTAGTGTGTTTTCTGTTGCTATCACAAAATACCTGAGACTATGAAAATTATAGACAATAGAAGTTTGTTTGGCTCACAGTTCTGGGGGCTGGGAAATCCAGTAGAATGGTGCTTATGTATGAAGAGGGCTTCATGCTATGTTGTAACATAACAGAAGGCGTCACATGGTGAGATGGCATCTGAGAGTTAGAGAGGGGCAATAGGAGGCTGAACTTGAAACCCACTATCAAGATAACTTGTCCACTTCCGTATAAGGACCAATGTGTTCACAAGGGAAGCACGCTCGTGATCTAACCGGCTGTTACAAGTTCCACTTAATATGTGTTACAATGGCGAAAACATTTTCAACACGAATTTTTCAGGGGAAATTCAAACCATAGCAGTAACACATTGTTTTATATTATTTATTTAAATATATGTGTTAACAGGCTTTATTGACAAGACTTTTTTCTACTAGTACTATGATATAACTTCCACTTTAGTCCTAATATTCAGTGATACTAACATATTTTTTACCAATTACAGTATTAGAAAGTGCAGCTACTCCTCAAATTTTTACAGAAAATCTTATTATCTATTTGAAATTGATTGTGTCAATACCAATACATATGCATTACATTCTTAATCTATTTTTACTTGTACCATGACTTAGTTATTTACACAGAAGCACAGGAAAAGAAAAGAGAAAAAAAAAGTCAGCTTTAACATAACATTTTCTATTAGCATTTTCTATACCCTAATGTATGCAATAGAGTGAATTTAGATTCAGATAAGACATCTTTCAAACTAAAATTTACTGAAAAACATGACTCCAAAGGAAATCAAGTCAAGCTATGAATGCAAGGTCTCTGATTATTTAAAAATAGACTACTCATCTTATGAGCTAATGAATACATATTGAATTAAATATGCACAGCTAATACAAATCAATTTCAAATTCCACTTGTTGGATTGAAAAGAGAAGTACTCTTCAACCCATTTACTGCTTAATGTTTGCAAGGTGCTAAAATGACAAGAATTTAAACATAAAAATGGACCAAAGGTAATTTACAATCTCTCTTTTCTCTTTAAACCATATTTACATGAAGTTCTCATCAGGACTCTGTGCTTTTTAGTGCCACCTTTTGGGTGGTCTTATTATTACATAACATCAGTGTTTTACAACTGGAACATAAGTGCATGTGTGCTTTAGCTGAACTATAGAATTAAGTCTACATAGTCTTTAGTTTTCCACATTAATTACCACTTATTGAATAAGGGCTGTTGCAGTTTACATTAGATCCCCCCCCCAAAGCCTCATGTGGTCATGGGCTTTTCAAAGGTGATTGGATCATGGGGCATGATACTCACTGGTGAATCAGTCCACTGATGAGCTTATAGCTAAATGTGATGTTGGGAGTTAAAGCTTGGTGTCTAAGAAGGTGGGTCACTAGGGGTGTGTGCTGGAAGGTTCTATCTCCCTCCCTCCTCTTTGATTGCTCTCTGCTTCCTGTTGTGATACCATGGGCTGTTTCTTCTCTGTCATGCCCTCTGCCATGCTGCCCTGCCTTGGAACCAGTGGGCTATAGACTGAAACTTCTACAAACTTTAAGCCAAAATAAGCTTTTCTTCCTTGAACTCGTGGGTGTCGGGTATTCATCTCAGAGACAGTGGCTCTGTCCACTTATGTTCTGTAATGACAAAGAAGCTGTGAAATTTCCTTATTAGAGTTTTCTGAATCATAAGATTCAAAAACTCCTCCCTTATAACCTCGTATGAATGAAAAATATGTTTTCTCTTTCCTTTTTTGTTAATGTAGAAATCAGTGTACAACTGTGACTTCTTAGCGGACCTACGTCATGGACAGCCAGAGAGGACTAAGCAGTTCTTCTGATACCTCAGACTGACAAAAATTGGAGCAAAAATGAAACTTGAATCTCACAATTCTAACTTCATGAACTGCATTTACTCACAACAAAGAAAACACTGCCTCTTGAACATGTCCTCTGCTAATCAAATCTTAAAGTGGATTCATTCCCGTGATATGAAATAACCAGTCTTTAAATTTCATAAAATTAACAGAACAGTCCATTCACATTGACTTCAGTATTTTCAAAACAACAACAAGGATTTCAGTTTGATATGCAACAAGGATTTTTTTATTTTTGCTTTAAGTCAGAAATGGAAAATATCATTGATCAGGATCCAGCCCCTGCCATGGATTCATATAAATCATTTATTAAAGAATCTATTTGCATTTTATTCATTCATTTATCTCGGTTCTCAAAGTCTTATTCCTATAATTATACCATGGAGAAATAAGATACCTAAAAAATACTAACTAGTTGTCATGGGAAGTTAATCCCTTTAAATATGATTTTGTAGGGCTTTTGTTGCTGTTTTTGTTTTTATAAAACCATAATTCTTCACCAAAATTTAATGTTCTTTATACAAGTATTTTTTATATTTCATATCTGAAAAAAGTATATGTGAATTTGTATCTTTAAAACTATTGTGATCATAAAAATAAAATTACCCTAGATGCCTTTGCTTTCAAGCAAGTTAAATTCAGTGTCAAATTGTGATAATTAGATTATCTCAGTTATTTAGTCAAATTTATTTTTTCTGCTTTTTGCTATTGGCCTGTTCTGTTTTCATTCCAAATTGCTGTACCTTATGTTCCATTTACTTTTATAATTGTCTTAAATCTTGGTGGATGTAGCTCAGTTGCAAAATATAAGGAATTACGTTAGTTCAAAGGCCCCAGGAAGTAGGTTGTGGCTGATACACCTTCTCTCAGATTGGAGCGGTGTGAAAAACCTCCCAGGACTTCATTGGCCTTTCTTAGCAGGAGCCAGCGGAGAGGCTAAGCTAAAGAAAATGACAACAAATACAAAATAGCTACAGACAAGATACGTATGCTGCAATAATAGGCAAGAACACTTCAGATCAGAACTAGAGCTAAAGTTCTCAAGATTCTTCACTGAAGGCTTACACAGCCCACTAGGTCTCATCCTAAAAGAGTTTGCAAACTGAGTTTGCCAAGGATGGTAAGTTTAGGAATTGAACTCAGGGCTTTTGTAATGCGCTACAATTCAGCCATTTTTTTTTTAATTGTGAGACAGTATCTCACTAAATTGCCTAGACTTGAATCCTCCTGCCTCAGCTTCCCAGAGGGCCAGCATCACAGATGTGTGTCATTCCCACACACAGGCAGGCCAAATGGAAATGAAGCCACTCTGGTTATGAACTTGGAGGTCATGACAATGTACTACAGACAAGTACCCATCCAGGCAGATAACGTTTGAGAAACTAGCTGTGCTTCCTCCCAAATCCACCCAGTGGGCTCACATCCTGGGTCAGCAGTGCAGAACTCACCGCCTTGAGGAGCACTTTCTCAGTGCGACAAAGCAGAGAATGCAGAAAAGGAAAAACGCAAATTTAGAATCAATCAATCATCGATGAACGCGTTTCATACACTATTACAGTGTTCACCGAAGTGCCCTGACTTCTGTGATTATTTATTATATGTCAGATGGTAATGATGAAACATACATGACACCTTACAGTCTTTGTCCTCTGAACATGTATGTTTCCCACATCAGGTTGTGGATGTTGACAAAAAATTACAGCCAATAAGTGATGTGCCACATGTCAATCCAGAAAGTAAAAGAGAACTGTGTTTGGGAGTCAACATAAATGTTCAGAAATATGGAAAAATTTTTACTTAATAACTTTTCAGAGTCAGGATTTCAGAATCTCGCTCAGTGGTAGAACACTGGCCTAGCATACATGAGGCCCTCGGTTTGATCCCCAGTACCACCAAAAAACCCAAACAAACAAAACAAAACAATAACAAAAAATTTTCAGTCTTACAGGCTCTAAATTCAATGTAATATTGTTTTATTTATTTATTTATTTATTTATTTATTTATTTATTTATTTATTTTTGAGACAGGATCTTGCTGCATAGTTCAGGCTGGCCTTGAGTTCACTATACAGCCCAGGCTGGCCTCAAACTCATAGCAATCCTCCTGCCTCAGCCTCCCCAAATGCTAAGATAACAGGCATGTGCCACCATGCCGGGCAAATTCAGTGTAATATTAAGTAAAATATAAACACAAATTCAGAGTAGTATTAATTTAACCATAACACACATATGAACAATAAACCATACACACCTTGGCCTCTGTTCAGTTTTTTAATGTCCCTTTATTTTATTTTTAAATAGGACGTAATTATACAAATTTGTGAAATACAACCTGATTTTTTGATGCTGCATGTTTACATTACATAAAGATAAAATCAGAGTAATTACCATATTTATCACCTCAATTAGTTCTTTTTCTGAAACATTCAAAACACTCTCTTCTAGCTATTCTGAAGTATATATATAATGTTATTATTGACGATGGTTACCCTACTCTGCAGTACAAATCAAGAACTTAATCTTCCTAAATTTGCAGCTATTGATCAAGCTCTTCCCAATGTCCTCGTCTTCTCCACACTGTAGTAACCACTTATTTATATTCTTATTTCAATTTGACTTTTAGATTCTATCAAGAAACTATTACTTCCAGCAGTAGAGCAGAAGAACGGCTATGTAATAAAGTCCCACTTCTCTCCTTGGTTCAAAAATGCTACAAATCAATGAATTTGTTTGCCAATAAACAGAATCTTCAGCAACGGGTAAGCATCCACGTGGACTGGACTTTCTTCGTAGCATATTTGAGAATCACATGGTGATTCCTCTTGGAGACATGGCTGCAGAAATTAGTTGATTTTACCCCAAATTCATTTAAGTCTGACTTGCTCATCAAACTCTATGAAATCAAATTAAAATCATATGCTGCTCTTGTATTTTATATATTTGTACATTAAAATCCTGAAGCATGCTGATTATTGTCTCTACTGCTCTTTTGGTCCCCAGTAGAAAAAAACACATAAAAGATCTCGATACTTAGGGAGCTCTATATTAAATACGCAGCTGGAGTCACAGAAAAGAAATGTTTTCCATCAAAGTGGAAATTATATCTTTTATAAGAAATTATGGGGCCGGTGAGATGGCTCAGCGGCGTAAATGCCTGCCTGGCAAGCATGAGGGCCCGAGTTCGACTCCCAGAACCCACATACAAAAAAAAGGGCTGGTGATATCGCTCAGCGGCACAGGCGTCTGCTGGCAAGTGAGGTCCTGAGGTCGACCCCTGGCACCCACAAAAAAAGAAAGAAAGAAAGAAAGATATGTTTCAATAACTACAACCTATTAGTTAAATAGGTTAAAAAGATTATCTTCATAGCTAGAACTGCTACTCTTAAATATCTGAGGAAAGAGACAGAGGAAGAGAGAAAGAGAGGGAGAGAGAGAAACATTATTCATTCAAGATTTAAAGCCAGGGTATTTCTGAGAAATGGTGAAATGCAGAAATACTCTCTTAACACTTTTTCTGGACATTGAATTGGGAACCAGTATGTATGGGTTTGCTAACCATACAGCACATGGAAACTAGGAGGCCACCAACTTATTCATTCCAGATTCTCAATTCCACAGCATTTTTAAACAAATAAACACAGGATAAGGAATACTCAGAGAAGACCAGAGGAATAATGCAAATACAGTTAAATGGTTAAGGGACATGATCTTTAAGCAATGGAATCATTTTCCCTAGAGAAAGAAAGCTAAAATCAATCAATTTTAACCTTGGCTACTACCCAGAAGATGCAGTCACCAGATCTGCTGAACTTCAAACACATGGAAAAAATTGTGACATAGAAAGATGCATGTGAGAAGAAGGAAGGAAAAGTCTCCCTGATTGTGGAAGCTATGAAGCTGTTGAAAGCTCAGCAGTGTTTTTGTTTTTAGTAAATAGGAGAACAGTGCTTGGAAAGACATATCCTTAGTTTTCCTTAGATTGGCACCATGTACAATTGTGTCCTATAGTAATATGTCCACTTCTGGATATTTCTCGAGTTTACATAAGTAGAACGATGTGACCTATATATTCTGCAGTGTACTTTTATGTGCTCACAAATTTGTTGAGATAATTAATCCACTTTTTAAACTACCTTATTTTCTGTTACTGCAAGGTATTCAAACACATATTCTATTTTCCCTGCTCAATCAACTGCTGCTCCAAGAAGCCCTAGTTCCCTTTACTGGAGAACGATTTTTAAAAATACCTAGGCACCAAGTGTGCTTCCTGTTGTCTTTGGACTTAGACCCCTCAGCACAGAAAGGGTGAAGGTATGTGTATGTACACACGCCCAGGCATATATACATTATATTTATTTCTGTGTGAGTTTGTGTGTGCACATAGAGTAATCTCTCACTATCCACAGGGAATTGGTCGCAGGACCTCTTTCAGATACTGTTATGTTTATATGTAGATGTCCCCCAAGAGTCTCATGTGCTCCTAGGTGGGCTTTTGGAAGGTGATTGGATTATGGGGCTTATAGCAGACTTACTGTTAGGAGGTGGGGCTTGGAAATGCTGGGTCACTGGGCGCATGTCCTGGAAGGGTTCATTTCCTGCCTCTGCTCCTCCTTTCTCCCTCTGCCTCCCCAGCACCATGACATGAGCAGCTTCTCCCCCACTGTGACCCTCTGCCACAGTGCCCCGTCTTGGAGCCAGCTAACTATGAACTGAAACCTCTACAAACTGTGAGCCAAAATAAACCTTCCCTCCTTTAATTTGTTGATATCAGGCATTGTGTCCCAGCAACAATGGGAGTGTAGCTAAGACAGATACCAAAATACTTTGATGCTCAAGTCCCTTATATAAAATGCTTAAGTCCTTTATATAGTACTTGTATATAGCCTACACTTAAAATAGAAGTTCATACAGTGTACTTTAAATCATGTCTAGATTATTTGTAATATCTAATGCAATAGAACTATACACATCATTGTTATGCTGTGTTGTTTAGTGAACAATGAAAAATTGTTATATGTTACTACAAATGCAACTTTTGAAGAATATTTCCCATTCATGATTGATTGAATTCATGCATGCAGACACATGAATATGTAGGGCCAACTGGATATATACAAACAACTTCCTGAAGATATCCAACCCCCGTTCCAATACTGCAAGGTTCATTCTAGATTTCTCTCTTGTTTGTAATTTTTGTTGTCAGACAATGAGAAAGAAGCCTGTCTCTTATTTTCTACAGTATACTTATTTGTATTTCAACCACACTATACACATAATGTAGTTTCAGAATGACTAATTCATATCTCTATGAGAAGCACATTTCCTAAGTACAATACAGCAGTGTGCTACACTCTTTGTATTTGGCTTTCATTTAGGCACTCATTCTTTGTGGTGTTCAGTTGTGTAGGTTTTGGAAAATGCACAGGGTCAGATACCACTACATGGGACTTATGACATCAGCTCCCCTGGTTCTCAGGTCTTTACTAGGACTGAGTTACACCACTGGCTTTCCTGGTTCTCCAGCTTACAGATACCATACTGTGGGAGTTCTTGGCCTCTATAGTAACCCAGGAACCCCAGCTGATACTGTGGATCAAAGCTGAACCACGTTGCCACGCTCTTACACATTTCTTGCCACAAATGATTGAGAGAAAAATAAACTGTGTTTTAAACTGCAAAATTTGAAAATAGTTTTTCTTTGTTGGATTATTTGTTTTTGTGAAAATGGATCACTGGAACAGGGTTAGAGCAATTGTATATCTGCAAGGAAAAACATTAAATTTGACCTCTACTTCACTTCTCATACCCAAATATTAACTTTATATGGAATATAAAGCTCTGAATATAAATGGTTAAGTTATCAATAACTACAAACAACCTTGGAGGGTTTTTTTTAATTTTATTTATTTATTTTTTATGTGGGTACCGGGGGTCGACCTCAGGACCTCGCGTTTGCCAGCAGGTGCTTGTGCCGCTGAGCGATATCACCGGCCCTTTTTTTCCTTTATGTGGGTACCAGGAGTTGAACTCAGGACCTCACGCTTGCCAGGCAGGCGCTTATGCTGCTGAGCTACCTCACCAGCCCAGAAGGATTCTTTATGCTTGGAATTAGGCAAAACTTCTTAAGGCTCAGAAAACTACGCATAAAAAGTGAAGTTAAGAAAGTTTACATTAAAATTAAAAACTTACAGTTTTCTAAATATATCATTTAGAGTTTCAAGATCTTACCCATAAATTGGGACAAGATGTTTACATTATATGTATTTAGTTACAGATTTTATCATGTATTTTCCCAATATTTATTTTCGACCTATCTATATTTTATGCTTCTTAATTAAGGTGGGTCTCATATAGACATATAGGTAGTTCTTTATTATTATTTTACTCTAACAGCCCACAATTTTTTCTTTTTAGCTGGAATGTGTAATACAGTTGCATTCAGTATACCAACTCATATGTGTGTTTGAATTGTTTCTACTTCTCCCATTTTGTTACAAGTTTTTATCTGCGCCATCTGCAATCATAAGCAATGGTACATAAATCTTAAAAACAATGTGCCTTCATCACTGATTTTTAAGATTCTTCTCTTTAACTTTGCTTTTGTGACATGTGTAGGTATATTGTTCTGGTTTCCTTAACTTTCATATATATCTGGGTTAATAGCTTACATTAGATACCAAGAAAATTACCATCCAGTGTCTCTTAAAATGTTACATCTTACCCATGCCCTTTTTCTTCTCCTTCAGGTCTCCACATAAACATATGCTGCATTGTTTTTCGTGTCTCATGTGTTTATCTGTTCTGTTTTATTGCTGTTTTTCATTCTTCTTTTAGTGTTTAAGTTCGAATAATTTATGTTTTCCTGGGTTATAGTTCTCTAGTTGTCTGTTCTTCTGTGCCTCGGCCTCTGCTAAACTAAATGAATTTCTAATTTCATGTGCATGAGTTTTTAGTTCTGCAATATCCATTTGATTCTTTCAAAATAGAAAATTCTCTTGTAGCAAATTCTCCTTTTTTTCATTCATGTTTAAAATATGTCATTCAATTTACTTGAATACATTTAGTATAATTGTGTGCCTGAAAACATTGTCTACCAATCACAACAAGATGTACAAAATTTTGGCTTGCCTGGGCTGCACTGAATGAAGAGGAATTATCTAGGGCTGCATATAATATATGTAATGTAGTTAATATTTAAAGTAACAGAACTTTTTAAAAATATTTGTTATTATAACACTGAAAATAAAAGAAAGCAGGCAGGCTGAAGGACAGTTTGGACACACTTAAGAGATCATGGGTGTAGGTCTGATTCTCCAAAAAGAATGTTTATGTAAAAATCATGATGGCAGGGGCCGGTGAGATGGCTCAGCGGCTTAAGCGCCTGCCTGGCAAGCGCGAGGGCCCGAGTTCGACTCCCAGAACCCACATACAAAAAAGGGGCCGGTGATATCGCTCAGCGGCACGGGCGCCTGCTGGCGCGCGAGGTCCTGAGGTCGACCCCCCGGTACCCACCAAAAAAATAAAAAATAAATAAAAAAAAAAATCATGATGGCAGATGCCCTCAATTCATTCATGATCACATATGGAATATTTCCAAAATTTCTCCATTAGGTATCATTTTTTGTTGAATTACTATACATGTATAAATGCTTTATCTGGTCACAAAATTTCCCTTCTATCCTGTATTTCCTAAGAATTTATTTAGAATAAATGGATGATGACCTTTACCTAATATTGTTCTGTATTATTTGGTACAATTGCCAAATTTTTCTCTTTTAAATTGTTAATGTAGAGAATTGCATTCACTGAGTTTCTTAGGTAAAACCTCTGTTGCATTTCTGATTTGAGAAACTTGGCCAAAAAGTATTTCTCTTCTTTTTCACACATTAAGTTAGGGTTGCTAAAATTTGGCTAAACATTTTTGTATTGATGTCACAAGTAAGATGATCAGAAATGTTCTTCTTCATTCACTCTACATTGGGAGGTTTGATATCAAACTTAGGCTATTCTCATTTAATGGGCTGGAAGGTTTCTTTGTTTTATGTGCTCTGGAATTTTATATGTTAATAGTGGAATTGTTGCTTGTTTTCCTGGAAAAACTTCCATCTGAGGTGACGTTTCTTTTACCTGAAATACATATTATAGTTTCTCTTCAGTGATTCTACTGTGGGCAGATTAATGTAATTATTTCACCTCAATATTCTGCAATGACAGTTATATTTTTTCAGGAACTTAAATGTATTGTTCTACTTTTTGCAAGCTTTTGCTGATGTTGAGAAATTTTCATCAGAATAATTCTCATTCTCTAAACATGACTGTGTCTATACTTCTGGTTGAGGTTTTTATCTAAAATTTTCTGTTATATTTAGGTCTAAATTTCATACTTTTAACTATATTCTGTCTTCTCTGTTTCTTAAATTATCTTCTCTGTTTTTGACCCCATGAGTTTTCTTACATTAAGAAAATTTGTCTCTGCATCCTTTTCTACTTTATCCTTTATCTGCTCTTCATCTTTGTCTACTCTGCCAATGAATCCATTTTGTTCAGATTTTGTGCTCATTTTTAGTCTCTCTAAACCTGATTTTATACTTTGTGATACTTTCAATATCTAATGTTTATGCAGATTTGATTCTGTGATTTGGTTTGTTCTGCTGAGTCTCGCTCTTCATGGCCTAGTTATTTGGTTTTGCTTTGTATTTGTACTTACTATGAGCTCGCATTTCTGTGGATATTATTTGAGCTCTGAGCTGTGGTGATTTCCATGGGAAAGGCTTTTATCTTGTCTGGCCAGCTCCTGGAGGCACTGCTAAGCAGGGACAGCTTTGCACTGGATACTTGTATACTGAGAACTGAGACCACCCAGGAACTATGAAATTCATCTATAAAACTGAAATAAGATGCTTAGGGTTATAAAGTCAGGAAGAGAGTTTTACTTTCTCCTCCATAATATCAAATATTAAGACAAATTATTTTTTAATCATCCCTTGCGAGAAGAATATAGTGATTCCTGGTGCAAATTCTGTCTTGTGTAGACCTGCAATTTACCTTATCCTCACTTACAAACAGCCCCTGAAAACAAAATTTTTCCATACAGAATATTCCCTAAATTTTATTCTGAATTTTGTTTCACTCTGTTGAGTCCCTTGCCTCTAAGAATTCCTTACTTTCTTGTAACAAATGCATCCATAAAGATGTTATTTTTTAGTATTTCCTCCAACTTTTTAAATTGCTTTTAGCAAGAGTCTTAAGATCATCTATCATAGTACTGCCTGAAATAGAAAGAAAAGCCTAATTTTTAAATCCTGTATTATAAAATTAAACAAGATCTCTCAGTTAATAAACAGACTTGTATTAAAGAATTCTTACCTGTGTCATTCATATTACTAAACAACTATTATTTTAAATAAATACAAAGCAAACATTGAAAATTCTCTCTCCCAGTAATTCCTTCATCATAAAGAAATAATATAAAGAAGTATGCTTCCCTCTAAATGTTATCATAGACAAACAACATTTTTATATTGGTCTTAATACTTTTCATTTCAATTGATTTGAAGTAAACATTTGTTGGTGAGAATTAAAAGATAAAAGTTGCAGATGGTGATAAGACACAACCTCTCCCCTGGAAAGTTCATACTCCAGTGGGAAAATGATGTAAGTAAGCAAACAAGTAGAGCAATTGGATATGTATAAAAGGTAATAAAATAACTATGTATGTACTAACAAAAATGGAGAAAGGAGCTTGTTATTATCTCAGTTTGTTTCTCTGTGTGTAGGGGAGGAATTGGCACCATCATGCATTTTTTCAACATGGAGTCACCATGAAAGCAAAGCATTGAAAATAATTTTTCAGGCATACAAAACAGTAAAGAATGTTCTAGGTTTTAGGAAGGAACAGTAGGATAAGAAAAAGTACATAGATATAAAGCAGAATTGTATGTGCTGAAAACAAAGATTTTGGTACTACAAAAATCAAAAGCCCAGAAAGTTACAATGGGGTCCATCTTACAGAGCATAAGGGGTTTGGATTTTATTTTCTTAAATAAGTAGGAAGCATTGTTTTAAACACAAAAGAAACAAAATAAATTTATGCAATAAAAGCCTCATTTCCAATGTTTGTAAAATCAACCAGTTATTTCCTTTTGACTATTCATTTGCTTTTGTGCTTAATAAAACCTTCCTTTCTCCATGATAAAATAGGTATATGTTTTTACATATATTCTTCTTTTCTTTTGTTATTTCAATATTTAAATTTAGCAGTTAAACTCAAGTATATTTTGTCTGGTATATGGCAGGAGTGAGAGAACTAATTTCTTTGGTGCATTTACTGAAGCAAAATAATACTTTCTCCACTAAATCAAAATTTCACTTTTTATCACAAACTGATTCTACAGATAATCATGAGTTGTTCATAAACTATAATTTTGTGGTATGTCTATCCATTCATAAACTATTTCAGTAATAGTAGTTTTATAACATTTAATATCTGTACATTCTCCACTTTTCTTTGTCAAAGATTACTTGCTAATTGCTTCTTGTCTACTAATTCATGTACAAGAAACTCAATATAACATCGTATCACAAGGAACATCATTTAACTCCTAATGTCAAAAGCTTTATTATTTTTTAAAAAAACCTACCTAGTGAAAAAGCAAAAGTAAACACAATGCTACAGAGTGAAAAATATGTTTACTGCATGTCCTCTCAAATAATGAACTCTCTGTAGACACAACCAAGTTATGTTGCTTCTTAACAGAACTATTAATAAGGACAAAATAGCAGAATGAAGAAACTAAGCTAACCACTATAAATAGTGAAATGTGCTAAACCAAAAACTGAAAACTAAATTGAAAAATCTTTTTTTTTCCCTACTACTGAGAACTGAACCCAGGGCCTTCATACTCAGCTACATTCCTAGCACCACCACCTCTATTTTTTTTTCCAACTTTTATTTTGAGATAGAATCTCCCTATGTTGCTAGGTTGTCCAGGCTGGCTCTGACTTGTGATCTTCTTGCCTCAGCCTCCCAGAATGCTGGGATCAACTGCTTGCACCACCAAACCACACCTGACTTCAGAAACTCTTTTATATAACATATGACCTTTCCCAAAATAAGAGAACCTTCCCACATTCTTACCTTTCCATTAAGGGAACAGAATCAGAAATAATACTCACATGCACAATTTATTTATGAAGTCTCTAAAGATAAAATGAAGAGAATCAGATCAAACAACCATTTGCCCTTTGTGAAACCTTTCATGTGTCCCATCCCCTCCCATCTTCTTGGACTAAAGGTAATGGCTTCATGTTTGTCCCAAGATTTCTATCTCTGTCATGTCTGTTCAGCTTGTATAGCACTAAGTACACATAAGAGCAATTATTGAAACAATCCTATGTAAGACTGAGAAGTTTTTGGGTATAAAACATATGCTATTACTACCATTGTAATGGTTGCCATTACAACTATTTCCTGGTAGTTGTAGTTTTGGGGTTTACAAAGGAAGAGATTTAATACAGGATACATAATTTATAGGATTATTTTATAATATTCACTCAAAAAGTCAAATGCAGAAGAGTACAGGAGATCTGTCCATGAACCAGAGACCTAAAGATACCACCCGAGGGCCTGGATCCCGTGGCAATGTCCTGCATGAGTCCAGCCGAAGACCTAGAGCCCATGGCAATGTCCTCCATGAGTCTAACTGGAGGCGTAGAGCCCATGGCAATGTCTCATACAAGTCTGTATCAAGGTTCTACATTGAGAAAGCCCAAAGGTCAGAGGTGGAAGCTAGAAAGTCTGCACCACCTGATGAAGGATCTGTGCCAGCAGCTGAGGGATCTGCACTGGAGCCAGGAAGTGACACTCAAGGTGAGGAGAAGAGCTTCCCCAAAAAGAACCATACCTATCATCAGTGACAGGGAAGACCCAAGCTCCTCCGACAATGAGAACAGCTGAGTTCATATCAGGAAAACCAGCGTGACAAGCTTCTCCAGGAGGATCAACAGCGCACTGTCTTCCCCTCCAGTTCTTTTACACTGTTGGCAACAAACCTCAGGTGGGGCTTCCACACCCTGAACCACACTGATTCAGTTCAGCCGAGTGTTACAAGTTGACCACTAGTTAACCCACCACATTGGTATACATTAAAGATTTTTTAAAAGAAAGGAAAGAAAAGAAAAGGAAAGAGGGAGGGGGGACAACAAGATCCACAAAGCTACAGAGAAAAACATGACAGTCTTTATAAAGTCATGAAAATTGGTACCAAAATTGATTTTTCTCCATTTTTTTTAACAAGGCTTTTATGCCTGCAGTGAACTTCTTAAACCTGTCAACCACCACCTGCAGGGAATAATTTTCTTACAAATTAGCAAGATTAATTTACTTGGTTTAACTACATAAAGTCAAGAGCAAAATGTTAAGAGAAGAAAAAAATTTTAAAAACCTAAATTTTAGTAAATGTCTGAAGGGTTATAACATCATTCAAGAGACATTTTTCTTCTTATAAACTCATTTATGCATTCGAGTAATCACAGACATCTGTGATTTGACAAATGGGCAAAAATCTGATTGGTTTTTCTGTCTGTTTGGTTCTCATGGTATTAATTTCCTATGGTTTTTAAAACCTTCAAAACTGTTCTTAAACCTCAGGCAAGGATTGCTTTCATCATGGCTCCCAGGCTTAGGCCAGGGGTGACTGTCTGACAGTCTCAATCTGCTCTCAAAAGCCAAGTCCTGAGATCCCATGTGCAGTGATATCTCAGTTCACAAATTTAATTTAATTTGTTCCACGATTCTGGGGAAGATGACAGAGGTCATGTTCATCACCTGATGCGGAGTTCAGGAACAGAAGCAAAATTTTGCCCAAAGCCTGTTTGCAAACTGAATTGTTCTCAAACAGAAGCATTCGTGAACTGAGGTATTACTGTACTCAGAAATGAATCTAGGTAAGACATGTTAGAAACGTTTACTATTTGCTCTAAAGCTCATATGGTTTTTCTTTACAATTCTGGTTTGTTGCATGTGATGTCCGAATTTTTTTTAATTTCTAATTTTGCAGAAAGTGAAAAATAAGACCTTCTTTACTGAGGCCTTCTCCGTTACTACCTCTTATCGTTATCCCACATGTATTCTCTCTCCTCCCTTGTGGCACAGGTGTTCGGAACAGAGCTCCTGTGTTTAATGTGGGTTGGAAGATCTCTGGTAATGTTTTCTGTCTCACCTGCTTCCTTTTATTTGCTCTTTAATTTGTAATTACGTATATATCTGGGTCTCTCTGGGGTTTCCTGCAGTCTTTGCTTCCCAGATGCCGTGAGGCGAGCAGCTTTCCTTGGCCGGGCCCTTCTGCCACCATGTGTCTGCCTTGGAGCTCCATCAATTGACTTAAACCTCTGAAACTTTCAGCCAAAAGTTGCCCTGAGTTTGGGTGTGTGTCAGCTGCTCAAAAAGTCTGAGCAAGTTTCACAGTCTTCTTCTAGGTGGAAATGTCCATGTAAGGATTTAAAAGTGTACCATGTATTTATCGCTCCTTAGTTGTAACTTTCTCTTGTAAACTTAGGAATGTGTTCTCAGCTAAGCTGTACACTATATGTAACATAGGTAGGTCAGTATCTGTATATAATTAAATGCTCGATAAATGTTAGTGATGATGAGAATGATATTAATGAATTCCAAAAATTATTATATTTACTCACTCAGAGTCCATGTCATTAGCTACAGTGGGTTTTCGGAACCGGAAAAAGTGTGTCTTGAGTTCTGACTTGAACAATGTTCTAACTGAAATAAAACTAAATTGAGGAATGATTTTCTCACTGAGGACCAATTATATGATAAATCATTTATGTAATAACTTTATGTCATTAAAATAAAGTTACACCAATTTATATATGTATCATCATTTACACAGCTAAAATTACATAAAAAGTTATAGAATAGTTAAGGTGAAGATATCCTGACTCTGTCTGGCCCCTGGCCCCTTCCTCTTGGGCTTTCCTGTGCTCACTCTCTGCTTCCCAGATGCCATGAGGTAAGCATATTTCCTACACCACACCCCTCTGCTATGATGTTTCTGCCTTGGAGCCAGCCAACCATGGACTTAAGTCTCTGAAACCTTAAGCCAAAACAAACCTCTTTTCCTTTAAATTGCAGTCTTCAGGCATTTTGTCCTACAAGTGGGAAAGCTAATACAAGTGCTAACATGATACCACAATGTGGAAAATTCTACTCCTGACCTCATGGGAGGAGTCAAAATCAAAATGCAAGTTGCACTAAAAATACTGCATAAAGGCTGGTGAGATAGCTCAGTGGCGTAAGTGCTTGGCAAGCACGAGGTCCTGAGTTTGACTCCCGAAACCCACAAAAAAAAAATACTGCATAAAATTATCTTCAGTACCATAGATAGATAGATAGAGAGATCGATAATATGAAGCACAAATGAATTTTGTGTTGAGTTGGATTTCACCCCTTAATTGTCTTGTGTATACAAAAAATCACAAAATCTTTAAAAATTCAAAACAGTTTCCAAGAATTTCAGGTAACATACACACTGTTTAATACCATAACATCTGTCTTAAATAAATATAACTTGATAATATTATTAATGTGATGCTTTTTGCTATTATTACTTCCATCCTTAAAAATTAGGAAAAATTTGGGGACTATAATATGCATGATGTTATGACAAATTTTATGTCTCAGTTTAACTAGGTCAAAAGGTGCCCAGATAAGCATTATTTCTAAATATGTCTGTGAGTGAATTGCCAAATACGATGGGCATTTTAATTAGTAGACTCTGCAACGTACATTGTGCTCAACAATGTGGGCTGACATCATCCCAACTGTTGAGGCTTTAAATAGAACAAAAGGGAGAGAAAAAAAGAGTTTGTCTCCCCCTACCCTGCTTACCTGCTGAGCTGGGACGTCAGTCTCCTCTTGTTCTTGGACCAATACGTACACCATCACCACTGGCTTCCCTGGTTCTGAGACCTTCAGAATTGGACTTGAATTATACCACTGGCTTTCTGGGTCTTAGATTGCAGACAACAGATCACGGGGCTTTTCAGCCTCCATAATCATGGAAGCCAATTCCTCATAAACTATATGTGAGGAGTTTTAAATACTACACAAACACACACACACACACACACACACACACACACACACACACACACACACACACGTACATGGCTCTTTTGGAGGATCCCGACTAATACATGTGGTCAGTGTTTCTGAGAAAACTTTCCCAGGGAATTGGAGTTTATTTAAGAAACTACAACTGAAAAAGAGATATGGCAGATGCAGAGAAGACACACATCCTTTTGAGAAATATCTGCCTCTGCAGAGAATTGTGCAGCATCTATACCATGGGAAGCTGTTCTCTTCTAGCAAGGAGGCGACACCTGCTTCTGCCAGTCTCTAGTGTCCGGGAGAATCTGAGGCTCATCCAGATGTCTCCATCTTAAGTCTCAAGAACAAGTGTCTTCACTAGGATGCTGACTGTGATGTAAAACAACTGTAAGATTAGACATTTTCAGGTTTTCAGCACGGTCTGCTCTCTGGGTGTGGGAGATGAAGATGACTTTCATAGCATGCATGCCTTGAAATTAAGAGTTAGAAAAAATGCCCCCCTCCACTCCCTCCTTCCCTCCCCCCTCTCTCTCTCCCTCCCTGTCTCTCTGTCTCTCTCCTCTCTCTCCCTCTCCTAATCCTCCTCCCCTTCCCTTTTCCTGTCCCCCTCCCTTTCTCCTTCCAAAGAGGGTGGCAACTTGTGGTTTACAAGCTGGATAACAAATGTTTTGACCTTGCATCCTATAGAGTCTCCTTTGCAATTGCTCAGCTCTGCCTCGCATCACAACTGTAGCCATAAATAATATATAAACAAATGCTTATGACTTTATTCCACTAAAACCCAATTTATAAAAACAGACAGCCACACTTTGCCTAAGTCTACTCTGAAGCAATTATCAAAAGCCATTCAACAAAGAATCAATGAATTGAAGAGTTGGTTCTTTGAAAGATTAAATAAAATGGACAGGCCCTTAGCAAACATTATCAAAAAAAGGAAAGGAAACACTAAAATCCATGCAATTAGGAATGAAAATGGTGAAATCACAATGGACCCTGCAGAAATCAGGATCATCTATACCTACTTTGAGAACTTGTATTCTAATAAGATGGAAAATGCAGAAGTGGACAGATTCCTAGATACATATAAATTATGAAAGCTGAATTAAGAAGATATAAAAATCCTAAATAAAACAATATCAATCAATGAAATAAAAAATGTAATTAAAATCCTACCAGCAAAGAAAAGCCCAGGCCCTGATGGATTCACTGCTGAGTTCTACAAGAAATTGAGAGAAGACCTAATGCCACTACTTCTCAAACTCTAATGAAATTGAAAAGCAAACAATACTCCCAAATTCATTCCTGGAAGCAAGAATTACCCTGATACCAAAACCTGAGAGGAACCCAACTAAGAAAGAGAACTATAGGCCAATCTCCCTAATGAACATAGATGCAAAAATTCTCAATAAGATACTGGCAAACAGAATGCAGCAAATCATCAAGAAGATTATACACCATGTCCAAGTTGGATTCATCCCAGGGATGCAGGGATGGTTCAACATACATAAACCAATAAATGTAATACTCCATATTAACAGAGCGAAGGACAAAAACCATATGATCATCTCAATAGATGCATAAAAAACTTTTAACAATGTCCAGCACCAATTCATGATAAAAACCCTACAGAAAATTAGAATAGATGGTCTTTATGTCTACCTGATAAAAGACATCTATGACAAACCAATAACCAACATTATACTAAATGGACAAAAACTGAAAGCTTTCACTCTAAAATCAGGAAAAAGACAAGGACATCCACTGTCTCCAGTCTTATTCAACATAGTCCTGGAAACTTTAAATAGAGTAATTAGATAAGAGAAGGAAATAAAAGGAATAAGGACAGGAAAGGAAGAAGTTAAATTATTATTATTTTCAGGTAACATGATAATCTACAGAGAAGATCCCAAAAACTCCACTAAAAAACTGCTAGATTTAATAAGCAATATTCGGTAGTATAGCTGGATACAAAGCCAACACTCAGAAATCAACAGCATCCCTGTACAAGAAGAACAAACTCACTGAGAGATAAATTAGGGAAACAACATCTTTCACAATAGTATCCAAAAAAATGAAATATCTGGGAATCAATCTAATGAAGGGTGTGCAAGACCTCTACACTGAAAACTACAATACTCTGAAAAAGGAAATTGAAGAGGATATCAAAAAATGGAAAGATAGCCCTTGCTGTTGGGTAGGGAGAACCAATATAGTGAAGTTGGCCATACTTTCAAAACTGTTATACAGATTTCATGCAATGCTGATAAAAATTCTAATAGCATATCTCATGAAATTAGAGAAAACAATTCTAAAATTCATTTGGAACCAGAAGAGACCTAGAATAGCAAAGGCAATTCTGGGCAACAAAGGCAAGGCAGGAAGCATCACAATCCCTGACTTGAAATTATACTCCAAAACTACTGTGATAAAAACAGTGTAGTACTGGCAAAAAAACAAACCTGGGGTTCAGTGGAACAGATTACAAAATGGAGAAACAACTCCAGACACACTCAGCCACCTTATCTTTGACAAAGGTGCCAAACACATTCACTGGAAGAGATATAGCCTCTTTAATAAATGGTGCTGGAAAAACTGGCTTTGCACATGCCAAAGATTAAAATTAGACCCATATCTTTTTTTATTTTAAAGAAAAAAAACATTAAAAACAATGATACAGAATTTCAAAATAAGATAGAAGATTAACAATGGTTAGTATATTGTGTATTATCTTCAAAGTAGTTACTCAGATACCAAGCCATAGGCATGAAAAATTGATCAAATGATATAAGTTCAAACTATTCTTTTCAATGAACTAAGAGAAATTAGTAGTATAATTATCTTAGCTATCTTGTGTATCTATTTATCTATCTGTATATTTTCTTTTCCCTTCCTTCTTTTCTCCTTTCCCCCATCCCAGTTTCTCTTTCCTTTTGAGCAGTTCCTTCCCCTTTCACAATATCTATTGTACATTTTGGATCTTATTTACTCGTTTAGTTTCTTACACTAGGGAGACAATACGATGTTTACACATGTGAGTCTGACTTATTTCACTTATGAGTATGGTCTCAAGTTGCATCCATTTACCTAGAAATGTCTTGAGTTTATCCTTCTTTATAGCTGAGTAGTACTCCACTGTATAAAAAGACCATGTCTTTTTTATCCATTCCTCCATTGATGGGCATTTGGGTTGTTACCAGGATTTAGCTATTATAAATTATGCTGCTATAAACATGGATGAACATATATTACTGTGGTGTGATGCTTTTAATTCTTCTGGGAAAATACCCAGAAGGGAAATAGCTGGGTGAAATGGGACCTCTAATCCTAGTTTTTGGAGGAGTCTCCACACTGATTTCCACAGTGGCTGCACCAGTCGACACTCCCACCAACAGTGGAGAAGGGTTCCTTTTTCCCCACAGCCCCTCCAGTATTTGTTATTGGTTGATTTCTTGATAACAGCCATTCTTTCTGTAGTGAGATGGAATCTTAATGTTTTTTTAATTTGCATCTCTCAAATGACCAATGATGTTGAACGTATTTCCTTATATTTATTTGCCATTTGTATTTCTTCATCTGAGAAGTGTGTATTCATCTCAGATGTCCATTTTTGGATTGGGTCTTTGAATTTGGGGTTTTTCCATTTTTTCAATGTTTTATATGTTCTAGATAGAAGTCCTATGTCTGAGGGACAGTTGACTAAAATTTTTCCCACTCTGTGTGTTGTCTTTTCACTCTGTTGGTGATTTCTTTTGATGTGCAAAAACTTTTTAATAAGATGAAATCCCAGTTGTTGATTCTTTGAAGTACTTCCCGTGCAGTTTGGGTTTTGTTCATGAACTCTCTGCCTACCCCTATGTCTTTAAGATTTCTACCTACTTTATCTTCCAACAGATTAAATGTTTCTGTTTTTTTTTGTTTTGTTTTGTTTTGTTTTTGTTTTGTTTTGTTGTGTTTGTACCAGGAATCAAACCCGTGACCTTGTGCTTGCCAGGCAGGCGCTGTGCCGCTAAGCTATATCCCCGGCCCGATGTTTCTGTTTTAATATTTAGATCTTTGATCCATTTTGATTTAGTTTAGTGCATGGTAAAAGACATGGGTCTAGTTTTAATCTTCAGTGTGTGGAAAGCCAGTTTTTCTGGCACCATTAATTAAAGAGGCTATCCTTCTTCCAGTGAACATGTTTGACCCCCTTGTCAAAGATAAGGTGGCTGAATGTGTTTGTAGTTGTGTCTGCATCTTCTGATCTGTTCCACTGATCCTCAGGTCAGTTTTTTTGCCAGTACCATGCTGATTTTATCACAGTAGCTTTGTAGCATAATTTCAAGTCAGGGATTATGCTGCCTTCTGCCTTGCCTTTGTTGCCCAGAATTGCCTTTGCTATTCTAGGTCTCTTCTGGTTCCAAATGAATTTTAGGAATGTTTTCTCTAGATCTGTGAGGTATGCTAATGGTATTTTGATTGGGATTGCATTAAATCTTATAACAGTTTCGGGAGCATGGCCATTTTCACAATGTTGGTTCTTCCTATCCATGAGCAAGGGATATCTTTCCATATTCTGATATCCTCTTCCATCTCCTTTTTCAAAGTACTGTAATTTTCAATGTATAGATCTTTTACTTCCTTTGTTAGATTGATTCCTGAGTATTTCTTTTTTTTTTTTTTTTGGATGCTATTATGAAGGGTGTGTTTTCCCCAATTTCTCTTTCAGTGAGTTTGTTGTTTTTGCATGAATGCTATTGATTTCTGGATGTTGACTTTGTATCCAGCTATGCTACTGAATTTGCTTATTAAATCTAGAAGTTTTTGGTGGAGTTTTTGGGGTCTTTTATGTAGAGAATCATGCATTTGTGAATACTAATAATTTAACTTCTTCCTTTCCTATCCTTATTCCTTTTATTTTTCTCTCTTGTCTAATTGCTCTGGCTAAAGTTTCCAGAACTATATTGAATAGGAGTGGTGATAGTGGACATCCTTGTCTTGTTCCTGATTTTAGTGTGATGGATCCATATCTTTCACCACACACTGAACTAAATTTAAAATGGATCAAAGATCTAAATATTAAAATAGAAACATTAAATCTGCCTAGAAGATAGAATAGGTAAAACTCTTGAAGACATTGATGTAGGCAAAGACTTTATGAATAAAACCCCAATTGCACAGGAACTATCGCAAAGAATCAACTACTGGGATATCATCTTATTAAAAAGGTTTGCACAGCAAGAGAAACCACCAACAGAGTGAAAAGACAAACCACAATATGGGAAAAAATGTTTGCCAGCTGTTCCTCAGACAAAGGATTACTATTGAGAACATATAAAGACCTGAAAAAAATCAGACCTCCCAAATTTAAAGGCCCAGTCCAAAAATGGGCATCTGAAATAAATACACACTTCTGAGATGAAGAAATACAAATGGCAAATAAATACATGAAAAAATGTTCAACATCATTGGTCATTCAAGAGATGCAAATTAAAACAACACTGAGATTTTGTCTCACCATGGAAAGAATGTCTATTATCAAGAAATCAACCAATAACAAATGCTGGAGGGGCTGTGGGGAAAAAGGAACCCTTCTCCACTGTTGGTGGGAGTGTAGGCTGGTGCAACCACTGTGGAAATCTAGGATTAGAGGTCCCATTTGACCCAGCTATTCTTCTGGGTGTCTTCACAGAAGAATTAAAAGCATCATACCACAGCGATATGTATCCATCCAAGCATATATATAGCTGCATAATTTATAATAGCTAAATCTTGGAAACAACCCAAAGGCCCATTAATGGAGGAATGGATTAAAAAAGTGTGTCTTTTTATACAATGGAGTACTACTCAGCCATAAAGAAGGATAAACTGGAGACTTTTATAGGTAAATAGATGCAACTTGAGACCATACTCATAAGTGGAATAAATCAGACTCACATGTGTAAACATCATATAGTCTCCCTGGTGTGAGAAGCTGAAAAAGTAAATAAGATTCAAAATGTACAATAGATATTGTGAAATGGGGAGAAACTGCTCAAAAGGAAAGAGAAACTGGGATCGGGGAAAGGAGAAAAGAAGGAAGGGAAAAGCAAAAAGTAAATATATATACAGAAGATAGTTATGATAGTTATACTACTAATTCCTCTTAGTTCATTGAATAGAAAGGTTTGCGCTAATATTGTTTTGACAATTAAATGCCTGTGTCTTGTACTCCGAGTAATTAATTTAAAGATAACAATATGCATTGTATTAACTATTGTTATTCTATTATCTTGTCTTGAAACTTTGTTTTAATTTTTTTCTCTTTAAAATAAAATTTTTAGGGCCGGTGTGATGGCTCAGCGGCGTAAGTGCCTGCCTGGCAAGCGCGAGGGCCCAAGTTCGACTCCCGGATCCCACATACGAAAAAGGGGCCGGTGATATTGCTCAGCGGCACGGGTGCCTGTTGGCGCGCGAGGTCCTGAGGTCGACCCCCCAGTATCCACAAAAAAAAATAATAAAAATAAAATAAAATAAAATTTTTAAAAAAGCCATTCAAGGGCCAGGGATATAGCTCAGCAGCACAGCGCCTGCCTGGCAAATGCGAGGTCCTGACTTTGATTCCCAGTACAAAAAAAAAAAAGCCACTCAAACTACAAACCCCTTTTTTTTGTGGGTACCAGGGGTCGACCTCAGGGCCCCGCGCACCAGCAGGCGCCTGTGCCACTGAGCGATATCACTGGCCCTTTTCTCGTATGTGGGTTCCAGGAGTCGAACTCGGGCCCTCGCGCTTGCCAGGCAGGCGCCTAGGGCGCTAAGCCATCTCACTGGCCCCTACAAACCCCTTTTAAATGCTCTTTTCCTCAGACAGCTGGGTGCCACTGCTGTTGCTTAAGCCTAACCTTTATGCCATAAAAACATCTGTGAGGTCATACGGCCACTGCCTGCAAGAGGCTATTGCCACACCACTTGCCACCAGCAAAGGGACCCCATCACCATTCAATGAGTGAGTGATCCTATCTACATTTCCTTTTTTTTTTTTTTTTTAATGTGGGTACCAGGGGTCAAACTCAGGACCTCACGCTTGCCAGCAGGCGCTTGCACCGCTGAACAACATCACCGGCCCTTTTTTCCTTTTTATGTGGGCACCAGGAGTTGAACTCAGGATCTTGCGCTTGCCAGGCAGGCGCTTATGCCACTGAGCCATCTCACCGGCCCCCACTATCTACATTTCCTGATACTCATTGTTTTCAACTCAGTTGAATCCACAGAACAGACTCTGAGGCAAGGGCTTGAGTGTGTTCAGTCCCTGTGCAAGAAAGGAGGTCAAGAGGTAGCTAAGCAAGTTTAGGAAATGAGAGGGGGACCGCGAAGAATGTGTCAGAAGGGAAAAACATCAATACAAAGGTGTATAATCAAGCTGGTCATTGCTAGGGACAACTGGGGCTGGATTCTCTCAGAACCCTCTGAAGGAACATCTATCCTGGTCCCCTATATCGTCTCTGACGAGATAGAAGAGGAACCACGTTCCATCAATTCCTGTTTTGGTCAAAGATTCCCACATGGCGCTTAACTACCCTGTGCTTTCCACTTACAATTGCATGGCTATCATCCAGGAATGCCCAGGGCAGAAAGCACTGAAGTCAGGGGTGCAGCTGAGGTGAACACCGGCAGGGTACATCTACCCAAGTGCTGAGGCGACACTGTGCAGTGGTGACAGTGAACAGGAGCCAGGAGAATGAGGCAGGCAGCAAGACAGAGGTATCCAGCATAAGCATTCGGAGTAGTTCACCCCTTGGAATTTTTAATTTAGCTTCCAGACTGAAGGAATTCTAAACAATACATAACATGGCAAAAGAGAATATTTATATAAAAACCACCAACTTTAACTTTTAGATAATTCACAAGCAGATCTCATGAACTGATAAATATGGAAAGCTCTCTTTTGATCTCTCTGGATTTTCAAAATCATTTCATTCAGTTCTTCTTGCCCTGCATTTCATCCCATATTTCCAATAATCACTAAGTGCCCTTTATTCTGCACCATGTGCTATAAACATCTATAACCACATGCACTTTGTATCTGTGCTCTGTTGTCCAACAATAATTAAAGAGTCTTACTGGGTAGAGAAAAACAACCTGCCTCAGTCATTTAAACAACTTGTACCACTTTGAAATATTCTTTTTTTTTTTGGTACTCGGAATCGAACTCATGCCCTCGCTTTTGCCAGGCAAGCACTGTGCTGCTGAGCTATATCCCCAGCCCCGAAATATTCTATACAGTATTGTAAGCCATAGTCACCCTACTGAGCAATAGAGCAACAGAATTCATTTCTCTTGACTATAACTTCATACCCTTAGATCAAACTCTATCCCTTCCCTATTTTCCAGCCTAAAGGTAAAAGGCAAAGGATATACCAAATATGTTGATTCAATTACTATACATTGTTTACAGCTATTGAAACATCACACCATGCCCTGAAAATACGTACAATTACTATGTGTCAATTAAAAAGGAAAACAAATGATTGTGACCTCCACACGCTAGTCTGTTTTAAGTGTTCCATGTATCAAGAAACAATGCTTCATCACGTTCATTCCCTACAATCTCCCTGTATCCTGGGCCACTTTCTTAACCCCTTCTTGTGTAGTTTAAAGCCTCATCCATATCAATCAGTCTCATTTATCCATTGACTGTTCCAGCAATGTTATCTCTCATCTTTGCTACAATGCTTCAGGTCAGGGTTTCCTTCATTTTACATACAAAGAATCTATTGCTCAGCAACAGTAAGGGATCCCTTAAAGTCACAAAGTAAAGAGGCAGCAGAGTCAGAATGGCAACATTAAAGGGGATTGATCTGACTTTTCTCCTTCGTGGGTAGAAGTGCAAGGATAGGGAGACCTCCCATGCCTAGATATGGCGTTACTCAAGCAAGCTTTCAACTCTGTCTCCTCAGCGCACAGGGTGCCTGTAGGCCATCAAAGACAAGAAGGCTTTCTGGGCCAGTGTTTCCATCAGCAAGTGATGAATCCATTGGCTCCAGTGAGCTAAGCAAGCATAATTTTCTATGGGTGAGGAAGACTGGGAAGCACAACATAGGAAATTATTTTTATTAGTACATGGTTGCAATGCATAATGATTACATTCATCATGGGTACATAACACATCTTAATTCTCTCTTTTTTTTTCTATCTCTTTCCTTCTCCTTTCCCCTCCCTACATCTCTTGGTCTCCTTCCCTTTTGCAAAATACCCAAATGTCAGTGATTCTGAGCTGCCAATAATTCTAGTAGCTCTATGGGGTTGTCAGTGAGCCACAGTAATTTATAATTCACCTACTAACTATTAACAAGGATCACTGTAAAGTCATAAATTCTTCCCGAGGGGCAGAAGCTTAGAAATCATCAAATATTACTCTTTATTATTAGCAAAAATCACTATCAAAATATTTGGACAACTGACTTTCAGCTCCGTTTCAATAATTATATTGGGAAGCGAGGTTAAAAACAGTTCCTATCTCAATCAGCTAGTCAATAACTTGTAACCTGACTGAAAGAAAAATGTGTTTAAAATTTCTTATTCTATGGTCTCATGTGCCTCCTGCTGACTAAAACTGTCAGCTTCTACTGCCAGTATTTATTAAATTGACATCACTGTGTTAAAAGTAAGCCACTTTGAGAAATAAAAAAATGCCCAGAATGAGATTTTAAATTCATATGACATTTGGAAGTCGCTTGTATGTGGTATAGTCCAGTATTTTATGAAATACCCATGGCGTAAGCTACTTCAAATTTTATCTTTTGTCACCACCTGGTGGTAGCACATTTTCTCACTTTTTTTTCTTCCTGTGTTTAAGGACAATTTTCTAAAACAGAAAAGTCAGCTAACTTCAGTATGGATAGTTAAGTATTAATATATGCTAAGTGGACTGTACATAATAAATATCTGATGAATGAATGAGGTTTTTGTGTATTGCAATGTCTGTGATTTTTTTTCATTTGAATTGCATGGAGCTCTCAAATGCATGGATAAAAGTGGCCCACAATATTATCTTGTTCTAGGAAGTTTTCTTCTTAGAAAGTAAAATTAATTTTTGGCTTAAGCTAATAGAACTATATGATTAAAAAGCGGTTGCCTACCTTTAATAGTTGGTGAAAGTAATTACATACTTCCTAAAATTTAAATACATTACGTTACAACATTTTAAAAATCTTTTAAAATATTTTACGTGATCACAAAAGGCAGGAGAAAATTTGATAAAAATTTCTTATGTGTGATTGAAAATCCATAAAACCTTTGCAAAGTCCTGAAGAATAAGAAAAAAATTGCATATTATTTGTTGTAAACCATCGCCACCTTGTGGGCTGACAAAGAGGTACTATAGGCCACGAATCTGTTAAGGTAATTTTTCATTGCTAGAAAAATGACCATTAAAATGAAATTTAATCTTTGTAAACAATATCTAGCATAAACCTTACAATGTACCTCTCAAACCACCAGGTAAGTTAAAAAATGCCAAGTTATATGTGATTAAAAATTATGATCAGGGTCATTTATTTCTGAGCTCCCAATTTGGCTATTAGAAATGTGTGCCTTGAATTAACAAACTTCCAATAAGAACACACTGAAAAGAGATATAGACTCAAGGCCAAACCTTCATTAATGTATTTTTAAAAGCTGGAGTTCATATAGAGGAGTTGACAGACAGGAATACATTACATGATTTTTTAAAATTACACAATTTCTGCCTTTTCAAAATTTCCCTTCCTGCTCCAGTTCAATGGAAGCACTTTTACTCTCACAGACCTGGTATCTAGGCCCCTGGGCCTCTTCAAATACCTGGGAAATTTACATAACCCTTTTGAGGCTCAATTCTTCTCTTTTAAGGAAAGAGAATAGATTTTAAACATCATACTTCTTTCAATTCTGCAAATACATGAGTTAGAGGGCACAAAAATTTTAAGTCTAAAGGCAATTTACGATAATTTCTGTGTTATCAGTATTACATCGCTGAGGATATAACCTACTTTAAAAAATAGATGATTTCTGTCTACTTTCTTTTTTTAATGTGGGTACCTGGAGTAGACCTCAGGACCTCGCGCTTGCCAGGCAGGCGCTTGTGCCGCTGAGCTGTCTCACCGGCCCTGTCTACTTTCTAAATTATGATAAAGCAAAACGGCCATTTGTCTTGTATGACTTTATAGACCTATATTCTTTAAAGCAGTACTAATGGCAAACAGCTTTGGTATTTCAAATTAGTAAATCCCACGGTATGAACACATGAAAGAAAAGTCTTTCATGGCTATGAAATATGCCCATTAGTAGTCTCTACAAGCAATATTTACACTAAAAGAATTCCAGTAGCTCCTTTGTATTACCAGATTCCCTCAACTCGTGGCTACTTGTTGAATACTTACTTTGGTACAGGCTTTATAAGAATTACGAATTGAGTATTAGGCCTGCAATATATGAATCAGTGAAAGAAATACAACCAAATAGGCTTGAAACCGAAATTGGCATTTTCATCTTTATTACTTGACAGTGCACGTCTTTTCTTTTTTTAGGAAGTCCCTCTGTTCAGAGAGGACAAGAAAACTTTTACAAAGTCAGACTGTGAGTACAGACTTATAATAAATGTTTTAAATGTTGTTAGGTCACCTCTTCAAATCATAAAAAGTTGGCTGAAGTCTATAAAGCATATTATTAGTCTATTATTAATAGACTATAAAGTCTATTAAAGCATATTAATATTAGCCTTTGTATAAGCCCATATGTGTTTTATAAAAAGAAAACCAGAAATGTGGGGAATAAGGGTCAGAAAAATATGTGATATTCTGGATGCGCGTTCAAATCAAGAAGCAAAAATTGTGGAAGCAGGGAAATGTACAATTGCAAAGACTTAATGTTACATTTTTACTAGTGCCACGAATAAATTTAACTCTTACAGTCTTATTTTTACATTTAAGTGATTTTTCAGTTCACATTTTGCTTATAAATATACATCTATGTTACATAGATATATTGCGTAATACTGCAAACACCTGAAGAGTGGTGATCTACAAAAAGAATAAATGGATTAGATGTTCTGATCGTGCAGTTTTTCAGCTTAGTAACTGGCAACTTCTGCATCCATGTCTCTGTTGAAGTCATTAAAAAGGAATCATTTCCCAGAACTACAGGTGCACAACAGATTGGAGTCATTATGCAAAAGAACAGAAATCTGGAGAGAAACCCAGAGAATAAAAAAGCCATGTTCCTGGCAATCCTTTTGCCTTTAACTCACTGACTGCTTTTCTTTTGTTTTCTTTTTTTTTCGGTTCTATTTGGATATACAACGTGAACTATGAAAAAATTATAGTGGATTTGAAGTAACCCATTCAAGATTAGAAATGCATGCCTTGAATTAAACTTCCAATAAGAACACACTGAAGAGAGATACAGACTCAAGGCCAAACCTGCATTGACGTAGTTTAAAAAGTTAAAGTTCATATAGAGGAGTCGACAGACTGGAATACATTACGTGATTTTTTAAAGTTACACATTTTCTACCTCTTCAAAATTTCCCTTCCTGCCCCACTGACCTGTCAAGTATCTAGGCCCCTGGGCCATTTCAAGTACCTGATATCTCCATCTCAAACCCAGTCTGCCTATCGCCATACATGTTCCGAGCCCTTTTCTAAGCAAGAAGTTTGAAAATGTACTGATGACTTTGCCACTATGATTTTATGATTTGGTGGTCAATATCCTGTGAGTCTAAAATGACTTTACTCAAACATTCTCCCAAGCGTCTAACCTTTCTTCTTGCTAGAGTGAAATGAGATGAAATGGAAATGAAATGCTAGAAAACAAAATATGGAAGAACTATTGTAAACAAAATGAAAAAGTAAGTCTCCAAACCAAGCTGGCGCGCAGGGATGTTCAGACGCTTGGAAAAGACCACTCACAAAGCAGAGAGGTGATGTCATCCTCTCAGGTAAAAAAAATGAAGAGAAAGAGGCTAGACAATGTACAACCAAATCGGCCACTCGTGAGTGCAGATGCCAATGTTAATTTTAAAGGAGAAATGGAATGTGGTGAGGGAGAGAGGTGAAGGAGAGCCTGAAGGGAGGTAGGAGGTACACAGTATAAAGATGTTAGATGATGGGCGAGTGGAAGAGCAAAGGAAAGAAACTGATAACGCAGATAGCTGAAGATGCTGTTAAACTATACCAAAGTCTCGGGTTGATCATTCAACTTTTAACTATGATCTTAGGGAACCAAAATTACATTTAAAACATTCCCTACTGAGGGTGAGGGCGTGAGGACCAGGGGCTGTTACTGAGCCATTTGGAGGGTGACTTTTTTGCTTCTGCTCGCCATTCTTTCTCTTTGGATCTTTCCTGAAAAGTGGGAAGCAAAGTTTTTGTTTTTCAAGTAAGCAATCTAGAACACTGAGAGAAAGAAGTTGGAAAGAATCCTGATAGAAAAGTTTGGAAGAAGGATGCGTAGGAGTGCTCCAGGGGACATTCCTGCCGGGACCCACTGGAGTTGGGAAGATCGGGGAGGAGTGAGGCAGGGGCCGGGAGCGACGGGGGAAGGGCGGGGAGACGCAGCACGGGAGCGCGCGGCAGTGGGAGTGCGCGCCACTCTGCCCGGGGACTTGGGCGGTCTTCCTCACTATTGTCCCTCTGGCATTCCGCCCGTGAGAGCATTGTGAAACATTTCCTTCCTCCGGTCATGGAGTCCCTCCCTTTTTCAATGGAATGGCCGCTCAGCTTTTTCTTGGGGACCTGGGAGTTGAAAGGCTGAGCTTTCGCGCTTTCGTAACACTGATGCAGCCTCTTCCCTTCCTGGTAGGAAGCGGAGGGAGGGGCTGGGGAAGAAAACTGATTTCCTCCTTTCTCCGCTGCACCCAGTGATCGCCCCCGGCCCCTGAGTAGGAAAGCGGGGTTCCTAGCCGTTGCTGCCCGTCTGGCCTAAGGCCTGCAGCGTGGAAGGACGCGGGCTGGGCAGGAGTTGGTCATTTCTCCAATGAAGAAGAGAAAGCGCAGTTCCCTCCTTAGGCGCTAGGGAACTGAACCCTGTTCCAGATCACCCATTCCGGAATTGTAACCCGCGGAGAGGTCTCAGGGGTCGGGGGATGAAGGCCAATGCAAACACGTTTCAAAATCCAGACATGAGCTCCGGCCTCTCACCCTCACCTGCTTTCTAGGGGGAGGCACAGGGTCAGCCAACTTTTCCCCAAGAAAAGTTGAGGCAGAGAGAGAGTGCTCACTGCAGCAAAGAAAGCTCATGGTGGGCTAGGGAGATGGCGAGGTGGCCAGGGGTATTCGAGAGAGGGCAGCCTTGGCTCCTCTCCCAGACAGGGGATAAAGGACTAGGCGGGAAGAAAGGGAAACTCGGGGGCAGCTCTAGGGCAGGAAATCTAGGTGAAGGGACTCAACTCTTCACTCCCCTCCCTCCTGAGAACTCAACCCAGCGCGGTAATAGTGTTCCCGCTCCGGAGGGGAGGCAGGAAGGCAGGGTGGTCCAGAAAGTCGGCAGGGGAGAGGCACGAGGGCAGGGAGAACCTTCTGCCCCGAGCGAACGGGCTGTACAAAGTGCTGGTCACAGCGCCCCTTCAGCGTCTTCCGCCCCCAGATTGACGAGCCTTGGCGCGAAGCCAGCGCGGAGGAGGCCCTCCTCCCCCGCCGGGGGCCCGCGGCACTGAGCGTGGTTCTGCACCGACTGAGCTCAGGGGGCGGCGTCTTCGGGATGGAAAGGCGGCCAAGCGGGAGGAGGGGTTCGCCCGGGGACTATAAAGGGGCAGCCCGGGCTGCCCGGTTCTTGCACTCGCTGGAAAGCGGCTCCGAGCCAGGGGCTGTTGCAAAGCCAAAGCACACAGCCGGGCGGAGAGGGCAGAGTGCTGCTCAGAGCGAGCAGCACCGCGGCCAAGGCAGACGACGAAGAGTGGCGCCCGGCTCCAATCTTCCAGCTGCACTGAGCCCCAGTGGCGCCTCGGAGCGCTTCTGGTTCCCGTAGCGCCTGCCGTGCGGTGCCTCCAACCCGGCGCTGGAAGAAAGCCTTCCCGCGCGCCAGCAGAACCCCAGCGCCCCCGAAGTGACTCTGAGAGCTTCAGCTGTTGCCAACTCTGCGCGTTCTTTCAAAGAGTAACCGTAATTGTTCACTTCAGCAATCCCGAGAGACGCCAGAGAAGCTGTGCTCTTCTGACCCGAACAAAAGCTCTGCCTCGCTCGGCGCGCTGGGGCGCACGGTGTCACCCGGGGCTCCGGTGCAGCGAGCAGTCCCTGTTGGAAACCGAAGGCACACGCCGGACGGCGACATGGGAAACGCGGAGCGGCCCCCGCGGTCTTGGCGCTCCCAGCCTGCACCCTGGTTTCTGCTGCTTCTCGTGGCGACCCCAGTACTGCTGACCGTGCCCGGCGCGGTCGGGCGCCCTGCCGAGGAGGACGAGGAGCTCGTGCTGCCGGCCTTGGAGCGCGCCCCAGGATACGGGACCACGCGCCTCCGCCTGGACGCCTTTGGCCGGCAGTTGCACCTGGAACTGCAGCCCGACCACGGTTTCTTGGCGCCTGGCTTCACACTCCAGACTGTGGGTCGCAAACCTGAGCCCGAGGCGCAGCGTCTGGACCCTACCGGCGACCTGGCGCACTGCTTCTACTCCGGCACGGTGAATGGTGACCCCAGCTCAGCCGCCGCTCTCAGCCTCTGCGAGGGCGTGCGTGGCGCCTTCTACCTGCAGGGCGAAGAGTTCTTCATCGAGGCCGCGCCTGCTGCTGCTACCGAGCGCCTCGCCCCCGCCGCCGCCAAGGAGGAGCCTCTGACGCTGCCTCAGTTCCATCTCCTACGGCGAAGGCGGCGGGGCGGCGGCGGCCCCAAGTGCGGAGTCCTGGACGCCGAGACCCTGCCTGCGAGGGGCGAGGAACCAGAAGGGGAGGACGTAGGGGCGCAGAGGCCACTGCGGGACCCGGCGCCGCCACTCGCGGGACACCCAGCAGGTAGAAAGTTTCCCTAGTTGGTCTCACCATTCATCCCCCGTCCCCGTTTTCCCTATCCAATGTTAATGGAGGTTAAACTCCAGCTCGCGGGCAGGAAAATCGGTCCGTTTGGGTTGGTGGATTTAACTCCTGCTGGAAATTTTATTTCACTTGCCCAAATAACGAATAACCAAGAAAGTCAGAAAAATCGACGATTTTCTGCAGACTAAGACAAAAGTACTTAGACTGGGAAGGGAGAGTTTGTAACCCGATTCTTTACATCTTCGCTCAGTGTGCGCGCACAAGACTTCTTTCCATTCCTTTTCATTCTTTTTAACGATTTCATGTGCGCTTTTTGGCTGCGTTGCAGCTTCGCGCTGAGTTTTGTAACCTCTGTGCGTGCGCCCAGCGCGCAGAGGGCGGAGATGGAGAGGGCAGGGGAGCGACAGTGACCTCCGAGTGTGCCCGCAAGCCTGGGCGACTGCGCTACCGTCTGTTCTGTGGGCTTCCGTCTCCTTCCCTCCTTAAAAGGCGGAACAGGACGGCTAGGGCTGGCTGGGCCCCTCTCTAGAACCTGCTTGGGAGGTCTTTGCGCGGCTTGCCCCGCCTGCGCGCCCTTCTACCCGGCCTCCGGGTTTGCGCTCCCCCTCGCGGCCATAATTTGGCTCTCAAGTACTGTTGAATATTACCCGCGGCGGATTTTCTGCGATGCCACTGACTCTTGTTCTGCTTGGGGCCTACTATCAACTTCTTTTGATTTTATCACTCGGGTACTTTTTTTTTTTTTTTTTTTAACTTTCTCTTGTGCCTTGTTTTAGAATTTCCGTTTCCCCAGCTCATCTGCTCCTAGAAGCAGTTCTGTGATCACAGCCCAGTCGATAACTTTCCTGGGGGTTGGGCTCAGTGTCAGTAGCCCCAGGGCTCTTTTCCAAATAATCAGCCTTGGCTGGAAGCATGAACTTATCTCCCTGGGGCAGTGAGAGTGAGCCAATGGGCTGCTGGGCAGAGTGGGTGGTCCTTGTGCCCGGAATTGGCCAGAGCCGAGCACCCCAGGGACCCCTGGAATGAGAGAGCTGAGCAATGCAGGCTGAGATTCCTTGGGGTCCCGCCCCTTGGCAGCAGCCCCAGCCCTGCCCCTGGCCTTCCACGTGGCGCAGGATGATCTCATTCAGGATTTGAGTTCTGACCTCTAGAGTGAAAGAGTGACTCAGGGCGCCCTGCCTGCTGCTCTTGCTCCAAGTTTTTACTACAGCTGGGTAGTATGATGTGCATACTGCCTCGTTCAGATTGTAGAATAACAAAGAGGACAAAAGATCCTGCTCACGCACGTACAAAAAATAGACTGATCACTCCTTGCAGCACATTTTTATTTTAATTTCAGACAAAAGAAAAAACTTTTAAAAATAACCATTTCCAGTAAAAAGAGATGCAAATATTTTTTGTTATTGTTATTCGGGGTATATTTTGGTTTCGTTTGCTTTGACTCATCTGGCTTTCCTTATATACTCTGGGAAGGTAACTATTCTTGGAGAAACTGTCAGTGAGCAAACTGTCTCTCTTGTTTCTGGACAGGAACTGGCAGTGTAAGAAAGAAGCGGTTTGTGTCCAGCCCTCGCTATGTGGAAACCATGCTCGTGGCAGACCAGTCAATGGCAGAGTTCCACGGCAGTGGTCTAAAGCATTACCTTCTCACCTTATTCTCGGTGGCAGCCAGGCTGTACAAACACCCCAGCATTAGGAATTCAGTGAGCCTGGTGGTAGTGAAGATTTTGGTTATCTATGAGGAACAGAAGGGGCCAGAGGTGACCTCCAATGCTGCCTTCACTCTACGGAACTTCTGCAATTGGCAAAAGCAGCACAACCCGCCCAGTGACCGAGACGCAGAGCACTATGACACAGCTATTCTTTTCACCAGACAGGTGAGAGCAAGACGGTACCAATCACCATATTGTCCTCTTCAGAGTTAGCATGGTACCAAACAAAATGGAAATGAGGCATGTCAGCAATATTTTCAGTTGGCTTACATGTTCTATCTTATTTAATTCTACTGTAACTTTAGTATCTCAAGATACATGGTTCTATTTTAAAAGATTAGTAAATCACTAGGTCCGTCCTAGTGCAACAATAATGAATGTAGATGCTCCAAAACATATGTGAAGACACATTCTGCCAAAAACTTAACTTCCAAAGCTCAGACTGTTCTTTTTAATAAAAAGATCTGCCTTTACTTTTTGTAGGACCTATGTGGGTCCCAGACATGTGATACTCTTGGGATGGCAGATGTTGGAACTGTGTGTGACCCTAGCAGAAGCTGCTCAGTCATAGAAGATGATGGTTTACAAGCTGCCTTCACCACAGCCCATGAATTAGGTAAGTCTATTTCAGAGTACAAGTTAAGCCTACTTCATAGATTCTAACTGATGAAACAGTGTATTAGAGAGGTAGAGTTTGTAGATCATATTGCTGTTTTATGTACTGGTGCATTTTAGAAATGCACTGCAGAAAATATTTTTCACTATTTCAAACATCCTTGTTAGAATAAAAAGAGTAAGAGCTATGGACATTTGGAAATTTACCTGTTCCTTTGCACCCTTTGGAAAGTAGACATCGTATCTGAAATTGTTTCTTAAATGTATTTCTTCATTTTGAAATATCACTTTGAGACAAACTCAGTCAGGAGGGAAAAAAAATGCTACAAATGACCTCTATTTCAATGAGAGTTTGGGACTGCTTCCCAGGCCACGTGTTTAACATGCCGCATGACGATGCAAAGCAGTGTGCCAGCCTGAACGGCATGAACCGGGATTCCCACATGATGGCCTCAATGCTTTCCAATTTGGACCGCAGCCAGCCTTGGTCTCCCTGCAGTGCCTACATGATCACATCATTTCTGGATAATGGTCATGGTAAGACTCTCTAGCTCTTCTTTCTAGACGGTGCCCAGCTTTTCTTGGATAGTATTCTAGTTAGGTAAACTCTTTTGTCTGTTGCTGTTTTTATTTTTCCTCTTTCAAAATTACTTTTCACTGTCGAGATCATAAATATTTAGATCTTAATTTCCAGTGAAAGATAGTGCTTCTAGTTGAGTAGCTCCCAGAGTCCGTTCATTCACATTTTGAGCAGAATAATAACTTCCTGTCATTGTTAAGCCAGAAATACTTTATTGAGAATCATAACTAATGATCTAAATTTCCTGGCCTTTTTCTCCCAAACTCTGCAGCTTTCAAATTACTTTGCTATATGTGATTTTATGTGATAAATATTTTACAAAACCAGGCTTTCATTAACTATTTACTGATATTGGTGGCATTTCCTTTGTAGGGGAATGTTTGATGGACAAGCCACAGAATTCTATACAGCTGCCATCTGATCTCCCTGGGACCTTGTATGATGCCAACCGGCAGTGCCAGTTCACATTTGGAGAGGAGTCCAAACACTGTCCCGATGCAGCCAGCACATGTGCCACTCTGTGGTGCACTGGTAATTCTGGCAGCCTGCTGGTGTGCCAAACCAAGCACTTCCCGTGGGCTGACGGCACCAGCTGTGGAGAAGGAAAATGGTGTGTCAATAGCAAGTGTGTGAACAAGACTGACAAGAAACATTTTGATGTGAGTTTTTTCTGCTGAAGCACATTTGCATCCCTCTATAATTCAGAATTAGAAAAACAAACAAAACGATGTTAAAAAGGATTTTTACCATGTTAAATGCCCCATCTATGCCCTCTAACAGGAATGCAATGTAGATTAATTTTAGAATTGATTCTTTGTTCCCTGTGTTGTGTGTGTGTGTTTTTTTTTTTTTTTTCCTTGTCTTCCTTAAGAGGTCTCTTTGGATAATTCTAACACTGATGATTTGTGTCTTCATTTAGACTCCTGTTCATGGAAGCTGGGGGCCATGGGGACCCTGGGGAGAATGTTCCAGAACCTGTGGTGGAGGAGTTCAGTATACAATGAGGGAATGTGACAACCCAGTCCCAAAGAATGGAGGGAAGTACTGTGAAGGCAAACGAGTGCGCTACAGATCATGCAACATTGAGGACTGTCCAGATAATAATGGTGGGTAGCAGTGGACTTCCACTTTGAGTAAGTGGGGTAAAGAGGCTGAACCCACAACAGATGGATAAAGGTTGGAAACTGATAATGTCGTCACATCATTTCTCCTTCTAGGAAAAACCTTTAGGGAAGAGCAATGTGAGGCACACAATGAATTTTCAAAAGCTTCCTTTGGGAGTGGACCTGCAGTGGAGTGGACGCCCAAGTATGCTGGTGTCTCACCAAAGGACAGATGCAAGCTCATCTGTCAGGCCAAAGGCATTGGCTACTTCTTTGTTTTACAGCCCAAGGTAGATATTTTATTCTTTCTTTTTGCCCAAGGTCCAAGGCCTTGGCTTGCCACCTTTTCATGCTACCATTGCTTTGCTTTCCTTTTACTCTGCATTTTGATATGTGTTCAATTTTAAATTCTGACTTCTGTTCTTCTAAAGGTAGTAGCAGCTACCTGCTTTGGGTTAGTGCTTCAAATTATGAATGAAGCTTGAATCCACCACTTAAAGTTTTTGCAGTTGCTTAGTATTACTCTTTTATGTAGAAAGAAATGCCCTTTAAAAAAATCAAGTGCTTCTCTTTATAACTAGGTTTTACATACAACTGTGGTTAGATAAATTATATATTAACATAGCAACCACTGGTTTTGAAAAATAGTTTAGGCATGGTCCAAAGTACTTGTTACTGGGTAACCATCAGTAATATGTGCAAACATGCTTTTAAAAAGCAAGTCTGAGCACCGATAATTTGTATGTTTGAGCATATATATTGAATAAGAAGCACTTTTTTCCTGAGAGTCTAAAACTGCCTCTAACGAAGAAAATAGAATTTAATTTGGTTGAGATGATCATGTATCATTAGCATTGTGGGCTATAAAAATATTCCCAAATTGCAGATTCAACATTTAGTAAGTGATTTATAAAGTACCTTCTATTGGCAGATATTCCCCAGGGCACTCAGGACACACCAGTAAACAAATAAACAAAGAACTCTATGTTCATTGACCTTAGCTGTAGTGAAGATCCAATGACCAAACCAATGATCAAAAATTTATACTTTTTGGCTGGTGAGATGGCTCAGTGGCGTAAGTGCCTGCCTGGCAAGCGCAAGGGCCTGAGTTCGACTCCTGGTACCCACATACAAAAAAAGGGCCAGTGATATCGCTCAACAGCACGGGCGCCTGCTGGTGTGCGAGGTCCTGAGGTCAACCCCGGGTACCCACCAAAAAAAAAAAAAAAAAAAATTTATAATTATTTCAGACGTCTATCTATACCAGTAAGAAAATAAAAAGCCAAAAAGAAGGAAAGTGTGTGCCATGTTTGAAGAATACTATTTTTAATTAGCCTGGTTTAGAAAAGAGAGAGGAAAATGTTTACAGTTGTAGCATCATTTCCTTCCCTGTTAAAGAGTAACATCGGCTGTGTGTTGTTATCTTCAGGTTGTAGATGGTACCCCATGTAGTCCAGACTCCACTTCTGTCTGTGTGCAAGGACAGTGTGTAAAAGCTGGTTGTGATCGCATCATAGATTCCAAAAAGAAGTTTGATAAATGTGGTATTTGTGGAGGAAATGGATCTACATGCAAGAAAATATCAGGATCAGTTACTAGTGCAAAGTAAGTTTTAAAATGTGTACTCTCTGAGATCTTATAATCCAGATGTACAATTTTATAAGACTGGGAGAAATGCATTATAAACAACTACATTTTTAAGATAAGTAATTGATTAGCCAGTGAACGAAAGACACATGTCTGTTTTTCTTGCTTACAGACCTGGGTATCATGATATTGTTACAATTCCCACTGGAGCCACAAACATCGAAGTGAAACAGCGGAATCAGAGGGGATCCAGAAACAATGGCAGCTTTCTTGCCATCAGAGCTTCTGATGGCACCTATATCCTGAATGGCGACTTTACTTTGTCCACTTTAGAGCAAGACATTACTTACAAAGGTGTTGTGTTAAGGTACAGCGGCTCTTCTGCGGCGTTGGAAAGAATTCGCAGCTTTAGCCCCCTCCAAGAGCCCTTAACCATCCAGGTTCTTACTGTGGGCAATGCTCTCCGGCCCAAAATTAAATACACCTATTTTGTGAAAAAGAAGAAGGAATCGTTTAACGCTATCCCCACTTTCTCAGAATGGGTCATCGAAGAGTGGAGCGAATGTTCTAAGTCATGTGGATTGGGTGTGCAGAGAAGAGTGGTAGAATGCAAAGACATTAATGGGCAGCCTGCTTCCGAGTGTGCCAAGGAGGTGAAGCCGGCCAGCAGCAGACCTTGTGCAGACACACCTTGCCCACACTGGCAGCTGGGGGATTGGTCGCCGTGTTCCAAGACTTGTGGGAAGGGTTACAAAAAGAGAACCTTGAAGTGTCTGTCCCATGATGGGGGTGTGTTGTCTCATGAGAGCTGTGATCCTTTAAAGAAACCCAAGCATTCTATTGATTTTTGCACAGTAGCAGAGTGCAGTTAAGCAGTGTCAGTTTTGAGGAAAAGGCAGTGTGGAAGGGCTGGTGCACTGAAATCAGAGTCCTGGAGGGATCCCATGTATCTTGCCAGTAGCCAGTGAGGTGGAAGTGTGGAGTTAGATAGACCTTAGATCATGAGAATATTCTACCAGTTACAAATTTGATAGGGTAGTTACTGAGTATTAACCCCTGAGCAGTGATAAAGCCGTAGGGTATTATTATTATTATTATTTCTTACATCTATGACAGAAGCAATTGTCAAAACAAGTCCTGCAAGCCCCGTTTCCTGGTACTGATTAAATGCTTTGAGTCATGGTGGTTTGGAAAGGTAGATCAAGAAAGATGATATTTTAAGACATGGCTTACTTTACCTCACTAAAAATGGGGAGAGTTACAAATAGGATCTTTGACCAGTACTGTTTATGGCACAGAATGTTTGTAAATTTTAAGATTCCAGACTGTTCACCTGAGGAAAAGGTTCAGCTATCTATCTGAAATAACTCATGACTCCTTCACCTTCTTATGCCATCTCCATCTGTGTAGTTCATTTTGAAGAAAGAATATGTGTATTTATAAAATATGTGTACATCAAGTCTACAAAGGCAAGAAAAGAAAAAGCAGCTTAATACTAAGCTGGTGAAAACTGAAGGCAACATGGTGACCTTAGGACCTCCAACCTACTCTCTCTCCATATGTAAGCCTACTTTGGGAATGCGGATGTAAGGTAATAATCTGTCTCAAGAAATGAATAAGATACCATGAAAAGGTTGTAATGCCACAATAAGCATGGGGCGTGTAGAGCAGGGACCTGTGGGTTTGGGGACACTGAGATCACTTGTCTCATGGTGGGGACGTTGCTGAGGGGTAGCAGGTCCATTCCTGGCAGCTGACCCATCAGTCATATCCTGGTGAATGTCTGTTCAGCTCTTCTACTGAGAGTATGACTTTTTCCATATGTATATAGTAAAATATGTTACTATAAATCGTATGTACTTTATAAGTACTGGTTTGTGTTTTCCTTCTAAGAAGGACTATAGTTTGTAATAAATGCCTATATAACATATTTATTTTTATACATTTATTTCTAATGATAAAATGTTTAAATTATATCACTTTTGTTAAAGTGCATATAAAAATAGAGTATTTATACAATATATGTTACTAGAAATAATAAAAGAACACTTTTGAATGTGTATGTCTATTTTCTGAAGTGGGATTTGTCTCTTGGGAAGGAAATCTTAAGAACAAACGTTGAATCTGAAGACAATATTTCTTAATTTCTTTGGAAATAAGATTGAGTTCCAATGAAATATATTTCATGTATCCTTGATTTATAGAAGTACTAATAAGGAATTTATGATATCATTACTGATGTTTGTTACTAATATATTTAATAATATACATCAGTGGTTGGCAAACTTCTGTAAGGAGTCAGTTAGTAAATATTTAATGCTTTGTGGGTTATACCATTTCTATCACCACTACTACACGTTGCTTTTGTAGACATGAAAGTAGTCATAAATAATATGCAAATGAAAGGACATGGCTGTGGTCTAAAATTCTATTTACAAAAATAAGTGGTGGGCCAGATTTTTTCTGTGGGACTAGTTTGCCAACCCCTGATGTATATCATAAATGAAAAGATGGTTGGGTTATGGATGCACTTTGGAATTCATCTATTCCTTAGTTATGTCATGGCTGTAAAATTATGTGAGAGTAAGCAACTAGGTAGGAAATGATGCCTTGAATCACATTCAAGACAGATATGGTGAATCAAATCCTCCGAATGTTTCCTCTGCTCATTAGGAATACTTTGTGTGTCTTAGAAAACCCAAGGCTCTGAGTACCCTTTTGTAAATCATATTTTCAATACAAAAGGATACATCCATGACCAAACTTCAGGGTGCTTCATATGTTCATCAACATGAATGGATAAAGAAAATGGTATTTACACACATTGGAGTACTACTCTACTGCAAAGAAAGATAAGCGTCATTTGTAGGAAAATAGATAACACCTTAAGACTACAGTGTTGAGTGAAATCAGTCAGACACACAAGCTGAAATATGGCATGGTTTCTCTTATATGAGAAACCCAAATTATAAAGAGCAAAATAAAAGATAGATAATGGAGAATAAAGAGATAGTTCTTAAAGAGGAAGGGGATGAAGAGATGAAGGGAAGGAAAGAGAGGGAAAGGGAATGAAAAAAAGAATGAAGATGTGTTATGTACATGTACCAACTCCACACTAGGAATGTAAACACTATGTGCTGCAAACATGTACTAAAAAACAAATAAAAATTTAAAAGTTCAGGCTGCTTCGAAGATAATTATATAGCTCTCAGTAAATAGTTTATTTACTAGAAGACAGATTATGTGGTTAACAACAGACACTTCCAACTTTACATTTTCATCTTTTTTTCTATCCGTAGAACGATTTTTTTCTCATATAGTAGAGTAATATGGTAACTTCAGATGATAATTTCTAACTTATCCTCACAGACATGCAATGTGTTCCCCTGAGAAATTAATCCTAAAAGATTCACTGGAGTCAGGTGTATCGGAGCGAAGTGTTGGGTAGGGGAGGAGAAAGTCATGATAATCTCTGGTTAACTTTTTTTACCTACTAGGTTAAGGACTGAAGGGTAAAAGTGAAGACTTCTCACGTTGCAGGAACCAGTGTCTGTCCCATTTAAACACAGAATTTGGCCATGCAATTCAACAGCCTAACTTGCCCTGTGCACCAGCAACCCCTAGCAAAGTAATTTACCAACCTCACTAAGTACAAATCCCCATCATAAGTGACACGGAGGATATGCACAAGAAACTCCCTGATCCTTGTTTCCTGCACATGCTAATTGAGAAAAGAAGAATCACATACCTCGAATGATAACGTGCAGTACAAAGAATCATTTTTTTATCTTTCCTCATTCACCGTTTTTTTTTTTTTTTCTTAAGAGGTTTAGATTGATTTGATGCATTAAATTAACAAGTCTAAAATTAAGGACATAAAGAGATGGAACCAGCCAAGAGATTTTCTGCCATCCTTTTCATTCTCAGGCCAAGATAATATCAAACAATTTTCTAGTGTTGCCACATTATTTTTTTGCCCTCTACTGGTGAGATTTTTGTTTTATCACTGGTTGGGCAGTTTAAGGTTATATTGGCAGCAAAGGGAGTTTAGTTCAAAACATATGTCCTGGGTCTGTGAGCTTGACTAGGCACCTGCTTAAAAGGAAGAAAGTCGTTTGTTTGTTTGTTTGGTTTGGTTTTGTTTGTTTCTCCATTGCAGGCATAAATGATGAGCTGGGACAACGTTGAATATTAATATAAATACCTACTTTTTGAAATATACAACGGACAGTTTCTCTAGCATTTCAATAATCACTCATCAAGCACAATTCTTAGATTAAATATTTCAGCAAAAGTTGGCAAAAATTCTTTACAATTCTTTTTTTTTTTTTTTTTTTTGGGTACCGGGGGTCGACCTCAAGACCTCGCACACCAGCAGGTGCCCATGCAACTGAACAATATCACCGGCCCTTTTTTCATATGTGGGTTTCAGGAGTTGAACTCAGGACCTCGCGCTTGCCAGGCAGGCGCTTATGCCACTGAGCTATCTCACTGGCCCTAGAATTCTTGATTTTTGTTTAATTTGTCTTTTGAGGAGGGCACAGTAGATTTTAATGTGACTTAGGAATAATAAGCACAATTTTCTAAACTCACTGATTTTCCAGAAGATGGGAAAACAAAAATTGTTGATGTAAGGATTGTGAGTGGCTTGGCCGATCAAGGAAATTGACCCAAACTATTCTAATATAAAAATATAACCCGTTCTGCCATACATACATATCTTTCTGTGACATGGTTGAGCTTGTACAACACTGGCAGAAAGAGGATGGAGGATTCTTTGGTTCGTCAACAAGCTTTTCCAGCAAGTTAATGTAAAAGCTATTATCTCATGAACACATCAAGTCATAGAGGAAATACAGAACCACACTTGATGCCCACTCATTCCCATTTGCCTCCACTCAGTCCTAAGGTGATCTCTGCTCTATGTGCTTTTTGTCTTTACAACTTGGAAAACTGAACTTTACTTTATAGTTCTATTCTATTAATTACAGACCCTTTATTTAAGGGTAAGTTTTTATAATTACTATTCAACTGTGTATTTGGAATATAGCCTACTTTCTTAGCTACAATAGTTCCTTTTTATTTAGGATATTATAGGTTTTTCATGTTCTGCTGTTCTTAAGCAAACATGCAGAACATTTATTTGCTGGAGTGGGAAGGAGGTAAGGAGTGCAAATGTATGTAGAGCAATTAAAGGAGGATTCTCAAGTAAGGAGATGTTTGTGTGGAAACCAGAAATATGCAGAGGGACAGCTCCCAGATGGATGAGCATACAATGTAAGAGTGACCACCGCAATTAGACCTGGCTTTTCTTGCTAGAGGGGAGAGCAAAAGGCTAGTGTAGCTGAAGGAATGATGAAAACGATGTGGCTCCTAATTAACTGTAAATCTAAAGACAGGAATTAAAATAAGAAATATGTAAAGTATTTCAATATATATAATCCAAATTTAAAACCATATGCCATATTGATGAGATTATGAATGGACAGAAATTTCTCATATTATATTGGGAGTTATGAAAGAATAGCATATTTTATCCTGAATTTAATATTTAGACCCAGCTGAATGACATTGCTTGAAAACAAGCACATAAAAAAAGTCTTTTCATGGAAAGAGGATGTACATAAAACAAACCCATAAAACAAAGAATGGAAAGTAAAGGAAGACTACAAACTAAAATTACAGAATCCCAAACAAACTATTATTACAGTACATTGTTTAAACTTCCTTATTAAAAGAAAAATATCTTCAGGACATGCCTAAAAATAAAATTCAGTGACATGATAACCAGAAGAAAACTATCTAAATCAAAATGCCATTGTTTTCCAAATAAGTGCAAAGATTTATCAGACAAACAGACAAAGCAGGAGTAAAATATGATTTCAACAAAATTATATTCAAGGTGGAAAAGCACTAAACAACGAATAACATTTTTGGTGAATTACAGTTATAATCCATGATAAAATATGTGTCCTGGATAATAGAACATGTTTTGAAACTTTTGAAAATATAAAAGATAATAGCAAAATGCTACTTCATCTTTAACATCTCTCTCTAGCTATGGGCAAACCAAATACATAAGAACAAATAAAAACTTTGCAAAAAAGACTTGAATAAAGCAAAAGATGTACAAATTTCTTTTAGTTTGACTGCAAACTGTAAAAGTTTTTTTTGTTTTGTTTTGTTTTGTTTTTTTGTTTTTGTTTTTTTTACTTTGACCTCAGGTAACAAGCAGATTTAATGAAATTCTAATCATTAGCAAATAATGCATAAACTTTTGGAAACTGAAAATATGATTCTAAAGTTTGTCTGGAGAAATAATCTTGATGGTGACAGAGACACAGAACTGAACAGGCGTAACATTAGAAACTTGTTAGACCTGATTTGAAAATTCATCATTAAATCACAATTAGAAAAAGTGATATTTGTAGAATTATTGACAAGCAGATCAATGAATGAGAACAACAGACCAAAACCAAATCTTAGTAACCTTAACTACAAAGTATTAGTATATGATTAAGTTAGATACAGAAATCTGTGCAAAAAATGGATCACTCCAAATGCAGCCCTGAAAAAATTTCATTTGGAAACAAATAAATTCATTTAAAGCTTTCTTTTTAAACCATTCATCATCTGAAATTCCAGATGTATGAGAAGTTAAAACATTTAAAAGAAATCTGTGTCAGTCAGAGTTCTCCATGGAAACACAACCAGTAGATCCATATTTGTATTCTTTCTATTAATTTGTAATTTTATTATAAGGAATCAACTCACACGATTGTGGAAGCTGAAAAATTCCAAGGTCTACATCTACGAACCCAGGAAACCTGATGGTATCTGCTCAGTTTAAATCTCAGTCTGAAGGCAGAAGAAGATTGATGTCACATCTCAAAGACCAGCAGAAGAATGAGCTCATCCTTACTCAGTCCTTTTGTTCTATTTAGACTCTCAACAGATTGGACAAGACCCACCTGCAATGGAGAAGGTGGTCTGCTTTATTATCTATGGGTTCAAATGTTAACACCCCGACGGAAACACCCAGAATGATACTTAAACAAATATCTGGGTATTCTATAGCCCAAATAAGTTGCCACATGAAATTAGTCATCACAAAAGAAGTATCTCTGGATGGAAAATGATATCTGAACATAGAAGCAATAAAATGTATTACAACAAGAAGCACATACAAGCAAATGGATTAACTGTTTTGATTTAAAAATGTTAAACTTCTATGTTTCTGAAGAAATCTTTAGAAGGTGTGAAAAATCTATTTTCATTAAACATCAAAGACAAATGGTTGTGATTTGTCGTAGAAAAATCGCATGTAAATAGTTAAGAAAAGAACAGAAATCATTATCAAAAGGCATAAAGAAATTATAGAGAAATCAACGGATGCTCGCTGTTGTGGTGGTGCACACCTGTAATCCCATATGTCTGGGAAGCTGAAGCAGGAGGATCTCAAGCTCACACCCAGCTTGGGTGATTTAACAATTTAGCTAGCAAGACCCCGTCTCAAAGTAAACACACACACACACACAAAAAAAAAAAAAAACTAAATAAAAATGAGCCTAGGATGTGGCCCAGTGCCAAGGACCTGGGTTAAATCCTCAGCATTACAAAAAAAGGAAGAGAGTAAGATCACTGTACTAAGAATCAGAGTACACATTTAATGAAGATTTTAAAGATTAAACTCAGGTATCAAATATGCAAAGTTTAATGTCAGTAAAACTATAAAAAAATTTAAGATTGGTGGAAGTCGAAAGTTTTGTGAAAAGCTCAAATCCTGCTGGTGCAGGTGCGAATCATAACAGTCTTCATTGAAGTTGTAACCATAATTTTCAACCCCCAAATCCATATATTTAATGTAAAATCAAACACTAGATCCAGACTAAGAAATCTCTCTATACATTTTTCATTCTTAAGATGCTGCAGAAGTAGGGAAGCTGAAGGTACCAGGGTGGCCTCCCTCCCCTGACTCTACCTCTGGTTCACAGTCAAGTCTTGATGCTGCACAGGGAGCTCATCAGCATCCCCCTGCACCTGCCTGCCCATCACCAGCCAGCTCCAGCTCGAGACCCCACCACTAGGGCTATGTCTGCCTACTAAAGGGACAGCTGCACTCCTTTGTAGTGCTTTTTACAAAGCATATATTAAAGAATTCTTTGTTTCATCTTAATAATACAAATAAATATTTTCCATTCAAAAACCTCCTCTAACTCATCTCTTAGCACAATTATAAGATTTGTAGTGACCTGCATTGTGTTTTAAGTCATTTTGTTTCATATGTAGCTGTATATGTTACAAAAATAACCAAATATCAGAATTTAGGATAAGACGAGGCTCAAGCTATACAACAGAAGCAGTCCCAGTTACTCAAAATTAACTTTGGAACAAAAAGATCCACCAAAAACTGCTATTGTGTAGCTCCTTCAAAAAGCGGCTCACCAATTAAACATTACTGGGGTTTGGGTTGCTCACCTCTCCTTCTGGAGTTTGATTCCTGGTTCTTCTCTTCTCGAATAAAGAATTGAATGAAACAAGCAAAAAACAGTCCCAAAGTTTATTTGAAAAAGTAAAAGTGAAGAGTGAGGGAGAAACTGGCTCTGCAGAGCAAGCTTTAGCCAAGTAAAAGAAGAAAAAGCAAGATAAATGTACACCCTGGAGGACGTAGCGCTGGCTATAGTGAGGAAAGCCATGATAGCAAGCTCTTCCTCGCCTCTGTGTCCTTTGATACTGTCCAAATCTCGAGGAAACCCACAAGAACTTCTCCACACGGGTCCTGAGAGGAAGTGCTGGGATCCTGCACCTCAGGGTGAGGTCAGGTTTTGGGCATCCTATTGAAAACCTGCTCAAGTTCTTACCAGATGTCCACGTGCAGGGCTTTGGGAACTGTTCTGCGTGTGTGTTCCAGTGTTTTGTAATAACCAGGCCAGTTAATTCCCCAGTCAGTTTTGCCACACCCTAACCTCCCATCTGACAATTACACTACAGTTTTCCTTGTGGACATACATATAAAGAATAAATCCACTATGTGTAGCAATGATATTCTTCTTTATCATAGAAGTCATGTTCAAAATTGCTTAAATTATCCTTTTTGGTTTTCTTGATTTTTCCTATGGAAACTATCGGAGAGACAGAAAATCCTCCCTTTAGCATTAGAATAAAAGAAATATCAAATAAACACTGACTTAATAGCATGTTAAGATACAACAACGATGTGTTAATGTAGTAGTGTTTACTACCTTGAACAAAAAAACATTAACGGGAAGCTTCTATCATCTCATAACTAGGGTAGATATTTTTAAACTGTTTCTTGTTTCAAAAATTAAAGTTAGGTACTGAAGTAAAATGATACAGTGTTTGGATTTTTTTTTAATTTTCAAACAAAAATAGAAAAGCTGGAGGCAGATGAAATAACATCAGCAAAATGATGATAACTATTAAAGTTGAATATTTGATAAAGACTCATTGTAGGTTTCTCTATTTCTGTGTCATTAAATTTTCCTTATAGTAAAAAGTTCAAAATAAACTAAAGAAAAGTTGTGTTTCCTTTGTCTAATTTACAGATTAACTTAAGATATGCCATGTAATAGTGTGTATTTTTACTCTTTCCCTTGTTTTGGGTGAAGAACAGGAAAGAACGGAGGGAAGAAGAAAGGAATGGAAGGAGACACGCTTTCACTTTGCAGGAGTGAAAAATGTCTAGCAATTACATGGGCCTGGCTTATAATACATGGTGAATTTACATTTTTTCTACAGAGAGTTAATTTGATATCATTATAGGGTACAAAAATTCATAAGTCTCCTTGAACTTCTATTTTGCATCAAGAGCAAAATGAGTAAAGAGGATGAAAATATGAAGTCACTTTTTGCTTACATATATTCAGAATTCAGTCGTAAAGATGAAAAACAAATATACTGTGACTACCTTAAGTATATATCAAGGGATTTTTCTTTAAGAAGCCAAAAACTGAGTGAAGAGAAAGAAATTCATATGTAGACACTAAGAAGGATTCTCGGTGCTCAAAGTTGAGGGAAGCAGAGACCACGGTGAAGCAGGAATACAAGGTGAGGCTGCATCTGGCGTCCTTGAAGTTGCAGATGAGAGAGCTCAGCAGGAAGATTAAATAAATGGGCAAGAATCCAAGACCTTTGATTTCTATCTAAAGCACTTTACCAGATGTGTTCGATTAGTTGTGTGCACAGTTTTGCTCATTTTCTTTCTTTAAAGTAAGCTAAGAATTTACCAAGTCCCCACTGCATTTTTGCATAAAAGCAGAAAAACGCACCAAATAAAGAATAGGAAAGTAAGAACAACTGCAGACAGCGAGTGGAATTATGATAGTCCCATGGCTTTTTACTTATATCAAGTTGGTTTACTCAGTTCGGAATGTTACAGAAACTTTCACCTTCACAGTTTTCACCGAAGATAACAACATTAGAATGAACAGCCTTGGCTCTCATTTCCTGTATTCTTAGAATATGGCAGAGGTAATAATAAAATCTGGACTCATTCCAAAGACTATTGGAGAGGAAAGGGAAGAAGATCAAGGTCATGCATCATCCACAGGCTCAGTAAACAAATTCTGAACAAATGGATTTGGCTGGAGGCCTTCATCTTAAACAATAAGGATACATGATTTCAAATGCTAGATCTTTGAAGCTATGGGCAGTGTCATTTGTTTTAAAGATCTGTGGAGATGGTATCTGCTTTGAAAAATACAAGCTATTCTGGAATGTTCTCTATAACAGTAGGACAATTTTTCTTGAAAGAATAGTAGTTAAGCCCTGAAATTTTCTAATTAAAATACTTTGACTATTTCCCATAAGTAGGCAGTAATGTCAGTAATGTAGTAATACCAGTAGCAATAACAGTCTTTCTATGGACCTTCAGCATGACTTTAAATTTGACCTGCAAATTCATAAAACTGTACCAGACAGCTAAAGAAATTGCAGAATTCCTGTTTATGTTTGTTCTATGAGCTCCCCTTTACTTAGAACAAAAGAATCAGTTTTCCACCGAAAGTCATCATATTTTGTTCTTGAACAAAATATTTTGTTCTTGAACATCTATGTGCACGTGAAACATTTGAAGATTAAAATGCAAACAAACCTGAGTACCTGGAAATTTTTTGATTCCAAGCTATTGCAAATATTTGTGAGAAACCACACTTGGCCACACATTCAAAATTGCAGACAGTTGAAACACAGAAACACTTAGCATGACTGGAAGAAGGTAAATCACATCATTTTACAAGTGGGAAAAAAGGCATTATTCACAGTCCAAAATTTTAGAACTGAACATTTTTTTCTTGGGGTATTTTGATATTTGTCAACTATTGGAATTTATAGGAAAAAAACACACAAAACCATTACTTCTTTCTAACATAATTGACTTTGTCAGTAAATCGCAGAGGAGGTACTATCTAAAATGTGAATGTTTGCTGATTATAGAGTATCAGTAACAGTAAGGTTGTCTGTCTTCAGATTGCTGGGTATTAAACTTACTTAGATTCAGAAATCAAAAAAGATAGAAAACTAATACAGTTAAACCAAATGTTTATTTTTAAGTAATATTTTGGCAGAGACTGCTGAAGAATCAAATTATCAATCCAAAGCTTTATGTAACAAGAAGAGTCAATTATATTTTAACAGCTTATCTTTAAGAAAATCATTGCTTTTAGAGAAAACATAGTTAATTCTTTACTTAGTAAATATCGAATATATTTGGTCTTAATCAGCTTGAACAAAAAATAAAAATATTTAATTCAATCTGCTTTCCACTGACATAAAATTCTTCAAATGACACTTGTCAAAGAAGGAAAGCAATTTGACATTTTCTTAAGGAAATTATAAAACAAAAGATAAATCTGAAGGGGCTATAAAATTATATCATTCATTCTTATGATATAACAAGTTTGGTTAAAAACTGGTTAATAACATTAGAATCTATTTTGTATAAGGCACTGTCCCTGGGACTGAGCAAGAAGAATCCACAGAAAGAAAAAAGAAAGAAAAAATAAAATGAAGAAGGAAGAAATGAAAAGTAGATAGCAAAAGGAGAAAGGGCTGAAGGGAAGGGAGAGTGATGGGAAAAGAAGAAAAAGTTATACCATGTAAAGGTACAAATTTCCTATGATGAATGTTACCATTATGTATATATAAAATGTACCAACAAAACAAAAAGAAAAAAAAATTTTTAAAAGAAAAGAAAAAGTGGAGTCTTAAGAGTGGTACTTTGTTTTGAAATTGAAATATGCCAGGGCCATTTTCCAGATTTCAGGGAAGGAATGGCAGGAGCAAAATTGATCCATGGGTCCACTCTCACACAGCTCCTCATAATGATGGGTAGCATGCCTAAATAATGCCAACAGATGGGCTGCGAAGCGCAGGGAATCCTTTCAGCACGAAGCAAAAATGGAGGAGCCAGGAAGATGCCTCTTGGCTTGCTAGCTTCATCTGAGGTCACTCAATTAGACAAACAATTTTCTGAAAAGTTATTTGATGGTTAATTTTGTGTGTCAACTTGACTGGATTGGGGAATCCTTAGAGAACTGGTAAATCAGTACTTCTGGGTATGTCTGAAACTGGTATATAGATTAGTAAACTGAGTGAAGATCACCTACGCTCCATATGGACAGGCACTATTCCATAGGCTGGCGACCCACATGGAACAGGAATGGAGAAAATGCTCTCTGGCTCTTCTTTCTGGAATGGGCAAGTTGTCTTTTGCTGCTTTTTGACATCAGAGTCCAGGATTCTCTGTTTTTGGACTCTGGGTCTATACCAGCAACGTTCAAGGGACTTGGGACTACATCATATGCCTCCCTGGTTCTGAGGCTTCCATCTTCTTGAATTATCACACTACTGGGTTTCAACTTCACTGATGACCATGAAAAAATATTTCAGCCTCTGATTCTGTAACTCTGCCAGCCATAGATAGTTACAGATACAGAACATAAATCCTGAGCCATAACTTCAGAGCAGCTCTTTAAGAACTATCTTCAAAGCCAACTCATAGAACCAAATATTCCACTGCTTCTCAGGCATGTTTCTTTTTTTAACCAAAAATGGCATCACTCAGACTAGAGATCCACCTTAGTCATTATATTTGGCTACAAAGTCCTTTGATTTATCCAAAATAATCTTATCTTCAAATTTTACCACCATAGGACATATTCAAAGAATGAGCATCAGGCTCTGAAGGTAGTTCCAACAGATCCATTCCAGAAGTATTTGAGCTAGGCCACATTCTTAGAAAATATGGGTGGACTTCCCAAATCGTGACCTTAAAAGGACTACAGAACTTTCAAATGTGGATTTTGTTTCCTCTATTGAAGAAGATTCAGTCATATTCAGAGGTTGTTGACACTCTGGCTGAACATCAAAAATCTGAATCAACTACTTAGCATTGAATCCTAGCTTTTTCACTTATTTAATTCACTCTGTCTTATCTCAGTTTTCCATCTATAATATGGGAACTTTGTACAGTTGGTATAAGGATTTAATTCTGTAAGTCTTACAAAATATGGAAACCAGTATTTGTTATAAACATTGCCAATCTTTATATGGAGGTAGATACTAATGGAACTTTATTTTCAAGAAAAAAATTAATGGGGAGACAGATAAACATTTGTCCTGTTGACAAAGACCTTTGGTACCATCTTTGTTGCTTGCTACATCCTGCCCTCTCCAACATGATTGTGTACTTCTCAAGGGACCATCTGCATTCCTGGGCTATACTCTGTATATACACTCATATGTTTCAACTTGACAATAAAATTTGTATCACAAAATACACCTTTGCTCCTACATAGTAAGAGTACAAACACATGGACAAAGAGAGTATACTAAAAGACAACATAATATACATGCACAAAATTGTATCTGTGTTAGAAAAAGAGTTAGCTAAATTATAACTTGCATATGTACTATTTGTCTAACTAAAGACCCCCTCAAACTCAGAATAATATATGTATATAATTTCCAGTCTACACCCACAGTCTCCTCAAAATCTTAGTTTGAAAAGAAACTAAGTTCGTGTATATTAATTTGCTTCATCTACCATTACAGCTTCTCAGGATTAAAGACTTGCTATGCTTTCCTGCTATAGTTTAGTGGACTGAAAATGAGCCAACATATATTTTTTCCATCACTTATGTTTATAGCTATCAAGTTTGGAGTCTTGGATCTTTTATAAACTAAATATCTGAACTTGTACTAGTCATTAAATTTTTCTAGTTCTCAGATATTTCTTCAACAAGGTAAGAGAATTGTATTATCTCACAGTCTAAAATCCTTTGCTTTTCTAAATATCTCACATCACTGCACAATACCTTGGAAAGCTAAATTCAGAGGTAATGAATTATATCCTGATATTGGAGTTAACCTCAAAGGCAGATACCACCATGATAGCCGTGGCAATTTCCTTTAAAAACAATATTTAAACAATTTCCTTCCATTACACTGTCATTTTAATTGTTTATTTTAAAAGAAACATATTTGGTTTAAATGACCTTTATTTAGCATAGAATCATGAGGAGGTTTTCACTTTGAACTCTACTGTTTTTATGTGCTAAGGCCTTCAGCAGACACAGATTCCATACAAAGGTACCACTGGGGTTTTATGTACCTGCTATCTCTCTATAAGTAGTTCCTGTCTCTTAATAATAATAATAACACATATTTTTCTTTTGTAGCTTTTCTTTCTGTTGATTTCCTAAAATTTCAGTCCGCACACAGGAGAAACATAATAAAAGTTTAACTGATTGACAAACATGGGCTTCCTGGGAAGAGTAACCACAGCCTACACACTTACCAGTTTACCACAGTTAAAGCAGCTTTGTTGGGAAATCGCTACCATTACTCCTACCAAAGTTAACATACTTTTGGTTGTAAATTTATCTTGAAACTGACAAATTACTAAATCTTTTTGCGTTTCTGGTTCATCTTTTGTAAAATGAGGAACTAACTTCAAGGATAACTCTAAAATAAGTGAGACATTATTTGTATATCTCCAAGCATACACATTTCAGAGTAAATTAGTGATAAAAGAAGTATACCTTTTTGATCAAGATGTTTAACATCAGAAAGTAAAGAATTTAGAAATATAAAGTCATAGTCATAAGAAACAGTGAGTATTTAGGTAATCACCCGAAATATATTTCCACTTCGCTGTGATTTCTCACATAAATAAAAACATTGTTATCTCTGTTTACTCATATGCCCAAAGAATACTGTGACTTTTGCAAAAGATTATTTTTGATATTGGATGTTATTTTAATAGGAAATGTAAAATAAAAGTTTAAACATTGGAAAAAATGTACTAGAATTTGTTTTAATTTATACTGGATTCAAAGACTACTGTTTTTCCTATGTAGGTTATTCTTTCCGGCCATACGTATTTTGCTATCAGAGCATGCACAGTAACAATTTCTTAGCTTTCTCCGAAACACACACACACACACACGCACATTGAAACCTCTGGTGGAGCTAAGTGGGAACTATTCCACCAACTGCTGGCTTGTATTTTAGCCTCACCAAATAGCAACAAATTCTTCCCTAAAAACTGTGGGGGTTTCAATAGCTTTAAAGGCATGAATAGTTACCCCTTAAACATTTATTAACTTTTTACTAGGTTCGTTAGCTTAAACATCAGTCGTTATGACTATAAAAGCTTTAGGAACTCAACATACAGTTTGAAACATGAAAATGATAAGAGCATTTGGATGGAAAGCTCTTTTATTCCCTGGTGAAATGAGTCACTGAGATTTTGTACGCCGGGGAAGAAATGCACGCTGGGAGTCTGGAATCCTGAAGCAGCAATGATGCAGAGACTAAAAATACTTGACATTTATGCACTGTGTGACATACTGGGACATCGAAGTGCGTTGAAGTGCTGTTTCACTGTCGCAGCCCAAACAAAATGATAAACACTGCAATATGCTGCCAGCAGCATGAATCTAACTGGAAAAGAAGAGATGGCTATAGGATGATTCTACAAAAAATCAATGATGGGACTAGGGACAGAATCTAGTGATCAGTACAGATTTAAACAGTAGTGCATGACTTAGCTGCAGAAATAATAGCTCGTATATTTTCCCATGCACTTCACTTTATAGTCTTATTTATTTGCATTGTACAAGGAAAACCAGATTGAGTTTGTAAAGAAGGTCCCTAAGGTATCACTTTTATATAACTCAGGTTGGAGATTTCTCAAGAAGACATGAGACTGTTCAGTTTGGTAAACACCGTGTTACAACGAAATAGCTCAGAATTCAAGGAAGAAAAAAATGCTTAAAAGATAAGGTTTTGATACGATCGTTAAAATGTTAGTAACTCAAGATGAGAAAATGTTTCCAGTATCATGCATAAACATAAAATCAAAAACACAACATTCATACACTGACTACAAACTCCAGGCACAGTTCAAAAATATGCAGGACTGATCTACACCAAGTAAGATCCCAGTGTGTTTTCATTAATTCCTAAAATCTTTACTAGTTTATCTCTGTGTACAGAAGTTTGGCTTACTTCTGAGGGAAAAGTGAATCAGATGAAAGAGTGAATGTCTCCATCTTTGTGGTTTACTTTGGGAAGTCAACTTCCTAGATAAGATCGCTGAGCAGTAACAAAACATAGTACATGCTTTGTTACCAACATTAAGGGTTACAGATAAAATGAGCAACAGAGAGCGATGTAGACTGGGGGCATTGAGAAAGTCTTGGTGAAGGAAAGGGAATCTGAGCTATGATCTAAACAATGGGTGGGACTGGGATAGGCCAAGAATGACATTAATTAAAGGCATTCCCAGAGGTATGGCAGAAACCAGAGAAAAATCTTAGAGGAAGAAATGAGTTTAGGACAAAGATATTTTTTAGGAAAATCATGAGAGAAAGAGTAAAAAAATGGCCAGTTAAACCATGTGGATTTGGAACAAAATGATAATAACTGTCAGCAATAATATTTTACAAAAGCAGCCTGCTGGATAATAGGAAACATGGTAGTGATACCAGGAACGAGGTCAACATTAAATGCCAGGGAGAGTGTCAAGGTTAAATTGAGGATTCAGAGGCTGCACAAGCACTTAACATTTCACGAACACTGATTTTCCTGAGTATAAGAGATGGTATTGGTAGAATACTAAATAAGTAAATACTGACCCGAGCTTTAAGGAAAATATAATTCAATTGTCAATAATTTGTGCTGAAGAGTATTTAGAAAATAATGCAAATAACTTATGAAACCTGATTAATGCTTAAGATAAATTAGAAACTAGAAAATGATGAGCAAAGTGAGGTTGTAGAATTTAAGCTTTGTAGAAAGGCATTCTCTCTCTCTCTCTCTTTACAGGAAATACATTGTTGTAATGGTTGGCTTTATGTCAGCTTAGCTAGGCCACAGCAGCAAGATATTGGTTCAAATACCCTTGGATGGCACCGTGAACGTATTGCTTGGATGAGATTAACATTTAAATCAGTAGACTAAGAATAAAGCAGATTACTTTCTGTAGTGTAGATGGCCTCATGCACTCAGTTGAAGGCCTTAAGGAAATCTCCTATCTCCCCTCTTCAAGAAGAAGGAATTTGGCCAGCAGACTGCCTTAGTTTGCAACATCCTCATTTTCCTAGGTGTATGGCCTGATGAGCTACCCTGAAGATTTTGGACTTTCTAGCCTCCACAACAATGTGGGCCAATTCCTAAAATAAATTTCTCTCTGAACACATTTGTATGCACACACATACACAGACATGCACACATGCACACAGCATACACATATACACCCACACTATTATTCTATTTCTATGAAGAACTCCAACTACGATAATACAATGGACTAGATTGTTCAAGAGATTGCTGTGACAGATGAAGGCAGCAAACAAATCCTTGCATACTGAAACTTCTTCAGATGTGTTTTCTTAGGCTGTTTTGCTGGTTTTCTTCTTCTTCTCCTCCTCCTCCTCTCCCTCCCACTCCTCCTCTTTCTTTTTTTGAAAGAAAAACTCATGCCAAAATATGATAAAAAATGAAGTTAATCAAAGGTGAAAGCCAGTAACAAAATGCTCTTCAGCTCAAATGGAGGTAGTGGTGGATAAATCTCTTATCAAATGATGTATTCAGACTGTATGGATGAAGTGTAACCATTAGATAAAAAAAGAAATTGCATAATTTTTATGTTGCAAAGTAATATACTCATCAGAAGACTGCTTCTCCTCTAAAACACCCCTTTTCAAGTGTGGTGGTTCAACAAAAATTAAAAATTAGGGTTACTATACAATCCAGCAATTCTATTTATGATTATATTCAGAAAAGTATTGATAGCAGAGTCTCAAACAGATATCCATGCACCAATGTTCATAGCATCATTATTTATGATAGCCCAAAGGTGAAAATAACATAAATGTCCATTAACAAGTGAATGGATAAAAGGAATATTTAATAACAGTATATTATTCAACAAAAATGTGAAAGAAATTCTTAATTTTTTATTCATGTATCTACTTTTTAAGTTTTGAGACAAGACCTTGCTAAATTGTGTAGGTGGGATTTGAAATTGTGAAATTCATAGCTTAACCTCCCTCACTACTGGGATTATACACACACAAAATTCTTACATATACAAAACATAGGAGAACCTTGAAGAGATGCTCAGGTCAAAAAAGTAGACACAAAATGTCAAATATTGTTTGATACCACTTATGTAAGATACACACAATAATCCAATTAAAAGATATAGAAGGTAAAAAGGGAGTTACTAAGGTCTGGGGGAGGTAGATGATGAAAACTTTCTGGAGATGGATGATGGTGACTGATGGTTGAACAATAATATGAACATGTTTAACACCACTGAATTGTGCAGTTAAAAATGGTTACAATGGTAAATTTTATGTTATGTATACTTTCCCATGATAAAAATGATACTTTTTTTCTAGGTAGGAAAGTCAGCCTGAAAGGGTGTTGAAGGGTACTGAGAAAAATTAATGGGTCTGCAAAGATGACCTGAATTTGTGAAAATAAAAATTATTACACTCAGATTAATACTGAAAAGAGATTTTTTAAAAAAATCTGCTGAATATAACTTGAAGGTTTTAAAACAATGATAAGGTCTGTATCCTGAGCCAGCGAATATGAGATGAGCCAAAAAACACATTGTAGTAAGTAGCATAAGCCCCTTAGAGGATACACCCCCACACAAAACGCACAGAGAATTTTCCAATCAAATCTTTATTCATGAATAACAGTGGTGATTATAAACAATTACTGTGAATTTGTTCTTAAAATGGCCACATGAATTATAAGCAAAAGGCGTTTGTTGAGCTCTAAATTAACCCTGAAGGAACATGGGCTATATGGATTTCCATTCATCTCCATTTCTTCCACCATATGGATAAATGTAATATAATATAGCCATTTCCTAACACTTCTTTATTATGAGTTTTAATTCATCAGAAATATTCAAAAAGCAAATTTTCAGAAATACCTGATGTAACAATACATATTATATTGCTACAAACAAACCACATGAAAACATACCTTCTTAAAACAATAAACACTTAATTAGCTCACAAATTTGCAATTTATACATGGTTTGGTAGAATAGACTTATCTTTCTGTTCCATGAGGCATCAGCTGGAACAATTCAATTTAAGACCCAAGAAACCACTTCCAAGATGGCTGACCTGTATGACTGGGAATTTGGTGGTAGATTAAGGTTGTGGGTTGGTTTCCTTTTCATGTACACTTTTCCAGGTGGGCCACTCCCCAAGCTGCTTGGGCTTCCTCACAACATGGTAGCTGTGTTTCAAGAATGACGGTCCCAAAATAATATCTTTAATAGTATAGCATCACTTCACTCAGATTCAAAGAGAAAGTGATAAGATAGACCTCTTACACCTCTCAATGGAAATACCACATTGTAAGTAGGATATGTGGAATAGGAGATATTATTGCAGTCATTTTGGAAAAATACAATCCGCTGCCCAGTGATTTACGTAGGAGAAATACAGCTAGCTGCAAACTTTGAAAAGTTTAAGTTTGGTTAAGTTTAAAATGAATATCATGCTTGAGTAAATGAGTTCTGCTAAAAGTGATATTATGAAATTGAGTTTACTTTTAGAATTTTATTAATTTATCAGTATCTCCATCCACTCCAGCTTCTCTTGTTGGAGTGTGACTTTACTGAATATGATTCTAGAAGCTTCTTCATCCCTGCCACTTAAGGTGGTCTCCTGATAATCATACCTGACAATGTCACTCTATCCTCCTTTCAGCTATACCTTCATGATATTTATCTTGAACCTTTGAGATATTTGTTATAAGAAGTTAATACTTGTTACAGAAAACTGATTAAGAATATACATATATATATATATATCTTGTTAAGGGGTAAACTTTAAAAGAAGGTGTAATCATGAATCTCATACAAATATACAAAATGACTGTGTCAAAGATTTTACTAAAGTCATTAATTAATGATGGAACAAATAAGATGTAACAGATTCAAAGAATTCAAAGGACCATACATTTATGGCTGCAATTCTGAAATGAATCCATAAATAGATGCAAAACTGACAAAATTGCTGAATATCAACAAGGTGAAAGGACACAATTTGAACTTTAATGAACCAGAGCCATTTCTATTTCCATCAATTTTCTACCAGTTAACTTCTTTTTCTATAGAGTTGTATAACAAGTGAAATCACGTCATCTCCAAGGGCTTTTGCATGTCATTCAATAGATATTTGAAAACCTCTTCTATCCACTGCAAAATCTTCCACAGTCTTTCTCAGGTCTTATAATGCCATTCTTATTGATTTAGCCAAAAGAGTTCATCTTAGTCTTTTACTATTTTGGTGACTAAAATAGTAAGATCATAAAATCAGATAAAAGGAGAAGGAGCAGCAGGTAAGAAGGCATAAATTACTAGGTGGCTTATTTCTGAATCTTCTTAATCTCAACATCCGCATTCATGTGTAGACTGACTTTCCTTCCATATCCATTATTTTAGAATAAGAGCATAATCTAGAAAATATTTGCCCACTATAACACAGTCCAATACTCTACATGCAATGATAAGATGAGAATTCCAATAGGTCAACTTCCATTTGGTTATTGAGGCTTATTTCCATATTTCCATCCATGTACAGAAACAAACAGGAGACTATTGTGGAGCTCCAACTCAGCTGTTCAGGACTTGAGATGAACTCCTCTGCAGAAGCCAAGCCCTACACAAACAGGACTTTCTGGGTGGTCATCCTGGCAGCATGAAGTATGATTCATTGAAGTGGAGAGAATTAGGGATGACAGAGGCACAGATGACCCCTACAAGGTTCAAATTAGAGAGAGCCCAGGAGCAATAATGAATCCAAATAGAAACTGTGAATATTATTTTGTCCCAAGTCAAACTGCTCTCTCAGCAGGAAACACAGCATGCTTTCAGTCCATCTCCTCTTTTTGCCCATCAACAAATATCCCTGCGTTTTATTAGGCTTAACACCAAATCAGATTTCCTTATTCAAATCTCTGTTATATTCAGGCTCTATGGCTGCAATTATCATTCAGTGTTTGTCTTATTTATTCCTGACTCTTTCACTGGGAACTAAAATATTTTGATTACATTACCCATGACAATGAGAGTTCTAGTGGTAAAAACATGATCACAGTCAGTTGCCAAGCAAATTAGATACAATCTTGCAAGCTGTGCATGAAATTTGCTTAATGTGTTGATGTTTTGGCTTAAGCTTTCTTCGCACATTTTTTAAAATTTCATTTTATTCTCATATTAATCCCTAAGATAACTAAAACAGGTACTACCATATTTCATATAAAATGAAACTGAGTCACAGAAGTTTTAAATTTACTTTTCTTATATAGGATTGCCATGATTCCCTTGGGCAAAAAGCATACATGCATCATAAGGCTAGAAATTTAAACATGCAGGTGTCAAATTTTGCTTATAAATTATATTAATAATAAGTGGCAAGCACAGCTGGGGAGAAGATATAGCCTTGGCCAAATGTTTTCAACACAAATTTTGGGTTCTTGCAGTGGTTTATTTGGATTTGGGTGTTTGGTGTATAACTTGAGAGTATTAGTGGGGTGGCTTTGACCTTGGATAGAAAGATAAATAGAGATGAAGAATAATTTCTATAGCATAAAATAGCAATAATGAATTTGTTGCCTTCTGTATAGGGAAAAAGAGTTTGAATATCTGAAGAATGCTTTTGAAAGTGAAGGATGTCTATCCTGAATAATTGTCACTGAAAATTCCAGTGACTATATTTAATATCACAGGCAATAAACATAAAAACATAAAGCAATTTCTATATCTCCTAAATATTTCTTGTTGACCTAAATCAAATTTTGTCACCATACAATACAAGTACAGAAATGAAGCCAGGTGTCTTTATTATTTATCTGCCTTACATCATTGTAGGAGAAAGTGACTTTCAACACCTTGGATGTTGGGACATCAGATAAAGAGAATGCTGCCGCTTCTGTTGTGTATTTTAACTTCAGTTAGAAAATAAAAGTATTTAACAATAAGTTTGTTTTTAAAATTGAAAAAATTGAATGTAACATCTGACACATCATTTGCGCTTTTGAACTAAGTGTGACTTTCCCACAGAGTCGTAAATGCCTATGCTCAGACCCTAAATATCTGTGGCTGAAATAACATTGTTCTTATGACAAAGGTAAAGATAAATCAATTTCAGACAATTTTTTTATCTCTTAAAAATAAACTTTGTAATTTTCCTCTCTACCTTAAAATCTGGAGATTAATAAATCTTTCAAAACAGATTTGGAAAGGAAAAGCAAGACCATCAAGACAGCATCATTGAGGTAAGTTCAAAAAAGCTTTGTTCCCAATGTAGATGATGTATTTTTCCATCCTTCTTTAACTACATCGAAAGTAAATATTGAAAGGAATGTGAGAGAACTTTCTAGTCAAAGGAAGGAATTTCAACCATGACTTATTAGAATTCTACACTATCTGTGCAAAGCAAGAGTACTCTCTACTAACAAGTTAAGAATTGATCCGTCCAGAAGCTTTTGATGATGAAATTAAACTCTCCAGATAATCTGACTCCTTTTTTCCAAAGTGAGCCTCCACCCTAGATTTCCAACCATAATACTTAATTTGGCAAGGGGACAGTAAGCATAAAAATGTATTCTGTTCATGAATTATACTTTTTTCCTGTTCTTCATGACATTTATCCAAGGCAAATATAAATGACTCTCATGGATTAAGTAACAAAGGTGTCTTTCCTTTCCAGTAGCACACATTTTATTAATAAGGACTTGACCCAATCGTCAAAGTAAAAAAATAAACTGGTGTCTGGAAATAAATAACATTACCCATCTGAGGTGAATTATCTATTTCAAAGTTCCAGTGCCTGTTAGCATCTCAGAAAGTTACTTGCCAAAAAGAGAAGTTATTTCTTAGGAGTAATAATTTACCTCAGGTGAAAGAGGAACAATGGTATGACTGTTGACCTAGCAACATCTTCAGCCTAGGTGTGGGAACTCAGTTACTTAATGAATCTCAGTGATCCAATACTAAAGTCAAATTGCAAAGACCAGAGCAGTTGTCTTCACTGTTTTAAGAATCTTCTAATTTTAAAGGGGCCATTTAAAAGGTATTAGCACAAATCCTATGTCCTTACAAAACACAATGTTGGCCCAGTTTACCAATTTCCTTATATTTTCTAATCTTTCTGGAGCTAATTACATGCAGAAATGAGACATTCAGGTTTTCAAGAGTATTCATTGCTATGGGATGTTAAAAAGATATATTTGTCCTTATTCACCACATAAATGCTTCTCAACTATCTTGCCCTGTGCTGGGAAAGCTAAAAATTCCATTTACATGTAGAGGTGGGGTACTTTCTGAATATGGTATTCACACATGATATTATTTTACTTGTATTCAGTTTGCTTCTTGTGTGTATTTTAAACTCTAATTTAGATTCTTGTATCTGAATTTAATAATACCTCTAAGGGTATTTTATAATACCTCTAATAATACCTCTAAGGGACTCATTATTTGGCACTGATTTTCACCAGCTCTTTTATTTACAGTCATGCCGTAGGTGGCATGAGAAACAGTGGTACCTTGGTTTCTATTTCCCTTCTTTTCACACCTCTGAGCTCCTGTCTTTGTTCAGTATTGCTACCATATTTTCCCCTACCCTAGCTGAAATTCTGTCTGGGACTTCAAACCCAGAGTTAAGGATAGGCGGAAAAACAATGTTGTAGTTTCTCTTTATTTGGAGTACTCTCTAATATGACCTCTTGGGATGGACTTGAAGTGAGTTTCAAAGACTAAAATGATCTGTCTAACCAAACCACTAAATTTCCTCTGCATGTTGAGCAGCATAAACAGGTTCAAAGAGCAAACTGATTTTCCGAATGAATGAACATACTGTGACCTGTGGCACTCATAATTTTAAGAATGTAAATATATTGTCTGATATAAGATGTGAAAGCTGGTAGGTAAATGTAAATGAAAATGTGTCCAAAGTCTGGAATTTGAAGGTAAAGCCAGTTTGAATTCTGACCACCTAAAATATGGACAGGTGGGAATGGGTATGGATAGAATAAAGATGGAGACACAAGTATCACACTCAGCATTTATTACTCTGCTCTAATGACGCCAGCTTGGCAGCCTCAAGTGATGAGAGTCTCCTAAGATTAAAAAAAGTCATCTGCAAAGAAAATGCAAAGCATATGAGTTTGGCCCAAGAAGGACATCCCAGGGACCAAAGAGAGGGTCTATTCAATCCCAGCTGGGCCCACGCAGGTGCCATAGCAATGCCCTGTGTAACATCACTTGAGGTCTATGAGTGTTCCAAACTAGACATGGAAAGAACGTTTCCAACCAAAACTCTGCAAGGAGTAGGAAGCACAAAGGAGGAAGACATGACCCATGGAACTCAGAGGTGATGCAGGGTACTGACCACAAATTTGGTATGTCTTCACCACGTGAACTCTAGAGGAAAGCAGCTGGACTGCCACTAGCTGGGTTGTGGGTTTGGGTGTGTGGGACGGCTTCTGCAGAATGTGGCTCCTTCACAGGAAAATCTCGCCCATGGCAACAGCAGTGGGAACAAGAGGATGCCGTGGCTCCAATTTTGGCTCGAGCACTTTCAAATACATCAGACACCTCGACCTCCGATTACTATGTGAAGCCAGTGCAGTGGAAGAGGTAAATGGACACACATGGTGTATTTCAGAGCCGAGTTTATGAGCACTCACAAGACAGCCTGCAGGAATCCCAGAAATATCTAGGAGGGATGGTGAAGTTTCCGGTAGGTCTAGAAGGCTGTGTGGTGAAGAATCAGAGAAACAAACACTCAAGAAGACTTACTGGGACTCTTATTTTGCCCCCAAATCTGTGTGGTCTGAGGAGCACATGTTATATCCATAAAAAGCTGCCTACTTGTTGGTCAGAACCATGTGCCACAAGTATTGTGAGTCCATTTAGTGTAAGTTCCTGTTCCGAACTCCTTTACTCCTCTTTACCAATATTTAAAAGAAAATCTTCATTCTCACTGTCTGTTAAGGGGTGGCTATGTAAAATGGTTTTGGCCAACAGGATTGACAGGAGTCTTCTCACTCAATAATGGCAAAGCTTTCTTTATTCCTGCTTTATTCTTTCTGCGTGGAATGAGAATGTGATGGCTGGAGCTGTCACGGTCGTTTTGTAACCATGAGATTGAAGGTTGTGTAAGGCAATTGATGATGATGTCTTTAACTTCTCTCTACAAAAACCCTAGACTGTCAGTTTCTAGACTTTTGGGTATATGAGAAAATCCTTTATTTATTTAAGGCAATGTTTGTTAGGTTTTTTTTTGTTGTTGTTGTTTATATGAAGCCTATTGGATTCTAAATTGATAGATTTAGAACTTGTTATACTATTCTAAATAAACTGTCCCCTTGTTCCATAAGCAATACAAATCTAGATTTCCTCTTTTTTAGTTACTTAGAAAACAGCATTGAAAAGAACTCGAACATTTGTTGATTAATTCTGTTAGTACACAGCACAGAACAAAAGCTCATCAATTATTCACATCCTCTGGAAGGGAAGTGCTGATTTGAAAGACAGAGTGCCATACTTGAATTTTATTGCCCTTTATTTTTATAGCAAGGAAATAGATATGAGGGTAAAAAATATTTTAACTACTGATTGATTTGGAACCTGATAAATGTTATTTTCTATCCCTTACCTAAGTTATAAATAAGAAAAAGGGAACCAAGATCCCATGGGTTTAGAGATATTAAATTAGATCCACTATGAATGAAATGTTTTAGTATCCCAATTGTCAGTTCACATTTGCCAGTAACTTTGTACTTTCACATTCAACATGCCTTATTAATAACCCAGCTTTATATTCATGGGAACATATAAAAGTACGTAGATAGCTGTATAAAAATTCCTGGAAATTAAAAGCAGGAAAAAGCTGTAAGCTAAATTCGGGGCCAGTGATTTGTGATTTAGACCATCCAAACTGGAGCCAACACTTTTCCCAGTTACACAATTATACGCAAGTAGGAAGGTTTTTCACTTAAACCATCTCCCTCCATAGGCCTAATGCATATAAATGGGGAAGGTGGTTTACAGATATGTGCATTATTCAGAGAAAATAAAACTGATTGTAGCCCTATTTTGTAATGTTAGTAAAAAAAAAAAATCAAGTACTCATTTATTGGAGATAAAAAAGGGAAAAGGGAAAGGAAAGAAGGAAAGAAGGGGGAGGGGGAGGGAAAGAGGTGGGGAGGGGTGGGGAGGGGAGGGGAGAGGCGAGGCATCCAAGAATTAGTGAACCTGACTCTTCAGTGGAAATACTGTCTGCACCTCGTGTGTTCCGCGCACTCTGATTAGGGTAATGTGGTCCAGATGGCCACTCCAAGATTCCTTTCATGGGGAAAGTTCTGGGTGGGGTGGATTACTGTGATCAATGGAATAAACTGCAGCTGGATGAACTCTGGGTTACCTCTGAGAATTGCTAAATTAATGATGATTACACCCATTCTGACAACTTTCGCGGGAATTTTTTTTAATAGGACTGATTTTAAAAAAGTGTTTTTAGGAGTGACAGCTCTTAACAGCAAGCGAAAGGAAACTCTTAAAGCCCCCGTGGGCCTCTAGCAAGATTTGAGATTGGAGGCCTTGTAGGAAGCGCTGGTGGCCACTGGGTAGGCCCTAGCTCAGTTGTACAGGTTGTTTGCAGCCAGTGCTGATTCCGAATGGTTGAGGCACGTATGCTTCAAAAATTGAGAAATGTGTTGAATACACCACTGCTGTGAGGAGTTGTTGGCATTGATTAGGTTCCCCCAGCAGACTAAGAGAGTGAAGGTGAATCATAGTGAGACCAACGGCATCTTAGATGGAGTGGGAAGGGTGTGAAATGCATCTGTTAAACACTCATGAGCACAGGCTGTGTGTACAGCATGATTTAGATGCTTAACTAGACAATCAATAATACCCTACTTTCTTTAATCCAAAAGCTTACACTCACTAATGCCAGAACCACTCACATGCACACCAAAACTGTTTCCCTGAGTGAATCTGAGTCAGTTCATTCATTTATTTATTGAGCTCCTTCCTGCTTATTCGCTATTGAGCCAGGAACTTGAGATGAACTGTGTGGGCTTTGACTGAATACGTCCATTATTTCAAACCATCACATTTTAGGATACGTAGTAGTAATTTACTTAACTAGATATCTTAAGTGTGCTTTGCAAGGGGTTAGCTTCTTACCAAGAGGAGGAAAACCAAAAGATTATCATCATTATTACTGGTTTTTATGAGACAGAGTCTCAGTATGTAGCCCAGGCTGGCCTTGAACTTGTGACCCTCCTGCCTCAGCCTCCCAAGTGCTGGAATTACAGATGTGTACCAGCAGGCCAGGGTCAAGGCCAAGAGACTGTAAGCAAAATTTCCCAACCAAGGGTCTTTGAAGACACTTTTGGGTAGCACAAAATGTCCACAGAATTTCTCTTGATTTCCCCATTTTGGGGGAAAAGGAGCTAAATTGATCACTGTGCAATAAATAGTGATGAAAGCTCCAATTTAGAAACTTTAAGGGGAATTAACCCAATGAAAGGAGCCACAGGCTCCTGATACAATTTATTATCAGTGACCACTGTGTTTCCTTGGGAAAATCATGGCCAAAGCGTGGCAGTTAATTGCAGAGACTCAGCAGTTTCAATAAGAGAGTAAAATCTACAGAATGAAGTGTATAGAATATTTCCCAGCAATAAATCAGTAGGTATCAACTACAGGGTCCCGACTTTTAGTCCCTCATGCATCCTGTGTTCACAGATGGATTCCTACTGGAAACATAGATAATTTAGAAAACTCGGTTTGACACTGATGAGCAAATATAATGAAGTAGCAACATTTGTGATGTGAAGTGCCTGCAAAACGTTTTAAAAAGAGATTCTGTAAAATATGTTTGCGATATTAGTGAAATCAACGTAAGACTAATGTTTCTATGATCCCACCACACTAAATGCCTGAGTATGGAAGGAAAGAAAAAACCACTTTTAAGATATTTATCCAGCTACATAGAAATGTAAATGTGGTAAAAATGTCACTTGAAACATAATCCTTTGTCTCACCCATGTAAATAGACCAAACCTCTACTCAAAACTATGGGTCGCATATATTGTTACTTCTTTTTCTTTTTGTCAAAGCAATAGATGGTGAAAACCATGGAGTCCAAAGCAAGCCTCTTTTCATGTAATTTTTAAAATGTATTTATGGCCCAAGAACACATGCATTTGCTCGATTTAAGCAAATCATTTTCTGCTTCTCTGATTGAGCTAGCCAGCATGAAATTCGGAGCATACACGCAGCAAATGAAGACAGATGTGAGTAAAGGAAAAGCCTTTTCCTGGTTCTCATAAAAGCTCTCAAGTTGCAGGCTGATGGCATTTTCTCCTTAAAAGGTAGCAGAATTTACAATTACAAAAGTTTGCATAGTGGGAAGTTGCATAATGTTCCCCACCCCAGCCCGTAAAAATTCTCATCGTTTTCTCCCTTTTGATAATCTCTTGTTTGCCAATGCAGTTTCATTTGAAATCCCCCCCATACTATTTCAAATCAGGGATCGAACAATGTAGGAAAATAATACTTTAAAATTTGGATCATAACATTTTCCTTTTAAACGTTTTGTCCCTTGGATGGAACATGTGAATGGTAATGAGTCCTTGAAGCTTTCCAATACGTCCCAAGGCTGTGGTAAGCAGACACTAAGTTAATCATGTAACTGCTTTTAATTTGAGTTGATTGCATCCTTGTTTCGCAGTAGTTTTCTCCTCAGGTCTTGCTCTGGCTCTTCGCAGATGTTGTGATGTTTGAAAATTGCTCAGATATAAGCTTTTTTCCAGGGCTCTGTCCTCACAAGGCTGCTAAGGAGAAAGCAGAATTTGAAAGGACGTGTTGTATAGGGATCTGGCCACTTCCACAGGATAATTTTCTATGGAAAACAAAACTAGACAATACTGAGTAAACTTTAGAATTAGCATTTTCCCTTTTTTTATCTTCTGAAATCTTTCCAAATAAATTAAAATGAAAGTAACATATGTGATTGGCGATCCTGGAGCAGAGATAGGCAGGAGGAAGAGATCGTGTTATAGATACAGAGTCCTTTATAAAAAGCAATTCAGGGGGCTGGTAATATTGCTCAGTGGCATAAGCGCCTGCTTGGCAAGCGCAAGGTCCTGAGTTCAACTCCCGGTACCTGCATATAACAAAAAGAAAAAGAAAATAAAGGAATTCAGGGATAACCAGTTCCTAATAAAAATTCAGAACATAGCCCATCCTTTGATGTTCATGACCTCCGAATACTATAAAGTCACAGACATCCTACATGATCCTGTTTATCATTTTATGTAGGTCAATTAGAAACAAAGCTCTAGCTTCATAACTAATGGGCACAAAACTCTCCCTGTATTTCTTATTTCTCCATTCCTGGTATCACCAGCCCAGCAAAATAAGATGGACTTGCAGACGTAAAACCAATAGACGACAACATACTTTCTGCTCATGTCATGCCTGGGAAATGTAGGTGGTTGGGGTGAGTTATACAGGGACGGGTGGGATGAGCAATGGAGGAAACTTTGAGACCGGCAGGAAAGACAAAGGATCTCTTTTAAGTGAGGAAACAAAACATACAAACCAAGGCCATAAAAGGTCTCAGTTCACACCCACATGCAAAACGTATGAGTGCGTGGACTTACGTTATCTCCATAAGGCGCATCACCCACCTGCCACCCACAGGGTCAGCTGTCCCAGAGCCTGGGAACAGTTCTTAAAGGTCAGTCCTGGCCCTGCTGCTCTGCAGTCTGATGAGAATAGGACTGCCAGGAATGGGCGTCAGCACCTTCTGTAGGGGACAACGGAAATATTCAGAGCAGGGACTCAATGTTGGATCCTCCTGCCTTTCTTGGAAGTAAGAAGAGAGGAGAGGAGTAAACAGTTAAGGCAGTGGGTCTGGAGAGTTGAGACTGGAAGCATTCCTGAATGTGGTCACAGCACAAGCCACCCACAGCTGGCCCAGATCTGCAGGCATCAAGTGCATTTTCTGGAAAGGAGGAAAGCTTTATTCTAACACGCAGCTCTGTAAAGAAGGTAGTGGAAAGGAATGGCTCTTTATACAATATACGTAGAAGTTCATCATTTTGTTTACTTCTCTCTTCATCTGACTTTATTTATTTTTAATGCAAGTAGGATAGGTCTTTGCTTTAAATACAATCCTCATCCCGTGTTTTGGGATCCTTTCTTTCACACATGAATTATAGTACATAACTGGATATAGACAGCCTATAGAGTAGGGCTATCAAAAAGACTTTCATTTGTTTCGTTTTGAAATTAGCATATGTTTGCCACACTTAATTATTACAGTCATCTTGGGGAATCTGTACATATACACATAGCACCTTAATCATTTTTACTTCCCCTTCCTTTCCCACCCTACTATCACACCCCTTGTTATCTTCACAAAGGCTACATCCCTGTTTCCTATCATCTATCTTTTATTTTGCTTTCAAGTTATTTATATTTTAAGTTTTTCATAGAAGAGACACCATGGGATATTTAACCTTCTGTGTCTGATTTATTTCACTTAACATCATGGTTTCATGTTGCATCCATTTTTTTACAAATGATTCAAATTTATCCTTCTTTATGGCTGAGTAGGATTCTTTTGTGTATATATTCCATATTTCCTTTATCCATTCATCTGTTGATGGACCTATAAACCATTTCGAAGACTTAGTTATTATGAGTTGTGCTGCTATAAATATGGGGATGCATGTATCACTGTAATATGATGTCTTCAACTCTTTTAGGAAGATACCCAGAAGAGGTGTAGCTGGGTCAAACGAAATTTCCATTTTTAGTTTTTTGAGGAATCTCCAGATTTATTTCCATACTGCTTGCATTAATTTACATTCCCACGATGTAGAAAGGTTTCCTTTTCCCACAACCTGGCCAGCATTTGTTGCTTTTTGAGGTCTTGGTTTGTTTGTTTTTATTTTTTTGAGACAGGGTCTCCCTATGTAGTTCAGGTTGGCTTGAACTCACTATGTAGCCCAGGCTGGCCTCGGACTCATGGCAATCCTCTTGTCTCATCCTCCTGAAGGCTGGGATTATAGACATAAGCCACCATGTCTGGCTTCTAGTTCTTGATGATAACCTTTCTTTCTGAAATAGGATGTAATCTAATATCAATGTTGTTTTGCTTTACATTTTTCTAGTGGTCAAAAATGCTGAACAATTTTTTTTATGTACTTATTGGCCATATGTACTTCTTTTGAGAAGTGTCTATTCATTTCAGCTGCTCATTTTTTTTATTAGGTCTCTTATTTTGGGAGATCTAATTTTTTTTTTTTAGTTCTTTATATATGCTAGATATTTATTTATTTATTTATTTTTGTGGGTACCGGGGGTCGACCTCAGGACCTTGCGCGCCAGCAGGCGCCCGTGCTGCTGAGCGATATCACCGGCCCCTTTTCCGTATGTGGGATCCGGGAGTTGAACTCGGGCCCTCACGCTTGCCGGGCAGGCGCTTAAGCCGCTGAGCTGTCTCACCAGCCCTATATGCTAGATATTAGTCCTCTGTCTAAAGAGTGCCTGACAAAATATTTTTCCCATTATGTAAGTTGTCTCTTCAACCTCTTGGCTGTTTCCTTTGCTGTACAAAAGATTTTTAATTTGATACAGTCCCATTTGTTGGTAGTTGGTGTTATTTCTTGTGCAATTGGGGTTCTGTTCAGAATGTTCTTGCCTATGCCTGTGTTTTCAAGAGTTATACCAATTTTATATGCCAGGAGATTCAGTATCTCTGTTGTAATATTCAGGTCTTTTATCCATTTTGATTTGATTTTAGTATAAGGTGAGAAAGCCTAGAAAGCTGATCTTCAAGTTCTGATATCATCTGACTCTTCATCTTCCTTTGTCACATGGCACTTGGTTAAGCAGAGAGAGCTGTGCTTGTCAACAGAGTAAGAATTTAATGGACAGAAGGGATTCATCAAGACAGTGAAAGGCATGACGGTGTATCATGAACTCAAGGAGTAAGCCCTGGGATCAGTAGCAACAGTCACTAAATTCGGCAAAAATAAAAAAATTAATTAATTAATTAATTTTAAAAAACCCCAAAAAACAAAAAAAACCCTGCTAGTGCCAAATGTAGAAACTAAGCTGGAAAATCTTAGCACTCCAAACTTCAATGTCTTGGAATCATCATGTTTTACTTTTGGTGGATTAACAACCCTTTTATGAACTATGTGAAAACAATGGACCCTCTCCCCTGTCTCCAGATATACAGATACAATAAATGTGTGCAATTTTACATGCACTTGGCAGGAAGTCCCAGACTACTGGAGCCACTGCACAAACCTCAGTTAAGAACCCTTCTCTAGAGAAGGCTTCCTAAAGCCTCTTCTAGGATGTTTACAATAGTTAATTTGTTTGAGAGAACATGATGGCATAGTTCGTAGCTTTGAAAACCTGCCAGATATTAAGATTTCCTTTGGTGGAGTGGCTTTTTCATGTTAAGCACTTTGTAAATATTTGTTGAATGATTATAAAAACAAGTGTGGGTACAATATCTAGATCTCATAACTGTATGTATCTGCACCATATCAAAGATAGTTTAAAATAATTTGCTACACTTTTATACTGAGATAGTTCTGCCACTTAGGTGGCCACCAGCTCCATGAAGATGGAGAAAAGAGCATTTGCATTTGTGAGATGATTTCTTATTTCTGCAGACTTAAGAATATATTTCTCACATAGTTTCATGGAGATACTCTAAAACAAGTGGCTATATATGCTGTCATTATTTGTATAAGAAAATGTCAAAATGTTCTCCAATCTTTGACATACGTGATAGATGATAGAATCATACATTGACAGACAGAGAGATAGGAAGATAAATGGAATATATTATAGCTGATAGCATTAAGAGCACAGTGTCCTTTAATATATAGTTCCCATATAATTTATTACGGTGAATAAAAGAGACAGATGTCTTTGCTCAGAAATTTTCGCTTTTAAAGGCCATGTGTTTCAAAGACTTAGAAATGGATTTGATCAGCAGTTCCTTGAAAAGTTAAATACCGAGTTCTGAATACTGCCATCATCTCCTATTAGTCTCAGCATTTCCTCCATGTACTTTTTTTCTTTTTAAAGTTTCCCAAGGAAAATAAAACTGACAGTGTTGGGGACTGGTGAGTTGAGTCAAATCCAATCATTTTTCCACGTTCTCACAAATAAACTGGAGTCATCACAGGCCTCTCTCCTACGTAAATAAGGTCTGCTGGACAAGGTTTATAGCATCACAGAGAATGAATCACTGTTATTTATTTATGTTCCCTTTCTAGCTATCTCTGGAGAAAGAATTCTTTTGGCAGTCTTCCCACTACTTTTTCATAAACCCTCTCCTCCGCCCCTTCCAGCCATGCACTCACACTTCACAGTGGCCCTTTTGTGTGCCACACCCAGCCTTGCTCCCTCTGAACATATGGCCGCTCCTTGGTCATTACATAGTCTCCATTGTCTTTATGGCTATTGCTGTACAGCGGTTGTTTTCAGTCTATAGTCACTTTCTAGCCACTTGTTAAATGCTTAAATCATTTTAAAGCGCAATTTTTGGAAATGTAAATGCACAACCCACGTTTTAGAAGTTTTCATCTCGGAAGTCCTCCACAGAGGCCTGGTGTTGTTGCGAAGTTGGACTGAGGCTTTCGAAGAGATTCTGCTCACCCGACCGTGAACCTCAGGGGTTGTTTGGCAATACTAACGAAGGAACATACATCCTCAAACAAAGGAAGTTCTTTTCAGGAGAAATGCATCCCCGTGGACTAGATTTTGGGAAAGTTCCTCAAAGAATTGTGAAAAAAGAAGGGAAATCCCCATGTAAATTCACCTAATGAGATGTATCTACAGAAGGGCGCAACAAAAAGATGCAGAGGGAAATTATCTTCATTTCTTGGATCCCAGTTCCTACGCCTGATCTTTGCATAGGCAGACTTAAAGAAGTGACTCAAGAGACAGGCAACAGCACTTCCTAGTCCTTGTTTTAGTTGGCCACCAGCAGAATTTTACATGGGATCACTCCTTTCTCCTCAAAAATATGTCTTCACCTGGCTTCCAGGAAACCGCACTCCTGAGTTTTGTACTACGTACTGGCTGCCCTTTCTCAGTCTATTTTTCTCAAAAATTGTGACTCCTCTTTTGTGTCTTCATTAACTCCTTAATTGATTTCATTTAATCTTCTAATCTTAAGTACCATCCTTATGTTGAGGACTCTCAAGTGTATGCTTCTATCTCAGAACTCTCCTCTGAAGTCCAGATTCCAGAGTTTGATTACCACCTAGATATCTCCTCCTGAGTATCTAAATCCATTTTGAAATCCACACAACCAAACTTGAACTCCTTGGATCTTTCCCCCTATAGCCATCACCTTTATTTTAAAAAAATAAAAGAAAAGACAAGAAAGAAAAAAAAAATGAAAGAAAGAAAAAGAGTGTCTTTTTTGCAATCTTCTCCAGCTTAGGAAATAATGATTCCTTTTGCCAGTTCCTCAGACCCAGACCCATGGAGTCATTCTTCACACCTCTCTTTTTCTCATACTCTACATCTGATTATCAGAAAATCTTATAGTCTCTGCTTCAAAGAATTTTTAGTGCTAACCACTGCTACACCTTCTACTGCCACCACCCTGGTCTAAACCACAATAATCCTTCACTCGAATTATTGCAATAGTATCCAAATAGATCTCTCTCTACCTGGATTCTTCACTCCAGTCTATTCTCAATTTTGCAACCAGAATTATCTTGTTAAAATAAAATAGATACCTTTTACTTCGTTGTTCAAAATTCTCCTTTTCAATTCATTCAAGGTAAAAGACAAAGGCTTTATCTGATTTGACTACTCCTCTGATCTCATCTATATTCTTCTCCTTTTTTACTCTCAGCCATGGCTGCTATTCCTCAAACATGCCAAGCATGCTTCCTACTCAGGGTATTTGGCTTGCTTTCCTCAGTCTAGAACTTGCCTTCTCAAGTGATATATAATGGTTAAGTCTTTCACCATATGCAGTTCTTTGTTCATGTATCATCTCACCATAACTGACATTGCAAACTCCCTACTCTACATTGCCCTTGCTTCAGTTTTCTCTTGAGCACGTGTTGCCATCTGATATTATATGGTTGAGTTAGGTCAAACTCTGAGCCTCATTAAGCAATGCATCTTTGACTCTTGGTCACAACTATAATTTAAATTTCACCCTGGCCCTGGTACTTACTACACTACCTGATCTATGGTATGAACTCAAAAATATTTATTGGATGTTGAAAAATGTAAATGAACCAGGAAACATGAGCCGTAAATGCGAACTAATCCTTGCTGAAATGTGTGACTTGTTCTCACATATATTTGCTTCTCTACTTGGTGAACAAATTAGAACAGACAAAGCTTAATTATAGAGATATTCTTCTTTAAAGACTAGATAGTATCCAAACCTGAACGTCCAGTTCTTGTCTCTTCTACCCTAGGTCTTTCCATGTCTTAAATAGTTCTCTAAAGATAAGAGTCCTCTTTTTCTCAGGGCAAATACCACTCCACATTACCACATCAGCAAGAGAATACAGCCAAGGGGAACACATCTGTAACAAAACACGATTTAACCAGTCTGTCCTTCCAGTAGAACACTCTGAACTCTAAACTGTCACCCAACTGGGTGCAATATTTTGTTTTTATCTCCATTTGATCTTTGATTCCTATGAAAAATCATCTTTTTAATTATTTATTGGAAGATGTGTAAGCTTATATCAAGAGGAAATCCAGGCACTGGAGTCCTTGGGTAGAGCAAGGGAAGAAGTAAATGACAAAACTGGCAGAAAAGAAAAGGAAAAAGAAGAAAAAGAAATGGCCTTGTCAGTGTAAATGGCTTGGATATTTAATAATTAAAATTTTATTGCTTAATAACTCAAGGAATCAATTTTGAAGTTAATAGATAATGAAAATTTGTGTTACAGCTTTCATTACTTTGCAGTTTTAAAAATTAATATTGGACAAAACTGTCCCTGATGATTAAATCTTTTTTTTTTTTTTTTTCAGGCAAAACTACTAACCAAAAGAAATGAAACTCTGATATCCTGAATCTCACCAGCCTGTGTCTGGAAAGTAAAATTACATTTCAATTGTATGCAATGCCTGTAAAAATAACTGAGAAAACTATGTCTGGGAAGATTTGAGAGAGAATAAGACCAAGATCTAGGTAAAATGGCCAGATTTCAAGGGCATTAGGTTCTGAGTGGTTTGGTAAAAAGAAAAGAGACCCGACACAGGGACAGTGCCCCAGGAGGGTCTGTTACAAGAACGCTGCTCGTGGGGTACTAGGACATATGAAAGAAATGCTGGGCATTTGACGCTGAGGAGATAATAAAGTGGACCAAGTGGAAAAGGCCAGGGCAAGAGGACCCAGAAAACAAGAGACAGGTGCAAATAGATCAAGAGGTTAGCTTGAGATAGAAGAGAAATAGAGAGGAAAAGGAAAGAAACAAAATGATTAGAGATATATTTTCTGGAGGGATTCCCACATGCAAGAAAACCACACTGTTAAAGATGAATGAAAAAGAGATGTTGAGATGATGCAAAAGAAAGCCAAGATTTCTGAGAAATGAGCCGGGCATTATCACCCCTTTCTTGAGCAAAGGAAAGCCAGGAGCAGTGTGATAAGAGAAAGAAAGGGGCGGTGCTGTGAGGTAGAAGGGAACTAGGAGATCTTTGTATCTTAGAAAGGTTTCAACCACTGTGGACCAAACTCCATCATTAAAAGGTACAGACAGATCAATGATAGTCAGTCCCTGGGGGGAAGAAAAAATACTAGGATAAATCTTGTGGGCTTTTGTTTGTTTGTTTTGCAACCCCGAATTCTGATTTCCAAACACATTTGTTAATGACTGTTCCTAAATTTCTGTACTTATTCTGTGATCTGAGTGCTTCCTCTTTTTTCTGGGCCCCAATTCTGTCAAGACTGTATAGTGAGAATTTTCAAGGATTCGTATCTAATCATCAAATCTACTCTGAGTTAGGAATTATAAAGTAATAAACATTGACACCTGAGGCCATGTAAAAGATCAGATGGCAATAGATATTGTGAATCAAAAAGAAACTGGTCAAAAGGAAAGAGAGACTGGAATAGGGAAAAGAAAGAAGGGAAAGGGAAAAAAATTGTAGATATATATATATAAGATGGTTAAGATAGATACACTACCATTTTTACTTAGTTCATTGAAGAGTAAGGTTTGTGCCAATAATGTTTGGACAATTGAATGCTAATGTCTGGTGTCCTGAATAACTAACTTAAAGATAGTAATACGTAATGTATTAACCATTGTTACCCTCCTATTATGTTGTTTTGAAAATTTGTTCTTCTTTTGATTTGTTTTGTTTTTTTCCTTCTCTTTAAAAAAAAAAAAAAAAAAAAAAAAGATCAGATGGCTTAATTTAGTTAGAATGGTGGATATTTCCAGGTTAATTTTTGAGTGTAAATTTTTCATTTTCTCTTCTGCCATCAATTTTTTTTTTTTTTTTTTTTTTTTGCACTGGAGATTGAACCCAGGGCCTTTGCACTAAGCTACACACCTAACCTTTTAATTTTTTTTTTAATTTTTGAGATAGTGTCTCACCAAGTCAATAAATTGGCCAGCTGGGCTGAGCAATTCTTCTCCCTCAACCTCAAAGAGTGTTGGGATTACAGGTGTGAGTCACGGCTTGAAGCTAGATCAATCATTCTTGTAAAGCAGAGATTGAATTCAGCCACAAAGACAACTAAGCAGAAACTTTGGAAAGAGTTTGTAAACAGTGGAAGAACCAATCAGAAGAAAGACCTGAAAAACAACAATGTAAGATAAGCACAAACAGAGCAGACAAATCAAGCTTTTGGTGAAACTTCCAAGTGAAGAGTCCCGGCCTGCTGCATAACTTCTCCATTGTGGAGCTTTCACATTATCATGAGTTGCCTCACCTTCTCTTGAGCTCTCCTCTGTGAATCTGCTTCCAGTATTCCGCTCCTAATTTAAACTGCAAAAGCAAAATGAGAGAAAAAATAATACACAAGGACGATGACGGAGAAAGTTATATTCTAGATAGGAAGAGGGCAAGATCTACTAGTTCCAATAAAAGGTGAGTCTTGTTTCAATAGAAGGACACCATAAATGGGACAGAAAGGAAAATAAATCAAGTCTAAAGTAGAGGACAGTCTGAGAGCAAAAGAAAAAGTCAAAGAGAATTTACCCTGGATAAAAGCACAGTCATTTGCTGGAAATACATTGCAAATAGATAAGGAATGAATAAAGGTATCAATTTGCATTCCTGCCTTCTTTTTTATTGTTAGATTTTCATTGTAGGGAGTCCAATGTATCATGTAGATTACCTGTCCTTTATTACCATAGCATAAAACCTCAATATATCCAGTTGTTTTGTATTCCAGGCTTCAAGCATTTTGTCCTCCAAGAGAATTCAGAAATAGGCAGAAGTTTCCTCTCTTTCTTTTGTCTTTCCCCCCTTTCCTGTAGTCCAACTCGAGGTACTTTATTTAAACAAATCCCGAGCCAAGTTCTGCTGTCAGTGACTTCCATGCCAAATCCTATCCGAACACTCACGCTTAGTTCCAGTCGCATCAATGCTGATGTCTAGGGCAGCTGTGCGTAAGAAAAGGAGGGCAGGAACTGACCCTGAAGTTGCGTGTGACAGTTACTGATGGCCAGCATTTGGCTCAAACTGAGTACATCTACTTTTAGCAGAGTAATTTGTTGATAATATCCTTCGCCAACTTGACTGCTAACACTGAGACAACTCGAGTTAGGAACAATTATGTAAATCATGGGCCAAATACAGATGTGAAAACAAAGTATAAATAAACGTAACTGTTCAGACCACAGACGTTAGCAGTCAACGTTACAGGACACGTGAAATCAAGTTAGTGAGATACAAAGAGGAACATATGCTATGAAGGAAAAGGATTTTTAAGGAAAATAGAAAGAACCCATGAGAGGTTTTTGAGATGATGGTTCATAGCTGTAGATATATTCAGACAGCCTGTATATTATCATGGTCATTAACAGTGTAAATAACACATTAGTTGCTTACATTAGTATGAATAGAAGATAAGTGATTTGGAAAGACAGGGAAAAATATTTATTTTTCTGATATGTAAATATATTTATTTCTCTGATCATACTACATCATCCATGGAAATGACCTAAGAGGACCATCTTTTAAAAATAAAAGGTACAAAAATTACATTTCCAGAACATTACCTGTCAAGGGATATCTTTATGTGAAATTACCTGTCAAACAGAATAATTCATAAGAAAGTAGTTACAAAGTAAGAACAAAGACTTGAGAGTCCATCAAGCAGAGACTAAAATCTAATTCATTTCCATCATGAGAGCAATACTTATCTCTTACAGACACCATCTCATTAACTTTATGTTTTGTTCAGTAATAACAAGTACATCCTAAATAATGTATTGTCCCAGTTGTTGTAGCCAAGTCAATAGAATAGTCTATTATATTCCTTCAGATTAGCGTTGGTATTTTTAGACTAAACTAAACAAGCACTCAAATCTCAAAAAGAAATCATTTTTGCAAAACAATGGACCAACTATCTGTGTTTCATGTTACATCAATAAACATAAAAATATTATGGTAGATGCTTTATACTAAATAAAACCTAATACTGAATGTTTTTAAAGAATATAATATTCTTTAAAAATTTAGCTTATGTTAATGTTACAATGCAGACTTTTAAATTTTTAAATGTTGGACATAACTGTATGATATACTCAGAATACTTAGTTTAGAAATTTAACCTTAAAACTTGTATAAGTATTTTGGTTGTATTAATATTTTCCTAATCCTAATCTTAGTTTCATTTCTCTTCTCAATTCATGAAATATGATAATACATGAATCTAAAATCCTATGTCTTTAGTTTTTTTATTTCAAATTTATTTTTTTTATTAGTACATGTTTATAGTACAGAATGATTACATTCCTCATAGGGAGTTAGCACACGTACATGATGCATCTTGTAGTCAGGGTTTACAAGGGAATAGATTTAATATAGGACACATAATTTATAGGATTATTTTATAATATTCACCCAAAGAGTCAAATGCAGAAGAGTGCAGGAGATCTGTCCACACACAAGAGACCCAAAGAATCCAGCTGAGGGCCTGGATCCCACGGCAATGGCCTGTATGAAGACCTAGACCCCATGGTCTAGACCGCATGGCAATGTCCTCTGCGAGTCCAGCTGGAGGCCTAGAGGCACGTCTGTACCAAGGGTCATGCAAGTCTGTACCAAGGGTCTGCACTGGGAAGGCCCAAAGCTCAGTGGTGAAAGCTAAAAAGTCTCACCAGCAGGATGAAGGATCTGTGCCAGCAGCTGAGGGATCTGCACTGGAGCCAGGAAGTGATGCTCAAGGTAAGGATCAGAGTTCCCCAAAAAAGGATCGCAGCCATCCTCAGTGACAGCAAGGACCCCAGCTCCTCCTCCAATGAGAATAGCTGAGTTCATATCAAGACAAGCTTCTCCAGAACAATCAATGGCACAACATCTTCCACTCCAGTTCTCCTTTTATGCTGTTGGCAACAATCCTCAGGTGAGCCTTCCACACCCAGAACCACACTGACTCAGGTCAGCAGGGTGTTACAAGTTGACCATTAGTTAATCCACAACACATCTTTAATTCTTTTCTCATTCCCTTGCCCTCTTCTCCTTTCTTCTCCCCTCAGTCTCTTCATCCCCTTCCCTTTTGCAAAAGGTCTTTGTTTTTTGTTTATTAGAACTTATACGAATTGTGTAAAAGAGAATTTTAAACAGAATACTATCATTAAGTATTTGAGGAATTATCTTGGATAAAAATCAGTAAGCTTAATCTGGCTTGGCCCAGGAAGCAAAATTTGAACCAGAAAAATTTAGTCCTTGGACCAAGGAAAAGCTTTACCAGCCAGAACTGTTTCAAGTAATGAGATTCTGCAAATATTCCTGAAGATATCATGTGGTCATTGATCAAAATGTGGAAGAGGAAATTGCTATAATACTTTGACTTTCAAACGTTATTTTCAAACCCTAGGAATCCTTGATTTTTATAACCTTACATCCATTATATTAAGATATCTAATCACATGGCAAATAATGTGCATTTTAGATAGGTCAATGTGTTCAGAGAGGTAAATCATTTCTCAGTCCTTGTTTATAACTGATTCTGAATCTGATAGCCATGAAATCAGCATAAGATGAATTACGCTGAAATTATACTTGAAAATACACAAAATGCTGCAGCAATTTCAGGGAGAACTACTAATGGAAAACCTTTTCAGATTTTGAGTAAATATTATGTAATAACATTTTTAAGGAGTAAGGATGTAGTCCAGTGGTAGTGTGCTTAGCATGTGCAAGGCCCTAGGTTTGACTATTAGCACCACAAATAAATACATAAAATATTTTAAGTGATACATAATATGTTGGTAAATGCAAAGAAATTGTTGTGAAATGAGCAGAGTCTAACTTCTTTAGAAGTGTAGAAGTATAATTTCAATTTCCTAAAAACTGGAACTTAGAGAAATTAAACTTCACCCACTTTTATGCTTTCTACAAATATACAAAATAATTCCAAATGCATGTATTTATGTATTGGCATATAAAACCTAATTCTGTAGCTATGTCTTCATAAGAAAATATTCAGTATTACAAAAAATGAATAGTTCTCCAGGTGTCTAGCCTGCTTGAATTGTTGTAATTGCTCTCATGGCCCATCTAAGTGGATCAATTTTTCTTTTTGTATACATACTTCCTAAAATATGAGCTCAGTGTTCTCTTTCCAATATATCACAGGGCCCTGTATATGGACTATGCGGTTAAACTGAAATGGTCTGATATAAGCCTGGCATTTTGCAAATTAAGAAACAGAAATCTCAAAGACCAAATTTTCCAAACACAATTTTAAAATATGTGGGTCCTTGTGATTACAAATTGAATAGAAATTTGAGGGAAAAAGGTCTGTAGACAAAACAAAAATCCCTAGGAAAGAAATCTAAGTGAATTCATTGAGGCCTAGATCAGCATGCTAGCAGAAAGAACATAGCCTATGGTTTCCAAGGAGCCATTCCCCTGACTCAATGCACTAGCAGTTTTCATCTCACAGAATATTCTTTGAAGGTGCACCCTAAATGTATCTCTGCATAGCTGGGACTGATGAGGGGAACCAAACACATTGCACACCTGAAATGCTGGACTTTCTTAATGCAAGGTTATATCTAGAAAATTGAATTATTTGTTTGCTTTCAGGTTGTTGAATTTGTTACATGAATGTTGGCAGATAAATTTTTTTTCAGGATTCTTTTGAGCAAAAATTCCAAGTGCTAAATAGGGAAGGTGAGATATGGGCAGAAGTGTGGGAGTTATACACTTCTGGAAGCAATCATGGAAGGCATAAAGTTGAGAGTAATCGTCATACGTGCAAAGGAAAAATGCCAGAAGGAAAAGAGACAGGCTAGGGACCCTTGTGATTTGTATCCTTCGTAGTTCCAGTGTGGAAAAGCATATTTGGTAATCCTTTTGGCAGTACGTCCAGGGAGAGAAGAACTTTGGAAAGAGATAGAATTGGCAGTACATGAGCCATCTCAAGGGAAAGAGAAAGGAGAAGAGAATGATAAGAAACGAGGGTGGTTAGAAGACAGCTGTGGTGCAGACAGAGCTCATCTTAATCTGAAGTTCCCTTTCTAGCAGCTCCCTGGTGAGTAGAGAAGTATAGACAAGATTTGGAAAAAGTGTGGAGCTCAATAGGTCTTTTATCAAGGGGTTACTAGTTCTGCACTAACGAAGTTCATATTACATGGAGTATTGCTGCAGTGACATCAATTTTGGCTGGGTGGGAACATCCAGTTCTTCCTAGTTTCTTCCTATTTATGCAGGATTTAGCTAGAATCTAGAATCTTAAACCTGGAATTGAGAGGTTTAAGCTATTGAGAATGTATTGTGCCTTTTCTAGTAAAAGGTGATTCCAAGGACATGTGCTGGATCAGTTCTGATTTTGTCTGGGAGGCAAGATAGTTTAGTAGATTGGAGGAAAAGATTTGGAGAAATATTAACAATGTCCAAGTGATTACAATACAATCACTGCATTGAGGTGGACAGGTTATCTAACCTCTGTTGCTATAGATGCCTAATCTGTAAATAAGAGGAACAAAAGTACTTCAAGGATTTATTAAATTGATATGTGAAATATGCTTAAAATGTTGCTTGGATTATTGTGCACTTCAAATAAGTACTAGTTAATATTTTTATTAGGTCAAGGTGGAAGGAAGGTCTTACTTTATCTCTCTGGATTATGCCACATTCCCAGTTCCATGAGCCCTGGAACTACCTCATCCTAGGCCCTATACACTAGAGGGTCTTCTTTTAACCACATTCTGAGTGCCAGATGTTCTGTCGGATGAGAAACTAATGAATCCCCTAATCAAAGGGACTTCTTAAACATGATGGCTTCTCAGCTTCCAAAGAGCTGATGAGGAGAAAGATTTGGTAAAGCAACACACATACAGACAAAACACTGGTTCAGGTGCTTCTTACTTTGCTCTGATCTCCTGAGTGATATTTTGACTTTCTGAAAGATCTTCGTAAGGCCAGTACTTGATGGTCATAGGATCATATTATGGCCAACCTAACCATAACTATTCTGGCTAAATCAAGATGTATTTCCCTCTTATTCACACTTTCCACTGCCCAACTCCTAGGATGAGATGTGACAGAAATAGTTAAGTAAACAACAACAGAAGAAACCATAACAGCACATCTCTATTATGCTTTAGACAAAATTCCACTGAAATAAGTTGAATTCATCTCTAAGTGAGAGTGTATGTTCCTAATATTTATTAGGATCTTTTTAAGAAAGTCTCCATGATTCATTTCGGAATCTTTTCTTAGGCATTTTTACTGACAGGGCCAGTGTTCTTACAAACTGCTTTGGAAAGGAAGTTTTCTGAGGAACATTTTCTATAAATTCTCTTCAAAATTTTCCTACCAAGAAAATTCCCTAAGACAATGTTCCTGTGAATAAAATCATACTCTGCCGGCCAAAAATTATCATTTTGGAAAAAAATAATATCTTAGCAACAATCTTCTAAGTCTTAGAATCTGAGGCAACATTCCAGAATATAATCAGTATAACATATTTAAGTGGCTTCTTTCTAGTTATGGCACATGATTAAAGTATTAAGTAATGTTGTATGTTTTTTGTTTCATATTGCTTTGTTTTCATTAAAGTCCCCTTTCATTTTCCTATCAAAAGCATTAAACAATAAACAAATATTACTTGTGTCAGTTTTTCAGCTGTACTATCAGAAAGTCTTTTTCCTGTAGTCATTTTAAGTAATTGAAGAGTGACACTCCTGCTCCTTTGTCCCCGGAAGTCCTTGCCCAGAACAGCCAAGCCATGTCCTAGGAGGCCACTTCTTTGGGACAGATTGGTCACTTTTTGCTTGGAAGACAAGTGATCCTCTCTTTTAAACCTGAGATGACTGGAAGGAATGACCCACAACTGTAATTTTTCCCTTTTGTGTCTGTGACACAAAAATGTGAACTCCTATTCTTTTTTTTAAGTATAAATGTTATAAAGGCAAATATACAAAATCTCTTGGGACATAGAGTAAGACGTAAAAATTTTTCCAGATATCTCATACTTATGTGCATTTCTTTATTTTTAGAGAACTTTCTATCAAGCACTGTATAACACAAGCCTCATGGTAGCAGTGTTCAAACTGAACATCTTTGGGAATTTGTAAAGTAAGGGGATTGTTTTCTAGATTATCAAATAATATTGTTTTGAGAATCACTTTGGAAGGAACTTTTATTAAATGTCCAAGCACAGTTCAAATGGAATTACAATGTAAATTACACGTGTGTGTGTGGACATGTGGATGCAGACATGAACCTGTGGTTAGGTATTTGGAATGTATCTAAGTATATTGACTATTTTAAAACAGGCTTGGTCTCTTGAGTCAGACAGAACTGAATTCCAGTGCAAACCCTAGTTGTCAATTTCATTATGTTCTTAATTAAATAACTAAACCTGTGTAAGTCTTTTCACCCATAAAATTGTACTCCTGAACAAGGTTGGCTGATATAAATATATAAATTAAATATATAAATACCCTATCCAGGGCCTTTCCCATAATGAGTACTTAAATGTAAGCCAGATATTTATTTATTTTAAATGATTATTTATTATTGATTTTAAAGAACAATAAAAAAGTACTGTCATTTCAGTAATGTTAGAAAAGAACATTGTATAAAACGTGTCATTTGGATGAGAAATATTTTATTTCATCCTTTAAGCATATCAAAATCTTATCTGGAACAAGGTGATAGTTTTGCTTAAATATAAACATCTTTTCAATTGCATGTTTTTGTGTTGGCTATTAGATTATATATTTATCATGATTGCTCAGAAAGCATGAAACTTTACTATCAAAAATTTACTGTAAAATTTCAACCTTTAAAATACTGTAAGCAATCCTTCTGTGAAAGAAATGGCATGATAGTAAAAAATCATTATACTAGGGATGAAATTATTCAATTAGCCTTAAAAGTCAGGCCAAATGAATTCAGGAAGGTAATCAGAAGGAGCAGTTCATTAGCTCATGAGAAAGTTAGTGTGGTCATGTCTGGGCTGAGACAAAGTTGGTCAGACTGTTCTGCCAAGGAAATGTCGTGAGAAGGAATTATACTGTCCGGGAAAGAGTCCTAAGAGGAACGTTCCTTTAAAGTCCATGCTAAAATCTGCTATTTTGAGTATTAAGACTATACTCCAGTAAAAAGCAGTGCCATCTTACCAATAAAAACCATGGAGTTCTCCCACTAGTGACAGGTTTTGGTTTGATCATGGCTAGCCAAAAATGTCAAGAAGAATGACTGTTAGACATCAACAATTGTTTCTAATTTCCATATAATTAGTCTCCCCAAACCGAGAATAAGGGATCTGTATTTGACTATCTTGGAATTTTCCCTGAACTATTCTGTACCAACTGCCCGAGAAGCTCTGGATAAGCTCTTGGAAAGTTGCAGACTTGGACTCCCACTGAGGGGATTGGTTCTGGATTTGGCTGGTGTTTAGTGGGCTGGTTCCAGTTGGGTTTCAAACCTTTTGGGTGTGACAGTGACTGCAGTTCATCAGTGAAGTATAGACACTGAGTTTCTGGGGCAGAAGCTGATGGAGATCCATTCTGGATTGTCTAAAGACTAATCTCCCAAAGCCCCGAGAGGTTAAAGCTGTCTTGTTGCAAATCCACACACTAAAGGTGAAGAAAGCGATTATATAACCCAAAAAGTTGGCTTAATACATTATGCGAGACACTGTAATGGACTGAGGCTGAGGAGTAGCTTTCAGAAATGTCAAAAATCTTATCCAGAGGTGGTTGGAAAGGAATCATGGTTGCGACTCATTATGGAATGGGGCTGCATAGATGGGATGGGATAAGTCATAAGCTTCTCTAAACTTTCTAGCAAAGAATAAAAGTTTGAGGACTGTTATAGATTAATTTTATTCAACTTATGACTATCTATGCCCTTTGCAATGTGATTTTGCAATCCCACCAATGAAGAGCAGGAGTGTATTTCCTCTCTTCTTGGATCTGGACACTCACTTTGGTCAGCTGGCTATGTCTGAAGTGAATGCATGCCAATTCCTAGCCTAAGCCTCAAGAGGCCTTTCGAACTTGCACTAGCTTTCTTGGAACTTTTCCTTAGCTAGAGAACAAACCTGGGATAATATCCAGACAAGGGTGAACATAGCAGGCCTCAGATTGCTATTTTTGGTAAAACCAAATTTCAAGATGGGCTTTTAGTAGGCATCTGGAAACTTAGACTTCGGGAATATTTCCACCACTTTAATCAATAAGAGGAGCTCATTGTGCCTCAGCTGTTTGAACAAATAGTATCACCTATGCCTAATATTTTTCATTCTGAAATTCTGGAATTTTGGGACAAGCCAAACAGATGGTGCTTATGTGATCAACTCCTAATACAAACCCTGGACACAGAGTTTCTAATGAGCTTTTCTGGTAGATAACTTTGCAGATGTATTGTCGTGATTCATTGCTGGAGGGACGAAGGAGAGCTTGTGTGACTCCACCGAGAAAGGACTGTTAGAAGCTTTTGCCTCATTTCCTCAGGACTTTGCTCTATGTGCCTTTTGCTTTTACCAATTTTTGTTTGTTTGTTTGTTTTCTTTTTCTGGAATAAACCGTAACCAAGAATATGGCTATATGTTGAGTCTGGTGATTCTTTCTGGAATTCCTTCTGCTGTATGTTGAGATATGGGAATCCTTGCCACAGCCTGTTGAGAACTGAGAGACCATGTAGAACAAAAAATTTTCCTACCTGAGCCATCCCGGATCAGCGAACAACCGGCTGACTGCAGAAATGTGCATGAAAGAATTCAAAAAGAACTCCTAGAGATGAATTTAATTGTAGATTTGTTATTTAATTGTAATGAAGGTAGTATTGGCCAGCCAAACCCAGTCAAGTTCAGTAGCCCTGTAACAAGCAATATTTTAAGATTCTAAATTTTAGAGTGATTTGTTGCTTGGCCATTGGTACCTGATATAAGAAGCCTATGATTTAAATAAAAGATAACTGAAAATTTTCAGGACAGAAATTAAAACTCAATTGGCAAGGGAAACAATTGAAAAGTTTTTGGTTTGATAAAAATCCAAAGCAGTTAACTAAACAAGCTGGTTATAGCTTCCCCCCAGATTGGTTTTCAATATCGTAAAAATGTACACCACATGTGGTATAGCATCTGTGATGGTTAATCTTGGTTGTCAACTTGATTGGCTTGAGGGTTTCCTAGGAGATTAGTAAAGACATTTTTGGGTCTGTCTGGGTGAGTGATAGGGATGTGACCTTGGGAATTTATCTGATCTCTGGCTCCTTTTCCCTCTCCCTTGCTCCGCCCCCATGCCCGTGCTGGTTGCCAGGAGTTGAACAGCTTTCCTTTGCCATGTTCTTCCGCCATGATATTTCTATCTTGGAATCAGCCAACCATGGGCTAAAACCTTGAAATTCATGAGCCAAAATAAGCCTCTTCTCTGTTAAATTGCATATGTCAGGTATTTCGCTCCAGCAACCAGTGGAAAAGCTGACTAATTAGGGCATGCACGAATTCACTTTCAGTCAAGGCGTAGGTATAAATACTACCTTTCGTCAACCCAATTTTCTAATTTTGAATGATTTTCTGCTTTGACAATAAAACCTGGATTTAAGGCAGTTATCTCTAAAGGCTGGGCAGTATTTCTTGGATGAATTTAATAAGCATTAATATTTAAAAATTATTGTTGTCTCTGTTTTACTGAGTCATTATCAGATTAGAAGAAACCCAAACTATGGTTCTTCCCTTTTATACCAGTAGATTTGCATAGTGGGAATAGCTGCTGACCTGTGAGAAATTCTGAGGTGACTATGAATATGGAAAGTTTGTGTTCCTATGAAATTATCTTGCCAAAATTCAGACTAAATAAAACGAATAGTAACATTCTCTCATTTGTTATTTTGAGTTGAACCAAAAATGTTTATTATATAAACACATCATTTTAAAATTACCTTAAAATAAAATGAAAGTGGCTAATAACTCTCAATAAAGCACAGTCGTAAAATAAAATATGCTGCAGAACTTTAAAACAGAACTTGATAAATACCACTGCTGCAAATGAAAATGAGGAAAACAATTTCCATTTTTAATGGAAAATACACTTGCTTTACATTTTTGAAATCTGGGAAAACTATTACATTTCCAGAGTCTCATAAATTCTGTAAGACGCATTCTTGACATTAAATTAATTAAGGAACATAAATAGTAAATTTCTGGGGTTCAGTGAAATGCACTCTTCTCATAATCGAATTGTTTCATGTAGATTCATTATATTTAACTTCATGAATCTCAATGCCTCATTTTGACCCAGCATATTAGACATACACTTTTTTCCTCAACAAATATATAAGAGATGCATTGACAAACAATGAAAACCACACTGGATATTTTGCTAGGGAACACATTTCAAATTAATGGAAGAAAGACTTTAAATTAAAATGGCCTTGAAATACAACAGTTTTCTATTTAGTAGGCCATTTGTTTTTTCCTAGATGTATATATATCCTATGAACTTAGGGTTTTTGGCAGTTGCTTTTGTTTTGGTTATCCTGCTTTCCGATTTCCTAATAAATTTATTTATTATACAACCTTCTATATTCACATGCCATAATCAAACAAGGTTCTTCATTTCACATCAAGTGTCTTATCTGTTTAGCCTTCCTAATTAGCAATGTATGACAACATCAATGCCAATAATTAATTTTTTCCTTCAAAATCAAGCAGCCAGAAAGACCCTCTTCCAGAGGGCCCGAAAGGAAAACAAGAGTCGTGTGTGTGGTTTGTCCTTCATCAAAGCAGAAATGGTCACATGTTATCACACTAGTGAAAACAGGTGGAAAGGTAGCACTTAATTCTAACACAATTTAAACTCAGACTTAAAACTGCTGTTACCGCAAGTCCTCTGTTCCATCAAATCACGCAAATTAGGCATCCATATATGTAAGAAATCAATGGAAATTGTTCGGCTGAGAATGGTCGGAATTTAATAAATTTGTATGTAATATGTCTTGTTATTTGAGTCAGTTCTTCCTTCCTGATCTCAAAATGAGATTTCCTTCCATTACAAGGCTATAATGTGTAAGATTTAAGGAAGAAAAACAATTTTATGTCATTCTGAAAAATCTCCAACAGATTTTTCACAGGAATCAATGAAACTACAAAAAGAAAAAAATCTATGCTGTTATAGGGCAAGAAGTGTGTGTTGTTCTTCTATAAAACATAAAAATGGGGCCGGTGATATGGCTCGGTGGCACAAGAGCCTGCTGGCAAGCGTGAGGTCCTGAGGTCGACTCCTGGTGCCCACATAAAAAAACAAAACAAACAAACAAGGGCCGGTGAGATGGCTCAGTGGCGTAACCGCCTGCCTGGCAAGCGTGAGGGCCCGAGTTCGACTCCCGGAACCCACATACGAAAAAGGGCCGGTGATATCGCTTAGCAGCACAGGCGCCTGCTGGCACACAAGGTCCTGAGGTTGACCCCCCAGTATCCACAAAAACAAACAAAAAAAACAAAAACATAAAAATGAGATCTCTGGGCCGGTGAGATGGCTCAGTGGCATAAGCGCCTGCCTTGCAAGCGCGAGGGCCCGAGTTCGACTCCCGGATCCCACATACGAAAAAGGGGCCGATGATATCGCTCAGCGGCACGGGTGCCTGTTGGCGCGCGAGGTCCTGAGGTCGACCCCCCGGTACCCACAAAAAAAAAAAAAATGAGATCTCAAGTGTTAAGGTGTAATAACACTATTGCACATTAAATTGAACTTGTTTTCCAAGAAAGAAATCCATAATTACCATCAGGTAATTTTGTGTAAACACAAAATGTATCACAAAGTATTGTGTGTATTAGCTCAAAATAAATACATAATTATGACAGATTAAAGAGGAAGTACAAGACAGCAGCAGTTTGAGAACCATCTTCTCCTGATTCATCACAGAAGTGACTCCATTAAAAAGGGAAGACAAACTGCTTTTTTCCTGAGAATCACAGAGATTTTGTTTTCTTTTCTTTTTCTTTCTTTCTTTCTTTCTTTCTTATTTTTTTTTTGGGGGGGACAGGGTCTCACTATGAAGTTCAGGCTGGACTTGAACTCACTATGTAGCCCAGGCTGGCCTCAAACTCACAGCAATCCTCCTGCCTCAGCCTCCCAAGGGCTGGGATGACAGGCATGCACCACCACTCCCAGCAGAGTTTTTGTTTTGTTGGGTTTTAATTAATTCTCTAGTTAGGTACTGAAACAGATACCTAGTCTAAAAGTTTGCTTTAATCCAGGATCAATGAGATGACTATGTCTTTTTTTTTTTTTTATGTGGGTACCGGGAGTCAAACTCAGAACCTCACGCTTGCCAGGCAGGCGCTTGTGCCGCTGAGCCATCTCACCGGCCTTAGAGATGACTAATTTTATATGTCAACTTGGAAAAGGTCTTTGGGTGAGATTAACATTTAAACTAGGGAGTTTTGAACTTTGAGGAAGAGCACCACCATTGGAATGTGGATGGATGGTGTCTGAGCAGTTGAAGGAAGGCCTGAGTAGAACTGAAAGATGGGCCTCCCAGGCAAGAGGAAGTTCCCCAACAGACTGCCATCACACTTCCGATGCCCTGCACCTCTCCTGGGGCTCCAACCTCCCAATCTTCAGTCTGGAACTGCACCGTTGATGCTCTCAAGTCACCAGCCTGGTAGCCCACACTGCAGATTTAGATTCACCAGGCTCCATAATCACCTGAGCCAATGCCTTATAATAAATTTTCTTCCATATATATAGAGAGGGAGACCAAATGGGTTCTCTCCTACGGAACCAGTAGGTTTTGCTTTTTACTGGAGACAAACATAGAACAAAGAATGGTTTTAGAGATACAGAATTCTCAAATGGGGAAATCTGATTAAAGCAGTAAATATAAATGGAATGTTGGAAGTTTCGGCCAGAACTTTGTGCAACTAATTTAAAATCTGATCTTTAAAATATGGAAGATCTGTAATGAGTTCTATGTATGGTACAGCATAGATCCCAAGCTTATGCTGAAAACATAAACAGAAATTACTTTGGTGGCACTGCTGCGTACAACATGAAAGCTAATGTTGGAAGCCATGGAGACCTCGGTCCATTATGATTCCTTGGTCAATACGGGCCACTGGCTTTCCCTCTAGGAAAGTATAGGTCCACTCTGCCACTTTTGCTGTTCTTTTGCATCTTTCTAAAACCATTTTCTAGGCAAGGGATAGCATAACTGTTCAGCTGTTGTTCCCCAAAGCTTCTGAGATGGGTTTAGAAAGCAGTCCAAGCCAGCAATATCTGACCCCTATTTTATTTTTCATCTTCAGTTAATTCAGCTCTTCTGTCTATGCATGCTCACCAAGAATAGCCCAGTCTAAATGATAAAAGCCCAACAATTTTAAAATGCCCACAATTTAACATTGAGCCAGCTTCTATTATACATTTATGAAAGAGATTTAAGTTCCATTAATGAATTCTTTTTCCCCTTGGAAAAATTAAAGATCCATGATTCTGGGCATGTGGTAGCATTGACTGAAGCACACTTTCAAACCTTCATAAATCTCTACCTAAAACGAGACAGAGCAAGTAGATTGTAAATCTAAAATCCTACATACAACATTTTTCCATAAAAATGTGATGATAGACCCAAATAACAAGTACGCAAAAAACAACTTTCAGCGGGAACAAGACTTCATCGTTTCAGCATTTGTGTAGGAAGAAGAGAAACATTTAGCAATAGCCAGCAGGTATTTGTAGGAAGGCAGGGAGGGCTCATGCCAACAGCAACTGAAACTAGGAAGGACTTCAGTGAAGTAAAATAGCCATGAGAATAAGGCATCCATCAAAGCAAAGAAGAAGGAGTTGGAGCCTTGCGGCTTCCGAGAATTGCTGAAATGCCCCAACCCAGGCACCCATCTGACAGGTCACTCAAATGAAGACAAACTGATACAAGTGGAATAAAAATTGAGCAGCACAGTGAAAATGGGGGAAGAATTAAAGATCCAGATCAAAGCAAAAGGACGGAAGCAAAAACTTGCAAAATTCAAACAGCTGTAATTTTTAGCATGAGAAAACAAGAAAAGAGAGACTTGTTAAGTTAGAAAAGCCAGGTTAAATCCTTTCACCATTAAAAGTTCAGAAAAATTAATTTCACATAAATATGAGCAACAAGAAAGTTCTCAAATTTAAATCCTAGGAAAAGATATTTTGCAAAAAAAGAAATGGGAAAGCAAAAAACATCCTTATACACAATGAAAGCATACTTGACAGACACAAAAGTCTTTCAAAATGGGCTTGGAAACAAATGATACGTGTGTGAAAAAAATATAAATCAGACAGATCTTCAGAAATGAGATGAGGGCCGGTGAGATAGCTCAGCGGCATAAGTGCCTGCCTGGCAAGCGTGAGGTCCTGAGTTCGACCCCCGGTACCCACCAAAAAAAAAAAAAAAAAGAAAGAAAAAAGAAAGACTTAAACCAGACAGGATGGTACACACCTATAATTCCAGCACTCTGGGTGCTTGAGGCAGTAGAATGGCAAGTTTGAGCCCACCCTGGGCAATTCAGACACTTAGTGAGACCCTGTTTCAAAATAAAAGAATAAAAAGGGCTAGAGATACAGCTAGCGTCAAGCCCTTAATTCAGTTGGAAGTAAAACACATACAAAATCACACACACACACACACACACACACACACACACACACACACACACACGACTTAATACAAAGGGAGGGTAAAAAGAAAATTTAAAAACGAAAAATAAAGGAAGAAATAGGTAAAAAGAATTTGAAAGAAAGTGACAAAGGTTGAGCATAGATAAAGAAAATCAAATATGGATGTTAGTCTCTGAAAAATAATTCAATAAAGAAACAAAGCAAATACTAATAGGCATGATTTACGTACATAGTGATAGAGATATATACAGATATACATATGATGAATACAGTAACTTCTATCTTTGTATTTTTGTTTCCTGTTAAATAACATCATGGACTTTATATTGATTGCATTGCTAGAGTATTAAATTCTCTATTTGACAATCCACTTGAGCATTCTGTATCAACAATCATGAAAATACTGTAGAAATTTTACATCCTTCTTCCCAATTCTTATGACTTTTATTGCACATTTTTCCAGGTATATTCACTGAGTACTTTATAATAATGTTAAATAAGATTTTAGTGAATTTTCATCTTTTCATCCAAATTTAAAGGAAAGGCATCTAATAGCTTATGACCAATGTTGACAATATTTGTAGATACTCTTTTAAAGGTTCTAGAAATTCCCTTCAGCCTGTAGTTTATATCTTTATGTATTTTATTATAAAGTTAAGTTAAACTTGTTAAATACTTTTTCTGTGTTTATGGATAGTCACATATCTTGCTCTCTTTATTCTGTTAATATGATTAAATACAAAATTTGATTTTATAGTGGTGAATCAATGTTGCATTGGTACATTAAATTCAATATTGTCATGTATTTTCTAATTTATTTAGTTTACTTGGTTTGCTAATATTCTGTTTAGGATTTTTGCCTTGGCAGTCATGGGTGAATTGGCCTATAATTTAATTTTCTTACACTATCCTTTTCCGTTTCTGTTACCGACATTATGCCTGCTCTGTAAACTGAGTCAGAGAGATTTCCTTCTGGAGTCTGTATTTATTCTCTAAATATATTTAGAATTAGACTAAAAAGAGAACGGGGTAGTTGTTTTATTTCTGGGGCTCCTTATAAGTAAAAATTTAATTTTTAGTTGAATCTGAAATCATTTAGATTTTCTACATCTGTCTGAATCTTTTTAAGACACATGTACTATATATGTGTGTGTATCTATGTGTGTATATATACACACATATATATGAATATAGGTTGCATATATGTGCACTCATACATATTTTTCCATTGTATTTAGTTTTTCAAATTTATTGGCATAAAATCATAATATCATTTTATTATCTGTTTTAGACTCCACTGAGACTATAGTTATTTATCTTACTTTGCTTTTGTTTTTGTTTCTTTCTTTTATTTTTAGATATTCTGTTCTCTTCTTGATCAAATTTTCCATACTAACTTTCTTAGCAGTATTTAAAACAAAGCAACATTTTTTTGAACCTCTGTAGTTCATCATTTTTGTGCATTGATGTTTACTCATATTCCTATTTTTGCTCTTGCTTCCTATTTCTCCTTTCATTGGGCTTATTCTTTTGTTCTTTGTCTCACTCAATGGTTCTCAACTGGAGGTAGTATCACCTACCTGGGGAAATTAAGAAATGTAGGGAGGCATTTTCTGTTTTCACAGTACCCCTACAGTGCTCTTGGCATTAGTGGAAGAAGGCCAGTTTGGTATTTATCCTGTAATGCGTGGGACATTCCTTCTCAACAAAGAATTATTCTTTCCCAAAGGCCAATAACATGGCTGTTGAGAAACTGGCTAAGTTTGTGATTGAATATTTGCTCATTCATTTTCCTAAGCATTTAATGTTGCCCATAATCCTGCATGAACGGTTTGCATTGTATTCTATAGGTATCACTATTTAGTCTACATGCAGTATTTGAATTATGTTTTGAGTGTTTTCTACTTTACCTTATAATTTCTTTTTTCAAAAGAGATTGATGATTTTAAAACTTTAACCATGTAGGCTGATTCTTAATTCTTTTGCTAACAGCACCTAACTTAACAGCATTAAAATAAGAGAATGTGAAGTGGGTAAAAAAAAAAATCAATCTTTGAAATGTATTGAATATTTTGTTGTGCTCTACTATGCTGTTAATTTTTACATTTTTTAAAAATATATATATTATCTTATTATGGGGTATAGTGTTCAGTGTATATGCTGACTAGCTCAATGTTATTAATTTTTCAAACCTTCCATAACTTCATTGACATTTTTGGTTGAAAATAACTCTCAAAACATTAGTGGATTTGTCAAATTCTTCCCGTGGTGCTATCAATATTTCCCTTTATTTAGAAGCTGTATTATATGTTGTAAAACAACTTAAAATTATTATGCCTACATGATGATTTATGGCTTTCTTTTTCTTTAGATTTATTTTTTGCCCTTAAGTGAACCATGTTTATGACAGCAATACTATCTGTTCTGTAAATATTGTTATTTTGTCCCTTCTTGTTTGATCCTTCTATAATTGCTATTTTACATTACCTCATTATAAGATTGCAGAGCTGGATTTTTGAAAATCAAAAATACATTACATTTCTTGTCATTTGAATGTTTAAACATAAATTTGAACGTCTAACATAAATAAGCATGTTTATGTTTATTTCTATTCATTCTTCTATTTCTTAACTATTTCTTAACTTTTGGGGGAATGAATGAAATTTTATTTTTTTATTCTCCCAGTATAGATATTTATATTTTCCATTATTTTAGTAATTAATCTAGAAATTATAATATATATACTTTGTAAGTTAGTAAATTCTTATCAATCTTCTCTCTGGATTTGGCATTTTACAGACTTAATGTATCTAGATGTGAATTTCCTTTATTTATGCTGTTTGGAATTCTAAGGATAAACTTTAGAAAACTTCAACTCAGAATTTTTACTTATTATGACATGTTTTGCAGAATTCTTACCTATTATCTATTGAATACTGCCTGTCTTGTATTATCTCCTTCTAGAATTCTAACAAGACATACAATAGTCCATAATTTGATCTTTCTGTGTTTCATTTCTCTTTTAAATTTTCATCTCTTTGTCTCTTTGTTTTATATATTGGACACTTTATTCTAATTTGTCTTCCATTTCACTATTTAGCTACATCTAGTTTAATATTTAGTCCATTGACTACATTTTAAATTTTGTGACTATATTCGTCATTTCTAAAAGTCCCATTTTATTGCTACTCATATATATTTAATCATGTTTTATGTGCTCTTTGTCATATTTTCAATTCTTAATTACTGAAATGTAATTGCACAGTTATTTTATGATGGGTAACTGATAATTCTAATATCTGAAGTTCTTGTGGGTCACACTCTACTGTTTGTTGTTTTTGTTGATTCTTGCTCATGATATCTTATTTCCTCATATAATTATTTTTGTTAAATTATGAGCTGTTGTTTTCTTTTTATTTTTGAGAATACTGTAAGATCCAGATTGAAAGTACTGAAGAAGTCAACCTTGGGAATCCGATCTTATGTAAGATAATCTTGGATCAGAAACCCTATCTTGTATGTTTCTTTGGCTTAGACTTTGGTCTCCTATATGACTCTGAAGCCAAAGACCTATGTCACAATGTCACAAAATCAAGGAGATGCTTGTCAGATAGCTATTGTCTTCAGCACTTCTCTCTCAGAATTCTTGTGTGTGTGTGTGCGTGTGTTTTCATTGTGTGTCTTAATACTGACTCAAGAAAATCCTTACACTTTTGATAGTTCACTGAGTTATAAAAGATGCTTGTTATGTTTATCAGAATTTTAGCTTCTTTGTAGTTTTTAAGAATCTACCATGTTTCTAGAAAAAGAACTGCTACTCGCTTAATCCTTGACTTTTCTCACACTACAGCTACAAATCTGTTCTTGATGTTTGTCAGTGATGAAGTTCTTTTTTTCCTTTATGTGGGTTCCAGGAGTCGAACGCAGGACCTTGCGCTTGCCAGGCAGGTGTTTATGCCACTGAGCTATCTCACCGGCCCCAGTGATGAAGTTCTGAGTCCTCATTCATATGTAACCACTGATCACTGTGTCCTTGAATCCCTCTGACCACTTGGTCTCTGGGATGGCTATCTTTCTTTTGGTTCTACACCAACTTTGAAGGAGTCTCTTTATTCTCCAAGCACTAAAACTCTTGTTCTTTTCTGTCTTGACACCCTACAGTATTTTACCCAGTCTAACAGCTGTAAATTCAATCTTTATATAATTGCATCCTTATTTAAATCTCTGTTTAGTCTCATCCTCAAACTCCCAATTCCTATGTTCATTTTTCTACTGAATATTGCCATTTGATACCTAATAGGCATGTCATAAAAACCAAGTTCCTTATTTTACATTCAAATTTGTTCCTCCCATAGCCTTCAACATTCCAGTTAATGACAACTCCACTTTTGAGTTACTTGTGCCTAATATTAATTATTTCTGGATCTTCCATTTCTTTTGCTTTCTATATTTAACACACTGACAAATCCCTCTGAGTCTATGCAAAATCCAAGTATTTCTCATCCTCGCCACCACCGTTACCAATCTGATGTAACCCATCACTATTCTTCCCGGGCAACATTGGTGTAGTCTCCTAGTGGGTCCTTTCCATCTGCCCGGAATCAATTTTTTAAAGCAAATGTCAAGTCATTCACCTTCTAAAAATCCTCCATTGATTTCTTTTCTATTTTTTTTCATTCAAAATAAAGGTCAAGTCTTTAGAAAAATCACAGACCCTGCCTAATACGCTCCCTGATACTTCTCTGACCTCATAACTACTGTCATCCTCATTTGCGGAGCTCCAGCTACATTGCACCTGCATGGTTTCTAAAGATACCAGACATGGTCCAACGTCAGTGTCTTTACGTGTTCTATTTCTGCTCTGTTGTACCACAGAGACTTTTGCAACACCATTTTTCTCAGAAATACCTTCCTTAACAATCTGCCCAAAATACCATCCCCTTATCATACTATGCCTTTGACCATCTCCATTTCTTAGCACCTACTGCTACCACTGACACACACACACACACACACACACACAACCACACATATGAGCAGTGTGTGCAAATCTGAGTCTCTCTTTCCTGATAAAATGTGTAGTTCTATATATTAAAAAGTTTCAGGCGGCAGGCACAGGGTAAACCTTCTGTGTATTTTCATTGCTAGTGAGACCCAGATGGTTTCTAATAACTTGTTCCTTACCTACCCTACATCTAAGAGGATTGCCATTGTATTCCCCTTTTACAGACTCAGGCAGCTTCTTAAATCAAACTGTGTTGCCTCTAGATCTGTCAGGACATTCAGAGTCTGTCTGAATATTAGCTAGGCAAGATAGTAGAAAACGATAGCTTAAAGAGACAGTTAAGGGGCCGGTGAGATGGCTCAGTGGCATAAGCGCCTGCCTGGCAAGTGCGAGGGCCCGAGTTCGACTCCTGGAACCCACATACGAAAAAGGGGCCGGTGATATCACTCAGCGGCATGGGCGCCTGCTGGCGCGCGAGGTCCTGAGGTCGACCCCAGGTACCCACAAAAAAAAAAAAAAGAGAGACAGTTGAAAGCATTTAGTAGATTTACCTTTTAAAGTCTTAAAATTCAGATATTTACATACTGTTTAATACCAGGTATTATTTTTGTTAGATATTTCTTAACTTTAAGTCACTAAATCTAGTGAAAATATTTTAGGCAAAATGTAGAGTAATAGACACAGTAGGGAGAATTATACACAGAATATGACGATCATAATAAGTGTATTTTCATATTTGAGACAAATTTTAGGAAATGTGCTTTGTCATATGCATGTATGGAGCTGTTAGACATGACGAATACTTTGTGTGTGGAATCTTTCAAGACGCCCCCTTGTGTTTGATTTGTCATAGTAAAATAAATTTAAGAAAACTGTCTCAATTTCTTAACCCAACTTTTAGATACCGACTATTCTATGAAAATTTAAAAATTGCCTAATATTTATTAAGAGTGTATAATGTATTGTTATCTGCTTAAAATATAACTTCTATCTTCTAAAAATTTATTTTCTTTGATTCAAATGATTGTATTTTACTTTTCCCTCTGCTTTACATTCATATCAACACTGAAAAAAAAAACAAAACAAAAGAAAACAACAAAGTAAAAAAAAAAAAAAAAACCCAAATGTGAATTCATACACTTGTGAAATGTTTTATATATTCCAGAGGACTTTCACATTAAATGTTTCTCTGCTTCCTGTGAAGTGATCTAGCTAAGCGTGCATCCTTATCTTGGAGATGTGAAAACTGATGTCCTGAACGTCAGGTCCTGCTAGGAACAAGGCAGTAACTCCAATAGAGAAATAGGAGCTAAACTTGGCCTTAGGCCTTTACATACCAAAAGCTGAGCTTCATCTGTGAGGTTTGACAGTAAACATGTTTTTCTGAAACAATTTTTGTGACCCATGACCTGACACATGATTTTTATCTATAAAATAAAATAGTAGAAATTGGAACTAACCTAGAGAACTATGGACTTTACAAATAACTTATTAATGTATTATATACATATAATCTATGCATTGCAATATGCATACGTGAGCATGAGTATGTGTGTGTTATTTCTGCAATTCAAATATACACAGACTTTTAGAAGGGCAAGTTCTGATAGAGAGAAAAATTAAAAATGTTTAATATGACTACATACTAGAAACAGTTTATAGTTCAGCCTTCTCAAATTGGGCCACATCCAAAATCCAAATACAAACAACTTGGGATATTTTAAAATCCTAATAAATGCTAAGAAAGTTATACAAAAGGAGCATAATCATGAAGATGTATTGGTCATTTCTACACAACTAAATTCTTCAATCTGATTTTGTCTTAGAAATGCAAGAAAGTTTGTAATTCACCAGAATGCTTCCAAAATTACCTTCAGCGAGAAAATGATGTCATTTTCATTGTATTGATCTCATGTCTTTTGTGACTATGGAAAATTTATTATTGCACTGATGGACTTTATATTGCAGGGCTGATTAGCTGTCATCTAGTCTCTGAGTTAAGACCAAAACAATTAGAGATGAGAAGAGAGTGTGTAAAAGAATATGTAAACAGAGAGGGCAAAATGAAGATTCTGCCGGCATGGTGAGATGACATTTGGTAGTTCGTACATACTACACAGTGGCCATTTGGAGGGACATATCCATGCTAGTCGAGTTGATGGCTAAACACTGATTTCATCTCAAAGTAACATTCCTAGCAGACACTTTAGGGCAAGGAATGAATTAAAAATCTTACATTAGCCAATTGTAGCTTTATAACCTGCCAGTTGCCATGATGACTAAGAAACACCTGCACTGTGAAGGTTGATCCCAACCTCCTTTCTGGCTTCAAAAAGTGTATTCCTGTAAAGGGTGGAGGACCTTGTAGAGCATCCACACATTCTCCAGAAAGTTCCAGTTCTACCTTTGCATCATTCTGGTGGCGAAGACTGCTTGTGGGTTTTGCAGAGGATCTGGTTAAGGCATGTTACTTTTGTTTTGTGTTGGTGGATGTGATAGGCTTTTTAAAAATCTAGTTTGAATGAATTCTTTGTCTCTTTTCTCCTAGGTAGTGTAATAGGTAAAATATTTATTTGTTGATTTAGAAAAATAATTAGATGAGGTAAGGAGTCTCATTAAATTTGTACTTATCAAGGCATAAAATCTGACCACATAGATAATCCAGCCTTGCTCTGTCCCAGGAGGCCAATTCAGGTCACCTCATTGGGTGGGATCACTGGAGAGAAAGGGTATTTGCAGTGACAGGCCACATTCCAAACAAGCCACCTCCACCCTTCCGTAATGAGGAGAGAGCGGCAGCCAAAGGATGTGACATTAGCAACACAGCATGGAAGTCTTATGCTACTTCCTGCCCCAATGGAAAACACAGAGTGGTCTCTATGGGCTTTGCTGAAGGACTACCTGTTCCTTTATTTTTCCATTTCTGGAAAAGAGAGAATGGTAGGAAAAACAGGGATAAACTATAAGTAAATATATGTGTGAGGCTATGATGGTAGGATGGAGAGAGGGAAGGAGAGAGAGGGACAGAGACAGAGACAGAGAGACAGAGACAGAGAGATACAGAGAGACCCTAGCAAAAGACTTGTCCAAACAGTATTTTTCAAGATTATTACAACTTTTCAAAATAAATTTTATGTAACTGAATTTCCATCTGAAATGATCTATATAGTAAATGATTAAATAAGTAAACCTGACTGTTTCATTTGTTTTATTCTGATGCCTAGGTACTATTTTTCAGAACTGTCTTTGGCAGGCAATGTCAAATCCTCTGGAAAACCTGTCTAAAAATATACCCGAAGAGCAGGTTTGGATTTCACAAAACACTGGACAAATCTGTATACAGAATGGTGTGTTACATATTAAATAAACCTTCACTTTGTATGCCTCACTGAGAGGGACAGAATTCTGTTTCTAAGGTATTAACACAAAATTGTGTGTGTGTGTGTGTGTGTGTGTAAAACTGATTTTCCCCTTCAAATGTCCGTAGCTTTTCCCTTTAACTTAATTAGCTTGGCAGCTTGGCAAGAAGACTAATAAACAGAGTCACAGTGATTTCTGAGACGCCAGAGAAGGGAGAAGAGCAAAAACTTTTTAAAGAACTATCCAACTTAACAGTTGCATCAATAAAAGCAAAAGAACAGACACAATTCTTTGACTGCAGACTTTCATTTGGTAAGCTCTAGACTCTGAACACTTAACAGCAGGATGTTCTGGGTTACTTGGCATATTTGCCTGTTCCCAGTGCCCCACGTGGCCATGTTTCACTGGAGCAGCTCTGAGCCCATCCAGCTGGAGGCTGCTGCTTTGATCCTGCACCTTCATCACAGGCCTGGGCCCTGAAGCCCTGAACTTGCTGTAGTCACAGATTTCTGTAGTCACAGAATTTTCATGGCTCAGTTCAAAAAAGAAATGAAGAGTCATTCATGAAAACATTGTTAACAATTTCTAGAGAACAATATCAGAAGGTTAAACCAAGTGTAAGGCCTTCGTTTTATGGAGCCCCATACTGTTGCATAGGATGAGTGCCATGCCTGGGTGCCCTACCTGGATGATTTCACTGTTTTTCCACTGGGTTAAACTCTAGGGTCCAGGCTTCTTCCTCAGTTGGTCGTTGGTTTTACCTCATATTCTCTAGTGTGCTTTGAATACTATTCTGCCTTATCTCTTCCAGTAAGATTCAGTTCAGGCTTGAATTATACTTGTTTCTGCATAGCACTAGCTTAACGTTCACAGCAAATCTGTCTCTCAAGATTCTCAGCTAATTCCAATGACCCAGGCTACCAACAATTTCCCTCTCCCGTATACTTCAGTAAGGAACAACTTCCCCTCCCAATATATCTTTGTTTACATGTGTTTTGCTGTAAGTTTCCATTGATTTCCAGTCACACACAGATCATGAAGGAAACCTAGAAATAAGACTAGAATAAACAATCCCTGCAAATTGCTTTGTCTGTCTGAATTTGTCTGAATCCTACTTTAAGTGAAAAGATTTTAGTCAATTCAATAATCTTACCTCAAAAACAGGCAATATCAAATAGGTAACTGTTTGGATACTTTTTTTCACCCACTGAAAATGAAACTGGTATTTAGTGAGCACTCACGTGCTAGAAAACTTTACACCTGATCTTGTATCCTCATAACAGTCCTGCAAAGTAAATGTTTATGTTTTCCATCAGTCTGCAGAAGTATAATTCAGGGTTTGTAGGTAACTTCACTGTTGGCAGCAAACCTAAGTTTTGTGGGGAGCTCCTATTCAAAAGTGTTGGAAAAATGACTCGAGTCCCCCTCTGGCCCCTTCTATCCCCAGAGATGGGAATTTAGCAACCACTCCAAGTGCCACCATGTTGGGTGCTCCTTACGTCACTGCCAACACCTTCTGTTTCTGCTATCTCGACCACCATATCCCAGCTCAGGTGCCCTGGGAAGGGGACACTCACACCACAGCCTAAGTCTGCTCTGAAACTGCAATGGTAGAGATTGATTCCTTTACTCCTTAAGCTGGGTAGAAAGCCAGGGAACTAGTTTCTACGATCTCTCAAGGCCGAGAACGTCTGTCAGAGTTCACCTGCACCCCTCCTGCAACTCAAACTCCTCTGCCTCTTAGCAATTTTGTATTCTGTGGCCTGAGGGTAATAACAGCCCCACCCTTTGCAGTGGAAAGAATGGATTCTTTCTTTGTCTTCCTCATTCCCATACTCTTTCAGCATAGAGATTCATCCGTCTCCTCACTAGATCACTCACCATCATCTGTAGTTCCTGTGTCCTACGGACAATCACCACATCATCGCCACTGGGGATGCAGATTTGGCTCCTCTCATGTGACGATCCCTATCTCATGCTGAAACAACGTCTAGGGAGACTTAGATACCAAGCTGAGGACCCAGAATGTACGTTCGTGGCTGTGTCAGATTCCCAGGCTTTGTCTGTTGCTCCACATGGTTTTTCATTTTAGGGCTCAAAGGGCGTGGCAGACAGGGTTTCAGGTAGCATAGCACTTTGGATCCTAACCACCTGGTTTCCATATACGTGTATAACACCCACTCCCAGAATGCAAGTGGGATCTAGGACCTGCTTCTCAACCATAGAATGTGACAACGTGATTGAGTGTCACTCTCTTTACTACTGAACGTTACATAAGACGCCATGTTAGTAACTGGCTGGCCCTAGTCAGAGGTCTCCAGAGAAACAGAACCAATAGGGGGTGTGTGTTGTGTGTGTGTGTGTGTGCATGTGTGTGTGTGTGTGATATACGCACATTGCTATGAGGGAAAGAGAGACTTATTGTAAGGAGTTGGCTCATCCATTTATGGAAGTTTGTGTGCTGAAGTCTGCAATGTGGACCAGCAGGCTCGGAACCCAGGAGAGTCAATGGTGCAGATAAAGTCTGAGGGCCGTTTGTTGCAGAACTCCTTCTTAGTTGGGAAGGTTGACATTTTTGTTCTCATTGGACTGGATTGAGGCACACTCATGTTAAGGAAAATTGCTCTAACAAAAATTTACCAGTTCGAACATGAATTCATTCCGAAACATCTTCCAAGTGGACACACAAAAGTAACTATCACACTCTCCTATGCTCATTGTGAAGAAGCAAGTTGCTGAGCGGCACAGCCATCAGAAGTCAAGTCCTTCAACAGCCTGGGTGAGTTTCAAGTGCGTCCTTGCCTACCTGAGCCCAGATAGGAACCTAAGCCTAGATAAACCCTTGACTACAGCCTTGAAGAGAACCTGATGAAGCCACACATGGATCTCTGGTCTACAGAATCTGAGATTACAAATGTGGGTTTCTGTAAACAAGTAGAGTTGTGGTAAATTGTTACACAGCACAGAAAATAATACAGAATATAATGTATTAGAAACTAATTGCCTTTAACGAATCCTCCAGCTCTACCCAAGACCTGGCCTCATTTTTGTTTATCAAAATTGTATACCTATTGGTGTCATATGACATAAGACACATCATAATCATTTGTATAACTAGTGCATTTCTTTTGCCAGTTTTGCTGATCCCAAGATATAATCCTGCTGTATGGTTCTCATTGCAACATTAATAAAATCCATACATCAGTGCTTGGTTGTGTATTTTCTTTTGTTTCTCAACTATGCCATGGAGCAAAAAAAAATGAGGAAAATGTGCACAGGTGCTACAGAATTCTACCTGATGATTAAAAAATGCTTTCTCATCTATCTGAAATCAAAGAGCTACAGAAGACGAGTTTTGAACATTCATTCTCTGGAAATCTATGATTCCATGGCTGAACATCTCACTTTTGCATTATTACACATCCAAGAAAGTCAATTAATCCTGAAAGTTGGTCCCAGGCAAGTACAATAACACAATAATGTATATTCTCACCATTTCAAAAGGATATGGTTAGACCAAGTGGTACTGTAGAAACTTGTGATCTTATTGCACAAAAGTACACCACCACCCTTGGAAAATACTCTTCTATGAGTATGGCTCAGCAGGGTTCCTTGAGATATTTTGAAGGCTTATGTCATCCCATTCAATGCCAAGCCTGCCAACTGATAACATCAGATCACCCTGCTGATTAGAGATGTGGATCTTCTTTAGTTGCTAGGATTCCAAGCTCTGGCTGCAAAACTGCACATTAATTCACTGACTTTGATGATCTTATGTAAGTTCAATCTAGGAGTTTGTTTATCCGTTCAATCCACAGGTTTGCTCTATTACTGTAAAATAGAACTTGTCTGTGAGTTCATCTTTCTTCCTTAACTTTTGCCAAAATTCAAGTGATAAGAGAAGTGATCTTGTCTATGCTTGTAACCATGCTGACTTATTCATGTACCTAGCAGCAAATGAAAAACGGACTATGGGCACTTCCAAAGGCACTACCAGTTATCCACCTTACTGTTGTACCCAAGAAATGAATCAACGGGGACAACTGGGAAGACCAAAAAGAGCGCTTTATTTTAGCTGGTACCCAGCGGCATCCTCTATGCCAGAGCAAAGAGAGGAGCCCCGGGCGAAGACAAGAAGCTAGTTTTATAGGGTTGGGTATGGTAATGAGGGATAAGCAAGCAGAGTTTACAGAAGCCAATCGCAGGGAGTTAAAGGGTATCTAGTACATTCATTGGTTACTTAGGGGAACCTATAAGCAGGGAAGTTCAGCAAACGGGCAACCAATCAGTTTGAAGAAAGCTAACAAAGGAGCCCGGGCGCGGGAATGCAGCCCGCGTGCAGGCTTGGGCAACAGTCCAAATCACATGATTTCCAGGAATTTACCCTGATGTGGGGAAACAGAAACTTAACCACAATGAACAGAAACTTAATGATTTTCTTTTGAAATGGCAGTCTTGGTTTTTTGAAATAGCAGCAATAGCCTAGTCAGGTTACAACATTCCCCACTGATTTTAGGCACATGAGTCAAATCCTTGACTCATATTGTTGATGTGATGTGGGGAGTTGTTCCCATCCTTGGGATCTGAGTACCATGAGTTTTATGGACTGTACTCTGGAATTAACATATCTAATTAGACAGTTGATTATACAGGGCCCTATGGTAAGGAGGATTAGTAACATTATCAGAGGCCCAGCCAAGGGAAACAGGTAGGGGAGTATCCCATCCCATGCTCCCCAAAAAGGGTTACTGCTAAGCTCTTTTCATCTTTTTGCTAGACTTTCATGAAGGCTTTTGATTCTATCTCTTACAATTCCTGACTTATTGGCATAAAAACAACAGCGTTCTTGTAGAGCTATACAGATTCCTCCTTGTTCGGCTGTCAATAAGTCTAATCCTCTTCTATTTTGGAGGACTACCTCTGCTAGGGAGTCTATTTGATCCTGGATGTCTTGCAAGGATTTAGATAAGGACTGAACATCTTCAAGCAACTGATTGGAGAGCTTGGTATAAGAATTTATGGCAACTCCTAGGCCTGTGGAGCCGGTGACCATGGCTCCTGTGACGCCTAGTCCTACCAATAGAGGAATGAATTGAATTGCTCTCTTAGGTTGTCCAGCTATGTAATCAAAGCTAGGAATAGGTACAGGTTCATCTCCTGGTATAATGTCCAAGTCAGGTAGGAGGGAAGCTAAAACACATAATCCAGTCCAGTTCATAGGGAGAAAAGTGAAAGCCATATTTTCCCCGCAAATGAATATATGACCTCTGGGGGGGGAAAGAGAGTTAGAATAATTCTGTATATGGCTACATGAAGCAAAGGCAGCAAAACCAACATCAATATCGTAGCTATTGTTTTGAAATAGGCCTTGCACACAAGAGACATTGTTAAAAATTATGGGTTGTACTCTAAAGGAGGGGGTATGAAAGCAGCTTGGGTTATGGAGATTAAAAGCAATTGGGGTTACATTAGAGGGCACCGCCAGGGGTATGGGGGTGCCAAAGGTCAAGCACAACCAGCAATCTCCAGCCAGGTCTGGATTTGTTACATCGAGAGTTAGATGGGTAGCCTTTAGTATGTCTAAGGTTTGAGCGTCCAAATTAGACCCTCGTGTTTTAGGAAGTACTAATGGGTGGTAATTTATCTTGGGGACCATTCGTTCCCAAATTTTTTTGTATTTTCTCTTGTACATATTTTTGTCTAATTTGGTCTTGGGGACCTCCTCCATCTGATACATGAATAGGAGCAGTCTTTGTCCAACAAACTGATTTTCCAATGCCTCCATAGCAAGGAGCTTGGAGGTATTTAGAAGATCCTATTACTTGGGGAATGAGACCCCAGTCCCCAGTGTCATAGGCGTTCTGTGTTCGCAGTAGAATGGTGGTAAAATAGGTGCAGTTGTTTACCCCTTTGCATTCATGTACCTGGGAATAACATGAGGAATGCACAGAGGAATAATAGGTGGTGCACTCAGAGGGGCAGGATGGGATTGAGCCTGTTTCGAGCCTAAGTGTGGGCTTTTTTAGGCACTCCTAGTAAGCTGGCTGTCCTGTATGTAGGTTATTTTGGACTAATTTTGCCAATTTGTCCCCACAATCAACAGTGCTATAGACAAGATGATTTTTCCCCTTAAAATTGCCTCCTCCATAATCACAAGGATTACCATATACAGCTCTAAGAAGTTGCTGTCTATTCATTGGGGTCCCTAGGCCACTCATTACAGGTAGGGGCAACCGTATCAATAATATCAATATCATTGGAGTGTATACAGTCAAGCAGAACATTTTTTTTAGCTTAACCTTTAGAGAGTCAGTTCCTTTTTCTATTGTCCACTTATCTGGTTCTGCAGGTAGAGAGTCCAAGGTTGGCAGCACCTTGAAATGGCTGTGGTGAATCCAAGCAGTCTTTCCAGCAACTTTGATAGCAGCTGAGAACCACAGTGTAGGGTCCTTCCCATCTGGGTTCGAGTCCGGCTTGGTGAAATCGTCTGAGGAGTACCTGAGTACCTGGTTCCACCACTTGAGTGGGTTCTGTGGTTGGTGGGTCAAGTGGTGGGTGTTTTTGACGGAATACCCGATGGATGGAGGAGAGCACAGGTTGTAGTGCCTGGAGGGACTTAATAAAGTCCTGGTTAGTAAGTTCTGCAAGCTTTTCCTCTGCCAGTCTAGGTAGCAGAGGAGGGGGCCAGCCAAACATGGCCTCAAAAGGGGAAATTCCTGATATATAAGGAGTACATCTTGCCTGGAGGAGAGCGAAGGGGAGAAGGCTCACCCAGTTTTCGCCAGTTTCTAATGACAGTTTAATCAGGGTAGACTTTAAAGTTTGATTCATTCTTTCTACTTGCCCTGAACTCTGGGGTCTATAGGCACAGTGTAGTTTCCAATCAATCTGAAGTGCCTGCGTTAATTTTTGTGTGATTTGAGCTATGAAAGCTGGGCCATTGTTGGACCCCAAAGATAGGGGCAGGCCAAATCGGGGTATCATTTCATAGAGTAGCTTTTTGACCACTATGAGAGCTGACTCAGAGCGAGTAGGGTAGGCTTCTACCCATCCGGTGAAGGTATCAACCCTTACCAGTAAATATTTGTGTCCTCCTTGGCCTGGTTTTTTAATTCCGTGAAGTCTATTTCCCAATGTTCCCAGGTGAGGTGCCTCGATACCTGGTCATCTCAGGAGGCTTGTTATGTTTGGGGTTTACTAATTGACATTGTTCACAACGTAGGCTCGAGGAGTGGATCAGCTTAGTAAGCTTAGGGATGAAGAACCTATCTCTAAATAAATTAGCCAATTTGGTTCCTCCCAAGTGAGTGGCTTTATGGGCTTGCTGAATTAATTCTCGTCCTAGAGCCTCAGGGATTAATATTCTTTTTTTTTTTTTTTTTTTTTTTCCTTTACTGAAGTTTTTTTTTTTTTTTTTAAAGAGAAGAAAAAACAAAACAAATCAAAAGAAGAACAAATTTTCAAACCAACATAATAGGAGGGTAACAATGGTTAATACATTACGTATTACTATCTTTAAGTTAGTTATTCAGGACACCAGACATTAGCATTCAATTGTCCAAACATTATTGGCACAAACCTTACTCTTCAATGAACTAAGTAAAAATGGTAGTGTATCTATCTTAACCATCTTATATATATATATATATATATACAATTTTTTTCCCTTTCCCTTCTTTCTTTTCCCTATTCCAGTCTCTCTTTCCTTTTGACCAGTTTCTTTTTGATTCACCATATCTATTGTACATTTTGGATATTATTTACTCTTTCAGTTTCTCATACTAGAGAGATAATACAATGCTTACACATGTGCTTCTGGTTTATTTCACTTATGAGTATTTTCTCGAGTTGCATCCATTTACCTATAAAAGTCTCCAGTTTATCCTTCTTTATGGCTGAATAGTACTCCATTGTATAAAAATACCACATCTTTCTTATCCATTCCTCAGTTGATGGGCATTTGGGTTGTTTCCAAGATCTGGCTATTACAAATTGTGCTGCTATAAACATGGGTGCACATATATCGCTGTGGTACGATGTTTTTAATTCTTCTGGGAAGATGCCCAGAAGGGGAATAGCTGGGTCAAATGGGACCTCCAACCCTAGTTTTCTGAGGAATCTCCACACTGACTTCCACAGTGGCTGTACCAGTCGCCACTCCCACCAACAGTGAAGAAGGGTTCCTTTTTCCCCACAGCCCCTCCAGCATTTGTTATTAGTTGATTTCTTAATAGTAGCCATTCTTTCTGGGGTGAGATGGTATCTCAGTGTTGTTTTAATTTGCATCTCTCGAATGACTAGTGATGTTGCACATTTTTTGTATATTTGTTTGCCATTAGTATTTCTTCATCTGAGAAATGTGTATTCATCTCAGATGCCCATTTTTGGAGTGGGTCTTTAAATTTGGGAGGTCTGATTTTTTTGAGTTCTTTATATGTTCTCGATAGTAATCCTTTGTCTGAGGAACAGCTGGCAAACATTTTTTCCCACATTGTGGGTTGTCTCTTCACTCTGTTGGTGGTTTCTCTTGCTGTGCAAAAGCTTTTTAATAAGATGAGATCCCAGTTATTGATTCTTTGGGATAGTTCCCGTGCGGTTGAGTTTTTATTCATAAAGTCTTTGCCTACACCAATGTCTCCAAGGGTTTTACCTATCCTACCTTCCAGCAGATTTAATGTTTCTGTTTTAATATTTAGATCTCTGATCCATTTTGAATTTAGTTTAGTGCATGGTGAAAGATATGGATCTAGTTTTAATCTTCGGCATGTGTAGAGCCAGTTTTTCCAGCACCATTTATTAAAGAGGCTATCTTTCTTCCAGCGAATGTGTTTGGCACCTTTGTCAAAGATAAGGTGGCTTAGTATGTCTGGGGTTGTTTCAGCATCTTCTAATCTGTTCCATTGATCTTCAGGTCTGTTTTTTTGCCAGTACCACACTGTTTTTATCACAGTAGCTTTATAGTATAATTTCAAGTCGGGGATTGTGATGCCCCCTGCCTTGCCTTTGTTGCCCAGAATTGCCTTTGCTATTCTAGGTCTCTTCTGATTCCAAATGAATTTTAGGATTGTTTTCTCTAATTCTGTGAGATATGCTGTTGGAATTTTGATTGGAATTGCATTAAATCTGTATAACAATTTTGGAAGTATGGCCATTTTCACTATATTGGTTCTTCCTATCCAGGAGCAAGGGATATCTTTCCATTTTCTGACATCCTCTTCAATCTCCTTTTTCATAGTACTGTAGTTTTCAGTATAGAGGTCTTTTACATCCTTCGTGAGGTTGATTCCTAGGTATTTCATTTTTTTGGATGTTATTGTGAAAGGTATTGTTTCCCTAATTTCTCTTTCAGTAAGTTTGTTATTTGTGTACAGGAAGGCTATTGACTTTTGAGTATTGACTTTGTATCCAGCTACACTACTGAATTTGCTTATTAAATCTAGCAGTTTTTTAGTGGAGTTTTTGGGGTCTTCTGTGTAGAGTATCATGTCATCTGCAAATAATGATAATTTAACTTCTTCCTTTCTAATCATTATTCCTTTTATTTCTTTCTCTTGTCTAATCGCTCTGGCTAAAGTTTCCAGAACTATGTTGAATAAGAGTGGGGATAGTGGACATCCTTGTCTTGTTCCTGATTTTAGAGGGAAGGCTTTCAGTTTTTGGCCATTTAGTATAATATTGGCTGTTGGTTTGTCATAGATAGCTTTTACCAGATTGAGATAAAGACCCTCTATTCCAATTTTCTGTAGGGTTTTTATCATGAAAAGGTGCTGGACTTTGTCAAAAGCTTTTTCTGCATCTATTGAGATGATCATGTGATTTTTGTCTTTGGTTCTGTTAATATGCTGTATTACATTTATTGATTTACGTATGTTGAACCATCCCTGCATCCCTGGGATGAATCCAACTTGGTCATGGTGTATAATCTTCTTGATGATTTGTTGGATTCTGTTTGCCAGTATCTTATTAAGGATTTTTGCATCTATGTTCATTAGGGAGATTGGCCTGTAGTTCTCTTTCTTAGTTGGGTCCTTCTCTGGTTTTGGTATCAGGGTAATGCTTGCTTCCAGGAATGAATTTGGGAGTATTGCTTCCCTTTCAATTTCATTGAAAAGTTTGAGAAGTAGGGGCGTTAGGTCTTCTCTAAATTTCTTGTAGAATTCGGCAGTGAATCCATCAGGGTCTGGGCTTTTCTTTGTTGGGAGGTTTTTAATTACATCTTCAATTTCATTGGCTGATATTGGTTTATTTAGGATTTTTAAATCTTCTTGATTCAGCTTTGGTAATTCATACGAATCTAGGAATCTGTCCATTTCTTCTGCATTTTCCATCTTAGTAGAATATAAATTTTCAAAATAGGTATAGATGATCTTCTGGATTTCTGCAGGGTCCGTCGTGATATCACCCTTTTCATTTTCAATTGCATGGATTTGAGTCTTTTCTTTTCTTTTTTTAATAAGGTTGGATAAGGGTTTGTCAATCTTATTTATTCTTTCAAAGAACCAACTTTTTGCTTCATTGATTCTTTGTATTGTTTTTTTATTCTCCAATACGTTAATTTCTGCTCTGATCTTTATAATTTCCTCCCTTGTACGGGCTTTTGGCTTAACCTGCTCTTCTTTTTCTAGAAGCTCGAGGTTCACCCTTAAGTTGTTTATTTGCTCTTGCTCTATTTTCCTGATATAAGTGTTTAATGCTATAAATTTCCCTCTTAGGACTGCTTTCATTGTATCCCATAAGTTCTGGTATGTTGTACTGTCATTATCATTCAGTTGTAGAAAGTGACTAATTTCTTCTTTAATTTCATCTGTGACCCATTGGTTGTTCAGGAGGATGCTGTTTAATTTCCATGTGTTTAGGGAGTTTTTGTGGGATCTTTTGCCATTGATTTCCAATTTCATTGCACTATGGTCTGATAATATGCATGGGATAATTTCAATTCCTTTGCATTTACTTAAGCAGGTTTTATGAGCTAGTATGTGGTCTATTTTGGAGACCGTCCCATGTGCAGCTGAGAAAAATGTGTATTCTGATGTTGTGGGATGGAACACTCTGTAGACATCTACTAAGTCCATTTGTTCAAAAGTTTGGTTCAGTTCTACTATTTCATTATTGATTTTCTGTCCAGTTGATCTATCTTTTTGTGACAGTGGAGTATTGAGATCTCCCAATATAATTGTATTAGTGCTTATTTGATTTTTCATGTCCTTTAGTACTTGTTTTATATAGCTGGGTGCATTGGTATTTGACACATATATATTTATGATCGTTATCTCTTCCTCTTGGATTGTTCCCTTTACAAGGATGTAATGACCGTCTTTATCTCTCTGAATCCTTCTTGGCTTGAAGTTCACTTTGTCTGCAAAAAGAATAGCTACCCCTGCTTTTTTCTGGGTTCCTGTGGCATGGAGTATTGTTTTCCATCCTTTGACTTTCAGTCTATGAATTTCTTTCTGAATTAAATGTGTTTCTTGTATACAGCATATTGTTGGATCTTGCTTCTTGATCCATTTCGCCAGTCTGTGCCTTTTGATTGGTGAATTGAGACCGTTAACATTGATGGTTAAAACTGATATGTATTGACTTGTCATGATATTTTCCTGTTGTTGGTTCCCACTCTTTGTTTTTCCGCTTTCCGGCTATTTAATTATTTGCCCTGCCTGGTGGATTCCTTCTGTTGGGGTTCCTATCTCTTTCTAGAATGTCCTTCAGAACGTTTTGGAGTGCTGGTTTGGTGGTCATAAATTTTCTCAGATGTTCTTTGTCATGAAAGTATTTTATTTCTCCATCAATTTTGAAAGATAGTTTTGCAGGGTACATCAATCTGGGCTGAAAATTATTTTCCTTTAGAGCTTGCAATACATCATTCCAAGCTCTTCTTGAATTGAGGGTTTGTGCTGAAAAGTCAGCTGTGATTCTGATGGGTTTTCCTTCATAGGTGATTTGTCTCTTCTCCCTAACAGCTTTTAAGATTCTGCCCTTCTGTTGAATTTCTGGGATCTTGACTATAATATGTCTGGCTGAAGTTTTTTTTTTGATCATGTCTAGTTGGTGTTCTAAAAGCTTCACTTATAGAGGTGTCAAATTCCTTTTCTCTTCCAGGAAAGTTCTCCCTGATTATGTCTTTGAACAAGGTTTTAATGTCATTGATGCTATCTCCTGCTTTTTCATTTATTCCAATTATTCTTAAGTTGTTTATCTTTGAGTCATCTAGCAGCTGCTGAATTGATTTTTCATGGTCCCTTGCTATTTTTAAGAATTTTTCCATTTCATGATCACTAATTGCAAGCCTGTCTTCTATATCTGAGATCCTGTCCTCGCATTGGCTTATTCTGCTACAAATACTTTCAATGGAATTTTTTATCTCTTGGATATCTGCTTGAATCTGCCTTATGGATTCCATTTCTTTCCTATGCTGAGCATTCATGGTTTCTATAGTTTTCTTAAGTTCATCTATTTTTTTGTCTGTATCAGCTATAGTGTCCTTAAGCATGGTCTTCATTGTAGACATTATCTCTGCAGTTATCTGTGAGATTATTTCTGTTTTAATTTTTTCCAGAACCTCATTCAGTTGCTTTGTTGTTACCACTTCAGATAGGCCAGGTGGGTGGCTTTCGGATTGTCCCACCTCGTTGCTCCCTAGGTTTGCCTTTGGTGAATTGGATGTGTGTGGTTGCATCTTGTTTAAGTGTCGTCTCATTTTTTCTTTCTTTAATTCCTGGGGTGATGTTTGCAAATTACCTATAGTAGGTTACTTTATTGCTAGTGTTTAAGATCTTTAGAAGATGACTACTTCTCTGCAGTATCTTCCAAGTGGAGCTTGCTTTTAGGTTTTGAGCTTTCTGCCAGATCCTACCTCTTCAATTCGTTGGGTATGCGAAGTTGCTACCTGTTTGGCCCAGTCCTTGATTCTTTGGTACTGTGCCACTGTATTTTCTGTGTCCCTTAGTCAATCTCAATCATGAAATATCTTGTGACAGAGTCCTGTTCTGTGCAGGTCCGTCCCAGTAAGCCAGGAGCGCCCTCTGGCAGGCGGTGAGCAGAGGCGCCTACTTTCAGGCAGAGACCAGTCTAGCTTGCCTCCGCTCTCAGCGCCCTTTCACGATCCCTGGGCCTGAGAGGCTCAGCGTGCTGTCCGGAGCGCGGGTTCCCTGCACTGGTTCCCGCCGCTCTGGTTTTTCGCCACGCCCCCCACAATGGCGCCGGGCCAGTCGCTCTCTGGCGCGGGACAGGTGTGGCTGAGAGTCCAGTCTCATTCACCTGCTGACCTCAGCACACTTTCGTGGGCCTGAGAGGCCCTGTGCTGTCCTGTCAGGAGCACAAGTTCCCAGAGCAGTTTCCGAGCCACTCTGAGTTTCGCCACACCCCCCACAATGGCACCCGGCCAGTCGCTCTCTGGCGCGGGGCAGCTGTGGCTGAGAGACACTCACCGCCAGTCAGCACCGTTCTCCGCCGCTCCCCTGCCCCGCCGCTGTCTCAGGATCCTCCGTGGGGGCTCCCTGGGCACCAGCTGCCACCGTGTGTCCGTAGAATTGAGCCTCCGCGGCGCTGCAACTCCCGGGATAGTAGAAGATGCGCGCGTGCGGTCTGCTCCTTCTTTCCTTCTTCTTTGTTGGAAGTCACCCGTCACTGGTGCCGGGGGTCCCAGATTGTGCTTCAGAACTTTTCTGGGTTTCGGGGAGGCATCTCCCCCCCTCCTGCGCTTTCCGGGTCGCTATATTCCCGTGTTCCAATGGTAACTTTTAGAGAGAGTTTCGCTGCCGGCTTCTTACTCATCCGCCATCTTGACGTCCTCTAATATTCTTTTATCTGGGAGCTGAAGCCATTTTTCTGAGTCTCTGGGTTTTGCATTTAGTTGGGCTGCCAAGTGTTGGTCTCTGGCAGAGTATATTGGATCTGAGATGGTTGGTGGCAGAATAGAGCTTTTGTTTCAGGGGGCCCCACTGATTTCAGAGTGGCTGATCGAGCGACCTGATCTGCGAAGTTATTCCCCTTAGAAATGGGGTTAACTCCATTTGTATGTGCCTTACAATGCATAATCGACACTTTGAGAGGTAACCAGATGGCTGCCAAAAGGTCTAATATTTGGGGAGCATTTTTAATCCTTTGTCCCCCTGAAGTTAAGAGTCCTCGCTCCTGATAAATGGACCCATGCACATGTACTGTGGCAAAGGCATAACGACTGTCGGTGTAGATATTAACCTTTTTTCCTTTGCTTAATCTCAGGGCTTGAGTCAAAGCTATGAGCTCTGCTCTCTGTGCTGAAGTTCCGGAGTCAAGTCCTTAAGACCACAATTCATTGGCTATGGTGACCACTGCTGCCCCCGCAACCCTCTTACCTTCATGGATGTAGCTACTACCGTCAGTGAACAGTGTCAGCTCAGCGTCGTCCAGCGGAATGTCAGTTAGGTCTTCTCGTAAGCCGGAGATGACCTCGGTGGTGGCCACACAATCATGAAGGGGCAGTGAGGGGTCATCATCAGGGAGTAGGGTAGCGGGATTTAGACTAGAAGCCTCTTTGAATTGAATTGATGTTGGGTTGAGAAGCAAGATCTGGTAGTGTAGAATACGGGCGTCCAACATCCATTTGGTGGGAGGGGCCCGTATAAGAGCCTCTAAGCTATGGGGGGTCACTATTTTTATTAGTTGTCCAAAAGTCAATTTTCTGGATTGTTGAGCCAAGAGGGCAGCTGCAGCAAGCATGCAGAGACATGTAGGCCATCCTGCAGCCACATTATCCAACCCTTTGGACAAATAGGCCATGGGGCGATGCCAAGGGCCTAAATCTTGAGTGAGCACTCCCTTGGCTACTCCCTGCTTTTCATCAACAAACAAGAGGAAAGGTTTTTGGAGATTAGGCAAAGCCAGGGCTGGTGCCTCCATTAAAGCCTCTTTTAGCCTTTTAAAAGCTGATTCTTGGGGCTTGTTCCAATTCAGGGGACCTTGGGTTGGCCCCTTTAGGGCCTCATATAGAGGTTGTGCCAGCTCTGCTAAGTGAATAATCCACAACCGGCAATATCCTATTGCCCCCAGGAACTCTCTTATTTGTTTCCTGGTAATGGGGGTTGGGATTTGCAGAATGGCTTGTACTCTGGAAAGAGATAAAGTCCGTTTTCCCTCATGAATTTGGTACCCTAAATATGTCACCTGTCTTTGACACAATTGGGCCTTCTTGGCTGACACTCTATAGCCCAAATCAGAGAGAGTTTGCAATAAGGCCTGAGTGTGGCATATGCAATGTTCAAAAGTCTCAGAAGCCAAGAGTAAGTCGTCGACATATTGCAACAGGGTCACATCAGGATATGCCTCCCGAAAAGGGAGGAGGTCTCTGGATAATGCCTCATCAAACAGGGTGGGCGAATTCTTAAACCCTTGGAGCAACAGAGTCCATGTCAACTGTTCAGTGATCCCTGTATCGGGATCATTCCATTCAAAAGCAAAGAGTGGTTGGCTTACCGGAGCAACTGGCAAGGTGAAGAAGGCATCTTTTAGATCTAATACCATGTACCAAGTCCGATCGGGTCCCAGGAGGCTTAAGAGAGTATAAGGATTAGGCACAGTAGGGTGCAAAGTAACCACACGTTTGTTTACCTCGTGGAGGTCTTGCACTGGCCTGTCGTCTTTGGTTCTGGGCTTCTGGACAGGTAACAGAGGAGTATTCCATGGGGAGACACAGGAGCGTAGGATCCCTTGGTCTTTGAACCGGGAGATGTGTATCGCTATACCCCTTCTGGCATCTAGATTAAGATAGTACTGTCGAAGTCGAATGGGAGAAGCAGTAGGAAGTAGTTCTATAACCAGGGGAACTTGATTTCGTGCTAATCCTGGAGGATTGTTCTCTGCCCAGACTTGGGGTATTTGCTGAATCCATTTGTGCAATAATTTATTTTTAGTCTCTGTATCTTCTGATTGCAATTTTTCTGGAAATAAAAGGTGTCCCTCTCCTTCGGGGTATAGGGCCATCATCTTAATTTGGGAATTACCCAATGTCACTTGAGGTTCTTCTGTATCAAAGCTCAATTGGACCTTTAATTTATGGAGCAAATCTCTCCCTAATAGAGGATCTGGACAGTCAGGGGCCCAGAGAAAAGTATGTTGAACTGTTGGCTGTCCAGGGCGAGAGAGACCTGCTTTATATTGTTTTACCATCTGTGTCTGTCCGGTGGCACCCTTTACCTTAAAAATTGTTCCAGTAGGGGTCCCAATAGGTCTGGTCAATACCAAGTAAGTGGCTCCTGAATCCACAAGAAAGTCAACAGGTTGGCCCCCTACTGTTAAAGTTAGCCTGGGCTCTGGGGGCCTTTGGAGCCCTGACCCCCTCAAGGCTGGCTGATGAGAGCCTTTGCATCTTGTTCTAATTTAGCCTTTAACTTAGGGCAGTTTTTGGCCCAGTGTCCTTTTTCTTTGCAATAAGCACATTGATCCCTGTCCAGAGGAGTCTTTTTTTTTTCCTTTGCTATCTGGTTTTTGCCCAGTTGCCAGGCACTCTAGGATCTTGGTCAGTTTTTTTATCACTTACATCTTCCTTTGTCTCTCTTTGGTCAAACACTTTTTGAGCTATCTCTAGTAATTGACTAAGGGGAGCTCCCTCAAAACCCTCGATTTTCTGTAATTTTCATTTTATATCTGGGGCCGACTGGGTCACGAACGCAATATTTATGGCTCGCACATTCTCTGGTGCCTCCGGATCTATAGGTGTATAGATGCGGTAGGCTTCACGTAATCTTTCTAAATAAACAGAAGGAGATTCATTTGCCAATTGTCTTACCTCAGAAACCTTAGATAGGTTGGTGGGCTTCCAGGCGGCGGCCTTAAGGGCTCCCAGAAGCAACTGGCGATACCGCTCGAGAGCCTCCTTACCTCGATCTGAATTTGGGTCCCAGTCCGGGCGTGAGAGGGGAAAGACCAGGTTTTGTCGGTCCAGATCATCTGTAGGGGTGCCATCCCAACCGAGCACAGCTTTCCAAGCAGCAGAACAAATTCGGTCTCATTCTTCAGCTGTAAACAGGGTCTGGAGCAACTGCTGGCAATCGTCCCAGGTGGGACGATGGGTATGGACTACGCTCTCGAGGAGGCTTATTAGCCCCTGAGGGTCCTTAGAGAACGGCGGGTTTTGATGTTTCCAGTTGTATAGGTCTGAAGTAGTGAAAGGAATGTAAACCATCATAGGAACTTGATCGGGGCCTGTAGGGGCTTCACAGAGGGGGTAAAGGGGAGCCGAGTCAAAGTCTCAGGAGGAGGTGTCAGGGGACGAGGAGCGATGACGTCTATGGGTACGTCGGGAACTGGGGGGAGCTGGAGTCGGAGGGGGGTGGAGGGTTGGGGGAGAGACGCTTGGGCAGTAGGGGGTGGAGGTGGGTTAGAGGGTGGGGGATGGGCTACAATCGCCGGGCGAGCAGAGGGATAAGGCGGAGGGAGTTCTTCTAGAGCTGAGGGTTCCAAAACGGGAACAGGTTTAGGGGGTGTCACCTTTAGAGTGGCGATAGTCGGAGGACGGACTGGGTGGTGGCTCAAGGTTTGGTTGTATCTTTTTAACCAAGAGGGTGGGTCATAGATAAGGTCGATCCACACCTGGATATAGGTGTACTGGTCTGGGTGGCTTGGTGGTCCAAAGATCTGCTGTCTGAGGCTCTGCGCAAGCGGGAGAGAGAAAGAGCCCTCGGCCGGCCATGCGCCGCTCGAGAGAATGGGCCATTCCAGTTCACAAAAAGTCCGGAGTTTACCTGGATAGACAGGGTCTCCGTAACCTTTTGCCCTATCCCTGAAAACTGAGAAATGGTCAAAGATTAATTGGAGGGGGGTCGGTGGTGTGGATGGTCCTTGCCCCATGCTGAGGAGAGAAAAATGGGTCAATGCACAAAATGACAGACAAACAAAAGTACACAGACAAAACGAAAGCACAAGGAAGAGAGATATGCGGCGGTCCAAATTACCTAGAATCCAAATCAAATCAAATCCCTAGGAAAACAAAACCTAAAGGCTCAAATACAAATGACCGAAGTCCAGAATTCCTAAGGCAAATAAACGGAGGGTGTCCCACTCCGCTGGCTTGGGGAAAAGTGTTCCCGTTGCCCCAACTGGTGCGCACCGACTGACAAAATGCAAAGGGACTTACCGTTGAGATGCCGCGGAGAAAAAGAGGCCAAAAAGAAGGAATCCCGGATGAGCCCCCAAATGTTGTACCCGAGAAATCAATCAACGGGGACAACTGGGAAGACCAAAAAGAGCACTTTATTTTAGCTGGTACCCAGCGGCATCCTCTATGCCAGAGCAAAGAGAGGAGCCCCGGGTGAAGACAAGAAGCTAGTTTTATAGGGTTGGGTATGGTAATGAGGGATAAGCAAGCAGAGTTTACAGAAGCCAATCGCAGGGAGTTAAAAGGTATCTAGTACATTCATTGGTTACTTAGGGTTACCTATGAGCAGGGAAGTTCAGCAAACGGGCAACCAATCAGTTTGAAGAAAGCTAACAAAGAGCCCGGGCACGGGAATGCAGCCCATGCACGGGCTTGGGCAACAGTCCAAATCACATGATTTCCAGGAATTTACCCTGATGTGGGGAAACAGAAATTTAACCACAATGAACAGAAACTTAACGATTTTCTTTTGAAATGGCAGTCTTGGTTTTTTGAAATGGCGGCAATAGCCTTGTCAGGTTACAACACTTACTTTATCTTAAACCTGTCCAACTTTGTCCTTTAAATTGGGGAATTGGAAAATACGTAGCTGGAGCACTGGTGGCATCTGCCTCAGGGAAGCATTGAATTTGGTGCCATAATTTCAGTGGGGAGAAGTCCAGAAGTGAGAGAGACTGTGTGACAACGCATAACATTTAGAGACAAGGCAGATGGAATTTCTGGGTTTGGCAGCGATTCATAATGGTAATTATAATTCTTTAACCTCCAGCATCCATAACAGTGCTTTAATTAATTATGGATTCTTAAGCCTGAATTGAAATGTATCCAAAGGTCCTACTTTATCTAAGTAACTGATTGAATTCTAATGAAGAGGGGCCCAGCCCTGTGCTCAATTGCCTGCTTTATACTATATAACAAATCTGGAAAACAAAGAGAAATTTACGTTTCCTTTAGGACCCTGAAATCTTGACGTGACTATGTACTATTGATCTTCCTTTGGATCTTTCCTAAGACACCTGCTACTGTACATTAGGGCAACCACACAGTGTTAAGGGAAATACCTATACATTTTGGTAATTGCTAGTATGGGGATTGAACGCATGTCAATCTCCGTAGGTCCAGACACTACGGATGAAGTTTATGACCATTCTCACCCCATTCACCTCTTACAGAAGGGCCAAGAGTTTGATGCTGTTTGCTGTATCCCACAAGAAGAACTCAGCCCTTGAATGCTTATTTTAAAACATCCTTAGATTCCCTGAAACATGAGTGACAGCCTTTATGGTGGGAGGGCTCACAGAATTCTTTTCCTGTCCTCAAGATGAATAATCAAAAGCAACACTACATTCATCAAAGACTTAAGAGACCAAGCTATGGAAATTCCTATGCATCTTCATTTAACTTGGTTTGATGGTGTGTACTTTGGTAGTTGTGCATTGAAGAATGAAAGCAGAATTACTTTAAATGCAGTTAGGTATTGACTTGAAATATAATACCCACATTTTGTCTTTTTGCTGTGATAAATCAACATACCCTCCATTCTTGCTAGGCAGCTGCTGTTCCTATGTGTCCATCAGATATGCCATATCACCAGAGTGATTCTTTTCCATTTTTCCATGACAGAAATGAGTTTTCGCTATTCTAATCAGGGCTGCATCAATTCTCTTTGTTACTATTTACTTTTCAGACACCTTGATTGTCTCATAGCCCATAAGACATCAGCTAGCTCACTCTATTAATAAATGTGAGCCAATAATACCTAGAGAGCATAAAGTAACACATTATTTGAAAAGGCAGATATGTGGCAAAATAAAATTTTACCAAAAAAAATTAAAAATTTGCTGTTTCAGTCAAGTTTTGGAAAGCCCAGAGGGCTGGAGAAGATAATGATATCCTAATACAATTAAAGGTAAGATTTATTCTATAATCCACTTCCCTCTAAGAAAGAGGCATGATGGTATTTTTAAAAATAATTTCCAGGCAAATTTTTTTGCTAAGATCTTTTAACTAGTTGCCAAACATCCTGTAAAAATGCTAGCTTTGAATGTGGGTCAGAGGAAGAACACTCTCCAGTTGGTCCAGCAAAGTGCAAACTGCTGTACCATTTGGGCTTCATAACCTAGAAGATAAAATATCGCTCAGAGTAACTGTACCATTTTAGGATTCTGTATGTAACCTGTCACAAATCAGGATAGGTGAATCACGGTGCAGAATGCTAGAAGATTCTGTGCTCTGTTCTGCAAACAAATCCTCCCCAGCTCAATCCTGAGTGTTTGAAGAAGCTAAATGACATGGGATTTATGTGACCTGTGCTGCTCATCATGAACAGGCTTTTATCTGATCCTGCAGGCCACAAAACTGAGTGTGAATATAGCCACACTCTACTATCAAGTAGAAAAGTCACAAACAAGGTCAGGACTATGCCAGTTCTGAAGGTAAAAGTAATTTTTATGAAGAAATTGCTCCTACTTCCTGGACTCTTACATGTACAGTAAATCCTTCCTCTTTCATCCCACTTTCATGGAATTAGTAGAATGAGTTTCCCACTGATGAAGGAAGAAAAGGTGTGAATAGCTTAAATGTAGAGAAGAAATAGATTTGTTGAACCATAGCTGTCCTTGAGGAGAGAAGGTAGACAGAACAGAATTTCTAAGGATGCATCTGGTGATAGATTTTCCACAAAGAGGAAAAAATGTCAGTATTATCTATCTATACCAATTTATGGAGAGTAGTAGTTTTATTGGGTAGTTAAGAATTTAAAAGGAAAGAAAGATTGTACCTGTTATAACAATATCTAAGATATAGGTGGCTACAAACTTTAATAGGCCCAAGGGAGAGTAACTTTGTTTCATGCAAATACTCCCTACCCCACCAGGCCCTGGTTGCACCGAGACCTTCGCAGTGCAGTGTAGCACGGGACGCTCTGCTCTATGATGTGAATTTTCTCCTTTTCAAGCCAGACGGTTCCTCAGGTTGTGAGCAAACTATCAGGGATGCCAGAGCCAGAAGTTATGCCTGACAAAACATGAGTTTCTTCTTCAAAAAGTAGATCTGAATCAAGCACGGTGGTTTATACCTATAATCCCAGCACTAAGAGGCTGAGGCAGGAGGATCTCAAGTTTGAGCCCATACTGGCCAAATTACGGACTTAGCAAGATCATGTATCAGAATTTAAAAAGGCTCAGTGTAGAGCCTGATGTAATGTAGCTCAGTGTAGAGGCCCTGGGCACACACACACACACACACACACACACACACACACACACAAATGCAGACCTGACTGCCACCAGCTCTGACTATCCAAATAACCAATAGCTGAGACCAATGTTGATTTTCAAAACTGTTACTTTAAGGAAATGGCAGCATTTAGTGAACCGGTAGAAGCTTGGCTGCACTGGGATCTCGCTCATCACAGAGCCTGGTCCAGGTTTTCTCACTCAGACTGGATGTGGGTTTGCCTTTGTGTTAGTGCCTAAGTCATTTCCTATGCCACTTTCACCACCATCTCCACATCTGTGCATGGAGTCAATGCCTCATTCATCATCACATTGGCTCAGATTACCCAACAGTGTTTCTCTCAACCTTCTTTTCACAGCAAAAATACCAAGTCAATGAATTTACGCCTATGGAATTTATGTACTTGTCATCCAGAAGCAACTGTCTAGGACGAGATATAATGATGCGGCAGTGCTCCACTCCCGTCCATCTAGTAATAAAAATGCCAGCAACAGAGCAATACCAAACAAATCTCCTCCTTTCACCAACTTCTGAAGTAGAAATTCCAAAGTTTAAATAATCTTGTAAATTAAAGCACAAATGTTTTAAATTTAAGAGAACTAAAAGGTATAATCAAATACAGTATTCTTATGGTCACAACTTAAACTTCAGAATTCAAAAATTTCATCTGAAGACCAGTAATCATGCTCCCAAATTCCTTAGGTACCTCAGTTTTGAGCAGAACAGTTCTTTTAGTCTGAGAGCTGATGAAATAGTTTCTGAGGTCAGGGGTCTTTCTCACTGGAGTGTGTACAATCTTTTTCAGGACATCACAGTTTGGATTAATTCAGTGCAATATAACCCATGAGCCTCATTTTTAAAGGGCTTAAGAGATTAGTAAGAGACAAAAGATTGCCTCAGCATTAACACAAAACTAATAACATTTGGCAAACGAGCCATCCTTTGCTTCTCAGTTATTTTCCTAGCTAAACTGGGCTTCTTATTATCTAGTACTTAAAATATTGCCAAAAATAGCAGGCACACAAAATGTCAGAGGGAAAGAAAAAACCGTGTGGCTTCCATCTCACTGGGGTGCCAGTCCCTTAATGCCAGTGGTCAAGAACCAGGAACAGGATTTTCTCTTGAGAGGAAAGAATCTTCCATCCCTAAGGTTAATTCATGGAACATTTGCAAATGTGTGTAATTTGGGGTACATTTGCTATGCATGCAGAGAGAAAAGCTCTTGTAACTCTGGTGTCATATTAGAATCACTGCTCTTTTAGCCCAGGATTAGGAATTTATTATGGTGGCATTGTATCACCAGTTTCACCTTTCTCTTCAGCGTACATGTTCAGCCATGGGCCCTATGTCTGATTCTACTAGATCTTTGTAAGAAGTGGCTCAGGCCTAAGAAACTGACTTCTACGGAAGGTTTCTTCCTTTGGTGAATACACTTGATTAGTCCCACTTCTACTCTAGACCATGTAGCTGGTGATTAGAGCCCATGGACAACTTAAATCCACACCTCCCTCCACACAGTTCTGGCCTTCCATCTTCACACAAACCTAGCATTTGAAACAGTGAGTGTACAATTGCTACCCAAGCCTGGCCTAGCAATATCAAACTGGCTGTTCTCAAAACACTAGAGCTCATGGAAAGCATCCCTTGCAACTTTGAAACATCAAATATTGTTCTTCCCGATAGCATCTAAAATACTTGTAGAGACTGTCTTACCGACAGTTAAATTCATGCCAAATTCATGCTTTGCATCTTGAAGCAACCAACAGCTGCTTCTTGAAGCAAACTAGACCCTCTAAATGCTTATTTTTCCTCCTGACCCTGAAAAGTGGAATCCACAGAAGAGTCTAATCTTAAGTGAATCAACTATCACCACTATTTGCTTGACAAATGATATACCATAGGTGTAGTCTTCCAAGATGAGGATGTTGTCTTCTTTTTCTAAATCTGTTTCATATTTAATTCTGGGTTGATGTTAATTCTATCAGAAACTTTCTCTGTATCAACTACAGTATTCATATGTATTCAAAATAAATTTGAGGTTTCTTTATTATTTGCATCTCTTCAGAATATCTTTTAATCAAATGGTTGAAAATTGATAAACTGATTTCATCAACTTAGTTCATTTAAAAGAGATAAGCTAATAAACTGATTAACTGAAGTAGTTATCCCTCAAAAATGTTAAAAAATAGAAAAATAAACTGAAAGATAAAGGAAAGGAGCAGAAATTAATACATATACACTACGCCATAGGAAAGATTATTAAAATTTGTTCATTTCACAATATGACATATACTGCAACGTTTGGATGAAAATCAGCTATAAAAGAAGTATGAAAGAGAAATTTACAGGTCAGGAGTGTAGAAATACCATAACACTAAATACACAGAGTAGTTTTAAAAAAGCAATATTTAAAGAAAGAAAGGATTCCTGGAAACTGAAAAATATGATGGCAAGAATAAAATATTTAACAAAAGGGTTAAATATTTAAGTCGAGGAAGTTTTCCATAGGGTAAAACATAATGAAAAAGGGATGCAAAGTTGTAAAGAAACGTCAAGAAAATCTGCCGGGCATGGCAGCAGCCACCTGTAATCCCAGTACTTGGGAGGCTGAGGCAGGAGGATCACTTCAAGTTCGAGGCCAGCCTGGGTTACAAAGTGAGTTCAAGGCCATCCTGAACTGCATAGCAAAACCCTGTCTCAAAAAGACAAAAGAAAAAAAAATCAAGAAAATCAAATAATCAGTTTTCAACTGTCCAGGTCAAGATAGGAAAAGGGGGAAAATGATGTTTGAAAGCAATAGAAGAAAACACTTTGGAACTGAAGGACATGGAACTCCACATATAAAAGACACGTCACAAAGTAAATCATAATATAAAGGTAAGAGTGATCTTGCCAAAGCATATTATTTTGAATAACACTGGCGATAAAAGTCATATTTAAAAAACAAAAATTATGACTTAGACTTTTTGATAGCAACATTGGAAGCTGAAAGTCTATCGCATGATACCTTCAACATGCTAAGGAAATGTCTTATGGATTATACTCCATATCCAGTCACACTATCAAATATAGGTGTGGATCAAAGCCATTTTCAGATACACAAAATATCCTTCATTTTTTCTCTGTATTCTTTCTCAGGAAGCTACTGAAATATCAAAGTGAGCAAATCAAAAGAATAAAACGAAGAAAGGGAATAGAATGGGATCCAGGAAATAAGTGACCCTAGATAGAAACTTTGGGAAGCCTGTTCCCTCACTCATCTAGGTACTTATTCCATATCATTGGACATTGAAGCCTGTTCTCAATTTTTGTCAGGTATAAAGAATTCTGCAATGATACATTTTGCATAGACTTGTCTAGATTCCAAGGAGAAATATTATGCTAAAACCTACAAATAAGACTTTAAAAACTTGATATATGTTCCTTAATTATTTAATGTTTTCATATAATAATTTCCAGCTTCTGAATCAGAGTGGCTTAGGCGGTTGTTTACCTTCTCTTTTAAAATTCCACGGGCTCCTGAACTTCAGTTCTCAATGGAATAAAAACTTTCTAGATAGTATGATTTAATTATGCTCTCAGGAAGGTCACAAGAAACTATATTTTTAAGCAAGAAGCTTTCTACAATTTCTGCTGGCTTCTTCGATGGTAACAACCCCCAGGCCAAGGGAAGTTCATAGTTTCTGCACTGTATTTCAGTCCATTTGTTCTCTTTCCATGTTTGCTGTATCATTAGGAATGCACCCAAGTGGCCATCAAGAAAAAAACTGAATTAAATTCAGATATTGCTCAAGATTTAGTATCATAAATCTAAACGTAACCTACCATAACTGGGAACTAAAAATGACACATTAAATATGTCCTTAAGCTCAACTGACTATAGTTTATAAGAAACCTAATCATTTAATATAAAGGTAGAGGAAAATTGTGAAGAAAAATTTCTCCTGTTCCCATTTTATTGTCATGTATAGTGGGGCTTTCTTTGATCTATTCTGAAGATGAATTCTCTGATGTCTGGTTTTATATTTTAAAAACCTCACTGTTGGCAGCTCGCTGCTCTGTTGAGAAGGGCTCAAAACTCATCCATGAGTCAGGATTTGTCACAGAGATAAGCATTCAAGGATGATATAAAGAAAAGCAGACTCAAGATATCAAACCAAGAGCTGAACAGGAAAGCACAGGGCTCAATCCGTAATTACACTAGCCTGAGATCTTCCAGGTAATCTCAGGTCTTTTGCTTTATATTGGATTTTCCATAAGTCTCAATCTCAGTGACAATATCAGTACAGGGAAGCCCCACACTAAAATGCCTTGAATTCTGGAAAGATGATCCTGACTGATTACTCATGTGCTCCTCCAACATTTTAGTCATTGCAGAAAAATGTCAAATGAGTGGCTGAAGATGACAAGTCAAAAAATATATCCTCAGTCGACCAACTCCACCCAGCAAAGCAAATCATTATGAAGTAGCAGGGAAAATGTTTTTCTCCATTCACAAATTAATCCTAGATCAATTCTCTCTTTCTTTTGGAGGGGAGCATGAACTTATAGTTTTCTTTCTTTTTTTTTATTTTATCAAAATTAAGTATATTAAAATGCTGACAATTTTGAAAAGAGAATCTTTGCCTTACTTTCTATCTTACTGTGGAAAGTTTGGTTAAAATAACAGACTAGAATTTTCCATGCCCTATTCATAAATCTACAACAATAGTGTCAAGGTATAGTTGAAGCTTAGTAGACTTGAGTACAACTTCATAAGCCCCTGTATTTGCAGGTATTCAACAGTTGTAATTCCCTCACACTTCATGGAAAGTCATGCACTCTTTAAAGCAGAAAGGAGAGTGTAATCATTTTTTGTCTTTTACAAACATGTAGCATTGTCTGTGAGAGTAGGATTGGGATGGTCTGTCTGCCTTGGTCTACCACGCTAGATGGATACTATGGCTCTTTCCTGCATAGCATCTGTGGTGCTGAAATGGGCACATCAAGTTTAATTTTACATAGTTCTTATTCTTAATGTTAATTTAAAAACTCAAATATCATATTTTATGCTTTCCCATTATTGAAAAAAATTGACTTGAAAGGAGTTATGAAATGTAGTAGCACACAATAACAACAAAAAGAGAAAAAGAAAAAACATAATTAATAGTAGAAAAACAGATATACTTACCTTAAATTAACATTAATACAAGTTCTAGCTGTGCATGGTATATGAATTTTTCAATCTGTATAAAAGCTTCAGGTATGGCAAATGCTCTGATGCATTTTCTCTTGAGAATAGAGGTTAGAGCAAGAGTGAAGCAGAGCACAATGTTCATAAAAATAATGTTATAAAAAATTCATTTGCTGATTTGTGTGCTTTGATGGAAAGTCCAAAATGGCACATTACAACCCATGCCAGTGAAGGTGAGCTTATTATGAGCTCAAGTGCTGTGATTGACGAATGCAAACTTTGTGATATTTTTGTTGCTGTTGTGGTCATTTTGTTTTTTGCAGTCTGAAGTAATGAACTTAGGGCCTTAGCACTGAGCTATATTTCCAGCCCACTTTTTTATATTTTATTTTGAGTCAGAGTCTTATTAAATTTTTGAATTGCCCAGGCTGGGCTCAAACTTGTGCTCTTCCTGCCTCAACCTCCCAGAATGCTGGGATGACAGGCATGTGCTACCACACCCAGTTAGTTCATCGTATAATATTTTTATCTGAAGATTGCATTTGACATTCTTGGAAAAGTGATCATACAGCTTGCCTCCTACCTTCTGGAAACATCCTTTCTTTCTATTTGATAAGAACTTTATGCCAGACTGAACAGCAGGATAATTTTATCCATGAATGGGAAAATAAGTATGCTCTTCTGTTAATTAACGACAGCAGTTTAAGTTCCTAAGGTCTGGAAATCAAACACTGTTTGAAATGCCAGCACAGGTGAACTACAGGCCTGGAGGCAGAACCAGCCTCTTAGGAAGCAAATGATATCTCTTCTAGCTCCTACACTTACGCTTGAACATGGACCCTACATTCCTCACTGTGCAATATGACAAACATGGTTTTATTCTGCAAAAGGATCACAGCATCTATTGCCAGACGCACACCATGACAGTAGAAAACCTCAGTCAGGCAGCAGAACAAGAATCGAGTTCTAAGAACACAATACCTCATGGGCCTGCCAGGCAGATTCCTAAAAAAGGAAGTTTTATGAAACTGGTTTTAAAAATTCTGCTAAAGAGAGTAATTAAGTACACTTCAATGTGCATAGAAAAGATCTTTCCAAGATAAACTTTCAAAAATAATGTTAATGAATGTTTTGGAAACAAAAATATAATGAAACCATTGTTTCTTCAGGTCATTCCTATTTTATCACAGTGAAAACAGACACCATACAGGAAAATACTTTTCCTCATTTCTATTTTAAGAAAATCAAACACCCCATTAATTTAAAACTGTTGTCAAACAGCCAATATATATAAGGTAAAATGAAAAAGAATACACTAAGATATACTCTTGCTCTTGGATGTGGAATTTTGCAAAATTTAGACATACTAATCACCCTTTTTACAGAAAGAGTTTACCGTTTGACTTTCTCAGTATTTTTCTACCAAGGCTCCAAAATCTAAATGTCTTAAAAAGTAAGTTCTTTTAGTGACAATGGAGAAAGTCTACTGTATTAGTCAGCTTATGCTGCCATAACAAAAAGCCAATACGCTGGGTTGCTTCAACAGGAGACGTTTACTTTCTTACAGTATGGGATACTGGAAGCCTGCAAATAAGATCTGGTGGACGAGGACCTTGGGCCTTGCTCCTTTCTCCGTTTACAGACACCTTCATCCTGGCTCCATACCTGACACACAGAGAGAAAAACATCCAGCCCTCTGATGTCTGTTCTTGTAAGTACACAAATCCCATCATGAGGGCCCCGCTCTCATGACCTCCTCTAAACCTAATTACTTTCTGAAAACCTCATCACACTAGAATTAGGGTTGCTACATGTGGAACCCATTTGGCCCATAACATCTATCAAACTGAGAGTCTTGTCGAAAAAAAATTCAAGGTCAGATCCAAGAAAATAGAACCCCAGAAACAGAAGTAGAAATGACTAAATAGGAGAGAGTATTTAAGAATGCTTCTGACAGGAGAACCTATGAATCAGGGCTGCTGGGTCAGTTAAGAGCATCTTCAGAGGAGAATAAAATGTACCTCTAGGTCTGGAAGAGCTTTTCCTCAAGGATCTTCTCCAGACACCTGCTTTACAGGACTGCCCTCTCTTTTGCCGAATATTTTCAGTGTCGGTTCATATTCATAATGTGAATTTGCTATTGGCCCTGTATTGTTCTGGATGCATCTTTATTCATTTTGAACTTGTTTTTGTTTAGTTTCCCCAATTAGCATGAAGCCTCTTGAAGACAGGAATTGTGTTAATGTTAATTTGTATTTGCAGTTGCTCCCCAGTGCTAGCATCACTAACCCAGCTCCACCTCAGATCACCAGGCATACAAGGATTCTGTGACCTAGATCCCTCACATGCACAGTGTGCAGTAGTATTTGTCCTCCTAGAGAATCTAATGGCAACCCTGATTTGACAGGAGATGGAGATCAGGTGTAATGTGAGTGACGGGAAGGGGCGGTAAATACAGATGAAACTTCATTTGCTTGCCCACTGCTCACCTCCTGCCTTGTGACCCAGTTATTAACAGGCCATAGACTGGTATCAGTTCATGTCTGGGGGGAAGTTGGGGACCCCTCCCCCAAAGGGAGGCAAGTATGGTGGGTCTGAGCATCCAGGGAAGACTTTGTGAGCCCTGATATAGGATGTAGGCCTCAGGAAAGTTGTTCTGGGCTGGACTTCTTTTCAGATGATTGAGACATGATTGCTGGCTTCCCTGTCCACATGTATGATGTGTGTTTATTTCTTGTGTACCATCTAGAGGACTGCATTGACAACCTACTGCATCCTGTAATATGTCAGAATTTTTCCATCATTTACCAAAATTCTAGCTCTCTTCTCATATCCCTTTCATATGAGGCCTCATCTTTTTAATAGCCCCACCCTCTAAAATTAATCTTTCCCTTCTTCTATAAATTACATTACAGCTTTGAATATTTACTTTGCAAAAGTGTTATTCTTTTTTTTTTTTTTTTTTTTTTTTTTTGGTTTTTTGAGATAGGGTCTCCCTATGTATTTCAGACTGGCCTTGAACTCACTATGTAGCCCAGGCTGGTCTCTGACTTGAGGTGATCATCCTGCCTCAGCCTCCTAAGTGCTGGGATTACAGGCATGCCCCACCATGCTTGGCTTCAGTGTTATGTATTCTGCAGAGTTTTTATATCCAACTTGAGATTTTCTTAAACTATTATTTCCAAATTTTTTTGGACTTTTTAAGATCAAGTGTTTTCTAAAATTTTCCAGAAAATCATAAAAAGAATGACAAGCATTTTATGCTATCTTTTCAAGGACATTTTAGTGTTAAGATGAGCTATGAAAAATTAGGAATCTGCCTTCGATTGTCCCCATAATTGTGACTCAAATGCAATCACCAATTACCATCAGAAAGTACTAACCTCTCACAGTCTGTTCTCTGGGCAAGGTGTCAAAAATAATACTCTTCATAATCACCTGTATGTAAATGCCTGTCCTGACCTTCTGTCATATATGGTTGTCATGAAAGAAACCAAAGCTTTCTTTCTATTTCACAATAGAGTTATGTCAGAGAAAATTATAGTATGTTAGCCAAAATATTTCTGGAACACTTTTATGATTATAAGTAATACCTCAAATATTTGGAAAATATAAAAACTATGCAATGAAAATTAAAACTAGGGCCAGTGAGATGGTTCAGCGGCGTAAGCGCCTGCCTTGCAAGCGTGAAGGCCGGAGTTCGACTCCCGGATCCCACATACGAAAAAGGGGCCGGTGATATCGCTCAGCGGCACTGGTGCCTGTTGGCGCGTGAGGTCCTGAGGTCGACCCCCTGGTACCCACAAAAAAAAAATTAAAACTACTTGAAACATGGTAAAATAACAGTAGAAATAACATTTTAGAGCATTTCACTTTAGTCCCATCTGTGTTTAAATATACTTTACATCACATGTGTATTCATTCATGTCTACAAAACATTATATTAGTAGTGCATTGCCATGTCATTAAAAGCATCAAAAGTACCTTTCTTAGTTACTTTTTTCATTGCTGAGACAAAATACCTGACATTCAAAGTTAAAGGAGAAAGGGTGTACAAGATAGCAAAAGCAAGAAATAAGAGGGAGACAAGACTCTTTCTGTCTCATATTGTATGCAGGTTACCTATCCTAGGGTGTGTGTAGCACTCACACCCCTAATCCTAGCCAGAACTATGCCAAGCCAATCAGTGGACTAATTTACTAATCACACACTCTTAATCCCAGCATCACACACTCTAGATTCAGCTACCTCTGAAAAGCCTACCCCCTGTGACTGCATGAGGCTTTGGGGGGACATCTAGACACAGGTCATAACAGTATCATATTTAATTGATATAAAATACTGTATTTGTGGCTATGTTTTTTATTAACAGCTTTATGAAAATATAATGTATATAAGTATAAATATAATTCACACTTATTATACAATTCATATTTTTAATGTTAATAGTAGTGCAACCATTGCCACAAAAATTCACGAATATTTTCATTACTCTACTGTATTGACAAGCTTTCCCATCACTGGGACAGAATACCTAACATCTGTGACCTAGAGAAGGAAAGATTTATTTTAGCTCATGTTTTCAGAGGTTTCAGTCCATGGTTAGTTGTCCCCCCAAGGCAGAAACAGTATGGTAAAAGGGCCTGGTAGAAGACAGCTGCTCAATCATGGCAGCCAGGAAGCAGAGAAAAAGAAAGCCAGAGACTGAAGAAGGGGCCAGGGACAAGAATATACTCTTTCAGGTCATTCTTCCAGTGAGTCGCCTTCTCCAATCAGATCCCTCTCCTAACAGCACATTCAGCTATTAACTCATCAATAGATTAATCCACTGATGTGCATAGCACCCCACAATCCAATCACTTTCCAAATGCCTTACCTCTAAACACATGATATTTTGGGGGGACATTTCAGATTAAAAAACAACACCCACAAAAACCATAGTCATCTGGCTCGATAACCTTTAGCTATCATCTACAATCTTTGCATTCTCCAGCCCTAGAAAACCAATAATCTACTTCCTGTATAGATTTGTCTATTCTAGATATTTCAGATAAATAGTATCATAAGCCATTTGGTCCCTTATACCTAGCCTTTTTCACTTAGTGTAATGTTTTCGAAGTCCACCTACGTTGTAGCACATATCAGTATCAAATAATAATATTATTTGTGGCCAAATAATATTCCATTGTAGTGGTTATGTTTTTTAGGGAAAGTCTTCATACGATGTGAATATTGATTTTAGTCTTGTTGTACTTGGAGCAATTCATTTATGAATTATTACATAATAAAGAGAATCATTTAAAAAAAAAAACCTTTTTTCAGGTCAAATATAATAATTTTTTCCATTCTTATATTCTATTTCTTCCTCATTCATTCAACAGGCATTTATTAATAGATTATACTATGTCAGAATTTGTGCAGGGTTTATAAATGCAATGTGAACAAAATCAACATAACTCCTGCTTCTACAGTCGTGTGAGAAGCCTGACATTAACAAATAAATATATAATTAAAATTAAAAATTAAGACAAATCTATTAAGGAAACAATCAGTAGTCAAAGTGAGTCTTTTGACTCCTTCCTTGGGAAAAACATGGGATGAGCTGCAGAACATTTCTGTGGCAGCTTTGGAGTGGATGGTTTAAAGAACTAGGGCTTATTGGAAATTATTTTGGAGCATGGTTTTGCTCTGAATTAAGTGCTGTCAAAATAAAAACTCTGTGAGTGGGATATCTTAACAACTTCTGTCTCAAGAAAGGAGAGATGAAGTAGTATAGAACTATTATTGGTAAAGACACAATAGTTATTCATACTGGTTAGGAGAGGGAGGTGTCATCATCTTGTGGTTTGGACTGTGTTCATGACTTTGGCTGTTACGTCAGCCATGCTTATGGGGTGGTCTTGTTTTTTCCTGCTGTATCATGGTCACGGAGTGGTTTGATGTGACATTCTGTGATATTTTTCAGGTTTAGTGGAAGGCTATGTCTTAGTTATTAGAGCCAGGGCAGCTCAGTAGACAGCAGACAGGAGTTCTGTCGCTCTTCCTCAATGTCCTTTTCACTGCAATGGTAGTTGATGTTGGTGTGCAGAACATGAATGTGCAATATCTGCTGATTCTACCAATCAAGAGTTTGCTCAGGAAAGGTTGTAGCTTGATGTGGGTTTGTTCTTGTTCCTTTTGTTATAAGAGAGGTTGTTGAGTCATCTGATATGGCCGAGGCTGCACAATAACATTTAAGACCCTGAAAATGATCCACTGGACAATTATAACTCAGGCAATCACTAAAAAGGTGGTTACTAGTTTTTTTTTTTTTTTTAATGTGGGTACTGGGAGTTGAACTCAGGACCTCACGCTTGCCAGGCAGGCACTTGTGCCACTGAGTGATATCACCGGCCCTTTTTTTCCTTTATGTGGGTACTGGGAGTCAAACTCAGGACCTCGCGCTTGCCGGGCAGGCCCTTATGCTGCTGAGCTATCTCACTGGCCCACTAGTTCTTGTAAGAGTACTTGAAAACAAGAATGTACATTACCAAAGACATATGAGGAAATATGTTGTAGTACTCACTTGATTTTTTTTTTTCTAGAGACTTGGTTGACTTTTTTTCCTTAGCATTAGGTACATTTTATTATTATTGGTGTGTACCACCGTTTGACTGGCTAACATGAAATCAAATGCTATGTACATGAACACAGGGTGAGATAGCTCAGCGGCATAAGCGCCTGACTGGCAAGCACGAGGTCCTGAGTTCGACTCCCGGTACTCACATACAGAAAAAGGGCCGGTGATATCACTCAGTGGCACAGGCGCCTGCTGGTGCACGAGGTCTTGAGTTCGACCCCTGGTACCCACAAAAAAAAAAAAAAAAGAACATAAAAATCTGGCTAATAAATTGAAACTATAGTATTGTGCTTCCAGAGAAGTTGTGTTCTCATAAATGCTGGTGATTTAAAAATGCATAGAATCCACTGGGAATATAAATATCAAATATCTCAACACATGTGAGTTGATGATCACTCTCTTAAAATTGGGGGCTTTTTGAATGGAGTTAAGTAGCAGCTGTAAAGCTCCCTGGAATGTTTCTAAAAAGAACAGCCTGAATATTTTGGCAAGATACCCCCCATATTTTTGGTCATTCTTGATGGGCTATGTTTTTTGACAGAGTTAACTACATAAATTTGGGGGCTAAGGGAAAAATGAAATACCATGGCTATTTTTTCAAAAATGATTGTGAATGTCAGATGGCAGCATTAAAAATTAAATGCATTAAATATTAAGCACAGAGCCCTTGTAAGGTCAGGCCATGGGATACTGCACAGGTCTCGAGTGAAGAAATGGCTGTGATAACTTCAGCAGAAGTGTTTGCTGAGGTGCTTTCAAGGTCTAATTTTTACAAAAGTAAGTTCTTGGCTAATCTTCAGTAGGATATTTTGGTGACCATGAGAATGGACCCTGCAGAACTCCAGTTACAGAGTGTCATCGACCCAGGCCCCCAGCTGATTTCCTGTGAAGCCCATTACCATGTGTGAGTCACACCGTACTTCCCATAAGTTCAGCAGTGCAAACATGGTTCTGATTCTGAGATCCAGAGAAGTCACGATGAGCAACTTTGCCTCACAGACTCCCCAGTGATCTTGCAGAATTTCTGTTGGAGTCTGCACTGACCCAGGATGCTTCTATCCAACCTTACTTTCCTCTTTCTTTTACTCAGGGTCAGGCTTGCATAAGATTTCATGGCTCCTGCAGCTTCTCCTTGTTTCCTCCTTATTTTTTCTCAAAGGCATTTCCCCCAGTAAAATGCTTTGAAGATGCTCCTTACAGTATCTGAATTAACACAAGTGATACCAGATGTGGTCTGCAACCAGCTCACCTATTGCTCAGTGGAGGAGAGGATATATCCTGGTCGATAAGAGTATGGGTATTTCCCACCACATGTTGGTGGCTCAACTTCTAAAAATTTTATGGATGGCGGCCAGAGACAACATCTTGGATGAGGAAAGTCTGATGATGCAGTCATTAAAAATATGGGGGAAACAGTGCTTATAATGATGGTAAGACAGCCAAGTTAGGACTAGGTGGTTACTGATAAGATGTATTGTTTCCATGAAGGAAATGAGAAATTCAGAGCTGCTAATGAGCACTAAATGGCTAAGTATGAGGGTCAGAGTCTAGGTGGTACCTCGTATAAAGGGCCGTGCCTCCTGAGTGGAAGAACAAGCACAATAAATCTGCAAGCTGAGGTTCAGAGATGCTGGATCACGCAGGTAAGGCAATCTACTGTATGAAAATTGAGGACCTAGTGGGGGAATTCTGGGACCCTGAAACACAGGCTAGGAATACTTGGATGGATAACTCCAAAGATGTTTTTCCAAGAATAATTCCAGAGACTCTCAGGGCTTGCAGAGGTGGCCCATCCTTCTTCGGTGAGAACTGTTACATCTGCTGTACTAAATTATGATGAAGAAGTTTTACTACCACACAGCTGATGCTCAGAGCTTCTCTCCTGGCTGACAGACCAATAACTACTGTCAAATCTCAACAAAGCTTGATGCACCATGTCTCTAATAATGGAGGAAAGGGGGTATGAAGAAAGAATTACAGGTATTTCCTGGTGTGTACTGATCAGAGATGGTGAGTAATCTGGGATTGGATTTTGAGAGTGACTGATCAAGGGAGCCAACGTGTAAGACAAGAGAAGCAGGAACTCCTTGACTTGGGGCCATTGCTATCAAGGCTCAGGATATAGCATCTCATTAACTACCCCAGATGAAGGGACAATCTGTTGCTAAGATTATTTTAAAAACCTTGGAATAAAAAGATACCCAAATCTCAATGAAGTGGAAATGCCTGATTTCCCTGGCAGATGTTAGAGGGAACAATAAGGAAGCTGAGGGTAGTAGGCATGTTGGAATGGATGTGGATATATGCAAAATTCTGAAAGACTCTCCAGAACATTGGGAGAGGACCCAGAGCACATGTTCACCAAGGCCAGCAGGAATCTGCTAGGCAGAGGAGCACTAGCATCACTAAGTTTAGTTGTGGCCTCCTCTGTGAGCCAGGGATGAAGGTAAGAGGTATAGTCACAGAGCTGAAATCATTCGCATCCATGGGAATGCTAGAGCACTGAGGAAATTGACCAGATGGCAGCATTTGATGGTCAGGAAGCAGGAGGTTACAATTACCGTAATGAGCTGCAGCGCCAAAAGGGTTGACAGGCAGTTTGATCTGCTAGGAGTTGTGGAGCTGTTTAACAAAGATGGTGTTCCCAGGGGCAAAGCTGATGGACAGCCAGCAAGATGCTTCTCATTATCTACAACCAAAAGAAGAGAAGGCTGAAAGTAATTTCTGTTTAAATAATGTTGAGCAGACCCTCAGAATAAGGACCCTGAAACACCATAACAAGTATGTTCTGTATTCCTCTGAGTCTGTGCTTAAACAAAGTGATGACAACTTACTTGGAGGGTCTCATTCTGGAGAAAGAAAAACATCCCAACATTTAAAGGACTACTGGACACAGGCTCAGAGTTGACGATGACACCCAGAAACCCAAAGCATTTTCATTGGCTCCAGTTACAGTGGAGACACACGGATCCATGTAATATATGAAATTCTTGCTTGCAGCATGTTCGCTGCTCCTGTGAATCCACTAAGTAATCGTTTCCTTAGCCCTTGTATGTGTAATTGTAATATAGGATCTATTATCTTTGAAGTAATAGCTACAATATTGCAGAAGGCAAAATAGGAATTACTGAAATCCCACCCTTACTCTACCCTGTGACATTAGCCAGGGGAGTTAATAAAAAATAGTATAGGATCCCAGAGAGATGGTGATTACTAGTATTAACTAAGACCTGGCGGGTGTTGGATTGGTGGTTCCTGTCACAAACCCTTTCTCTTTCCAGGTCAGATGTTTCAGGTAATGGGTGGATACTGAACAATGACTGTAGTCTTAAGACGTACAAGAATTCCCATTGCTATGCCAGACATGGTTTAATTAATAGACTCAGGTACATGATATGCAGGCATTTATTTGGTGAGCACTTTCTTTTCCTTTTCAATTTTAAGAGGATCAGAAGTCATTTGCATTTTTATGGAGCATACAACAGTGTTTGTTCATAGTTTTGCCTCAAGGGTTATGTTAAGTGCCCCATCCTCTGTCACAAAATGGTACAAAGAGGTCTGGCTGTCTAGACATGCCCCAAGCACCACACTTAGCCAGCACACAGACAGCTTCATGCTTATTGGACAAGCAGTAAGAAGTGGCTGGTCTGCTGGAGGCTTTGATAAGCTCTGTGTTCTACAGAGGATAGGAAATAAACCTTATTCAGATTCAAGAAACAGCAGTGAAATAGCTAAGTGGTCTCATTAGGAACATGCTAGATTAAAATTAAAAGACAAATTGCTGCTTCTTGCATTTCCTCCCACAAAGGAGGAAGCATTGTGCCTGACAAGTCTTTTTGGATTCTGGAAGCAATACATTCATTTCTGGGTAACTTAGGAGGCGGGGTTGGGCCCAGAGCAGAAGACACCAGTACAGCAGCCCATGTCAGTGTTGGAGAAGATTTGGGATGGAACCCATGACAGGCTCCAATGGGAGGACATCAACCAAGGTCAGTGAAATTCTGAGACAAGACCATGTCATCTTCAGCAGAGAGTTATAATCTTTGAGAAATAGCTTTTAACATAAAATTCATAAAGGATCTAGAAATTACTGCTTTAACACAAAGTTCTTAAAATTTTGAGCATTTTAAGAATTTCACAAAATTAAACCTTTCAAAGAGCATCTACTATAACCATTCTATTGGTTGAATAAATCGTATGCATTTTTTAAAAATTTTAAGCAAGCTTTGAAGTGCATGACATGTAATTTAAAAACCTAAAATAAGAAATTTAAATCACATCCTACTCTTATACAAATCATAATTATAGTTATAGAAAACTAAATGTTAGTGACTACCTACACCATGACAAAATACATTTTATACAGGTATACATTTATATAATTATTATCTATTACAATTCATATAACCTTATTTCAATTCCTTCATTTGGTCACGTGCTCAACAAATATTTATTAATCACATAATGTACACCAGGTACTGACTTATATGCTTAATCCAGAACAGTGATTAAAAACAGATACAATACCTGCCCCAAAGAGTTTATTGTCTATAATTGCAGGTAGATAGGACCTCATCACACCAGCAAATATATGCATGCAAAAGTAACAAGGACAACAATGGAACATTCAGTCTCAATAACAGAAGGAGAAAAATCAACTTGAAAGGACTTATTTTGGCTCACAGTTTCAGAGGTGTCAGTCTATGGTCCTTCTCAGTCATTTTCCCTTTGGGCCTTTGGCCAAGACAGTAAATCATGATGGGGAGCACGGGTCAGAGGAGGCTGCTTACCTCAGGGTGTCCCAGGAAGCAAAAAGAAAAGAAGAGGGGCGAGAATTCCAATATCCCACTCAAAAGCACACCCCAGTGACCTCATGTCCTCCACTAGGTCTCAGCTCCTGAAGGTTCCACTCACTACATTCTGATAGTGCAAGAGGATGGCAACGAACCCCTTAGCACACAGGCCTGCTACATGATGCTTGAGAGACAAACCATGAAGATGAGCATGGTTTTATGCATGCCTAAGACTGGACAATTAACTCTGTGTGCAAAATGAGATAAGTGGTGTATGGGCTAGAATCTATAAAAAGATGTGGGTGCACCTTTGAAGGGAGAGACACATGCCCCAAGCCTCTAGAAAAGCAAGGGCATAGCTTGCTGTGTAAAGGACAGGGAGGCTAAGATGATGACAGTGTGGCCTGAAGTAGAGGGAGAAAACAGGGCAGGCAGCCAGAAGGAATTGTAGATCACACCAGTGGACTACGCTATTTTTTTTTAAATCATACAAGCAATTTAAAACAAATCATACTTAAGAAGGGGAAAGAGAGAGGAAAAGTGTTAGTAATATGATTCTATTTGCATTCTGCAAAGCTCACACTGGCTTCACTGTGATAAGCAGAGAGGTTGCAACAATTTAAGGAAAGGGCTGCGGCAGGAAGGTAAGCAAGATCTTGTGGCTACTGAAAGGTAGATTAGGGCTGGATGAACAGGAAAAACTGACCGGTGGGCAGAAGTAAATTTAATCAAACTGTGTCCATTAGAAGAAGAACTTGCCCTTTCAATAAATCTACTCAAAGACACATACCGTCTTGGAGTCGAATAAAAATAACAAGGAGCTCAAGACATCTTAACGGAAAGCATGAAGAGAACATCGAGTGGATAAACACGCAAACACTTTTTTACTGATTTGAGATGTTTTCTAGGTTCTACAAATAACTAAAAATTACTCATTAAAGAAATGACCTCAGGTTTTTGGTTTTTATCTGGGTTAGTAAATATACTCTCCCCACCCTCAAGGCAAGTACTTTGGGCTTCCATTAGATTCGTTTCCCATCTCTACTCTGCATCCTTCTCAGCCTTACTTTTCAATTGTAAAATGGTGATAAGAGCTCCTACCCTCCAGGATTTCTGTGATTTTTTAAAATTAACATATATTAAATGCTACCTGTGACCAGAAGAAATACCAGTGCTCAGAAAAGAAATCACAGTGAGGGTAGACCCAAAATCCATTCTGAACAGAAAAAAGATTATTTTTAAGAGACAAAGGAAAATCAGCAGTAAACAGTAGGTTAACCAGATTCCTGGGGTGATGCTGGAGGACAGTGCTTTGCCATACTCTGTGGTATAAGTGTTCCCCATAACCAATTTTAAGCTATAAGTAGTTCAACAATCAGCTTTTGAAATCTTGGAAATGTAATGATTATCTCTTGCTCACCTGTGAACATACCCCAGGTAGAGGACTGTTGTCAGTCTTTAGAACATTTTTCCTGTTCTTAAGCAAAGCACTCTAAAAGGATGTGAGCAGACTTCAGGGCCAGGGTTACTCAGAGCATGATCACACGGAGGCCTCCAACTTTCTTCTAACTATTGCTAATCATAGCTGTCTTAATTACTTTTTTTCTTGCTGAGACAAAATACCCAACATCCAAAGTTAAAGGAAGAAAGATTTATTTAGCTCACAGTTTGTAGAAGTTTCACTCCATAATCCACTGGCTCCGAGGCAGGGTGGCACATGGCAGAGGGGCAACCATTCATGGTGGCGGAAAACAGCAAAAGCAGTGAGAGAGAGAGAGAGAGAGAGAGAGAGAGAGAAGGAGAGAGAGAGAGACAGAGAAACGGAGACAGACAGAGACAGAGACAGGAATCTCTTTCTCTTCCTTATATTGTATCCAGTCTACCAGGATTAGGGTGGTGCCAATCAGTGGACTTATCCAGAAATAACCCACCCTTAATACCAGCACCCTTGGGCCGGTGAGATGGCTCAGTGGCGTAAGCGCCTGCCTGGCAAGCGCGAGGGCCTGAGTTTGACTCCCAAAACCCACAAACGAAAAAAAACAGGGCCAGTGATATCGCTCAGCGGCACGGGTGCCTGCTGGTGCACGAGGTCCTGAGGTTGACCCCCGGTACCCACAAAAAAAAAAGAAAAATACCAGCACCCTTAATCTCAGCATTGCACCACCAATCAATCACTCTAGGTTCAACCACCACCAAAAAAGACCCATCTAAACCTGCATGAGACTTTGGGGGGATATTTAGACCCAAACCATAACATTCTGCCCCTGGCCCCCCAAAGACTCATCCCTTTATGCAAAAGACATTTAGTCCATCTCCAAGAGTTTTCAGAGTCCTAATAGTTTCGCATTGCTGAAAAGTCCAAGTCCAAAGTCTCCTCTGAGATGTAAGGCAAACTATTAGCTGTGAGCTCTTGTACAAGTGAAAAAAGTTAAACACTCCCAACATTCAATGGCACAAGAGAAACTTCCATTCCAAAAGTTACAAACTGGGCAATACAAAGGAATGGGACCAGAGCAAGTCCAAAATCCAGCAGGGCAAACATTAAATTCTGTAGTTCCATGTGCAGCATCCAAGGCAATCTGTGGCAAGATGTGAACTCCAAAGCGCTTGGGTGCCTCCACCCCTATGGCACTTCTGGTGGTTGTAGCTCCCGTGGCTTCTCTCTTAGGCCTGCTTTGCTCCCTCCTTGCGGATTTCCTTGGATGATCCACATTCCTGGCTTCTCCAAATTTCTGGGGTCTCCACTGCACCTTTGGCTTCACACTCACAACTTCACACACTGCCCTCTCAGGGGCACACTGCCTGGCCTCCCACACCTTCTGAAATCAGGGTGGAAGGTTTCCTAACCCCACAACTCCTGCATTCTGCATGCACCTAAAACCAGTGCCACATGGATGGTGCCAAGGTCTGCTGCCAGCAGGAGCAGTAGCCAGGTTTTCTTCTCTCTCAGCTGTAGGGGTTGAGTGCCTGGATTGTTGACCACGCTGAATCCAATTCTGAGGAACAAAGTTTCTAGGCCTCTAGAAAATTTCTGTTCCATTCTGGAACATAGTGTGGCTGCTGTCATTCTGGAAACATGCAGCACTGGGGCTTTCTTCTCAGCAATGAAGAGCTCCTCTGCTCTGTCTTTGCAGTCCACTGCTTTATTGGAACTTCCTTTCTGGCTAAACTTAAAACAATTTAAATCATTCTGCTGGGCTCTTTACTCTTGATTCCCAACATAAATCTGGCTAAAAGCCCCAAAGAGTAGCCATGCCACTGCTTCGACATTAGACTACCTTGAAATTTCTTCTGCCAGATTAATTAGTTTTCCACCCTTAATCTCAATCTCAGGCAAAGTCTCTGGACACAAGCAAAATGCAGACAAACTTCCTGCCAAGCCATAACACGCATCTGGAGTCCAATAGCCAATGGAGTCCTTCTTCCCAGCAGAAACCTCCCGAGTCTGGTCTTTACTGGCAGGATTTCTATTAGCCTTCTGGTCATCTGAGCTCTGATCAGAATCTCCCATGCAGAGTTGCCTAAGCCATCTCAGCTCTACTTTTTCAGCTAGTATCTCCAAAACTTTCCAAACTCTTCTCACGAGCCATTCCCAGAGGTTCCTGAACCACATGGTCAGGTAGGGTCACACCAATGACCCCACTCCCGGTACCAAGTTCTGTCTTCGTTACTTTTCTCATCGCTGAGACAAAATACCTGACACTCAAAGTTAAAGGGGGAAAGGTTTATTTAGCTCACAGTTTGTAAAGGTTTCAGCCCATAATCCACTGGCTCCAAAGCAGGGTGGCACATGGCAGAGAGGCAACTGTTCATGGCTGCAAAAGACAGCAAAAGCAATGTGTGTGTGCGTGAGTGAGAGAGAGAGAGAGAGAGAGAGAGAGAAAGAGAGAGAGAGAGATGGGGGTAAACCTCTTTCTCTCCTGTATATCATATCTGGTCTACCAGGATCAGGGCAGTGTCAATCCAATCAGTGGACTGATCCAGCAGTCACCCACCCTTAATCCCAGCACCCTTAATCCCAACATTGCACCACCAACCAATCACACACTCTAGATTCAGCCACCTCTGAAAAAGGCCCATCTGAAACTGCACGAGTCTTTGGGGGGATATCTAGACCCAAACCATAGTAATAGCCTACAAATGATTCCTTCATTAAGGAGAATTACAAATGCAAAATAAGATCTCATCTATTCCTCCATTATATCAATTAGTTCCTGACAAAGTGTAAATATAATATCAATTTAATAGGAAAGGAGTTGAATATTAAAACCAGGAAATATCCAGGCCTTATTCTTAAGAGATATAGAGAAAGAAAAATATCTGAGAGCATTCTGAAAGCAAATTCTCTCAATACTTCCCAACCCCAAGAGGAGGCCAGCCTTGTTGGGTGCCCTGGCAGAGGATCTAGGGTGGAACACACTTTATGGTGACCATCAGCAGCTTTCCTCACAACTGGGATTGAGTAATTTCTTGTGTCTGGGTTCTTTTGCATCCAAATAAATAAACCTCTTTTCTCTCACTGAAAAGCATTTCCAGATGGTCTGTAAGGAATATTAATGATGGAAAACTCAGCAAATAATAATGTCCTTGAGGAGAAGATCTGATTCTTTTGTTTTGTCTTTTATAGAAACCATGCCATGATGTATAAAAATGCCATGCAAATAAGAATTATGGCCCCAAATTTTACTTTTAATTCATGAGCAGTGATGAGACTCATAGTCTTTCCACTGGAGATATCATTGCTTAAATTCATTTCTAGACACACACACACACACAACAACAACAACAACAACGATGACTTAACACAGACTTTTCTTATTGTTTGAGAGGTCTATGTCCAAAATTCGTCTCACTGGATGAAAGTCAAGGTGTATCAGTGTGGACCCTCTTGGAAGTTCTAGCTGAGAATTCGCTCACCTGCCTTTTCCAGTTTCCATAATGGCTGCCTAAATTCCTTCACGATGACCTATTCCTCACATCATTCCAACCTCTTGCTCCCATAGTCCTGTCTATTACTAACTCTAATCTTCCAACTTCCTCTTATAAAGGCTTTTGTGATTACACTGAGTCCACTGGAATAATCCAGCAAAATCTCCCCATCTCAATATCCTTAATGTAACCATATCTTCAGACTCTCTTTTGCTGCATAAGGCAGTTCAGGGATCAGGAGCTGAATACTGTCATGGGGTGTAATTCATCCTAACATACACACACTCAAGAATGCAAACATTAACAGATAAATTTCTTTTAACTTGTCTCTCTTTTTGGTGTATTGAATGTAAGTATTAACATTATATCAGGAACTAAATAGCTTTCAAGTTTTCACAATTAAAAATAAACATTGTGGGGATTTCAAGGGTTATTTTAGCTTCTAATTACTGTAACCATTTATCTACAATTTCTATAATAATGGTCTCAGAGAGCTTCATGAATATTATCTTAATTTTATTCTTGCAACATCCAAGTGAGATAGTGTAGTTGTCAGGTATTTTGTGATAACAAATGCATTTCAAAGTACAAGCTTTTTAAATAAAGGAAGGTGACTTATTAAAACATTCTAAGTATCTCTGATTTTCTGATAATTTTTGGTATGGAAGAAAATGAGTAAGTATCTAATGTTCAACTCATAGTTTAATTGCAAAATTGCAAGTGCATGTATTAAGTAAATAATTGTTATTGGTTGATGACTTAAAAAGAATTGCAAAATATAACATATATATAATATTCATATATTTAACTGCTCATTATATCATGTTGCTATGTCAATTTTTTTAAAAAAAATTGAATTGCATTCAGTTAAATCATATAATACCCAAAACACGTTACATGTTGCTATGTCAATTTTTTTTAAAAAAACTGAATTGCATTCAGTTAAATCATATAATACCCAAAACACGTTACATATAGTTGCAGGATTTAAATTAAATATCTGTTATTATACTTTTCAAAGCAAATTAAACATCTGTTGGTTCACAAATAATGAACATCTTTCCACCAAAATTTTGGATATTTCTGTGATTTGCTCTTTTCCTATATATTGTAAATTCCTAAAATCAGTTTCCCCCTGAATATTCCTACCAATGCTTATCGCCTTAGGTCCACTCCACTAACCTCAGAATATAGAAAAAGTCAAATTCATTGTTTTCTATGCTTCTGATCTGCTACTTTCCCTGTAATATTTCCATAGTCTCTTCCAACCAACTCTTAACTGGTAGTTGGGATGATTTTTCTTTTATTTTTATCCCTGTCCATCTGAAATGCCACATTACTATAGGACTCAGCCTCAAAACAGTATCTCCCTCCACTTTCTGGGAAGACTTCAGTCTCCACCACGATTGTTGGGAGTGTGTTTGTCTCTCTGTGGGAGTGGAGGGTTGTGAACATTGTCTTTTTGTTTTGGCAGCCGGGGGTTGTGTGTAGGATATATTTCTGGAGTCTCTCATTTCCTGAGACCTTACTGTTTGCTCTGGAGATTAGAAAATTCCCATTCTAAAAGTGGCCACCTTTCACTTCTTGATGTTTCCTGAGAGGGACTGTCACCCACTTGCTTTCATCTGCCAGCCATCATCACCCAGGATGCAGTCCCCGTTTGCTCCTTGTGCCTTGGCTGGCTGGACCGTGTCAGAGCTCCCTGGGTGGCCAGCTGTCATCACACTCTGCACCTGTCCCAATTAGCAGGCCCCAAGATGCCGCCAACGCAGCCTGCATGCCATTGACGGCTGCGTTGTGTGACCTCATGGCTGGCCGGGCTGCGGCTCGACGGTGCCCTGTCTAGACACCATTTGTTGGAACTGCCTGGTGGGCGAACGCTGTGGTGTTGGAGATTTCTCACAGCTGTGTCCAAAGGCTGAGAAATGCTCATGAGAGACTTGACAGCTGGAGACCAAGTCACCCTTCTCTGCGTCCTCAGTGCTCATCGAGGGACCCAACACGGTCGACATTCACAAGCGTTTGTTGAATTAACAATAGTTGGAAGAAATTCCGATTTTTCCACTGTTACCAGAAAATCTACGATAGTGCTGAGATCTAGAACATGGTTTCTGAGGGCAGAAAGACTCTGTGTTCACAGCCTGATTCTGCCATGTTCCAGCTGTGTGACATTAGGAAAGTTTCACAATGACTCTTAGTTTCCTAACCTGTTAAATGGGGACAGTAGCAGTGCATCTTACAGTGCTGGGATTACTAGATCTTATATTTAAAAAGCTCTTAATATATCACCAGTCACATGGTTATACCTCTAAAAGTGCTGTACTTTTTTTATCATCACCATATTTTATCTGCAATCTCCCAGTCTGCCCACTCTCATAATTCTTCAGTCTGATGTTCAGTATGTGACATTGAATTAAACATCCATTTAAAAATATTCCAGGCTGCCCACACCTGTAATCCTAGCACTTTGGAGGCTGAGGCAAGTGGATTGCCATCAGTTTAAGGCCAGCCTGGGCTACATAGTGAGTTCAAGGCCAGCCTGAACTACATAGCGAGACCCTGTCTCAAAACAACAACAACAAAAAAATAAAATATTTGCGTAAAAAATATTCCAGGTAAATGAGTTTAGTCAAAATATGCCTTTTACTTCCTGATATGAAGATTCCTACCAGCAGTGGGAATGTCTTTCCAGAGACAGAGAATCCGACGTCAGCAGTCCCAGGTCCTCCGTGTAGGAGAAGGCAGGGTCCAGGAGGCCTGGGTCTTCCTTCTGAGTCTCATACTTTCAAGGAAAAGACAATGAAGCACACAAATGTTAACAAACCGCACACCTCTTTGTGTCGATTAAGTGAGCCTGTAGTGAATCATTTTGTTTTCAGCTCTTTCACTGAAGGTGGAAAACAATAAAGTCAGAAAAACAGGAACAGAGACCATTTTAAAGACAAAGACTGTTTGCTGAAATTTTATGTGTCCTCAAAATGCACCTTTGAGGGCCGGTGAGATAGCTCAGCGGTGTAAGCACTTGCCTGGCAAGCGCGAGGGCCCGAGTTCGACTCCCGGAACCCACATATGAAAAAAGGGCCGGTGATATCGCTCAGCGGCACGGGCGCCTGATGGCTCACGAGGTCCTGAGGTCGACCCCCCGGTACCCACAAAAAAAAAAAAAAAAAAAAAAAAAAAAATGCACCTTTGAGATTCTTGTGGCAAAAGAAGAAATAAGCTTGAGGAATTGAGATGAGGCATGAGGGTGGCCTTTCCTCATGCGGGGAGAAGACAGTGTCCCCAGAAGGATGCTGCTGACAGAACTCTGGCAGGCGGAGGTGGCCTTGGGTCCCGGAGGAAACTGGTAAGACTGGAACCTCCTCACAGCCGCAGCCACTGCCAGCAAAACCCCCTTACATACCCACGGGACCCACCCTCCTTTCTGAGTTTGTCGTGAGAAGTGGAGGATTCTGGGGGTAGAAGCAAATTAGTTACTTCTCCTTACCTCACTTAATCTACACAAACACACACCATCCTCCATTTTATTTCTAGACTATGTACAACAAGCATTGGTTGTGCAGTATTAACTCATTATGTAGGGTGACAGGAAAGGTTTCTGAACAAGAGGCAAAGCCTTCAAGCTATTAATTTGATATACATTTTGACCCTATTTTACCAGATGTCATGCAGTGTTTTTTTTCTTGAGTCTTTGGCATACCCCAAAATGCTACTTCTGCAACAACAATATCATGTTCTCTTGATGGGTCTATATGCACACCATAGATAATTTCACAGCCAACAGCGGTCTTTTTTTTATTAATACCAAAGGACAAGTGGAAAAGCCAGTTATATTATTATCATTGAATTGAGTTAAAGGTGAACTTTTTTATTCAACCACGAGGTGGCGCATTTAATCCAGAATCGGCTATGATTAAATTCCTAATATTTTATTTTTATGCAGGCATTTTTACTGTGTGGGGAAGGAATCTAAAGCTGAAATGTAAGAGAATAGTGTGTCTTAAAACCTTAATTTTAAATAAAATTCAGTAAAGTATACGTGGGTGTAACTGAAACATGAGCTACATTTAAAAAGAAAAAAACCTTAATGGCCAAACTGTAAGCAATCCTAGACTATTTAACGTATCAAGTGGCAGATTCATGTAAGCCTACATTTTTAAATGACCAGAATTGTAAAACGCAGCAGTTGTAAATAAAACAAGAAACTTGAATTTTTCAATTGCACTCTACTTGACTCATAAGAAACCTAATTCATGCGTCTCCTCGAAGACTTAAGTTCTCACAATTACATTCATCTAAACCAATTTTTATTATTCTATTTGCTTGAAGACTGTCTTTGAAGGTAAAGTATTATATTTAACACAAAGGAGAAAACTCCTTCTAAATCTAAGGTGCAGAAGGAAGTTACTGCTCCTGAGTGATATCGATTACGTGAAAAAAAATTAATGCGTGTTGAATGTGCTCAAAGCATGGGCAGCAGCTGATCTATTCTCTTGCCTATTGGGGGAGTGATAAATTTAAACCAGAGATAGCTTTTTCCATGGAAACGAGCACCAGGCTTTGATAATATGGGTCAGCTCTAAGGTACAGGAAGGATCTTAATAACCTCAAAATACACTTCACTGATGGCCAGCAACAGTGCGCAGAAGCCAGGTTCTGTGACATGGAGCAAGCCACACCCTCCTGAGAAATGCAAGCCACGCGAACACCAGGAACCTCCCAGGAAGAGCAAGGCGTCCTACAGGGCCCCTGGGGAAGGTTCCACTGAAGGCAGGGGTGGAGGAAGGTCGGGAGATAACGCCAAGGACTGGGGCAGTGACTCAAAACACACTTGGGTGTTGACAGCTGTCTTTCCAGCTCTTCAGCGCCACCTGCAGGCGTCTCTGCCTCCGCCCTCTTCGGCAGGATCACTACTCTAGGAATTATGAGCCCTATCTAGGGCTCAGCGGTGCCTCATACCCCAAACTGAGATTGCTTTCGGTTGCTGGTCAAGGTGCAGCCTGCAAAAGGAACTCTCTTAAGCCTTAGCCCCTAGGTGCGGGTTGCTCCGGAGCGGGGCTCTGAGGTGGTGCCACCTAGCGCGCACCTGGTGTTACTGCAGTTCCTTGATGATAGAGGTTCTAATAGGACCACGTGGTTCCTGGTCTCAGGGCTTCCAAACTCTCCTTCATTTTCCCCCAAACTTTGCAGTTCCTAACAGGAAAGGGAGACAGAGTTTGGTTTGTGGGAGAAGGGAGTGGATGCACTGCTTAGCGTTTCAGACTCCTGATCCCCTACAAAGGCTTTGTCGAACAGCCCATTTTATTACCGCTAGCACCCTGTATTCCACTACCGTGATAACACTGAGAGGGAGGGCAGGGACCATGGGTCTTCAGCTCACTGGATTTTCATGGCTCATAAATCAGGTCTTGATTGTGCCAACTCCCCAGAGTTACCGGATGAACCCTTCAAGGGCCTGAAGCCACCGGAATTATTCCGGCAGCTGTGGTGCTTGGCTTCATGAAAAGTACTCTTCTCCCAGCCATAAGAGAAACAAGAAGCCATGAGTAAGACTGTTTTTTTCCCTTTTCCATGCTTGACTCACAGCTCTTTTCTATGTTTTTCCTAGGACTGCTGTAAAAAAAACGTGTCATAGACTGAGTTGTTGGAAACAACACAAATTTCTTGTACAACTGGAGGTTCTGTTCAGAAAGTCCTTGCCTGTTTCTATCAAGATGAAGGAAAATGTGGTATATATACACAATGGAGTACTACTCAGTCACAAAGAAGGATACATTTGAGTAATTTGTAAGAAAATTGATACACCTTGCTACCATAATACTAAGTGAAATAAATCTTACACAGAAAGTTAAATATTGCAACATTTGTCTTATACGAAAAACCAAAGTATAAATAATTTAGATGACAGGCAACAGGGTGGCAGACCTTGTGGAGATGGGAAGGGGATCTAGGGATGGAGTATACAAGAGAAAGGTGAGGGAAAGGGAAAGAGAGGGGAGGCAATGTATACATGGAACTGTCTCCTATGACGCATACATTTATTATACATTGCAAGCATATAATTTGTAAGCAAATTAATAAACAAAAAAAAACCACACAAATTGACTCTTTCTTTCATAGTTCCAAAAACTAGAAGTGGAAAGTCAACGTGCTTCCGGTGAGATGCTGGAGGGCGTCCTGCCCGGCCTCTGCCTAGCTCCGGGGGGGGGCTGTCAATCCTAGGTGGTCCCCAGTTCACAGCCGCACCACCCCAGCCTCTGCCTCCGTGGACAGCTCATTCTGTCTGTGTCTCTCTGTCTTCACACCATCTCCCCTCACGAGGACACCAGGGGTATGGAATTAAGCCGTGCACAGTGACCTCATCCTAACTTGATCACATCTACTAAGAGTTTATTTCTAAGTAACATCACATTCAGGGGTACAGGGGTTAGGACCACAACATTCCTTTCTAGAAATCACAGTTTGACGTCACCATGACATTATTTTACTAGTTTGGTTAAGAAGTGAACAGTGCACAATTATTTTTTTAAACAATGCTTAGTAGCATTTATGTCAATTTCCAAAGTTACTGAGTTACAATTTAATGATTTTATTCTCTCCAGGATTCTGACATGAGTCAATACATAGTAGTTAATTCACATTTGATAACTGAGGAGCCTATAAGACATTCAGCATTTTTTCAAGGATTCTACATCAAGTGAGGAACAAAATTATCCTCACTACCACATTCTCCTTAAACACACACACACACACACACACACCCCTTCAGAGAAGCTCTATAAATTAAATAACAGAATAACGTTACAGGACAATTATTTCAAAAGTCACGTCATAGCTGGACAGAGTCACACACACACAAACACATGCACACACACACACACACACCCTACAATCCCAGCTACTCAGGAGGGTGAAGCGGGAAGGTGACAAGTTTAAGGCCAGCCTGGGCAATTTAGCAAGACCTTGAAAATAGAATAAAATATAATAAAAATAAAATAAAATAAAGACTGAGGATGTCATTAAATGCTTCTTGTGTCACAAATTTGGACTTATCAAATAACTTGATATTGTGAACAATTTTGTTAAAACAGAGACCTGACATGTACTGTTCACTTGATTTCTACCTTGAAATTTGATTTCTGATATTCCTTCTTTAATGATAAAATTTCTGGAACTATTCAGGGGTTATTTCAGGATAAAGGAAGATGGTTCCATATAACATTTATAGATAAAGTTAGTCATTTCAAAAATATCATAAACTAAGTATAAGAGCTCAAGATTCGCACCAAAATAGAAATCTTGTGAAGCTATTAGCAAAATGAAGAAATAGATGTTTTTATCTGCCACGTTAGTTATTCAAAAGTTATTGCAAAACACAATACTGCTTATGAAAAAAGCAGTAAATTATTAATTAAAACTTTGGAGCACCTCTTGTAGATGGCCCAGTTAGCCATGTGGACAACACGGCCATAATTTCTTTTAATTTAGTCATCACTAAGGGAAGTTATATTTAACTATGACTCTAAATTCTACAAAGCAAAGTCAGAAAAAGCTCGAATTGCTCAACAATTAATTATAACCAATGTGGTTAAAACAAGTAATTAGTTTCCATCTGATTTATGTACAGTCAAAACCATTTACTTGGAAGTAAACAATTTAGAATTTTTAAAAATGCAATAGGTAGTTAAGCTGTTTTATTTTTAGAAATGAACTTAAGCAATCATTCAGTTCCTAAAAGAAATCTACTCACGCTTTCCTTGTTAGTGGAGCTATGTTATAACAGCATAGACCGTGGTGCAATTAACAAAATACAGCCAGGAGACTATTATGTGGCTCAGCTCAGCAATTTACCTATGATAAGGATGTCATTTTAGCTTTCTAATCTTTGCCTTTCTTAAAGACAAATTGGGAATAGCAACAACAATAATAACAACACTAGGTCATAATTATTATGACACAGATAATACGATGAATTTTGCAAATATTTTTGTTTCTGTTTGGGCACGCAGGGAAACTATAGTCCCCAGTTCGCCTTGAATCAAATGGACACTGTTCCTGACTCCAGTCACAGGCATGTGAGGAGAACAGATGTGGGCCACCTGCAGACGTGGGCCCCTGCAAAGTCCCAGGGGCCCTTCCATGTGCTTTCTGTCCTGGTTGGCCAGCTGCATGCAAAAGGTTGAGTGGGGGAAGTGAAGGCTCAAGGTGGAGATGGGAGGGACACAGCCTAGATCACTGCATAGCAAAAGAAAAGAAAAAGACTGAGGTGACGAGAAATAAATCTCTCTTTGTTAGACTATGGCTATTTGGGGTGTTTATTACAGCAATTCTCCTATGCCAAATAATGCATTACCTCCTAAGGCTATCATGAATTTTAAAAAGATGGTGATCATAGAGTACTGGCATGGAGGAAGTGTTCAATAATTGATGGATATGTTTAATACTTAAAGACAAAAATCTGTAATGTCCTGTTTAGTATCTAGACTTTGACAATAGATGAAATATTGCCTTAGTTACTTTTCTCATTGCTGAGCAAAATACCTGCCACCCACAAGTTAAAGGAGGAAAGATTTATTTCAGCTCACAGTCTGCAGCGGTTTCAATTCAGTCAGCTGGCTCCAAGGCAGAGGGGCATCACAGAGGAGAAACAGTCCATGGCAAGCAGGCAGGAGATAGCAAAGCAGCAAGCAGCAGCCCCCTGCCTCTTCCAGGCTGCCTGCCTTTTGGGTGATTCCACCCACACCCAGAATGGGCCTTCCATTATCCACACCCAGAACTATGCTAAGCCAATCAGTGGACAAATTTAGTAATCACACCCTTAATCCCATCATTATAGACCTGAGATCCAGCCACCTCCCAAAACCCCACCTATAATTGCATGAGGCTTTGGGGGACATCTAGATACAAGCATAACAAATATCTGGGGAATAATATACTACACACATGTCTGTCTATCAAACTATCCATCTATACTCTTCCATAATCATAAAATCACATCGTTTAGCATTCCCTCTACATGTCATTCTATACTTCTTGAATAACACCTGGTATAACATCGGTTCACTAAGGGTTGAATGAATGAATGACAGTTTTAAGGAATAACAATTCATGAATACAAGGTAATGGAGGAAATTTTTCCCATTATTATCCTATTTACTAAATAAAGTTACTCTGTACACTAAACAGATAAGGAATTTGTGAAGACTGAAGAATGACAAACCACAGTCTAAACCTGGTGGCATATGACTGTAATCCCAGCACTCTGGGAGGCTGAGACAGGAGGATCACAATTTTGAGTCCAGCCTTGGAAAGTTAGCGACTTAGAGAGACCCTGTCTCAAAAGGGGGGGAAGGGGACGTGGCGATGTAGCTCAGTGAGAAGTACTCGGGGGAGGGGGAGAAGACAAACACCGAAGGGCAGGAGAAGCACAGAGGTAGTTCAGCCATTTTCACATGTGTGTTCCCACCACAAAGAGTGAATGAGTGAGTGTTCGTGTGATCATTACCCCACCTAATTTGCACACACTTTCCTGTATATGCCGTTCCTGGGAAATTATACAACATAACGAAAGCTTCAAGAAAAGAAAAATACTGTTCAGTATAGCTGACCGTGACTATAAAGAAAGCTTGAAAGGGATTTGTCATCAGAGTTTATTAAATGAGCAATCACTGTAACTAAACCTTGAGATAAACCTAGACATTAAAATGCTTTTAGCATTTGAAAACCACAGAAATCATCTTTGGCACTGATTGAGGGAACCGCAGGTTTAGAATAGACATTTGTGGCTGGAGAGACTTCCGGGCAAAGAATGAGTTGGGGAGAACTTGGCATATTTAACACAGGACTCAGCCTCCAGCCCCAAGCCAGGTCCCCCTGGGGGTTTGGGGGGGTTCATGTCTCAGACACTCAGCTCTCTGATGCATAAAATTATGGGACTGGAATAGTTAATTTTTATAATGATTTAAAGTCATTATTTTTCAATAGCATCGTAATAAATATTAATTTTTTTTACCCTGTGCAGGAGAAATGATCAGTTAGAAGAGTTCTGCTGATGCAACGTTAGACAAATCACCTTTTAACTTTGTATTTTTTCATAATACATAAATAGTTGCTTTCCACAGGGGCCATGTTATGTCAGATAATAAATTGAAAGGCAAACGGAAACTGGAATGTATTATTCATACTTAATTGGGCATATAAAGTGTGTACCTACTCCAAACAAACAAATCCAAAATTGAGCATGTATTTTAATGGTCCTTCATAACAAGAGAAGCAATGTGAAAACAACTGATCCAGGAAAAAAAATGAAAAGGAAAGATGCTATGAACATATATTTAAGGCACATCTATCACAGTTGTAGGCAACATGGCATTGTTCAAACTCAAAGCAAGGTAGATAATTAGACTGTGATCTATTTGGTCATTCATCTCTGTGTAAGAAAGGATATCAGCAAGAAATAAAACTATATGTGAACCCTAAAGTTGTCATTGCACATGTCTAATGTTTAAATGGAATTTCTCCCTAAACCACATCTCTCAACTGATTTACTACCTACTGTTGTTTCCTCCATAGGAGCCAGACGTGCAAGCCAGCCATGCCCCTCCCACCTGCTGCCCTTCCCCTGTTCTCCAGTGGGGTTGGCCACCTGCAGGGCTCTCCGACACAACTGACAACTACAGTGGCTAGTTGAAAAATACATTTTGTACTTAATTAAAAAAAAACTGTTACAATAGAAGACACATTGCCATCAGTCCCCCTCAAAGTAATTCCCCTGCATTGAACACACTTATCCCATCATTCTTGCCATTTTTTGAAGCAGTTCTGGAAGTCCTCTTTCCTGAGTGTCTGTATGAGGTATGAACAAATATACAGTAAATGTCACTGCTGGGTGTCATCCAACAGATTGACAGGCTTATTAAAATATTACAGTGTGTCCTTCTCTACCTTATTCACCAAATCTGGTACTGTGTGAATTCTGGTTCTTTCTCAAAGTCAAAATGACCGTGAAAGATAAGCATTTTGAATCAATTCTGGACATCGAAGCAGCCACAACAAGGTAACTAGAGACACTCGTGAAAAAGGATTCTTAGAACTGCTTCAGAAAGTGGCAAGAACAATGGGAGATATGTTTTAAAAGTTAGTGGCAGTATTTTAAGGTGGATTAATGGCAATGTGTCTTTTACTGTAATACTTTTAAAAATTTAAACATTCACCATATATTTTAATCACGCCTCTTATTTTTAGGAGAGATTGCCAAGAAGTGTGAAAACAGGTAAGGAAAATATGCTTTTCTGGTGATTTTATTACAAAATTCCCCTTTTTGACCAAGAAAATCCTTTCCATTCAGAGAGTTGGCTCCAGATTTTCTCTTATTTTACTCTCTAAAGGTATTCATGAGAAAAATTCATGAGAAGCTCCCAGGGAAAAGAGCAGAACCCAGCAAATCAACCTGAAGACAAACTAAATCCTGCCTTGGGTCAGAGAGGAAGCTGTCACCCAGCGTGGGTGCAACTATGAACTATTCTCTAGTGTTACATTTCTAAGCCCGACTAATTATTAATGTAGGTAAAAACTATACTTTAAGACTACCTCTATTCATACCTTTAACATTTACCCAAAAATAACTGGAGAACATCTTCTCAGATACTACTGGGGGCACTGAGAAACTGTGGGAGACAAATATTGTGTATCTAGATTCATAAAGCTAGAAATACTTAGCCAATGAACTTCTAAGTGATTAAATAGTTTCAAATTGTGATAACACCTAAGGAAGAAACAAAGTCCCTAAAAGCACTTGTACTTTGCTTTGAGCAATCAGAGATTTGTGAAGAAGTAGGCTAAAGGGAGACCTGAAGGAGAGGCCCTCCAGCCAGGCTTTGGAGAAGAACTGCATTTCAAGAAAGGGGACAGCATGTCCCTGTATGCAGGAGTATAAAAGGCCTTATTTTTTCAAGTAGAAGCAAAAGGCAAGACTGTGGGATGGTGAGCAACCAAGCACGGAACAAGCTGAGATTGAAAAGCTGTAGATAGGCCTACCAGTCTTGTTAAATAGTTCATACCTCACTCTAAGTGCAGCAAGAAGCCAGTGCACGGTTTTCCATGAGCCAAGGCCGTGGTCTGATTTACAGTAAAGCATGGATTGAGGTGCTAAGAATGGAAGCAGAGACACAGATTAGAAAGTTCCGGGGCAGTCATCCAATCAGTGTGTGTGACCAATGAGCAGAATCCACTCTAAGTGTCTTAAAAATGAGAGAAATTAGTGGAAGGAGTGGACTATCCCCATAACAGAATTGCTAAAAAGCTAAACAGGAGTAGGTGGGGAGGTCTCCATGGGTGAGCAACATCTCCCAATGTTAATGCTGAGGGCTGGAGGAGGAGGCTGGAGGGATTGACAGAATCCATGACTGGGGCATCTGGTGGGAGTCAGACCGTTGTGGGCCAGTCTAGCAGAGGCTGAAGCCAGGGAGAAGATGAAAGTATTGTAGAGGATGCCACTAAAATCAAGAGACCTGTCACTTTTGCTGATGAAGACCAAATAGGGCTGCCAATTGACAAAATCCAGCTGGAAGCCAGCTCAGCCTGGAGCCTGAAAAATTCAGACTATAAAAGCCACCTGCAATGGAAAATGGAACAGTGGAAGGATGAGCCAGCATGCACACAGTGAAGACAGAATCCGGTCAGACTGGTGATAGGATAAATGTAGAGACGAGCAGAGGTGCACAGTCAAAAAAATACCCTTCTGCTCCTAACTTAAACAACTAGGTGGATTGCGGTAACACTGATTTAGAAGTGACAAAAAGAAGCAAGTCATGATAGTTAGCTTTAAGGAGTTACCTTGACTGGTCTGAGAGATGCTCAGAGAGCTGGTAAGCATGACTCCCGAGTGTGTCTGAGAAGTGTTTCTGGAAGACACTGGCATTTGGGTCAGTGAAGTGAAGATTTGGCCTCCCCAGTGAAGTTGGTCATCAGCAGCAGCTGAGAATCCAGATTGGACACAAAAGTGAAGAAAAGCCAAATTCTGTTTTTCTTTTTCAGCTGGGACATCAGTCTTCTACCCTCAGACTTGGCATCACTGGTTCTTGAACCTTCAGACTTGGCCTAGATTATATCACTGGCTTTTCTAGGTCCACAGCTTGCAGACGGTGGCAACTCTCGTCCTCCGCAATCACCTGACAGTGTTCATAATGAATCTAGGTAGGTAGACAGATAGATAGATAGATTAGATGATAGATAGACAGACAGAGAGACAGGTAAATGTCCTGTAGGTTCTATGTCTCTAGAGAACTCTGACCAATCCAGAGTTCTATGGGCTAAGGGCCCCCTTTTAGATCTGTTACACTTAATGTGCTAAACTTCTCCATTTAGAGGAAGCCTCATCTGATCTAAATCAGGCAGCCAGGTCAAACTAAAAGAGAAAGCTAACTAGAGAGAAGAATTAGGGACTTTTGTCACCTCTTATGCTTGCCTGTACTCTGTCAACATATGAGTCTACCCTGTGCTACAAAATACATAAAATGTTAGCTAAAGTATCATAAATAATGTTGTAATGTAAGCTTACGCCTGAGAAAGCAAAGGAAAACCTCAGGGTGCAAACATAGATAACAAACTGAAAATCAGAGCAGTCAGCCTGTGCTGAAACATTGCTTCCCAGGTAGCAGGCTTGCTCATCTCTCTAACAAAGTGCTGAGTTCGGATGACAACCCGGGAAAGAGAAAGAAGGCGCTAGTGATGGTAATCTGAGTTAGAAGTAGAACCTACCAAACAGAAAGCAGTGGTTCTCAAGGGCTTCCCATCAGGGAACAGATGGGTTGGGAGGAAATGTGTAATAACAAGAAATCCTTCTTGTCTCTGCTTGGGTCCCAGGGAGAAAAATCTCACCTGAGAATTCATAACCACCATGTTCTGGGTTTGGGGTGTGAGTTTTTAAAAAATGTACACATTAAGAAACACGTGGGACATGTTACTAGCTGACAATGAACTTGGGTACCTGAAAAACCCTCCACTCTGGCACCAGAAGATTCTCACTGATGAAGCCAGGATGAAGAAGATATCTTGTACCAAAATTAAAAATACAATGGGAATTGCAGCGAGCTTCTGCAGACTCTAAGAAGACAACACACTTAGTATTTTCACTCGGGAAAAGTACTTCATAATATCCAAGGAGGTAGATTAGTAGACTTGAATGCACACATGCCCAGACCCTAGCAATTCTGTCCACTGGAGTAATACTTAAGAAAGTTTACAAGAATAATTTTTGCAGCACGGTTTGTTTTATTAAACAAAAGTAAAAAACTGCGTATCAGTTGAGAGGAGGAAAGATTAAGTAGGCTGTGGCAAGTTCACTTGATGGAAAACTATAAATCCGTGGAAAATGAGTAAACTAGAACTGTATGTACTATCATACAAATCCCAAAGATGTATTGTTATGTGAAAGAAGCAAGCTGCAAAAGGACAGCAGTTATGTGAGATATAAGAACTGGACTATCTCTATGCCTTATTCATTAACACTTGTTAATAAGCAAAACAAATTTAGAGCAGCATGGACATTTTATTTATTTATTTATTTATTTATTTATTTATTTATTTTTATTTTTATTTTTTTGTGGGTACCGGGGGTCGACCTCAGGACCTTGCACACCAGCAGGTGCCTGTGCCACTGAGCGATATCACCGGCCCTTTTTCTTTTTGTATGTGGGTTCCAGGAGTCGAACTCGGGCCCTCACGCTTGCTAGGCAGGCGCTTATGCCGCTGAGCCATCTCACCGGCCCCAGCATGGACATTTTAATAAGAAAGGAGTGGAATGGGACTTGTGGGGATATAAAAGAGGCTTATTTTAATTGAATTACTTTACTTTTAAAAACTATGAATTGAAGTTTTCAAAATATTGACATTTGACAAAAATGAGTCAGAAATTACACAAAAGGTCATTATATTATTCTCTGTATTTTCATATTGCCTAGAGTATGTACTAATATCAACAAAGAAAGGTGGGGTGGACCAAAAATGAGTAGTGACAGTTGGTGCCGGCAGCTTTGGACAGGCCTTGGCTACAAAGCAGTGGACAAAACTTACATCAAGATGAAGTGTATCAAGCAAACTTTGATTTATTTTTTATTTTATTTTTAAAAAATGGGATAGTGGGCCGGTGAGATGGCTCAGTGGCTTAAGTGCCTGCCTGGCAAGCGTGAGGGCCCAAGTTCGACTCCCGGAGCCCACATACGAAAAAGGGGCCGGTGATATCGCTCAGCGGCACGGGCGCCTGCTGGCGCACGAGGTCCTGAGGTCGACCCCCCGGTACCCACAAAAAAAAAAAAAAATGGGATAGTGCAGTACATTTGTCTCCTGAAGAAAATCATTCAGAAGAGACTGAAAGTTTAAAGATGAAAAACCCAGGCATGATGATTCAAGAGGTCAAGTCCTTGAGGATGGGAGAGGAGATGGGATCCAAAGCATAGGTGAAGGTCTGGCCTTCAGTAGGAGAGAAACTGAGTTAATTAACCTGAGAAATGTCCTAATGATGATTACTTAAATATAACTTAAATGTATAGTTATCTTTGTAACTCAGTTTAAGGATATGCAATTAAAATTAGTTATTTTAATACAACATAGAAACTGGAGAGTTATTTTCACATAATAAAACTGCATTCTATTTAAGTGATTTTCACTAGATCCTGGAATTTGGGGCATATAAGTCTGGGTCAGTTGAGTCATCTCCTGATATCCATAGGAGACTGGTTCCATCCCAGCATGCTCAAGTCCCTTATATAAAATGACCTAGTATTTGCAAAGAATCTATGCACATCCTTCCATATACTTTAAATAATCTCTAAATTACTTATAATGCCTAATACAATGTAATTCTAAGTATAATGCCTACTACAATGTAATTCTAAGTAAATAGCTGTAGTATTGTTTCCCCAACAATGGCAAGAAAAAAGTCTGTATATGTTAGTACAGATGCATTTTTTTTCGAAAATTTTCTCTCTGTAGTTAGTTGAAACTATGGATGCCAAAACATGGACATAGAAGGTTGTCCATAGAATTTCATTATTGTGAAATTTCAGTGTACAATGCGTAATAGAAAATGAGACTACAAAAGGGGATTCTAAATAATTTTCTTCCTTTTTTTCTCCAAAACACTTGTCTTTGTCAAAGTTAAAGCCACTCCCTTCCAATGGAAGACAGTCAGCAGGGTGGTGAAAGATACCGTCTTGTCATGATTTCACTAGAATCCCACTGTAGGATCTTTCTTCAGATATAGCTCAATAATTACAATCTTATTATTCCTTAAGTACGAATATATTCTTGCTAAGTAATCATAGTTTCCTTATCTTGCAAATGAGTCAATTCTCCCACTCTATTGCTTTTCTCAGAAATGTTGCCCAATAATCCCACCATTTCACAGCTCATTTGCACCTGTACAAGGCAAAAGCATGTTGGAATTGAATGGAGAAAGGAATTAAAATTGAATCCTTTTATATCAGAATCAATTTTATTATCAGTTAGATATATGGAGGAACAACGCATAGTGTTAGTTTGAAGATCTTAGAAAAATAACATCATTCCTGTCCCCTGCATATCCAGTAATTTAGTTGACTTATCCCTCTCCATTTATTGATAGAAATATTTCAAAGCAATAGTTAATAAAGGTCAATGGGCATATACACAGTAGGACTAGAAAGAATACATTCCTGTGATGTGCATGTGTGGGAGGGAAAATAGCATTCTCCAAAAATGTCCATGGCATCATGTCCAGACCTGTGGATATGTTACCTTACAGGAAGAAGAAGTTTTTTTTTAAGTTAGGGATCTTGAAATAAGGAAAGTATTCTGGGTTATCTGGGTGAGCCCCATGTAGTCACCAACATTTCGTAAGAGAGAGGCAGAAGGATCTAATTCAAAGAAGATTCAATAATGGAAGCAAATGTCAAAGCGTACCTAGACCATGGGCCAAGGGATGTGGGCAGCTTCAAGGAGTCAGAAAAGACTGTGACATGTATTTCCCCTTACAGCCTCCAGCAGGCCCACAGCCCATGACCCATTTCACACTTCCAACCCCACAACTGTAAGACAATAAACTTGTGTTATTTTAAACTATAAAACTTGTGTGCAACAACAATAGAAAATTATTGAAAGCCAGGTGTGGTGGCACATGCCTGTAATTCCAGCTCTCAAGAGGATCATCGTAAGTTTGAGGCCAGCCTGGGCTACATAAATGAGTTCAAGGCCAGGCTGCAGTACATAGTGAGACCCTGCCTCAAAAAAAAAAAAAAAAATCACTGAAATATATAAAGAACATCACATATGACACATTTTCATTATTGTTCTCTAATGTTTACTTATTCTACTCTGAGTTTGCTTTATATATTTGTTAATTTGCCATTCTTTATCTCTGGGTATTATGCAAAAATGTATATAGTACTTTTATTTGTATTTATCATTTTCAATTATGAGATCTGACAAAAAAACCTTCAGAGCTACTCTTAGAAACGAGAAAGAGAAGACAATTACACTGCTTTAGATTGTCCTTGTTTTGGAAGTGACAGTTCTCACTGGCCAATTAAAAAGAAATGCTAAATTTTTGCCTCCATTCCTATGGAAAAATGGGTTGCTAAACTTGTGATATATTTGGAAGGTTCTGGATTATTGTACTTCCCGGGAGCTGAGCTGAAATATGCATATTGTTTCCTTTTTCATTTCCTTTTGATCCCTAAAATGACCTGGGTGTTACAATGAAGTTTTTTTTAGTTTAAATTTACATTATCTATTATGCCTTAAATTTGAAGTGTCCGTCAAAGGTTCGTGTATTGAAGGATTGATCTCCAATACAGCAAAGTTCAGAGGCGGGACATAGAAAGATGATGGGGCATGTGAGGGATAAATTTTTCAGTGGATTAATCCACTTGTGAGTTCACAGCTGAATGGGCTAGTGTGAGTTGGGCCTCTTTGGAGGAAGGTAAGTCGCTGTGGTATGCCTTCGAAGGATGGGCTGTCTCTGTTCCTTTGGTCTCTCCATGCCTCTCTGCTTCTCTCTCTGCTTCTCAGTTGCCACAAGATGAGCATCTTTCTTCTGCCATGCTCATCTGCCATGCTATTTCTACCTTACCGCAGTTCTAGAAGCAACAGAGAGCCAAGTGAGCAATAGATTAAAACCTCTGAAACCATGAACCAAGATAAATCGTTCCTCCTTTAGGCTATTAGTGTGAGATATTTTGTCCTAGCAGCAGAATGTTAACACATTATTGCAGGCTCCATTTAAATTTATTTTTTAACTTTGAGGAATGGTAAACTAAACCTGTATTGTAAAAATGATATTATATATTTTTCATTGCTATACCATATTCACATACAATAACTAAATTTTCCAGGGAGTTTCTTTAGTGTTTCAACTTGAAGTAAGTTCATTGAAAGAAACTAAATTAGTCCTTGAAGGAGTATGTTACTTCAAAAATAGCCAGACCATTTATCTTTCAGATATGGTTTTGGTAACCCACACTATCCATTCCCCACTGAGGGAAGCTGCCCGGGCTCCTGTTATCATATGTTAATTCTCCCACTTTGTCAGAATGGCCATGATTAACCCACATGAAACTCTGTGCTCACAAAAATGAGAGGCTTGGGAATTTCCAAGAATGTTCCCTATTCACTGTCAGTTTTATAGGGAAATGTGTTGAATAACCCTACCAAATTTTACTTGGTTGTATGGAGAGATGGAAACTTTGTATAGCTAAATGCTGTAGATTATAAACTTCAGAAGATAATTTCCCAGAAAAAGACCACTAGACTGGATGACGCATACTCAACTGCCTTTTTCTGTAAGGCTGTTATTCACTTTGCACCCATACATACATACTGCTTATATTAGAAAAGAAAAAGCCTATTTCATATGAATATAAAACAAGATCTGCAATAAAATATTCATAATGCCAAACTTGCAGGCTTCAATACATGCTCTTTCTAGAATACCAAATATAATGAATATTCCAATTAGAACTGAATTTGGCTCTTTTTTATCTATTCATATCTTACATTACCTGTGTGTGTGCATACTATATATAGCTGCCCTTTCCTCGTGTAACATTCAGCTGTCTTATATGAATTTTAAAACTCCCTTTGCAAATCCTTACAGCCTTTTAGTGTTAAATAAGTCCTCACTGACATTTACAAGTCATGCCATTTACAAGAGTGCACTGTGGTCTTCATGTTTATTCTCCAATTGTTGCAATAAAATGTGACGTTTAATGCTCTATTGATTATTGCCTCAGTAACAAGTGACACTTTTAATGAATGATTTCTTTTCTAGGCTTCATCCTTGATACATATTACACAGTAAGCTGTATTTTTATGGTTTAAAATGTTGACTTTCATCCAATAATAAGCTTAAGCAAACCACTTTCTTAGGATTATGAAAAATATGACACTAGTGAAAATAATATTACTAATACTGAGGTGTAAAATAGATTGTTTTTTCCAATGACACCATTTTATGATGGCTAAAACATTTCCTCCTAGTGTCAGAATCATTAAAAGTTTATCCTTTACTTGGTAAATCTATAAGTCAAATGTTCACATATATTCTCTATTTATATGCAGGTTATATGAGCTATGCGGGTGGATATTTTGAGTTTAGTTTTAAATAACTCCTTCTAGCAGGGAATGGAGAAAAAAAGAAGAGAAAAATATTTCAGTGCTAAATTAGAACTTTAGAAATTGGACTTGTATCATTTAATTATAAGCCTTTTGAGGGGAAAGGCCCTATTAAATAAATAAAGGCCTTTTGTCCTTGTTATATTCATGTCAATTAAACCTCAAAGTCCCAAGGAACAACAGAAGCCATGTCTATATGCATAAGTAATGTGATCATGATTATCCACTCATTCAAGCAAACAAACAAAAAAGACTTAAATCAATCTTTATAAAATATTCAGTCACTTTTATTTTAATTTACATTTTTTACTAGCTTGTCATAAAAATTCATCATGGTACAAAAGAATAAAATAGCTATGTAATAGAAATTCTACTTGTATAATTCTACTTGTAGAATTCTACTTGTAATAATTCTACTTGTAGAATTCTACTTGTAATAAGAAATTCTACTTGTCCCTCGAATCTTCATCATCTTGTGTCTTGTATCTTAAGAAAGTACTATTTTTTATTAGTTTTCAAATAATCATTCCAAGGAGAAAATGTGAACACATTCTAAGGAGAAAATGTGTGGGTTGGCACATTAAGCCTTATCAGATATTGATGTTTCAGCTAATGATTCATTATTTTCTTTATAACTTGACAGCTTGCTGAGAACAGCTTCTTGGAGAACAGTCCCTCCAGAGAGCAGCAAGAAGCATGCAGCAGGAGGACCCATCCATAGATCCCCAGTGCTAGAGGAATTGCCCACGTGAGGGCTCTGCACAGCAGCAGGCTGGCATGTGGGTGAGTGTGTGCAACAGAATGAAAAAGACAGGGAAGATGACTGAAGAGTGTGTGGAGGGCAGAGGGCAGCATAAATGCACCCCATGAACAGACCTCATATTCTTCAAATTCTGTCCTGGTGCTGATGTGATAAGAGAGAGCTTAATGCCACAGGCTAAGGGATGAATGAAAAGGAAAAAGTCATGGCGTCATAGATATGGAGTAGTAACTGTTCCCAATGAAAATGTTTAAAATATGTTTCATTTGGATCATTCTTGCTTTATCATCTCTACCTTTCTCCTCTGAAGCCAAACAAATCCAAACTGTGTATCACTGAAGCCATGGCATCCTTGATTTGGAAGCCCCAAGAAACATACCAACAGATAGATGTATCTTTAAGACTTGTATCGAGTGAATTATAATGATCTGAAATATGTTAGGTTCTGATTTTAGAATTCACTCAATTTTCCTATTTAAATGCAGTTTTCCTGCATTGCTTATAAAGTGAACAGTATGAAGAATAGCTGATTATAAATGCTGTTTTTTAGGAAAAATTGATAACCATTATATGTATTTTGTCATCCCATGACTCTCTGAAATAGTATGAATATATTCATATAATAGGTATGCATGTGAATCTAAAACTCCACAAAGGGATTGAATAAATAAATTTTTGGAATCCAAACCACATAATAGAAAATTAGATCTGCTCTATGCCATACAAATATCTATAATAATAATGTATTTCATTATTTCTTCAATTTGTTATAAGCAGGGTAGTGCCTGTAGACAGTGATTTTTTTCTTTCCATTTGTTCAGTGAAACATATACCGAATCATAATAAGCACCAAGGATTGCATTTGGGTACTAAATACAACAGCAAACCAGACAGGCACAACCCATGCCCTCAAAAAGAATACAATATAGTGGAACATAAACGTAGTCTAAAGAACAATGTCGACAGCCATGGGCCTCACTGAAAGAAGGTAATTAAACCAGAGGCTTAAAGAATGAATAGGACTTTGCTAAGCAGGTCAGTTCTTTCTCTCCTTTCTTTCTTTCTCCCTGTTTTCTTCATAACAAGAGTTAATGAAGAAGGTATTGTTCCAATAATAGTTTTGACTAATCGCAGTCAGATAAAACTGTCAATTTTAATTTCTACACAGAACTGTATATCATAAAATAATGGAACATCTGAGTTATTCCACTCCATTCTTTAAATGTGATATGAAATTATTTAGAATTAATATGTTTTTTTAGAAATATTAATTTATTCAAGAAATAGCTATTTAGGTCACACTTCCAGGTACTGAGGATGCAGTGGTGACCAGAATAAGGATAATACTCAACACTAGTAGACATCTGTGATACACTTTGGCAATCCAACAAATTAACACCATTCTTTGAGGAATTATACAATTTTTGCATCTTGGTAGAGCACAAAGACATGCTCCCCCTAGAAGTGCTGAGAATGTTAAATATTTTTCCAGCCTCCCTTGCAGCTAGTCATAGGCATATGAGTTAGGTTCTGCCTATCAGAGCTAGTAACATAAAAGGAAAGAGAAGGAAGTAATCTTTTCTTTCTGGCAATGATAACAATAGCAGTGGCTACTTAGTAACAGTTGGAGTAATTTCTCAGCACAGTAGAGTTTAGGGAACTATTCCAGGGCCTTGGGCTTAACTTTCTATTCATCCAAGATTATATGAGCTACCCCAAATCTTAATAAACAGGTCTTATTTGTTCTTACCCAGTAGGCTCCTTCTACAATAAAGTGTAATGATGGATAGAGCAACCTCAGGACCAGCCAGCCATCAGGAGAAGAAAAAACTAGAGTAAGGAACATTTCAGGGCCTAAGGGACTCAGCAGTATGTCAATTCCTCAACATGTCCATTACTCAGAAAAATTTCACTGTGAACATTAATCAAGTGATTCATTTTGGCTTTGAGCTTCCCATATCAAATATTTGTATTAGTTTGCTCAGATCACTTTAACAAAATATCACAGGTTGGGGGCTTGAACACTAAACATTTATTTCTATCCATTCTAGAGCCTGTAGAGTACAAGATCAAGGTGCCAGCAGATTTCCTTCCTCTTGAGAGCCCTTTTCTGGCTTGCAGATGACCCCCTTCCATCTGGGACACAAGGCAGAAAATGATTTGTCTGTTTCTTCTAGAAAGCCACTAATCTCCTCATGAGGGTCCACCATCATGACTTTATCTAACCCTGATTACCTCCCAAAGGTTTCATCTTCAAAATAACCATATTAGGGTTAGGGCTTCAACATAGGAATTTTGAGGAACACAGATTAGTTCAATGTAACAGTGTATTTATACACATATATGTTTTAGTCCTGAATGATGAACATGACAAGTCTTCATCAAATTGTCTCATTCAATACAGGCCCTTTCTTCCCCATGGAATCTCACAGTTGTACTCTGAAGAACCAAGCAACTTCCATGAGCTACATATGATTCTACAAATTGTGATGCAGCACAAGTGTGGGACAAGTTTCACCTTGTGTAGTCAGTTTGGTTATGAGCTATGGTTGAGAGGTGTGTTTTAAAGTAAACCATAAATCATGGCTGGTGAACAAAGCATTAACATAAAATTTTGTCGATTTCATTGGAATTATGAGATTGTACCACTTCAGATTCCAGCTTTATAAGACATGTCATCGTGAGATGGACCTATGGTTATGCTCCTGACACCAAGATTCAGAATTATTAATGGAAATCTCCCAGTTCTCCTCCTCATTTGAAAAACATATTACAACTGAAAGCCAGCATCAAGGTGATGCTGATTGTGCTTTTTGACTTGATTGAATTGTATGGGATTAATTTGTATGCAAGAACACTACAGTAAACTCTGAATATTATAAGGTCTTATTAGAGCACTTAAGAAATGATGTGTGTAGAAAACAAACCCAAGCGATGGGTAAATGATTTCATTCTCCCTCATGACAAAGCTCAATGTCACGCATCTCTTCTGGTACAAAAATTTCTGCAAATAAAAATATTATGGTGTGTCCTCATCTACCTTATTCACCAGATCTAACATAGTATGACTTCTGGCTTTTCCTCAAAGGTAAAATAACTATGAAAGCTAAACATTTTGAATCAATTCAGGACATCAAAACAGCCATGATAGCACAACTAAAGACACTCAGGAAAAGAGGACTTCCAGAACTACTTCAGAAAGTCACAAGAACGATGAGATAAGTGTCTTCAAAGGGCAGGGGAATATTCTGAGGATGTGTTAATATTTCAGCCATGTCTTTTACTGTAATACTTTTTTAAAAGTTTAAATATTCACCATAGTTTCCAATCACACCTGATAACTCTTCATGAGCTTACTGTTTTCACTATTGACTGTGTATGCAGCAGTCCTGGTGCAACCCTTTGGCCAGAGAAATAAGTACCCATAACATTTCTCTAAGCCGTGTTTTGGTGTCCACACAGCACTTCATTTGTAGCAGGTACTTGTACTGCCTGTGTGGCTGCTCTGAGAACGTGGCTCTGGAATCTAGACTACAGAGAATCTAATTGACCAAGGGCTCCAGGTGTTGGGCCTTGAATCCATCAGAGTTTGCATTACATTCTGCTCCCAGCAAACCACTGAGTGCAACAGGAAAGCTTCTTCTACCTTCTTAGCCATGCATCATGGTCAGTCACCAGTATATAAAATCAGAAAATGGAGTAGAGAAGCCAACTTTCTCTCTCCAAAGTATTTCTTCTTAAAATATCTGAATAACCAAATATCAGACAGATCTAAATATTTGAAACATAAAGTGGTAGCTCACAGCACCATGAGGAAAAAGTATAGCTGCAAAAGTCTAAAAATATACAACAGTATAACAACCAGCCTAGAATTATCAGTTTTAGATGTCAAATTCAATAAGTTAATAACTAAATATCTCAGTATTCAGGTGGTTTTTTTTCAAATGATATGAGGCCTAAAAAGTACAAAACATGACGCCTGCCTCCATACACTGACAATCTCCTTGGGGAGGTGAGACTGACACTTAGGAAAATATGAGATAGTTCATTAGATTATAATTCACACTATCAGGTTTCAGAGAATAAATAGTCTCCTGAAGGCAGGAGTGTTTTTGAAAAGGTCTCACAGAGGAGCAGAAAATTGAGGCTGAATCCTGATGATGACAAATTTTATAAAATATCCACAGACTGAAAGAGAAACATTCTCTGCAGGAAGAGAGTGTGACTTCTAATCACTCAGAACTACAGAAAATATAAGGATGCTCGGACCCCTCAAGCCCAGGGTATCTGGGTAGTGGTACCCAAGGGCAATGTGGTATCCAAGGTTGTGGTGCTCAGTACAATACACACCACTGCTGCCCCTTGAGCACTGTGGGGTTCTCCTAAACACAAATCTGGGGTCTGGAATCAGTTACCTTAGGACAGATCTTGCAGATGGCTCACAGCTTGATTAACTGGCTTTCAGTAACTATCATCTTTGGAACTTCTCTTCCTCCAAACATCCCTTGTTTCATCTTGCATCTTGGCTCCTCCCCAATGGACTGTCAGTGCAGAGGTTTGAAGTCCTTGGATCCCTTGTTTACTCACTAAGGAGACCAACTGGAGCACCTGCACCCAGAAACGTCCCTTGAGGTCCATCTCATCCCACTGTTGCTTGTTATCTGCTCTTCCATGACCTGAGTCATCACCATGAATACTTAAATATCAATGATCAATAGATGAATAAGGTCAGGAGCTCTGGATTTTAATTTTAGATTCTTTTATTGACTACTCTTTATGATATAAGTAATATTACTAATTTAAAAAGCTAAATCAAGTACAAGTCCTATAATAACTGGAAAACAATATCCTACTAAACTGGCATCCTACCAAGATTTATGATTCTATGTGGTATGTCACATGCGTACAGAAGGGACTTAAGAAGAGGGGAAATGCCACTGTAATAATTTACCTACTCTGTGCTTTCTTTCACCACAAGTTAATGACACTGGAATTGTACCCCCATCTCACAGGTGGGGAAATATATGCTCAGAGGCATAATGAAAAAAAAAATGCCAAGTTCGAAAAGCCTGACTACAGCACAGCCAGTTCACAGCTGTGACGACAAGGACATGCCACTACATTCGGATTATAATTTTTAGTTCCCTAACAATGTACTATTTCAAAAAACTGCTTTTACAAGTTCAAAGCTTCTCTTCACAGCTCAGAAGTTCTTCCAGACAGCAGTCCTAGATAAAAGGTTTCTGAGAAAGTGAAACTTTTTCAAAAATGCCATAAATGGGAACTTTGAGAATTATCTTCATATAGATTTATGAGTAAAACCTGTATAAACCCAAATAGATCATGGGTCAACTCTTACTAAAATATTGGGGAAAATATGTTGAAATATAACCACCTGGTTTTCCATTTTAGGTACATTCTTACAAAGCTAAGAGTAAAGTAAAAAAATCCATATTTTATATCAAGGCATTATTCACATATGGGTTCCAAGAAACCATGATTAAAAGGAAAAAAGTCACTTTTTTCTAAGAAGAATCCATTAAGTTATAGGTCACTTTAAAAATAAATCAAATTCTAAATATCTATATTGTACTTACAGTTAAATGCTAGAATATATTGACCTCAATTTTATAATGTGAGAATCACTAAATTACAAGATATACTCCACTTCCAGTGAAATATACTTCATTGGCTTTCTCTACCAAAACATTCTACTGTCAACTTACACTCATAGTTTTTTGTTTATATTTTTATCCCTCTTCAGCATTTCTGCCATATTTACCACTCATCTGGGGTACTACAATCATTTCTTTATCACAAGTATTATCAACTTCCTCCTTACTCTACTTTGCTTTCCTTGCTACTGCAAAGTCATTCCCTCACTTAACTCATTGGTTACTACAATTTTCATCTGTTCAAATTTCTTAGCCTGACTTGGAAACCCCTCTCGATATGATGAGTTTTGGTTATGCACTCTACTTCTCTCCATTTCCAAGTGTGCCACCTCCTGCCCACCTCTTCCTTTGTGCCATGGAATCCCACTTTAGGTGTGCCTTTCTCTGATGTCTGCTTATCCTAATTCAATTGTCAGATTAAAATCTGGCCTTGGGTTGATTCCTCCAATGTAGCACATGTAATGCTAATAACTTATCTTTATATATGTTTTCACATGGGAAGCTCTAGTTTCTTGAAGTCAGAGAATTATAATTTAGTCTTTGTATTCTCAGTTCTTAGCACCCATTTATGTGGTAGATATGAAATCACAGACTGCATAGTAGATGTGTGAATGAACGAATGTGATGAACCTGTATTCATCAGACTCCCTTGTAAAAAATGGCATGCCTTTAATAAGATGGCCAACAAATTTACAGGGTTGAATTTGTTTTTCCTATACAATGCTAACCAGCACATAACACTGGGGGTGGTATATTCCTGTCATGTATTTTAGTTTTAGTTTACCATCCTTTATAGTCTTATTGTTGAAGGCACAACATGCATCTTTACTGTATCAATCATAAATGAATACCGTCCCATATGCTATCCAAAAATTCCAAAGACAAAGTTGAAGTGCTTATGAGGATAATTGGAACTAATGTTTCCAGAGAAGGTACTACGTGCCTGACATTGGGCTAGGCATTTTATACAGATAACCTCACTTAAACTTTCAACAGCATTTTATGCTAAACACCAGTCATAGGCCCATTATATAAATCAAGAGGAAAAAGAAACATAGAGAAGTAATGTCATTTGTTCAAGGTTAGGCAGTAAGTGATAGATCAAGGAATCAATACATGCAGTGTCCTGCCAAATGTGCAGTCCCCAGTCATTGCCCTGCCTTGTTCTCTGATACAACAATGCATTGAATGCAAACACTTTGGTTTTCTTTCCTAGTTGCATGGCTTGCCTCTGTAAATCACTGTAGTTTCTGGTCACATGTCAATAGAAAAGTTCATGGAATGTATTATCCTCAACAAATTGTGTTGGCAAGATTACATCTCACAGTACACTTAGTCGAGCTTAGTCATTACTATTTAAAATTCTTTACTTAGTTTCTCTTTTAATATTTCATCAGTTTCTGTTGCTCTTATTTTTCCAGGCCCAGTTCTGAAAGAGAAAATGAAATGCATAACAAAGGAAAAACGTTTCCTTTCTCTACTAAGCATATAAATCAAGGCTTAGCTGGCTGTGTGTGTGTATGTGTGTGTGTGTGTGTGTGTGTGTGTGTGTGTGGAGGAATTTATTATTTTCTGGAGAAATAAGACAGGAGCTTAAAGTAATTCATTTATTAAAAAAACCAATGAATGCTTTACTATGGCTCTCTGAATGAAATGCTTCATTGGAGGAAGGAGACATTGGCAAATCTGTGAATAGTCAGACAGACTCTTGCCTACTGAAGCATGTTAGTTCTTTTAATCTGTAATTCAGTTGCTCCCCTGGCCCAGCAAAACCCTTGAGAAGGCTCTGAGACCCTTCCATTAAGTGTGCTGTGTGTTCCAACAGGTGAAACCACTGAGTGGTTTGTCTCAGACATACACACAGACAGGAATCTGGAATAAGCAAGATAGTTCACTTTCATGCGATTATATTTTCATAGACTGTTCATTTCTCATTTGTTCAGCAATGGAAGGGATTCTAAACTGATATTCTTGCTTTATGAAGAATAATTTATAAATCTCTGTTTCACAGATTGAGAACATGGGATGATGGGGAAAACATATGTTATCAGAATGAAAATTTATAGTTGATATAATTCCAAATGTCACAGACAGTCATTCCAGAAGGAAGAATGAATTGGTCTCTATCAGATTCTGCATGGCGTTCATTGTGCCCTTAATTTTATAAGCATGATTACAATAAGAATATATGCCCCACTACTTAAGTGTATTGTGAAATATTATGAATCATTAAACTGTAAGCCATTAAACCATAGAAATGAAAATGTCACCTTTTACCAAGAACTCAAGTGAATTCCACAGATCATAAAGAAAGAGGAGTAAAACATAAAAGAATTTTAGTAACTAAGTGTTAAGGCTATAAAATTCCTTTTTTAAAAAATTGGTTTAGCTCTCTCATTTTTGAACTATAATTTGGAGTAACTCAAATTGATTTGGAGCTGTCATCTTAAATTGGACCTCTTATACAAGCTAAGATGGTGGTTCATAGTCTTTTAAAATTGCTAATTAGTTTTGATGAAAGGAAGATTAGTTTGCATAGAAACATGGCTAAGCTTATAAAATGGTTTTTATCCAAACATACTTGTTCATATGCTAAGGTAGCTTATCATATTTAAGAAGAAATATTATAATATTAATTATGATACAAACATAGAATGTCTTCTTCAAGCTTTCTTGTTTTGCAACTACAAATTAATGCAATGTTTAAAAATTAACTTATTAGCGAAACTATTTTAGTAAAGCATGCTAAAAAATGGAAACAGGCTCACTGTGCCCTGGTTACCAGCTTGTCTGAGTCTGGTGAGACAGAACACCCACACTATTACTTACAAACAGGCAGCGAGGGATAACAGAAGCCCAGGATCACTTGCAAGCCAGTCCCCCAAGGCTCAGGAAAACTGCCCAATTCTGATAGTCTCCACTGCACCTGCCCACCGGCACCACAACTGAGGGGTCCAGAAAGGAGCCTGCTCTCTGTTTTATACCCCAGGGCAATGGAATCACTGGGCAAAAACACAGAAAGCTATCCCTTTTCTAGGAGGACTGGACCAACGCCCATGCTGTTCCAGCCAGTCCCTCTCTATTTCAGGACACGACATTCCCAGCACATTTTACATTCTTGATGACTTCAAGCAAAAAGGCCAGAAAACTGTGTTATTGCATGGCCAACCGAGAAATGTCTTGCAAAGAGCATAATGCTATGTCAAGTAGATCTTTTATAGTTTTATTTACAAACCATCTGACTATAGTGGAATAAGTCATAATGCTTTTCAATAAATGAGGTGTTTAATCCGAATAGTATGGCAAATGACACATAATCAGAATATGTGCCATTATACTTTATCACAGAAATATTCCATTCTGCCAGTGTCACTGTGGAGAAATAGGTTTTTAATTCTCAAGATTGCACTATTGAGAAGACAATGCAATATGAACAATTATGTCGCTACCTTAAATATCTCAAAAAACACTGTTTTAAATATTCAAAATGTTATTTTTTATTGGTAAAATCTGCAAGTGATTCAGAAAGACATTTTACCAACTAGTTTATGAAAGTGGTTCATTATGAGAAATATAATAAGAATCTAGTTTTTATTTAATATAGTATTTATTTCAGAACAAATAAGTATGGAATTTGTTCTTTCTAAAGAAAGAATTGGGTCATTCTTAGAGACAAAAATAATAAAGATAATGTGCTTCAGAGAAATATTTTAAGATTGGATAAAATTCACAAAAAGAAAATTATGCTTGATGATGTCTTTTTTTTTTTTTTCTTTTTTTGGGTACCGGGGTCGAACTCAGGACCTCACGCGCCAGCAGGCCCCATGCCACTGAGCAATATCACTGGCCCTTTCTTCATATGTGGGAGCCGGAAGTCGAACTCAGGACCTTGTGCTTGCCAGGCAGGCGCTTATGCCACTGAGCTATCTCACCGGCCCTTGATGATATCTTAAGCAACTATAATCTTGCCTGATTTTTACTTAGCATGGATGATATTGGGTATCAAGCCTACCAAAATTTTTACAAGTATTTTAAGCTGTGAGAAAGCAAAATAAATAAATAAATAAACAAATAAAAGTAGTAACATCCTAGAGCTGGTATATTCCTATCCAGAATTTTTGAGACATTCTCCGTATCTCTGACTAGCCTTCTAATGTTCCCCTTTAATAGTAGTCCTAGCTTCTGTGATTATCAAGGCTAACATGAAGAAGAGAAAGTTTAATGATTCAGAGAATCTTAATAACTAATATTTAACTCAAAATGTCAAGAAAAGCCTTTGATATCATAGTTTATGGTGTTCAACACTAACTTGACACAATCAAAAAATCTGCAACCATTTTATATATGAGTTCTGCCTAAAAGTTCAAAATCTCTTCTCAAATCTGATTCTAAACCTTTCTTCATCCAAGCAAAACTACTTGTATGCTCTCATAAACTGGAGGAATATATGTGCTTTCTAAAACACACCCTGCAGAACCCTATCGATTAATTTTGGATGCAGATAGTTACCATTCTGACTTTAAACCTAAATAATGCTTCAAAGATTTTATTAGTTAAATTTTGCTCATAAGCTGGAAAAGAGAAGTTTTTATTATAACAATGAAACACAGATAAGAAAATTGTAGGTCTGATAAAATAAGTCTAAAGCAACTCACTATGAACATAGGAATAAATAAACAGTATTACATAATAGAAATTTTACATAGATTCTTTTTTAGAGAAGACATACAGGAGGAAATAGGATGATATCTTCAAAAATTTTGAGAATTCAAACATAATTCAGTCCACTCCCTACAATGATAACATTATACCTCCAAAGCCTAGAGTCTCTTATTTTTAATTCCTAATTAAATTTTTTTCTTTTTTGTTATTCTTTAGCTGCTCAATCATTTTATAAAAATCTACTTCCAAAAGCATCTCTCAGAAGGACACTGGTATGAAATACTGTGTGGCAAACATTTTATCACTGTTCACAATGCAAATATCTGCTATTTCCTACCGCTTAGTGTAAGACATTTTTAAAAACAATATTTCAAATTATCTTCACCTATGTGAAAGGAGAATAATCCTTACATTGATTATATATTGTGTGAATTTGATAGGATAGACAATGTGGTGACCACGTACTGATTATAGTTGATCTCTAAAGTATTTCCATTTTTGTTGTTAACTTATCTTAAAGTAAGGAAGAACCATTGAGAGCAGTACATGTGCAGGCACACAGCTGGGTATTACTTACAGTCAAAGTGGAAAATGAGAAGCAAACTTCTGCTTTCATAGTACTAGTGAAGAGTAGTTCCTACTTCTAATCAAAGAATCTGAAATGTGTTTTGAAACAGGGTCTGGGCCAGGGATATAACTCAGTGGCACAGTGCCTGCCTGGCAAGTGCAAGGTCCTGAGTTCGATTCCCGGTACCAAAAAAAAAAAAAAAAAAAGAAAAGGGGTCTGAGATAGAGTCATAGTTTGAGACTCCACTGGATTGCAATCCACCTCCTCCATCAAGATGATGCCTTAAGACGTAATTCCATTCTTCGGGATCGGGTATTTAGCAACCTACCACAGTCTTAGGTGAGCCACTGTTACCATTTTTCACCAGTCAGATTCTTTTCAGTGGAAATCCTGCTAACCACAGGCTGTCCTGGAGCTAAGTTTGGGCAATATGAGTTTGGGGAAAATGGGACAATTGGCACTGTTGATTCTTTGTTATATTTTTTTTCTGTTTTTAAGCATGTATATTTCAGCTTTTGATTTCACATGTCCAAGGACTGGGGTAAACTCATTCTCCCTTGTAGATAGCCCTTCACAAACAGAAAATAATATGTGGCGTATACATACAGTGGAAGATTATTCAGCCATAAAGGACAATGAAATCATGTCACATGCAAGAAAATTGATGAGACCTTACTTAGATTGTGATGTTAAGCAAAAGAAGCCAGACTTAGAAAGTTAATGGGGCCGGTGAGATGGCTCAGCGGCGTAAGCGCCTGCCTTGCAAGCGCGACGGCCCGAGTTCGACTCCCGCATCCCACATACCGAAAAGGGGCCGGTGATATCGCTCAGCGGCACGGGCGCCTGTTGGCGCGCGAGGTCCTGAGGTCGTCCCCCCGGTACCCACAAAAAAAAAAAAAAAAAAAAAAGAAAGTTAATTATCACCTGTTCTCTCACATGTGGAATCTTAAAAAAAATTAAATTAAAAAAGATGACATGAAAACAGAAAGGAGAATGTCAGAAAATAAGAGGATGAGGAAGAAAAGTTGAGATAATTGGAAAAGGGCACTGGAGGATAAAATTGATTCAAGTATGTTATATGCATGTACAAATACGCCAAAATGAAACACTGTTCTGTATGAGCAATATGCACTAATTTGAAAAAAAGAAATGGAGAAGGTTTGACCTCAAAGATTAAAGAACATGTGACCCTTTTCCACTTTTCCACTAAGGGTAACAGCTTTTGCCCACTTGCGCTCTTAAGAAATGCACCTGTGTGAGTGCCAGCAGGTGAAAGTTTCAACATACTAGTCATGCTGAATTCATTTTTCATGTGAGGTTGGTGTCCAAGCCTAGTTCATTGGAACATGGACACCTAACCACTATGGAAAAGTAAGATCAATCAGATTTTGAGAAATTCTGCATGTCAAACCCTACTTCATCTTCACCTCAATCCCATCCATATTGCCAAGATATTTACAATATACAGTAAGGTATTAAGACTTTCAGACTCTGGGGCAAAGATTGCTGCTTGTCTTGCAGTATCCACTTTTCCATCCTCATTGCAGTCATAGAATCACTGAACTTTGTGAGTGCCCCTCATCCGCACTGCCCTATCCAGCTACGACTTCCAGCCTCCCTCGCACCAGGTTGCAGTCAGGTGACTGATGGAACTGAAGGGGAAGTGAGCTGCCTGCCTCTGGATCACTTCTGTGGAAAGGAAGCTGCTCATCCTCATTCTTGTTCACCTTCCTGAAGTCAGAGAGAAAGTAATAAATAGTTAAGGAGCTAACCTGGATCCAGAGATGAAATTCAGAACCCCTGCCTGCCCTGGATCTGTCCAGCTCTGGACCAACTATGCAAAAGAAATGCACTCATATTTTGTTTAAATCTATGTTTCTTTGCAGTTTATCCTGCACCTTGCATAATGCATCAAGCTACCCAAAATCTGTTTAACTATTAACGACTCGGTGTGGCAAATTTTATGATGATAAAACTCTAAGGTGTAATAACAAACTAGAATTCTAACTACAGTGATTGATGGAATGGGGAAAAAACAAACAGTAGCTTAGAACTTGTATATTTTCAAGTATAAACTAATGTTATGAACTAAATTTACTGTTCAATTTATCCAGATATTTTAAAGAGACATTTTGCATTGCTTTTGTTATTGCTTTCTTTAACCTATTTATTTTATATGTATAATATATATTTTATAAGGCAAATATATGATACATATAATTTTATATTATGGTTGATATACATGTTGGTTATAAAATGCAACAAGATAATGAACACGCATGAAACTTTCAACTATACTAATAAACAAAACCTTACCAGTTACTTACATCTACTTAAATTTTTCCAAATTGGATAAATTTGGAAAATGGACAGATTTACAGTTTTTTATTGCCAACTCAGAAGGGCTCATGGTCTTGGATTTGAAGAAAATGAATCAAAAGTATATCAGTATCACTTGTAAATCTCATATATAAGTTGGCCATGACACAAGGTTAGCTCTGAACCTTCCAGTATGGTGCATCTCATTTTCCTCTTCTGCAACGTACTACATGAAGTATTCCATCACAGACCACAGATATGCTGCAAAGCTTGTGTGAGAAAATGTGGGTGGAAACTCACTGCCTACAACCCACCTACAAAGAGAGTGCAGCCATTGACAAGAAAGGGAGAGAGCTGAGGGTGGGTAAGTGGCTGCTAAAGACATTCTACTGCCCTGTTGTCTTTTGATCTGTGATAGTATGATGGGATTAAATACTTAGATGCATGTGAAACGCTGGGAATAGTGCCTTGGCAAATGGGCAACATTATTTACATGTTTGCCAAAATTGTTACATTGGGGAAGAATTTAAAGAAACTACATTGTCATATATACAAATTATTCCTTTAGATGAAGGTTATCAAAATATAAAGTTATTCCCTTATTTACATGGAATCATTAGAATTTAAGGCACTAGAATGTGGTAGTATCTTACACTCTAGTGACTAAGTTGTTTGAGAATTCAAAACTTTCTGAAAAGTTTTCTTATTATAAAAGCATCTAGGGCCGGTGAGATAGCTCAGCAGCATAAGCGCCTGCCTGGCAAGCGTGAGGTCCTGAGCTCGACTCCCAGTACGCACATATGAAAAAAGGGCCGGTGATATCGCTCAGCGGCACGGGCGCCTACTGGCCTGTGAGGTCCTGAGGTTGACCCCCCAGTACCCACAAAAAAAAAATAAATAAATAAATAAATAAAATAATAGCATCTAAGTTACTCTCACCTCTGGGATGATGAATGTGCCAGTAGTCAGGAGGATGGCAGATTGTTAAATAAATTATTGTGAATCAGAATTCATTGAATTTCAGTTATGATACCAATACTTGGCTGCTGAACAGAATAATCTGGAAGAAACTTATAAATATATTACAGATTCCTAGGTCTACATAAAGAATTTCAACCAGCGGACCTATTATTTGTTTGTTTTAGTTGATGTCAAATTTGATCTGCAATTTAATAAACTACTATATAAATTAAACTATAAATGGTTATTGTGGTGGACTAATGGTCAGCTTCAGCAGGAATGCCCAGCAGAACTGAGTCAGCGTGGTTCTGGGTGTGGAAGGCCCACCTGAGGATTGTTGCCAATGGTGTAAAAGGAGAGTTGGAGGTGAAATGCATGCTGCTGATTTCCCAGGAGAAGCTTTATTGTGGCTGGTTTTCTTGATAGGAACTTGGCTGTTCCCATTGTCAGAGGAGCTTGGATCCTCGCTGTTGCTGAGGATGGCTGTGGTTCTTTTCAGGGGAGCTCTGGTCTTTGCCTGGAGCATTGCTTCCTGGCTCCAGTGCAGCTCCCTAAGCCAGCTGCCACAGATCTTTCATCCCCTGGCACAGACTTTCTAGTTTCCAACACTGGCCCTTGAGCCTTTCCAATGCAGATCCTTGATACAGACCTGCAGGAGACATTGCTATAGCCTCTAGGCCTTCAGCTGGACTCATGGAGGACATGGCCATGGGCTCTAGGTCTTCAATTGTACTCATGCAGGATATTGGCGTGGGATCCAGGCCATCAGCTGGATTCTTCAGGTCTCTTATGTGCAGACGGGTCTCTTGCACTCTTCTGCACTTGACTTTTTGGGTAAGGATTATAAGATAATCCTATAAATTTAAGTGTCCCTTATTACATCTACTCCCCTGCAAACCCTGACTACAACAAATGTTTAAAATACCAATTTCAAAAGCATAGCTTTTCATGAATATACAATATTCTACTTAATTGTGTAATTTATATCACTTTTTATTTTCATTGAACACTTAAGTTGTTTATATTCTGTCACAATAATGTATTTAAGTGAATTTCTATATTAAAGTTTGTCAGCCCACTCGTGGGCCCAAGGGAGATTTTTGCAGGTTAGGGCCCAAGGTTAAAGAATGCACTTGTGCGAGACATCAGCAACAACAGCAGGCAGCACGGAGTACAGCAGAGAGCTCAAGAGTGAGAGCAAGAGCAAGAAGTCACGTGCATCTTTATTGTATAATTCTTTTTTTTAATTTTTGTGGGTACTTGGGGTCGACCTCAGGACCTCGCGCGTCAGTAGGTGCCCATGCTGCTGAGTGATACCACCGGCCCTTTTTTCATATGTGGGTACCAGGAGTCGAACTCAGGCCCTCGCGCCTGCCTGGCAGGTGCTTATGCGGCTGAGCCATCTCACCAGCCCTATTGTATAATTCTTATACATGTCGTTATCTCATATTTACATTCTTACATAATGCCACAACCGGCGCATGAGTGTTACCTGGGCTAAGTCATGGTTACATAACTGTATCCCACTGTGTGCCTGCACTACACAAGCAGGGTCACATCCTCAGGTGTCCTTAGATGCCCCTGAGATTTGAAGCAGTCTGAGTGGTTCCCCACATCCCACCCCTTCAAAGGTTGGGGGTGTATAAATGTAACATTTTATATGTAACAGGGCACAAGTACCTACAGTTAACAAAACAAGAACCATGTTGTTTTACAAAACCACTTTTTTCATTTGAACAGTTTCATCTATAAGCAACATCAAAGCCTGGCACATAATATTCAAGGTCTGGGCCATATGTTGAGCAAGGGCTTCAACCTGGAGGGCTAAGTTCATGGTCCTTGCCCCTGGTAAGATGCTATTCCTGGCAGCATCCCATATGTATCAATCAATATTTTTGGTCGGAGGCTATTCCTAGTCGTCAGCCATTGCAATGCCAGGTCAAGGCATCTGTTAAGTCTTTTCCCAGTGAAAAGAAGGGCTTGTGTCCTGAGCCATGACACTCTACATGGTCAGCTTTCTGGCCACACTCCATAGGTCTCACCATAGGTTGGCACCCCAAAAGGGACAGTGCCCTATCAGTCAGTCCTGAGCTGCCAAGCCAGCAGCCAAGCAGGATGCACTGGACAGAGAGATTTTTCCCATCTCAGGCACAATGTGGCAGGACTGAGGGAGATTTCATCATACCACTCAGAACAGTGCATAATTTATAACTTATGGATTATTTATTTTTGTAATTTCCCATGTAAGATTTTTGGATGGCAGTGGACTGTGGGCAACTGAAACCACAGAAAGAAAAACAGCAGGTAAGTGAGGCTATTGTTTATATTAAATTACATCTTAGAAAGAAGAGCCAAGAGAGACCAAATAGCTGCTTTCCCTCAAATGGTTTAAGAATTACAACTTTACCTCTGAATCTTCTTTCATCTCCTTTAGCTCCTCTGTAAATATACAAAAAATCCTGTCCTGTTTCCACCTTCAAAATATCTCAGGTTTTCAACTCTTTTCCAAAATATAATTAGTCAAATCTAAGACCTTCTTACCCTGAGTAGTGAGGGCAACAATTCCTAAAATAGTCTTGATGGTCCCTAGACTCAAGTTTCTACCTCAGACACCCCATCTACCTGCTAATATAAAACTCTCTAAACGGCAAGATCATGACTCTTGCCCAAGCATGAAACAAGCACCAAAGTAATAGAATTAATGACTGGGAGAATCAATAAACTGCTAAAAGCAATTCAATAGCAAAAAGGATAAAATATATATATAAGTAGATGCATATATCTTATGTGTGTATTGCATATATAAAATCAGTAACACAAAACTGAAGTTGCTAATAGAAAACTGGTTAATGTGATATAAGACAATATATTTATAATGTTTGGACTCATTTTTCTTCAGGGAAGAAATCAATGTTATCCCAAAAAACCAAAACTTATTTTCATACCCATCAATTTTCTACAGCGTAACTTCTACTTCATCTTGACTGCAACATAGCTCAGTCAATAGAAAAACAAAGGCGCACAATTCCTACACAATAGATAAACACATCGGTTTACAGAAAAGATGCTCAGTAAGCACTTCTGCATCAAATCCCTTATAATTACTTTTATTGCTATTTCAGCTTTTGTCATCGTTTTATGCCACGGCTCTCCTCCTACGTCCAAGTTAATCGTTCTAGAATATACCTTCCATTCAAAACTGGTCCATGTTATCATTTCCTGCATAATCCATGATTTTTCTACCTGTGCTATCCCAAACTTCCTTCAAGATAATTAAGTCAACATGTATGGTAGATGCTTACCACATAGTAGTGAATTGATATATCATCTACCATCAAGGAATTTACAGCCTAAATAGTCTTCCCTTTTCTCTATGAACTTACTACTTTTAATCTGTCAGTACCCATAGAATTTTATCTACTCCCACTGGACGCCATCTGTAATTGCACCAGCCTACAGTAACCCCTGCAGATGACAGTGCCACAAATGACATGTATCCAGTGGGCCTCGAATTCCTGCTTGGTTTACAAAAGCACGAAGGACACAATTCTACTTTTGCCTGTTTCTTTGAATAACTTGCAGATAGCTTCACTTTTTCTGTATAATTGGTAACTGTCACTTAAGATGCAGTGGGGATTGCAGACAGGGACCCAATGACTTCTTTAGTCTATGTGATGAAGTGTTTCTAGAGCACTCTTGCTATCAAACTTTCTTGATGTGGCTAATTAAGTTTATCCCAATCTATGATTCAAAAAGCTTTGATTTCAGAGTGATGGCTGTCATATAAATATAGATTAAATCAAGCATAAATATGCAGGTGCTGGTCTATAAAAACATCTTTACTGTGAAGCAAACAACTTACAAAACATGAACACAGGAACTTCTAGAGGAGAAAGTAAAATAGTTATAATCCTGATGTTTGATAGACCACTATTCCCTTAATTCCTTTACTTATTAAAGGCTTCCCCTATAATGGTAACTTTATTTTCCTTTACTAAGAATGAGTAGGTAAAAGTTATGTATTTTTATAAAGCTGTACCTTTTAAAAAGAGAGTAAGAGAAAGTACACTTCCACAAGTTAAAATATTAGCATAAAGCAATTTCAAATCCTCACCTATTATTATGGGTTTCAACTTGTAACAGTTACAGAAGAGTGCCTCATAAACTAGAACCTAAATGGTTCAAATATTTTCAAGTGGAAATAGAAAACATGATCTGAATGCATGAATGCAAAATCAAATGACCACCTACCATATCAATTTTATGTTGATGCTGGCATCATCTTGTTAATAACTCTTGGAAATGAACACGGTGCAAGCTCTGGTAAGGAAGCTATTTTTTAAACTAAAATTTCTTTCTCTTTTGTGAAAATTTCATATTAGGCAGGTGCATCCTATTATTTTCCAGTAGAAACACAATACTAGGTTTAGGTAAAATCAAATTGTTCACTCCTGAGTTAAAAGTAGTTGATTAGAAATGAAATGATAGGAGTTTGCAAGGTGGACTGAATGGACTAAGCAATTATCTAGTGACTTCATAGAATGAGGAAGCACTTCATTTCCATCTGTTCCCAGAAAGCTAATGAAATTGACCGAACACCATAAAGGCTGACAAGCAAAAGCCTACAGGGTAAATAGAACATTCTTTATATTTTTCTTCCTTTCATCCCCAAATCTTTCTTTCCCTCTCTAGCCTTATTATGAAGACTGAAAGTAAATTAAAGCAAAATATTTATAATTTGAAGAAATAAAAATTAAAACTATTTAGTTTTTTACTGTTAACTATGACATTGCAGAACTCCACAGTACTAAGATTTTAATGTCTCTCATTGAAACAAAGAGCCAATAATTTGGAGTGAATTTCTGATTGTAAAATAAAATTCTAACAGCTAAAAACAACTCCTTAAAGCAAAGACTTGATGGCTCACTGATACAGATGAAGTACACATTTGAAGACTTAACACCAGGAAGAAAGAAAGGCTACCCATTTCCTGTGAAAATGGGAGAGCCAGAATCCAAATGAACAACAACAAAAACGTGGGCTTGGAAGGACATGTCATGTTAGAAAAATAACTAATATTATACAACAGAATTAATGCATGAGGAGCCAGGCATTGTGTAATACCAGCAGCACTCAGGAGCCTGAGGCAGGAGGATCACTGTGGGTTTGAGGCCAGCCTGGGCTCCATAGTGATTTCAAGGCCATAAAAACTATGTAGTGAGACTCTGTACAAAAAAAAAAAAAACAAAGAAAGAATCAATGTGTAGGGTATATTCAGGTGCCAATAGTAAGCTATAATTGTGGAATTTACCCCACATGGGAAACTAATCACTTTGAAACTGGTTTAACTAAATAATTTATTTCCTGGTAAAATTTCAATTGGAAAAATTTTCAGGTGACTGTTAAATATTTAATATGTACTCTATATGTGATGAACAATAAGGCAAAAGCATGGGACCAGATTCCACAATTAATTGGAATACTCACATAAATTGGAACACAATCAATATCCTTATACACGCATAAGTACACATTGACAGATTTTGATTTCTAGTAATTGGTCACATTTTTCATGAATATTTGTTTTTATGGATACTTACCAGTTTCATGTTTCATCAAAAGTAATTGTAAAAATATTTAAATATACCTCTTGGCTCCTTAATAGAATTTTAGAACTGGCAATCAGGAAACACATCTTAAAAGCACCTAGATAATTGTGATGGCAGTGGTCTAAGACCATCCTTTCATGAAGAATGTTTGAAAAAATGATCATCTCATAGAAGCCAGTGGCAATCTTTTCTAATTCATTTTTCGGTATAAATATGATGGTCAGTGCTCACTGGAGAAATAGATTTAATATAAGATATAGATTTCTTAATCAAAGGTGTGGATTTGAAAGGCAGACTGAACAATGGCCACCCGCAGAGTCAGGTGTGGAAAGTACAGAAAGGCCATCTGCATACTGGAGATCCGAAAGACCCAGTCAAAGGTCAGAGGCCTGGAGCTCACCGTGCGAGACCATGTGAGGAAGCTAAAGGGCCTGCGCTGGATGGCCAAAGAGTCCATGCTAAAAGGCTGAAGAGTCTGCTCCTCAGGGCTGAAGAATCTGCTCTACAGGTTGAAGAGTTTGGGCTGGAAGCCAGGAGACAGATGTCCAAGGCAATGATGAGGACTGGAGCTCCTCTGAAGGAACAGAAGTGAGACCTTTTTCTTTTTTCCCATTTTACTCCATACAGGCTACAAGCCTATTGGTTGTTGCCCTCACACCCAAGGGAGGTCTTCCACCTTCAGTAAGTCACACCCAGAACTATGCTAAGCCAATCAGTTGGGTGTTTTTCACTCAAGTTGACACAATATTTACCTATCCCCGATGGCATTCATTTCATAAATATCAACTGTAGTTGAATGGATAATGACTCTACACTATCATTGACTCTAATTATGACTCTAATGGACTACATAGCACAAACTTTCATAATTGACTCCCCCGTATACTAGTTATTTTCCTGATTTTTAAAATTTAAAATAATTTTAAAGTGGAGTGATGTTCCTAGCCACATTCTGGGTAGCCTGTGAGAAAAGATAGATGGTATGTTGAATTCTTGAGAAGAGCTCCATTGATGGTTGTCCATTATAAGCTTTCAAAAATGTCATGGATTGTTGTAATGTTGTACAACAGAAAAGCAGGAATATAGGCTTTACTTTATCAATAATTTAGATAACACCGTATTGAGTGGGATTTTCATGGTAAAAAAAAGATTCAAAATGACAGTGGAGGAACAAAGAAATGATCTCATAACTGAATGAAACCTCAGCCACATATGATACTTAATCCATTCACAAAACACAAGAATGCAACAAAAGATTAATGAGAAATGGTTGAAGAAAATGCTTGGTGCACATGACAATGCCTTGGATGATTGCTAATCACCCTCCCACATTTCTGCAAACCCCCCCAAAAATCATAAATTTTAAAATATAGCTACAAAACAAGACAATTTTATTTGCTGTGGAAATTATTCACCCTTATTTTTTCAATCACGTTTTCATTTATTTGAACTTCTCCTAGACCTCAAAGAGAGCCTGTTAATGTATCTTTCAAAAAATCAGAAATGTGAAGAAACAGCACGTGAAACTGTAAGACCAGTTCATTAAATGTGCATCATCGGGGTTGGTTTTTAATCTTAGCTCCCTTCTTCCCTCATTGGGCACACACTATTTTCATTAACATTTAAGCAGTTGCACACATGCATTAAGGAAAAAGAAGTTCTTCCAGAGTAATGAGGCTAGAAGAATATGACAACATCATTGCTTCACTTTCTTGGTTTGTACTCATATGCAGTATCTCAGGTACCGTAATTACTACAGAAAGCTAAACATGCTGAAATATGTATTTTCATAACAAAAAATGATTCAAATGATTTTCTTCAACATTTATAACTTCTAAGACTAGAATCTTATTGAATTTTGCCTCCTATTTTCTAGGGACTATGAAAGAGCTAACTGAAGAACACTGCTGTGATTGTGTTTACAATCTAAAGAGAAAAAGCGATGATAAAATAAGCATAGTAACTTGCATTTGTGTAATTTTTATTAACCAGTTGTTTCCATGTGGCTTTTCTTTGTCAATTCTCAAAGTTACCTTGAAAGATGAGCAATGAGATATCATTACCTCAGTGTTACATATGGACTAATTTACATATATAGAAGTTTTAAGTTTGTTGCCCTACACCAATGGTCTTGCCATTAGAGTTAAATGAAACTTTGATAGTTGCTTATATACTATCCTGTGTTTGGGAAAATTGGACAGCTATTCCTTTCAGAGCAATGATAAAAGCCCTTCTTGTACTATTTGCACAGTTTGCTGACAAGTGACAATTTGAGTTGAATAATATGTCAGGACAGAGACACAGGCAAACAAAACCTATTGTGTACATGACCTAAGGCAACAGCAGAAAAGCGAATGGGAAGAACACAAGGACTAGGTTCTCTAAAAGGAATACGAAGAACTGCAGAGAAGATGAAAATCTGCAGGTGGTTCTGGATGAAATAAAGTCACATTAAATGATTGAGAGAGTGTAATGTTTGCCATTTCTAAATCCTAAGGCAGAGAACCTTGGCGTTCTCTCTGTAGGTGTGGCTGAGAATTAAAGCAAAAAGAAAAACCATGGCTCAACAAAAGACTTACCAAACCCACTTCATATCTGAACTGAAGCCAAAATGACTTGAGGCAGGAGTTGAGAAATACTACTTGGCTATTGAAAAGACAAAGCAGCAAATATTAGAAGTAAAGTGAAAGAACAGAGGAGAAAGCTAGGGAAAGAGGAATTGAATCTTTAAAGAACCACAGATCTTTTAAAGTATAAGCACAAGGTTGAACAACACAATATATATTATGAGGTAGGAAATGGTAGAAATAAAGCAAGAGATTTAGTGTTCACTGAAAATTTCTGAAATCCTAAGATTCAGAAGATCAAGGTTTGAAATCATTGAAATAAAAGCAGTTGATTTACATTAATTAAAGTTAGTCAACGCTAGTGTGTTTTGACTTTGTATGTTGATGAAATTCGTCTTTCGAATTCGTTGGTCATTATTTAACTGGGATGCTATCAGCTGCTGTCTTTTATCTTTTAGGGATGCATTCCTTTTACCTGATGTTCGGATAATGATTTACTGAACTATTTTCAGGGGCTTGCAACAGAAGCAATGTCTAAGTTCTGGTGGAAGTACTAGCCCAATTATCAAAACCAGACAAGATAGTTATATTTCATCTTTCCTCAGTGTTCATTCCCTCACTCAAGCTTATGTGAGAGGAGAAGAAATATTGAAATTAGTTTCATACTTTCTTAATTATGTTGGTCTTTGGGTCAGGAGAACCTAATCAAACACATGTGTCGATTGAACTTCTCAGCCCGGTTACACTCAAGTGGCTGACTTTTAAGATTAGTGGAGCAGAACCCTAGCTCATTTTTATTTCTTTTTATTTAACTTAATTGGTTGTGAAATTTATATTATGCAAGGAAAAGAGTTTAAAACAGCTTAATTTTTGGCATAATTTGCAAAAATCATTCTGTTTCACATTTTGGGTTACTAAGACGATCTTCAAATTATGTTTCTAATTATTTCAGATTAGTTTTAAGCAAGGAATATGGAAGGGAATTTCCTCTGCACAAAATATACTAATCATTGCAGTTATATAGACGATAGTATTATTTTATATCAACCTAACTTTCTAGCTTCCAAATATTCCTCCTTATCATATTTAACAGAGTTTACAAATACTTAAAAAATGGCTAGCAGAAATGAACCAAAACAAATGTGTGTGTTTTATTTCTAAATTTTATATTTTACTATAATATATATTGACAATTAAAAAAAAACCTTCACAGTTCAAATACTCATGTTGTCCTTATGGGCAAATTAATTTCTGTGTAAGTAAATACTTTTTAATTCCAGGACCAGGAACAAGGATGGATTTTTAAAAATAATATGTGGTGCCAAAAATTCCTATTTACGGCTAATCTAAGTATATCAAAAGAATGCCTAAATTGTTGGTTGTATTTTGTACTGGAAGAAGAAAACATTATTCTGAACTTCATAACAATAATTTTATGTTCAGAGCTACTAAATCTATTTTCCTCCTGAATCATGTGTTTCTCTGCTCTATTTGTAATATAAAGTGAAGTTTTCCCATTGCCTCATCAATTTACATTATCTGTCAGTTATGCTTACGAGAACTAAATAAAGAAATACAATTTTTATCCTGGCGTGAGCTTTGCTGGGCTTTTTCCTCTACGGGAGTCTATGTTCATCTATATCATAATGTTTAATGTTTTAAAATATGAAGGTCTCACAATTTAGGGTTGAATGATTCCTCTATACTTTCATCCTTTCCTAGTGGTACCTTGTAAATTGCTTGTGTCTGCTTTCAGACATGCCATTTGTAACATGTGAAAATTGTAGAGGTATTAGTGCTTTCGTGTAAGCAGAGGGAGGAAAACTACATTCTTTAGGGATTTAGGTAAAAACAGATTTGACTATCTGGACAGCTGCACACGCACCTAGGTGCTCCTCTGGCAAAATGCTGCGCAGTGCTTGTTTTCTTGGAAGAGTTCTCATCTTAGCCATCCTCTAACTTAGAGGGATAATATTCCATCATCCTCGGGTTGCCCAACTGTGACAGAGTGAATGTTCTTAGGACAATCGCTGGCAAACAGGAGTACTAAAGCAGCAAAATAATGAATCAACAACAGTGTAAGACAGCCAAGCTTGTGGAATCTCTTGGATCTTAGAAATGGAAGCTCAGAACAGGAGATATGGGAAGTTTGTGATGTCAGTGATTAACTGGGGTGTTTTCTGGATGGAGCCAGCTGAAGGTTTGAATACTGCTACATTGAGCACTGTGGTAGTTTCCCATCACTATACCAGCTTCCTGAGATAATCAACTTATAAAGTGCAAAGGTTTTTCTCAGCTCACAGTTTTGGAGGTGCCAGTCCAAGACTGACTAGTCCTGTTGCTTTGGGGCCTGTGGTAGGGTAGCACATCATAGCAGGAGTATGTGGTAGAGTAAGACTGTTCAACTCATCATCAGGGAGAAAAAGTGTGAGAAGAGGGCCAGGACCCCACAAGCTCCTTTGAGGGCACACTCTCAATGACCTAAAGTCCTCTCTCAATGATCTAAAGTCCTCTCTCAATGACCTAAAGTCCTCTCACTGTGTTCCACCTCTTAAAGGTTTCACCACCTTCCAATAGTGCCACCCTGGGGACCAAGATTTCAACATATGAACTCTGCGGGGTATTCAGTCTTTGCACTATAACAAGTACGCTAGATTACCTCTAAAATGGGGGCTCGTGGCACCTAATGAGGATACGGGACTTGAATAGTTACTATAGTGCACATGGACTTAACTAATCTAGTTCCTGAGCATACTTCACATAAGAACATGCATGTCTCTGGTCTCATAACCAGAGCTTTGAGAGTCAGAGGTTTTAGCAGAGTATACCTACTAAACTGGAAAATCCACATGAGATTTTGAAGTGTTATAGGTGAAGTTTCTATTTTCTTGGTTTCTAGATTAATTTTCCATAAAACCTTTAGGGATCTGAAAATTCTTTTCTGACACTTCATGTTGGGAATGAGGTTATCTATTCAAAAGTAGCAGGACTGCTAGGCACGGTTATGAGCTATCTACCTGAACCAAACAAATATGGCTTGTTATCATAACTTTTATGTAACTGTTCATTTACATCAAACAAGAATGCAAAAAGGCAAGGAAAACTTCTTGACACTGGTTTTACAGTGTTTTTAATATTGGTTTCTGACTGGTGACCATATGAATACTAACCATCCCTAACAATATCCTTATTTGCATGTATTTTAAAATACAACTAAAGGGACAGAATAGGATATGGCAGAGAATGAGATGAAAAATGAGAAAGCAAAATCTTAATATATAGAGGAATTTTCAAAAGCTCTTTCCTCTGCAAGGAAACACCCTTGATACTATAAGGGACTGTTACAGTTGGCAGTTTTATAACCATCACTCATTATCACATAGGTAAATGTGATTAATATTTAATAAATGGGATATCAGAAACTTAATAAACATAACTGATGCTTTTCATCATTCTTTCAAAGAAAATACATCCTTGGTGGCCTGAAACGTATTACATTTCAGAAAGAAATGTATGATTCAGAAGAAATGGATCAAAAAATCAACTTATAAAATTGACCAGCAATTTCATTATAAATCCTAGCAATACTGCTGTAGTCATTCCTTCATGATTTTTAGAACATCAGTCTGAAAAATTTAGCACCAATGAAATAATTTTATACATATCCTCTTAACATTTTTAATATTATTTCACTTCACTGCACTTGCATCAAGGAAGTAGACTAATTTGTACCAACATAATTCTGAGAATGAATAACCCTTAATTGTCAAGCTAGTGTCAGTCTATTTGAAATTTCAAGCAAAATTGTATGAGAGAAAGAGAGAGAGAGAGAGAGATTAAACTCATTGCTGTGCTTGCATATCCCTTCTAAAACTCATGATAAAATTTAATTGCCACTGTAACCAGGTTGACAGGTGGGATCTTTACTAAGCTATTAGATTATAAGTGTTCTGTCATCACGAATGGACCAATGTTGTTATCATTGGGAAATCTTTGGAATTTCAAGCAAAGTTGAATAATCTTCACAGAGTCTTATATAGCCTATGATTTGCACATACTTATATAAATTGAAGGATGTTAGATGAATTTCACAAAACTGGCACCCAGGAAGAATGTGCTGTGATCAAAGACTGGTGATACCTAACTGCCCAGGTTCACAGTATAGATTTGCTACTTAATAACCATGTGACCTGAGCACATCATTTAACTTTTCTGTGGCTCAGTTTCTTCACCTATAAAGTAATTTTGACCCTCAATTTGAAGTCTAAATGAGTTAAATTGTAGAGTTCCCAGCTTGTAGTATGTGGTCTAGGTAGTTGCTATTTTCTTAAGTAACAAATATGAGCTAATTTATTAGTCAGGATCCAGTGTAGACAAGAGAAATCACTACAGGGATTTCAAACAGTAGTAATTTAATATAAGTAAATTTAATTTAAAAAGTGTTTACAGCAATGTTTTAAAAGCTGGAGGAGGGCCGGTGATATGGCTCAGCGTCATAAGCACCTGCCTGGCAAGCACGAGGTCCTGAGTTCGACTCCCGGTACCCACATAAAAAAAAAAAAGCTGGAGGAACAAAAAGTACAATTAGAAAGGCAAAAAGGAAAACAGCGTGAAATTAGGAACCAGTTCAAACCCTCTGGTCTACACTTACTTCTTAGTTCCTAGAAGCCCTTCCACTGCTGGGGTTGCTGCAGTCCTCGTTTTCCTGACACTATCAGAAAGAAAAGCAGCAACTGGAGTCAACAGCTTCATCTTTCTCCTTTCCTCTTTCCTTTTTACTTTTCATCGGCGCTTCTCACCTGATGAATTTTACAGGGATGCAGCTAGCAGGGTACTATGAGAAATGTAGTTGAAGACACTCAATCTCAGCAATCTGAGATGGTTCCACTGGCGTCTAAATTCACCCTGAGACCATGAAGAGCTCTCTCTCTTTTGAATGCGTGAGAAAGATTTTCCTAAGGCACGGAAGCTGGCCTTTTGGTCCCTCATTTCTAGACCTCTTTGCCAGCTGCTGGCTCCTGCGGAGAGCCTAACTTTCCAACATTTCCCAGACAGGTGAGGTAAATCCTGTCAACCCAGGGGAATTCTCGAAAATGTGCAGCTCTCTAGCTTATAGTAACCAACATTCCATGTTTCTGCATGGGAACTTTCTACAAGATTTTGCTCTGGTATTTTTATACATTACCAAAGTTGGAATGGATTTTAAATGATATCCAATCACTCACCCTATTAGTAAATAAATCATCAAGGCTTAGAAAAATGAAATGACTTTTCTAACATTTCAAGGCCAATTAAAGGGAGAACAGGAAGCCAATTTCAGTGTTTTTGCAACATAATTTAGTAGGATTTCCGAGTTCCACTCTTCTTTAAAGTTATGCTGTTTAATATAGACTAGATCCTTATTATCTGCTTGCCTATTACCATTTAATTTATTTATATACTAACTTTCTTTAGAAAGAAGTTATGTTGGTTTATAAAAATAAACACAATACAATGAAATTATCAGTATTTCATACATAAAGTGAAAGAAGGATTAATTTGGGAAAAAATATACTGAAGCTATGACTAAAGTCAATGTGCAAAGGATGTGTTATGAGACCCTACCACTGGCTGAAGATCTCGTCTGTATTAAAAGGTAATAGGACCTGAGAGTTCTACTCAGCACAGGAAGAAATATAGCCACATCAGCCTAGATCAGGGAATTGGTTCATTGGTTATATGGATCACAGTAACAATAAAAAGTAAACCAATTTATCAAGAGAAAAGGCGACACATTCCCACAAAATTGATAAACATTTCTCTTTTCTTTCTTTTTATCTTCTTATTTATATTTATTTATTTTTTATTTGTTTGTTTGAGTTCAGGCTGGCCTTGAACTCACTATGTAGCCCAGGCTGGCCTTGAACTCACAGCAATCTTCCTGTCTCAGCCTCCCAAATGCTGGGATTACAGGCGTGTGCCCGCATGCCTGGTGATATAAACATTTTTCTTGATGAAAATGGCACCTCTCCAAAGAAATGAGTCACAAATAAAATCAGTTCATTGCCGTTGCTGTTTTCTAACCATATGTCTGTCAGAACCTCAAAAGAAACTAATTAAGTGGAACATTTTTTTCATAATTTTGCAAAAATTATAAATAGATCTGTTTTAATAATATAGCTTAAAATAAGAAAAACTAAATTCATATGTTACTATAATTGTACCCAGTATATTTTCAGACAGTTTCAGATGAAATCACAAAATGTAGTAAAAGTGTTGCTCTACAATGTTATTTTCCTACTAAAGCCTGAAATTCTGTTCTTTTAAGGTGAGAAGTCTGATATATGTAGGAGTGTTTAAAGGTAAAAAAGACATTAAGAGTCTGAAAACTTAGTGATAAAGCCTCTGTCACAGATAACACCCACTAAAGATTCCAGGAACGAGCCCAAATTATTCATTTCAACTCTACCTCAGTTTTAACTATTCTTTGAATGCAATCAGTTATGCCTCCAAAAATTATTAAGAAATGTATAGAAAGCCAAAATACTGCTCTTATGTGATCCTTATACTTCAGGTCAAGCTCATTAATGTGACAAAAGTAGAGAGAAAGTTGCCTAGTTATTGATTGTGAAAACGTCATTAGCTGATTAAAGCACAAAACCTTTCCTTTTGATTGTTCAGAAGGTCAGCATTATCATTCCATTAAGAGATTGAGGCAAATCAGCCATACTCTTACATTTTCATGCTTTTTATAGGATCTGGATTCATGTTTGGATATTTTTACTTTGTTTTTTAATCTTGTTCATTTTCACTCATATTTCATTTTATAAGTCCTTTGGGTCATATAAGCACATTTCCTGTTGAAAACCTTTCCAAGAACTCATGGGGTGAATTACCTTATCCAGAAGACACTCATGTTGGTGTTACAAATCATTGCCCAGAAAATCAAATTCCATTTTTTATATGAATCTTGCAGAACAGTTTTAATTTTCCATTGGAGATAAAATAAAATATTCCTTCTGGCCTCAGTCTTTCAGTTGCTTTCCCAAAATTTCAATGTCTTTAATACTTTCCACGGGGCTGGTGAGATGGCTCAGTGGCGTAAGCACCTGCCTGGCAAGCGCAAGGGCCCAAGTTCAACTCCCGGAACCCACATACGAAAAAAGGGCCGGTGATATCGCTCAGCAGCACGGGCGCCTGCTGGCGTGCGAGGTCCTGAGGTCGATCCCCGGTACCCACACACACACACAAAAAAAATACTTTCCAGCTCACTGTGATAATAGAACTTGCTTCCACACAAATCAGCAGACATGGGAAATGTCAATGAGTTTGTTACGTCTGAGAAGTTTCTTAATAGAAAGAAGATGGATCATCTGTCAAGGATGGTTGCCCCTTTTCCACGAATTTCAGGAAATCATCAAAAACCATGCCCTCTCTTTATCGACAGAACAGAGTTAGCCTTCTTCCACCTATCAAATTACCCTTATGATGCCATTCAGCGTTAAGCCACCTCCTCTTGAGAGCAGAATTTTACCTGCTGCCTAATAAGCAAGGCAGAGCACTTTCAATAATTCTTCTTCTGACTGTCATATTTTTCTACATACTGACATCTTGATAATGACATTGATAATATTTCATTTTTAACATTATTCTTGGGTTATAAATTTTTCTTTCTGATTAGCAAGTTATTATTTTTACTAATGAGTTAGAAGTAATTGATCCTTACACCTTTCACCTTGTGTTCAAACAGACCGTCCAACCTGTTCTTATAGAGCTGGGAATTGGAAAATATTTTAGTCAAGAGTCAAGCACAAGCAGCATTGTATCTGCATGCTCTTAGAATAGCTATTTATGTTTCCATACTAACAACTGACAATCAGATAAACTATATTTCTGTTTGCATACCCTACACACACACGTGTGCATGTGCACACATATATACCTGCCATCTTTAAGAAAATTATTACAAACTTATATGACAAGACATCTCATCCTAATATTCATTCTACTACAGACACACTCAAAGAAATGGACCCATGAAGTTAGCCTATCATTCCAATGTCTGTAAGATGAATCACTGCTGACTAGGTAAAACACAAACAACATTAGAATAGCTCCTTTTTGCAATCAAGGACTCCAAGATACATGAACCAAGTGTCTCCAAATCATGGTCAAATTTCTCCATGTTCTTATCATAAAATCCTTCTGTGGATACTCAGACAAGCCTAAGGTCTTGAAAATATGAGCTTTATACACACAAATGCAAATTGGAGTTCTAGTTATTGTATCAGCCAGGTCCTGGTAGGAAAAGATAGGACAGTCAACTGAGAAAGTTGAAAACAGTTTAATGAAGAGATGACTTACAAATGTGTGTACAGGATTTGGGAAAGGAACAAGGGCAGTTTTGAATCTGAAGGTAGCAATTTCAAAGAGCTGTGATGTCTAGGTTAGGCAGAGAGGAACAGGAAGCATTGACCAGAACCTGAAAAAGCCTCCTGCGTGAAGAGAATCCACCCAGCCAATATTAGGGAATCCATGATATAGCTGTGTCCATGGTATACAGCAAAGTGAAAAGGGTGGGAAGTGGATCAAGAGGGAGTAAGTGGAAAATATTCAGTATAGTTACTGCACCTGGAAATGGTAACCATGTGAAGCAACATGGCAGGCACAGCAGGATGCATTGTTCAGCCCACTTTGAGCTCTAGAATGTAGCATTCTAGAAGTGGGATGCTACAAATGTCTCATTGGGATTCCACATGCATCATTTATCACCATACCCTTACACTGATTTCTGAAACAGTTGTCTTTGTACCTCCCATATGGCCTTGTGTGGTTATGTACAAAAGTCACTCAACTCTACAGTCACAGAATGGCTCTTCTTATATCTCCAACACTGATGTCACATTTTTATCTTGTAAAAGTTTCCATCGGCAATGTTTCAAAGTTCCAAGAACAGCCATGAGATGATATGCTGGATGTGGACAAATAATACACAACACCATTGTATTTTAACAGTCACGATCATGGCCGTGTGGATTGCTGTCAAGAGAGAGGCGAGCACTGCCATGAATCACCTCTGTCAAATGAATTCATTTAGAAAATCTCTGTGGTATAGTTTGTAGTTTCACTGTGACACTGACTTACAGAGTTAAAATGATATGGATGGAAATGTTCAGTAGAAATTCAGAAGATCTTCTCAGTTTCACTATGAGAAAAATGACAAGAAAAAATGCTCAGAAAAAGAAGTAGTCATGTCAGCTAGTTTCTAAGGGAAACCAATGCGGGAACATCGTTTTCTGACTACAAAGATGGATTGCCTGTAACAATTGCCATTTGCAAATTGTACCCTCAAATTTTAAGCTTCAAAGTAGAATTTTTAAAAGCAGGTAATCCAGTTCTGATGGAAATTTACGTGATTCACTCTTGCAGAATATACTGCATCTAAGGAAAAGGCTTTATCTTTCTTCCTTAAAATTTCATTACCCTTGTTAACTATGGAAACAAATCAGTACGGGGCAGTGCAATGAGGCTTCACTCAAGTACCCAGCTGTATCAATTTTTAGGCACAAAAGCAAACTCTTCATGTTCTAGCAGCTAATTAAGATAAAAATTTGCATGGCATGCAATTTTGCTTCCTTAACATCTTTATATTGAAGTCACTGTGACTTACAGAGCACCCTGCCTTTTAGTCACTGACCCATAAAGTGCAAATGAAAGCTGGTAAAAGGATAACAATTGGCATTCAGAATAACTTGCTGGGAAATGTCTCAAACTTGAAAGACATTTTCATAATCATTCACTAACTGATTCCACTAGTCTTAAAGACTAGAAAGGCACAATGGGAAAATTTGAATTACACAGCTCCTCTTGCCATAACTTATAGATATTTTCTGCTAAATTTAAACCTTTTGGAATGTGGTAACTTGCTGTTTCTGAGCCAGCAAGTGCAAGATACTAACAGTGAAACCTAATTAATAATTAATAGTACCGTATGTTATACTTTACATTCTGCTCCTAGTGATCATCATTTAAATCAGCACCGTATTTTAAAGACTCCCTTCATTTAAAGAAACATACCAAGCAGCATAACTTAAATGGGCTTTATGATGCAACTATAACCCTTATTTTTAAAGAGTTGTTTGCTTTTTGCATTAATTGTACCCTTTTAGTCAATATCTCCCTTAACACACATATGTGTTCTGTCTTACACACAATACTAACATATTCTGCTCATGAATCTGTTTGATTATGAGTACTTTTCAATTGTTAGTTTAGTTTTTTCTTTTGCTCCAACATGCATGTGTGTTCGTTTTCTCAGACTTCCCTATCAGGCCGCCCTATAAAACACACCTGTACCTGTACCACAGCTTGGGTGCCTTAGACAACAGAAACTTATTTTATCACATGCCTGGGGGCCGGGAAGTCCAAGATCAGGGCGTCAGCAGGGTTGGTTTTTGTCCTGAGGGCTGGGGAGGAGAATCTATTCTGTTCCTATCCCCTTGATTCTACTGGTTTGCTGTCCATCTGTCTCTTCTTGGATTTTAGATATGTCACCTCTATCTCCACTTTCATCTGCCCTTGGCGTTCTTGTGGTGTGTGTGTGTCCAAATTTTCCTTTTCTAAAAGGACAACAGTCACATTGGGCTAGGTGTCCACCCTACTCCTGTATGACCTCTTCCTAACTTAACTAACATCCGAAATGACTCTCTTTCTAAATAAGATTCTATTGGGAAGCTCTGGCGATAAGAACTTCAACACATGGATTTGTAGGAAACAATTCAATACATCCCAGATGTAATGTGTTACATGCGGAAGGTGTACATTTTTATGCCATGTTTGAGTGGTTTCTTCCTTTTTAAGGGGTAAGTCATGTTTGCTAATTAAGCTTTGGGATCTCATACCCAGCCTTCTTGATACCTTGCTTGCCATTGCATTCAGTGGAGATACCTCTCAGGTACTAATTGCGTTTTGTAAAACAGCATGCAGTTCTACATTAACAAAGTGCAGAATCACATAAACGTGAAGCCCCTAAAACAGGAGCATGTAAAACAACCTCTCTCATTCCTGGTTTTCATCTTTGTAGTAGCCTCCTTGCTCAGAATGGTCTTTTAAATTAGTGACATGATGATCTATAATGGCAATTACACCAAGAGTTCAAGTCATAATTTGAACTCATACAAATAAGTAAGAAAAAATTGTGAGTCATTTCTCCTTTCATCAAACCAATGGTCCACATTCTGATTGCTGAAATATCTGTTTATCATAGAGGATTTGGATTTAACCAACCCGATCCCAGTTTGCCTAAGATAATACTTTTTTCACCTGGAAATACACAAAGAAAAAAATGTGAAAGAAAAGGTAAACCAAATAATTAGAGGAGTACAAATTAAACCAAAGTAACATTACTCTTTCATAAATCAATGTAGATTTTTATAAATGAATGTGTCCTACAAGTCATTGAGGCTACGGTCATTAATTTAATTTTTTTTCTTTTTGGGCTTAAGTTTCTATAGTTTGAATTACTCTCATTATACTTTAGTTTTAGAGAGGAACTTCTGCAACGTCTATTCTGGTTTTAATCTCATCTAATGTGTTGTCCCTTGTTCTTTGAACATGTTTATATAAACTCTTTTAACATCCTTGCCTGTTAATTATATTATCTTTGTCATTTGTCTTTCTTCCATTGTCTGATCTTTCTCCTGTTAATTTGTTTCATTTTTCTTCTTTTTTGCATGGCTTGCATGTTCAGTAATTTTGGACATGGTAAATGTACATTATCTGGATGCATTTACTCCATCATGAATATTGGTAGAGGAAGACTTACTACATATTTTGATGAACATTTTTCTTGTTTTTTTTTCCTTTATGCCAAGTGCTCTTTTATAGTACATATATAAAACTTCACTGTTTTTCTTTCAGAAGTTAGATTTACAATTCATCTGGAAAATATTTTGCAAGTGTGGTGCGTTAGGGATCAAGTTAGTGTTTTTCCATATGACTATCCAAATGGCATAGGACTGTTTATTAACACCCTACTTTTATTAATGGACTGCTGTTTCCTGTCACAAATAATGTGATTGTATATAAGTTGGTTTATTTCAGGAGCCTCAATTCTTTTATTATTGATTGTTCTTTCCCCAATATCACACTGTTTTACTTAGCTCCATAATCTAAAATGACAGTATTTTTCTTTTTTCAAGACTGTCTTTATTATTGGCACTTTGCACTTCCTACTGCATTTTAAATTTAACTTCCATTTATTTTTTAAATAATACATTCTAGTGTTATTTTATTGCAGTCTCAATGGATCTAAAATTAGTGTTAAAACAATTACAAGTTTGACTCTAATAACATTTCCAAAACCTTTATGAAATATTTTTCCATTTATATAGGGATTGCTTAATTTCTGCCACTTTGTTCTTGGTTTCTTAGTAGAGATTTTGCACATCATTATTTAGATTTATTCCCAGGACACCATTATTTTTGGTGCCTTTAATTCCTATTATTATTTCTGGTACATAATCATACAATTGTTTCATTGTGATTTTTATATAGCAACATTGTTCAATTCACTATTAATACTTTGTAGATTATTTTGGAAGTGCCATATTCATAATCATTTTGCCCCATACATAATGACACTTTTATTTCCTTTTAACTATTCTTAGTTAAAGAATAGTTATTCTTAGTTATTCTTTCATTTTTCTCTTCTTTTATTTTACTTGTTAGGAACGAGTTAAAATATTGAATAAAAGGGCCAGTGAGATGGCTCAGCGGCATAAGCGCCTGCCTGGCAAGCACAAGGGCCCAAGTTCGACTTCTGGAACCCACATACGAAAAAAGGGCCAGTGATATCGCTCAGCGGCACGGGCGCCTGCTGGAGCACAAGGTCCTGAGGTTGACCCCCGGTACCCACACACACACACACACACACAAAATATATATATATATATATATATATATATATATATATATATATAAAATAAAAGAGGTTAATATTATCATTTGGTTTTTAGTCTTGTGTGGATATTTTCGATATTTCACCACAGCATATGATTTTTCCTGCAGGTTGATATTCTTTGTTAGATTAAGGGAGTTCTTTTCTAGTTCTTATTTGCAAAGAATTTTTGTTTGTTTTAGTTGAAATAAACATTGAATTTAATCAACTGCTTTTTCTCTACCAATCAATACAATAACATGAGCATTGTATTTGACTGATAATGTAATAAACTTTGGTCAATTTTTTTTAAAACTACATTTATCTACCTGGAACAAACTGTAGTCAATCTGTAGATATGACTTTCTAGTGTCTGCTAAGACATCCTTATGGGCAAGTTGATTATGAATATGTCAGTTTGTTTTGAACTTCCGCATAAAAGAATTTATGCAAGTAACAATAATTCCTCCAGGAGGGATATTTTCTGGAGAAAGATAGCTGTAAAAATAACTGTAAATGGGACAAATAACTTAATAGTTAAAAATAACTGTAATATGGGACAAACTTAATTTATCATCTTTTTAAAAGTTATAGACTTTTCCTAAGATTAGTTAAATCATATCAGACTCTTCTAACTATAAACATTTAGGATGTTAAAAGGGGCTTTTGGGTGATTGATGTGTATCAGAAATTTCCTGGAAAATTTTTTCAGGAATAGTAATTGCTTCCAAAAAGAACACTTAATCACATTAGCCCATAAAATTCTTCCAGGCTCAGAACAATTACTTTAATGCTACGCAAAATACCTGCTTTTTATCCAAATGGTCATGAAAAACTATGAAATCTTCTCAAGATTTTATCCAATTATAAAACCAAACAACTAGGTCACAATTGAAATTTAAAGGAATATGGCAAAAAGAATAAAGATGAGTTTTTTTCTGATACTATATTGAGTCTAACTAATAGCATGGCACTTGCTCTTTAAAGTCATCACATTTTTAGTTATTTAACATAAGGAAATAATCACATATGCAGTTATTAAAATTTTCATTGGGCCAGTGAGATAGCTCAGTGGTATAAGTGCCTGCCTGGCAAGCGCGAGGTCCTGAGTTCAACTCCCGGTACCCACATACAAAAAGAAAAGAGGGCCGGTGATATCGCTCAGCGGCACAGGCGCCTGCTGGCGTGCGAGGTCCTGAGGTCGACCCCCAGTACCCACACACAAAAAATTTTTTTTTCATTGTATCCTGGCTTGTATAAAAACTGACAGAGAGAGAGAGACAGAGAGACAGAGAGAGAGAGAGAGAGAGACAGAGAGACAAAGAAAGAGGATTTTAGTGCTTGTCACCAGGGGAATTACATCATTACGATTCATCAGTGAAATTGAAGGATCCTCGAAAACTCTTCGAACGACTATTTTTAAATGTTTTCATTAACATGGGAAGATATTCACCACACACTGCTAAGTGAACAATAACAAAAAAGCAGATTCCAATACCTATAGTCTCATTTAAAATAAGGTACATATAAATAAAGTATATAACAATCACTTGCACAAAAATTACATATAAAGTAATGTGAAAATATGTTGTCTGGAGGATTGTAAGTTATTCTTATTTTCTTTTTTGTCTTTTAGCTCTTAAATATATTTTCCTTTTTCAAGAAGAATAAAACTTGTGATAATATTTTGATGTAGTTAAACGCATATACAATGTTCCCACATTTTCTTATAAAAGCTTCTAAAACCTCTATTAAAGAGATTTCCCTGAGGTGAGGAAATTATTTAACATGTTTTAGCAGAGACATATTGAAAGGCCAAGAGAGATTCTCCGATTTAACTTCTGTCTTGTTTCCTCCTCTTCTGTACTAAGGCTACCGCATTAGTGTGTTTTCATTCCGAGCACGCCTGCCACAAGTAGAACACGTTATTTTCCTATAGCCCATGGTGTCCTTTGTGTAAATCAGCTGTCAAGTGGCCCCCTAAATGCAGCTTATCTAGTCCTCCTTACACTTGCTGGAGGTTCTAGAATTACTAAGTGGTCAGACCCTCTATTTCTCTACAGGAATACTGATACTCCATCAAGCACTAGAATTTGCTGGTACGAAGGGCAGGCATAGGAAGGCAGTGGACCTGAATGTCTTCTAGTCAGTGATGGCAACAGCCCTAAAAGCAGAGCGGTAGCAAGTAAGCAAGTGCTGGAGTTCATGAGACTCCCAGTACATTTTTGAAGACTGTGGTGCCAGGCACAGTGCAAGCTGCCATTCTGCAAGCCACAGTTTCCACCGAAGACAGACATGAGTGCCGGCTGCTGGGCACCATCGGAGGCTTTCATTTTGAAATGGCTATAATTGGAGAAATTATTGCAGAAGTGTCCCAAGCCTACTCACTTTTATTATCGCTGCATATAATGTCATAGAAATGATGGACTATGGAGGAGAAAAGTAACTATTTTTTCTAATTTGAAGGTGGAAATCGGTTCCCAAGTGTCTGTGTGTCTTTCGATCATAAATAACATATTAAATTTGGTGGTAATACATCTCCTGACTTAGCAATTATTGTCTGCAATAAAATAAGTTAACATAAATATTTCTTTCTAGATACTTCATAATACCTCAACACGACATACAAATACTTGTCACCAAACGATAAAATGTTTATTGAATACATGAATAAAGCCCCAAACATCCAATCCTTAATGAGTTTGCATTACTCTATATAATCTAGTTATCCAAATGGCTGGATATACACCTTTTTAGGATTTAATTTTTTTGACTGATAGCTTTTAAAAGTGGTTTTGTATTTTTCTCATATCTTGCTGATCATATGAAATATAATGATCATTATGGATATAGAGCCTCAATTTTATAATGACTGATAGATGTAGAAATTCAATTCAGCGGACAGAACGTGTGTTGATCTTAGACATCTGTATTCTTGAGGGAAAAAGTTATGATTTCATTATTCCCTTGTATTATTTGCACCTTTATAAGTGTTCCAAAATATATCTCCATAGCAGAAATAGTTTTCTACACATACATACATGAATTTAGAAAATTATCTTCTTGACTATTGCCATTAATAGTATTTGTAGGCTTATACTCTTCATAATATTTATTATTATTTTCATAACAAGATATTTATCATCAAAAGAGTGCAACATGACATCTTTTTTATTGGCCTGATCTCCCCTGCTTTTTCATCATGTATAAATTTGCTGATAGTGGGTATGACTAGAATTTAATTCTTAGTATTCATGAAATGTTATTTTGTGTGCAGTTGATATAGTTATCATCTAAAACATACCATATCACCACACATTTTTTAATCTAGGTCCTTGTATGTTTAACTTTCCATGGTTCACCGTGTGCTAGTAAGGATCTTGAATGTAACAACAAAATTAAAATTTTATATTCCCTCCAAGCAATCATTGACCAGCTTGTGTCAGGCCAACACCTTCACAGAGAAAAATGAAGAAAAGTGAAAAGGACTAAGATAGAAATATATATGCTTGGAGACATTAGTGAACTACCCACCCGGGAAAGATGTGGAGCTGAGAAAATGTGCAGAGGGATGAGTCTACTGTTTAATGCTTTTTTGTCCTTCAAGCACACACATTTTTGAAAATAGCATTTGAGAGAATGAAATTCTAGGCAGAGAATTTTTCAGCCTCATGGAAATGGGGGTACCAAAATTAGAATACTATATTCATTAAAAAGATGGCTGAACAAGGTGGTACATACCTAAATCCCAGCACTCTGGGAGGGTGAGGCAGGAGTATTACAAATTCAAGACCTTGGCTCAAAAAAAAAAAAAAAAAAATGCTGGGGTGGGGGATGTGGCTCACTGCAAAGGCCCTAGGTTCAGTCCCTAGTACCACAAAACAAAACCCCCAAAATGGGAGGGAGACCAAATTAAGGAAGAGAGGAACAAACAGGTAAACACCCAGAACGTTCAACTGGAGCACCAAAGGGCAATAGCAAAATGAAGATGCGTACCAGGGACAGACCAGCACTTAGACAGGCAGGCACCCAGATTCTAGCCTGCCCAATCTATGACTACACTGATTAGATTATATAATCAACCAATAGCTCAACAGCTTGCCAGAAGCAAAGTTAAATCCATTCTTGAAGGAAATGAATAATAATTCGAAGACTCAAGTTATGTTTACATTTTTATGTAAATGTGTGTCATCAAACAAAATAACTAGGCCTACAAAGGCAAAATATTTTAGAGAGCTAGAAAGAAAATATAGGATAAGAACTATAAAAGATCCAAGTATTGCATTTAGCAGTTGTTAATTTTAAAATAATTATTATATGGGTTTACTATACATATTTGAACATAACTGTCATCAAACTAAAATTCTACATCCAACAAAAGCTACTACTCAATTAAAAGACAGAATGAAGAATTCCAGAAAACTATAAACTAAAAGAAATATAGAAATGGAAAACACAATGAATGAAATTCCATAGAAAAATTCAAGAGTAGATTAGACATTGCTGATGCATTAAGTAAACTGGAAGTTCACAGAAAGAAATCTCTAGGGCTGGTGATATCGCTCAGTGGCATAAGCGCCTGCCTGGCAAATGCGAGGTCCTAAGTTGAATCCCCAGTACCCACAAAAAAGAAAAAATAATATCTCTAGACTGATGCCCAGGGACAAAAAGGAGGGTAACATGCCCATAAATAGAGCACAAAAAGCATAGAGAACACAAAAAGCTCAGTTAAATATGGAGGTTTGAGTCTCAGAAAAAGAGGAAAAGAAGTAGAGCAGAGATAATAGTTAAGAATATTACAAAACCCACAAAATGCATGAGTAACATCTTCTCAAATGAGCAATAAAAATGGGCTCACATTCTTGGGCTCACAAATAGCAAGGAAATGCATATTAAGCACACATTATGCCTATCAAAGATAAAAAGAGTAGCAGTATCAAGTGTTGGCTCGGACATCCAGCATCAGAAATCATCATACCCCGCTGATGGAAATGCAAACTGATGTAACCACTTTGGACAACTGGCAGTTCTACCAAAGCTTATCAAATGCATGCCTTACGATCGAGCAATTACAACTACGCAACTCAGGATATGATGAATGGAATCCTTTACCTACAGACACAAAAATGCCTGTACGAGAATGTTTATCATAGCCCTGCTGAAGCATCTGTTCTCATTTCTGAGTGATCAATGCAGCTCTGTTTACAATAGACCCAAGTGAGAATAGTGCAAGTGTTCCTCTTTCCAAAGTATGTGAATTGTGTTGTACTCATAGAATGATATACTAACCATTAAGTTTAAAAAATGAATTACTGTAACATTCATCAACAAAAGTGAATGTTACATAGTCCTAAGTGAAAGAAGCCAATCAAAGAAAACATAAAGCATAATTTGATGTATATGATAATCAGAAATAGTCAATATTGGGGCCGGTGAGATGGCTCAGCGGCTTAAGCGCCTGCCCGGCAAGCGCGAGGGCCCGAGTTCGACTCCCGGAACCCACATATGAAAAAGGGGCCGGTGATATCACTCAGCGGCACGGGCGCCTGCTGGCGCGCGAGGTCCTGAGGTCGACCCCCCTGTACCCACAAAAAAAAAAAAAAAGAAATAGTCAATATTAAGGTGTGAGAAATAGATATTAGTCACTTTCTAGTATGAGGAAAAACTTCTGGAGGAGGAATGAGGGCTACCTAGAGATTTTTTTCCTTGATTTAGTCACTTTATGATTTGGCACTTTTCTGTATAAATATCTTAAGTAAATAACAGTTTATTCAAAGAATTTCTAAACATGTAGAATAAATCCCTGACATTTAAAAATCAGAGTAGTGGTGACTCATTTTTATGGTGTATATCTAAAATGTCTCCCAAAGCCTCATGGGCTTTCGGGAGGTGATTGTGTCATGGGGTTGTGATACCCATCAATGGATTGGTCCCCTGATAAGTTTACAGCCAGATGTAATGTTGGGAGGTTGAAGCTTGGTCAGAGGAGTTGGGTCACGGGGGCGTGGCCTGGAAGGATATCTCTCCCTCCCTTGATCCTGCTCCCTGCTTCCTGCTGCCATGCCATGGACTGTTTTCCTTCTGCGATGCCCTCTAACAAGCTATTGTACCTTGGAACCAGCCAACTATGCACTGAAACCTCTACAAACTGTGAGTCCAAATAAATCTTTCTTCCTTAGAGTTGTATCAGGTATTGTGTTCCAGTGATGAAAAGTAACTAAGCACCTGAGGAGAGATCCTTCCTGATGCCTGGGAGGAGGCTTGCTGAAGCATCAATGATGATGGTAATGTCATGCCTTAGAGCATGAATTATTTTTATATTAGTTCTTTCAATGCAATTTGTGAGATTTTTCTACATACATTTCAATAAGAGTATTTGTCAATAGTTAGTTAAAATATATGAAATATTAATACTCAAGTTTCTTAATTTTTTTGTACATACTTCATAGTTTTAAGTGTTTAAAAATAATAATATTGACCAACCATAGTGGTACACAGCTGTAATCCCTGCAATCGGGAGGTTGAGGCAGGAGGAACACTGTGAGTTCAAGGTCAGCATGGGCTATGTAGCAAGACCCTGTCTCAAAACAAAAACAGAAAATAATAAATCTACCTTAGTTCAATTTTTTTTCACTGAGGGATAATTATATAATCAATATTAAAAACTACTTTTTATTTTTATTATTAGTACATGTTTGCAGTACATAACGATTACATCCATTGTGGAGAGTTGCTGCACGTGCATAACACATCTTATTTCTTTTTCATCCCTTTCTCCTCCTTCTACCCCCTTCCTCCATCTCTTAGACCCTTTTCCTTTTGCAAAAGATCTATCTCTCTGTTTTCTATTATCTCTTATTTTGCTCTTTGATTTATTTACACTGGATATTTTAGACTAGCTCTAAGTTTGTACAGCAATAAGGTTCTTTAATGTAACATTTATGTGCCATTATGCAAATTATATTGCAGGGATGATCTGATCTAGCCACCCCTGGCATCCACAGTAGGAGTGGAAATTTGGACCCAAGAAACTGAACTATTTGAAAAAAATTTCAATGGCTTCAAAGTATGTTTTACCATCTGCAACTCTGGAAAAGGGAACAGAATTTTAATTTTTAAAACAGTATGCGTGTAACAGGATGGGATAATTAACAGCTTGAGTCTAAATTGTGATTACTAGTAGAATTTAAATATATTTTGATCTGCCTGGAATATTAGTGAATGAGGCCATCACAGGGTCAGTGGCATCTTAGGAATAATAATTTAGCTAAAGAGGCCATTAGTACAAATGTCACAGATAATTATAGTTCACATTTTCTTCTGGCCCCAGAGACCCTCACCCTTCTCATAACTAAACAAGCTCTAAGAAATGGAATAGAAGCAAAAACTGAATAAACACTCATACACAAGCACACATTATAACAGAGGTATAAAGTTGCTGTCTTTCTGGTGCAGTGTGACTATGATGTTAGCGGAAAGAAATTTCTCCTGCTTTGAAACAGAGGCACTGGCATGCTGCAAACTTGTAGGATGAGGACAGAGGACACAGCATTGTAACCAGCATTAGCGAGACTTAGAGCACCAGCCAGTAGGGGACACCACTGTTACTTGGCATCTTTTCTGACCTTGGACAACAGTCTCACTTCAGTGTACAGAATACAGAGGCAGCCGCTTGAAATGACTCCACTCTGGGCCCTTGGACCATGGGTAGAGCGTTTTGTCAGACTATATAAGGCACAATTTTTGTGCAGGACTCAACCCACATGAGTCAGTTTGGAAAAGAAAAGTTATTGAAAGAATGCTTTTATGAATATAAATCTAGTGTCTAGAGGGTAGGGGAGGCTGATAGAGACATAGAAGATTTTGGAGTTCCATGACAGTGCAGAGTTGGAAAGAGGTCAAGATAATTAATACTCATTTAATCCTATTGGATCCCAAGACAGATATTAGAGAACACAGATATATTACCAATGGAAATGAGTAACTTGATTTTCTATTATCTAAAGATTGCCTATTTTCTAATTATTTAATAAAAATCATGGTTCTTCACTTTCTTATGCTCACTACACCTAACAATGTAGGATTCTTAATGAAGGTTTCTCCATGTTTCCTTGACAAAATTCTTGTCAACTTTATGCAAAGCATGTTGTGACACAGGAAGGGACTCTGTGAAACCCCTCCTCAAATGTGTTGTCTAGGTTCAACTAGAATCAGGAACCCATTACAAGTTGCATTTTGGAGCAAGGTTATTACTCCAGAATTTAAAATCATACAAAATGTAATTAGAAGCTTGTGTCTTTTGCTTTTATTCTTATTAACTTGAAAATATGAATGACTCAATTCTATACTTCCAAACAAATATTTATAAAAACTTTGAGTAGCCGGCTGTGGTGGTGCACATCTGCAATCCCAGCACTTGAGAGGCTGAGGTAGGAGGATCATTGTGAGTTTCAGGCCAGCCTGACTTACACTGAGAAACCCTGTCTCAAAAATAAAATTAATTAATTAATTTATTTATTTATTTTAAAATTATTAATAAAAATTATACTGTATCTGGATAGGTCTATTACTGGAATACTATCATTTAAATCTTTCTACCCAGAACCTAAATAAAATGTCTTTAAAATATAAAATAAGATACAAAAATAAGAGAAAATCTATGTGAGAATCAAAGATGTCAGAAGTGTGTCAAAGACTTGCTGTGGAATTACTAGAATCTCTAACAGAAATAATCAAACTGGTGGTACAATAAAAGATTTATTCAAGAGCCAATTTATAACTCCCTTTCCCAACAAAGCAAATACTTTGATCAGCTCTCTCATTGCTATGAGAAATGCTAGACATATGCAACTTTAAGGAGGAAAGTTTATTTGGCTCATGGTTGCAGAAGTTTCAGTCCATGGTCATCTGGCTCCAAAGTATCAACATCATGGAGGAAGGGCATGGTGAAAGAAAGCTGCTCACGTCACGGATGCTGGGAAGCAGAGCACAGGGTAAGAGAAAAACCAAGAGAAATATCCTCCAAGGGCATACCCCATTGACCCATTTCCTCCAACCTGGCCCCAACTCATAACAGCACATTCAGCCATGAACATCAGTGGGTTAATCCACTAGGGAATATGACTCAGACACCTCTCCAGGAGTCTCTCAATCCAGTCAAGTGGACAAGTAACATTATCTAGTACACCAAAAGTGTAGCAGTATAACTAGAGGAAGTTTCTAAAACATGGAGTAGGGGCTAGAGATGAGGGTAGCTTGCAGTTTCAAAAGAGAGAATGCTTGTGACTTTTTTCACATTGTAGATCAAAGTAATAGGAAATGGTGCATGAGAGAGCAAATGTGGCCATGGCAACCAGAGTCCCCCACAGCAGGGCCACCTCTTCATGTAGCAGGACATCATCTGACAGCAAGATTCACCTCTTTATACATTATTTAGGCAGTTATACTTACATGTGTGTATATATACCTACATAAAACCTTGGGTTAGGAAAGGCTCATTTTCACAACTTTATGGAAATACAATCAATGTATGGATAAGTACACACATGTAATATATACATACTGGTGGGCTTGGACATATGCAGCCACCCTTTATACCATTACTACAATCAAGGTGTGTGGCATATCTAAAGCCTCCAAAAGGTTTCATGTGTCTTTCATTTTTGTCCTTTGCACCAAGAAAGGAAAAGATAGAGGCTCTCAGGGTTGAGTGGAAGGTAATAATGTTTTCTGGTATTGCACCAGATCCTCAGATTGTCCCCATTTCTTGTTTCCTCTCTATTTCCTTCAAGTTATAGGCTCAAAAAATCATCCATATAAACTTATGTTAATATGCCCATAAAAAATTTACACAATAATATAGCAGTGCTATTTATAACAGTCTCAAACAAGGAACGACCTAACATGCCTATCAAAAGAGAATGGAGAAACAGATGGGTATTCTGCTCATCCAATAAAATAATGCTTATTGATAAAAAATCCTGAATAATGATACATGCACCAACATAAATGAATGCAAAAAATATTTATCTTAAAAAAAGGTATACACCAGAGAATACAGTTTTTGAGAATACTCATTTTTGTGAACTTCTAAACTAGGTAAAACCAACTTATGATGATAGAAATCAGAACAATGGCTGTCCATGGGAATTACCTCAATGGAGATATGAGAGAATTTCTGGATTGATGGCAATGTTTTATGTGATGTTGTTTACATACATTTGTCAAAATTCCTCAAATTTAAAACAATAATTGTGCATACCTCATTATGTATATTTTACCTCAATTTTAAAAAGAAGTTACAACAGCTTGATGCTGGAAAAGAATAGGACTTTTTTCAGTGTTCAATCTCAGAAATATCAAATTGAACTATCAGTGCACAAAAATATCTTTACAAAAACTAAGAAATATGGGGGGAGGTTACAGCATCTGGATGTATCACAGAAATAAGAAAAGACACATTGTAGGTGACAGGAATGACAAATTCACAGCACCGATGTCACTTTGCCCCAAGCCTGAGAACCAGGGCAAGGGGAGAGACACCCTGCATGCAGAGATGGAGGGGGTGAGCACTTGACTTTGCCATGGACCCCAACACCGAGCACGCCTTCCATGGCCCCGGCTTCCAGCTTGCCCCATCCCAGGTGGGCTCCATGCTCCAAAGCAGTCCCCCTGGCCCTAGGATAGAGGTGATCCAAGGTTCAGGTCAACTCAGCAATTCCGGGGTCCAAAACCCATTATCAGTAAACCCCAGTCCCAGATTAGCCCTATGGATCCAGATCCTCCTGCTGGGCACAGGTATAGCACAATAATGAAATAATAGTGGGGCTTCCAATGATTCATTTTCACAGAAAGTATTATGTTAGTGAAAATAGTACAAAAGTTTTTTTTAAATTATAAATAAACCAAACATGATTCAGCAATTCATCTTCAGGATATATATCCAAAAGAAGCAGAATCAGTATATCAAAGAGATAGCCTCACTCCCATGTTCATTGCAGAGCTATCCACAATAGCTAGGGTATGGAAATAATGTACGTGTTCGTAAGTGGTTAAGTGGGTAAAGAAAATATGGTAGATTATATACAATGGAACGCTATTCAGCCTTCAAAAAGAAGGCAGTTCTATCATTTGCCACAACATAGATGAACCTGGAAAACATTCTACTAAGTGAAATAAGCCAAATACAGAAGGATAAATATTGCATGATTGTACTTATAGATGGAATCTAAAAATGTTGAATACGTAGAGACAGAGAGTAGAATGGTGATCACCAGAGCCAGGGGAAGTAAGATGAGGAGATTTTGATTAAAAGGTATAAAGTTTCACTTACATAGGATAGATCATCTCTAGTGATCTATTGTACAGCATGATTATTATAGGTAATAATAATGTATTCTATACTGGAAAATTGTTGAGAGTAGATCTTAAATGTTTTCACTACAAATAAATGGTAAATATTTGACAAATAAGTATGTTAAACAGCTAGATTTAATATTTTCACTATGTATATATTTACTAAAATATCACATGGTACACCATAAATACATACAACATTTTTTTCATTGTATTTAGTAAAGCTGGCAGAAGAAAATGCCCAAAAATGAACACAGTGACTCAGTTAAATGTCCCTGTGTGCTTTATAAATCCTTAGTATTCATCTAACATTGTTAAAATAAGTTAATATTAATAAGTTAATAACATGCATTGTCTTGTGTTCTTACTTAAACTTGCCTTGACTATTTCTAGCCCATTATTTTATTGGAACAAATTCTTCTATTGTACTTTATTTGAGTGTGTGAGTGTAATTAAAGGAAAGATTCTGGATCCTCTGTATGGTTAGAAACTTTTTCTCTTTGCTTTTCCAAAAGCAGCTCTTTTATCCTTTAATTTTAGCTAAAACATACTACAGGGAAATTACCAAATATGAACTAAGCTAGCTTTTCTGTTGACAGCACCCTTCTGAAATAAAACTGCTCCCTTTGGGCTAGACAAAAATCGCAAGATAAGAATTGTTAATTTAACTAGTCCACTAACTTTCTATGAACTGAATGCTTAATAAACTTAAATGGAAACACAACCTTTATCTTGTTATCATCTTATTCTCATTATTCCAAGGGACTTGTTTATATAGTGGCTTATGTACAAAAAATGAGTAAGGTAATTATTTTTACCCTCTCAGCCACTGATAAATAGAAAATATCCTTATCCCTTGCTCCTATTTTATGATATTAAAAGTTCTACATGCCCTCATATTGCTCTGGTAACAAGTCCTAAAAGACAGACATCTCCTGAAAGTAGATAGCAAGAGAAAAAGCTTTTATGAAAAGAAGAAATATGAGTCACGCTTTTTGAATTTTTATGATTAAAGGAAGATACATGAGTGAAAGTTACTAAAATACCTATATGATTGACAGTAAAAGTAAATTTCATGGAAGTTGTTCTGCCCATCATTCAGTTTTGCTATGTTCACTTTTTTTGCGGGGGGTTGGTACTGGGGATTGAACCCAGGGACTCTCTACCACTGAGCTACATTCTTAGGTCTTATTTTTTTTTATTTTGAGACAAGTCCTTTAAAAAGACCTATATTCTGTTAGGACTGTTATTATTTATGATAATCATACTTCAACTCCTGCCAGCATTCATTTCCTTATGTCCCTTCAAAGTTGTCACCTAGTGCAGGTGTACTCTTCATCTCCTCTGGACTACTTGTAAAATCTACTAGCTCATTTCCACAGCTCTAACCCTCCCAGACCCAGCACCATCGCTCACAGTGACACCGCAAAACTGATCATACCACTTCCTTGTTCAAAAGGCTTCAGACATTCCCCCAGTGCCCAGCAAAACAGTCTACTCTCCTAAAATTAATGCATCCGTAGCCCACATGCACTCAACCATCAGTGACTCACCTTAGCACTCCATACAAAGCTTTACTTTGAAAATTTACAACCAGAAAATTAATTTATTCTAGTCATAAAAGTTCAGACTGTATAGCTATATTAAAAAGTGTGATAAAGTGACTGTTTAAATGGGGTATTCCTCATCTCATTTCTAAGTAATAACTGCTATTTACGTTTTAGTGTATAGTTTTCTCCCTTAAAATATACTGACATATCATACAAAGACAGAGATTTTGAAATAGATTTGTATTCCAGTGTTTGTCTTTTCAGATACAATTTTTTTTTTAATGTGGGTACCAGGGGTCGAACTCAGGACCTCGTGCTTGCCAGCAGGCTCATGTGCCTCTGAGCTATCTCACCTGCCCCCTCAGTTACAATTTTAATATTAATATTTGCAAAGTCACGCACGATTTACCTCATTCTGTTTTATGATTGCCTATATTCTATTAATACTCTATTCCATAGCATATTTTACTTGGTTCCTATTAGTGGATATTTAGACCATTTCTTAACACTTTTATATAATGTTTGCTTGGATATTTTTGTATCTGTCTCTTATACTATCTGCAATTTTCTAGAAATCAAATAGTTGGATTAAATACCACGATCATACGTTTTGAAAAAAAGTGCCAAACTGTATTACAAGAAGTCTGCACCAATTTACGCCCAGTCCCCATCCTTCACCTTGACAATACTAAATACTAGGTGATATAAATCAATTTTATCTCTGCACTCTAACAGGTAAGAAATAGTATGCTATTTTAAAATTTACATTTTAAGAATCATGGGTTTGAACATCGCTGTTAATGTTAATGGGCCATAACAAGTCTCTTTCTTGGCCTGCTTATTTATATTCTGATAGAATTTATAGAATTTATAGATTTATGGAGTTGTTACCTTTTTAAATATTTATTTCTAGGAGTTCCTTGTGAGTTAATATTTTTAGGATTTTTCTATCGTGTCTGATGCGAGTAATGTCCCTACTTTGTTTGGTGCACGAACATGCCTAAATAGTTTGCCTTGCTAAAATTTTTATGTCATCAGATTTATCAATCTATGAAAGCCCTTCTTGAATTAGTGTGCATAAGAAGCAGATCAGGGCTGGGGATGTGGCTCAGTGGTAGAGTTCTTGTCTTGCATGCACAAGGCCCTGGGTTCAATCTCCAGCACCACAAACACAAAACAAACAAACAAACAAAAGCAGATTAGATGGCTATTAAAAACAAGAAGAAACGAAAAGGTCAGGATCATACTGATTACATGAAAGAATTGGGCAATTTCTTTTTCTCTGTGTTCTGGAATATTTTTCAAATATTTAGAAGGGTCTACTCCTTCACGCTAGAAAACAATTGTTTTGTGAAGCTATTTGGTTTTTTAACCTTCTTTATGGCTCTTTAGCCAGTGTTGCATTTTTTAAATTTATTTTTTATTTTTCTTTATTTAATTTTTCCTTCTGATATCAGTAGTGATAATGTGCATTTTTAGTTACAAGTATACATTTTATATGTCAAATTTCAAATATTACATTAGATAATTTCTTTTAATTTATGTTTTGATATTTTATGTGTATATGTAAGTGTTTATTATACCGTCTCATGTCCAATCTGAATATACTGTAACAGGGATATAATACTACCACTGTGTATTCCCCATGTATAAGAATGAAAAGTTCCAAAAGCTGTAGAAGAAATTGCTCTATAATACAGAAATAAAATGGTTCCACAAAAGTGATGAGACTCAGGTTAAAGCATTTTATGGTATATAAATTATTCAGAAAAAAGTGTAAATATGGTAATAAATTTTACATTTTAGCCAAATACAAAACTTATAATGTAAGACATTTCTAAAGTTTAGAAACATATTTCATGGCATAAGAATAGAAAAAGAGATGGATAAAGAAATATCGTTATTTCAAATGTAGAACAATTTTATACCAATAAATTTGAAATTTTATTTATACTTTATTATATGTGTTAAGGGTATACAACATGATGTTTTATACATATATTTGGTGAAATGACATTATAATTAAACAAATTAACATCATATAATTACATTTATGTATAAAGCCTGAAATCTCTTTCTTAGCAAACTTCCAGTGTTTGCTATATTTCCAGTATTTGATTAACCATATTTATCACTTTGTACATAAATCTCTACACATACACACTTCTGCCCAACATTCCCCTATTCTCCAGTCCCTCCATTCCCCTTGGCAGCCATCATTCTACTCTCTGTCTCCATATATTCAAGATTTTAGTTTTCACATGCAACATAAATAAGATCACGTAGTATTGGTCTTTCTTTAGCTGGCTTATTTCACTTTGCATAATAACCTCCAGGTTAATCTATGTTGTTGCAAATAGCAGGACCTCATTTATTAAGACTGAATATATTCCGTATATATTACAATTTGTTATACATTCATTCATTCATTTCTTAGATTGCTTTCATATATTGTCTTTTGGGAATAATGTGTAATGAACATGTGAGTGCCAATGTCTTTAACATACCGGTTTCATGTCCTTGGACTATATTGCTGTGTCATATGGTAATTCTATTTTTAATTTTTTGGAGGATCCCTGTATTGTTTTTCATAATGACCACCTATTTACACTCCCAGTAACAGTGTATAAGGGTTTACTTGTCTCTAAATCCTTGGCAACACTTATAATCAAGTTTTTTTTTTCTTTTTAGACAATGGAGTGACACTGGGAGACTGCCTTTAATTTATGAAGTACAAGAAACAGGTGGAATTTACCTGATTCCTTTGTCCCACCTCTGGAACTTCCAGAGGATGCCAGGAAAGGAACTGAGAAATCTAAGAGGGAAACTTCCTCTATAACCGCCCCCCCCCTGAAGTAATCTACAAAGGAGTTGAGTTTACAACTTCTACGAGTCAAGAATTAGTTACCGGGCCGGTGAGACAGCTCAGCGGCTTAAGCGCCTGCCTTGCAAGCGCGAAGGCCCGAGTTCGACTCCCGGAACCCACATACGAAAAAGGGGCCGGTGATATCGCTCAGTGGCACGGGCGCCTGCTGGCGCGCGAGGTCCTGAGGTCGTCCCCCCGGTACCCACAAAAAAAAAAAAAAAAAAAAAAAAAAAAGAATTAGTTACCAAATCTAGTAGACGCTACGTCCAAAGTTCCTTTGTGATCATCCTTACTCATCTTGTTCTTCCCTGCTCAGACCCCTTTAATCTTAGCCTGTTTATAAGATAAAAGCCACCCTCCTTCGCCTGACCATTACAGCCTTCTGTAGCTCAATCAATTCTCCAGTTGCTCCCAAACATTCAGTCTTACTCTGAATAACTCAGGGCCTTTGCACACACCACATTCCTTCCTGCTCCATCCCTCCCTCACACAGCCTGCTCCTTCTTGCTGACACGCTCTGCTTTACTGTATCTACCTGGAAGTCCTCTGCTGAACCAAACTTCAATGTCACGGCCAGCACTGCCCATTACCATCTCTTTATGAGGTTCCTTCCTCTGTATCCCATGGTATCTGGTACTTCCCTCTTTAAAGCACTTGTGATGTTGCGTGATCCTGCTTGTTAGATCATATCAGATTCCTATCTGTGGTCCCAGCACAGGCCAGAGAGCAAAGGGCTTGCTAAGTGAGTTAAGGGAGTGTTAAGCAGTCCAGGCATGCTTTAAGTCACACACTAGAGCCAGACCACTGCCTACCTTTCTCTAGAGACACAACTGCCAACCTGGAAGCCAGCAGCCCTGAAGCCAGGTCAGATCCCACACGCGACTGAGAGGTGGTCCAGCAGATCACCCTCACCGGGGTTCTGACTTACCCCCATGGTCCTGAGGTGGTTTTTTCCACTGGGGAGGAGCAGAGCCCAGTCCTGCATGTGACCCGGGGAGACTGGAACCTCTACAGTCTCTCTCTCCCTCTGGGCTCTTTCTGGGTGCACGATGGAGACTGTGAAAATGGACATGGGGCAAGCTTTCCCCTTTGAGGGAAGAAGCACTGACCATTATCCAGGAGTATGACATGGATTGGGCCTTCCATGCACTTCTTCATGCTGTTCTTTTTTAATCCAGATTGTCCTTTGTGATGAGGCTCACGTCCCCATAGACATTTTCATCTTGTGCTCTTAAAAGCCCAAATCCCAAAGCAATTGAATTGAGCCCAGAGTCCCATTCCTCTGGACAGCAGACCCTGAGAACAGCTGCTCCTGGTGCCACTTGGTAGCCATCTCCAGAACTGCAGTCCCAGCTGTTCCCAGGGCCAGACCACCGCTGCTTTGAGGGATGAGGCTTTGTCTCCTTCAGAAATCATTGCGCACGGCTACTAAGAGGTAGTTTCAAATCAGGCAGGTTGGCTCCAGAATTAGTGCTTAATTACTACACTAGCCTGCATTTGTTGCATGGATCTTTGTATTCCTATGTCAAGAGCACAGAATGGACATCAGTAAAATTTTATGGGAACAGTTATGTATTAGGATCAGGAAATAGAAATGCTCCTCCATTCCCATTTCTTTCTTCTCTCAAATATTCGTGGTAAAATGTTTGAATAGTTGGTTCCTCTGTATAGCACTTCAAGAGTAACTGGAAGATGACTATTACCTCCTCTGTGCCAGGCACAGTGCCAAGGGTTTTAATAATCTCCTTTAATTCTCATACGGCCCTGCAGATATTAAGATTCTCATTTCAAAAATGCGAGACGGAAGTCAGAAGGAGTAAATTATCTGTTTCTGGTCATTTGGCTATTAAACAGGATTCTTGCCCATGCCTGACTTTTATTATATTCCTGACTTCTCATTTGAACATCAAGTCTGAAGAACCCCCAAAATGGCAAGAGCTGTGCCTAATAAATTCCAGAATCTTACAGCACCTAACAAATCTAAGAGATATGACGGGAATGAGATGTCATTTGACGGATAAAGATCAACTATCATGTGTACTAGGGAAGAAGAGTTTTGGAGTACATCTCAAGCCTAAGCATGGGTGTCCCCCTAAATCTAGGCAGCCAAACTGCTTCACCCATTCTGCTTTTTTTTTTTTTTGTACCAGAGATTGAACTCAGGACCTTGCACTTGCCAGGCAGGCACTTGTGCTGCTGCCCTATATCCCCGGCCCACTCATTCTGCTTTAACAGGAAAGGTCGTTAGCTAAAGTTGGGCCAAGCTCACACCTAACAGATGGGTCAGGCCCCATGCAAACACAGCTGAACAAGAAATGAAGTAACGGGTATGTGAAAAGTGTGTAGAACAAGCCAAGCTGTGGCCAACCAGGCAGAGCATTACTAAGCTTCCGTCTGGTGTGTTCTTCTGGGCTGGCAGAGAGTTACTGAGACTCATGAAGGAGACAGGATAGGGTTTGAGGGTAGGTGGATGTGATGGGGGAGACAGACAACAGAGAAATGGAATAAAGGCTTTCAGAAACCAGGGAAAGACAGAAAGATAGATATCCAGTACAAGAGGCCAAAGAAGTCAGAGGCCCTCAGGACGATGGACAAGCCAGTGTAGGAAAACAAACACACACCCAAAAAAGACACAGAGAAACAGAAACACAATGAGAGAGAGCCAGAGAGAGATTGACTGAGAGACAGCGACCCACAGACAGCGCCAGTGACCCACAGGGAGAGCCAAAGACTGAGACCCGCGGAAACGGAGGCGCCATGGCTGCAGGACGGGCCAGAAAGGAGCTGCACCAGGAGGACAGGGTCCGCGCTGGCCACCGCTGCTCACCTGCTGTCCTCCCAGGACAGTTGCGCCGCTTGCCTCCGGAGGGGGACCTCGTTGGAGGAGGCAGTGGCTCATGGGGCTGGAGCTCACAGCGTGGCCCACCGGGCTTCCTGGGCCTATGAGGTGCCTCCAAGACTTCTGATAGTGGGCATCTCAACAAGTGTGAGGTAACATGTTATTGTAATATTGATTTGCATTTCACTGATGATTACTGATGTTGGGCACATTTTTAAATAGCTGTTGACGATTTGTATGTCTTCTTTGGAAAAAGTTCTATTCAGGTCCTGTGCCCATTTTTCAATCATGTTGTCTACTTTAATTATGTTGAGTTGTATAGATTCCTTGTGTATTTTTAATATATCAGATTTACTCATTAACAGATAGATACTTTGCAAAGGTTTTCTCCAATCTGTGTGCTGCCTTTCATTTTGATAATTGTTTCCCTTGCTTGCAAAGGTTTTTGTTTATTTGTTTGTTTGTTTGTTTAATGTTCAATTTTTTCACATTTTTTTTGCTTTTGTTTCCTGAGCATTTGATTTCATATCTAAAAGATAATTGCCAAAGCCAATGCCAAGAAGATCAGATGTTTTCTTCTAGGATTTCATGGGTTTAGATCATACACACAAATCTTTAGCTTCAGATGATTTTTGTGTGTGGTATAAGATAATGATCCTATTTCTTTCCTTCTTTTATGGATGTCTAGTTTTCCTGGTGCCATATAATGAAGAGTGTCCACTTCCCATTGTGTATCCTTGGTAAAAAAAAAAAAAAAGTAATCATATACGCTTCAGTTTTTTGGGGGGCTCTTTATTCTGTCTCTTTGATCTATGTGCCTGTTTTCATGTTGGTACCATACTGTTTTGATTTCTACAGTTTTGTAATATAATTTGAAATGAGGACATATATGCTTACAACTTTGCATTTTCTCAAGATTGCTTTTTCTACTTGTGGTCTTTCGTGTTTCCATAAGAATTTTAGAATTGTGCTTTTTCCATTTCTGTGGAAAATGTCATTGCAATTTTGAGTTGGGATCACATTGAATCTGTAGGTCATTTTGGTTAATGCCACAGTTTTATATAATTTTTCTTCCAGAGGTTCACGTGCAGGAAGCTTGGTCCCCATAGTGACAGTGTTGAAGTCGTACAGTCTTTAAGAACTTCGGTCCTAGAGTCTTCACCCTCATTAAAGGATTAAAAACTGTGTTGTGGGGCTGGTGAGATGGCTGAGTGGCACAAGTGCCTGTCTGGCAAGCGCAAGGTCCTGAGTTCGATTCCCGGAACCCACATACAAAAACAGGGCCGGTGATATCACTCAGTGGCACAGGCGCCTGCTGGTGCGTGAGGTCCTGAGGTTGACCCCTGGTACCCACAAAAAAAAAAAAAAAAAAAAAAAAAACTATGTTGTGCGAGTAGGTCAGGTCTGGTACAAGTGGATCAATTCCTGAGAGGATGAGTTGTTATCAAAAGCCTGGGTCTCACCCCTCCCCAGTCTTCTTCACCATTGTTCACACACATGCCCTTCTCTAACGCAGATGGATTCCTTTCCACTTCTCCACCTTGTGATGTAAACCAGGAAATCCTCACTAGGCCACTGCCACCATGTGGTTTGGGCCTTCCAGTCATCAGAATCATGAACCAAATAACCTCTTTATTTTATGAATTACCAAGTCTTAGTTTTTTATAGCAAGATAAGATAGACCAAAACAGATAATATGGGCATTTTAACATTAATGCTTCCAGTCTATAAACATGGAATATTTTTCATTTAATTATGTCTCTTTCACTTCTTTCATCAGTGTTTTATAGTTTTAAGTGTACAGATCATTCACCATCTTGGTTAAATTTATTCTTAAGCATTCTATCCTTTTTGATGCTATCAGAATTGAATTTTATCTTAAATGAGACTAATTTCTTGCTTTGCAATTTGAATAGATTGATACTAGTGTAAAGAAATATAATACTAAGATGATAGTTTAAACCTAACCATATCAATAGTCATAGTAAATGTAGGTGGTCTAAACATGCCCATTAAAATATAGAGATTTCAGATTAGATATTTTTTAAAAACTAGACTCCTATATATATGGCTCACAATAAATGTGCTTGAAATATAAAGCACACAGTTTAAAAGATAAAAAAATTGAAAAATTGTATCATATGTCATTATTGCAAAGAAAGCTAGTGTGACTACATTAAGTAGATTTCAGAGTGAAGGGTAATACCAGAGACAAAGAAGGCTATTTTATAATGAAAAAGAGGTTAATTCATCAAGATGAAATAATACTAGACACACACACATAATATTAAAGCTTCAAAACATACAAAGCTGTGTGGTACAGTCACAGATAGAAATACACCCATTAGTACACTTGGAAATATTAATATCCTTTTCTAAATCATTTCTTTTTAAGTGTACACAGATAAACGTAGCAAGATATATTATATTCTGAACCATAAATGATTCTTAATAATTTGAAAAGGATTCAAGTCATGTAAAGTGTGTTTCTGTACCATAATAGAATTATTATTATATAATAGAATATTCAAAATCAACAACAAAAGTGTATCTAGAAAATCAACTATTTGGGAACTAAATAGCATATATTAAGAAATCACTAGATCAAAAAATAAGTATCCTAAGCTAAATAAAAATGATCATACAAAAAAATTCAAAACTTGTAGAGTGCCACTAACATAGTCCTTACAACAAATTTATAGCACTAAAGACATATCAAAATGAACGAAGGTCTCAAAATGAGTACCTCAGCTTCTATCTAGGAAAAAAGAGCAAATTAAATTAAAAATAATAGAAGAAAGAAAAATAAAGATCAGAGCAGAAATCAGTGAAACAAGTTCACACACACACACACACGCATACACATGTACACACCCTTCAGATGGAGTAAGAGCTAGAATTAAATAAGCAGATAGAAGAGATTTTAAAAGAAAATCAGAAATGTTTATTTGAAAGCAAGGTATGGGATTTTTAAATTTAAAAATAAAATTAGAAATTATGAATTATAGGGATAAATTAGACTCCATCAAAAATAAGAGCTTCCATATATCTATGGATGACCTTAGGTAAACAAAAAAGGAAGAGGCAGGGCCGATGAGATAGCTCAGCAGCATAAACGCCTGCCTGGCAAGCGCGAGGTCCTGAGTTAGACTCCCGGAACCCACATAAAGGCAAAACAGGGCCGGTGATATCACTCAGTGGCACAAGTGCTTGCTGGCAAGCGAAAGGTCCTGAGGTCGACTCCTGGTACCCACATTAAAAAAAAATGGAAGAGGCGCCACCATCACATCTCTTAAAAAATGTAACTGCAAGCCACTGCCATGAAGATGACATTTGAAATGCATTAAATTGTTAGAGGTATTTGAATGTAGAATATAAAAATTAGCTAAGTAGATAAGAAATATACAAACAACCCAATAGAAAAACAGATAATAGATGTGAATCATAAAAGTGTGCACGTAAAAAATGCTCAATATCAATAAAATTCAGAAGTACATATTTGAACAAAAAGAACATTTAATCTGATCCCATAATCAAAACTTAAATGCAAAAATATCTAACAATCAGAGATGTTGGCAAAACCATGGAGCAACTGGAATTTGTATATACTGTTGATAGAAGTGCAAATAGCCTTATCAATTTGAAAAGCAATTTAGCAATGTCTTACAATATTGAAAATGAATACTCCCTACCCTGTGATGAAGCAGTTCTACTTCTAAGTATATTATCATTATGGTTTGTTTCTAGATGTTCCCCCAAACCTCATGTGCTGATAGGTGGGGCTTTTCAGAGCTTGCTGGATCTAGGTCATGTGATACTGGGATTAAGAGTGTGTGGTGCTAAATTAGTTTACTAATTGGCATTAGCATAGTTCTGGGTGGCACCACCCAAAACGCTGGTACTCTGATGGGATAAGAGGGAAAGGGAAGCTGGCTGCTTGCTCCTTTTTTCTGCCTACCCTGCCATTGACCATTTCTCCTTTGTGATGCCCCTTTGCCATGCCACTCTGCCTTGGAGCCAGCTGACCATGAACTGAAACATCTACAAATAGTGAACTGATATAAACCTTTTCTCCTTTAACTTTGAGTGTCAGGCATTTTGCCTCTGCAATGAAAGAGGTAACAGAGACAATTACTTAGAAAAATTGTGGGAGGACCTCAAGATGGCGGATGAGTAAGAAGCAGGTAACGAAACTCTCTCTAAAAGTTACCATTGGAACACGAGAATATAGCGACCCGGAAAGCGCAGGGGGGGGAGATGCCTCCCCAGAGAAGTTCTGAAGCACAATCTGGGACCCCCGGCACCAGTGACGGGTGACTTCCAACAAAGAAGAAGGAAAGAAGGAGCAGACCGCGCGCGCGCACCTTCTAATATCCCGGGAGTTGGAGCGCCGGCGGAGGCTCAATTCTACAGACACACGGTGGCAGCTGGTGCCCAGGGAGCCCCCACAGAGGATCCTGAGACAGCGGCGGGGCAGGGGAGCGGCGGAGAACGGCGCTGACCGGCGGTGAGTGTCTCTCAGCCACAGCTGCCCCGCGCCAGAGAGCGACCGGCCGGGCGCCATTGTGGGGGGTGTGGCGAAACTCAGAGTGGCTCGGAAACTGCTCTGGGAACTTGTGCTCCGGACAGGGCAGCACAGGGCCTCTCAATTGAGCCCACGAAAGTGTGCTGAGGTCAACAGGCGAACGAGACTGGACTCACAGCCACACCTGTCCCGCGCCAGAGAGCGACTGGCCCGGCGCCATTGTGGGGGGCGTGGCGAAAAACCAGAGCGGCGGGAACCAGTGCAGGGAATCCGCGCTTGGACAGCGCGCTGAGCCTCTCAGGCCCAGGGATCCTGAAAGGGCGCTGAGAGCGGAGGCGAGCTAGACTGGTCTCTACCTGAAAGTACGTGCCTCTGCTCACCGCCCGCCAGAGGGCGCTCCTGGCTTACTGGGACGGACCTGCACAGAACAGGACTCTGTCACCACAAGGTACCTGCCTACAGCAGAGTCAACACCTGGAACTGATTCTTTTTATTTCATTTTTTTTTTCTTATTTTTATTTTTTTATTATTATTTTTTTCTTCTCACTGATTTGTTTTTTGTTCTGGCGAAGGGTTTTTTTTGTTTTTGTTTTGTTTAGTTTTGTTTTTTGGTGGGGTTTTATTTTTGATCTGTCTGTTTTATTGCTTTTATCTTCGTTATTGTTTCTGTATGTGTATTTGCTCTTTCCTTCATTATTCTCTCTGGTTTTTTATATGAGTGTAAACAGTGCTTCTAACTTCTTTGTGATTGTGGTCGTGATCTGTTCTTCCTTTTATCCCTTCCTTCTCTTTTTACCACCTGTTCTCTGCACTAGTGTCCCAATTTTAGTGGGATCCCTCTTGGTCCTCTAACCTTACATCTAATTCCTTCCTCTTCTCCCAATACTCTATTTCCTCCTTAACTCATTTTAAATTTAAACTCCTCAGGGAAAAATTGACATACATAAGACTTGTATACTGCATATAATTTTTCTGGTGTGTTTTAGATTTTGTTATATAACCGCAACTCTATACAGCTAAAAGTGGTAAATAACTGGTTAGCTCAGTCTGTCATTTTCTAGGCTGTGTTTGATGCTTTAGTTAACATTATAGCCAAATGTGAAATAATTGTTCTAAACATCTTTCCTTCCTGATATTTCATGATTGAGATTGACTAAGGGACACAGAAAATACAGTGGCACAGTACCAAAGAATCAAGGACTGGGCCAAACAGGTAGCAACTTCGCATACCCAACGAATTGAAGAGGTAGGATCTGGCAGAAAGCTCAAAACATAAAAGCAAGCTCCACTTGGAAGATACTGCAGAGAAGTAGTCATCTTCTAAAGATCTTAAACACTAGCAATAAAGTAACCTACTATAGGTAATTTGCAAACATCACCCCAGGAATTAAAGAAAGAAAAAATGAGACGACACTTAAACAAGATGCAACCCCACACATCCAATTCACCAAAGGCAAACCTAGGGAGCAACGAGGTGGGACAATCTGAAAGCCACCCACCTGGCCTATCTGAAGTGGTAACAACAAAGCAACTGAATGAGGTTCTGGAAAAAATTAAAACAGAAATAATCTCACAGATAACTGCAGAGATAATGTCTACAACGAAGACCATGCTTAAGGACACTATAGCTGATACAGACAAAAAAATAGATGAACTTAAGAAAACTATAGAAACCATGAATGCTCAGCATAGGAAAGAAATGGAATCCATAAGGCAGATTCAAGCAGATATCCAAGAGATAAAAAATTCCATTGAAAGTATTTGTAGCAGAATAAGCCAATGCGAGGACAGGATCTCAGATATAGAAGATAGGCTTGCAATTAGTGATCATGAAATGGAAAAATTCTTAAAAATAGCAAGGGACCATGAAAAATCAATTCAGCAGCTGCTAGATGACTCAAAGATAAACAACAAGAATAATTGGAATAAATGAAAAAGCAGGAGATAACATCAACGACATTAAAACCTTGTTCAAAGACATAATCAGGGAGAACTTTCCTGGAAGAGAAAAGGAATTTGACACCTCTATAAGTGAAGCTTTCAGAACACCAACTAGACATGATCAAAAAAAAACTTCAGCCAGACATATTATAGTCAAGATCCCAGAAATTCAACAGAAGGGCAGAATCTTAAAAGCTGTTAGGGAGAAGAGACAAATCACCTATGAAGGAAAACCCATCAGAATCACAGCTGACTTTTCAGCACAAACCCTCAATTCAAGAAGAGCTTGGAATGATGTATTGCAAGCTCTAAAGGAAAATAATTTTCAACCCAGATTGATGTACCCTGCAAAACTATCTTTCAAAATTGATGGAGAAATAAAATACTTTCATGACAAAGAACATCTGAGAAAATTTATGACCACCAAACCAGCACTCCAAAACGTTCTGAAGGACATTCTAGAAAGAGATAGGAACCCCAACAGAAGGAATCCACCAGGCAGGGCAAATAATTAAATAGCCGGAAAGCGGAAAAACAGAGTGGGAACCAACAACAGGAAAATATCATGACAAGTCAATACATATCAGTTTTAACCATCAATGTTAACGGTCTCAATTCACCAATCAAAAGGCACAGACTGGCGAAATGGATCAAGAAGCAAGATCCAACAATATGCTGTATACAAGAAACACATTTAATTCAGAAAGAAATTCATAGACTGAAAGTCAAAGGATGGAAAACAATACTCCATGCCACAGGAACCCAGAAAAAAGCAGGGGTAGCTATTCTTTTTGCAGACAAATTGAACTTCAAGCCAAGAAGGATTCAGAGAGATAAAGACGGTCATTACATCCTGGTAAAGGGAACAATCCAAGAGGAAGAGATAACGATCATAAATATATATGCGTCAAATACCAATGCACCCAGCTATATAAAACAAGTACTAAAGGACATGAAAAATCAAATAAGCACTATTACAATTATATTGGGAGATCTCAATACTCCACTGTCACAAAAAGATAGATCAACTGGACAGAAAATCAATAATGAAATAGTAGAACTGAACCAAACTTTTGAACAAATGGACTTAGTAGATGTCTACAGAGTGTTCCACCCCACAACATCAGAATACACATTCTTCTCAGCTGCACATGGGACATTCTCCAAAATAGACCACATACTAGCTCATAAAACCTGCTTAAATAAATGCAAAGGAATTGAAATTATCCCATGCATATTATCAGACCATAGTGCAATGAAATTGGAAATCAATGGCAAAAGATCCCACAAAAACTCCCTAAACACATGGAAATTAAACAGCATCCTCCTGAACAACCAATGGGTCACAGATGAAATTAAAGAAGAAATTAGTCACTTTCTACAACTGAATGATAATGACAGTACAACATACCGGAACTTATGGGATACAATGAAAGCAGTCCTAAGAGGGAAATTTATAGCATTAAATACTTATATCAGGAAAATAGAGCAAGCGCAAATAAACAACTTAAGGGTGAACCTCGAGCTTCTAGAAAAAGAAGAGCAGGTTAAGCCAAAAGCCCGTACAAGGGAGGAAATTATAAAGATCAGAGCAGAAATTAACGTATTGGAGAATAAAAAAACAATACAAAGAATCAATGAAGCAAAAAGTTGGTTCTTTGAAAGAATAAATAAGATGGACAAACCCTTATCCAACCTTATTAAAAAAAGAAAAGAAAAGACTCAAATCCATGCAATTGAAAATGAAAAGGGTGATATCACGACGGACCCTGCAGAAATCCAGAAGATCATCTATACCTATTTTGAAAATTTATATTCTACTAAGATGGAAAATGCAGAAGAAATGGACAGATTCCTAGATTCGTATGAATTACCAAAGCTAAATCAAGAAGATTTAAAAATCCTAAATAAACCAATATCAACCAATGAAATTGAAGATGTAATTAAAAACCTCCCAACAAAGAAAAGTCCAGGCCCTGATGGATTCACTGCCGAATTCTACAAGAATTTTAGAGAAGACCTAACGCCCCTACTTCTCAAACTTTTTAATGAAATTGAAAGGGAAGCAATACTCCCAAATTCATTCCTGGAAGCAAGCATTACCCTGATACCAAAACCAGAGAAGGACCCAACTAAGAAAGAGAACTACAGGCCAATCTCCATAATGAACATAGATGCAAAAATCCTTAATAAGATACTGGCAAACAGAATCCAACAAATCATCAAGAAGATTATACACCATGACCAAGTTGGATTCATCCCAGGGATGCAGGGATGGTTCAACATACGTAAATCAATAAATGTAATACAGCATATTAACAGAACCAAAGACAAAAATCACATGATCATCTCAATAGATGCAGAAAAAGCTTTTGACAAAGTCCAGCACCTTTTCATGATAAAAACCCTACAGAAAATTGGAATAGAGGGTCTTTATCTCAATCTGGTAAAAGCTATCTATGACAAACCAACAGCCAATATTATACTAAATGGCCAAAAACTGAAAGCCTTCCCTCTAAAATCAGGAACAAGACAAGGATGTCCACTGTCCCCACTCTTATTCAACATAGTTCTGGAAACTTTAGCCAGAGCGATTAGACAAGAGAAAGAAATAAAAGGAATAATGATTGGAAAGGAAGAAGTTAAATTATCATTATTTGCAGATGACATGATACTCTACACAGAAGACCCCAAAAACTCCACTAAAAAACTGCTAGATTTGATAAGCAAATTCAGTAGTGTAGCTGGATACAAAGTCAATACTCAAAAGTCAATAGCCTTCCTGTACACAAATAACAAACTTACTGAAAGAGAAATTAGGGAAACAATACCTTTCACAATAACATCCAAAAAAATGAAATACCTAGGAATCAACCTCATGAAGGATGTAAAAGACCTCTATACTGAAAACTACAGTACTCTGAAAAAGGAGATTGAAGAGGATATCAGAAAATGGAAAGATATCCCTTGCTCCTGGATAGGAAGAACCAATATAGTGAAAATGGCCATACTTCCAAAATTGTTATACAGATTTAATGCAATTCCAATCAAAATTCCAACAGCATATCTCACAGAATTAGAGAAAACAATCCTAAAATTCATTTGGAATCAGAAGAGACCTAGAATAGCAAAGGCAATTCTGGGCAACAAAGGCAAGGCAGGGGGCATCACAATCCCCGACTTGAAATTATACTATAAAGCTACTGTGATAAAAACAGTGTGGTACTGGCAAAAAAACAGACCTGAAGATCAATGGAACGGATTAGAAGATGCTGAAACAACCCCAGACATACTAAGCCACCTTATCTTTGACAAAGGTGCCAAACACATTCGCTGGAAGAAAGATAGCCTCTTTAATAAATGGTGCTGGAAAAACTGGCTCTACACATGCCGAAGATTAAAACTAGACCCATATCTTTCACCATGCACTAAACTAAATTCAAAATGGATCAGAGATCTAAATATTAAAACAGAAACATTAAATCTGCTGGAAGGTAGGATAGGTAAAACCCTTGGAGACATTGGTGTAGGCAAAGACTTTATGAATAAAAACTCAACCGCACGGGAACTATCCCAAAGAATCAATAACTGGGATCTCATCTTATTAAAAAGCTTTTGCACAGCAAGAGAAACCACCAACAGAGTGAAGAGACAACCCACAATGTGGGAAAAAATGTTTGCCAGCTGTTCCTCAGACAAAGGATTACTATCGAGAACATATAAAGAACTCAAAAAAATCAGACCTCCCAAATTTAAAGACCCACTCCAAAAATGGGCATCTGAGATGAATACACATTTCTCAGATGAAGAAATACTAATGGCAAATAAATATACAAAAAAATGTGCAACATCACTAGTCATTCGAGAGATGCAAATTAAAACAACACTGAGATACCATCTCACCCCAGAAAGAATGGCTACTATAAAGAAATCAACTAATAACAAATGCTGGAGGGGCTGTGGGGAAAAAGGAACCCTTCTCCACTGTTGGTGGGAGTGTCGACTGGTACAGCCACTGTGGAAGTCAGTGTGGAGATTCCTCAAAAAGCTAGGGTTGGAGGTCCCATTTGACCCAGCTATTCCCCTTCTGGGCATCTTCCCAGAAGAATTAAAAATATCATACCACAGCGATATATGTGCACCCATGTTTATAGCAGCACAATTTGTAATAGCCAGATCTTGGAAACAACCCAAATGCCCATCAACTGAGGAATGGATAAGAAAGATGTGGTATTTTTATACAATGGAGTACTATTCAGCCATTAAGAAGGATAAACTGGAGACTTTTATAGGTAAATGGATGCAACTCGAGAAAATACTCATAAGTGAAATAAACCAGAAGCACATGTGTAAGCATTTTATTGTCTCTCTAGTATGAGAAACTGAAAGAGTAAATAAGATCCAAAATGTACAATAGACATGGTGAATCAAAAAGAAACTGGTCAAAAGGAAAGAGAGACTGGAATAGGGAAAAGAAAGAAGGGAAAGGGAAAAAAAATTGTATATATATATATAAGATGGTTAAGATAGATACACTACGATTTTTACTTAGTTCATTGAAGAGTAAGGTTTGTGCCAATAATGTTTGGATAATTAAATGCTAATGTCTGGTGTCCTGAACAACTAACTTAAAGATAGTAATACGCAATGTATTAACCATTGTTACCCTCCTATTATGTTGTTTTGAAAATTTGTTCTTCTTTTGATTTGTTTTGTTTTTTCTTCTCTTTAAAATAAAATTAAAAAAAAAAAAAAAAAAGAAAAATTGTGATATTTATGCACAAGAAAACCAGACAAGATTGCAAGATTGTTTATTGTGTCCTTGTTTCTAGCAGAGGAGAAAGAAAACCTAAATATTCACCAGCACATGAATGAATAAGGAAATTATGATATGTGTACAGAATAAAGTAATAAAAAACAACAGTAAAAAACAAGTGAACTACGACTATACATATAAACGTGGATAACTGTCAAAATTCAATCCTGCTGTCTTAAAGCTAATAATGATCCAAGCAAGTTTAGTGTTTTGTGATTCAAAACATCTTGATTCTAAGCTACCACTGTAAAATGCTGTGGCTAGATGGGCAATCACTGTCAAATTTATTGGACTGATAACTCACCTCTAAGACTGGGGCAGAGAGAAAATTTTCATAGGCATATATTCTACTTCCCAATTTTATTCTGAAGTTTTAAAAATCAGCCTGCAAACATAGAGCATTATCAAACTTTGGCATTCAGTTGAATGCTTACTGGTAATATTTTAACAGTGACCTGAATCAGTTCTTCGTCATTAGTATTCTGCTTGCTTCTGCAATGATTTCTGCATGCTTTTGTATGCAGTAGCATAATTATGCAGATGATAAAATTGATAAAAAATGCACTATAGAAAAAATCTGTTATTTCAGTAGATAAACAGCCATGATTATTTTTCAAGATGCTTCTTAAAAGTGTAGCATATAAAACAATGACTATTATATTCTATTGTAAGTTATTCTTCAGATAAACAATAAAAAATTAAAATACTTATTTAAGACAGAAGCAGAGTAATGGACAGTTTCTTTTTCCCCAATGTTTCTAGGTTCCAAAACTATAAAAGAAATTTTCAGCCCAGGGCTTGAATATACATAAAAGGTCCTTAATCCAAGGTCATTACAGCAAACTTCCACAGGAGGATATGTAGTCAGGTAGAAGTTATTAAAATAACCTCAGAAGCACCTGTCAGTTTAGCGTGGTATTTTGCACGATCCCTATTGACTGTTGTCTAGCACGTTGTAAAGCTTCATCTCTGGAGGAAGGATGCTACATTTACATTTTCGAACTCAGGTAAGCAAAGGAAAAGGCACCAGTATCGACACACACACACACACACACACACACACACACACCTCTCCTGAAAGATGCCTACCTGTGTTTAAAGCTTGTGCACAAGATTCTCTTGCTCTATTTGAGACAAGGTTGGTGAGAATTTATCTGTGAATGGTTAAAATCTGTCCCTTAATTATGTTTGCGATAGTATACACTTTTCCCCTCAGCTTTCAAGTCATAGCTAAGGTGACTACCTCTCCTAAGTTTATAGTGGGGATAAAAGTTCAAAACATTATGGGAGGTGTCTAACAGAGCGCAAGCAGTTTTACATGCTGTGAATATGATAGTCTTTTTTGTTAGGACTTACACAAAATATTAACTTACACTCATAAATATTAACCACAGTTTTTTCTTCTCTAAACCCAGTTCAGTTTAATAACATTTATTTAACTCTGCATTAGGCACTGTAATGTGTGAATCAGAAATAGTTTAGGCCTTCAAGAAATTCAGTGTTTAGTAAGAAAGAAACTAATGGACATAATTGCTATATAATAATGAATGATAAACCATAGGAATTCCAAGAAAAGGCATATTGAGTCCAATAAAATAATAGCAGAAAGATTTCAGAAAAATAGATAACGCCTTGGGTGTTGAGTAAAATGAATAAGAGCAAGTTAGATTTTTTTTTAACTGACAAAGGTCTTCCAAGCAGGAAGAACAGGCTAATCATACATGTCTGTGAATATAAATTCTTTAGTTAGGTAACAAGTGCAAGGAGTAACAAGTCAGGCCCAGATTTTAAAAATGAAGCTTTTGAGATAGGCAAAGGTTGAAACATAGGGGCCTTCTAGAAAATGGGCAGAAAATGAACATCCTTTGATGGATTTTTTTAAAGGTCATATTTTATTTTAGAAAGCTTTCTTATTTTTTATTTATTTGGAAAGCTTTTTTTGTGGTTGGTGAATGGCTTTCCAAAAGGTCAGGGGTAGAAAATGGGAGAGCCGTTATAAAAGTTCAGATGAAAGACTGAGTCTGAAGGAGGGAGGATTGTGAGCGAGGGCAAGACTCCAGAAACGCTTGAGAAGATAAATTGGTGGGCTTTGGCTGTGTAGGTTACAGCCACACAAGCGGTGGCTACAAAGATTTTCAGGTTTCAGGCTGTGGTGGCTGGATGAAGGGAGATTTTGGAAATTTCCTAAACACAGATCTGGACAAGAGAGAGACTGAGAGAAAAATATGTGGACAGAGAAATCCATGAGTTAAGATGTAGGAGCCTCTACAAGTCAGGATGACAAATTTTGAGGACATCAGCACACAACCCAATAGGGAAAGGGGCTAGAGCAGGAGGATGCAGTACTCACAAAGAAAATTTGGAGTTAGAAGGGAAAAAGAGACGTGAGCAGAACTCTGGGGAAACCCTGTACTGAGAAGGAAGAGGACAGGGAAGTTGGTGAAGAAAAAACAGAAAGAAACAGAAAAGAATCCTGCTATAAATGCCAGGGAAGAGGAATAGAGCAATGTATACCCAAGAATGTAATAAACATCTTAACTAACAATCAGATTCTCCCCTTTTTTCAAAAAGGATTTTCTAAAGTAATGTTAATTTATCAGAAGTTAAGCAGTACTTATCTGTCCCTTAATGTTCAGCTCCCAGAGCACATTATCTCTCAGGGTATACTTTGAATCACATTTTAAAAAATGGATTTTTTTGTACTCCCAAGATAATTTAACAAATTTTGTATTTCTTATTAAAGTAAAACTTAAGTGAGGGCTAGGCGTGGTGGTGCACACCTGTAATCCCAGCACTGAGGAGGCTGAGGCAGGAGGATTGCTGCGAGTTGGAGGCCAGCCTGGGCTACAAAGTGAGGTCAAAGCCAGCCTGAACTAGATAGTGAGAACCTGTCTCAGAAAAACAACACTTAAGTGAGATGCTTTCCTAATAACTTTCCAGTCCCTAATATGATCTTGTATGAAATATAAATTCATCCTATGAACAAGAAAACCCAAGAGTTTGTACATTCAACTGAACATGAGAAATAAATACTTTTTAAAAAAAAATGCTTTCCTAAAAAGGATGAGAAAAATTCAGCAAATCTTTAGAAGGATGTGACTTATTTATTCAGTAAAGATTGAATGTCTTCGTTTGCCGGTCATGATGATGCGTGCGTGTGTAGTGGACACAAAGCTGAAAGACGCGGATCCAGCATCCAAATGCCCCACCATCTGGGGAAAGCGTAAGTAGAGAAGTACGTTATTATGATAAAGCGCTATGTACAAGGTGCTACGAGAGTTCAGTGATAGTTTGAGACTAATCAAATCCTCACCTTTAAAAGGGAAACTATGCTAGAAATTGATACTTTTAAATTAAAATATGACACAATATTAAAACTCCTAGTCAAGGAAAGATAATTTACTCTTTCCCATGTTAGCCATTTGCGTTTTTTACATTTAAGAAACATGTTTCCATTTTGATTTGGTTTGAGTAGATTTAAGTTTTGCCTGCATCTTTCTACACAAATGCATTGTAGTAACATTTAGAAAGAGAAGTTGGTTTTTGTACACTGAAGCAAAGAACAGGACATCTGTTACTGTTGTACATTTTAAAAATTATGGAAAAAATTTAATTTGGTGTATGCTGTATTTCAAGTCAACAGAAATCAAATTAACATGTTTAAATATTATTTATGCAGTATTTACATACAGAATGCTTTTGTTTTTTTGCTTTTTAGGTTTTTTTTGTGGGTACCAGGGTCAAAAGGCGCCCGTGCTGCTGAACCATATCACCGGCCCTTTTCTTCGTATGTGGGTACCAGGAGTCAAACTCAGGACCTCGCTCTTGCACGGCAGGCGCTTATGCCACTGAGCTATCTCACTGGCCCCAGAATGTTATTTTTAAAACACACAAAAATTCATTTTCAAATTTCGTATGCTGTTTCTTTCCCCCATGTATAGGACAAGTCAAAAAAGATATTCTTACAACTATTATCCATACAATGCATAAATGCATCTTTTTCCTTGAAAGTGTGAATATCTTATCTCTCTATTTTCTACTTTATTATGGGAAAAGATGACATCCTACAGATTTATGTGCCTTGCTCTGCTGCCCTGGAAATGCATATTTAACAAAGAGTAAAAGGGTTGGGAGACCGAAGCAGCCTTAACTTATGGACAGTCAAAATCAGAAGATTGTTGCTAACATCAGTTTCACTGGGATTCATAAAGGCAGTCGCCATAGCAACATCATTTTCACAAGGCACGGAAATGCTGCATTTTATTTTATTTTTTAATGGAAAAGCCCAGGGTCAGATTATCTTTTCTCCCCAAATCTCATTTCTCCTCTCCCCTTGCATAGGGCCAATTGCATTCAAAAGGAGCTTTGTGAACACAAAAGACTACTCTGTATTTAAGTGGAGTAAAACTCTTAACTGAATTTTTCATAGAAATATACAGTGTTCAAGGATTTAGGGTAAATCTGAGAGAAACTACTCCTGCAACTGAAACATAATTCTTGACCCTCACTCTGAGAATTCAGGAGCTACTTATTTAAGCAAAACTGTGTAAATTTAACAAAGGAATCCCTTTAAGTGTCAAATAAAATCCAGTTGGTATGATTTAACAACTTAGGGAAACATTTGATCTCTTTCTATTTTCTTTGCAGATTAACTTTAGAAGGAAAACGGTTAGGGTTTTAATTTTTTTAATAAATAAAAATGAATTTATATTACCCCTACAGATACTGTTAATTTGAAAATACATGGCTTTTTTTATTCATAAAAGATAATGGTAGAAGAAGAAAGTGAAGGCACAATTGGCAATAATTTTTCACTAGGTTATTTAGAGGATTTTTCCTAGAAAAACCAAAAATTTTTGCTTATTTTAAAATTGTGTCTTCTCAATAAACTCTATTTAACATCTCTTTGGTTTGAATGCCGATCTGCACTTTTAAGATTATAATTTTATTACAACTGTATAAGCACACTTAATATTTTTTAAAAAACCCAAAATAAGATTTTAACCAAGAGACTGGTATAACTCCATGATGAATAAATACCTATTTACTCAATAGAGTAGAATGAGCCTCTTTGGAGATTTCATGGCCCATTGACTAACTGCATAATTAGGTGAGAGATTTTCTGTGGTTGCTTTAAACCAATTATGTCATGCATCAGGCAAACCAGAGTGATGCTAATGAAAATATTTTATGCTACCTGTTAAACATTAAATGATTTTTGTAATATGTCTATTATATATAAAAGATTTCTAAAATTAATGTGTATCAATTACAATGACCAAATACACAAGTATGAAATTCAAATGTATAGGTATATATATGTGTGTGTGTGTGTGTATATATATATATATATATATATATATATATATATATACATATACATATACAGAATTAATACCTTAGAAGGAAACTATGTAGTAGCTATGGAAATTAGCTTTTACACATATTAAGATGTATAATGTCAATTGTATAGCTTCTTGATACAAAATGGAGCTTTTTAGGTTAAGGTAAATGCTTCCTAAGAAGAGTCAAATTTCCTTATCTATAAAGAACATGTTGGGGAAAAATGTTGGAGTCAAGAAATAATCAACTCCAATGAAATATAGTGAAATTGATAAATAGATACAAAGAAAAATCTTGCAATGGAGAAGAAAATCATTTGAGTAGATGGAATTCCTAATGACCTAATTAGTTTTGAAAATCAATGTCTACAAAAACGTCAATATTTACTTTTGATTTTATCTTCCCTTGATCATGGAATATTTACACATGCAACCCTTCTTGTTAAGTGAAAGGATCAGAAGTAATTAAATGTTATTTATCCTACTTTATAAGGTATATTATTGTAGAATTTTACCAGCCTATGATTCCATAATATCCTATTAATAATTATTTATTTTCTTATAACCCATTTGATATATAAAATCCTTTAAGCACTTTCTCTTTTACATCATTAAATCAAATAAAAATACTTGTTGTGCCACACAGAAGCATTTCATTTATTTATCTCTACCCATCCTTTTTCACCTTATCCATCTTTCACAATACCTATCACTTTTCTGATGCATTACCAGCCTAAGTCCTTGCGGGTCTCTGCACATACTTCTCTCTTCCACCTGCCCCCCTTAGTCCTCCTCTCAATGCAGCATCATGTGAAGTAGCCTTCTTCCTCCTGCTACCATCTTACATCTCCATCTTCTTTTAGACAACAGTCGAAATGTCACTTTCACCAACAAAACTTTTACTATAGAATCTCACTCTTCAGCCTAGTAGCAGAGCATCCCTTTATAGAATTTCTGACATTATACTTCTATATTTCTTCAGCTTTCATCAATGCCTTCTATTTCCTTCATGTTGTTAATTCTAGAGGACAAGGAGAATAAAAATATCTTGTATAAGATATGATTGCTGACATATTTAATGTGTTTGAGTCTATGAAACCTTATGTTGCTAAAGTAGCCTCATTTTTTTCAAAAATGGCTGGACTGAGATTTATATATAATTAATTTAATAAATCCATTTTACTTTGATATTATATCCAACGAACAACTTGTCTATGCAACAATCATCACTGTTAAAGCTCATGTTTAAGCTTACTGGCACATGAAACTTGAACAGAAATCTTTAATTGAACGTACAACCTCAATGGTCCAAGGCATTTTTCTCTCACAGAAGAAAAGAGAAAAAAATATTTCTTAGACATACTGGCGATAATGAAACAGGGGAAAAGCAATAGAAAGAAAATCCTGTTCATATAATTTAAAAATGAACATCAGAAATAGGACAATCTCAGAAGAATCCAAGTATTAAATGGTTTGATGAAACATTGTGAAAGAGAATAGACACATACATTTAAAGAAATATGAAATGTATCTCTCAAATGACTGATATTAAGATACAAAAACTTAATATTCGTCCTGATGATAGTCCTCATAAGAACTTTCTGCAAATACCAATCGGAATCATCAGAATTTATGTAGGATCCCTTAACCAAGGGATTTATGTATACAATGCAGGGTCTTTATTGCTGGGTGGAAAAAAATATCAATTTTTATTTTTGTTAACTTCTAATTGAATAAGTTAGCATTTCTTTCAATTACAAATATAGATAATTAAAATACAGCTGTATAAGCAATACCTTGTGTTTGTGTCACAAAGAAATTACCGATACCTTCATCACATTAGAGTAGGTCTACTTGCAAAATATCATTTATGCTTAAATCTAACTTAAAATTACAGCAGATTTCAATGCACTGCTAAAGAACACATTTTGTGTATTAATAAAAAAGCACATGTATTACTATGTTAAAAGTGTGAAGTTTTGTTATTTTGGTAATTTTATTTTTAAATTTTGTGCTTTGTAGTTTAAGAATTTAGAAGCATTATACTGTAGAAGGCACCATAGGCTTCACTTGTCACTCAAAGCAGTTTATGGCCTAGTAAAGGCTGAGGACCCCTGAACTGAGCACACCAGAGCCTTCTATTCGATGACAATTAGCATGACATAGGTCCACAGTAGCGCTGTCTTATTCACTTTCTCATCACTGACACAAAATATCCAACATCCACAGCATACAAGAAGTGAGGTTGACTTCGGCTCACATTTTTAGTCCGTGATTGGCTCGCTCCCAAGCAGAAACAGCCTGGTGGGAGAAATCTTGTGGAAGAAGCTTCTCGTGTCATGGTGGTCAGGAACCAGAGAGAGAAAGGAGGAGACTAAGGGGGGAATATACCTTCCATGTCACACCTCTAGTGTCCCGCCTCTTCTGACCAGGGCCTCCTAACAGCCATCCAGCCCTGAACGCTTTAGTGAATTAATTCACCGACGTGTTCAGCATGCCCATGATCCGATCACCTTCTGAAACCCCATCTCCAGACACATGAAGCTTTGGAACACATTCTAGACCTAAACCATATCTCCTAAGGAGAATGTACATTCAAATGTTCCTCCAGAAGTTCACTCAGCATAATTTAGGTAAAACAGTTTTAGGTTGAAGCGGTTCTGATATCTCCGTGTAAGGATGGCAAGGGCTACAACGCACACTGTGCTGTGTGCAACAAGGATTTTTTGGCAGGCCAGGCCTTGAGAGAGAGGGGAAAAGGAAAATAAAGCAAAACGGTGCTAGTATTTTCTGGGCTTGTTTCTCCTACCAGTATTAGAAAGACAAAGGACTGTAATATTCATCTATATTTTTTTACTTTTAGTATAGTACACATTTGTATAAATTTAACATATATCACAACTTTTTGGTTAAAATGCAATTTAGGCCATATATTTAGGAATATTAAAACTGAATAGTGACGTAAGCAAAGAAAGTTCACAGCATACCAGTAATCTTGCAGATGCTTAAGTTTGTTTAAAAGTATTAACTTTGACATATTTTATAGAAATTACAGTTTGGACTAAAAAGTTCAAAGGATAAACTTGTAGCAAAGCATAACAATAAATGTTAGGTTGGAGGATATGTAGTGAGTATGTTCTCTTCCAGATCCCCAGTTTTCACTGGAGAAGATCTGGTCATAGGGTTCTGCCTGACCAATGTAAGGTCATGACAGGTTACCAGGAGCTTTGAGTTGGGGTTCACCAGGCAGCCCATTCCCCCACCAAGTCATATTTAAATAATTACCTTACGGAAACACTAACCTGCATTTACTAGGTCACATCCAGTTCCAGGCACAGCATTTCTAATATATCTAACTGCCTCCAACACCATCTGCTAAACTGTCTACAAGGTCAAGGTGTATTTCCTCTCTGTCTCCGTCTCTGCCTCTCTTTCTCTCTCTCTTTTCTTGGAGAATGTTTATCCAAATATTTGAAGAAAGTATTGTATTTCATGATGAAGGCATTTATTTCCTAGTACCAAAAATCTCTAAAACAAAATATCTAAGAGTTGGAAACAGAAAAGACGTTTTGTGTGTGTGCGATATGAGGCCTGCCGCTAACACTGCTCTCAGAATTGATGTATTCTGGCAATGGAAGAATCAGCAGCACACATTAGTTTCTGGTTCATGCTGCACCTTGCAAAATTAGTCTGCCAGCTGGGCTACAACTAGGTCATAATAGTGCTTTTCTTTATTCTGGTAGAGCAGAAGCTTCCAGCATACAAGTGACATAATAAGCCTAGTGAGTCCCATGATCTCTATTGTCTTTTTTTTATTATAAAATGAGTTGATCAAAATCAACATTGCCTATGGTATAACGATGAAGCTTTCAAACATCCAGTAAGTTAAAGAGATAAAAGGACAAAAGTATTTGTTGCATGGTGAGGAGGAGCAGAAGATCCAAATTCACTACAGTATAAGTCACAGGAGGTAAATTATTTCCTTTCACGATTGAAGAATTCTGAAGTAACCAACCTGGAGCTTGAAAAATTGCTGGTGACACTCCATCTCTCTCTCTCTCTCTCTCTCTCTCTCCCTCTCTCTCTCTCAAACTGATACTCCACCCTAACTGCTAATACATATACACACATGTACACACGCACAGGTGCACGTGTGCACGCACAAACACACAGTGTTTCCATATTGAAAGAAGTATCCACTAGAAAACTTTCATCTTTAAGTGATAAAATATCCAATGTGAGAGGTGCTATATTTTGGATATGGTTTGTCCTTCAAAGGTTCACGTGTTTGAAGTGTGGTTCTCACACTTCAAGTGTGCCATCTTCCTTGAGGTGAAGTAGTCAAGGAGATCCTTTCAAGAGCCAGATATATGTTGTTTGGACTTTCAGTATCCAAAACTGTGAGCTTCAGAAATCTTTTTCCTTTATAAGAACTCAACCCCAGGTACATCATTAGAGTAATGAAAACTAAATTAATGCAATAGAATTAAGAACTAGCTCCAAAGATATTTAGGTCCTTACCTCTAGAATCTGTCAATTTATATAGCAAAAACAGATCTTCAAAATGTGATTATATTTAGGATTTTGACATGAGTGATTATTATGGATTATTCAGGTAGTCCTAAACCACAATTATCAAATATCACTATAAAAGGGAGATGGGGAAGATGTGGCTAGGGAGACAGAAGGCAATATGATAAAGTAGAGATTTAAAGATGATACACTGCTGGCTTTGAAGGTGGAGCTCTAGGAGCATATAAGCACTCTACCTCTAGAATCTAGAAAAGGAAAAGAATCGGATTCTCTTTTACAGCATCCGGAGGAAGCAAAATCTGTTGACATCTTGATTCCACAAGTGATTTTGGAATTCTGTCCGGCAGAAGTTTATAAGAATAACTGTATTTCTTTAAGCCACCAAGTTTGTGGCAATTTATTATAGTACCTACATTAAACTAATGCACGCAATAAAAAATGACATCAACAAGAAAGGGTTATGTTCTCATGTCACTACAATCCAGACTTTGTCAGTTCAGCACTCTGAGGACAGTACCTTGGGCCTATTTTCCTGTAATTCCCTGGCTTTCCTCTCCACGTGGCCAAGTGGCTGCTCCAGTCTTGAGATGCGTGCTATGCTGGACAACAAGCAAAGGCAGAAAGAAAAGATATATCTTTATTTCATCTGTATCTCTATTTTCTCAGTTTTATGTTGGTTGAATAAACAACCAATACTGCCTTCCACCCAGGTTTGGTTTCTACCAATGATACATTGGGCCTACAGTGGTCAGATAAACCTTGATTGCCAGGAACTATTGAACCTAGACATTGCTACTGCTTTTTAACACTACTGAGTTAGTATCAGAGTTGACTAATATCCACAGAGCAAGTTATTCTGCTCACCTGGTTATCAAAACCCATCTCTTTGGAAGTGAACTTCACCTGAAACACAAATAACCTCATACTCCATGCTTTAGTTATTTTTTCATTGCTGGAACATAATACCTGACACCCACAGTGTAAAGGAGGAAAGGTTTATTTTGGATCACAGTTTATTGAAGTTTTGATCCATAGTCAGCTGGCTCCAAGGAAGGGAGGCGTGACAGAGGGTCTCCACCTCAGCCACTCCCCACATCCCAAATCACATTTAGCCATAAACTCAACACTAGACTAATCCACCAAGGAGTATCTCATACCCAGAATCTATTCACCTCCCAAATGCTCCACCTGTGAGCTATTGAGGCTTTGGGGGAACATCTAGATATAAATCATAACACTCAAAGGTCACCACAAACTTCTTCCTTGAACATTTTGTCGATAATCCTCAAATCCCGGACCAATCAGCCAAACCAAGAAAATAATGCTCACGTAGATTCAGATCATCCTTTCCAGGCAGAATGGACAACCCAGTGGCAAACTCTATCTCTGTCTTTCAGAATCACACCTGGAAGTGTTATAATGCTGTGCACCCCATTTTAGAACTTTGGGAGGAACTATCTCTAAACAGATTTATTCCTATTTTTTCCCTTGGTCAATAGATTAAAACAAATTCCCAGGTGATTCTAGCTGAGAGTAGCAGACAGGTAGCAGATTGTGCAGCAGGATACATTCTGGGAGCGAGATCAACCTTTTCCTATTACTTCCTTCTGTGCATTGGGTCGGTCAGTGCCTGGTCTGTATCTCTTCCACTTGATGATATGGTGATACTGGGCAGGCCCCATTTTATCAATTGGGGGGTGAATAACACCCCGTTTGTGAAGAACAATGTAGTCCCATATAATGTTACCATCAGGGACAGTCTCTTTTCTAGTTCCCAACATCAAACCAAGAGTTGTTATTTGAAAGGAAGCAGGTTGTTTGACGTAACAGGCATGATTGCTCAAATATCCTACAGAACTGATTTTCAAAATATGTGGCCTCAGAACACTGTAAGAAATGCATTTTAATTTGAAATCCAATAAGAGACATTCTGAAGATCCTGAACAAATAAACAAATTTTAGTAAGTGCTGCCCTTACTACAGGCTATGTCCTGTGATATTTTTCTTTTTATTCTCTTTTCTTTCATATTTCTGAAATGTTGCCCAAAATGCTGCCCAAAATGCTGTTAAGCGGATTTCACCTCACTAAGTGGGTCACAACACACAGTTGGAAACTTGCTGTCCCCGAGGCCCCACAGTAATTTTCCTACTGGAGTTTGCTAGAGGAACCACAGAAGGATGCAGTCAGCTATAGAAAATTCAAAGAGAATTGATCCTACTACTTCAACAGCAGAGCTGCTTGCCTTGAAGGCCCTGCTGGAGGAGCTCCTCTGGGCCGAACTTACGCCTCCCATCCCACAGGGCCACACGGTAAGTGGGTCAGAGCTGCACCCTCCGTGTATTCTACAGACTCCTCAGACTTAAAATGGCCCTCCAAACATTAGTCTTTCTTCTCCATACAAGATGCAAAAATTTGTCTTTCATTTTTGAAGAAATTAACTACATACTTTTGTAGTGGGAATACTCTTTTTAAAACATTACCCAAAGTATATTTATTATTAATAACCTGCATGCCTCCAGGAAAAATGGAACACAAAGCCTTTCTGGAAAGTTGGAGAAAAGCATTGACACAGGAGAAATTCATACCAGATGGAAAAAGAGGTGAGAGAGATCTTCTAAATCCTACATGGGAACTGAGGAAAAGGGGAGAAAAAATATATAGGAAGTCAGATACTCATGTTTAGATTTATGCAGTGGGTACATTTATTTTAAAAATAGCCAGAGAAGTTGAGGAACCCCAGAGCAGGGGGATATTGTTTCCAGCGGGTCTTAGGTAGAAGCAGTGCTAAGACTCCACTAAATCCTGCACTCTAGGAAGCCATGGAGGAGATCCACAGCTAGTGCCTGAAAACCATCAATCATGCCTCAAAAGGAAACAGCACCCAGAAATCATAGCTCCATGCACCAGAGCCAGATTTGCACCTATGAAGTGAAGCCCAAAGACAAATCGCACTGTCCCCAAGTTCACTGGGAAGGGAACTTAGATACAACATGACCTGTGACTTCTGTGACTTCCAGAGCAGGCGGCTGCACAGCAGTAGGCACCAGTGTTGTCTGGCAGGCTAGATAAGCGACTCATAGGAGTCCAGTTCACACATGGATCTGGGCGTCTACCCTTGTTCCCATGGGAACCTGGGAACTGTCCTTTGATTTGGGACATAGGCTGGGGAACAAAGGAAGAGGCCTGAAAGTGACTTGAAAGTGTTTTGTTTGCTTGTTTGTTTGTTTCCCTTCGGTGGAAATAGACAGCTATCAGGCATGTCTGATTAATTATGGGAAATAATGAAACTTATATGTTTTATAATATATGACTATAGATGTATATACGTGCTCCTACTGCAGTTTTGAAATGGAATTAAGTTGATGAAACCAAATGAAATTGCAATGTTTCAAATTTGGTGGTGCACTAAAACTACCTGGGTATGGTAGTTCACTGTTGTGGTTTCACTTTCCTCGGTATTAGTTACCTGTGATCAACCATCATTTGAAAATATTAAATGGAAAATTCCAAAAATATAGCCTTCTGAGATTTTAATTATTCACCATTCTGAGGACGGGATGAAACCCCACAACAGCCCATTCTGTCCTACCTGGGACATAAACCGTTCCTTTGTTCTGTGAGCGTACAGACGCTGCGTACACTACCATCTGGCTAGTCACGTCACGGCCATGTCGATGATCAGATCAACTGTCATAGTGTCACAGTTCTTCTATTCAAGTAACTCTTTTTTGCTTAGCAATTGCCCCAAAGTCCAAGAGCAGGGATGCAAAGGAGGTACCAGGAGATAAATCAGAGAAACACAGGTTAACTATTATACTACATGGCAATGCTGTAATTTATAAAGGAAAAAACATAGTATATATAGGATGCATTACTATGCCCATAGTTTCAGGCATCCACCAGGGATCTCGGAGTATATCTCCTGCAGATAAAGGGAGATTAATGTATGTTAAGTTGTAGTGAATAAAGAAAGGAAAGATTCATAGATTCATTTTCTTATAAAATGAATATTATGAACAGGCAGGGTATATTCAATGGACAAGAAAATGGAGGCTTATAGGCAGAATTATACCAGTTTCAAATCCTCTGAAAGGTGTCATTATAAATCACACAATCCAAAATCGTACTTTACAAATAATGAATGAGACCTACAGATCTAAAACTCCTTGGTCAAGGTTCCACACAGAACACAAAGTTATTAAATTTGTTAAAAATTACAGGGCTGGTAAACTGTTTATTTCAAAAATTCACTAACTCCATTAAATTCCCTTTATGTATATGCAACCTAGATTTACAATTGGGACACAAAAGTGGAAGAAAACATCTGTATATTAAATTTCTCCTCACCACACATCAGCTGAAAAGGTGATGAAGGAGATAAGTGAAGCACTTCAATAACCTACTTGTGCAGAATTCATGCATTATGTATGAGCAAAAAGGATATATAATTGTCATTATGACCTCCAAGAAAAGATTAGAGGGTAAAGAAAATTTTTCATTAAGAATCTGTGATAAACAAGCAAAACATACACAAGGAAGATAAATAATTATGACAATAGTAAATGTCCAATCACAGTTGTAAGGACAGACTTATACTAACAGAATAGATTTTTATATATTTCAGAGATAATAATCAATTTTGTTTGTGACTTACATCAAACCAAAGTTTCTAGATGATCATATTTCCAGACTAACATGACAACTTGCAATAAGGGCATGCATTGAAAATCTCACTTGGGCAAATTCTTTTCAACATCAGAAATATAATCTTAGAGTCTATCCCACATCATTTCTGCTTCATAAGGGCAACTCTCTTATTTACCTCTGACTTATCTATTTCACTCTTTCCTATCTTGCTTTCTACATTCCTTTTTAACCTATAAACAGTCTGTCTCTACTTCATTTAACCCTCCTTTAACCCTCTCTAGGAGACACTGTAATTTGGTTCATGGGTCCTCCTTCCAAACTGATAAGCTGTTTTTTCTGTGCTTCATCTCTCCTCCCTACCACAAAATTTACCCTTCCTACCCCTTCCTATATGATTATCCTACACTAAAGATAGCCACCTTCATCGATGTTTTCTTTGTAGGATCTTCCGGCACCCAGTGTCTAGGGCTGTAACATATGGAGGCCCATACCCATTAGGCCCATTGAGCATAACTCTAAGGGGCCACCCAGGCTCCAAGTAGAGGCTGACAGAGGCCTGCTTGTGGTTGCAAGACAGCCCTGCACCACCCTTTACCTGAATCTACTTGTCACTCTCCTGGGGCTGTTAATCCCCTTGGCATTCCCAAAGGCAGCTTCCTGAATGCTGAAATTGGCCTAAGAGTCGCCTTCCTGGGGAACCTCTCCTGAGCTATTCCCTTCTTGCCCTGGAATCCTAAACTCTCCATGAGGTCTGTCCCTGCTAAGGGACTGTTCTGCTCCTTCGCAGACTCACATAAAGTGTCTCCTACAAAGTCATGAATAAACATGCATACAAAATCTTGTTTGTTATATATATTTACCATTTTTTAAATTTTGGTAAAAAAAAGAAAGACCATAGTGTGAAATGTACTTATTAACAAAGTTTTAACTACATGTGCATTGGTGTACCACAGACCTCTAGAACTTTTTCACCTTACAGGACGAAAATCTGATACTCCTTGTAGAGCTTCACCCCTCTCCCCAGCCTCTGGCAACCACCGTCCTACCTTCTGATTCCATGGACTTAACTACTTTACAAACTTCATATAAGTGAAACTGTGCACTCTCATTTTGGGATTGAGTTATTTCACATAGCATAATGTCTTCATGTTTATCAGTGTTGTAACATATAATAGGAATACCTTCTTTTTTAAGTCTAGCACTGTGGCATTTTATTCACATACTACATTTTCTTTATCAATATATCTACCTATGTACAATTAAGTTGCTTGCTCTTTTTGGTTATTATGAACACTACAATAAACATGGGAGTATATATATATATATATATATATATATCCTCAAGCTCCTATTCTCAATTTTGGGGATAAAAACTTAGAAATGTGCTGTGTTATGATCTTTTCACTTATTATCCTCATATGCTTTAATATCCCTACTGATGAATTAGAAAATATATAAATAATTCCTTTGGATTATCATGATCCCTGCACTTTGTATATCTCAGGAAAAGGTTGTGGGGAGTATGGTATTTACAGAGATAAATTTACTGTCTTGCCCAAAATTAAGACAGTGAGCTAGATTTGCTGTTCATAGCCAGTGTTTTGTGAATTGCCAGCAGTGTATCAAAAAGTATTCCAGAGAGTTGATGACAGCTATTTCTATTTCTCTATTGTTAATCAATTTACAAAGTCTAAACATTTCCTCTTCACAGTGGAACATGACGTGAGCTGCTGGAAATCGGGGTGCTCTGTGACCTCTGCTCATCATTCACTGATTCATGACCCAGCTGCACCTGACTGGACGCCAGGGGAATTTCGAGACGTATGAAGTTTCGGTGTTTTAAATTGCTTTTAATCTCAGTCATATCCTCTGTAATATTTACCCACACTGAATCTTTCGTTGAAAGCAGGAAACATAAGGAACAATGGTGCTGAACTGAAGATAATAAGAGGCACACAGAGGAAAAAATCTGAAATTGTGTCTCAGGATAATCTTTATTAGATCAACTAATGAAAATTCTTAAGTCTCATTTTAAAATGATTCTATGAGTTTAAAAGTCAATGTGAAAAAGACAAAGCATAACAATGGAATAACTTTGACTTTTGCTTCTTCAGAAATAATGATTACCTAAACTTCCAAATTGTATTTACAAAGCATGATTAAAATTATAGCTTTAAATACCTTTTTTGATTGTTCGTTCTAAAAACATAACACAAAATGATGGGCAAATACACCCACACAGGGCCGGTGAGATAGCTCAGCAGCATAAGCGCCTGCTGGCAAGCATGAGGTCCTGAGTTCGACTCCCGGTACACACATAAAAAAAAAAAAACCCACACAAATTATAAGATTTCCTAATAGCATATAATGAAAGCTGCTTTTGCATCTCTTTAATGCCCAGGACTTAATATTCTATACACACTTGATTTCCAGTATAAAAATAAAACATGCCATTTTATTTGTTTTGTATTTTATAAAATCACACTTTTTATATAATTTATTTAAAATAAATTAACCAGTAGATGTCAGTTATTGTTTGAAAAAATAAAACTTGTCTAATGTGTCTTAAGATAATAAAATGTATTTTAATATTTAACACATAATACCAGTGTCTCACAGGAGATTCTGTTTGCTGGTCTATCTCGAAAAAAGGCATGTATTTAGATGAAACACCAGTACAATATTCAAGATTTATTAGGATCAATTTAAGTTTGCACTACTGCTTTTGAAAAGCATCAAAGTGTGACTATATTTGTAACTGAATAAATGCATTAAAATTTCTTTATCTGAGGGCCGGTGAGATGGCTCAGCGGCGTAAGCACCTGCCTGGCAAGCGTGAGGGCCCGAGTTTGACTCCCGGAACCCACATACAAAGAAAGGGCCGGTGATATCACTCAGCGGCACGGGTGCCTGCTGGTGCGTGAGGTCCTGAGGTCCACCCCCGGTACCCACAAAAAAAAAAAAATTTCTTTATCTGAGACTGTCCTTCAATATCTTATACAACACGGCAAGAGAGTTACTGCAATCTTCCTTCTCTCTCCATCCAGCTTGTCCAAATTCTTTTTTCCTAAATCTTTGCAATTCTTTCCATTGTGCTTTGATAAACATGTATTTTTAAAATAATAAGGAATAAAGAAGCATTCCTAGGAATAGCTTAAGGAATAAAGGAGTTGTTAGGTAAAGGATGGTGACCCAGTGAAGAACACAGCCAGCCTGAATTTGGGGGTCCAGGTGGAGCTTCCTAGAGTACCTCCAAAGGAGAGCCCGAGTCCAGTTTCTAGAACTGAATCTTTTATGGACAGGGTGGGAAGGGAGTTGGTGAGATGGGGAGGGGAGGGTGACGCAAAGTGGAGTGAGAATGGCTGAGTATGTGGCTGTAGCGATGGTCACTGTAACCTAGCAGGCAGGGTGGGTGTGTTGTGTTTTCACAGAATAGACACTGCTCCTAGGCTCAGGTGAGGGGCTGTGATTGTTCTCAGAGCTGAGGAACTCGGGCAGCTGGGGTGGAGTGGGGGGCAGAGGGGATCAGACCTATCAGGAGCCCTCTTTATGAAGGGAGGGAAAATGATCTCAATATTTACCTGATGCTTCTTTGCCTTTGATCCCTGTAACTTCATTTTCTTCCAATTGTCTTTTTTTAAATGTATAATTTATATCTGTAAAAGGTACCTATCTTAAAATGTACAGGGTGAGTTTCGACAAACATATATACCTGTTTAACCAACACTCAATATTCAAACTCTATAGGACATTTGCATTAACCCTAAGTGTTCTTTTGTATCCTTGTCATACAGTTCTTTACAATTAATAGAGCTCATCAGTGTAACGATTCCTAACATTACTGACTTACCTTTATTTCTCATGCATTAGTACTTGGTTCCAGTTTTACTGCTAAATGACATTCTATTATAATAGTGTACCATGTTTGGTTTATGTATGCACTTGGTGAGTGGATTTCCTTGGTGAGGAGGTTTTCTACTCCTCCACTGTGTTTAGTAGTATAATGATCTAATATTTTTCTACTTAAGGCCACTTCATTAATTTCATGTCCAACGTAGCAGCCAAATTTCACTGCACCACATTTAAGGGAGATAATAGAGCACCCAGAGCTTTCATATTATACTAGGATTAAAGTAAATTATTATTATCACTTCGGAGAACAATTTGGCAATATCTAAGAAAGGAGTAGAGGTACATTCTTCATTATATAGTAAATCCAGTCCTAGTTATATGTTTAAACAGTTAAACATTTATATGTTAAATTTATATGTTAAACTATAAACAGTTATATGTTTAAAAGAGTTAAATTCTCATATGTCTACTGTTACAGTTTATATATGGATGTCCCCTCAAAGCCTCATGTACTCAGAGGTATAGTGTTTGAAAGTTGTTTGAATCATGGGGGTGATATAGCTAACTGTGATGTAGGAAGCTGAGTCCGGTCAGCAGGTCACTGGGGGCTTGATCAGGGAAGGTAAATCTTTCTTCCTGACTCATTCCTTTGCTCTCTGCATCCTGGCTACCATAATGTGAGCAGCTTTCCTCTGTGGCAGGCCTTCCCACCGTGCTGCTTCTGCCTGAGAACCAGCTGACCGTGGATCAAAACCTTTATAAACTATGAGCTAATATAAGCCTTTCCTCCTTTACCTTGTAGGTGTCAAATATTTTGTCCCAATAATGATAAAGTAACTTAGACAGTATGTAAAAAACATATCAAGAAATACATAGACATGATAAATTATATGGAATGTAAGAATTACCTCTGAAGAAATAAGAGGCAGATAAGAGACAGGCAACTTCAGTTAATTTCTTTGAAGCTTGGTTCTAAAATATTTTACAATTTTAAAAAATTATTTTATGGTACTAAACCATTCCAAAATGAACACAGGATTCAACAAATTCCTAACACGATCATTTAGAAAGTGTGTGGGAAAGAGAATTTAGCTGGAATGTTTGGGAGACAACTGAACTTCCAGACTCTTGATTCTGTGAGTCAACATAGATATTTTGCAAATGGGAAAGGGACCAAGAGATGGAGGGATGGAAGAGGGAGAGAAGAAGAAGGGGACATAAAAAGAGTTAAGGTGTGTTATATACATGTGCCAGTTCTCCATAATGGATGTAATCACTATGTACTGCAAATAAATTTTTTTTTACACTGCAAACATTGCAAACACCTAAATGTGATGAGTGAGGGACTGGGTACCTATTGCAGAGAATGTAGCATTTTTTCAAGTCCAGAAAATTTACTACTAAAAATCATATTTGTCCTTTAGACTACTTTTACTATACCATAGTATTTTACTATACCATGGTATAGGTGAGAATGTATATGAACATGTAGATTACTACGGACAGTTGTAGGCTAGTAAATGTTTAACATCCTGCTTAGCTAAGGAAGGGAGGGCAATAAAGCCCTGATTTGTAGTGATGGTCTCTTCTGATGGTCTGAACACTCCCACCATGGCTGATTTTTACCACCAAGTTGCCTTTGGTTAATGCAAACCTGGGAAGAGAAGCACAGAATTGGCTGCCATGAAGCAACCGTTGCACCTAACTACAGCAGAGCAGAAAGGTGTTACTGAAAACTTTCCATGGAAACTAGAGACATCTGCCACTGGAAGTCCCATACTGCTCAAGATGATACAGGATTTTCCCAGTGCAAAGTGATTTGAAAAGCAGACCAAGAAAGGATGGAAGAGCAGGGTCTTTTTTATTGCTAACACATAATAATTGTTCATATTAATCAGTTTCACTGTGATTTTCCATAAATGTGTATGTCATGCACTAATCTTGTCCACCCTCCCTACTACCCTCTGTCGCCCTCCCTTCCCTGTTCTCTAAAAGCCCTTCTGAAGAGCAGGATCTTAATAAGTTCCATGTTAACCTAAGAGTACATGTCTGTAACTCTTCCTGCATTTCAGAGGGTAATCCTTTACCCTTCCAGAAAACATATCTATTTCTAATACCTGTTCCAAGGTCTTGAATGCTCAAAATCTATTGTGTTTATTATCATCATGAAATGGTGATGTCTTTGATAGGACGAAGTTAACACAGTTAAAAGAGCTAAGCTGATGGCAAAAGATCTGGAAACGTGTGGGCTTGTTTATATCAGGAGATTACACAAAGGCACAGCTTCCCAGTTTCCAGAAGTGTGGTAAGAGCTGAGGATTCACAGCTGTGCGTGGTTGCGCCTGTGACAGGAGTGAATACACTCAGGTGAGAGAAATTTCCCTTGCATTTACTTACAAGTATTAGGCATATCTGGCCCCTCCTCTCCACTTAGGAATTTTTGGAATCAGTCTATGACTCTATCTGCTCAACAGAAGCATAAATCTAGAGTAAAATAACTTCTTAATGTTTCTAATATTACCTAAGAGCACAGGTTAATATTCTAGCCTCTTCCCTAAGACTATTCAGGATTCAGGCCAGCTTATGTTTCATTCCTGAAGACAGATTAAGAAACACTTTGTTATGATATTAAAATCTCAAGTAATGTTGGAAATTCAATGATTAAGTTGCGGTTTTTGTTTTGTGTCTTATTACCTTCAGCTCAGCATCCCAGCCACCTGCAGACATGAAATGATGGTGCCCAATATGCAAGCATTTTTTGGGAATTAACTGTCTTTCTTAATTGAAAAGCTAACAAATCTCTACTTACATTTCTTCCAAAAACCCAAACTGGTCAGTCCATAGGCAATGTCTTCAAAGCTGAGAAGATTAAAATTTTAAAAACAAAAACAGCAAGAGATCTTCAGATCCAATTAAGGGAGCCTCACTCCTTGCACGATGCTCAGCACCAGTGGTACTGCCAGGCTGCGGAAGGTTGGTAGACTTCCTCACAACCCCACTCAGGGCATTCACTTCACTTATCATTTTTCCAGTTTCAACTCATGAAAAAGACCATATTTTGTTAATTCTAGCTCAGAAAACTTTTTTTTGGAATTTGTTTCATTTTCAATGCCAGCTTCTAAAAGCTCACTAGAGTTAATTGGATGAAAACTAGGCAGAAATCACTTTACAAAAACAGAAATCTCAAAATGCCATTTCTATAGAGAAGCTGCAATTCCTTTTTATTCAGAACAAAGGAAAAATGAACTTTCAATTGCATGTGAAGAAATTCAGCCATAGCCTTGTGATTGGTAATCAAACTACACAATCTGTGAGGACAATATTATGCCAATACAATTGATTGGCTGCTGTGCTTGTCTATTGTTTGTGTAATGCTAATTATAATCAGAACAGTGCAACAGTGTCTGGTGCAATCCTTACACTGTTACAATGTCAGGCACTGCATTTCACTTCTTTCTACACCACCAGCTCTTTTTGCATACATGGTCTTACTCTTTTTTAGTAAAATCTTTTTTTTTTTTTCTTTTTTATGGAAAGTCTCTCAAATAGGGACATCATCTGTATATAACTGTGATATGTCAACTTGACTTGAGTAAGAATCACCTAGCAGATTAGTAGGTGCTGAGCGTGTTCATGGAAGACTGGACATGAGGGGTAAAACCCACCCTGAATATAAGTGGCAGAAGCTAATAGGCTTATAGCTTAGACAGAATAAGAAGGGAAGGAAAAAGGAAGTGCTTCCCTTTTCTGGAAGAGTTCCCATCTTTGTCATTGCCTTAGGACATTGACCTGCAGTGTCTTCAGCCTTGCAATGCAGACTTTCAGCCTCCCAGTGCAAACTGGCACCGGTGTCTTTACAGTGAGCTTCCAGGCCTTCTACCTCTGATTACTACTATGTCCTCAGACAGCCATTTCGGATTCTTCTGCTTCTGATCCTACAGATGGTTGTGGTGACTCTTCTGCCTCTGGTTCTGTAAGCCTTCCTACTAAGTCCCTTTGTGCAATTATACATACATTTTACATTGGTTCTCTTTCTCTAGAGACACCATCATGCATCCTCTGTTCACTTTGTTTTCATCCTACTCAGGAGGAGGGTCATCCCCATGGTTGGTGCATTAGCGAATGACCTTTTCAGTATGGCTGCACCAGCATTTGGCTGAGGCATCAGATTACACCCTATTCATCATCCATCCCCTAATCATCCCACATAGTTTTGTCAGTCACAGATTGGTGATTCATACATCAGCTTCAAAGGCCTCTCCCTTAGAACTCTGGAGCTTCACTGCAGGCCTGGTTTAGTCTCAGAGTGACAGTGGATAGGGGCCGACAAGTGCAGTGCTGTTGGGACAGGGAGAAAACAAAGATGGAGGACAAAGCCATTCTGCAAACACTTTCTTTGATCCTTGCTCACACCTAGAAAGAGGAGCCGATATAGGAAGTTTCTTCTTTATAGTAAAACAAGACGGAGGCCTGAACAACGTGATTTTCCAAGGGAGGGTTTAAGAATATTACTATGTCAGCTTCTTTGTTAAAGGTTTAATAACAGATGAAATTTCCAAAATTTTCACTTGGGAATGTGCTGTACACTGAGCGGGTTTGTAGTAAACATTATTGCATACACAGCTTTGAAACACATTTCTGTTATTGCCAAAGAGCCATAAAAATAAATCGTGCTACTCTTCTGTTTAATAATAGATACTTAATTGCTGCTTATTTTTTCCTTTGGATCTGGGGGGTTTGTTTCATTTTCTGTCTACTTTATGAAGAAATAATACACTCAAGAATTATTTTTTCAAGGGTGTATGAACACACTCCAGAATTTGTCTCATAGTGGTTCTGGGGTCCCCTTTATGTCAAGACTATGAGACATGTTAACCCAAATAGTAATTCAAAAAGCAACTTTAGTAATGTTTCCCAGAAATTTCATACAATTAACCTCTCTTTATGCCTTTGACTGAAGTGCTTTAAAAAGTTTTCGTAAGTGTGAACTCGTACTTAGAAATTTTGAAGAGTTTTATTTTCCCCCATAATCTTCTGGAGTATAACAGTTACCTAAATTAATAAATCAAAATGGTCTGGTTTTTTTTTTTTTTTTGGTACTGGGAATCGAACTCATTGTCTCGCACTTGCCAAGAAGGTGCTGTGCTGCTAAGCTACATCCCCGGCCCAAAAAATGGTCTTAATGTAAAACTACTGGCTTTTAAATAAAAAGTGTGCTCCTTTATATGATTTTAAAAATTCACTCACTTATTTATCTATAATGGAAAAATCTTTGTTAATATCATACTAGCTGTTTGAACTTCAGAGGGAAGCAGGTTGTTTGCCTGAATCGCCGCCCTAGGTTAATCTGGTTACCTGTAGATGGCCTTTCTTTCTACGCAACAGATACAACGTGGATTTCAACTAAGATTTTTTTATTCCTTGGTAGTCTTGAAAACTTTCTCAACTTGTAAGATTTCCATTAAAAGAAATTCCATTATTTTTCCGTATACTTCATTATCATTTTGCTTGCCTCAAAAAGAGAATGGATTCCTTTTGGAGTATGAAAAGTGTATATGCAACTTTCCTGCATAAAATAATTCTTTAAACTGCTATCAACTAGTGTTTTGATGGACATGAACAGACTGTAAAGAATTAGTTAGGTTGCTTCAAGCATAAGTGAGATGGAAGCAAAGGAGGAGAACTGTAGAGAAAAAGGTGAACAACAATGACTTGTTTCCCTTTCATTCAAGGGACATCTGTTTAAGAGTGGCACATTGCACACACGCATTTTCCCACATTGCCCTCAGGAATCAACCAAAATGACAGCAAAATAACCCTTCAAAGATAAAGAGAGCAGTAGAAGAGACAAGAACAGAGGTTAACAAAATTTTAGAAGCTAGAAAAAAGACAGAAGTTATAACCCATTCATCTGGCCAAAGAAAGCTAAGACATACCTGCCTGCCCAGAAAGTGAAGCCACTGGCCCTACAGAAATACACAAAATCTGAGGAACTGTGGTAGGCAGATTGGCCTCCAAGCAGGGGGAATGGATGAGGCTCCCTATAAGGTGCAGTTCTTTCAGAGATTCTTCCCCAATCCAGTAACCCAGCATCTAAGCACATTCTTGAGAAGAAGACTGAATGTTGGGTTGAAAATAGGGACCTATTCTTAATATCCTCTAACTCCAGGTTCAACAAGAGGGAAAGAGAGGGAGGAAGCGAAAGGAGAAGAATTCTATTTTCTTTTATATCACCCCATGGTGTAATAATGAAGCGCTGAAGTCAGTATTTAGATTTAAATAGGCATCTCTTTTGGGAAGATATTGCACGTAACTCAGTTGAACACATAATTAAAAATCATTTTCTATTTAACTTTGAATTGTATTATTAGAATTTCAGCTTTTTAATTTTTTTACATATTTTCTTAATTATGTTTTGCTTCCCATAATATTAAAATTTGTTTTAATTCCCTGTTTATTTGTTCATGGAAGGTGAGAGATACTGTCTAAAAGTACAAGGGGTCTTAAAAATGTAGGGGTCACAAAGATAGCTACCTGGTAAACCTAGTAAACACATACCTGATAAATGTCAACTAGCTTTAATTTTTAATGTACATCTAAGATGAGCTAATGAAATCCCACCCATCTTAAAAATCAATAACATTAGGAATGAGTCAAGGAGTCAAGATGATCATTCAGGGAATATGTTTTCCAAATGCAATTATTGAAGAAAAATCACATAACTTGAAGCCACACCATAAGTTCACAGGGAAAACTTAAAGGCAAGGAGTAGCATAATGAGTGTAGTCAGCGGTGTCTAAAATGTTCCATCCCATCTTGCTACTTGGCAATTCAAAGATGTGTGGCCCCACACATTCATATTTCACTATAGGTTTAGTCTGACTCTTCCTTACTAGAGCAAACAAGGAGATAGATCTTTTGCAAATGGGAAGAGATCTGGAGAAGAGGGAGGAGGAGGAGGCGGGAAAGGGGAAGTGCAAACATTTCATATGTGTCACTTCCATGTACCAAATACCCACAAAGAATGCAAACATTACACGTCATAAACTGGAACTAAAAATAATAATAAGACTAAAAATGGGGAACAGGGATTTAGAGTAGGAGAGAGGGAGGTGGATGCAAAGGGGAAGAGATTAAAAAAGAACGAACATGTGTTATATACACGTGCCTATTCTCTAAGATGAATGTAAACTTCATCTACGGAAAACATGTATTAATAAAATAAAAATAAAAAGCAGACAAGCCAGAAAAAGTAGGTCACAAAATTTTACAGAATTAGCAGCAAATGTCATTTTCCCCAAGTGCCTCTTCATTGGGTTCTTGTGAATTTTCAGAAATAGTTGTGTGTCTGCATTTTCCATGGGCTCTAGTCTCATATTCTGAAAAAAAGATTTCTAAAATGTACCCTTTCACAACTTTCACAAAATGTTTAATTGCAAACAAGTGTATGTCTAGAGAAAAATCACCCCTCTTTTTTTTTTCTTTTTTTTTCTTTCTTTCTTCTTTCCTTCCTTCCTTCCTTCTTTCCTTCCTTCTTTTCTCCCTCTCTCTCTTTCTCATTTTACTATTTTGTGAGTGATCTTATATCAGTTGATAAGATGTTCATGCCACCATGGGAATAAATATAACTCCCATAGGACACAGGTTTATCATGTATATCTTTCTCTCAAATATCTTCCTTTTGAAATCAACTCATTACATGACATACAACTTATAGCAGGCATAAAGTATTTATGGAAAAATGATGTTATCAAATTTGTAAGTACTATTAAGCTAATATACTTTTCTTGACATATTTCAATTTTCAACCTATCAATAATTTAGAGATAATTTTTCTTGTTGTCTTATTATATGTATTCATTATTTTTAGTTTGTGGTTTTTATGTTTTGTTTTGTTCCCTTTTTAGAGTCCGTATTTATTTGATGACTGGCTTTGTGTTAGAAACTTCAGTGAAGATATTATTAATAATCTAGGTCAGATTACATTTTATAAATACCAAACCACTAGACATACAGAAAAAAATGAGACCTAAGGGGGGACAGTCCTGTGATTCCATAAAGATGGCCAGTTTCATCTTTTAGTGAAGAAGGCTCCAAGTATCTTTGCCAGTAAAATATATTTCAGGAGGAGAAGAAAAAGAAAAGAGCAGGTTGAAGGTGCTCCTCCTGCGGTGTACCTACATCTGGTTCAGCTTACCTCTCTCTGCCTCTAGGGGCGAGGCACGGACAAGGAACCACACCCACTTATGTGTTCTCTAAACTAAAGTCCTCTGCTCACTTGCAAAATATGCCCCAGTACAGGTTGTCCTACGTGACTAATCAGATTCATAATGCATCTTCCTTGTGCAGGGAAGCAGGAGAGATTTTTTGAGCACTATATCTCATTCCGTTCCTACCACTCTCAACCTCATGGAGCCCTTCTCTCTCCCCACTGGGTGGCAACCACGGAGAACCACGTATGTTCTTGAGAGGAAAAGGAATATGGTCTTCACTGGTATGCATAATGCCTTCATTTTGCCAGCATTACCTTTTTTATTAATGCAGAGGTAGTCATCTTGATTATACTTTGTAGTACAATGAGAAAATTCCTAATTGTTTCCAGTTTATGTGGATTCATATAAAATCTTGGACCTTAGTTATAATAAGTGGCATTATGCTTTTTAAAAGTGATATAAAATTATTGTACGTGTTTATGGGGCACAGTGTGATACACGTGTATGATGTGTAATGATCAAGTTGAGGTCATTATTGTTGCCATCTCTTTAAATGTTTACCATTATTTTGTGTGTTGAAGACCTCTGAAATGCTCTCTTTTAGTTTATTAAAAAACACTTAAACCGAGCATGGTGGTACACACCGGTAATCCCAGCGCTGTGGGAGGCTGAGACAGGAGAACTGTAGGTTCAAGCCCAGCCCAGGCACTTTAATGAGAGCCTTAGTGAGAGCCTGTCTCAAAACGAAAACTGGATGGGAAGATGAGCTCAGTGTGAAGGACCTTGGTTCAATCTTCAGGACTGTAGAATATAATAATTAATAATAATAATATATAACATAGATTATATTGTTCTAGACTAGACATGTGAGTCACTCTACTGTGCTGTGAAAGAATGCTCTTAATATCCCATATTTTAATGTCATAAATTATGCATTTATATCAGTGAATCAATCATACTCAACATGTCCATACTTGGGATTGGAGTATAAGGTAATTTTTATGTTAACAATTTTCTTTAATTAAACTACACAGTAAAGGAAAATTAATAAATTGGCTAATTATTCTTTTTATTTCCATTCGCTAGCACTAAGTTTTGATTTGTCACATGCATTGCTACTATACTTCAGATTTTGTTAATATCTTTAGTTTTAGGAAAATTTTCTATGATGTTATGACATAAATGATGTCCCCTTAAAAAAAGTATATATTGAAGCCCTAAGCCCTAGTGTGACTATATGTCAACATAGGACCGTCACAGGGTTAATTAAGGTTAAGTGAGATCATAGTAATGTGGCCTTAATTCAGTATGACTGGTGTCCTTCTAAGAAGAGTGAGCGGGATGTGTGTGCACGGAGGACGGGCCATGTGAGGACGCAGTGAGAAGGCACCCATCTGCAAAGGAACATGAGATACCTTGGGGGATTCCGACCTCTCAACACTCTGCTCCTGGACTTCTAGCATCCAGAACTGTGAGAAAAATGTTTCTCTTGCTTAAGATACCCAGTTTGCGGTATCTTGTGGGTAGTAGCCCCAGCAGACTAACACAAACAGCTATTTTTACGTCTTTGTAACTATTTCCCATACAAAAATTGCTCTGAAAAGTTTCACATTTTAGAGGACATATGACTTCTCTCACTTTGTTATCATATGGCTCAGCAAGTCAAGGAAAGAAGCCACCAAAATTGACAAACTAAAAATGCTTGTTTTGACGAATGTCAGTGCTTCTTATTATTTTGCTTATACTTCCCAGTATAATAGTACTGGTTGCATGAAATTTTAACTTTAGGCTCTAAAAACCAAAGGTTCGATTGAAACATTTGTATTACAGGACCACAAATATTCTTATTGCAGTCTCCAGTCTGTCAATGGCCTACCAATTACTATTAATAGTTTTTTTTTATTTTTTTTTGTGGGTACCGGGGATCGACCTCAGGACCTCGTGCACCAGCAGGCGCCCATGCCGCTGAGTGATATCACCAGCCCTTTATTCGTATGTGGGTTCCGGGAGTTGAACTCGGGCCCTTGCACTTGCCAGGCAGGCGCTTATGCTGCTGAGCCATCTCACCGGCCCCCTTAATAGTTTTAAATATTTCTATATATGTCAAGTTTTCAGAGTCTCCTAATCATAATTTAAAGGGATATAAGAGATCATTGGATGGTGGAAAAAATAACTCAAGTGTATAAATTACCTATTTTGCATAGATTTTTCATTCCATGCTTGCTATGACAAAGAGAGGATTATTTGTGCTCATTCACTATCAAAGAAATGGAAGCTCAGAGTGTTAAAATGATAGTTATAAGAACCCACTAATAATGAACAATAGTCAGATCCATGATGCTGATCTTCAATATTATACTACTGGTTTTCTCATTGCCCAGTACTAATAATAGTTTACTCTGCTGTAATACTAATCAAAAACTTACCTGAAAATTGTTATCTCAAAGGTGGTCAAATATTAACATCCAACTTACCACTCATAGTTTTTGGATTTAATTTTAATATATTTCCCCTACAATTTCTTTGCCAAATCCCTCATTTACCATGGATCACAAACAATACAATAATTATTTTTCCATAGCATGTTCTCTGGCATAGAAGAAGGAAACGTGTTTCCTCGTGAGAAAGGAAGAGAAATGAAGGACTGTTAATGATAGTATTTTATTCCCCTGTCTTGACGTTCACATGCTTGCAAATATCTCCAAATGCCATGCCTTTGAATCCATACCTACACACCTGGAGACTTAATAATCTTCCAACTGTGTCTGAGTTTCTCATGAGCCTTGCTCAAGTGTCTTTCTTACACACTCGACCACTGCTGTTTCTGTGTGAGATTTCCATCCTTCTAAGCCAAACCATCCTGGACCAGTATCCATGTTTTTGCCCCTGTGCTAAGCATGTCTGACAGTACTCCACCCAGAGCCAAGACTAGGCAGGATATTGATTTTTTTCAATTTGTATTTTTTGCTAGTACAGGTTTGCAGTACAAGGTGATTACATTCCTTAATGGAGATTGGTACTTGTACGTAACACATCATATGTTTTCATCCACTTCCCCTTATCTATTAATCCCTTATTGTAGATGTAGTGAAATTGCAACACAGAGAGTTACTATCTACCCCTGCTATCTACAGATGTTCTGAGTCCCCAGTGTCAGGTCTATTTTAAGAGAATATTTGGTATGTTAGTCATGACCTGCATGGACTTGAATCTTCTCCTTTGCCGTACCCAATGCAGTCCATGTTCCATGTCATAGACCAAGTCATTAGCCTATTTTCAATATGGGACATGGCAGTGGCAACTCATACCGCTATGAAGGTTCAGACTACCTCTGAGAATACACCCTTGGGTCCCAAGACCCCAAATGAATGAAAGCATCTCTGTTATTCTAGCATAAGCTTTGCTGTGCTTGCATAGGATCATTATTTTTCCTACTTGATTAACTGTAGGAATATCTTTTTCCCCTAAGGAGAGAACTTGTCCGCACAGATACTTTTGCTTCTGATTCAAAGAGGACAATCATATCTGAACATAGGGCACCTGAAGGATTTCATTTTCTTTTTTTTTTTTTTTTTTTGTGGGTACCAGGGGGTTGACCTCAGGACCTCGCGCGCCAGGAGGCGCCCATGCCACTGAGCGATATCACCGGCCCCTTTTTTGTATGTGGGTTCCGGGAGTTGAACTCAGGCCCTCGCGCTTGCCGGGCAGGCGCTTAAGCCGCTGAGCCATCTCACCGGCCCAGGATTTCATTTTCTAATATCCATGCTATTTGGTTTCAGACAAGAGGAAGAAATCAAGAGTTCCCAAAATGTTCATACTACACTAAAACAATTCTTCCCTTTTCTGGCTTCTTTCCATCATAAGTTTAAAATTGTGGTTGTATTTCTTTCATAAAGTCCTCTTCATTTGTGATCCTCATTCTAGAAAACAGCTGCTCCACCAAGAGTACATGCAAGCTGCACGAATAAATTATAGTATACAAGCAGACTACATTATAAATATATTCATAAAACAGAAACACATTTCTCAAAGAAGCAACAAAATCTGTAGAGATACAGCCTTGCCAAAAACTTATGCACAACAGTTAAATTTACCAAAGAGACTACGTAGCTTCTCAGTTTATAACATCTGCAGTCATGTTTACATACTAAAGAAAAGAGCCAGAGAAGAAAGAAAGATATGCCAAACTGAAAAAGTAAAAGATGCATGCAGGAAAAAAACCTTATGAGCATAACAATTAGGAAATAGAAGGAGGAAGAAGTCAAAACACAAGTAGACAGATTACCCTTAGGTAGGAGGAAAAGCTGAACTTGGCAATTGGAGCAGAGATCTGGAAAAAAAATTCTAAAACTGAAATCTCTGATAAGACATGGAGAATAGACAGGATGAAACAGTAGATTTATTTAGTTTCCACAATTAACTCCTGAGTGGTTCAGCACTGGCCTATCTGCTTCCCCAAGTTTGTTAATTTTACAAAAGGGAAGTATCATTGCTTCTCTGTGCACTTCCCACTGTATGATATAGAAATAGAAAATGTGTGATCATAAATAAAGGAAAGAGGCAAACCAGCATTGAAACATACACTATCTTGTTCTTAAGTTGGGTACATATTAGAGAAATCCTACTTCTTTTCCTGATAAATATGGAGCAGAAATATTGATTTCGGAAAATGGAAGGCATTTGTCAGCTTGAAATCCCATACTGAAAGTAAGTAAATAATTGGGATTCTGATATGAAACACAGATTATATCAGCAGTTATGAAGGACAAGCTATTTATCCACTAAAGTCAAGCAGCAGCATCTTCATCATGCTTATTTGTAAAAGCTACCATGTCTCAGAATTAGCACAATAGGTTGCAATGGAAATAGAATGAATTTGGAAATCCCCTGGTCAGGTTTAGTAATCTGGCTCCCTTGTTTATTAGCAATGATTAAATAAATCTGTGAACTTTTTAACATGATAATAAAAGAAGTGCCTCACAAGTTTGCAGCCCCTTCTGCCCACCTCCTGGTGAAAAAGAACCTATTTGAGTGGCTGAAAAAAATATAAGGAAAAGGATAATACCAGCAGAAACAAAGATCAAATTATTGAAATCTAGGCATAAGTTCGTCTATGGGAGCAATTAAATAGCATTAGGATCAGAAACCAGTTAGATTCTGGGCCAACTCCACAGACCATCGCAATTGGAGTGTGTCATGAATGGCTTAGCTCTTGACCCTGTTTAAATATTCTCTCCTTGAATATTTTCACCTAGGGTCCTATAGCATCTGTATTATTTCCTGGAGACACCATAGCCTAGTATCACAAACTAGGCAATTTAAAACAACAGAATTTTCTGTCACATAATTCTGGAGGATCAAAGTCCAAAGCTGTAAGAAGGGCTATGCGCCCTCTGAAATCTGGAGGGGGAGAATTCTTTCCTGCCTTTTCCTGGTTTCTGTTGGTTTCATGGAAATCTTCAGAGTTCTTTGAATTACAGCTACAATTTTTCAATGTCTTCTTCCACTGTCACACGGAGTTCTCCCCTAGTGTCTCTGAGTCTCTTCGCTATGACACAAGTCATATTGGATTGAAAGCCCAACCTACTCCAATATGACCTCATCTTAATTTAACTGTCTTCAAGGATCATTCTATCTGCAAGGATCCTATTTTCAAATAAGATCACATTCTGAAGTGCTGGAGATTAGGGCTTGAACATATTTTGGGAGGAAGACAAATTTCAACGTGTAACACCAACTATTTACTGATACCTCCAAAATTTATATCTCTGGTATTTACCTCAAGTGATCTTCCAACTACCTACTTGGTATCACCACTTGATCATCTAAAAAGACATGTCAATATGAGCAAAACTTATCAATTTATCTTCCAAACCTCACCTCCGAACATTTTCTTTCTTAGTCTTCTTCATCTTAGTAATATTGTACATCTGCCTCAGGTTTTAATTTAAAAATATAAAGTCATCTTTGTTCTCTTATCCTAACCTTCTAGATATTCAATCAACAGTTTTTTCAGTTGTTCTACCATCCGTAATGGACATTATGTCTCTCTGTAAATCCATAATTTTTAAAACAATAATACCAAATCCTGACGTTCTTCTTCTTGGAACCCTCAAGGTTTCCTTGCTGCATTAATACGATTTAAAAACATCTCTCGGTGGCCTAACAGGACTAACAAGGCTTAAGTCTGTTATCATCTCAGATAACTGCACACTCACTCATACTGATGTAGTAATGCTTAGGGTCATTAGTTCCAAAACTCTCTGGTTCAAATTATTCTGAGTCTAAACACAAGGTACTCATGGGGGAAGAAGGGAATTAGGAGTGGAGAAAGAGGGAAAGGAGAACAGAAGTATAGCAATGGCAGTGTCATGGTTGCAAAGGATATGTGGAGTCTAATCACTTGAATATACTAACTTTTCACCAATCTTTCCTTCTCCAGCCCTGCCTCCTACTCTGCTGCCTTCTGTTCTAACTGGTACTTCCAAGTTCTAGGTGCTGCAATTGGAATACGTTCTACAGGTACTTAGGTTAAAATATCTTTTCTGTCTTGCCTTGTCAGGTGCTTTCCCTTGATGGACTTTCTATTTTCCAGAATTCAGAATCTCTTGTCAGTGATATTTTCTCTGCAATCCTCTTTGGCATTATGAATTGATATATTTTTAATTCTTGACTCTTGTTAAATGAGGTTTGAGAGAGAAAGTAGAGGTTTGCAGAGCCAGCCAGCCCAGACAATGGAAAGTGTCCTATCTTATTTAACAAAATACTTGAGACTGAGTAATTGATAAAGAAGAGAAATTTATTTTTCACAGTCAGTTCTAAAGTCTGAGAAGTCTCAGGCTAAAGCACCAGCAGGTTCAGTGTCTAGAGAGGGGCCCATATCTGCTTGTAAGATGACATTTTGATTGTCACTCCCTCCAGAGGGAAAACCATTGTGTTTTTATGTGGCAGAAGAGACAGAAAGGCAAAAGGGCCTAGATAGTTCTCTCTAGTCCTTTTATGAAGCACTGTAATTCCATTCAAAGTCTTCACCATTTAATACTATTGGAGATTAAATTTCAACATGAATTTTGAAAGGAATATAAACATTAAATTCATAGCATATCTCCGGCATTAACTTGATTTCTCCCACCTCTTATTATAAGTTGCAGAAAAACCCTTGGATTTGGGCAAATCTATATCAAATCCTACATCTCATGCTATGTCACCTGATGCAGTAGTTAAACTTAATTGTCAACGTGACTGGATTAAGAGAATCTTAGAAAGATGATTGCAGCCCTGTGCTTTGCTTCCCAACCACCGTAAAACAAGCAACTTTTCTCCATCACAGCCATCAGCCATGATGTTCCTGCCTTGGAGCAAGCTGACCATGGACTGAACCCTCTGAAACAATAGGCCAAATTAAACCTCTTCTCCTTTAAATTGCAGATGTCTGGTATTTTGAATTAGCAACAAGAAAGTTGACCAATACTCCTAGATAAGAAGAAAGATAGTTTAGACATCTTAGTATAGTACTCCAGAGCAGGGTTTCTCAATCTCAATATTACTGACATTTGAAACTGCAAAACTCTGTTTCAGGAAACTGTCCTTTGTATTACAAAATATTTAGCACCATCTGTGGTCACTACCCCTCCTTCTCTGCCCAAATTATAATAATCAAAATGTGTCCAGGTGTTATCAATGATGTCACCTAGGGATAAATTGTTCCTGATTGAAAATAATTGATGTAAAGGAAAATAGGAGTATTGTTAACAGATTTAGAAGGAAGTGGTGGCACACACTAGAGAGACTCTACTCTGCTTCAACCAACAAATACTTTAGGCCCTGAATTACTACATAATTTAAATCAATCCTTCTCTTTTCAGCCCCTTTTCCTCCTGCTGCCTTCCATTTTACCTGGCAAATTCAAGATCTGAGCTTCATAATTGGGATATATTTCACAGCTATTTAGCTTGCAGTGCCTTTTCTTAGCCTATAAAATTACACCTCAGGACAAGCAAGAAATAGAAAGAGACAAGATGGATCCAAGGAACTCAGCAGTAGGGTCCTTTGGTCTTCAACCTTTTCTATTTATAGCATTCAGCATCTCTGCAGTTCTTAGTATGTTATTATATCTACCAACCTTCCATTCCACGTGTCATGTACAAATTTCTACTCATCACATATTCTTTTGACAAAGATAGTCCCCACCTACAATACATCTTTCACCCTTGGGGCCTTGCAATACAGTGGTGTAGGTGGTATTTAGACTCCCAACATCATTGATTTTCTATTGGTGCAAGAGCAATTGATAGTAAACAGTAGACCAATCAGTGTACGTTAACTGAGAGAGCGCTATGTAGAAAATAGGACTGTGGTCTCTTGGAAGTGCGGGATGGCAGAGGAAGAAGCACAGAAGGGAAGAGTAGACTGGGAAGTCAGGGTAAAGTCACCAACTAGATGGGTGACATTTCACTCAGAATCCCAATGACAATGAGAGAACACAGTTAAAGATTTCTTACATGAATAATCTAGAAAGATAAGTCCAGAAGAAGAAAATATCAATGCTGTGTGTGAATATGTGAGTATATATACGTGTATATACGCATGTAAATTAACTTTTTCTCTACTTCATTGCTTACTCATAGTTGTTCTTTTTTGTGTGTGTGGGTACCAGGAGTCGAACTCAGGACCTCGCACTTGCCAGCAGGCACTTGTGCCACTCAGCAGTATCACCGGACCCTCCTTTTATTTTCCTTTATGTGGGTACCGGGAGTCAAACTCAGGCAGGTGCTTACGCCACTGAGCCATCTCACCAGCCCTCATAGTTGTTCTTCCCAATTAATTTAGGACAGCAGATAGCTCATTATTGCTCTGTGCTTGCTCCTAAATAGTACTACACTCCTGTGTATTGAATTTCCACAGCTAACTGGCTCTTCATGTGGATATTTCCTAATTTGAACTCCCAAGTACTATAACCTGATAGGCCACACTTACCTTTCCTTCCAGGTAATGTTCCAAACTGCTTGTCAGTCTAGGGATTAACTACTTTTGGATCAGATGCCTTTCTCTAATCAAATCAACAAGGCTTGGCGAGAAACAGGTCACTTGGTACCAGACACATGCCTACACTTTCCCTTTGCACATCCCTTTGTGCAGCTGCAGTGAAGCCAGTTTCCTTTACAGTGAGGATACGTGAGCTTCCTGACTGATGTATCTCTTGAAATCACCAGCTGAACCACTCCTGGCTCTGTACTCAAGGTCACTCTACCCTTCAGCTCTGCTATCACTCATGTTCTATTTTTACTTTATCTTCCAGAGAAATCCCTGGAAAACATCAGAAAAATAGCCTTGGTAGTAGCAGAGGTCAAAAGCAGATAGATAAGTATATGTCTTCCTCACAACAGTGTAAGATTGAAATTGATGTTTCCCAGACAGTGAAAAGAACATATGTTTTAGATTTCTTAGTTCATTTTCCCTGGTGTGAATCAAAAAGCCACTCACAAAATCCAAACTTTTTGCATATCTCTATGAGCCAAACCATGTTTAAAGGTCTCAATAAAACACCCATGAACAGATGAGATACATTTCCTGCCATTAGGAACTTGCAGTGGACATTTACCATACATCTCTTATTTCCCAGTACTTTTCAAACTTTTCCTTGTGTCTTGCAAATATGCCACTGAAGAAGGATAACGTTCCCAAGAAAGATATTAGAAACTCAACATCTCAACCTTCATGAGGAGAGCTCCAACAGATGAATTTGGCTCTTCCTTGATATGCATTCTGATGATGCATTGTTAAAACACGGAGTAGGGAAGATGGAATACACATTTTTATACAGTGGCATTGTGAAGAGTTGTCCGGATCAGATAGGGAGCAGTAATATGGATTCCTGCAGTGGTACTTTGTGCTGAAGATGTGAAGTCCTCAATTAAGCAGCCTCCTGGTATAATTTGGTATAATTCCTAGATTTGTGCAAGTCCAAAATTGTCATTATTAGCTATCTGTATCTTCTGGGCATCCGAAATGTCCTTACTGAAACTGATAAAAATTCTTATTCTATTTCATTTTAATTTAAATTTTATCTCAAAAATTCATCCTTAGTTTACTAGAAAATTTAAGTGTGTTTGGAGATATTTTTGTTTAAATCTACTGTTTTCAACGGTCTATGAAATCTAAATACACTTCAGCTATCTCTGATGAAAATTTAACATTCAAATTAATATAGGTGGTAAAGGTATAATGTACATAAGATTTTGAGGATTTTTTTAATTAAAAGGCACACAAGTATATCATTAATTATTTTTATTGCTTATATGCTGAAATAATCTGTTGTATTGATCAAAGTAAATAAAATACATTATTTAATTAATCCCACTTCTCTCATTTTACTTTTTAACATGGCTATAGAGAATTTTGAGTTACATATGGCTTACATAGTTTTTATTGGATAGCGATTGTCTGGAGAAGTTCTTAAATTTTAATATTCTCAAGATTTAATATTCGGGTAGAAGGTATTTTAAACTGATATGATGTTTTTATTGAGGATAAGTGAGAGTTTGTACAGAAGTGATCTCTGAGAAAGTGATAATTTAGGTGTGATTTTTAAGATTTGCAGAGAGGATTGCTACAGCGAGATGAAATAGCACATAGCAAGGAAATGATCAGCACTTCTGAGAATCTCTAAGGAGGGCTTTGTGGTCAGATCCAGTGGGAAAAGAATTCAGATAGGGAGTGGAAACCAAATCATCCATGACTCTTTACGTCTCAGCAAAGAGTCTGAATCATATTCAAAGCCCAAAGGGAATACTTGAAAGAGTTTCATTCAGTGGAGAACTGGAGTATATTTTCATTTTTAAAAAATTACATAGCTAAAATCTGGCAAAGTCTTTAGCTATGAGCAAGAGTGGAAATTGGTAGACAATAGGAAGTCTATTTTAACAATAAAGGCAGGGCTAAGTAAAATAAACTAACACAGCCTGATAGAATACTGAAGAGCTAGTGAACAATCATGAAGATGATATTAATATGGGAAATATTGGGATATAATGTTAATTGAAAAAGAAGATAAAGTTATACAGATATTTATGCTTCAGTTATGTGGTTATTTAAGCATGCAAACGTCTAAATGAAAACACAACCAACTTCTTCAAAGAAGAAAAAAATGGTGGGAGCCTGGTTGATACTTTTCAATTTTCAAAATTTAAACTTTACAGTAACACACACTGACAGACTTTCTCTAATTAAATGAAAGATTTATCCTACCAATTCTCTTCATAGGGGAAAATATTTTTATCAGCCAAGAAGATAAAATTGTCATAATATGTCTATCACTGAAGAGTATGTCTATCACTGAAGAGTTAATTTTAGTTTCTCTTTAATATAAGAAAGTTTTTTTATTATACCTTAGTTTTCCCGTATCATTTTCTGTACTAGAAACACAAATAAAATGTCATCCACCTGAAAAACTTCCAATTATGTTAAAATTAATGCACAAACCTCCAACTGGAAAATAGTAGGGGCCATCAGATTTCAAATCTCCCTGCATAACCTCTCATTAACAAAACAAACATAGTATCTTCTAATTAGTTATTATCTGTGGATTTAAATGCTATTGACTGTTACATGCTAATTTTATAACCCGTTCACATACTAAATTATGCACCTAATAACACAGAGATATAACTTTATAAATGAAACTATATAAGCATCATTATTGAGGATACTTTCTTATATGACCTGGGAGAAGAAAAAGACTTTATGACTCCAAAATCCAGATACTGAAAAAATTAATACATTTCATTTTGTAAAATTTAAAGTTATTTGCATGACATAAAAACTATAAGGAAAGATACATTGATCTAAAGTAACTATAACATATATCACTTAAAAAGAGCTAATATCCATAATACAAACAGAATTTTGTTTCATTTTGTTTTATTTTTGCAGTGTTGAGAAGTGAACTCAGGGCTGTGTGCATGCTATGCAAATACACTACCACTAAGCTGCCAGGCTTAGAATTTTTGAGGAAAAACACCAAAATCCTATGTGAAAATAGACAATGCTATGATTAAGTAACTCACAAAAAGATTAAAAATAATATCTTTGTAAAAAGAGGTTTAATTTCACTCACAATAAGAGAAACACAAGAAATACCACTTCTCCCATGAAAATGGCAAAAAAATGAAAAACCAAAGCCTTGGCAATATATTATATAGGCAAGGCCGCAGGAACACATCACTGGTGGGAATGCAAAATGCCAGTCTTTCTAGAGAAATGTGGTGATATGCAACAACATATATACCACTCAACACAGAAATCCCACTTTTGCAAATGTATCATGAAAATATACACATTTTCAAAATTATGTATTCTGGCATTATTTGTAATTGCAAATATTGCAAAGTATCTCAGGACTCAAACACGTGACAAAACAATGGCACACATTAAATGTAATATTATGGCGCAATAAAAAAAATGAATGAAAATGGTAATTGAACTGATTTGGGAATTTTTCCCAAGATGTATTGCTCTTGGGAAAAAAATTGAAAAAGAGTGTGAATGACAAGCTGCCTTTGGTGTAAGAAGGGGAAAGAATGAAGTTTATACTATTGCTATTTTAATCTACCAACACGAAGTTCTTCCTTGCTGTTCCAAATTCCACAGTCCTGTAATACATGTAAGAACTCAAAATCAGCTTATCTTTATAAAAGATAAACACATGAGAGATAAACTAGAAAATAATGAAGCTGGGTATGTTGAGGGGTGGGAGGCTGGGCGGCATATGGGCAGAACTGACACTTCTCTCAGTGTACCTTTCTGTGTGCTTTTGACTTTTAGAAGCTTTTTACATTTTCAAAAAAAATTATCAAGGATGGGAAGAGAAAGCAAAACCACAGTGACAACCTTAAAGAAGTAAAACTGAAAGAAAACTGAACCAATGAAGTGAACTGCATTTCAACTGAATGAAAGTTAGGGCACAGGAAGACACTAATGCAGGGAATGCTGAATGTGGTAACTCACTGTGTGCCCTTAGCCGTGCGTGTGGGGGAGTAGGGAACAAAATGAAAGTCACCCTAAATTTTCAGTGTTTTTTGTTTTTTGTACCATAACTTTGGATTAGTGCAAGAAACAAGGTAATTCTGAAAGTATTTTAGATGTATTATAGGAACAAATAAATAGATGTTATCCGAGGTACAGATATGGAATGAGACAAGGAAGAGAGACTTTGGCTCTGTGACAAATTTTGCAGTGTTTTCTACAAGCACCCCCATAAAAGAAACAACAAGCTGTACGATTAAAATAATTAAAAGAAGCTACACCATGTGCAGATTAGGAATACAGTATATTTCCCCAAGAATGTGGAGTTCTTGAACTGCAATCTTTTAAGAATGCATAGTGGGCTGGTGAGATAGCTCAGGGCCGGTGAGATGGCTCAGCAGCATAAACACTTGCCTGGCAAGCGCGAGGTCCTGAGTTTGACTCCCGGTACCCACATAAAAAGGAAAAAAGGGCCGGTGATATCGCTCAGCAGCACAAGCACCTGCTAGCAAGCGTGAGGTCCTGAGTTCAAACCCTGATAGCCACATAAAAAAAAAAAGAGTGCATAGTATCAGCCAGTAGGGAAGACACTATACATGCCTGTAATCCCAGCTACTGAGGAGGCTGAGGCAGGAGGATCATAAGTTCAAGGTCACCTTGGGCAATACAATAAGACTTTCTGCCTTCCATGTCTCAATTAAAAAAAAAAAGTGTACAGTACCACAAAAGATGGATCAAAGAAACAAAATAACTGCTCTATAGATTCTTAAAACTAAATATTTGAAAGCACAACTATTTGAAGATAAACTCTGTTTTCTAATAAAAAACCTAAAATAGCCATATTAAAGCAGGAAAAAAAAAAAAAAGCCCACAAACCCAGAGAGCACTTCTATTTATGAGGTGAAATCAGAAATCTTCATGAAACATAGACACAGTCTGAGGGTTATTAATCATCCAACCATGTTGAGAAGGCAAAGGTGAGAAGCAGGGATACACAGCACTACTAAATAGACATTGAGACCTAGAAACAGAGCTCTGGAGTCAAACTTACTTCCTCCTGATATCTGCATTCCCGTGTTGATTGCAGCACTACTTACAACGGGCAAGATATAGAAATAACTAAATGCAAGGGGCTCATACAACAGAGACGGTAATAATTGTGTCCATGTTATTGGGAAGTTAAGAGTGTTAACTTACTATTACTTAAATCATAAATTTAAAGAATTTAGAAATGATTTTGGTACATAACGAACATTCAATAGTTGGTCTACAGTCTGACTGCTACACTTCAGTCATCTCCTTTTTTCTTCTCCCTGTTTGTTTTTGCATTATTCTGAATTTATGTTTCTGTCCGTGTGAGCACTTTCTTTTCTTGGCATCCATAACATCTAATAAAAATGAAAAATAAACACAAAGGGAGTCCTTACATATACATAAAATATTTTCTCTGTATTTATCGAAGCTAATTGTAGCTAACTGTAAGAAGTGACACTGACCTGTTTGACTGTATAGTGAAATAAATTATTTGAAGAGAGGAGTGTGAGAAAGGAGAACTCAAAGGGGGATTACCATCAAATTTAGGCAGTCCAGCATATCACTGAAAATTCTGGTATGTGACCTCTCTATATAAGATCTTGTTTGCCTCTAACCCACTTGGAAATTTGGCCTTTGTTTTCCCATCTATGAGACTAGAAAATTGGCCTAGACAATTTGTGAAGTCCTGTCCCATTCTAATTTTTTGGTGCTAAATAAAACTATGGGTCAAAACTCTCCTTTTTCATATTTATTTGATCTATGGCATTTTGATCAACTTTAAGCATTTACAACATAGGTGCACATATCATCCAGAGGCACACGTACAATACAAATACATCAAATTACACATGGTACACTACTAAATGGTAATTGATGAACATGAATCTTAAAATCTCAAAACTGTGGCTGGAATTAAAATATTTCCAGAGATGAAACCATTCCATCTTTAAATATGTTTAAAAGCTTTCACTAGGAAACATCTTCTCTAATCGAAATACTCAGATTAAAAGATCTTACTTTTAGGTCAATTTATTATTATGAAACAATGTTTATTATAAGTATTTGAAAAAATAATAAGGAAGGTTATATGTATTCACTAAGTTAGGATCTGAAAGTAGATGCAGTTTTGCTCCTTCTTAGAGAGGTCGTGAGCATTTTGCTACATTTAAATAGTCTCCACAGACTTGAGTTTAATACTGGAATAATGTTGCAAAGATAGACATGCCATCTTTTTAAAAGTGGCACTTACTATTTTTTATTTTAAAAATTGTATGGGTCTAACTCAGGAAAATTGTGAAATAACAATCAGAATTCCACCATCCAAAGAAAACTACTTTCAAAGTTTTAATGCCGTTTTATTTCCCATTTATGTATTATCCTTGGCTTTTTAATAATCAACACTCTTAAGATAAATATAGATTAAAATGCACACTTTTTAATGTCATATTAAAAATAAAGTCCCATGACTTTCTCAATTGTATCCACCTGTTCATATATATACAGTACACAATTTTAATGAAATGTCTGATATTTTTCTTTTTCATATTGGTTGTTTCTCTTTTTCTTTCTGATTGTTAAGAGCCTTAAATAGTAGCCAGTTAGGCCTGTTTGTCCTATGCGTTGCAAGTATTTTTACCAATAAATGTTTAACATATTACATTCAGAAAATTTTAATCTAATTTAATCCAGTTGGTCGATTTTTTCTTTATGGTTTCTGAGGTATTTTTAATCCTTAGAAAATCCTTTCTTATTCCACAATTATTTGAATATTATCCCTAATTCTTTTGGCAAATACTTTCACAATTGCATCTTTAAGCTCATATATTTAATACATATGAAACTGATTTTGATGGAAGAAGATAAGTTTTTACAGATGCCTACCAAAAATCTTAGTTTCCCTGTTATTAAAATGACTTTTTTACCGTAAGCTATATTGCTGTGCAAAGTTATGTCTACTTTTGGGTTCTTTATTCTCTTCCACTGAGCTTATGTATTCCAGAGTTGATCGAAACTTTTTCAAAGATTATAACTTTTTATGTACTTACTGTCTTTTGAACTTAAAACCTTCATTGCTCTTATTTAAAAATAGATATTCTTATGTGTTTACTTTTCACAAAAACTTTAGATTCAGATTGTTCTAAAAAAATTCATGTTGGTATTTTTATTCACATCATGTTCATTCTCAAATTTATAGACTAATTTAGAGAACCTCATTATTTCTGAGATGCTGAATTTTATTCTTTTCTTTGTTTCCCAGTCTGTATAGCACTGAGTTTTTTCTAACTGATTTATCTTTGCTGGAAAGAAAGCTATTGATATTTTACACAAGAGCTTTACAGTTATCTCTGATTTTCCACATATACAAGCATCATTTTTGCTAATGATAATTTGCTTACGATTTTATAAATCTTTTTTCTTTCTCTTATCTAATTGCATGGGCTAGTAACTACATACCCGCGATGACGGTGCACATTGTTCTGTCGTTTTCCCTGGCTTTATTGGAAATGCTTCCATAGCTAACCAGCGTTTTGTCCGTTTTCAGCAGAGGCACATTCAGTTTGAGTGCTTTCCAACTCTCCTGGGCTTTCTTCACTGTCATTCTTGGTCCAGTTACTTTCAACACTTCCAGTCCCTTTTATTTGTTTAAAGATGAAAAGCAAAAGCTCTTCATCCATCGCTTAGAAAGGGAAAACTATTCCGGGAGTTGGGCGTGGAGGAGCTGGCTGAGCTCCCCACCAACATCCAGGGCAGAGGGTCAGCAAAAGCTCCTGAAGAAGGAAGCGCTGCACGGCGGGGAGGAGTCGGGCCTCCCCCGCCCCTGCCCCACGTCGCCGCCGCCCGCGGGCTGAAATGCGAGCCCGGGTGGCCGAGGACGCTGGAGCAGCCGCCCCCTGCAGCCCCGCGCCCGGCGCCGCGAGCCACACAAAGGGACCTGGGCGCCGCGCCGCGCAGCGCAGCGCAGCGCGTCCCAGCCCCGCGCGCCTCTGCCCGCCCGTCCGCCCCGTCCGGCCATGGCCAGGTTTCCGCTCCACCCCGCGCCCGGGAGCGCCCCTCTCTGCCTCTGACCGCCCCACCTCCGCATCTCGTCCCGGTTACGGGATCTCCCAGCCGCTGTCCGCTCCGTCTGTCCATCCGTCCTGGCGCGCGACCCCGAGCCGCTGGCGTGGATGGACGCGCCCAGGCTGCCCGGGCGTCCAGGGGTCCTGCTTCCGAAGTTGGTCCTTCTCTTTGTCTACGCAGGTCAGTGCCACAAAGGCGGCGGGAGAGGGTCTGGGGCTTGGGTCTGTGTTTGGGTCAGGGTCTGGGCCCCCCCGGGCGGGGCAGGACGATCTGCGACCTTTGGAGGAGGGCGAGATGGTGTGGTCCCCGCGAGGCGGCTGCAGAAACCAGCGCGCTTGGATCCACATCGCGACCATCATGTGGTTCTGTTTTCTTTTATTTTTATTTGTTAAAAATAGGAAACACACGCACACACACACACACACACACCCCGCTCCCCACCTTTCCCTCGCAAAGCAACCTGCAAACGGTAACCTCACGTTTAGGGTATTGCACTAGCTGGGTAGTGTAAAACTTATCCAGGACTCGGGAATCTGGGGGCGAGGGCGGAGACTAAGTGAAGGGAAAGCGCTTTTAAAAAGCACCTGAAGCTTAGAGGTGTTACTGGGGTTTTAAAATAAATTTATCTGGTGACTTTGCCTTTTCATTAGAGGCTACCCACGGCCCCCTCCACCGCCCACTTTCTGAATATGACGGTTTTTCCCTTTTAGAAATAAAATGTTAGACTTTGCTTTTGTTCTTTAGAAGATTCACAAGTGTTGTAGACTGGGAGATTGGGTGTGCTGAGTTAAAATACAGGGTTTTTGAGAGGCATGAATTCACTCGGAGTCTAATATGTTTCCTTTGATGTAGTTAAGCAATTTTTGTGGAGGACATCTCATTTCCTGCCTTCTAATTATTTTTTTTTTTTTTTTTTTTTTGTGGGTACCGGGGGGACGACCTCAGGACCTCGCGCGCCAACAGGCACCCGTGCCGCTGAGCGATATCACCGGCCCCTTTTTCGTATGTGGGATCCGGGAGTCGAACTCGGGCCCTCGCGCTTGCAAGGCAGGCGCTTAAGCCACTGAGCCATCTCACCGGCCCCCCTTCTAATTATTGATTTACTAATAACTAATGAAGCAAAGTGACATTTCTTGTTTTATGATTGATATGAAGCCCTAAGTAGCCTTTCATTGGATACTCAAGTATGAAGCTAATTACACACGTGGTCCTTGCATCTGTTCTTATTCACAGAACAAAGCTAAAAGCTAAATTTTTTAATAAAAATATTTCCATGTCTCTTAACTTCCTGTGGCAAAAACCACAGTCTTACCCAGGACCCTGCAATGCTACCTATATGAATAGCACTGCAATCTACGTTTTGACAGGTACTGCAAACTCAAGTGAATGCCATCTCCCACAATGTCACCTAAGTATCCAGAGAATTGAATTTCTCATGTAACCTTATACAGCTTCCATAGAAATTTTCCATCTGTTTATTAAAGTGCAAATTAGTAAGTGTTTAAAGCTGTCATTTGAAGCATATTTTATTATAGGGAAAATGCTCACTTCCTAATATAGAAATGCGTAAAAGTAGAAAAATTGCTTCAATGTAATGAGAAGTATTCACATTTGAATCTATGTGCAACATTTCTTTTACTTAAGTCATGTGAAGTTTTCCAAATTTGAAGGACTAAGGATCAATTGCATTAACATTATTTTTACATAAAAATCTCTTTCTTCATTTAAAGCAGCCCTCATCCTTTCCACCTCCTTTGCTTATCAGAGGAAGGAAGGAGGAAGGAACGAAGGGAAGGAGGGAAGGAGGAAGGAAGGAAGGAGGGAAGGAGAGAAGTGGGGAGGGAGGGGGCAAAAAGCAAAGGAGACTTTTTTTAATTGCCCTCACTTGCCCTTACTGAGCCACTGCACTGAACCACTACAAGTTTTTCTTGTTCTCATGTCTGCTTTATTCCTTTAGAAAACTGAAAATTTCTTCCTACTGCACCTGCCCTCCTTTTCCTCCAGCTCTCTCAGTGGCAGTTGCTCATTCAGGAAGCCAGTCCAGCTGGTCAGCAGCCAGGCTGGTTCCTATGTATTCCATCCACTTCTCTCCTTGCTTAGCAAACTACAGAGTAGTTACGCAAACTACAAAGTAACCATAAACCCATACTGGGTTGCCTCACTGTCTTTCATAAGAAATATTTAGCTAGTAAACTTCTTTGGTGTTTATTCCTGGATTTTTTATTCCGGAGGCTTTTTTAAAGCTTATTTAATCAAGAGAGAACAGAGGTCATGCTGTGAGTTTTCTCTGGGAGAGAAGGTATGCCCATGAATTGCTGTAATGTGTCTAGGAGAGACACAATCATGTGCGTTGTTATTCAAAGGGTGGGGATCTTATTGCTGGCTTGTAAGTGTCTTCCTTGAGGACACAATCTATTTTGTTCAGCAAAACAGCCTCAGAGACTAGCAAAACTGATGCCCTTGAAAGACCTCAAACAGATATTTGTTCAGGAATATTCAACTGAGGAGAACTTGGAAGAACAAGATCTTTACTTAAATGAGAAAGCCCTGGACAAGCAGAGATACAGTAGGGTATGTTAGGATATAATATGAACAAAACCAAACATCATGAGATGTGTATATGCGATAATGGATAATTCAGTTGATTTGGAAATACGAGATACCACTGGAAGTGTGAGTTATGGTTAGAAATAAAAGTAGTTGAGATACTCTGGTAAATGAATTCTCAGTTTCATGGGACAAAAACCTAAGCAGAGGCACTGTCCATAACCTGAATTATTTTCCACATAGCAAATGTATTATATTCATTTTCTACTTGGTTAGGCAAATAAGAGCAAGGTTTCTATACGTGAAATAGCGTGTTTTACAGTGGAGTCACTTTTAGAAAAAGACATAATGAAGTGTTTGTATTATCATCCAACTCCCACCACAGGCTACAAAGACAGGATCTGGTCAAGGTTTTACGTTCTGGGCCTCAGCCAGGGCTTTCCATCCCTTCCCTTTCCTTCCTCTCTTATCCTTAGCTATAGCTTGCAGGAGCCCCTTCTGAACAAGTGATTCAAGCCTGATATTGCTTTTCCTGTGCTACACATTCCTGGATGTGGGGGGTGGGGGATGAGTGGGGAACCTTCTTGCATATCCTGCCTTTAATTAAAAAGCAATTGAAGAAAATTTGAACTACCTAATTTTCAGGGATATTAACTTGTTTATTAGAAGTAATACTAATCTTCCAAGAACAATTGGAATCTCCCATTCTTTTGTAAGTGTGTGAAAATGTCCTTGTATAGTCCAAACTCTGATCTTCACAAAATTATTCTCAAAAAAGCTGGAGAAAGAAAGTGACATAGCAAGATAAACTTTGAAATATGATTGAAAGTTTAGACTGGAAAAATTGTGATTGTGAATGTATTTGCCGTACAATTAAATTTGCCCTTTTCAGTAGTTCAATACTGGGAAGTAGACAACCGTTCTGGAAAATGCCATAAAAATAAGGAACAATGTGTGACATGACCTAGATGTTTGCTGCAGGTAAATCTACCTTCTTGGCTACAAGATTTTGGGCTTGGTTTCCTGTAATGTTGGCTCAAAATATTTGGAAAGCATCGTGTCCTAATGGCAGTAGTAATTGGAAAGTAATAGTAGTAGTTGAATCTTTGACATTCATGGAAAGTTTAGTAGAATTCACTGTCCTGAGCAACAGTGAAAAGGCACCTTGAATTTATTTAAACATTAATTGTCTTCCTGTGAACAATGAAGACAATAGCTGTCTCCAGATCCGAATGGTTTTTAAAGAACAAGAAGTAACACATCGGGCTGGTGAGATAGGTCAGCGGCATAAGCGCCTGCCTGGCAAGTGCGAGGTCCTGCGTTCGACTGCCGGTACCCACATACGAAAAAAGGGCCGGTGATATCGCTCAGCTGCACGGACGCCTGCTGGTGCGCTAGGTCCTGAGCTTGACCCCCGGTACCCACCAAAAAAAAAAAGAAGTAACACATCCCTGCTAAGCCCTGGGGATATCTACCCAGTCTAAATATTTAAATAAATTAAACAGTATAAAAATGACAGTAGCAGAAGAAAGCACAAATCAGCCTTTAAAAGTATGATACCCTAAATGATTAGAATATGTTATTTTCTTCAAAATGTATAAGTGGTTTGGGTAGTTGCTAAAGCTTACAGAGATAATTATTTTTCCCTCTCGTTTCTTCTTACCACAATCCAGAAGAAAACAAGATTCATGTCTATTTATGTGTAATGTAAGATTAAAATTTAAGGAAATAAAATAATGGCGTTGAGCTTGCTCACTCGTTCTAGCAAAGCCACGATAAAGGCCGATGAAATTTGCTATCTTTTGATCACATCCTTTCCTAAAGAATCATCTCAGCAAAGAGGTGAATTAAAAGCAATAAAATATTTATTTTCTTGATAAATCAATACATGGTCATATAGATATAAATAAAATATTTTATACTTTTAATATTATACCTTTGATAGAAAACCAAAAGCTTTATATAATATATATCATGGTCAATATTACCTATAAGGAATAAGTGGGAAATGACTTATTTTGTGATCCTTAAAACATACAACTTAAATTACCAGCCTGTATTTTATATTTTCCTAATCATATATAGTACTTGAAACTCACATATCTATCATGATTTATAGTACTGATTATAACCCAATAATAAAATATAAATCATGTATATGGAAAACAAAATTTTGAAAGGTTAGGGTAATTTTTATCCAACATTTTTGGTATAATTTTCCTTATTGAAAAAGAAGAGGAATCATGATATATCATATACAGGTACAAATCCCCTATGATGAATATGATCATTATGTATATCTAAATTGTACCAATAAACTTAATAATAAAAAATAGTAATTTGATTTTCTTGCCTCTAATATACCTTTTTGTTCAGGCAATGCCTTTTCCTCCTTCACATTGTGTTTATTATAGCTTATTGATTCTTCAGTATGACTTTTAATGAACTGTTAATTACTCACAAATAATTATTTATGTGAACCTCTTATTATAACTAACTCATCATTATCTAAGCCTAACGAGTTGACAGAGGCAGACTTTCTGTTTCCACATGTAAGCAAACTGTAATTATGGGGGTAGAATGGCATAGAAAGAAAAGCATAAAATATTCTGTCATGGAAAATATGCATTAGTTTTAATTTAGCACATTTGGTATTACCCATGTCAATAACACTTTTCATTAATTGAAGTTGATTGAGACTATGACACTCGAAAACCAGAAAACTTATCACTTAAAAACTATTCTAAGAAATCTATTGGCAGATTGAATGAATGATTATTGACTCATTCATTCATTACTCCTTTCATTATCTCATTTGACCAATGCTGACTTCTAAGTATCGCACTTGGTGCAGGAGATTCAGGAAGAATGGTCTTAGCTGTTCACAGCTTTGTTTAACTGGGATGAAAGTGAGTTTAAAACCTGGCAAATGCTTTAGAATTCTGAATACCAAAATGAAGATCTGAATGTACTAAAGAGCGGTAATTAACTGATAAAGATGTGAAATGGAATTATTTTTCCTGATGCTGTGATTTTACAACCCTAATGGCTCACACGTGGTTTTTATTATATAGACGATTGTCTTGCTCAGTGTGGGAAAGACTGCAGATCTTACTGCTGTGATGGAACCACACCCTACTGTTGCTCCTACTACGCCTACATTGGGAATATTCTCTCGTGAGTATTCGTCCCATTCGGCGATATTAATGGTGTCCAGTTAGTGTCAAGGGGCACTACTTGCAGGTATGGGCAAAAGAGTTTAAGATTGGTTATTGACATAAAATGTTTAATGGACATATTAAATACTCATCATTATCTAGTATGTGGTATAATATGCAAATGAATATAAATTGTCTTTACTAAAAGAGAGTTAAAAACGTATTCTTTCATTGGTTGGCTCTGTGTATTATAGTAATGTTTTAAGTAGTCATTATGCTATTGATTTTTTAACGTTGTCAATGGTAAGTTTTTTGTCTACTGTGTTGAAGGATTTCTAAGTTAGCATTTGTGATTTAATTATAGCCAGTTTTTTTGCCATCCATGTATTACTTTGTCTGATGCATCCAGATGTCAAGGAAAGAGAGCAGTTATGAATAAAAGCAGTTGAATGTAAAAATATGATTTCTTTATATAATACACACAAAGCAATTTCAGAAAACAAGTTTAAAACATGATAAAAAGGTAGGCATGACTAATGTAAAGTAATAAATACTCAAACCACACAATATGTAAGACAGAAATGCACACACATAGAATCCATAAAGCATGTCCCCAAAACAAATTAAGAATTTATTTTAGAATTGCTTCTGAGTGAAGAAATGAGGGGGGCGGGGACTGCCTTTCGGGTTGTGTTTTTGGAGGAGTGTGCAAGTGTTATTTCCTCTGCACCCACAATCAAGAAATTAAAGGTAGTGAATTAGATCTTGAGTCAAAATCCCATATGGCTCAAACAGCAGCAATGATCCAGTTCCTGTCTTCTGTTTTTTTATCTCTAGCTCATATTAGGATGATTTGGGGACTGTTCTGTTCCCAAACAGGTAGGCTTAACTCATGCCCTGTGAGGGGCCATGTGAAAACAGGAAATAGTAAGTGCTGAGTTGTACATGCCGAGCTATTTCAGGGATGTGTCCACTGAGTAGGCTTGTATTTCACATCCTCTATTTCCCAAGAATAGAAAACCTGACACCAGGGAAACCTTTTTTCAATCAACATTGGTACTGGTATTAGAGATCTTGTCTATCTGAATACACTTTAAAAAAAATCAGACTTTGGGATACACTAGAAGACTATTTCTAGTTCTTCAAGACTATATGCAGGAAATATCAAGCTAAAATTAAAAACTTATGTATGATTTAAGCATTCTTTGAAAAGTAAATAAACTCTAAATAAGCATTAAATTTCTCCTCATGAGATTTGGTAGGAAAAAAATTAAGCCCCCTTCTTATATTTAATTCAGTTAAGAATTCAGTTAGAAAACTGTCAGAATTATTATATGAATTTATCAGTTCATATGTAAACATATAATGATGTTTATTGATATATATTATTGCATAGTATTTAAAATAATTTCAAATTCCTTATTAGTAGATTAGAAATTTATTTTTGTTTTATCTCTACTCACTGGAGGTACTGTTCCAGGTATGAGTGGAACCAGCAAGCACTGTGGACTTGGGAACTTGGTGGCAGAGTGACTGTGGGATTCTTTGCTCCTATGGCTCCTAACCCACTTCTCTGTCCACTACACCATGGTGTCCACTGTGTCCCTATGTCTTCTTTTTTTCTACCTGCACCCTGGTAAATATGCACAGAGTACATAATTACTTATTAATCAGAATATTTAAAAATTTTTAATTTATCGATATGCTTTATATGATTTACATTTGCAGTCAAATTAACACTATTATGATACATGTTCCAGATCTCTAATTTCACCATTTAATTAAAGTAAATCATTAGTTGCATTGATACATTCATTGAATTTATTAGGACCATGTACTTGTTGTGTTTAGAGAAAAGAGAATTGTGTTTTGGAAGGAAAAATAAACACAGATGGCATTATATTTCAGGCAGTTAAAACTGAACTTTCAATTTAAAATAGAAGCCATTGACTAAATCCCTTGTTAAATGATTCTTAACAAGAAAAAAAAAACGACTTTAAAGTGTTTTCGCCACTGGGTAAAGGAGAATACATGTTCAGGATTTCCAGTTATTGTTTAACATTTGAAAAGAATTCTTAACTCCACCCAAAGCTTTATTTTTTTTATTGTGTGTATGTGGGGGGAATGTAGTACGTAGAAAAAATCAATTCTAAGAATGCTTACAAGCGTTTTTATGTTTTCAAATATTGCTATTTTGGAACTCATAAACTATGCTTCCCCTCATTCAAGCATCCAGTCACATTCTTGGTAAAATCATTTTAATTACCTTAACAGATGTAAAACTTCTGTGGTTATCATAAAAGTAATAAGAAAGTAATACATAATAAAATATTATGTATTTTAAATGAATAATTTAATAACTTAGTTGATGTTCTTGTTTCTTTTCAAAGTAGAAATTTTGGCTTAGTTTAAAATGAGTTGAAAAGAACCAAGAATATAATTTGGGACATTCTGGACTGTGTGTGAATTTGGGTCCCTGTGATGCTTCCGGGACCTCTGTCCTGGTCACTTAGGACAGCAGTGTTGAGAGGGATGCTTACCCCTTCATTCCATTTACTTCCATGGCACTTGCACTTACTCACAGTAGTCATTAAAAGGTAACTTCACATCCATCTTTTATTTGAAACGTCTTATTTTTCTCAGTTCTCCCTGCTTCTATTCAGATATTCTCTATTTTAAATATAAGTTACTTTTGGCAAATAACTTCAGATTTCCTCCCTTATTTTTTTTTCTTAATTCAGTTAGGAATTTTAAGACTTATCTCTATCTGATTTAAAACTTCCAAAATTAAACTTAAAAATAGCATAGCTGCTTTTGTTCATTATAGTCACAGGTACCCAGATCATATAGAAAAATCATAACATCATCTTCCAGAGTTTGAGAATAATGTTTATACTAATTGGCACATACTATTTAATCAATTATTTATAAATGCACATGAAGTGCCTGTTACCATTCCAGGGCTGGAGCAGGTCCTACCCAAGGATAAATACATGATATACCTTGACTTCTAAGATCCCAAAATCTAATAAGAGAGTGTAAACACAATTGTAATTCCATAATCTGATCTATGATGTATTACTGGATGACCACAGAGAAAACAGTGTGTGTGTGTTTAGAGTGAGATGTTTTGAGACAGCTTCATAAATAGTATTTGATCAGAGTTTTAAAGGAAGCGTGGATGTTTATATAAATGGACAGTGAAGAAAGGGAAATGCATTCCAGACAGAGGGGCTCCTGCTTGCAAAGACACAAGAAAGGAAATGGTCAGTATGGGAAAACATGTTCAGCGCAGCTATCAGGGGAAGATTAAAATTTGAGCGTACGTAGGAATAAGTAGATCAGACAAAAGGTAGGACCTTACTAACATGCTTTTATTTGTCATGCCTACAAAATATAAAATGAAATAATTCAGTATTTTTCTGGTAAAACTAGACACCCGGTTTTATATAGAAAAGATGCACTCTTAGACACCACTAAGAAAATAGACCAAGGTGAGAAAGCTCCAAATGAGGATTGCTTTTACTTGTTCCATAGAGGAAAGATTTAGAATGCACATTTTGCAAGGTTACATTCTTTGGAATATTTTATGATAGAAAATGTGACCTTGCAATTATGTCTCCATGTAAGAGATTTTTGAACCTGCAAGCAGCTACTTAAAAATTAGAAGTCTCAGTGTGCTTAAAAATCAGAATTTGAGCCAATTTGAGAAATAAATTTCCCAGCAGACTGATTCCCAAACAATTCATTCAGCAATTCTTCTCCATGGAAGAAGAAATACTCTATGATGAATATGGAAAGGGATATTTACATTTTTGCTGCTGATGAAATATAATTGACATTCCTTGGAGGGCAGATCCCACGTAAAGATGTGGTTTGTAAAGTAATCTTTAGAATTGGTAGAATTCAAGGTGCAATCAAGTGGCTAATTACTGTTAAGCAGTGGCTAGAAATGACCTTACTGAAAATGAAGGTACTCTGCTACATGAGTAAGAAAATAATCGTATAATATTAAATAAGAATCAAATATCGACAGGTCTAAACATAGTGAGCTGAATGTCACAATGTAGAATTTAATTTCCTAACTCAAAGTAGAGTTTTGTCTTTTCATTTTGCATTGTAAAATGCTGATCTGTCTAAGGCGTCTTCAGGCAGCCTCTGGCCAGCACAGAATTCCCCACGGGGGAAAAAAATCAAGAGGAAGAACTAATAATGGAGATCCTAGTGGGATCAAGTTTCTTTTCTTCTCAATGAAATGTGAAAGATATATTACCCTCACTTTTGCAAAGACAGCTAATAAATATCACAACTGTGATTTTAGAGCCATGCTATGCTTGAAAGCAAAACTGAGTTAAAAGATAAAGGTTTCATGTTTTCCAGTGGCGTGTGAGGGTCTGCGGTCATTAAGCAGTGGAGTGTTCTGAATTAAACACGTGAGACATTCAAACACTGACAGAAATTTAATGCATTTTAAAAGACCTTTGCATTGTTTTAAAAATTATTTAAATTAATTAGATTAAAAGAATTTAGTAACATGAAAAAAGCCTCTGAAAAGTATATACAGAGCAAATCAAAGTTTATAGAAGCCTTACTTTTGTTTTAAGAGTGACATAAAGATAAATAATTACTATAAGGTTAAAATAAATACAAACATGATCTAAAATGTAGCAACAACTTATATTTGATAAAAGAAGATGAGCATTTCTCAGAAAACATGTAATTGCATCTTGCTGGTTATTTTATTAGGAACAAACACAATGTATAGATTCTTAAAACTTTTCTCAAATTTATATTCCCTTCTAATTGCCCTTGTACATAAGCCTAACTGTCAGAAATAGTGTATATTTTGTTTATAGAAAGGAATAAATGAAGTTTCTAGGGTATATTACCAACAGTTTATTTCCACATATACATACAGAGGTACTCAGTTAACTACACCAGCACTGAACGAGACGTGGCCTTGGCCTTGAGTTGCTTAGAAGCTACTGGAGTGTGGGGAGATAGAAGCGGACCCTTCAACCTGCTGTGGAAAGCACAAAACACAGTAGAATCAAAGAGGACCAACTTTCACTCCACCTTTAGGGGACTTCAAAGGCTTCTTGAACAAGAGTAATTCTAAGATCAAATAAAAACATAGGGCCGGTGAGATGGCTCAGCAGCATAAGCGCCTGCCTGGCAAGCGCGAGGGCCGAGTTCAACTTCCGGTACCCACATACGAAAAAAGGGCTGGTGATATCGCTCAGCGGAACGGGCGCCTGCTGGCGCGCGAGGTCCTGAGTTTGACCCCCGGTACCCACAACAACAACAAAAAAAAAAACGTAGAAGGCAATTGATGGAATCTATCACTCAAGTTAAAACACTTAGCAAAGTAGGTATAAGGGACACTGTTTTAACCTAATATATTTCTTTTTAAAAAATCAAACACCATATTTTGTGATATAATATTATAATATTTCCCTTTAAAAGCAACAACTTTTGAGATCATAAGGGTAAATGAAATAAAACAGGTGCAGAAAGTTAAATATTGCATGGCTCCTCTTATATGAGAAACTCAAAGTAAAAATAATTTAAAGAGCAAAATAAAAATTATAGGGAATAGGAAGGTAAACCTTTTACACATAGAAAGGGGACCAAGAATTGGAAAAAGAAATATGGAAGGAAAGGGGGAAGGGGAAGTAAAAAGTGCCAGATGCCATATGTACATCTACCAATCCCCACGATGGATGTATATTGCAAACATGTACTAAGAAAAAGACGAAAAAAGAAATTTAATAAAAGCAACTACAAGACAAGCCATTGTCTATTACCACCACTATTCAACATTGCACTGAGAGTCTCACTGGTATGATCAGTTAAGACAAATACAAAAAGTGCTAGAAAGAATTGGAAAGGAAGAAACAAAATTACTGTTATTTAAGAATGATAGGAGAAGATTTACTGGAAAGTGCATTTTGTATGTATATGGACACATTTCAAATAAAACACTAAAAACTGTAAGATACCTTGTAAGAAATCCAATAATGTGCACACGGCATTTATAGAGTAATATAAATGTATAAAACTTTCAAGATATGAAAGAGAGACCTAAAGGAATTAACTGGTATGTCCAAATTGCAGATAAGAATATTGTTATAATGTCAATACTGATACTTGTTAATTCTTCCAGAACCATCTGTAGATTCCGTATCATTCTAATCAAACTGCCTAGGACTGTTTTTTTCATTGGATTTGAAATACTGGGCTTAAAATATATGTGAGATAGTAAAGGTCCTAGGAAAGTGAAGAGAGATATGAAGAAGAAAAAAGTAAGGAGATTTATTATAAAGCTATAGAAAATAAATTTTATGATACTGGATCACAGAAAAACCATAAGAATATGGAGCTCAGAAATTGACATATTTATATATGGGAGCTTGACAGATAACAGAAATAGCACTAGAAACCAGTAGTAGTGAATATATTAATGATGCTAAAACAATTAGCTAGCTATTTGAATAAATATTAAATGTATTACTTTACTTCAAAAAATTCACTCCTATCAGACTAATTACATAAATTAAAAAATCAAACATTTATGAATTTTAAAGGAGTGAATGTAACAATCAAAGGATTCTGAATGTTTTCACCATAAAGAAGTGATAAATATTTGAGGAGATAGATATATTTAACCTATCTTAAACATTACATAATGCACACATGCTTTTAAAAAAATGATATGATGGGCCGGTGAGACGGCTCAGCGGCTTAAGCGCCTGCCTGGCAAGCACGAGGGCCAGAGTTCGACTCCCAGAACCCACGTACGAAAAAAGGGCTGGTGATATCGCTCAGCAGCATGGGCTCCTGCTGGCGCGCGAGGTCCTGAGGTAGACCCCTGGTACCCACAAAAAAAAAAAAAAAAAGCTATGATACCTTTTTAACATGTATAATTTTTGATGTTTTTGTGTGTCATATCCGTTTTAAAATAAATGTAAAAACTAAAAAGTGGGAGAATGGCACTATGTTATCATGATAGGAAAGGTTTTTAAAGTTAGAAGCACAAATAGCTGGGGAGATACACTAAAAACCAATGGATTGTACACCTTAAAATAGTGAGTTTTAGGGTATATGACTTTTATCTCAAATTATCTCAGTATTTTTTAGGTGTTAAATATATGGGATAACAAAATTCTTAGATAAAAGGATTAGGCGAATTTCTCACTTGGATAAGATGCTTGCAATTCATACTACTCTCAAAAGATTAGTGTTCAGAATACCTCAATAAGAAAATGGGTAACTTGTGTGCTCAACAAAAGTAAGAAAGATGAGAAGGACCTTAAACACATGGAAGATACTCCACTGGACTCACTAAGGAAGGGAGAAGCATTTAAAACAATGAAATACCCTCTCACACCCATTAGGCTGCCAAAATTCAATAAGTCTGTTCATACCAAACATTGCGGGCAGGGCTGGGGATATAGCTCAGCAGCACAAGCACCTGCCTGGCAAGTGCAAGGTCCTGAGTTCGATTCCCGGTACAAAAAACCCCACAAAAAACAAAAACAAAAAAACATTGTGGGCAAAGATAAAAGGGTTTCCACATCACTAGTAGGAGAATATAAACCTTTAAATACACTTGGAGTGCAGTTTGACCTATACAGAAAGCTAATGTGGACATAATTTAGGATTTAGCAATACCTCTTCAAGATACAGTCCCTAAAAATTCCCCAAAATGCACAAGGAAACATCTGTACCACTGGTCGATATATTATTTAAAAAAACAAAACATTGGAAGCAACCTAAATATCCATCAGAGAACAGTGGATAAATAAAAGCATTAATTGAATGGAACATGATACAGTGATTAAAATAAATCAATACATACTAACATAATTATAGTAAATCTCAAAGCTGATAATGCTGTGTGAAAAACAGTGAATGGGAAAGAATGTGTACAACTGGAAACTATTTGTGTGAAGTTAAACATGCAAATAATTGTCTGCATGGTTTATGAAAGCATGTACATACGGCGGGTATGTCAAAACACGAGGGAGAAAAGAGCGTGCGTGAATGTCGGGTTTCCCAGCATGGAACTGTTTTCAGCAATGCAGGACTGTCAGAGCTGCAGTCAGGATAAACTGGGACAAATTAGTGACCTAGGGAGAGGTACAAGTTAACTTCAACTCTATATTTTATTACTTAAAAAATTAAACAGCTGAAGAAAATGTCACAAGTTACTAATATACAATAAGTCTGTGAGGAGTATGTGGATGTTTTTATTACCTACAGTCCCCAGTTTACAATGGCTTCACTTAGGATTTCTCAACTTCATCATGGTATGGAAGCAATTTGCATTTAGTAGAAGCAGTACCTCAAATTTTGAATTGTTGTATTTTCCCAAGTGATGCTGGGCAGTGGCAGCATGCACAGCTTCTAGTCAGCCATGAAATGACTGACAAGTGGAACCACAGGGCATGGTGTTGCCAACATTTCTTCTTATTCTTTTTTTTTTTTTTTTTGATATTTTTTGTGTTAGCTTTCTATTACTGTAGTGAAACATGAGATAATTGACGTAAGGGAAAAAGGTTTATTTTGGCTCATGGTTTCAGATGTTTCAGTCCATGATCACTGGCCCCTGTTGCTTTGGGCCTGAGGTGGCACAGTACATCAAGGCAGGGGTGTATGATAAAGGAGATACATTTACCTCTTGACAGCCAGGAGGAAGCGGAGAGAAAGTGAGAGACAGGAAGGAACCAAGACCATAACGTCCCTTATGCTCCAAGTACCTAACTTCCTTCAGTGAGGCCCCGCCTCCTAACTTCACCTCCTCCCAATAACACCACACTAAGAACTAAGCCTTTAGCATAGGCCTTTGGGGGTTATTCCAAATCCAAGCTAAAGCATTTTGTTTTGTGTTTTCACATCCCATCGTGTCTACAAAATTTCAATTTTCTATGTACATATGTTTAATGCTTTATTATAAAATAAGCTGTGACATAATTTTCCCAAAATGTAGGTGAATGTACATATTCTGAGAACATTTAAAGTATACATTTCTAAGCTATAATATTGCATAGCTTTTGTCTATGAAATACATTTTCAACCTTCAATTTCAACATTCAATTTACAATAGGCTGATCAGGACATAAGACTATTGTTAACTGACCAGCTTCTAAGTCTGTAATTTGTATAGGTATACAGATTCTTGCAAGTAAAAAAGGAAGAAATTGAAATGCTCTGTGAGGGTTGTAATGGAATCCCCTGAACATTTTGTTAACATATAGATCCTGATTTGGTAGGTAGATCTGTGTTGGAGCTTGAAGTTCTTCTGTACTTCTAACAACTCCTGGCCATGTTGGTGCTGTTTGGCGATGTCTTGTGTTACAGGATCAAATGATATGGAAGATCAGGAGTTGTGTACTGATGGGATGTTGGGTTAGGGGTTGGTGCTAAACAAGAAGAATAAGTCCAAATTAATTCTGAAGTTTTTAGTTGGTTGGTTGGGTGGATGTTGTGCTAGGAACTAATGCAGAATATTTCAAAAAGTTCAAAGAAGTAAATGAATTCCATTTTTATTATGTCGAGTGGAACGAAAGTCAGCAGGCTATAGACCAAATTCAGTGAGCCTTCATTGCGGAATACACCCATTTGATGCTGAGTGAAGAGAACAGAGCAGCACATCTAGACTTGTGTGTAAAAGCCCTAGAGTTGGTGGTTGAAAAAGGTATGCAGGAATGAATCAGAAATAAGAAAGAGCAGCAAGCTAACAGTGGAACTTCACAGAAATTCAGGAACACCCTGTAATTTCTCCCCTTTTTATATTTGGATGCTTCCTTCACTTCTGTCACAATGGCTCTGCTCTTCACTATTCACCTGCATGTACCTCCCGTGGCAGCAGGACAATGAAGACCTTTTTAAAACTCGCTTTTTGCATTTTACATTATATAAACTACATGATTCATTGTATTTCAGATAATTTGGAATTGCGCGTGTTGCCAACAACCCTGTTTATGAGAGGATTTATCTGTATTTATTCTCATTGGGCCTGAAGCAAATCCACTCATATCTGCTTGTATATTCCAGGTTTTAGAAGCCACCTTAATTAGATAGAAATCACAGTTGGATATTATGAGAGAGTGTTTAGTGGTAGCAGGGGTTGTTGGAGGAAGTGAACTACTATTAAGTTAGGACTGTCTCTGTCCCAGGTGTTACACTATATTAGTTTATTATACTTAAGAATAGCTTTTATGACCTAAGCATTATTATTATTATTTCTGTTTGTCTAGATGAGGAGGTTGAAGCTCAGAGTTTTAAGTCATTTACCCAATTTCATACAACTACTATAAGCAGTCTGGCCTTTAAAACTAGATGTACTTGACCTCTTTCTGCTACTCCCCACTAGTTTCTGAAGATCTGAAGGTTTCAAAATAGGATGAATGAAAATGATTCAGCGCTTTCCTTAGGAAGACCTTAACACTATATTTGGAGAAAACCTCGTCCTCCATATATGGGTTAAATTCTCTGTTATTCATTGTCATAACATAACCTTTCCTCTTCTCTTTTATGATTTATCACTTTATCCAAGTTCCTAAGATATCTCTGCCCCAGGCATTTCAGACCTGAGAGGTTAAGAAGCCAGTTGGCCAACTCACCATCCAAACTACAGAACCTATCAGATTGAAAATTCAAATCACAGATCATTCAAATGCAGGTCAATGAAAACTCAGAGAGTTTGCAAGTTTTAAATTAGTATTCATCATGTGGATAAATATTTGTTTAGAAAAAGCAAATCTTAATTCGAATATGTTCTTGGTTTCAGAGTATCTTTTCATGAAATACAAACTAGATGAGATGTCATTACAGAGTAAAAGGTGTGATAGAGTCAGTCATCACTTTCTTTCTATTTTTTTTTTTGTGGGTACCGGGGGTCAAACTCAGGACCTCGTGCTTGCCAGCAGACACCCATGCCACTGAGCGATATCACTGGCCTGTTTTTTGTATGTAGGTACTGGGAGTCAAACTCAGGACCTCACACTTGCCAGGCAGGCACTTGTGCCGCTGAACTATCTCACCGACCCAGTCATCACTTTCTAATTACACTGTTTATAATAAATTATAGTCACACGAGAGGGGCCAGAATTGAACCACCAATTTGATTGTAATGATTTAACTTCTCATGCTTCCTGGGTGAATGTGCTCTATCAGTGAGGCACTCTGATCTGACAGCCATTGACCATTAAGGCAACAAGCTCTTGTACAACTCTATTCACTTCCATAATTTTTGGAGCTAATTTTATTGATAAAATTGAGGTGAGAAAAGTTTTATACACTCCTCGATTGTTACTCCATTGTATTGGGAGAATTCTGACAGGCAGCTGCAACCTGGAGCGCAATGTCTCCCACCTGCAGAATGTTAGGATTAACACACCCGGAAGCAATGAAAATTTCAGGGGGCAATGATAACCTTATAAAAGGTAGTAGGATTCCATCTGAAAGTGTCATGGGTGAAAGTCTCAGCTATTTAACCATAGTAACTCTCTGTGATTCAAAGACAAATAGAATTTGTAGTTTCTGTGTTGTTGTTTTGGAAAGTAGAGGTAGTAAAAAGAATTTTTTTGCACACGTCAGAAAAAAGTAGAGAAAAACATTACAAACTACTTGAAACACATTTCTGTCTGAATTCACACCATGGGAAAGGCAAACAGAACTACACCTTTCTGAGCTCCATTTTGCAAAAATTAAGTGTTACCTGCAGTTGCAAATAACCAACACTACAGTGTTAATAAAACATTTTTTCCTTTACGAACGTCAGGAAAAATATAAGATCAGCCTCCAAAGTATTACATATAGGAAAATTAGATTTAAATGTTTCTTTGTCTTTTAAATTTTATTTTTGATTTAATGTATTTATTGCACGTATTTTTAATGAGGTTCAGCATGACATTTTAACATATGTATGCAATGTGCAATAATTGAGTCCAACCTGGCTTTATCTGCCCCCTTCCCCACTTCCCAACCTCTAATAATCAGTATACATTCTGGATGACGTTTTTAGCTTCCACATAATGAAACATAACATGCAGTATATGCCTTTCTGTGTTTGGCTTATTTCAAATAAGAACATTATTAAAATAATATTCTCTCATTCCATTTTGATGCAAATGACGGGATTTCATTCTTTATGGCTGAATAATATTCCATTGCATGCATATATACCATACTTTATCCATTTACCTATCAGTGGGCATGTAGGTTGATTTACATCTTAGCTATAGCTATAGAATTTAAGTTTATGAGATTAAATTCTAAGCACTCTTGTTTGAGGTTGCAATTGTTAAATAATACCCACCCTTACATTAAGTAGATAGACCTCCTCTCCCTTTACCCCCACAAAACAAATTGTGATTCTATTCTTATGGATAGTAGTTTTAGCTATAGAAGGTCACAGAAGACCAAATGCAGAAAAAATGAGGGGTTTTTTAGGCTTTTCTTCTTTTATGTTGTTTGAACTTGGTTTTGGTTTTCCTTATATTGCTGCACCTCAGTTTGTTAATGTGTAAAGACAGGATAATAGGAACAACTTGCCCTCCTGTCAGAATCTGGCAGAAGGATATATTCATATGTAAAATCACTTATCAGGACTTTACAAATTTTTCCTGTCATTAATAAAAACATGGGCTTTGAAAAAAAAATCAGGATTTGAGGTAAAGAGAAAACAGATGGGGAGCAAAGTGACTTCTCCAAGGTCATTGGGGAAGTCTGACTGTGTAGGGTGCCACTTCTGGTGCAGAGCTCTCTCCCTGGCCCTCTGGAGTTTATCAGTGAAAGAGTACCACTGTCAAAACGTGGGCATCTCTACCATAGAGAGCACTCTCAGCCTGAGTGAAACAAATGGCCCTCTTAATCAAATGTGATTGCGGTCTGATGACTGCAAAGGCAGCTAATTAAGTACTGTGTCCTGCTGCCCAGCAGTTGCCAAAAGCATAATGCAACCCTAACAATTAAGTGCGTTAGGTATTCAAATCTGCCATGCTACCCTAGGCTGACCTGTGAGTTCAACAGAGAAACCAACTCAGAAGCAGGGCAAGTCTAAATCAAAGTACAGACACCTGATTTATGAGAAAATCATATGCGTAATACCAAAAGTCAGGAGGTAATGATATGCTTTACAAATGAATTCATTAAATAACTCCAATTAATTCCTTTTAAAACTTTTATTCACATCTTTTCAGAAACACATATTTTGCGTATGCATAGCTCATCTCCATTGATGATATGTGAATAATTAATGTATACAACAGGGTTTCAATTGCTGGCAATTTCGTTACACTGCTCTCTATATATCAATGTGCCTTTGCATGTAACAGTTTAGAATTTTCCTGATTAGGCTCTTTTAAAACTGTGTTAATCAGTAGCTTTCTCAATCCAAGTCAATGTTTATAAAACTTATAGGAATAAAGGGCAACTACTTGCTTTGGACGATATTGCACATAACCGATATTTGCAAAAGTCTCTAGATTGAACATATTTTCAGTGGTAGCAAATAAATACCAGATGGCATGCGAAATAAAATGTCATTGATCATAGCAAGGGTCAACTGAAGTCTATCAATTCTCAAATGAGTTTCTTTTCATTCAGCTTGTTGCCTTTACACAGCCAATGTATTACACATGTTATATATTTTGGTCCGTATTTATGGTAAAACAGTTTTTGTCTCATTGCCTTCAACCGGAAGGGTTTGTTCCAGTAATGGATAAGATAGAGAAAGCATACCGCCTCTGTACGTTCACTAAACGCAGCGCTAGAAGCTAGACAAGAGGCATGGAGCAGCTATTTCAGGACTATGGAAAGTAAATAATAGCGAGCAGACATGGGAGGAGAACTCAGAGTATCACCCAGCTAGCCATGCCTTTACCGACTTATTCCCCTTCTTATCTCACTCTGGGAGCTCTCAACTACAGCTAAACAAGCATAATCTTATGCTCAAAGCACAGGGGAACATTGTCCAATATTTTCTTCTTTTCTCAATTCTCCTGTGCCCTAGTTTCCAAGATACCATTTAGTTGTTGCTGCTGCAGCAGGGACAGAGGCACCAATGGGGCCAAACAAGAGACTGTAATGTGAAAGTGGGGAAAAGATTCCTTTCTGTAGTGGATGATGCAGTATCAGATGAATGGGTTAACTTCCACGGGCCTTTTCTTTTCTTTTCTCTTCTTTTCTCTCCTCTTCTCTTTTCTTTTCTGCTCTTTGCTTTTCTCTCTCTATCCTCACATCATTTGAAACTGGTGTGAGCCCATTTGTGGATGTATACAAAGAGTAGAGTAAACGAAGTCCAACTTTCTGGCCAGAGAACCAAAAAGAGCTGTGTCTGAAAACCAGAAACTGCTAGGAGATCATCGAGATGGAGAAGTTCAGGGAAGAGATCCACAGTTGCTTGTGAACTCCTGGGCCCTCCTCAAGGTGCATGTGCATGGATCTGACCCTGAGCAGTCCACCACAGACCTTGAGAACGCAACACAAGTGAGACAATCACCTAGGTCCTACACTGCACTTCAGCGCTCAGAATACGAACTGTGCTGAGCATGACTGTGAAGTCTGTGAGATGGAATTTGCATTGAAATTACAACACACAGAAGTTTGGTTGGAACTTACGGTCTAATAAATTGCCTTCTAAAATAAAAATATCAGAACTGTCCATAAGCTTAAACAAAACCTAAAGTTGCAAAATATAGTATTTTAAAAGTCCAGGAAACAATTGAATAGTACTCAGCATACAGAAAACCAAGCAAATTTTAATTCACAAGTCAAAAGATAATCAGCAGGTGACAGAAATGTGATTATTTGGCAGAGATTTCAAAGCAGTTATTGTAAAAATAACCCAAAAAGTAAAGGCAGATACTCTTTGGAACTGGTGAAAAGATGGAAATTAAGAAAAAAAGATAATGAAACTATAAAGAAACAGGTGAAAACTTATAGAACAAAAATATAGTAATCAAGGTTAAATTTTCTCTAGTTGGGTTCAATAGCAGAACAGAGAGTTCAGAGTAAAAAATGAGTGGATTTGAAGAAAAATCAGTAGAAACAATTCAATCAGATAATTATGTAACAGGGACAAAAATACTTTCAAGGATGTAAAGTGCCTGTGGAGAAGATCTGACACGAATGGGGAGAAAGTCTACTGTTCATGTCACCTGAGTTCCAGACGAAAGGAAGAAGAGAGTGGTGCTAAAGAATGCCCAAGTCTGATGAAAGAGATAAACTATAAATTCAAAAATCTCAGCAACTTCTAAATAGGATAAAGCCAAAGAAATCTACATCTAGATACAACATAATCAAATTGTTGAGGACTCTTGAAAGCAGCCAGAGAAAAACAATGCATTGCCTGTAGGGGAGGTATAATTTGAATAAACCATATATATATACATAATAAATTATATATAATAAATTATACTTTCTCATCAGAAGCCAAAGAAGCCAGACAAGCGGCATATATCTGAAGTACTGGAAGACCAGAAATGCCGGTCTAGACCTGTATATCCAGTGAAATATCTTTCAGGAATAGAAATGAAATAAACAAGTTCTCAGATTAAGGAAAACTAAGAATATATTAAGTCAGCAGACCCAGTCTGAAAGGGTTGCTAAAGGACATTCTTAAGAATGAAAGTAAATCATACCAGAAGGAAATTTGGTAGTCTGTTTTTCTCCTGCGAGTTCTTTACAATGTATCAAGCAGTCTAATACAAAATACAACATTGTATGATTGTAATGTCTATGGATATGGATGTAATATTCAAAACAATTATAGCACAAAAAAGAGCAGGGTTAAGGGATCTGTAAGATAGCAAGGTTTCCATATTCTAAATAAGGTGATATAAAATTGATTACAGGTGATAATAAGGAAATAAATATATATTCTATAATTCCCTCGAACATCCACTAAATAAAACAATAAGACAAAAAAACTACATAGCAATGAAGTCTAAATCACAACACATAGTCAAAATGGAATATTAGTAGATGTTCGTATAGCAAAAAAGGAAATCAGGAAAAGAATTCAAAGTAGGGTAAAACAGAGGGAGCAAACAGAAACAAAAGAATACAATGCCAGACCTAAATCCACACATATCAATAATTACATTAACTGTGTGAACACATCAGCTAAAGGTCAAAAAACAGGCTTTTTTAAAAAAGGAATGTAAGGGCCGGTGAGATAGCTCAGCGGCATAAGCGCCTGCCTGGCAAGCGCGAGGTCCTGAGTTCAACTCCCGGAACCCACATACAAAAAAGGGCCGGTGATATCGCTCAGCGGCATGGGTGCCTGCTGGCACGCGAGGTCCTCAGGTCGACCCCCGGTACCCACAAAAAAAAAAAAAAAAAGGAATGTAAATGTATGCTATCTACGTTAAACTTACTTCAACTATAATGATACAAGTAATTTAAAAGCAAAAAGATGGAGAAAGTTATGCCATGTAACCATTAACTGAAATAAAATTGTAGTGGTTACATTAATATATGACAAAATAAAGTTCAAAGTAGAGAATATTACCAGAAATAATCATGTTGCCTACATACATACAAGTGCCAAGAAGATATAACAATCCTAAATATATACACACTTAACAACAAAATGTGAATAGTATTTGTGAAGCAGAAACTTGGTGGACTTCTCTCCCAGAAGATGCAGTTGATAGAACTGGTAGAGAGAAAAATCAGCATAGATTTAGAAGACTTGAACAATTCCATCAATTTAATGTATCTGATTGAAATGTTTAAAACAGTTTAGCCAACAAAAGCGGAAAGTGACCTGTTAAAGTACCTTCGTGGAACATTCATTAAGATAGACTATGACCTAGGTCACAAAGCAACCTTAACAAAATTGATATTAATGAAATAAGTTATTGGACAATAATGAGATTCTACTAGAAATCAGAAAGCGAAAGATAAAAGGAAAATTCACAAACACTTGAAAATCAGTGTACAAAAATGACACATGGGTCAAGTAGAAGTTTTACAGTGAATTAAAAAAAAAACTTTAAATAGAACAAAAATGAAAATACAACATAAAAAATAAGGAATGAAGCTAAAGTGATGTCCAAAGAGAAATTTATAGATGCAAGTGCTTGTATTAAAAAAGGAAGTTTTCAAATCAATAATCTGTTTCGATCTTTAGAAACCAGCAAAAAAAGGCAAAATCTAAAGCAGAAATCAATGAAACTGAAAACAGAAGAACAAAGAGAAAAAATGAAAACAAAAGCTTATTCTTTAAAAATATCAATAAAATTGACAAACCTCTAGCAAGACTGACAAAAAGAACAAAGAGAGAAGACATAAATTACCAGCGTTAGGGATGACTAAGGTATCTGAAGTATCTATCAGAAAGTATTGTCACTGATCACTGCCATAAGCTAGAAAGACAGCAATAAAATACAGAGAAATACACATTATTTGTCAATTTTTAAATTTAGGAATCCATATATAAGTCCCTCCTCATCAATTTGCTACCCATCCAAAAGTAAATAGTCGCTTAATTCCTGTCTTTGGATTTCTATTGCAATTTATTCTCACAATTCTTACAGTATTTGTCAATTTGTCTTTTATGTTTGTGTATATATTATCTCCCTTTGACTCAAAGCCTGAGGGGAAACTATAGGTTGCATTTACTTTTTAATATCCATCTCCTCCCTATATGGCCTGCAGCCCCATGCAAGTTCAGAGTCTGACATGGGATCATCCGTGTGAGAGACACAAACTATTACTTAAAACACTGTCAGTTCTATAATCCAAAGAGGACCTGTGGAGACCAGCAAAATCAAGTTTGCCTCCGGACTCCATACTAGTTGGTAATTTGGGCAAATTGGCCCCATTGACTCTCAATTTTCTTATTTAAGAGGAGATCATAGTATCGAATTGCAAAAGTCTTCTAAAGTCTAGATGAAAACAGCACCTAATTATATGCTTGCGTTAGAACAGATGCTTAGAATTGTTGGATGCCTTAATCCATGCTGTTTTTGTATTGTTGAACAGCACGGAACTACATCTTGGAGGACTGGTGTCTAAATTGTGTTCAGCCCAACAATATAAAGATTATCCATAGCCCAAGAATATAAAGATGACACCCCTGTCTGGAAATGATAGAATTTATATTTATTTTTATCTTATATTAAAATTTACCTACTCTATGTTATGATATACATACATAATATAGTAATGAACAAGTGCATATACATTATAATTAAGTATGCATACTATATTTTTTGGCTACAAAAATGTCTTTTTTCAGATATTACGAATGATTCTAAAACTTTGTAGATACAAAAGGAGGGGAGAAAATAATCCATTCTGTGTGTTTCAGGTAAGACACAACAAAACACATTCACTCTTTTAAATCAAAGCAATAAAATATTCCATTAGGTAACTATAGTCCAAAGAGAATGAAAAAAAAAATCTAAATATTTAGACAGTGGGTCTCAACAAGAGGACGTTTTGTCCCACAGTGGACATCTGGACATGTCTGGACATGTCCTTATAGCTAAGGAGACAGGTTTTGCTTGCATTTAGTGTGTAGAGGCCAACACTATGGTTAAACGTTCTGTAATACTCAGAACAATCCTCCACAAAAAGATCAGACTCCAAACATCAGAGATGGTAAGGTTGAGAACCTTGAGCTAGAAAAGGAAGTGATCAAGATTCAAACCAGCTTTTCTCTTTACAGGCATTTAGGTAAATCCTTCTGTATTTTAATCTACTTACAAAGAATATGTAACAACAGTTGCTTGCAAGTGACCAAAATGTCTGTGCCGTGTGGCACTGAAATACTTGCTTGTTATATGATCTCTGAAAACATTAGGCACATATCATCCTGTATTGGACAAATAGCACTGTAACAATTGGCAGGAAGAGAAAGAGAAAATGTATGTGGATCCATTTCATTGGCACGTGTGCTATAATACCTGAATCTTTCAAAAGAGACACAACGAATGGGAGAGATAACCACCATTCACTGAGGATACTGAATCGCCCTGTGTGCATTACTATGGGGAAAAATGCTTAATCATAATGTCATGACTAACTTGTTTAGTAAAAGAACAAATTAAAAGGAGAAATTCAAATTTTTGGTGTGTTATAAACAGTAAATAAAGGAGCTAATTTGATGAAACTCACCTTCCAAGGGAAGAAGAACCATAAGGATGGTTTGACTTTCATGTAAGGCTACATGAATTTGTATTTCTGTTTCTTTTTCTTTTTTCATCTTAATCGAGAGTCATGTGAATGGATTGCAGTTAATACCATAGAAGGTTAGACTTGTTCCATTTTAATTCTAAACCAGTCTAAAACTTGACATTCCATGATGTTTTGCATATGTGTGAACATTTAAGTTGGGAATTGATATCTCTGAGGACGTGCTCCAATCTGTGTTCTTTCTTGTAATGTAGCAAAACCCACTGCATGATGGTAGAGGAGGCAGATCACCAGCTGCATGTCTTTGGAGAATAAATCTCTCCTCTGGCTTTTTCCAAACTGCTCTGCTTCCTGGCTACCATGAAGCAACCAGCTTTCCTCTACAGTGCCCATCCGCCATGTTTCTGCCTAAGAGTCAGCCAACCATGGACTGAAACCTCTGAAACCATAAGCCAAAATAAACCTTACCTCTTTTCAGCTGTGGGTGTCAACTATTTTGTCCCAGTGATGAGAAAACTAATCTATATAGGTTTTATGAAAGGAAAATAGTGTTTTATAAAATATGTAAGAAAATTTTGTAAAGGAAAAGAAAGTAATATTAAAACCAAATCTCTTTAATCACTGGCAGGGTTCCCCAGCTATGTTCATACACTTTTAAAAGTTCATTAAACTTTTTAAAAGAATGATCCTGGTTTTTCTTCTAATCTAAATATTTATTAGAAGGAAGCACTCGCAGAGAACTGCAGCCTGAGTACAAAAGAAAGTGGATCACAAGGGAAAAGAGCTTATCCAGAAATGATTTATCCAAAGGAAGTAAAATCTGTTCTACTTTTCAGATTATGCTATTAGGAAGACCAGCCCTCAGGTGTTTCAATTAATCAGTGATCTCATTTAAAGATCTGCAAAACCTTATAGGTCTTTTTTTTTCTAGCACTGCATCATTAGTTTCAAATAACTTTTTTTTTTTTTTTTTGTGGGTACCGAGGTTTGACCTCAGGACCTCACGCGCCAGCAGGTGCCCATGCCGCTGAGCAATATCACCGGCCCTTTTTTTTTTCTTATGTGGGTTCCGGGAGTCAAACTCGGGCCCTCGCGCTTGCCGGGCAGGCGCTTACACCGCTGAGCCATCTCACTGGCCCTCAAATAACATTTTTAAGCTTGTGTCATATATAAGAAACAAAAACGTATTTATCATGTTTACTCATTTCTTAAATCACATTCAAGCTTTTAAATGTCTTACATTTGTAAACATCAGACCTTAATTATGACTATTCATCAGAAAGTAGAAATTTCACAGTATTTGAATTCATTTGAAGTGGAGGCTCTCAAACTTTACCATGCATGAGAATCACCTGGGAGTAATTGCTTAAAACATATTTTCCCAAGGTCTAATCTAGAAATTCAGATCTAGTAAGTGCAAAATGGGATATTTCCACTTACCTACCAGGTAATTTTTGGAATAAATGGTATTGGGACCACACTGGTCTGAATCAACTATACCAAATAATACTTCATTTTGGGCTCCTATTATCCTATTTAAGTATCAAATTAAGGTGTACAACTTCATCAACTATAACTTCTTCATGCTTATATAGACATACATGTGGGGTTATCTCAAATTATTCTGGTAAATATTCAGAAATATTGAAAATAACATGCAATAAAGATTCATTTATGTTTGGTCAAAATGATTGAATACAGAGCAGAGACCAATAAATTTCCACATTCATCTCTACCAAATATGAAATTACAAAATGATGATGATAATAGAATCTGCCCATTGGTAGCTACAAGGATTAAATGAATGAATGTACATGAACCACTAAGAATACCTGCTGGCATTCAGTAATTTTATCTACCAGTTATTCTTCTCTAATGCAGTCTTCTATCAATTAACTCATACAAGATGTGTAAATCAGGAGTTGGTATTAGTATAACAGAAATTGTGTTTGTTTAAACAAGATTCTTCCTTGGCAAGGGGAACCAAAATAATGGAAATAGAATGATTACTTTCAGCAGACGAGGACAAAAACTTGAGTCTGAATGCTGCAGACATTGGAGCCTTTTCTTTCTTATTTTAAGGAAAAGCAAAATGAGCACTGGCCCCATGGCTTCTAACCAGAAAAATGCACCCTTATCTTGGATCAGGTTTTGACTTGCAGCACTTGCACCACGTCCTGTGTTCAAGGGTCACATCCACGTTCAGTGTCTTGACACTGAGAAGCTGACATTTCCACTGGATTGCTTTGTGCCTTTTTAATGTTTCTGAGGCAGCTTTGGGCCACAATGAGCTTCCTCCCTGAGCTGGGCAAGTTATTTCCTCAGACATTTATTACTGTTGCTATAGTAATCTAAGCGGAGTAGAATCTATTTGTGACATTGATGAGCTTTCTTTTCTAGGCTCCAGTCTTCTTAGGCCATCTTAATCCCTTGTGCAATACTCTGACAAATACTAACCCAGTCCTGTGAGAGCAGGAACGATCTCCTCTGTGACCTAACTCGCTCCTGTGAGAAGAGCATTAATCGCTCTTAACTCCCTGGGCACCAACTTTTAAGATCTGATGACCTCAGGACTGTTACATTAGGGACAAAGCTTTCAGCACATAAACCTTTAGGGGATAAACCATATCCACCCATAGCAGTCCCCTTCCTTATATCTAGACATCATGTTCCTACGGTCATGAATTCTTACAGCACTTGAGAAGATGTTTAACTCTCTTCCAAGACATTTGTGTTCTTTACATTGTTTTGAATGGCTTCGCCATTTGAGGGGTTCAGCTGGAAGAAGAAGAATTGGGCATATATTTAGTTTGGGTTCAGTTTAATATATGTATTCATGTAGATAACAGTCATTCGCATGTACAGTTAAGTTGTTGCTAACCATTCCAATATAGAAGTAGCTCCCAAGGATACTCGAAGAACACATTTTACCAAATCATCCAGCATTCTAATAGGAAGGGGAATGTGAATATATGATTGAAGTGTGCTCTACAACTAGCAATTCAGAAACAAGTGTTGATAGATAGGCGCTAAGAGAAAAACTGGAAAATTCTTCCAGAACAGTAGTACCATTTGTATATGAAAGAACCCTAGTAGACATTTTCCAAAATTTGATAACAGTCCTAAATATTTACATATGGCCACTAACAAGTTGTGAGGCTAAAAAAAATTTTGTAACCAAGAATAGCCCACAGCAAGTTACAATCCATCATTCTGGTACAATATTTTATTAATTTCTCTTCTTAGCTTCTAAAAAGATATTGCAAAATTCTTGTGAGGTGAAGAGGTGCTTAAATATTTGCAGCCCCCCCTCCAAAAATGTAATGAAACCTGTAGGGAATTGTGTTACTGAATTTTGTCAGGCAGTTAATCTAATCTGTTATTTGCCTTAAGTGAGCTCCCAGAATTTGTAAGCTTCAGACTTAAGGAGACAGATCCCCTTTCATTTGCAAGTTGCATGTGCATGTGCATTTTAACTGTTTTGCCTCATAACTTTTTTCCTTAAGCCCTGTGATTTTTCATTCAAAATATTGTAGAACTTGCATTTTTATTTTGTCTTTGCAGAAATATATGTACTATATTAACAGAATCATCTGAGAGCTGGGGATGTAGCTCAGTAGTAGAGTGCTTGCCTAGTATGTGTAAGTCCTTGTTTTGATCTCAAGTACAGTTAAAAAGCAGTCAGGATTATATGTTGTTATTATTACCACTATGGCTGTTGGATCTTGAGATGAAGAATAAGGGATATACATAACCAAACCAATTTATGTGAATTTTTAAAAGTATTATCACATTTTCTACTATATATATATATATATATATATATATATATATTTTTTTTTTTTTTTTTTTTTTTTTTGAGACAGCATCTTGCTATGTACTTCAGGCTGGCCTGGACTCCCTATGTAGCCCAGGCTGGCCTCGAACTCGTGGCGATCCTCCTGCCTCAGCCTCCCAAGTGCTGGGATTATAGGCATGTACCACCATGCCCAGCTTCTATTTCATTTTTTAAAAACTGAACTTTAAGAAAATATAAAGAGACTTTCAAGCCCAAAGAAATTTTATCTTCAACTTTTTCTAAAAAATTAAAAACAAAGCAGATCATTGATTTCTTAAAACATTTGCTGAACTTGAATTTTTTTAAAAAATTACATAATCTTTCTTCCTGGTTTTTTTTTTAATCTTTTTTTTATAGAAATCGCTGATATTTAGCCTGGATAGCTAAGTTCATAGCTAATTAAGAGAATGTCTAATTTTTGTGCACATTTTAATTAGTTTAAGTTATCTGTTTAGTCTTTCCTTACTAAGCAGTGAATCATGTAAGCCATCTTTAATTTTATTAGAAATAAGTATATTAACCAGAAGACAGAAACCATTATAAAACTGTTTGTTTGTACTGTTACTTATTAGCTTTGTCATCATGTAATTAAACTTTCAAATTATTTATCAGTATATTTCTATGCAAAAAAGAAAATAAATTAACCTAAAAGATGGAGAATAATGGGTTTACTCTGCACTGGGTAGTCAGGAATGGACAAAGAGGATGCTAAAGAGATGACATTTGAGCAAAGAATGGACCAAAATGAGAAAATCAGCCATGTGAATATTTTGAATAATATCATTCCACCAGGTAGGAGACAAATCCAGAGAACCTAAACATAATATAATAAATGAGAACCTGAAAAATTAAATAATTTAAATATTTTTATATTCCTAATAAATTTATAGTTTTAAAGTAAAACAAAATATATTTGCCAAGTTAGGAATTAAACACAGAACAAGATGCATACTAGAGAAATTTTATTATGTGATGTGTACTGAAACATTTAATCTGCTTTGAAATGCTTTTGGTGTTTTGTTAAATTATCATTTACCTGCCATTTTAGGCAAAGAATAGTTTATTTTAATTTTTAAATATTTAAACTAAATATAGATATTATTTTTACTATAATGGTCGTCTTTAAAATTTATGTAAATGATTTGAATAAAATTATCATTCCTTGTGGCACTGTGGTGATTAGGGTGGACTGTCAACTTGATTGGCTTTGGCATCTGCCTGGTGAATTGCAGAGCACACTTCTGACCCCAGAGTCTGTGTCTGGTCCTCTTTCCCTACCCCTCTGTGCCTCTTCCCCTGTTCTGCTTCCCAGCCACCATGAGCTGAGCATCTTTGCTCCGTCAAGCCTTCCTGCCCTGACACTTCAGCCTTGGAACCAGCTGACCACTCACTGAATCCTGAGACTGCAAGCCAAATTAAAGCTCTCCTTTTTAGGTTGTGGTTGTTGGGTATTGTGTCGCAGCAGTGGGAAAGCTGACTGATAGAGGCATTATCATCAATCAGCCATTCCAAATGTCACCAGGATGCATCCTATCAAAGATATTAGAGATGCATCCACACTGCCAAGAGTTTATAAAATTTAGTTTTGTAAGTAAGAAAAGAGATTTATAAACATGGCATTCTTGTGGCAGACATTCGGTTAATAAATCCAAAATAAGATTTGATTTATAAATCCTTTTATGGGCCATTGGGATTCAAGTAACTGATTTATGAGTCAATATGCTAAAGTCTATAATTTGATCTGGCATAAATCTTATGCTACGATTTCTGTTTTAATGTGTGATTCATAAATCCTGGTCAGTGTAAGATTTTGGTTTTCTAAGGGCACTGCATTTCACAGTGAGTCTTATAACTTCATATTTTGGGGTTTTTATGAAGAAAAGTGATTATTTGCATGAAGAGAAACAGCAACTGATTAGCTCTTCCTCTATTCGTGTGGGAGTTAGTAGAAGCGTACTCTAAGCTCACTAATGATTTCAAAGTGTTGTAACTTTAAGAATAGTAAAATATTGCAATTAAAATTCTTCCTTATTGTATTGGCCAGCCAGCAAAGACTGGTGTGTCAGAGATGACTTATCTTTAATAACCAATCTTCTCTATTCTATAGCATCTGAATTTTAATAGAGTGCAGTGGTTCCCCAACATAAACACTGCATTTCCCAGCCTATCTTGCAGATGTATGGAGCTGTGTAAGTGCGTTTCAGCCAATGGTGCATGGGCAGAGGAGGGCATGTGGAACATTAGTAGATAACCTGGCTGGAAGACAGAAGCAGCCCAGATCCAAGGGCAGGAAGGAGGAGCAAGGGTCCTGACACAACAGTGCCATCCTTTGAGCCTTGGTGCAGTTGTGTCTGGACAAGTACATGACAGAGGAAATAACATCTCATTTTTAAGACCAATTTAAATTTCTTTTATCGTAGACAAACATTTTTTGGTTTTTAAATAAAATTTAAGAAGTATATTATTTGTCAGGCCCCCTGCTATTCATTGTGGAAATAAAGGTGAATTTGATTCAGTCCTTGCCTTTGTTAAATTTATCATAAAGTCATTTATTTATTTTTAAATTTAAATTTAAAAATTTTAACTGATATAAACCTATGAAAATTGTGTACATTAAAGGGGCACAGAAATTTGTTTCTTAGCACACTAATATGAAGAATTGCTCTAGATTTTTTTCCTAGTCAGTTGCTCTAGAGTATAAAATATAAGTGTTCACTTATTATGGATACAACCTTTCTTAATTCACTTAATATTTCTAGTTACTACTTCTATGTTAAAAGAATACATATATTATCTACAAATAGTTTTATTTCTTCTTTATGATGTATGTGTCTTTTAATTCCTTTTCTGACCTTATTTCCTTGGAAATGCTGACTAGAAGTTGTAAGAGAAGTCATCTTTGCCTTGTTCTGAATGTTAGGGGCAAACACTCAGTAAGTACAACATTAAATGTAATTCTTTTCGCCAATCCTCTTGATCAGATTGTAGACATTTTCTTCTGTTCCTAACTTGCTGAGGGTTTTACAAGGAGTGGAAGTTGATTTCATCACTTTTCGTATCTATTGAAATGATTGCATGTTTAGTTCTGAAAAGTGATTCAAGAGACTGATTTTTCAACTTTTAAGCTACACTTGCATTCCTGAGAATCTCTCTCCCTCCCTCCCCCGCCTTCTCATGCTGCTTATCCTGCAGGATGTACTAGTATGTCCTCTTAGCCTTTAAGTAAATCTTTGTATCCAGAGTGCATTTACCTGAATTTTTGTATTCAAAGTACTACTCATCTAGGAGACGGCAAATAATTTCTGCTTTTTAAGGTAGTTCTGACAGTCCCTGCTTTGTAATTAGAGTGCATAATTTCCAATTAGTGTAATTGTTGATGTGCTTGGATTTATGTCTATCGTCTTACTATTTGTTGTATGTTTGTCTCATTTGTTTTGTGTTCCCTCATTGTTGCTCCCCTACCACTTTTGAGTTCATTGAAATTGCTTTCAGAATTCCATTTTCATTTATCTCTCAGCTTTGTAGCCTGCTTCTTTGTATAATTAGTTCAGTGGTGCTATACAGGTTACCATAGATAGGTACCTTCAGTTTTTAGCATATTAACAGTTAATGCTGTACCACTTACCAAAAAATGTAGGAACTGTGTAAATATGTAGGTTTTTTTTTTTCACTCCCTGTAATTTATACTGGGGCTTTCATCTTTATTACATATTGTTATTCATGACATCATTTTTATTGTTAACAGTCATAACTATTTGAAAGAAATTAAGATCTGAGTGTGTTTGTGTGTTTGTGTTTGTGTGTGTGTGTGTGTGTGTGTGTGTGCATGGCACTGGAACCCATTGTCTTCACACTAAACTACATCCCTATCCCTTTTTTAAATTTTTGAGACAGAGTCTCACTAAGTCATTAAGTCATCCAAGCTGGGCTTGGAGTTGTAACCCTCCTGCTTCAGCCTCCCAGAGTGCTGGGATTACAGATGTGTGCCACCGCCTCTGACTAAAATCTGAATTTTTATCTCTCGTCATTTATCTTTGCTTAAAGAATTTCTGATGGCTTTTCATTCAGGGAAGATCTATTGGAGAAAAAATCGTCACTTTTATTAATCTGAAAATGCTTTTATTTCACCTTTTTCCTGAGTTATTTTTACTCCAAATACAATTATGGGTTGATGGTTTGTTGTTTCATTTGACACTTTATTTTATTTTATTTTTTTAGACAGGGTTTCATATGCAGTTCATGCTGGCCTTGAACTCGCTTTGTTGCCCAGGCTGGCCTCGAACTTGCAGTGATCCTCCTGCCTCTGTCTCTCGAGTGCTGGGATTACAGGTGTGAACCCCCACGCCCGGGCTTCATTTGATACTTTAAAGACCCTTATTCTACTGAATTGTGGCTTCTTGTTGCTACTAAAAAGTCCGTGGTAATTTATATTTTTGCTCCTGTATATTTAATCTTTCTTTTCACTGGATGTTTTCAAGATATTTTTAATCGTTTGTTTCCAGAAATTTAACTGATATTTTCAGTTTTTCACCTTCCATACCACATAGGATACCTGAGGTATTTGAGTGTAAAATGTGGGAATTTTTTTTTCATTCTTTGTTGGATTCTACCCTATCCTTCCTCTAATTTCCTCTATAACAAAGCATTTAGATTCATCTTTTTCTTTTTGTCCTGTTTGTTCTCCAGATTATATAATTTTTTTTTAATTTTATTGAATAAAGGAGAAACAAAATTTCATAATACAATAGTAGGAGAGTAACAATAATTAATACATTGCATTTTGTTATCTTTAGTTTTCAGAGTACAAGATATGGGCATTAAAATTTCTCTAATTGATATTAACACAAACCTTCCTTTTTAATGAGCTAAGAGACACTAACTTGCATTTTTTCTCCTTTTCCCTCTGTTCTTTCCCCTTTCCCCAATCCTAGATCCTTTTTCCTTTGAACAATTTCTTCCCATTTCATAATATCTATTGTATATTTTAGACCTTATTTACTCTTTCAGTTTCTCACACTAGGGAGACAATATGATGTTTACACATGTGAGTCTGATTTATTTCACAGCACAATTCGTAATAGCTAACTCTTGGAAACAACTCAAATGCCCATCAACTGAGGAATGGATAAAAAAGATGTGATGTGGTATTTTTATACAATGGAGCACTACTCAGCCATAAAGAAGGATAAACTTGAAACTTTTATAGGTAAATGGATGCAATTTGAGACCATACTCAGACTGTATAATTTTGATTGAGATTTTGTTTTTTATGTGGGTACTGGGAGTCAAACTCAGGACTTCACACTTGCCAGCAAGCGTGTGTGCCGCTGAGTGATATCACCAGCCCTTTTTTTCCTTTTTATGTGGGTACTGGGAGTCGAACTCAGGACCTCACGCTTGCCAGGCAGGCGCTTATGCCGCTGAGCTATCTCACCAGCCCCTGATTGAGTTATCTTTAATCACTAAATCTTCTTTTATCTCCAATGTGCTGTTAAACTCATCCAATGAATTTTTATTCATTTTGGGTATTTTATTTCCCATTTTTAGGATTTTTGTTTGGTTCTTTTTATAGTTGCCATCTTTCCGCTGAGATTTCCTACTTATCACAAACTTGTTTTCCTTTGTATCCTTGAGCATTGTTAAATGACTACATTAAAATTTTTGTTAGCTAATTCTGGCATGTAGATCATCTCAAGATTGGGTTTTTTAATTGCTTTTCCTCTTGACCAAGTATCTAGTAATTTTGGGGGTGTATCCTGGACAGCATAAAAAACTACATAGTAGTGACTGGATTTTGTTTTTTCTCCGTGTGTCAATTTTTTTGTTTGTTTTTATCAGAGATCTTAGAGTGACCCACTTCCTCCAATCAGGCTTCAACTTCCCAACATCATGTTTAGCTATAAACTCATCAGTAGACAAACCCATTGATGAGTATCAAGCCCCCACGATCCAATTACCTCCTCAAAGCCCCACGTATGAGCCTATGAGGGTTTGGGAGGACATCTAAATATAAAGCATGACACACAACCTTTGTAATTTCTCTTTTCTCTGATTTCCACTTTCACTTACCATCTGCTTTGATAGTCCTCTGGTTCTTAAACCCAGTACACTGCAGAGGCTTCTGTCCAAGATAGAGCGAACTTGCTTTCTGACCAGAGAGTGCCCTTAGTCAAAAAAGCTTTACCCATGGGAAACTCAGTTCCATTTCTTGCTTCCCATTTTTGACTCACTACAAATTTATACCTGCTTTTTATATTTTCTCCATTGATTTCAGAGAGTTGTTTTAACATTTGTCAAGAATTTTTTGTTGCTATCTGTGGAAGGGTTGTACCAATGAGAAATCCTGTACTCTGCAATTTTAGCAGAAGAAACTGGTCATTATCTTTGAGGAACTCAGTCTAATATCATAAACAGAGATACTAAAAACATCTTGTTAGAAATTATTTCCTTGCTAGGCATGGTGCTGCACTCTTTTATTCCAGCTATTTGGGAGGCTGAGGAAGGAGGATTGCAAGTTTGAGCCCAAACTGGGTAACTTAGCGAGATCCTGTCTCAAAATCAAAATAAAAAATAAAATAAAAAAGACTGAGAATGTACCTCAGCAGCACTGGTTTCAATCCCCATTACCACCACCAACAAAAAATGAAGCAATTATTTCCTTAAAACACAAATAATTTCCTTGCAACATGAAATAGATGTCGTTCTTAAAGTGGTATTGCATATCAACCTTTTTTTTCCCCACTTACTTTTGTATTAACTCAGAGACAAAAAGACAGCAGACAACAAAACTAACATTTTGTAATCTGGAAAATAGTTTAACTTGCAATGGCTTTAGCCTAGAGAATGCTGAAAGCTAAGTATGTTGAGGCAGAAAGCCAAAAGCTGTCATTTCCACACAAAATTATAGAAATCCTCAGGGACTGGAGACAACTGGTGCTTTAAAAGTGGGTGTACAAAAAAATGGGACTAAAAACTGGAATATGGATGAAACACTCCCTTTTCTCTCTCCAGTTCTGCTATATCAAGTATAAAACTGGAGTCTATTTTTGAAGAGGTTTCATCAGACAACCCCTGAATTTGGAGACAGCAGGGATATTTGAGATCGGAGGGTGAGTTACTGTGCTGAAATCCAGGGGTGGTTAGAAAATCTTCCCACTGAAGAGAGATTTGCTCTCTGCATGGCTTGTGAAAAGTTTTGAGGTAGGTAATCTGCCTCCTAGAAAAATCAGTCCTCCCAGAAATAAAGATCTCCAGGAGCAATTTTTAACCAGAGAAGCTGTGAACTCGAATGAGCACAATAATGCACCTCCATTCTCACTAACCTCTGAAAGTTACATTTCTGTAATTTTTAAATACAGATGGCAAACTGTCATAGAATAATTGTACTTTCTTATTGCATGTCTTATTGCATACATCTCAAAATAGAATTTACAATCTTTATTATTTCAAAATTATAGCAGTACGTCTCAGTTACTCTCTCATTGTTGAGACACAATACCCGCCACCCACAATCTAAGGAGGAAAGGTTTTATTCTGGCTCACAGTTCCTAGAGATTTCAGTTCATAGTCTGCTAGCTCCAAAGCAGGACAGTATGGAAGAGCGGCAGGGCAGAGGAGGAACTAGTCATGGTATGTCAGGCAGGAAGAAAAGAGGGACCAAGGAGGAGGGAGAGAGATAAACCTTTATAGGCCATGCCCCCATTGACCATCACCTCCAACCAAGCTTCACCTCCCAAACCACATTTAGCTATAAACTTGTCAGTGAACTAACCACTGATGAGTATCACACACCTATGATCCAATCACCTTCTAAAAGCCCCACCTATGAGACAGAAGGCTTTGGGGGGACATCTGGGTATAAACCACAGCACAGTGTAAGGACACAATTCTCAATTAGGGGCCAAAGGCTTCACTAGTCATCCATGGCACCAAAAATGTTTAAGAGCCTCTCAATTATAGACACAGGCATTTGGATTTTTCCCAACCAAACTAATGATCACAGTAGCAAACCTACAGTGAGATTCACAAATTGGTAAGCCACACTCAGTCTTCCAAATGGGGTTTGTTTAAACCTCAGTTTTAAATGTAATTTGACATCTAGGGAAGACCTAACATTAGAAGAAAGGCTCTGCTATGAAAAGTAGTGACAGAACAAAACAAAGAATCAAATAAAGCACAAAGAAAGGAGTGAAACAAAGTGGTGGAAAAATAAATACATGGAAGAAACGTCATGATTAATAGCCTAAGAAAGATAAGACTATGAAACAAGACCAGTAAGATACACACAAAACAACCAGAAAGGGCTCTGAAAATTAAAAACATAACTGCAATTTTTAAAAAATTCAACTGGCAATTGGAAAATGATATTCACATCAAAATTACTTGTGTCCCTCTTCTAGGAAATAGAAGAAAAATCATATAGATGGAAATGGTATCATATCCACTATAGTTCTTTTCTGCTTGCAAAATGTTTGTGCATCTCAGTAAACAGTTCCTGACCTCCCCTGTTACACATTACCTCTCCAGTACAATACCCCTACCTATCCTCCATTCACCTGTAGTTAGAAACAGATGGTTGTAAATCAGGGAAGGTGTGAAAACATTGGTCGTAGGCAGGGCACCATTACTTTGTTCTTTGCATGCACTATAGTATCTGATAAAGGGACATTTATCTCTGTGATGGGCACCAGTGTTGCTCACTATCTTGGTCTGTTCAGGCTACTATAACAAAGTGCCATAGTCCAAGTAGCTTACAAATAACAGAAATTTATTTCCCACAGTTCTGGAAATTAAGAAACCCAAGATCAAGGTACTGGCAGATTCAGCGTGTGGGGAAGGCCTTCATTCTCATCACGATGGAAGGGGCAAGGCAGCTCTCTGGGGTCTTTTTGGTAAGAGCACTAATCCCATTCTTGAGGGCTCATCCCTCATGACCTGATCACCTCCAAAAGGCTCTTCCTCCTTATAATATCATCACTTTGTGGCCTGAGTTTCAATATATAAATTTGGGGGGAAGGACAAACACTCAGACTGTAGCGCTCATTAAATATGTCTAGCTTTCTAATTATCTGCCGCATGGTAGGACGGTTCTTCTCTTGCTGTACTTCAAGATTATGCATTGCCCTTTAATTGCTTTGCTCATTGAAATGTGCAAAATTTCCAGAGAGAAGCTTTTAAAATGGTTCACTGTTTGGCAGATGATCCTCTCTGTCACAGAGGAGCATGTGTCACCCTGAATTGCTGAGAACCAAGGAAGGACATAAACCTTTCTGCCAACCTGAGCTGGACATAAAGCTTGAGCAATAGATAAACTTTGCTTGGAACAAGGGCTGAGAGTTCGAGCTCTTTGTCTTACAGCAAGAACTATTTCTGCCATCCATCTTCCTGCATCTGCTCTTTATGTGTTCTGCTATGAGCTACTAAAATTTGAATATATTTTGGAAACTTAATCTCCAAATTCATACATCAGTGATATTTAGAGATGGAGCCTTTGGGGAGTGATTAGGATGGGATGAGCTCATGAGGGTGGGGCTTCCATGATGTTATTAGTGGCCTTATGAGAAGAGGAAGAGAGACCCTAACTGGAAACCTTGTTCCTTCTCTCCATGTGATGTCCTCTGCCACAATATGATGCAGTGAGATGCCCTTCGCCAGAGGTCAAGCAGACCCTGGTGCCATAGTCTTGGACTTCAGAACCATGAGCTAAACAAATGTCCGTTCTTTATAAACTTTATGGTCTTAAGTATTTTATTATAGACATGAGCCAAAGGGAGTTGCTACACATACACACATACACACACACACAACCCTAGGATACACAAAGTAACTTTGTATTCTTTGTGTGTGAGCCTTGATTCCATGCCTGAGTAAATTGGGGTTCAATGGTTTTAGATCCAACACTGCATATATCCGTGCCTGATCTCAGTATCACACAATCTGCAAATTGGTTGCAGATACTGACCTTCATCAGGATGTGATAAATGCTTCCTAGGCTTCTCCGCTCTCCGTCCATCAGTAAATTAACTTCTGCTCGTCAGTCACAACTCCCCTCCCACATCGTTTCCCTTAGAAACTTCTTTAAATACTCACATAGCAAAGATTCCTTGTTTTATTTAGGACCCCACAATATATTTTCTTCACAGCTGATCAGTACGTACAGTTACATATTCTCAGTTCTTCTGTTTGACTAGAATTTCCCGTGAGTGCAGAATCTCAATCTAGTACACAACCTAGTGCTGTACACAGTAGATCCTCAGTGATCATTTGTTGAATGAATGAACAAAATATAAAAGGTCAAGAAAGCTGAGAATAACCCTAGAGGATACAGAAATGATGTCCTTTGGGGGATGTAAAAATAAAGATGAAGGCATACATGAAAGCAGACCCAGTTAAAGTAGTGGCACCCAAGTAAAATCACAAAGCATATACATTTTCATTCTGGTGTGTCAGGCTGCTAGTGTTGTAAAATACTGAATAAAAATCAAAAGGAAAGAGTTACCATTTTTTTCTACCTAAGTATTGAATTTTGAAAGTAAAGCTTCAAGCCCTTTATAATCACATTAGAGTGGCTCCCGCCACGCTTTTCTTACCAAAAATACCTTTGAAATTGTGAGGAAATAGTGTTTAAAATGGGCTAGAGTGACTTACACTTCTAAAAAAGTCTCAAGTTGCTGCCATACCTGATTTTGAAATGCTGTCATTTGACATTGCCTTCTTTTGATAGTGTACGCTAGTTCTTCATGGAGACTATACATATGCCCATTTGTTAAAAGTATAATAAGGCCTCTCACAGAGAAGCAGAGCTTAATACCTGCATGCGGTTTTCAATCTGTGGTTACATTTGCCCTCTTTTCCATGCTTTTCCGGCCACTTAGCATTTAAACAGAAAAAGAGACATACAGATGCACTGATTCCTACAGGATAGGAAAGCTAAGACATCCTGCTGCGGAGACCTCCAAGTTCACTGTACTCCTGAGCCCACAGAGAAACTGAAGTAGATCTTGGAAGGTGAGGGAGGGGCCACGAATGTGCAATGACACAGCCAAGGAAAAGAACTCAGACACAGACATTATGTTCAAGACAAATGAAATCAGAAACCCCTTCTTTTAGAAGGTGCTCTAATAAAATTTGACTTAGAAATCATTAATAACCCCATAGCATTGGGCTAGGTATCAGTAAAAATCTCGCAAACCTTCCTCCCTCTGGGCAAATGAGTAGAATAAGCAAAAACGTGAGCAGAATGGCTCTTTATAATAGCAAAATTATTCTGAGCTGAGTTCTTTCTCCCTGTCATAATTCTCTTTCCCTTTTTGCCTGCATTTAACAGAGAGCCTTTTAAATTGGGTCCTCTTGCATCTCTCTGGGTCCAGCTATTTCTGTGTCACCCTGACTAGCAGTTAAGTTGTCGAGAGATTAATTTCCAGACTTGTGGGAAACAAAGATGGATGAGCAAAATAAATAAATATTAGAATAAAATAACATAGAATTTCCAAGTGGGATGTATTATGAAAAATGTGTGCAATCCACTGTAATATCACCCAGCCCTATCCATCAGTTCCTGGAGGAAGCGAATACCACACTTAGTCCGGAAATCAAGGAGACATTAATAAAAGGGCCATTAATGAAGGTGCAGGAGGGGATTGGAGAAACCAACAAAAGGTGGTGCAGTATTCTGGGCTATCAATAGCAAAGAACCCTTACCATCCCTAAGCCTGAGAAAGGTAAGGGGGGTGGGGGGAGTAGATACCAAGCTGGGAGAGAGTAGCTGTGTGAAAAGGGCCATCCACAGGAGCGATGGCTGTCCAGAGAGCAAGGCGGCCACCTGGCAGCAGCTGACTGATGGGAGCCAGAGGATCAAAGGTCTTGTTCTCACTTTCCTGTCCACCTCCAATCTTCAGCACCAGGCTTCCACTGGCCAAACCCAAACAGAAATCAGAGGGCAAATTGATCTATTGGTACCGTTGTTATGGGTTAGTCTTCCTGATCAGTGATCAAGATTGAGAAGCTTAGAGAGTGGATCAGGAGACGCAATATGCAAATGTCCAGCACATTAGCATATAACGGAGGGGCAGACATGGCCATCCCCACTGATGTTGACTCTGGTGAAGTGAACAAGCAGCAACTGCCTCATTAATTTACTCATCTAATATTAACCCTGAGGTAACCCCATATTGTGTAAAGAAACTGCCAGCTCCTGAGAACCCAAAGAATGACATCATTTCTCTTCCCAAATGTTGTGATAGCTAATTAAACATGTAAACAGGCAAATGAGTGATGCTAGCCAAGTATTTTCAAAGTATTTTTGTAGTTCTGATTTTGAGATCCTGGTTGAACAGTTACTTAAGCTGATTTGAAATAAATGCTGACATAGTGCCTAAAATAGTAGTGAGTGATGTCATGTAGAGCTTCACATTAGACTGTGATATTTAATTTTATATCATTCAAATCAATCTTAAATATATCTGAGTTCTAAATTCTTAACAAGACCTTCTAGGCCTTTTGCCATGAAATAGTAAGTGGCTTTAGTTGGATTTTTATGAAGCTAGTGTTTCTAACATTCACTTTCACATTGTGCTTAGTCTTAGGACTAATTCCAAGCCTTGAACACAAGAAACACACACACAGACACACAAACCCAGTAACAATAACAACCGTAATAGCAGCAACAGCAATAGCCTCGGCAGGAACGTGGTTGTGATGGCTAACTTTGTGTGTCAGCTCTACTGGACCGTGGGATACTCAGAGAGCTGATAAAGTATTGTTTATGTGTCTATGAGGGTGTTTCTAAGAGATTAGCTTGTGAATCCTCACACCGAGTAAAAAAGGTCACCCTTACCACAGTGGCCGAGCATCAGCCAGTCCACAAAGGCCCTGGCTAGAGCATGAAAGGCAGCGAAAGGGAGAAAGTCTTCAGTTGAGCTGTAATGTTCATCTTATCCTGCCCCTGGACTTTTGAGCACTGAAACTCGCACCAGTCAGCAGCATCCACACTAACCACCTCCCCCATCCCTGGCTCTCAGACCTTCCGTCTCAGCTGAGTTACATCATGGGTTTTCCCCACTCCCCAGTTTGCAGATGGCAGATTGCGTGACATCTTGACCTCCAAATCCTGCGAGGCAATTTTTATAGTTCATTTTCTATTGCACTAAAATGTACTATATGTACTGCTGGTTCTGCTTTTCTGAAGAACTCTGACTAATACACTAACTAGTTAATGTGTTTTCATGAACAGTTTTTTAATATGTGCTTGTAATATGGCCAAAATAACAGGATACTCAACTTCTAGATAACGGGAAAATTTCCCCATTGAGAACATAATTCAGCTACTGGAAAAATAGTCATTTAGGGTGTTTGCGAGCATTTTAAATCCCATAAGCAGTTTCTCAACTCCAGGGCTTTTGCAACATACAAATACCAACAAGTAGACTGAGTTTTACAGTGTACCTGAAAGCATTTGCTCTAGTCTTCAATGGAAAAGGTTATTTACCATAGCTGTAGCGCTGCTTATGGATGCTTAATATAAGTTAACATATATCAGTATTCCTGCTGATGTATATTTGTGTTTCAACACAGTTCATCATCACTGAAAGATGAGTAGCAGTAATACAAAATTGTCAAAATGTAACGGAGCTTTTGAAAATCAACTGTTTATTGTTACCAAAGGTCTTAAGGCTCTTCAACCTCTCTAATAGATATTCTAGCAAACAACTCCCTGCTTAATAAGATAAAACCCAATAGCAATGAACCATAGCGACCGCTGCCAAAAACAACACTGTCGACAGCTGACATCATTAAATTAAATAAAATGAGGACTGATGATATTGTCCATGGCTGTTCCAAACCATGCTCTGTTTTTATGAACCTTGTTCCAGATTGAGACAGTTTCAAAATCTGCAGCAAAGCAATTTTTCCTAAATCTTGGTAAGGGCTGCTGCTAGATCGAAATCATGCTTTGTATAGATTTAATCCATTTTAGATAAAGCCAAGAATCCTCATTTGTACCTGAAACTTAAAAAAAAATTGTGACTTCTTCATAAATTGGATACTTTATAAAGATAATGTATGACATTCATTGAATAAGTGAATGTCTCTTATATATGTTAATATAAGACTCAGTTTATAGAGGTTATTTACATCCAGTTCATTGGTAACTCAATTAAAACTGCACATTTTTCTTAAAATTATGCAAATAGAACATATGAGTTATGATTAAAATAACATGGTGAATGCTTAAATTTTAAAATTGTATTACCGTAACACACATTGCTATGAATCCCCCTCAGAATAATCTCCCTTGTTTCAGACATGTTTATCTTGTTGCTCTCGCCACTTTCTGAAGCAGTTCTGAAAGTCCTCTTCCATGTCTTTACAAGATTTGATAAAAAATAGGGTGAATGCAGCTGCCAAGTGCCATCTAACGAAAAATCAGGCTCCTATAAACATGATGGTGTGTGCTCATCCCAGTCAAAATGACCATGAAAGGGAAATATTTTGAATCAGTTAAGGACATGGAAGTAGCCACAACAGTGCAACTGAAAGACACAAAAGAAAACTTCCCTAACTGGTTCAGAAACTGGCCAGAATAATGATAAATGTATTTGAATCAAAGAAGAGTATTTTGAGGGACATTAATGTGTCTTTTACTGTAGTAAATGTTTTTAATTTTAAAATTAACTGTATTTTTTGACCACAGTGCACATGTAAGAAAATCTGATATAATACACATAGAATGTATTTTGAACTAGATATACTACAATTTAAACAGCTACCTTTGTCATTCACTAACTACGTAATCTTAGGCAAGTTGCTAAACACCTCTTAGACTTACTTTCTTTGTACGTTAGGTAGCAATGATAACCTATATCTACTGTATTGTGGTGCAAAAGAAGTACTATATGTAAAGTATCTCTATAACTGCCATGGAGAGGCACTTACAGTTATTGAAAAGAAGTACTCAATAATTATGGGCTATGTCTGTGTGAAATAGATACTAAACCAACGTAATTTTATAGTGTCAGCTCACCTGCTAACATTATAAATGTTGAAAAGGCTTATGAGATTTATTTGAATCCTTCCCTTTTCTTAAGGGTTTTTTTTTCCTCTGATAGCTACGTATAATCCGTAGCCCAGCTACTCAGTAACAGCAGGTGAAATTGATTTCAGAGCAGGAATGGCTTTCCTCTGAGTAAAAATAATGGTAACATCCCAATGAACCGAGCATTCATTCGCCCCCATTTTAACTTCTTTCCAAAGTTGCATTAATAAATTTACGGAAAATATTATTCAGCAGGATTTTCTCAGAGAGATCAAAAGCTTTTAAATGTAAACCTTTTGAGCTAAGAGCAGAAATGTAGTTATTAAGAAAAATGATAGTATTTTGGTATAAAACAAATATTTCTATTTTATCAGAATAGTTTTCCTCTATTATTTGCTTGTTTGATTGACAGCTGATTGTATTTCTAGCAGAACATCTCTCAATTTTTACTCATTTTAGGTGTTGCTAAATTTTTCTTTTACTCTTTATTTATAGAATTGCTATGGTTTATGTTTTGAAATTTCTATACAATATTTTTATAAAACAGTGTCACTCCTGTGTCTGAACTTTAAATAAAAAAGTAATAATGATGGCTGAACCTTCATTATCTCTGACTTTGTATAATATTATATTTCTAGAGACCCAACAGGTGAAAAGACCCAGTGATCACTGAGCTGTTATATTACTTGAGCAAAATATTCTCCTGGGACCTATAAAAGAGCCTCATACCTCAGACTCGAATTTAGCTTTGAATTTGCCAGCAGTACTCTTCATAAAATAGCACTGTTCTGGTGGAACTCCACTTTCTTTATGAGCAATTCATCTGGCCATATTCATGCAAAATAAAAGAAATGTACAAAACCAACAATGAAATGGAGTATATTCATGCCAACATAGGCCATTGTAACTTAATGATGAAAACAATCTATTCAACAATCAGTCATTGTCCATATAATGAAAAAAATCTAAACTCAAAAAGAATATTAAAAGCTACCTATTAAACATTCTTTTTTGGTCGGCTTTCTAACTATTAAGTGATTTGACTCTTGTTATATGGACTGGATTATCTCACATAATTAAAATGTATCAAGTTCAGTTTATCCAGCTTCATGCCTGCTCTCCAAAAGAGAGAAAACTTGAGAAAAAGAGAGAGATGCCATAATACTTTAGAATTTATAAATTATACTTGGTTAGTTCTAAATTCCAAGTCCTCATTCATGGACAGGACTACTTACTTTAGTAATATTTTGTTCCGTGGAGAAAAAAAAAAAAGAAGAGGGAAACGAGCAGTACATCCAGCCGTTATTCTGGCTTTCATTTGCTCCAACGTCCAAATGCCTTTTTATGTTTCCCGTGCACAGTAGTTACATGAGGGCCGCCATTCCCTGACTTCTGATCACTCATGTTATGAAGCATTTATTTGTTTGGAGGAAAATAATACGAATGCAAAGCTTCTTCACCTTTGGGGTCAACTTACTTCATTTTCTAATTCATTACAAATGATTGACATAAACTCTTGGCTTCTTTTATGCAGGGGAGGAATATCTCCTCCCAGGCAGACAGTGAGAAGGAATGAGGCTGTAGTGTTTGGTGGACACATGATATATTCCTGAGTGGGGTTCCTGAATTTTAAAATGCTTTTAACTTTCTTATTTCCTTTGAAACCTAGGACCCTAAATCAAGGACAAGAATTATTATACAACTTTAAAAATGAAAAAAATTAAACCAAGAATTAGAAAGGTAAAGAGGCTTATAGAGGGTTCTAGTCACTTAGCTGATAAATAGTTGCCCTGAGATTGGAACTGGGGTTTCTCAGTCTTATTCCAGGTTAGCAAGGTGGAAAGATGTTTTCTTGGAATCCTTTAGTTGGCATTAGAATTTATTTTTTCATTTGAAACACTTTTTTAAAATTAAACCAAAGTAAACAAGTTCACGTTGATCAAAACATACCTCAATTTTGTCTGCAGTCAAACTGTCCATAAACATCCTCCTGATGTTCTCCTAATAGATAAGTGAGCCAGTGTTTTTCACTGGATTCATTTTTGTAAATCAGTGTTTTTCAAGAATTATTTTGTCATTGTTATTTTTGTTTTGTTTTGAGAGAAATTGCCACAGATGCCACTGAAGTTCTGACAAAATCTATTAGGTTATTTAACCTATTCATACCTTTGCAAATAATTTCAGAGGCTTTCAAACCCTTTAAAATCTTATGAATTCATGGAATAGATCAAGGTCAGGTTGGGTTATCTTCACTTAGTTTTTATTAATAATGTGCTGTGTAAATCTTCCCTATTGTGAGAATATTGCCAGTTGTTATAACCTCCTAGTATAGATATCTAATAGATCTAGGTCAGCTTAAATGTGCTCAGATAAAAAGCTATTGCATCCTTTGTTCTATCAGACATATAGTTTTGACAAGTACCATATGGAACAATGCAACATCGATACAATGGAAAACAGTAAATTTTCGCTTCAGGTAGAATTTATGTGCAATGACGATAGTGTTAACCTCCCAGTTTATACCGCCAAAGATCCTCTGCCGAAAGACAAAACACCTAACAAGGAGACAGTACTCCTCCAAAACAAAGAGAAAAACAGTGTAAATGTTACTTTTTCCTGATTAAAAATATGGATTGAATTTTCTTTCTAACATGGGCAAATATTTTATCCCTCTCTCATATGGTCCTCTTAACAATATTATTGTTCTGCCTTTGACCTGGAGGCTGTATTACGGGTAAGACATGGGTAGGTAGATTGGGATGAAATGATATTTGGTTTATTGTTCTCTTTGGATTGAGATATAATCAGGAGTTTCATAGCAGTCCATGAGGGATTCTTTAAAAGTAATAGATGGAAATACCATTCCATAGTCAAAATCAGGACAACTCGTACATCCTAATATTTTCTTACTGATTCATTCTGATGACACAAAAATTAAAAAGAAGACTTGGCCTTCTCTTCAAAAAACCAACTGGCTTTAAAAATTATATTAAAATGTTTGCCACTTGAATGAACAAACAAGCCTAAGAAAAGGAGCAGGAACGGTTTACCAATGCTATTCTACTTTGTTCGGAAAAGACATCTATTATAAGGATTTCAGTCACACTGTGAAAGTGTAAATTGCTCTATAATATTTGAACTCAAAGTGAAACCCTGATCCTGGGCCCTGTCCTTTTCCTATAGCAGTCAATTAGTGAGGAATTAGGATCAAAATTAATTGACCTTTCGGTCAGTGTGTGAGAAAGCTGAGATTAGGACAATAGCAAACTGAGAATAACATAAAATCTGGAGCTACAAGGAATAAATTAGAAAAATTTCTGCATTTCACAAATGAGAGATTCAGGCAGTAGGTTCCAGAAGTTAGTGTCCTGGACAACCATGCAGAGGCTGAAGTTTGGAATCTGAGGTGGTTGCAAATATATAGCTGCTGATTTCTGCTTTTAACAGTGTGACCAGAAGCACTGCCTTTCCAGAGGCTCAGATAATCATCTTTCTGGGTGTGAAAGCAATCCTTCTTTTATATCAATCCAGCATCTTCATCATGCTCTGTTTAGTCCATCAGTGTAACTGCTGACAACAAAGACATGTGGGCTGTGACCTCAGAGCCATGGAAGAGGAATACTAATATACCTTCAGGTCACAAGCAAGTGCTACTGTCCCAAAGAAGTACTGGTCTGTGCCTGTTTATGAATCTTCTGGAATCTCCTAGAGCTTTCATGAGGAATTATCTGGGCTGCCCCAAATTTTGGGATTTTCCTCTGCACTCCAAGAAGGTTTAATATGCTTGATTCCCCCAACAGAATCTTTTCCTTTTAGACACAAGAGAAGGGAGGAAAATATTTTTATACAAAATAAATATATCTGGATGGATTAATAAGTTTTCTGTTGCATTTTTCTTCTAGTTGCAAGCCACTAATGGGAAATAATTAGGTTTATCTGATAGAGTACTTGAAAGATTAAAAGTAATACCATATTAGGGCCGGTGAGATGGCTCAGCGGCATAAGCGCCTGCCTTGCAAGCGCGAGGGCCCGAGTTCGACTCCCGGATCCCACATACGAAAAAGGGGCCGGTGATATCGCTCAGAGGCACAGGCGCCTGCTGGTGCGCGAGGTCCTGAGGTCGACCCCCCGGTACCCACAAAAAAAAAAAAAAAAAAAAAAAAAGTAATACCATATTAAAACTGTATAATAATATGAAAAGTAAAAATTGGATTCTAGAAAGAATAGACTTGGATGTTCTTAATATGAGGCTACTCTGTTTCCTCCACATTAATTCACTTTATTGAGAGGCACATTATTTTTTAAATTTTTATTATAGTCAAAGTTTTAATTGGATGGATTAGCCTAGTGAATTACTAAATCCTGGTTAAACAATATTTTTATTCCCTAGCATCCCTTCATTACTTGCTAGCTTGTACACAATTTTTTTTTTTAATACAGGTATTGGGAGTCGAACTCAGGACCTCGCGCTTGCCAGGCAGGTACTTATGCCACTGAGCTATATCACCGGCCCTGTACACAAATTTTAATATTAAGTTAAGAAAAGAATTTTGAAGCAAATCTTACTTTAAATATATAATACATTCTAAAAGGCAATATAAGTGACTTTAAGCTTGACCATTATCATGCATAATATATACAGCCAGCATTGCCTAGTTAAGCAGATAATTAAAAATTGATTTTATTTTGGAAGACCTCTGTAGATCTATCAAAATTAGGGAACTTATTATCTAGCAGAAGCCTCAAATTTGATACTCTGCCATCAATGTTTTTAAGTTGAAATATTCAGTAGAATGTATTCAGATTTTTAGATTTAATAGCAGCAAATACTCTTGTAATCACTGAAAATTCAAGATTCTTTTTTCAGAATGTAGTACTGATCAGTCTTCCATTAATAAAGGCATTAATATTTATTAAATGAGAAGGAAAGTCTCATTTAACACACTTTAAAATTTTCTAAATATGTTTGCCCTCCAGCTCAAATTGGCTTTCAAAGGGCCCTCGTAAACTTCAGACTGTCACAGCAACATAAATTATGTAGTGAAAGAAATTATACAGTGATTCGAATAGAACATCTTACAAGGATGCATGATCCTAGGATGCAAATCAGTGTAATATTTCATCAAAGACTTTGAAAATCAAGTTGCATGCCAGTAACCCTATACATCTTATTGCCAACGAAGTGTCTTTTTGGACACGGATCTTATTAGCTTTGCAAATGGTATAAATAAAAAAGCTACAGTCTACCTTAACTATGCTAGCTTCTTCCATTTCTTTTTTGTTGTTGTTGTTTTGTGGGTACTAGGGGTCAAACTCAGGACCTCAAGTGCCAGCAGGAGCCCGTGCCGCTGAGCTATATCACCGGCCCATTTGTTTCGTATGTGGATACCAGGAGTCGAACTCAGGACCTCATGCTTGCCAGGCAGGCACTTATGCCTCTGAGCTATCTCACCAGCCCGCTTCTTCCATTTCTTACAACTGCTTTATTCTAAAGAATTGTAATGACCAGAATGATTTGCATTAATTAGAAAGAACCATGTCAGAAAAAAGTGCGGGGAGATTGAGCGTGGAAATAAACTTCTAAGGGAAAAATTGCCCATATAGAGAAGCCGAAGAAAGTGTAATTTTACTTGTACATTTCTCTCTAGTATTTAATTCTTAAACACTTCTTACGCAAATGATACTATAAAGCACTGTAGGAGACAAAAAAATGAATAGAAATTCTTGCATGTTTACAGTGTAGTTCTTGAAGTTTGTGGGTACATACATAAATATTATTTCAGATCAAATATAGAGAAATATAAATGGCTTAAGAAAATGCTATAAAGTGGGAAAGGAGAAAGATCATTTCTGAATGCAGAGATCGGAGTGGGTTCTATTGAGAAATTATCATTGGATGTGAAGGGGAAAAGGTGGAGAAATATTGATTCGAAAAAGTAGCCCAACAGGATGCAACAAAAAAAGCTAACCCTGAAAAGGGAGTTTGGACTACTTGATGAAATGCTTTGAAGGTCAGAGAACTGAAGCAATTCCCTAGGGCAAGTGGTATATTCTTAAATTACTTTATGTGCCTTTTGGCAGGTGGCACACAAAGTATGCTTGACTTGTGAGTTCAGTGGGCCAGGGATAGCCACAAACTATCTGACTTAGAAGAAAAAGCTAAAGAAAACCTGGAGGAAAAGAGTAATACTACCAGGCATACTATGTTTAATTGTAAAAAGGCTACCAATTGATAATGTTTCTATCTTCATTATCCATCTGGTAAGATCTGTGGAAGCAGTGTGATCTGGTGGCAGGGAAGAGTTACTTTGGACTCATTTAGGCCCGCCTTCAGATCTCAGTTAAACCAATTAATCCTTCTAAGCTTCAATTTCATCTTCTGTAAAATGGGGATAATACAGCTTCCTGCAGACCTAATATGCATGCTAAATGAGAAACAATGACAGCCTTTCCATCAGACTTGGCAGTTAGTGCTCAAAGTAAGTCCGTTTCCTCCCGCTCCAGCCTCCCCCCATGCTCTGCTCCATCCCTCCCTATCTCCTCTTCCCGTACAGGGAGGGGCACCTTTCCTTCTTGGTAGGTTTTACTACTCCACAGACCTTGCATTATGTCTAAACCTAAAAAGAGTAATTTTAAAAGCCCCCTTTCAATTTGTAGGACTCAGTGCAGATCGCCATTGCTAGAGTAAATTCTCTGTGATCTTGGATATAATTTTCATCTTTAGAATAAACAGGACTGGAACTAAGATCTGGTTGAGCTGGTGACCACCATATTATTTTAAGATAAGTCAGCTGTCTACTTTGAGATTGTGTTTGAAACTTAAAACATGGGGGAAATAGTACACATCCTGCTCATACAATATGAGTTTGCAAACTGCAAATATAAGCGTATAAATAGAATTTCCAGATGTAGGTTACCACTGAGATGGTGGTACATGAATACTGCAGAATGGTACGTAGAAAGCTTGACCAAACAAAATAAAGTGAATTACATTCCTATTTCACATTAATATTATTAGAACCACAGAGAATAATACCATTTCCAGACTTTTTGGTCTCACAGCTATGATGCCAAAGCAGTGAAGTATGGAGCTGTTCTTACATCTAGATTTTATGCCCAGTCACTTCTCGAGGGCCCCAGTTTTTCTAGGACTGAGCCATTCTATTCTCCCTGCCAAGCTCTATAGCCTCTGCTTTATCCTCTCTTCTGTTTGATCTGTTGCCCTGGATCCTGGCCTCAGTAATGGGATCTTGAACCTCGCTGATGTTTAGGGCCTGATTAGTCTTCAGACTAATCTTAGTCTTCTCACTGAGGACGGTGCAAGGCAGGATATGGAAAGCATGTCAAAGAAGTGCAAACTGTTATGCGAATGCTTAGCAGTGAGAAATCTCATTAGCTTGACACATTTCTTCAGAGTAGTACTTACTTCTGGACTGAGTCCTGGACTTGTGCCGTTCAGAATTCCTGTTCGCTTTGTATGGAAGTAAGCCCTCCCACAGCAGCTTTATTAGAGGGCTAACTTAGGCATTTTGCTATGCCGCTGGAATTTCCTCAGGACTGACAGCTAAGTATGGGATTGTGTATGTACAAGTGGAGAGGGTTGGTGTGGCTCCTGCTGCTGGTCTTACTCAGTGTGGAGGACTCTGTACCAGGCCTGCCCATTTTTGCAGCACTCTGACCAAGACCCATCTTTGTACTTAAAGATCGTTGAGTATAGTAGATGAGCACATGACTAAGGACAGTGCAAGGCAGGATATAGAAAGTATGTCAAAGAAGTGCAAACTGTTATGCGAATGCTTAGCAATGAGAAATCACAATTGCTTGACACATTTCTGAAGTGCCATGTTGAAAGTGACATTTGAGCTTGGTTGTTAAGATACCTATAAACTGAGAAAGGAGAGAGCCAGAACGGGGAAACAACATGAGCAGACACAAAGGCAGTAAGTGGTAGCAAGGAAATAGTAGTGGGTGTGAAGATTGAAGAGAATCTAGTGTGAGTCCAGATTATGGAAAATTTTGAATGCCTGGGAGGGGAAAGCACTTAATATGGTCGCTATTTGAGAGCAGGGTGGTGATATACAATGTTCCATCTTTGTAGATCAAAAGAAGTCATAGACAGTGTGTGAACAAATGAGTTCGTATGTGTCCCAGTTTAATTTTATTTATGGAAGTTGGAATTGGAATTTTACACATTAATACAACCTTTTTAACCACTTAAAAATATGATTGAAATGTTCTTAGCCAAAAGGCTATTCAAACACAGGCAGCAGACCAGACTTGACCCCATAAGACATAGTTTGCTGCCCCCTGGTATGGACTGAGTGTGAACTCTACCCCTGCAGGTGCAAGACACAAGAGCCTAGGGCAAACGTGACACTACTGAGTCAGGCTAAGAAACAGATTAGTGGAAGTAAGGATGTGAAAAAGGAATCCACTTTTTAAGGCTACTCCATAGTTCAAGCAGGGTGTGTGTGTGTGTGTGTGTGTGTGTGTGTGTGTGTGTGTGTATTTTTGACACATTCCTGAAGTGTCATGCAGAAAGTAACATTTGAGCAGAGCATCCTATTTTTATGAAGTTGTTTCTATACTTTTATCTCCAAACTATCTACACAACGTACTATCAACTTGGCGCTGTGACCAGCTCTTTGTCTTTATAAAAGAGAATAGAAGTGTCTGAAGGAGACTAAAAGAAGGAAAGAAGACATTCTCAAGGTTACAATATTTTGAGGAGGAAAAGTAACTCAAACCCTAAGTGAAGGTAATAGTATAATTTGTCAGCAAAATAAAACAAAGAAGCAGTCCCTTTGTTAACCTGGTCCTATTTTATGACAACAGCATATAAAACATCATGTAAAATTTACTGTGCTTTCTATTGTCCTTTGTTTTAAAAACCAGCACTTGGTCATTTTTCAGAAGGTTGGTTCGATGCACTTCTCTTGTAAAAAGCTTTAGCTTATTGTTAATATGCTGTCTGCCTTCCAGCATGTGACTGTGGGTACCTGCTTGTGTCTAACCTGACTGGATCCATATTCTTTTATTCGTTACACTGGACCTATGTAGTCCAGTGAATAGGCAGGAAAATTCTATGATGAGGTTCAGTTACAAGATTCTCTGTATTTTGTGTGTTGGTTGCCCTAGTATTGACCGATTTAAGGTCTCTAATACCTTAAGCTTTCAGTCGGTGGCTTTAAATGACTGTAAAAATCTTGCTAATGTTTAGTATGTGTATGTTTTATACTGTGCATGTATTCTATGTATAATACAGTCACTAGCAGCAAGAAATATCTTCTACTTTAGTAGCAGGTAGAGTTTCCAGGGGCAAATATCTGCCTACTGTATGAATAACTTATATCAGATTTAGATCCACATAAATGGAATGAACTTTCTTCTAGACAATAAATGACATGCTATGGTAAATTGATGAAAAATTCTCCTTAGGGACTATTTGTCCACTTGTTATGTAATGGGAAAGGTAACCAGGATTCCTTCCACCCTAATATTGTAGAATAGCACTGAGTTTTCTAGAAGACCTAACCCATATTTTAATAATGGAACCCACATAGTTGTTTATTTTGCATTAAATTCATTTAAAAGGTTAGGTTTGCTATTTACAAGACTCTGGAATAAACTCACTTTATTATCATTATTAACATTAGCATTTTATGGTCAACTACCTTCAGATGACTAGCAAAGTGATTATGTATTTATTCAGTATTTTTTGAGGTTTGACAAAAAATGTACTCATTAATTACCCAAATCTATAAAAGACTATCATTAAAAGATTGTACCATGCTTAAATATATTCTAGTAAGACATTTCAAATAGCTGGCATTTGGTCAGTATCACATCTGTTGCTAAATTTGCATGAATCCTTGGAATAGTGCTTGACTATACTTTACAATAGCCCATATACCGGAGTGTCACCCTGCAACAGAGTATAAGATACCACATAAGCCATCAATATTGAATTCACTGACTTTAGAAGGCAATGATGAGAAAAGTGTTCTCATAATCTGTAAACATGCATGTGGCAATCTTTAATGTTTTATATGTAGGAGTTTTCTTGGCATTTTCTTCAAGTTCCATACATAGAAAATAAGCTAATGCTGATATATAAACACTTTACTAATTAGGTATCACATCTGTGAAGCCATCCAGTTGGAAATGGTTCCATTCTGTGTGCCACTAATAATGGGATAACTTCACCAATATTGATGTAAAATAGAAATGTGATTCATTTTATGTTATCTGGTCAGGTTTTCCCATACATCATACTGCATTATTCATATACTAGCATTTGAATGGTACCCTACATTTGGAAATTCTGTTTACAAGCTTTCTTATTTGACTTGCAAATCCCTCTGATACAAGCAGGGTGTTGCTCTTCCCCCATTTTGTCAGTTGGAAAACACAGTCCCAGAACAGCTATCTCACTTGCTTGGAGCCATATGAATAGTGATTGGCTGAATGAGATCTTGTGCCCAGTTGTGCTGAACCCTGTTCTTGCACTGTGCGCATTGCACACACTGCAGTATAAGAAGACTATTCCACAGCGAATCTAACCCTCAGTCACATATCATCTCATCCCAGGCAGGATGGCTATTATCAAAGAGACCAAAACCCAACAAGTACATGGTGACAAGGACAAGGAGAAAGGGGAACTCTACCACACTGTTTATAGGGTTGTAAATTAAGGTCCAGCCACTATGGAAAACAGTATAGAGACGCCTCAAAAAAACTAAAATTAGAACTTTTATATAATCCAGCAACCCCACCCCCCCACCGTGGTGGATCGACAACTGGTGGTCAACTTGCAACACCCAGCTGAACTGAACCAGCGCGGTGCTGGGTGTAGAAGGCCCGCCTGAGGACTGTTGCCAGCAACATAAAAAGGAGAACTGGAGAGGAAGAGGTGGTGCTGTTGGTTCTCCTGGAGGAGCTTGTTGCGCTGGCTTTCTTGATAGGAACTTGGCTGTTCTTATCATTGGAGGCGCTCGGGACCTCGTCGTTGCTGAGGATGGCTGTAGTACTTTTCAGGGGAGCTCTGGTCCTTACTTTGAGCATCACTTCCTGGCCCCAGTGCAGATCCCTCAGCCTGCGAGCACAGATCCTTCATCCCGCTGGTACAGACTTTCTAGCTTCCACCACTGACCTTTGGGCCTTCCCAGTGCAGATCCGTGAAACAGACTTGCATAACTAGGCCTCTAGTTAGACTTGTGAGGGCATTGCCATGGGCTCTAGGTCTTCAGCTGGACTCGTGCGGGACATTGCCATGGGATGCAGGCCCTCAGCCATGGGATTCTTTGGATCTTCAGTGTGTGGACAGGTCTTCTGCACTCTTGTATTTGACTCTTGGGTGACTACTGTAAAATAATCCTGTAAATTGTGTGTCCTGTATTGTTTCCCTTGCAAACCCTAACTACAACACCCCCCCATGGATTATATTTCCAAATGAAATGAAATCAGTATGTCAAAGAGATGCCCACACTCCCGTGTTTATGGCAGAGTTATTCACAACAGCCAAGACAGGGAAGCACCTAAATGTTCATTCCATGGGAGAATAGGTAAAGGAAATGTGCTACACATGCACAATACAATATTGTTTAGCTATGAAAAGAATGTAATCCTGTTAGTTGCAGCAACATGGATAGAACTGGAAAACAGCATGCTAAGTAAAATAAATCAAGCACAGAAAGAAAATATGATGTTCTCACATATGTGGAAACTAAAAAGTTAATCTCATAGAAGTAGAGCACAGAACAGTGGTTACCAGAGATTGTGAAGGGCAAGGAGAAGGGGAGGTGGAAAGAGAATGGTTAACAGGTACAAGATACAGCATTACACGAGAAGAATAGCTTCTAATGTTGTGGGATAACAATGGTTAGCAACAAGCAAAGTTTTTCAAAATATCTTGTAGTGAGGACTTTGGCTAGTCTAAACACAAAGAAATGATAAATATCTGCGAACATAGATACACCAGTTACCCTGATCTGATCACATAAATAGGTTGTATACAGGTATTGAAACATCACACTGTGTTCTTTAAGTTTGTACAATTGCCATGTGTCACTTATACAAGAGTATAAAAGAGATCATCCAAAGCTGGCTGCTGTGGGAAGCCTGAGCAGTGCTCACTATCAGCCAGTCTCCTCTCCTTCCAGAGCATTTGGAAGGCTGCACTTCCCTGCATTTTGGTGGGGCCATTGAGCTAGTTCTCAGCTTCAGACCATGAGCAGGAATGATGTTTGGCATGTCTGGCCTGAGTTAGGTAAATGCTTGAGTGAGATCTTTGAATATTCTCTTCCTCTTTGGTGGCAAGCCTGGAAGCCATATGTTGAGAGGGTGGACCTGTAAGACTCAAAGATCCTGGATTGTTGAGTCATGGAGTGGAAAATAACCTGGCTTAAGCAGACTTTGAGGAAGAAATAAACTCTTTAAATTAAGCCACTGAGGTTCAGGGGTCTTTGTGACAGTAGCATAAAATCAGTATATTGTAATATACGGTATACTTTAATACAATTTATCAATTCATCTAGGTCTTTTCTATAGTGGCTATCAGTACTTTACCATTATTAACTCCCTCCCAATGTATCTCTGGTTAAGTTATTTGAAGAATATACAGAAACTATGTTTTGGTGCTTTGGAGAAAATAAAGCAGAAAAAAAAAAAATGACAGAAGGTGGATAAGGTTTCGGTACCACAATTTAAAATCAGAAGGTCAAGGAAGGAATCACTTAAAAGGTGACATTTGACCAATGACTTAAAGCCGGGCAGACATCTGCAATAAGTGCATTCTAAAAGGGAGTTGTCGTGCATCTGATGTTTTAGGAGCAGCAAAGAGACAACTGGAGCGGGAATACCGTAACTGAGAACAGGAGAGTAGAGAGAAATGAGGTCAGAGAGATAAGGAGAAGGGGGCATGTCATGGAGAGCCTCATGAGCTATTGTAAGAACTTCAGCTCTTGTTCTCGGTAAAACTAGAGCCCATTGGAAAGTATGGTGCAGTGTAGAGATATGGTTTGATTTATACTGTTAAAGAATTGTTTTCTAAGGGCGTGTTTATGATACAGCAGTTATATAGAGAGGATGTTATTGTTGCAATATTATGTTGGGTTTTATCCATGAGTAATTCTCACCAAACCAATCCTGATAGTATTAGTTCACATTGCACATTATCACTGATGATGACAATCAGGCTCCTATCTAAGGTCCCTAATACAAGAGGCTGCAACCCCTGATTTTAAAAGCTTTCCGTAAAGTTATAAAAGAGACCATTGCAAGAGTCCTTATTCTCCATAATCTCCACTGTAAATCATTAAAAATGATTGGATATAATTTCATAGTATGTGGAACTGTCACTTGGATTATCCTAGGTAATGATAAAGTGAATACACTGACTTCACAATTGGTTTACTTTGTCATTTCTACATGAATACCCAAAGGATACCTTCAGCTCTGCATCTTCAAAACCTATAATCATTTTCACACCATCTTACTTCAGTATTTTGTATTCTTTCTTTCTCAATTCAGAAAAAAATCCCCTTTACTACAGTAGCTCAAGTCACAAAGACCAGACATTTGTCAAAGTTCTTCTCAAATCCACCTCTCCTACAACCCAACACCTCAAATTTATCCCTCATTCCCTCTGATGTAAGTTGCTAGGACAGTTCCTAGCTGGCTTCTCTAGCCTCATCCTTTCATTTCATATTGCTGCAGAAACATCTTTCTAAAATGCAGACCTGGTTATGTTACTCCCTCTCTTTGGGCTTAACGAATCCCTCATGATCAAGTCCCTGCCTGCATTTTTAGCCACATCTCTTGCCATGTCAACACTGCAACATTTGCTTCAGCCGCACAGAGCTGCTTGTTGTTTTCCAACTGTACACAGCTTCACACACCATAACTTTGCAAATGCTAAGCCCTGCACTGCAGTATTTTATTACTTTGTCTAACTGGCAAATTCCCATTGTTTTTTTAGTTTCCTGATATATCATGTGATTTGTGAAGTTTTCCCTAACCTCATCTTTAGAGCCCCACATGGATGACTTTATTTTAATGCTGACTTTCAGCTTAGATCTGTAAGCCCCACAAATCTACAACTCTTTCTATGCTAAACCCCTAAAACAAAGGAAGGTATATAGTAGGTGTTCAATTTGTGTTGAACTTTCGATGCCATTTTAGCTACATCACCTGGTGTTAATATAATTAAAGGATATCATAGCTGCATCTCAACATCCATCCTGGGATGTTCAGTGGATAGTCATTTCTTTCAGCAATTTGTTGAGCAACTTGAATAAACAGTATTTTAAAATCAAACTGTTTCTTAGTCATGGTATGTTTTTCATTTGCTTGGTTTGTTTGTTTGTTTGGGCATTTTATTGCCCGAGATTGATTTATCTCTGTAATTCTTCTTTGGCTTGCAGCCATTGTTACTGATTGATTACTGTTCTTCTAAGGGCTGACCTCATTTTCTTATGTATTGGATTCTTGGGCTGTAAAGGAGAAACACGCTGAAAAAATCAGCCCCTGATTTCTTGACTCATGTAGAGGTCTGAATTCTGAAATCTTTGTAAGGCCAGAGTTCATTTAGAAAGAAGCTATCCTAAAACTAATGATCAAATAATAAACATAAAGACATTAAATTTTCTTTTTTTTTTTTTTGTGGGTACCGGGGGTCGAACTCAGGACCTCACGCGCCAGCAGACACCCGTGCCGCTGAATGATATCACCGGCCCTTTTTTCGTACATGGGTACTGGGAGTCAAACTCAGGACCTCGCACTTGCCAGGCAGGCACTTATGCCACTGAGCTATCTCACCGGCCCCAATACAACACTCTTTGGTATTTATACTTGGCTCTTTTTTTCTTATTAAAGGCTAGCATATGTTTTGACATGGGACACTGCTGTTTTTGCCTCATCAAATTGAAATCCCTCTCTAGTCAGCATAAGACATGTTTGGCTGAATACTACAATTATATGCTCTTATAACTGGTGGTTGAGTCATCTGTTTTCACAGTATCAGCACTGTAAAGAATTAAGACATATGTCTTATGTATAAAATTGAGTGTGAATTTTAAAGTTGAAAGTAAAATGAACCCTTGAACATATTTAAGTGGAAATCACAGCAACCTGTGGGCTGAAGATCTTCGTAGCACCTATTTGATTTTTTTAATAAGTTTCATTATTACTATTTGTATTTTCATGCAGTGAGTGGGAAAAAAATCTAAGCTTAAAACTTACTACTGTTGCTGTGAAAGGCATGATATGAGGAAGGAGTCTAGTTTCTCTGCGATCAGGTGTGTAGCTTAATATTCTGGTCACTACGGGCTTCATCTGCTTGTAGAGCAAACAGTGGTCAAGTGTCAAATGAGGGCCCAGGGTCATGTTAACAACCAGAACGTGCATCTGGATTGGGTAAGAGCTCTACAGAGCACTCTATATGCATTTTCGAGCTTGTTTCTCTTTCCTGGAATGGGAGGATTCACAGCACATGCGTGAGGCTCAGGGATCCAGGTTAAGGTCAAGGGCACAGGAGACACTGGCGAGGGAAACATGTGGAGAGCTGCTTCCTTCCTTCCCAAGTGCATTCTGTTGCTGCATCACAGTTGAACTCTGAAACTGGAACCAGAAAACCTTAAGTGTAAGAGTATAGCTGCCTTAACAGTTCCCTTTCATGATTTCCTAAAGCGCATCTTCTCTGTCTCCCTACTCAGCCTTATCTCAAGATGTTTTAGAAAATACAATAAGGTAGTGGTTTTAAAAATAATATTTAGAGTTCATGAATTAAAAAATTATTGTGAAAATTCAGTAATGTAATAGTTGAGAGAAAACTCCCTGCGTATCAGAAGAATGTCGTGGTGCAGATAAATTAGGACTAGGGGCACACTGCTGATAGGATGACTGTAGACAAGAACCGCAGTGACTTAATAATACAAATAATCTAAAATTAATGGATAAGAATTCAAGTCTAGCTGTAAGGCAGAGAAGGAATGCATCAGAATTCTCGAGGATCTTTTTTCCAGATTAAAAGGAAATCGGAAGTCTTTTATCATCAAGAGAAGAGTGGTCAGCTATGGGGAGCGGGTGATGAGTTGACCACGTGAGCACAAGGTGCCGTCGAAGATGCTTTCTATATGTTGGGAGGGGGTGGTTCTCTGGCGTTTACATAAAGTCATAAAGTTCATCAAGCAGAACACTTCATATGTATATCTTTACTGATACAAGGTATACCTCAATGAAAGATGAAGCAGAGATAGAGTAGCAGTGGGGAAGGACTTTGATTTTAGACGTCTCCCACGAATGAACAGTTCCTTAATGCAGTCAACAGCCTCTCCTCTGATGCCTCCAAGAAGCATTAGAGACTCTTCTGTTTGTTTCCTTACATTAACCCAGTTTCTCCAGAAAGCCCTGTCTGTCAGGCATTATGTAGACAGTAACTTCCTTTCATTTTCTTAGTAGCAGTTCAGTGTTTAGCTATGTGGCTGCACAGTTGCCATGATAAACTCTGTTGCAGAACTTTATGATCATATTAGCTTAATTTAACTTGATAATAACGATAATGATAATGGCTAATGTGTATCAAGTACTTATAATATTCCAGGCACTCTGGTTACATAATGCTCTCATTTAATTCTCATAATGGCCTTATAAGTAGAATACATTAAATGTGTGCATTTTTCTTACAAGAAAAGTTCAAGCTCAGTGAGACTGAGCAGCAAATATGTGGTCACATTGTGGAACATGGCAGAAATGCAAGTTACCAAAGTTTAATCTTTTTAATTTTTTTTTATTTTTGCAAGTTTATATCAACCCCATTCTATCTCAATAAAATATCCAGCAGGGATACAATGCTTTGATGTTCTTCCATCTGTAATCCATAATGTGTGCCCTGAGAATACTGTGCTTGTTTGTTTGTTTGTTTTTCTGACCATAAAACCCGCTTAAGTGTGATTAAATACTTTTTTGTTGTTGCTGCTTTTTAAGACAGGGTTTCGCTATGCAGTTCAGGCTGACCTTGAACTCACTATGTAGCCAAGGCTGGCATCAAACTCAGGACTCCTGCCTCAGCCTCCCAAGTGCTGCGATTACAGGCGTGCACCACCACACCTGGCAATTAAGTACTTTAGAACCAGGTTAGAACCCAAAGCCCAAGTTTGAGTCCCACCATTCTTACACAATTTATTGGATATTTGCACCAATACTTGCTTCTAGGGTAGATTGCAATCCTGTAACCTAAGCTACTCAAAGGTAAATTGAGTTTATTATTTAGTCATGTCACAATATGATTACTTGAGAAAAATGCAAAAAGAAAAGAGCAGAAAATAAAGTAAACACATCTGGGAACTGCCTTGAAGACATAGGTATGGGCAAAGACTTTATGAACAAACCCTGATCACACAGGAAATATTACAAAGACTCCACAGCAAAAGAAACCACCAACAGAGTGAAGAGACAATCCACAGAGTGGGAAAAAAAATTCACCAGCTGTTTCTCAGACAAACGACTAATATCTAGAATATATAAAGAACTCAAAAAAAAAAAAAGACCACCCCCAAATTTAAAGACCCAGTCCAAAAAATGGTCACCTGAAATGAATAGACACTTCTCAGACGAAGAAGTAGAAGTGGCAAATAAATATTTGAAAAAGTGTTCAACGTCACTGATCATTCGAGAGTTGCAAATTAAAACAATGCTGAGATTTCATCTCACTCCAGAAAGAATGGCAATTATCAACATTTAATCTTAAACTCTTTGGAATATAGCATCTCCCAATAGCCTTATTCTCTCATAGAAGCTTATCTTTGCTTGTAACTTGGATTTTTAACTGTTCCTTATATGCTTAGCAGGAAAATTTTTATAGGAAATTTTAATTCTAAATAAATTGGTATATCTTTGTGATCATTAAGCACCATGTGGAAAGTATAATAAATAATGTCAAAACTATAACAAATTAGAAAGAAGAACATGGTTTCTTTATAATTTCATTTTTTCCTTGATTTTTTTTTTGTGGGTACTGAGAGTCGAACTCAGGACCTTGCGCGCCAGCAGGCACCCATGCTGCTGAGCGATATCACCGGCCCTTTTTTCATATGTGAGTACCAGGCGTCGAACTCAGGACCTTGCACTTGCCAGGCAGGCGCTTATGCCACTGAGCCATTTCACCGGCCCTTTTCCTTGGTTTTTGTATTTTGTTTTTGCAACAAGGACTCACTAAGTTGTCAGTCTATCCCGGCAAATCGCTATCCTCCTGCCTCAGCTTCCCACAGTGCTGGGATTATAGGTATGTGCCACCAAGTCTGGCTTCCAACAAGTGTTTTAATTCACACAAACTTTTCAGATTACAGAATTGGGATGTTTTGGGAATATAAACATTTAAAAAATATTTCAACTATCTTTTAAAAAAGAAAAATATACCCTAAATATATTCCTAACTTCTTAGAGTACACCTTCCACCATATACATGTTCATTCGTTTTTCATGTCTCTTATTGATCATTGTATTTTATTGTGACACAGTGAATTGCTTGGATACTTTAAAGATGGCCTGGACTCTGGGACCCTGCCCAGAATGCACCAGGTCGATATGGAGTTCTTATTGCATGCATTTTGTCTCTTTCATCACTGATTTTTTTCATGCTTGCCCTTATGCCATGTCATGGAATTTACTGCTTCAAAATTCCTTTGACCTAAAGGGAATGATAATAGGCAACTAATAAAGCCAACACACAGATAATGGAGCCTTTTAGAGTTGTTTCAAAAATCAGAATAAATAGTAATGTGTCAGGACCAGAACACTGTCCCGTAAATAAATTTTAGATATTATTTTTGTCTCATTTCCTTTTCCCATGGATTTATACAGTCTAAATTTTCTGTAGGTACTATTTTTCTTCTCTACATCCTACACTTCAGCTGTTAGGATTACCTGAATAGCCAATATCCAGTAAGTATTTCACTGTGACTTTTAAAAAACTATTACTTGGCTCAGGAGCAAACTGATGATTTCTGTCAACTCCTCATTAGACATCTTAACTCTCTACGAGACCACAGCAATAGATATTTCTCCAGAGTGGTCTCCTGGCAACAGGGTTTCTAGGCAGATACTGTTGAGGACAAAAAAGTGAACAGAAATAAGATGAAAGATGGTAAATTTAGAAAAAGAAAGAATTTTATATATAGGAATGTGTGTGTGCGTGTGTGCTCTACTGTCTTAGAGAAGAGAGTCAAAAGGAAAACTTTAAATCTATAATTATTTTCTTAAATTAGACTATGATAATTTTATTATTTGTGTAATAACATTTTAACTTTCACCAACAATATGTAGTACTTGATGATGTACTTTCCAAATGGCATTTTGATTTCATTTTGATCATATACCTCAAATTACCGATGTCTTTTTTAAAATATGGAGACAAATGGTTACAAAACACAGGACTTAAATGTTTAAAGTAGGTCACTCACTCAAGAACAGATTCCAAATCCTTTCATTAATAAGCTAGGTAAACGAAGTCCCCATCTATTGTCTTCTTTATAATGCAATCTCCAGGTGTTTTTAATAGTGGCAAGATTGCTCTATTTAAATTAGACTTATTGACATAGAGACTGATATTTTGTGGACTCCAGCTCCAGCTCTAAAATTGAGAATTGTGAAAAAAAGAAAAAAAAGCATTAAACCTACCATGAGTTCCATCCACTTTTTTTTCCTTGCCTCAACTACCTTCAGAATCAAGCATAAAATAGGTACATTCAACTATAGCAGATATACTCACATTGCATGTATAGGGAAGAATATAAACATATTGGAAAAATTAAACTGGTATATGTGAATAAGGGATAAAATGAAAAAATTATCTTAGAAATACTCATTTATAAGACCAAAACACCACCTGTTCCACATTTGGTATTAAAAATAGGAAAATTAAATAACTTTTCTTTAGCATTAGCTATAGTTCCTCATATATTACAACACAGACACATTATGAAATATAAAACACACTTGGAGTTAAATATGTAGCTAGACATGGACACCTGTTTTACGTATACAAGAAAGTGTAATTCTCCAAAAGCAGAACTAGAAACTGTCCTATCTTGCCCTGTGTGTGCAAAGTCCAAGAGAGAAATATTAAGGGCAAAATAATTTATTCTTTACTTTCTAGAGAGCTTATAACCTGAAATAATTAGTGTATAGGAAGGACACAATGGCTTTAACTTTCTTTAAAATTGTTTAAATTCATAAATGCCTTATTATTGTCCTATTACTTTATAAATGTAACTAACCAAGAGTTATTATTAGTTACTTTTTCTGTCAAATTTGTTATGCATTTCACCGACTTCTGAGTATACTCCTAAGCAAACAACATTTATATTCTCATCTTGTCTCCTTTTGCAAGGCCAAAAACAAAAACGACAAGAATAAGAAAGCAGTTATCAATTCATACATAGCAAATGAATTCCGCCCATGATACGTTTTGAATTGAGAACAGAGTATCCTTGCTAATTCTGAACAATCTCTGTCTTTAGTTTTTGCCTTCCCATATAGTTGATTCTGAATTTCCAAGACGTAACTGCCTCGTTTCATTAGAGTCTGTTTGCATAAATCAGTGCTTTATTTTTAAAATTTAGGCTGAAATTTTTAGAATGCAAAGAATAATTTCAGTATTAAGTCTTGGATTGTCAGATGCTGTTATTGCCTTTATTTTTCTATTCGGATATCGTTGATATTCCTTTCTACCCTGAGGCATTGACACACTAGGGAAAGCAAGCAAGATCCTTTGCTGTATGTTCTTCTCCACATTCATTAAAATATACTTATCCTCTGACATTTTTAATAATGCTCATCAGCTCTCTTCTCTCATGGCATGCTCTTCGTCTTCGGTACACTTTGTAAGCTGTCATTAATTCTCACAACACTTCAGAGAGGCAGATAAGTGGGTATTACTGGTCAGATTTTCATTCACTCTAACTGTGGGAATCCTTCCACCGAGATAACATAAGATGAAATTGGGACCCATTATCTCCACTGTACAGATGAAGAAAATGAGACCAAAAGATTAAGTGGTGAACCAAGAGGAAAGAAAGAGCCATGGGAGCAGATTGGAAAAGGCTTTTCAATTCCAGCTCTCAATCTGGGGTCTTTTGTATTTACCTGGTGGCGGACCTCTCCCTTGGCTAGGACAAATAACTCTGTATGTAATGCTTTACAAAGTGCTGTTCAAAACTTTCTCTAAGAATTAGAAGTGAAAAAAATAGCCAAATCTCTTGCACACCATGATTTGTGTATTCTAGTCATAGCACCAAGGAATTAGGAAAGCACCCAGACTGGACCTTTGCCATCCCATTGATTTTGTTCTAAGAAAAGACATCCCTCACTGGGATTTCGTAGAGAAAACATTCACCCTTTTTTTTTTTTCAATGTCTAAAAATAAGTGGAACAAGTATGATGCTTGATAGATAAGCGAAATGCAACTCTGCCTCACTACCTGTTCAGAGGAAGCTTTCCTCCTCTCATGGTTGAAGGTTGAAAATGAGATCTATGACTTTTCTGCTCCATCTTGGTTCTTAAGTTTTCCAATCTCAATTCACTGTTATTCAGAAATTTTAAATGTTTCATCAAGGATGTTAGTAAATGATTCATGATTTATGCAGGGCTCTCCCCATCAATTAGCTACTGCCAGCAGTCGGTGGGTCCCCTTTCTTTGGGAGAGGGGTTTGGACAATTGCTCTCTTTCTCACTGGCTCCTCTCCCAGCAGTTTCCTCCTCCCAGTGCTGGTCTATCACTGTGAAAGCTACAGAAGGGAGGAGAGAAGAGGATGACAGAGGAAAGCTCTTGCTCAGCTCTTTTCCTAAGCTGCTGGCCTCTCTGATAGCAGCCCCCAAAACTTACGGGCTCTCTTCTGCTAACCTGATGGGCTTGCTAACATCTGTGACAAGTGGCCATTATTTCTTCCTGCCTGTGCCACCTGCTGGCCTTCTGTCTTCCCCTCCACACAAGACCTCCTGGTGCAGCTCCATTGTCCTTCCAAGTGGATCTCCCAGGACCTAGAACAGCTCCAGGCTGACTCTTACCCCATGTTGCCCACACCACATATACAGATAATCAAATCCTTATGGACTGAATGTTTGTATCCCCACAAGATGTATATTTGGAGCCTCTAAGCACCAAGGTGATGGTTTTAGGATGGTGGGGCCTTTCAGAGATAATTAGATTTAAATGAAACCAAGAAATTAGAACCCCATGCTGGGATTAGCGGCCTCTTAGAGGAAGAGGAAGAGACACCAAGAATTTCCTCTCTCTGACATGTGAGGATACAGCAAGAAAGCAGTCATATGCACACCACAAAGCAGCTCCTTACTAAGAAATCAATGTGCCCAGCACCTTGATCTTAGACTTTCTACCCTCCAGAACTGTAAGAAATAAATATGTGCCATTTAAGCCACAGGCCTGTGGTATTTGTTATAGTAGCCCAAGCTGAGTAAGGCATTGTTTTATTTTGGGCATGGTGTAAATTCTTCCCTCACCTCAGTGCTATCCCCCCACAACATTGATGTAAACCCTTTCCCTGCCAAGAAGATACTGTGTTACATTCACTTTCTTTTCCAATTTTCCTTTTCACTGCTCAAAACACATAATCTTCCTCCAGCTAACCTGATCCGTCGCTGATCTTCCGGCACTCCTTGCGCTTGCAGACTCAGCAGCTGACCACGAGTGTAGCCTCCTGTGGGCTGACCAGCCTCGTTTCTGGCTTCTCACTCACATACACAGTTAGATCCTGCTCTACTGGACTTGATGCCCCATGTTCTCCTCTCCCTCCTGTGTGTCTCACTTGCTTTGCTGTATTGGTTCCGTGTAGCTGCCACAACAAAGTGCCAAATCTTTTAAAGGAATATAAATATATTCACTTGAAGTTCTGGGGACCAAAAATCAGAAAGCAAGGCAGGACCACCATCCTTCTTGGATACCCTAAAAAAAGAAGCCTTCTTGATCTCTACCCTTTTCAAGGCCTGTGACAGTTCTTTGGCTCATGCTGAGACGTCTGCCTCAATGGTCACATTGGCTTCTTTTTTTTAATTGCCACATCTCACTGTGTGTCTCTTATAAGGATACTTGTCACTGGAGTTAGGACTTACCCAGATAGTCCAGAATGAACTCTGTACCTCAAAGACATGTTACAACATAGTAACATTCTCAGGTTCTGGGAATTAGGACATGGATTTTTTTTTTTGGCAGACAACTGTTCAACCATAATACTCACCCCGGCCTTCTTGCACCTCAGTTACAACTGGTAACAAGTTCCCAACTAGTACCCTTGTCTCTTCGCTTGCTGTAATCTGTCTTTTCTTCTACTTGCATCTTCCTTAAATGCAACACTATTCCTGCCATCCAAGCCCAAACTTTACAGTCTTCACTTAGCTGTGGCTTGCAAGGCCATTAATGAGTCAGTTTCTGCATTTGCTCATCTACAACCATTACATAAACAATTTCCTATGCTCACAACAGTACATGATATTTGCTGTACTAAACTTTCTTTTTTTAACACAGGCCTGTGCTCCTTCACCCTTACACGTGTGTGGTGGTTAGGGTGAAATGTCAGCTTGATTAATCTGGGATCCACCAGGAGAATTGGTGAAGCACACTTCTGACTGTGTCTGTATGTGTCACAAAAGCATGGCCATGCCATCTATGTCTGGTCCTTCATCCCTAGCTCTCTGGCACTGTTACCGTGTTCTCTTTCATAGTAACCATGAGCTAAGTAGCTAGCAGCTTTGCTCCACCAATTCTTTCCACCATGTTCCTACCTTCATGTTCCTACCTTGAACACAATTGACCATGGACTGAATCCCCTTGAAACCATGAGCTAAATTAAACCTATTTTCCTTTAGATTATGGGTGTTGGGTGTTGTTTCCCAGCAATGGGAAAGCTGACTAATACAACAGGTTTCTTCTTCCTGAACTTCTTCTTTCTTGACTAACTCATTTTTCAAACCTCATTTTAATTACCACTTTCTTAATACTTATTATAGCATAAGATATGTCTGTTGTGTAACTGTCTTTCTTCCCTGGTTGAGGTCAAATGTGACATATTCTGGGTTGCCATTGTATCCACATCTAGAAAAATGCCTGTAGTGGGTGAATATGCGAAGATACGTTGTGAAGAGATACGTTCCTCACTGTTTTACAAGAACTTACCAAATGCAAAGGATGGACACTGTAAATCTGACACCAAATTTAGCTGCTTGAAATTTGAAGCCAAATAAATATAGGACACAAATGAAATATTTGGGCTTAATTCGAGTCTCCATTTAGACTTTCTAATCCAATGGAAAGTATAAAATCAGTATTTACACATGGGTGCGCTGCAAGAAGATGTCTACTTGTCTTTGAATATGGAAAACCATGTGCATCTCTCAGGCATTTTACAGCACAGCATGGGCCTTAATTCCAATATGATTGGTCCCTCAAGGAGTAATTATCCATTTTACACTTTTTGATATTGTAGTAGGAGGCAGTATGTCTGAGTCTTTCTCAGGTGAGTCAGATGGATATGAGCCACACTTCACTGGAGTTCATGGAGTTTCAATAACTTGAATTTAAAATGTTAAGAAGCCAAATTATCTTTTTCTAGCCCTATAGAGTACTAGAATCTGTCTTAGGGAATGTATAAGAAGAAAATCTCTGCTAGTAGCAGAAGGGAAAAACAAAGGTTAAGATTTATGGAATACAGCTGAAATCTGCTATGACCATTTTTCTTTGTAGGCATGGTTCTCTTAGCACTCTTGCTAGTTGATTTGCTTTTTAAAAATGACCTTGTCTTTCTTATAGAATAGAATCCAAATTCTTGTTAAAGAATTTATTTTATGTTCTATGACTTGAATAATATAAGACTGATGAAATAATCCTTGAAATTATGAACCAGTGAATTGATTGGCATAATGCAAAATTGGCTCTGTTAATAACTTATTGGTGTTGTTCCCTGGAATTTTTATTATATAAATTTCCAGCTGAGAATAGATTGGTGGGAAAGGGTCCCTTTGCAAGTTAAATCTATCAAAATGTAAGAATATTTTCAGGAATGGTCAAAATTTTGAGGAATTTTTACCTTAATTTCAAGTAAATGAAAAAATAAAAAGCTTTGCCACAACTGCAACTTAGTATAATTAAGTTATATGCTCCCCGGTAACCTTTCTAAATTATTAAAATCAAATAATCAACACATTACTGCCCAATAAATATCTTTCATTACCAGAAGATATTTTCAAATTTGTCATCCCACTAGACCTTAGTGGTCCAAAAGTGGAGAAATTTATGAGTAACACTTATAAATGACTAAAGGAAATTGTTGTATGCTTTCCATTAAGATTTACTCATGTCTAGTAGAAAATTGATCTTTCTTGCTAAATGTGAGTTAGATCAGCAACATCACAGGGAATTGAATAAATGGGAAGTCTGAATCAATCTGGAAAGTTTTAGGTTGCTGGACTAAATTTTCTCCACATTTGGGAAAAGCTGACCTGCCAATTTTCATATAGTCAAGCATCTTTTAATGACTATGAACAAAAAAGATTACCAGCAATTGTTCAGTGTCTCTATTTCTGTCATGTTTTGCTAATTCTTTCCTAGTCTTGTATATTTACCAAATCATAAAGTTTTATATGTTGAGTGGGTTGTGGGTGTAGCTCAGTTGTAAAACCCTTCCTAGCATGTGTGATACCCTGAGTTCATTTCCCAACAACTGAAAAAGAAAGCTTTCTATGTTGAATATTCATTTTGTACACCTGAAATTTATCCACATATGTCACATGCATCTAGTAGGCTGAAAATATTAAATAAAATGAGGATTGAGAAAATAATAATAATAATATTTAATAATGATTTTTTTCTTCCATGAAATTTCTATCAAAAAATAGTTTTGGCTTAAATTATTCTTTTTTTGTTGAGAAATTGCTACTGAAATCATCTCTTTTACCAGTTCCACACATCTAAGTCCACCTGATGTTTGTTTTCCTTGGCCTCTGAACCGAGAAAATACTTAAGCAGTTTGAGGCATCTCTGTAGAAATCTCAGCCTCTAGTTAGTCCAACTCAGCAACTCCAAACCTGGCTATATATTAGCACTACCGAGGTAACTATAAAAATCTCACGTGGTCTGGATCTCTGTCTCAGAGAGTTGGAGTTAATTGATTTGCCTGAAAGCCCAGGCATGAGCATTTTTTGTGATTTAACTTAAATCTAATGTGAAGCCAGAGTTGGGGATCACAGCCTTTACTCTGAGATAAACAGGATTGGCTCTTGTATTTTTTACCAAATCAGGTGCCCTGTGCAGTCCCTCTCAGCTGTACAACGGAAGGAGCCTGGAAGCCACACTTGAGACCTTGGAAGATTCATCTCCCCTAGAATGTAGTTTTATCTCCAGAGTTCACCACTGTGCTTTACTACATTTATTTCTGAGTTAAAATCCCTTACAGTGTTTTCTCCTGATTAATGAGACTCTTACCGCTGAAACGGAAGCTGAAAATGGATGAGTCACAGAGCTTATTGGTAGTGGAAACTAGATTTAAACACTAGCTGTAGTATGCCAAATCTACTTCCTGTTCTCTTAATCATGAAGTTGATGCTGCGGAAACAAAATCTGAGATCTCAGTGGTTTAGCATAACACAATTTCATTTCTTTTTTTTTATTCGTATTAAGTTTATTGGTACAATTTAGATATACATAATGATCACATTCATCATAGGGCATTTGTACCTGTACATGATATATTCTGACTCCTCTTTTTTTCTCCCCAATCCGCTCCCCTCCCTTCAACCCCTCTTCCCCTCCTACAGTTTCATTTCTTGATCACACCACTAGCTCAGTTCTATGGCCCTTCCTTATGCTATAACTCAGTGATCCAATCTCCTCCCATATTGTGGGCTTGCTCACCATCCCAGACTCTTTCGCCTCCAGTCGTGCAGACAGGCTAGGGAGTACAAGGGTTGAAGAAGAGACGTTGATTCTAACTGATGTTGACAGGAAGTGATGTAACACTTCCATTAATATTCTACTGGGGATGATTTGTTACATGGTCCCTCCAGTACGCATGGGAACTGGTAAAGTTTGGGTCTGTGGTCCTAAAGATCATTGCCTCCTTATTTCTTGTTGCTGAGTTTCCCTTTGTTGGATGCATTTCTTTCTGTCTAATCTGCATTAATTTAATCAGAAGAATCTTTAATCAATAGAGACAGCTTAGAGCATAATGTGCCTTATTCTACCTGCCTACCTGGGTAATGTAAGTACTTTGAACAACTGTAGTTTATACTACTATACGTTGATAGTCGGTGTGTACAGCTTATGTTGACTAATTTTCTTCTCCCCTGGTAGGAAACTGTCATTTCTCAGTCTGCTCTTACTTTAGGTTACCTGTCCTAAAACATGGAGCCGTAGGTGAAGTTTGCCTGATTTCTGAGACATCCAAAGAGACACAGCTGTGTTGCAAGAGCCATCACTCTGATGGTTAAAAACACGAGAACATCCCTCCTGTAAGCTGTATGAAGAATGAGACGCTCCCTGGCATATGGGAATTTCAAATACAGTGAAGCATTCTCCTTCTAAAATGGCACAGAATCCACCCAATTGTTTAATATTTCATTCTTTTTTAAATTGACAAATAGTAATAATAATAACTGTGTATATTTATGGTATATAACATAATGTTTTGATATATGTGTGCATTGAGAAATAAGCAAATCAGTCTAATTAACATTCTTGATTCTTTTATTCTCTCAAGAAAAAAGATCATATAAATATCTTCCATACCAGCAGGTGTGCATGGTCTATAAAGTCTTTTTTCCAAGATCTTCGATTCAAAGCCATATCTTTCCAAAGTAAAAATTATGAATTAATAGCTGGATAAATAATATGAATGATTACATACAGTCATAATCACTTACATAAAATGGTTATTACTACCTTGATGATTATTATATCTCTACAGATGAGATTGTTGTTTATATTGAAAATAAATGAGCTAAGAATTATAATCAAATTCTTTTTCTCATCTTTAACCTAGAAAATTACAATGATCTTCTAATAAGACTTCCTAGATACAGTCTGGCACCAATAAATACACTTTCCACACTACTCTTTGATCTACGCCTAGAGCTTTGTTTCGCAGGAACCCCAGTAAAAAGTCCAAGTTCTTTAAGTGTCATTATAGACCTTCCTAATCTTCCCCTCAAGCTTCTGACTACTCTCTAGCCTTACCTTTTTTCTACTCCAGCAACTCTTGACTCTTTGTGGTTCCTTAAGCATATCATGATGTAGTAACATTCCTATAACATTTACATATTGTTCTTTTGATCTGAAATACACTGCAGCTGTAATCCCTTAAATTCTCTTTGATTAATTCCTAATCTTCCTTTAAGATTCATAATAGGGGGCTGGTGAGATGGCTCAGCGGCATAAGCGCCTGCCTGGCAAGTGCGAGGTCCTGAGTTCGACTCCCGGTACCCACATACGAAAAAAGGGCCGGTGATATCACTCAGCGGCATGGGCACCTTCTGGCGTGTGAGGTCCTGAGTTCAACCCTCGGTACCCACAAAAAAAAAAAAGATTCAAATAGGTTACCTTCTTCAGAAAGCCATCCTCAGTCATCACACATACACATACAGCCCTTTCACTCATATTCACTCAATCTCTACTCACCCACACACGAAAACATGCCTTCATACACACTAACACTTTTGTATTGGGTGCTATTCTGTTTGCTCTCATGGAATCTTCCCCACTTGTCTTAATGCTTTACATTATAACTACATGAATGTGTGTATATGTCTTCCCCAATCTCTGTCTTCCATGTATCTCCAACATCATATGCAGGGCAGAGGAGACACAAAAAATGTTTGGCTGTCCATAATTTATGATTCTCTACAACTTGAGATTATATTTTTTTGGTGTAAGGGTCTTCCAGAACAGAAGGCCATACAAATTCTCATGGTATCACACCTGCAAACTTGTGCAAATTTACCTCTCTGAATTTGCGGTACCACTTGTATGGTTACTTAAAGTACAAATGGGTCTGAGAGTTTGAGGAAATTATCTGCATTTTTTCCTTCACTTCTTATAATCCTGTAGGCTCAAATTTGGACCTGGAATTCTAATCATGCCAACTAAAAAAGTATAGTGTGTGTGGACATCTATGTCTTTGTGTGCCAATCCCTCTGCCTCTGCTGTTGAACCATCCACATATATATCCCCATGTCTTTACTTAATGGTTACAAGTGGCAAATTTAAGGACAGATATCTAACCCAAAGTGGGCCACTCATGTTATCTCTGGCCTTGGCCATAAGTGTTAATCTAGAAGTTGGTCCCCATCTTCAGCTGGCTAGTCACATTGCTTCTCTGGGATTGGATCTTCTTCTTCTTTTTTTTTTTTTGTGTGGGTACCGGGGGTCGAACTCAGGACCTCACGCGCCAGCAGGCATTCGTGCTACTGAGCCATATCACCAGCCCTTTTTTCATATGTGGGTACCGGGAGTCGAACTCAGGACCTTGAGCTTACCAGGCAGGTGCTTATGCCCCTGAGCTATCTCACTGGCCCTGGATCTTCTGAAATAAGACAAGATTGAAATTAGTTTTTCTACAGTAAATAATGGTAAGATGCAAAACTTATGATCTATTTGGAGCTCTGTAAAAGCAACCATCCACAGTGAGAGAGAATGTTACTGATACTATGGTAAGAATGGATTGCTTGTGAATGACTTTAATGAGAATGAAGCTAGATCCTAAGAGGAAAGCAAAATGTCACACCTCCAATCAATCATATCAGGCTGACACAGGTGAGATTGTGAGCAAGACCTTCAGAAAGGTGTGACCTGGCAGCAGCTGTCAGGTCTGGGCAGCCCCAGGCTCATGAGAATTGTATGTGGATAATAAATGTCAGGACCAGGCAAATCATTAGCAGGACGAGAGCAGGAGATCTCAGCAGACAGTGATCAATCACAGACTTATCTGGCAGAGGATGAGGACTTATTGGGGTCCGGAAGGGATCACAATTATATGGAAGGGCAGGCCAGCTTTTAATGTATAGCCAAGAAGTCAGCAGAGTCACATAAGAAAACATTGGATATATGAACACATGGTCTCATTGCCAGGGGTCCTTAATGTCATCAAGGTTGGTACCTGCCTCAGCAATTAATTTGGAAAGGTTTGCAGTCTCCAACATCAACCCCCGGTCTTATGGGAACCTTATTAAACCTTTAAATTCTAGGCCCCAAAGGCAGCTGCCATTCTGACTGATCAAAGTGTTTGAAACTGTGTATGTTCTTGAAACTCTCTTTTCTGGAGTCAGTGGAAAGAAAGGATTACCTTTGAATTCTCTTAATGAGATTCAGTCTCTTAAAGCATTCATGCTTTCAGTATTAAATCTCAAAAGCAGTGGAATTTCAGGAGAAATCTTTGTAGTATCTGTTTAAAAATCGTTTTGTGATTTGTTTGTTTTCCACTTAAAATATGGTAAAAAGATACAGAAAGCAAAAGGAGAAAGTACTTCTAAAGTAATTATCAGAAGCAAGTTGAGGTGATTAGCACAATGGGAGTTTCCGCAAAGTTTGCTTTAAAAGAGGGCGCTGTGCAGACTCAATATAAATAACTTTTTAGGTTTAGAAAGTGGAAAACTGTATGCAGTGTTTGTATCTATTTTAATCTAGATGATTGCCTGTCCATCATTTTCATTTCAGCACAGTTTTATGGACTACAAAAGGTATGATTGAAATATATTGTGAACATTTAAACTTAAAAATTGTTACAGTAAAAGTCATATTGTTATTAATCCCCCTCAAAATATCCCCCCGGGCTTCAAACACACTTATCCCATTGTTCTCACCACCTTCTGAAGCAGCCCTGAAAGTCATCTTTGTGAGTGTTTTAGCTGCACTGTCATGGCTACCTCAATGTCCTCAGTCGATTCAAAGCCTTCGCCTTTGATCATTTTGACTTCGGAGAAGAGCCGGATGTCTCATGGTACCAATATCCTGGTGAATAGGGTAGATGAGGATGTACTAAAATGTTTTTATGAGCCTGCCTTTGCATTGGATGTCACCTGGCAGCAGCAGTCACCATATTTTTCATCACACCTCCTAAAGATACTCATGAAAGAGGACTTTAACAACTGCTTCAGAAATTGACAAGAACAAGAATGATACAATGAGTATTTTCAAAGGTCGAGGAATATTTTGAGGGAGATTAATACCAATGCGTATTTTACTGTACTAAATTATTTTTTAATTTAAACATTCCCCATATATTTCAACCCCACCCCACATGTACAGTGGGGGAAAATCACCCCCACAGAAGGCATTTTGAATGCTCACTTCTCACTCACTCTGCCATTCATTAGGCATCAGCTCTCAGAGCTCCAATTTCCAGACGTTGCAGGGATCCTCCCTTTCCTCTCCTTCTCAACTTCCCAGCTGGACTTTCTTTCATCTTCACATGCCTAGACTTAGTAAAATACCTGGCACGAGGAAGAGACAACATAGACATTTGTTGAATGGATGAAAGAACAAGAGCAAGGGAATCCATTCCACCAAAATTTGTGGTGGAAATTGGGTCTGCTAAGCCCTCTTCTTAACCCTACCACAGAGCCAGGTAGAAGATCTTTGGCAAGTATCTTATTTTAGTCTCATATTTGGTTTTCTCACTTGCAAATCACATGGGCTGGATTCAGTTTCACAAAGATGCTCTCTGGGTCAAAAAATGTTGTGTGTAACTAAGAAGCAGTATTAAAAAAAATCACGACTCTCCTTAGTTTATTATCTTCACACTGTTAGGTTTTTTAAAAAATTACTCTTGTTACGTATCAAATTCTTTCATTATTTTATGGTCTTTGTCTTCTGTGACTAAAGATGGATGGCCCTCAAAACCTTTGTTTACTATCTGGTAATGCTTCGAAATTCATGAAGGCGAATATAATGTATCATTCAAATTTGTATCCCATTACCCATGAAAGTGGTGGTGTACGGTAGATTCTCAGTATATATTTGATTGAATGAAGTAGTGAATGTCGCTGTCAGGTGCAGCCATTCAGAATTGTAGGCATAATGACTGAGGGATAAATCAAAGCTCCTGAGGACAAAACTGGAAAATTAAACCTACTTAAGTGTGGGTAAATACAACTTTTCCAAATATTGCTGTTAAATGAACAAATGAATCATTTGCATTGAATTTAGATTTTGATGTACAGTATGCTTGTTCTACTATCTCAAAACTATATTAATATCTCATCAAATAATGACTTTTGGTAACCACACACTTGTCATACATACACATAAACGTCATACAGAACATATTCCTATATATGAGGATAATAAATATATACATGTGTGAGGAATATTTTTACTATTTGACTTTTGTTTAAGAAAATAGGAATCTGAGTGAAAATTTTTAAATCTTTCTTCCATTATTATAGGTTTGCAGTACATGATTATATCCATCATGGGGAGTTGGTACATGTACATAACATATCATAATACTTTTTTATCCCCTTGTTTTCCCCCTCCTTTTCTTCTCCCTAAGTAGGCAGAAAACAATATTTAATTGGTATTTTACTATTATTCTCGTTTAATCATAGGCACTTAATCATCACTCCATCTATATTGACACAAAATCAGGTAGGAGTTGGGCATTTGTTCAGCAAATTTAATCAGCGGAGTTAAGTGCAAACCAACCAATTCTTTAAAGGATGCTTTTTGGCTTAAATTGTTCTTGCTTTCCTCATTGATCAAAGCATTGAACTCCAATGATAAAGTTTTGTTGTATAGGTCATGCTCCAATTCACAACATATACAAGGCCATTTCTATTCTCATTTTTATACTTCGACATCTAAGCAATGTAGAAATGTCTTGAAGGTCCTCATTGAGTCATAAAATTTAACTCTATGTAAGATATAAGATGAATGATCTCAATAGAATTTGAATAGAGCTGCTTGCCTTCATGCTACTGGTATGCTTTTCTGAAAACTTTCTGCAGGGTTTCACAGTTCCTATGTGTTCCACAAAACTGCTGTTTCCATATTACTTCATTTTGTTTACAATAGCAGGGATTGTGCGATAATCTTGACAAGTAGTTGCACTCAATAATATCAGGAACATCTCTCTCACACACCTACATACATACATACACATATACTCAAGCTAAAATAACAGATTTTAATTTTTAAAAACTAGTTGTTTTATCTGTCACATAAAGGAAATCCAGAGATGGGCAACTGGGAGCTGACATGGCATCTCCATGTAATTATGAGGGTTTCATACTCCATCACCTCCAATCTCCTCCATTCCTAGGACATAGCCCTTGTCCTCATGGTTCAACATGGACTAGAGCTCAAGATTTCAGAAAGCAGGGTGGAGGGTAAAATGAAGAAACCGAGACATAAAACCATACCAGGTATCTCTTGTTTTACCACAAAATATTTTACCTACAACTTATTTTTCAGAATTTTATCACATGAAAAACAAGACTACCTTTAAGGGTGTCTAGAAGACCTAGTATTTATTTCAAGTAGCCATGTACCTAATTAACCATCAAGAGTTGTTTTTTGGTTTTTTTTTTGGTTTTTTGTTTGGTTTTTTGTTTTTGTTTTTGTTTTTGTTTTTTACCAGTGAAAATGTAGAAGACAAATACCATTCTTGAGAACTGTCTCTGTTCACAGAGCTTGAAAATCAGGTAAATCAGATAAATTTAATGTAAATCAGCAAATCAGGTAAATTTACCAATTCTGACAGACATTACTTCTTAATTTTATCATTTTAAAGATGGCAGAGTGAAGTTAATTAAAAATCCCCAACAACTGAGTGAAATCACTAAATGGAGGCACTAGAATGAAAAAAGGCAAAACAACTTTGGCATACTTGACTTTCACAGGAATTTTTTTTTTGCAAGTAATATAGACTTACTGCGAAAAGTTATAAGAGGTTGTTGTTCCTACCCCTGTAAACATTTTACTTGTAGAACAGTAATGATGTTTAGAAATAATATAACCACTTGCAACTGTATTGTTTTTATTTGATATTTAGAGATGTACATGTGGCAAGACATAGAGGCAAAGATAGAAGTAGAGTTGTGAGGACCTACAATTATTAGTGGAAGCTGTTGAACTAAGTACTTTTTTTTCATAAAATAATTTTATGGAAAAGCAACTGTACTTCCACTTCATAGTGACAAATAAAAACAAAACACATTGTTTACAAGAGTAATAAAATATGAAATAATGATGAATCTCACCATAAAATTTACAAGACCTATATACAGAAAACTAGAAAACATTCCAGAGAAGTTGAAGATTTCAAGAAACATTTTAAGGTGAAACACTTGAAGATAACAATTTTTCCAAAAACTGATCTAATAATCTAATTCTAATGAAAATTCCAGTTTTTTTAAAAAATTGGCAGGCTTTTTAAAAATTGATATGAAAATCCAAAAGACTCAAAATCATTAAAACAATTTTGAAAAGGAAGAAAAACTTTGGAAGGCTAACATGACATTATTTCCAGAATTAATATACATTTATAACATCTTATTTATTCTTTCAGCTTCTCACAGTAGGGAGACAATATGATGCTTACATATATGGGTCTGATTTATTTCATTTATGAGTATGGACTCAAGTTGCATCCATTTACCTATAAAAATCTCCAGTTTATCCTTTTTTATGGCTGAGTAATACTCCATTGTATAACAAGACCACATCTTTTTTATCCATTCCTCAGCTGGTAAGCATTTGAGCTGTTTCCAAGATTTTGCTATTACAAATTGTGCTGCTATAAACATTGGTGCACATACATCACTGTAGTATATGATGTTTTTAATTCTTCTGGGAAAATACCCAGAAGAGGAATAGCTGGGCCAAATGGGACCTCTAATCCTAGTTTTTTGAGGAATCTCCACACTGATTTCCACAGTGGTTTCACCAGAGTATACTCCAACCAACAGTGGAGAAGGGTTCCTTTTTGCCCACAGCCCCTCCAGCATTTGTTATTGGCTGATTTCTTTATAATAGACGTTCTTTCTGGGGTGAGATGAAATCTCAGTGTTGTTTTAATTTGCATCTCTCAAATGACCAGTGATATTGAACATTTCTTGTTATATTTGTTTGCTGTTTGTATTTCTTCATCTGAGAAGTGTGTATTCATCGCAGATGCACATTTTTGGATTGGATCTCTAAATTTGGGAGGTCTGATTTTTTGAGTTCTTTGTATGTTCTCAATAGTAATGCTTTGTCTGAGGAACAGCTGGCAAACATTTTTCCCCACACTGTGGGTTCTTTCTTCACTCTGTTGGTGGTTTCCCTTACTGTGCAAAAGCTTTTTAGTAAGCTGAGATCACAGTTGTTGATTCTTTGTGATAGATCCTGTGCAATCAGGGTTTTATTCATAAAGTCTTTGCCTACACCAATGTCTTCAAGAGTTTTACCAATTCTATCTTCCAGCAGATTTAATGTTTCTGTTTTAATATTTATATCATTGATCCATTTCAAATTTAGTTTAGTGCATGGTGAAAAATGTGGTCCAAATTTTAATCTTTGGCATGTGCAAAGCCAGTTTTTCCAGCACCATTTATTAAAGAGGCTATCTTTCTTCCAGTGAATGTATTTGGCCCCTTTGTCAAAGATAAGGTGGCTGAGTGTGTCTGGAGTTGTTTCTCCATCTTCTAATCTTCTAATCTGTTGGGTCTCTTTTTTTGCCAGTACCATGCTGTTTTTATCACAGTAGCTTTGTAGTATAATTTCAAATCAGGGATTGTGATGCCCTCTGCCTTGCCTTTGCTACCCAGAATTGCCTTTCTATTCTACATTTCTTTTGGTTCCAAATGAATTTTAGGAATGCTTTCTCTAATTCTGTGAGATATGCTGTTGGAATTTTGGTTGGAATTGCATTAAATCTGTATAACAGTTTTGGAAGTGTGGCCATTTTTACTATATTGGTACTTCCTACCCAACAGCAAGAGATATCTTTGCATTTTCCATTAAATACTTTTCATATTGAAAACTATATGCCACCAAGTTGGTTTTTCTATTTTAGCATTCTCTAATGCTTTACCAAAGCACCAGAGGGAAAAAAAATGCATTATTTTTAAGTTTAGCAAGTCAAAGTTTTACTAAATTATATACCTTATAAATTGCCAAAAACTTACAATAAAATATTGATTTTGAAGAGTATTACAATATTGTAATGCACTACCAAAATAAATAAATAAATCAGATTATTGGGTAAATTGAATAATCTGGTGGGAAATTTAACCAAGTTTTATTCTTCCCATATGTGCATTCTACTTTTTGCTCTGTTGTTGGAATGGAATTTTTTTCACTGCTTTAATTCATCACATACAGATTATCTTAAATATATAGAGCTACTTAATATTCCTTTCTTTAATAAAAAGATGAACATGCTTTTGCTTCATTTATAATTTATTTTTACATTGTAAGGGGAAATGGATTCATCTAAAATTCACTCTTTTTTTTTTTTTTCTTGTGGGTACCGGGGATCGACCTCAGGACCTCACGCACCGGTTGGCGCCTGTGCTGCTGAGCGATATCACTGGCCCTTTTTTCTTACGTGGATACTGGGAGTCGAACTCAGGACTTCACACTTGCCAGGCAGGCGCTTATGCTGCTGAGCTATCTCACCGGCCCTAAAATTCATTCTTGGAAATTGTGTTAATTTTTTTCAGAAAACTTACTCTTCTAAAACTTTTATGTCTTGTTAATGTATTTCTTAAAAACTCTTTCATCCATATAAAAAGTTTCTCCTAACAAGAATGTTGTATAATTCTGCCCACTTCTTGGGTATCACTATTTCTAGGACATTTTTCAAATTTTCCTATTTCAGTGTGACTGATGTTCTTAAATTATTAGATAGACTATTTGTAATTTTTTCATTATGGCATTTTTATAAAATGCACTTTTAAATTGATTTATGTCAGATAAAAGAAATACTATACTGGGTTTTTCATCTTAAACATTATTTAATATAAATTATGTCAAGATATCTACATAAAGTTACTGCGTAGCACTGCTGAGCTTAAAAGTGTGCTTTAAATATTATTGTAACAGAACAACACTATTAGGATCTTTTTTATAGGTTAAAAGCCATCTATGGAATGAAATATATTATTTTCAGAATTTTTTACATATTAAAAGCTATTTATGGAATGAAATATATTATCTCTGACCCTTGTTACAAAAGAATTTCATATTTTCATTACATCCACTACAAATACAATTAATGTCTTCAGTATAAACTCTTGTTTTGCTCCAAAATTTTAATCCATAATTGTGTTCCAACTGTTCATTATCAACAACTGGCCAATTCTATCCATGAAGATAAACAATAAGCATTTGGTACTTGTGTGCATCTGTAACGACTTTTGTAGAAAGGAGCTTGAGGTATTTATTCTTATGAACATCAACCAACTCTGACACCACACATATTTGCCAAAATTATGCTTAATAATCCATAAAGTCAGTGATCAAAATAAAAACAACATCAAAAAAAAGTTGGCTTCTACCAGGAAAAATGTCATTTGAGGTTTTATTTGTGTTTAAAATCGATAGTACTTTTAGAAAAGATACCACTTCTATTACAAAGATTTTTATAGGTGATAGTTACATAATAGTTTAAATAAATGTAGTTGAATTAGTTTATTTATTAAATATCTTTTGAATGATGGAATGCTTGCCTAGCATGCATAAGGCACTGGGTTCAATCCCTAGCACTGGAAGAAGGGATAGAGAGGAAGATAGGGAGAGAGAGACAGAGACAGAGGCAGAGATGGAGAGAGAGACACAGAGAGAGACGGAGACCTCAATACACACAGAAAAATGATTGAAATCATTAGATAGATGTAGGTGATTGGTGAGTGGCATATTATTTTTGCCTTGGAAATTTAAGCAGTATTAAAAGCTGACACCTTTTTGAAACTTACCTATAAAAGTGTTTACATATTATTTATATTTTAAAAATAACTCACTTTATAATTTTAAACAATACTTCTCATTATAGTTTTTTATTTTTCAATAATCTCTAAAACAAACATATAAGAAGATTCTGAAAGAAGAGAAGACAGAGCAGCTAGGAATCTCGTGTCCTGAAGAATAACAAAACCATGAGTTCTGAGCTTCCTCAAGTATCCCAGGCTTTGAGTGAAGAAGCTGGTAATCTGGAAACCCCAATGGGCTCAGACTATAAGAGCCTCAATAAAACCCTGCTCTCTCTAGCCGGAGGAGCCAGAAAGAGCCAGCATAGCAAGACAGAAAACCTACAGGCAATAACCATTTGACAGCAGTCAAACACCACGGGGGAAAAAAATACAGCCTCACTCCAAAATTCCCCAATACAGGTTAATAATAGACCTGCAAAACATGTCAAGCATGTTTTGTACTAAAAGGACAAAAGGAGAAACAGACAAAAATCCATAACTGTAATTGAGACTTCAACACTCATTTCTCACCAATTGAGAGAACAACTTGAAAGAGAATCAGCAAGGATACAGCACTGATCAACTTCACCGACCAGCAGAATCTAATCAATATTTATAAAACATCCTATGCAACAACAACAAAATACAAAGAATCTAGAAATAGTCCCACAAAAGCACAGCAAATGGAGTTTGCAATAACTGGTACTGGGATAAATGGCAATGTGTGAGTTAAAAAAAAAAAGAAAAGAAAAAGAAAAATCCTAAACTTGACACCTCATACAAAAATCAAGCCAAAATAAGTCATAGGTTTAAATACCAAATGTAAAACTACAAATCTTTTAGAAGCAAACAAAAGAAAATCTTCAAGACCTAGGGTTTGGTGAAGAGTTCATAAATGTGACAACAAAAGGATAATTCGTAGAGGAAAATAAGATAAACTGTAATTACAGATATAGATTCCCTAAAATTTTTCAAGGTTTTAATGATGTTTGATATCTAAAATTAATAGCTTCTTTCTTTTCAACAGTTGCCAAGCGAAATTATCTACATGCAGGAAGATTATTATTTGTTTATTATTTCTGTAATTAATAACAGAGTAAATAACGCCATAAATTTTGTGCTTGCTGTCTTAAATTGTTAGTAGGTGTCAAAGAATCAATAACATCAAAATCATGATTTGCTTAAAAAATCTCATTTAACACAGTAATTGCAACTTCACTATTAACCTTAAGAGCAAGAACTTTTGCAGAAGCTGCCAACAGGGAAACAAAATGTGACTAGTTTTCCACTTCCTCCATTTAAAAAAAGGAATTAATGAATATAAATATGCCCCAATTTGATATCTTGACAGCTTCCAGAACAAATGCTTTGGAAACTTTTTGTCTAAATAATTGGGCCATTGGGCCGGTGAGATGGCTCAGTGGCGTAAGCGCCTGCCTGGCAAGCGTGAGGGCCTGAGTTCGACTCCTGGAACCCACATATGAGAAAAAAGCCGGTGATATCGTTCAGCGGCACGGGCGCCTGCTGGCGCACGAGGTCCTGAGGTCGACCCCCGCCCGGTACCCACAGAATAAATAATAATAATAATAATAATAATAATAATAATTGGGCCATTGATTATTTCTGGAACATAAATTAGGTCCTCTAATTTAATCTTATTTAGACCTGAAAAGTATAATACAAAGGAGATTTTCAGATAACTTTCCATTTTCTACTTCAGATTATTTCTTTTGATAAATATTCTCTCTTGAAAAGATGTATCTGTTAAATGACTAGATTCTACCATTCTTTAATCACTAGTAGCACCACATGCAAACATGCCTCACATTCTATGTTCATAATTTAATAACAAAGTGAAATGTGCCTGTAGGAATATCTTAAAGTTTATTGGAATTCTCCATGGTATTCTATTTTTTACAGTGAGTAAGAAAATGTCTTAGAGAGAAATGTCTTCTGGAAAGTACAAATACAGATTCACAATCCTTTATCTGTTCTTTTCACTTTTCAGAGTTCTCTGAGGATTTTAGAATTGCAGATAAGGGTCAATTAGTGGCAGGAATAGACTTAAATTAACCTGGGGCTTTTTGCTAGTCTCAGTGTAATCCATGGGTGTTAATATTTCCACTTTCACTGTAGAAATGTAAATGTGCTCAGGATGCTGCCCTATGCGCTCTGGGAGTATCAGACAATATGCTGCGGGTGTATTGTATTCGCTTTCCAAAATATAAAAATCTTTGATGTGTGAGACACGTCTGACCTCAGCAGTTTGGGGTGAGAGATTATAGGCCTATGCAAGAAAAGTACAGGATAAATGTTCATAGAGCATTGAGAATTACAATGTATTTATCTGGCAAAAAAAAAAAAAAAAAGTCTATGAGCACAGGACTCATCACAAGAAATTTGGCAGGATAGTCAGATGAGCGCCAAGCTACTGTCTTGGTATAAATGAGGAAAGTGAAGCAGAGAGGCTGAGCAACTTGCCCAAGGTTCCCCAGCTTCAGCTGAAATGTAGGTGGCCTGAGTCCTTCAGAGATCATGCTTTTAAACCCAAAAGGTGGGAATCACAGTACAGCAAAAGACTGGGTCTCTCTGAGTAAAAACATAATGATTCTGTGAAAATTTGTATCCTTTCCAGCAAAAGTCAGAGCTTCGCGATACTGGCAGTCAGGCTCATGTGACTTGAATATAGTATCGGAGAATCTTTTTTGTGGAGAAAAATGAACAGCCTCAGGAAATGACACATTAACCCTGACCTCAGCTGATCTCCTCTGTGGAGATCACCCGCCAAGTCCTGGCCTTGCACAGTGAACATTCAAACAGCTCTTCAGAGCCTCTTTTTTAAATAGAAGGATGTATTTGTGTGTTTCTGTTCCTATAATGAAATACCTATAGATGCCTAACTTACAAAGAAAAGAGTTTTGTGCAGCTCACAGTTTTGAGTCCGTACATCCAAACAGCATGGCATCACTTGGTCAAGGGGTCCCATGGCTGTGTTACATCAGGGCACAAGGCATCAAAAAGGAGCACAGTTGAGAAGGAACAATCACGTGACAAGACAGGAAACCGGAAGCAACTGGGTCCCATGCGGACTATGTTAATCCCTTCCAAAGGTACATGCCCAGTGACCTCACAACCTCCCACTAGGCTCCACCTCATTAATTCCTGCACCACCTCTTAACATCTTCACCTAGCCAATCTTTAGAGGACACGCTTAAATCATATTCAGGGCTGAGGATGTAGTTCAGTGGCACAAGCACCTGCCTGGCAAGCGCAAAGTCCTGAGTTCGATTCCCGTTACAAAAAAACAAAAAATCATATCCAAACCATAGCAAAGGGGACCCAAGGATCACCAGACATTTAAGGAAAACATCAAATATGGAAGAGATCAAAATAAACAATCAATAATTGGGAACTTAGAGCAGAGGAAACAATATAGGGAGTTTCAGAGAACATATCACTTGTACCTCAGCAATTAAGAAAACCATAAAAGGAAATGAAGACACTATTTTAAAAATGAGGGGAGCACATTAGAGGATAAAGTAGAGTAGGTGAAATTTTAAAATATGATAGCAGAACAGTACAAGTTCAATATAACTTTGGGAGATCAAGGCAGTGAAATTCCCCAGAAATCAGTTCGAAGAACAAAGGTAATGAATGAAGAAGCAATTAAGGAACTTACAAATTTATTTCAGATTAGATTTCCAGAAAGAGAAACACAGTAAATGGAGAAATTACCAATTTAAGGATGAGTATCAAAAACTGAAAAATATAACTCTTTTCATGAAGTAATAAGGAATCCTAATCTGATAAAATATATATGAATATAGCTACATTATGAAGTTTCAGAATACCAGGAATAAAAAGAAAATGGTAAGAACAAAAACTTCTAGAAAGAAAGAAAAGAAAAAAATGATATCCCACAAAGAAAAGTAATTATAATGCCATGAGATTTTTTTTTTTTTTTTTTTTTTTGTGGGTACCGGGGGGACGACCTCAGGACCTCGCGCACCAACAGGCACCCGTGCCGCTGAGCGATATCACCGGCCCCTTTTTCGTATGTGGGTTCCGGGAGTCGAACTCGGGCCTTCGCGCTTGCAAGGCAGGCACTTAAGCCGCTGAGCCGTCTCACCGGCCCGAGATTTCTTTATAGCAGTTCTATATTCTGTAAGACAAATAATGCCTTTCATCTTAGAATTCCATATATAGATGTTTTTGTGTGGATAAGTATACCCAAAGGCCTATGTGTTAAAGGCATGGTATCTAGGGTGGTACTATTGGAAAATGGTAGAACCTTTAAGGGGTAGGCTTAGTGAAAAAAAAGTTAGGTCACTGAGGACATGCCCTTGAAGGGGGCATTGCAATCCCACCCCCTTCCTCTTCCTCTAACTTTGCTTCCTAGGAGCATGACACTATGATATACTGCCTTGCCATAGCCCCAATGCCAACAGAGCTAAATCCTCATGGACTGACACCTCTGAAACCATGAGGCAAAATAACCTTTCCTCCTTATAAATTGAATTATCTCAGGTATTTGTTACAGTAATAGAAATCTGATTAACACAATAGCCAAATTAGGAATCAAGTGATGAAGTTATTTATGGGCTTGTAAAGACCAAAAAGCTACTTGTCTTTGAAACCATCTTTAAGAAGCCATTCAGGACTCTGCTTCCACAAACAGGGCAGTTCATCAAGAAATAGCAAGATTTGGGTTCAGAAATTTGATCTGAGGACACTAATCCAGGCCTAGAGGAAAACAGTCTAGACTCAAAGGAATGGATGGAATTAGTAGGCACACTCTCTATGGGGGCAGAATAGAAACAATATGATTTTTTTTTTTACTGTGCTTGAGTATGAAAAAGTTATGATAATTGTGTGAAAGATTTCTAGGAATTTTTGTGGCGGAGGGAAATTGCAATAAGAATATGGAAAAATGAAAACTCCTGGAAATTCCTTATAAAAAACAAGTTGAAGATAAGTGAGAGGTAACTAAGCTTGTCTGAGAGTCCTACACCCCCAAATGCTAAGTGAGGAGCCAACATAAAAGAATTAAAATATTTAAAATAAAAGAATTACTAAAAATATTGAAAAATAAATTAAAAAGTACTAGAAAATAGCTGAAAATAGTTGAAAATGTTTGGAAATACATTTTGGGAGTATGCAAATTAGAAAGTAGAAAATTTCCGTTTTTTTCCATATTTACAAGATAGCCATTAAATATCCATTCAAAAATTATCATTGCAATTCTTCTGTAAATGCTTGTGTTATCCTACTCATATCTACTTTTCCATTATAACATTCTCGTTAAGTTAGCCTTGTATCGCGAACACTTCACCTCAATTACTTTGATGAACATCCTCATTACATTATTTCTGCACACATGTGCTCTATTTTCTTAGGACTCATTGCTAGAAATGATACTCCCTGGTCAAGATTTTCATTTTGATAAAGATTTCCTCATTACTTTTCAAAATGGTGGACAACTATAGATGTCTACAAATCATATTATCCACAAATGATGATGTTAACTATCTCATGCCATTTTTTTCTATTTATGGTTTTGTGACAGTAGCTTGAGTAGAAGTTTGGCTTCTATAATTACTGAATTTAATGGGGATGCTTATTATAACTGTCTTCTGGACAATAAAAATATATATGTGATGCATGTTTTGGTGTTTTGTTAAAAATATCCTATGAAGAGTTTTAATCAAAAATAAAATATTAAATTGTATTTCATATTTATCAAGCTGTTTTTTAAAATATGTATACTCCATACTCAATAGATAAATTCTGTACTATTTAGGCACACAGCAGAGTGATCTTTTAATTATTATTTTAAAGAACATATGTGGAAATGTTTACTTTGCATAAAAAAATGAATTTTAAAAAGACTCTGAATGACTGGCCGATGGTGCTGGAAGTGGATTCCCTAAAGGTTTATAACTTTTTCTTACCTGTTAAAAAACAGACTATTTGTTTGCCTGATTCAAGAAATTCTCTTTTTAAAAGGATTATCCTTAAGAGCATTTGTAAAGATGCTCTTGTCATAATCATGGAACAACTTTTGAAAAACTATAGAATCTGTACAGACCTTTTTAAATAAGTGCACTTTGATTTTTCTTTTAGGGGCACTGCAATTGCTGGCATTGTGTTCGGAATCGTGTTTATCATGGGAGTCATTGCGGGAATTGCCATCTGCATCTGCATGTGCATGAAGAACAACCGAGGGACCCGGGTGGGCGTCATCCGAACCACACACATCAATGCCATCTCCTCCTACCCTGGTAATCAACACTGCCTACTCCTGAAGGAGCAGTCTGGTTTGTTAGTTACGCTCTGCTCCTTAGAGAGAGGAGACATTATGACTGTCATTGAAATAATCTCTAATTTTCTAGAGCATTACTAAGTAAATGTAGATCAAAGCCTAGCTCTGAATAGAGATGACTTACTTAAATCCAAATAAGAAAATCTATCTTGTATTTGAGGATATTCATATTTTCACTGGTTGTCTCATTAACTACAATTGCCATTCTGCCAGAATTAAGATAAAGAGACAATTCATACCCACTTTGTCAACCTGCCAGTGAGTTCTGACAAGTAATTTTAGAGAAAGTATGTTATATGTCTCAATGAACTAGCTTCTGATTCAATAGGCATATATGTCTTGAGAAAAAGTATTGAGGAAAGTTTTTATGTGCCTTCATTATGCAAAAAGAACATCTTAAAATTCTCAACAAAGAGCAAAGGTAATATATTAATAATTTAACAAGCATTTGTTGAGAATCTGCTGGAAGTTCCACATATAACTATATTGATACATATGATCACAGGAACAAAATGCTGTATTCTGTGCTAGAGATTCAATAGTGTTTTCTAATCATATATGTATCATTTGACATGTAAGAGGGCAAACAAGTTCTAACTTTAATACATCCTTAGGAAAATAATTTCCCATTGGCACTCGTGTCCTTTCTCTCAAACCCCTGCGGAAAAGGAACAAGTACCTTCACATCCAATGTGTCCTGTGTATCCATTCCCTAATCTTTCCTTCCTCTGTTTTTTCTCTAACTGCTTCAACAGAGAGGAGCACATTTTTGATGAATGTGGGAATAATAACTTCTCCAGGTCCTCTTCAGTCAGTTCTTCCTCTTCTCCAGTTCCTTATTTTCAATGCCTTAGGGTGCAGTCTTAGCTCTTCTTTCCCACTGGGTCCACACGTCTTTAACTGTAAAGGTTGTTACATTGTGTCAATTTGAGAAGTTTAGAAGCTTAACTAAGTAACTCAGCAGTTCTACATCCCAGGGTGTAGAGGACATGCCCTTACTGCTCTAGGATGTTGTTCATTGTGTCAACTTGAGAAGTTTAGAAGTTTAACTAAGTGACTCAGCAGGGGTCCAGGGTCCTCACTTTGTAAACATCCAGAGCCTGTGCAAGAGGAAGGCATGGAGATGGTGTGGGTGCTACACCTGCCCAGGGGCGGGGGGGGGCAGACTGTAAACAATATAAGGGAGTAAAAGAGGCTCATTCCCTCCTTTTTGCTCTTGTTGATTTTGCTGTCTTTTGCCACCATAAACTGTTGCCCTTCTGCCATGCAACCCCGCTTTGGAGCCAGCTGATTATGGACTGAAACCTCTATAAACTGTGAGCTAAATAAACCTTTCCTTCCTTAATTTTGGGCATCAGGTATTTTGTCTCAGCAACAAGATAAAAGTAATTAAGACATTAGCTATAGCATTTGGCTTCACAGTCATAAGTGTCATTTATATGCTAATACTTCCCAAAGATGTGTATCTATATTACACACCTTTTCTCTGAATCTCATATTCATTTAACCCCAGTGCTTGTGGGAAATCTTCACTTGGTTGTCTAATCCATATGCAAAGTTTAACAGGATTAAAACTGTATTGATAATCTCCCTCTACCCAAAACCTTCACCATTTTCAACTGATGGCATCTCTAGCCTTCCTGTTGCTCAGACCAAAAATATTGGATTAATTCTCGATTCCACTTTTTTTCATAGTCAATCTACCCAGAAAATTTCTCAGCTGTACCTACAAAATATATTCAGTATCTGATGACTTATCACAGAGAGAAATAAACAGTCATTTTTCTTTTGTGAGCCATACTGTCAACTCTCACCTCCTTTATTTTCTTACCATTCTGACTCATTTCCAAGCATCTCTTCTGGATGCCTAGGTCTATTCTCAACAAAGTAGCTTGAGTCAACCTGCTAAAATAGATGTCACATCACTCCTGTATTCACAGTCTTGTGAAGACCGTGAAGACCCAAAGCCAAAAGTTCATTTTATCCAGTGAAAAAGGCATTTTAACCGGGGCCTTCAAAGCACTGCATGAATTGGCCCTTTTTTCCCCCATTGGGCCTCATTTCCTTCTCTCTCCCTTGCCACTTGGGATCGAGCAGACTTTGGTCCCTTGCTGTTCACGAACACACAGGTCACACTACCATCTGAAGGTTTTGGCTGAAGCACTGGCTCCCTTGCTTCATTCAGCCCTTTCAGCAAAGGTCACTTCCTGAATGAAGACTGTGATGTGTCTCTCTCACAGCACTCCAGCCTTCATTATGCTCCTCTGCTTTCTTTCCAGGATACTTTTAATCTTCCAAGTTACTACAGAGCAGTAGTGGTGAACCTATGGCATGCATGCCCCAGTGGGCTGTTTATATCATTGAAAGCTCTGTTATTGTGTTTTTCTTTTAATGTAAGAGTTGTTTTTCCTAAATTAAAACCTCAGTATTCAGGTTTAATTGCAGTGTTGGCACTTTGCAATAAAGAAGTAGGTTTGGGGTTGTAGTTTGAGTGCTGTCTCTAAAAGGTTCGCCATCACTGCTATAGAGTTTGCCTAATCATATTGTTTGGTGTTGACTGTTCAGTTAGTGTTCTAGAACACTAACTTTATGAGTCAAGGATCTTGGACTATTTCATTCACCTATCTATCCCCAGCACATAAGACCAGGTATTGTGCATAGTGGGCATTCAGCAAACATAGCTGAATGAATGAAAAACACTACTCCTGACAGACTAAATTTAGTCATACACCAATACCTATGGAATTGGCTTTAAGTTCCACCTTGGAGTATGTAGATTTTTCCCTGCAAAAGCAATTTGCAATTCTGAATATTCCAAAGTTGTCAAGAATACTATTGGTGTAAAGATGTTGAACCTCAGACACCAGGAAAAGAATAGTTGGGACTTCTTTTTTCACTCTTCATATCTCCTCATTGTTTTCCCATGGGACAACCTGTAATTCGAGAGAAGAACAGAGGAAAGTCAGAGACGTTAATTGGAGCAAAGTCTCCAGAAATAGAAAGACGTACTCTAGAGATAACATTTTCAATATGCATTTACTTGATCAAAAAAGTTGAATCAAGATTAATTTTAAGACATTTAAAAATATTTTGCAATATATTTCCTTTTTTTATTTTGCCTTTCAGTAAGTCCAAACCTGGAATAAAATTAGGTAATAAAACACTATTTTAATGTGAGGTCAAGTTTTTTGTTTGTTTGTTTTTTTTAGTTTTGAGGTTTCTATTTTGTGCTGGAAACATGTTTTCAAACTTTATGATGGCACCATTTTTTTACTGACAGATCACAGTAACAACATGTTGCATTTTCAGGAAATGCATTGCTCTGGGAACTGAATAACACAAGAAACATTATGAATCTTGTGCTGGAAGCATTTTTACTGCAAAAAGACTGGGTCTCTGAAAACATAATATGCTATATTATTTCTCATTTTCTTCTCAAAGTCACTAAGTTTTTACTCAAAGAATCATAATAGTATTGACTGCTTTTCAAAATCTTTCATGTGTAGAAATACAAAAGACTTTTACCCAAGTTAATTAATTAACCCTGCAATGATTAAGATAACCCGACGTATTGTATAATATAGTTCTTTGCCTAAGAGCCAGACAAATGGGAGAATATAATTTATCAAAGGTCATTTTATTCCATGGTGAAACCTGTAGTTGGTGTGATTACTCTGCAGTTGGGTGGAGAGAATGTCATTCTGCTGTCACATCTGCCCCCTTGTCGGACAATGACCTTCTAAAATTAAGCCTTTCATTCCTGCCATGTTAGGTACAATGAACAGGTGTCATCTTTCATTGCAATTATTTTTAAAATGCCCCATGTGAAGATGAGAATTATTTGTCAAGATGTACATTTCCACTATTTTTCAGAATTTCAGTGTAAACAAAGAAAAGTGATCATGTTAACCCATTTTTAAAATGTAGGTTTGGCTACTACTTACTCATTGAAAAGGAGACAATATAGTAAAACCATAACAAAATGACTGGCAAAAATACAAAATCAGGTGCCAACAAAAGAAAAGCAAGGGGGTTCAATGCCATCAAGAAAACCGAGATTTGAAGCAGAGTATTGAGTCTGCTGGGTGGATGGGACTGGTGGGGGAAGCTCTTTCTAACTGAAGAATGCCAACAGATAAATGTAGAAGGGAGTTGTAGAACTGGGGGAAAATCACCATTTTTAAATCATCTTAAGAAGAGTTGGATCAAAATCATCCACAGATGCTAAAACTAAGAGGGAAATGTTGCTGAGGAACAGAAATTTACAGATCTTAAAGTATCTACCAGATTTCTTATTAATAATAAGTGAAAAATAGTAACTACACAGTTGAGAAGTCAAACATTTGGCCAGGTGATCCAAATTAATAGCACCAAAGGGACAGGTGGACGTCATGTACTTTTAAGTGCGTCACTCGGGATAACATGCGTAGTGCTGTGCGTGTAGTGCTCTGGGAGTTCACAGCTTGAATCTTTGTATGAGAAAATATCTGACAAAACCAAATTGAAAAACAAGAATTGACACAGAGGTCTGGGGAAGTATGAGTTATTTGGGAAATAAACAATCACAATCTGGGTACACCAGATTAGAGCAGCCCCCAACAGTGTCCTGTAAGACAAATGCAGGAGAGGTTTCTTATACGGTATTTCTGCAGAACAGTTGTTTTCAGAGATAGTTCATTGGCTAGCAGAAATCCTAAGGTGACCACTATTCTCATTAGGGTACTCCCCGATGCCAGGTATTGAAGGCTATGAACTGGCTTCAGTTGCTGATCTAAGTCCATTGGAGCATTCTGTGATTTAACATTTGGCCAGTATCATTGCAGTCATCTAGTGATCTCTTGAGCCCACTTTAGAAAGTCTTAGTTACCTCATTTTCCTTCACATTCTATAGAACATCTGGCCTGTAGTCTATAAAATCTTTTGGAAATATTTCATTAAGAAATCAGCACAGCATTTGCACCTCTGAATTCGCAAATGAGAGCAATCTTATTAGTCCATGTACTGAATCTGAGGGAACTTTTGAGCATGTAACAAACCTTTTTAGAGACTACAAACTCACACTAAAAAAAATTTCTGTGTTTGTACTGAATATCAAATAAGCCTTCATTTCGTGTGTGACTTCTTTATGCACCAAAAATTCATACTGGAGAAGTTCTTTGTAATAATGTGACTGTCAACTTGAAGACAACTCATACTGGAGGGAAACAAAATGGATGTAATGAATATGGCCAAGTCTTTACCCAAGCAACCTGTTACAGTATAAATCAGACAGTGCCAACATAAAGTGATAAAGCTTTCTTTGAAGTCATATAAATTATAGCTACAGAATCAATGCTGAAGGCAAAATTTATGAATATATTATATGATAAAGTAGTGCTAGCACATACACAATTTTGCAATGTTTTGCTATAAAATGGGTCAAGAAAATTGGGAGGGACATGAAATCAAGAGGTTTTGTTTTGTTTTGTTTTCTCCTCTGGAGAACTCCAGATCATGTTATTTTATATTATATTAGGAAGTACACTGATAAGAAAGATGAAGGAGGAAACTGATGAATACTGAAGGTAGAGAAAATTATTCAAAGTTAAGGTTCTTGAACAGAAAGAAAAGTAGGATCCAAAGCTGTAGACTGGCCTCAGCTGGGATCAAAGGCTGTGCCTAGGTTCATACGCAGGCCTTCGTAGATCTGGTGGTCACAGTAGGGGGATCTTCTCTTCTGCTTGTGCCTGTTTTCTCAGTGAAATAAGAAGCAGGTCTTCTGAGAGTGGAGGGATTGAGATGTTGGTGGTTAAGGAGAAAAATGAAAGCATGAAACTAGTCTCAGAAAAGAGAGTGCACAAAATGCCTAAAGAAATATAACATTTTAAAGCAACACCAAGTGCCACCACATTTTAGAAGATGGTCATTTATTTAAAGTTAGACCAATTAGCTTCACTGTACTTTTTTTTCTAGTCACATTAAGCTTCTAGATACAGATCTGTGGTAGCCAAAGAATTGGATTTAATCAGGGTCAGGGTTCTCCCAGGCAGTAAAGGGAGAAAGAGATAACGTTGACAGCAGATGCGAAGAGGACATTTTAATGGCAGAGCATAAATCTAAGTTGAATAGAGAAGGACATGAAGACAGGAAAGAGGTAATGTAAAGTTAAACTTTTTAAATTTTATCTGTTAATTGAAAATCCAGGTGGGGTTGAAGATGTAGTGGAATGGGGTATTCTAAAAATATAAAAGGTACTAGTCAGATTCATAAACTAAGGTTTACAAAACAGAACCATTATTGCTAAAAACAAGCATGAAGAAAAGATTATGGAAAGCAAAATATGTCAGGGGACAGAGAGGCAGGCATACATGGATGCTGAAATGACCGGAAGAGTGATAGCTAGTAGAGCTGTCAATCAGATGCTTACTTTCGATTAATTAAAGGTTTGGGGCAGGAAGGACCGTATCTATCTACAGCAAGAAGTAAAAGGTAGTATGAGCCCATGGCATATGCACTACAAAAGAACTTGGGGGCCGATGAGATGGCTCAGCCGCGTAAGCGCCTGCCTGGCAAGCGCAAGGGCCCGAGTTCGACTCCCGGAACCCACATACGAAAAAAGGGCGGGTGATATCGCTCAGCAGCACGGGCGCCTACTGGCGCGCAAGGCCCTGAGGTCGACCCCTGGATACCCACAAAAAAAGAAAAAAAAAAAAACTTGGGTTTTTAAAAAAAGCAAACATAATTGTTTGAAAAATAGCTACAAAGATTATGAACACCCTGAGCACATCTTGGCCCTGTAGGTTGTAGAAAGGAGAAGTAAAAGCACAGCTCTGATTTGATAGTGTGCAGAGGAAGTCATTCAACCATGGAAAATCAAATTTTAGAATAAAAAAGAAATAAATGCTCACATCCACTCCTTGAGATAATGACCTCATGCATTTCTTCTCCCTTCTCAAAAGTCAAAATTCTTCACAGCCTTCCTTACTCTTTGCCGATGCTTTCTCAACGATCTTATTTCTCTGAGAAACAAACAGGCACAATCAGAAGAGAACTTCTGTGTGTTCTGGGTGGAGTAAGGTGGTGAAGGAAGAGAGAGGAGAAGACACACGGGACTTTTCTGGTGACAGGCTTTGTTTCCCACTGAGCACAGGAAAGTCAGGGTGAGGGAAGTTTGGAAGATCCATCAGATTAGATGTGCAAAGCCTTCCTTAGTTCAGGGTCCGCAGATGTCTTTCCTATGGTGACAGAGGGATGTAAAACATGAAAGGACTTGTCTTGATGTTATCTGGGAGGAAGAAGAACAATGCGTTCTAATATATCTTGGCATCTTAGGCCATTGTAGGAGAGAAACAGGCAGTATTTTGTTTGTGTGGCTGGGGTGGCACAGTGAGGTCCTTGCCAGGAGCTTCGTGGGCCTTTATTACAATCCTCTGCTCTGGACGGGGCTCGGGCAAAATCTGGGTAATAACTCTGGGAGAGTAGAGGAAAGATTTGTTTTTAGGAATAACACTAGAAACTGTCTTTAAAAACATCATTAGTTAAGAAAGTCACCACTCCTACCAGATATCAAAACCATTTAAAATCAGTAATGATTAAAATGAGGCATTTTGGGTACAAAAAGATAACTGGGTCGTTGGAACAGAACAGGAAGATTAAAATTTTGCATGCCATAGAGGAAACAGAACAAAGCAACGTGAAAAGAGGATTATTTGACAAGCTACATTTAATTTGCCTTGACAGAATCTTGAAACTTAGAAAAATAAACATTGATGAAAAATATAGAACAAAATAACAAATTCTTACTAGCAGAATTAAATATATAAGTTTACATACATAATCTGAGGTTGATTATGTAACATATGTGAAAAAGACTAACTTTTGGGCTTGTAAACACCAGTGAAACAATAAAGATGAAAAAACAGTTCATTATATACAGGTTTTAAACTTCTGTATGTTAGTCAGGTAAAAATCATATGATAAAACAGAGGCATTTTGACAAAATTTTCTTAAAAAAAAATATGCTGTTTTGTAAGTTTGTTTTTATTTTGTCCCCTTAATTATATCTTAATTCTAATTAAAAGCCCAATTCATATGTTAACCATCCAGAATAAAAAAAAATTTACCCAGTATGAGTTTCAAACAGTAGACAAAAGGTAGAAGAATGTACACCCTGCTATTATCAAAGAAATGATAAAATGAAACAGCTATCTTTATTTTGCATATTAAATTATTGAAGTAGTAAATGATAATATGCCTCTGCCTTACTAGTATCCTTACTAGATTCAATAATTATTTTTTAAAATAGTTTCATAATGTACTCTAAGCAATAAAATTTATGTCCTATTTTAGCCAGTTATTTAATTTCTGGAGTTTTATTCTTAAGACATTGTTCAAAATGATAAAAGTTCCTATAAGAAGCTATTCTTTACTCCTTATTTGTAATAATAAAAACTTTTAACCTCAAAATAAGTGAATTATAGGGCCGGTGAGAGAGCTCAGCAGCATAAGCACCTGCCTGGCAAGTGCAAGGTCCTGAGTTCGACTCCCAGTACCCACATACGAAAAAAGGACCAGTGATATTGCTCAGCAGCACAGGCGCCTGCTGGCGCGCAAGGTCCTGAGGTTGACCCCAGTACCCACAAAAAAAAAAAAGTGAATTATAAATGAAATAACACAAAATCATTAACAACAAAGTTTATGAAGAATTGGGCCGGTGAGATGGCTCAGTGGCCTACGAGCCTGCCTTGCAAGCGCGAGGGCCCGTGTTCGACTCCCGGATCCCACATACGGAAAAGGGGCCGGTGATATCGCTCAGCGGCACGGGCGCCTGTTGGCGTGCGAGGTCCTGAGGTCGACCCCCCGGTACCCACAAAAAAAAAAAAAGTTTATGAAGAATTGGTAGCAGAGTGAAAAGACACATTAAAATATGGAGTGACAAATGTATACTGTTTTCTGTGACTATAAGGATATAAATGCACACAAATAACTAGCAAATATAGATCTTATTTGTTAAATAGGGTTCACAAGATTATGGATGTTTTTCTTCTATTTCCAAACTTTCTAAAATAATGTTGAATGGTTTTGATAATGCTATCTATTTTCCTTAGAGATGTTGGTCTGAATGGGTTAAAAACATTAAATTTCTTTTCTAAATAGTGCCCCTCAGTTTTTTTAATATTCTAGACAACTTTATCAGACATTGAGGATAAATGACATGTCTACTATAGTAGAGAATTGAGATACTGATTATGAACTAATTTGAAAGGCCCTGTGTCTCCAGCTGCAACCACAAATCTTTCAAAGATTATTTGACCAGTAATAAAGAGTAAAACCTCTTCTGATTAACAAGGAATTCTAAAATAGATGCATTGAAACATTTACTTCCTAGTGAAACCTAATTACCAGCAAGAACAATAACAGTTCACTGTTGTACATGTATTATTTCAAAATGTCTTCCAGTGACTGACATTATAAAGGATGTGTCATACTTATTTCATGATGGATAGTCCCAAAATACCACTTTTCAACATTGTCTTATCCTTTTATCAGAATTCAAAGGTTATGTAAGTGAATGAATGCTGTTTCATAGCAGAGATTTTCATGTTCACCATGCAGCTGCATAAACCATAAGGATTCTCATTGAAATGTCCTCCAGCCAGTTTTATGCAGATGGCAGAATGTAAATGCTTTGTTACAGACCCATAAACACACATCATGGGTTCATGGCAGAGAGTGATGTAGAGCACTCTGCAGAATCAGTCCAAGTGTGCTCCTCAAGCAAGAGGCAGGGGAAGGCGTCCGCCTAAAAGCTGTGCAGAACCACACTCTTACAAGAGACAGTCCCGTGGGCATCCAGCTAGAACTTCCTATTTTCCATGGAAGCTGCAGTGTTTCCTTTCTTGGTTTGGATGAAGCTTATTATCAATCTCTTTTTCTCAGGCTTCCTATATTTAAAAAAGTGGCAGAGAGGGTGTAAAATTCAGAGAATGTATATAGACTCCACGGGATTATTCCATTTTGTTGTAGAGAATAGAACTTAGAGGAACCCAAGTGTGACGGTGCACTGGGGAAGCTGAAAGCATCCTCACTGATTTCTTTACAGAGTTATGTCCTCCGCTGAAAACTCTCCACCAGACCGGCCACCCTGATACTGTACTTACTAACAGAGCAGTGTTCAGGAACATCCCATTCAGTTCCGTGACTCCTCCTTCCTCTCTCCTCAGGCAACTCAATTCTGCTTCCCATATCCTCCAAGTACAGGGAGATCAGCAAAGAGCTCCAATCATGAAATTCTTAGTAAAGAGAAGCAAGCCAGAGGGATCCAGAAGAAAACATAGTTTGTGTTTGCTTATCAGTTAGGTTGTATGTGTGTATATGCCTGTTTATCACAACACTATCAAATTCTTTCTGGAAATAGCATGATCTTGAAGACGTTTAGGAAGAAGTTTGTGAAAATGGCATTTGTTCTTTTCTGCCATTCTAACTTGGAAAGTTTGGCCATTTAGCTGCATTATTAAGACACTAGTCTTGAGATTTAGGTTGCAGTCACAATAACTAATTAAGGCATGTCAGTTTCCCAGTGGAATCAGGATTCTCTGGCACCTCTTCCTATTAGCTGCTAAGGGTTTATTCAGCTACTGCAGAATGATTCACTGCATGAGGGCATGAATGAAATTCACCTCAAGGGGTGTCTCTCTTCCAACCCTGGAGAGGGGACTAGAGATCGCTACAAAATGGACACCCAAACATAGACATGGCAAAGTTGATTAAATAAGATTTAAAACACTAGCATTGAATAGAATAAAATATGAAAGAAAAATTTTAAATAAGATCTAGATAATTAAGTTCTTGATCATTGACAACCTTTTTTTATTTTTTTCCATTTCCGTAATGGCTAACACCATCCTCTGAGTTACAGGAGTCCCATGCTGGGTACCCAGTTCAGTAGCTTTACCTCTTCTTCTAGTCAGTCACTCCTTTTTCCATCTATCTAGTCACTGCTTAAGCACTCAGTTACTTAGGACTCATAAATGCTTCCCCTTCATGGTCATAAGTCCCCTATAATCCTTCATGTGTGCTACTACGCCATCTCACCTTTGCTTCATCCATGATGCTGAGTCATCTTCCTCCACATATTCTCTAATGTACTCAAAGCAATCTCTGCTAACTCTGCATCCCACGTGACATTCAGAGCCCACCACAGTGATGTTGCAACCAGACCTCAATGTCTTTCCTATCTCTCCCTTCATTTTTTTGCTCAAACGAAAGTGCTCTCCTGTTTCCGAGCTGCTCAAACTTGAGTTGTTCCTCAGCGTTTTGTCTGTGCCTCTTCAGCATCATACTTCCAAAAAGCTTTTGCTAAGCCAACAATTCCAAACACTGTGACCCACGGCACCACATTTCAGAGTGCTCACCCTTTCATGCATATGTTCCCTCCACTTGAAGAAAAAAAAAAGATTATGATATTTGTAGACAAAGTGATGGCCCCTCTCAAAATATCTAGGCCAGTAGTTAATGCACAGTAGACACCCAAGTATTTGCTAAATGCCTGATGCTCTTTCCTTTCCTTTTTCAGTGGCACCACCCCCCTACAGTCATGACCATGAGATGGAATACTGTGCAGACTTGCCTCCTCCGTACTCCCCGACACCACAGCGTTCTCCACCCCCTCCTTACCCTGGAAATTCAAGGAAATAACCCATCTCCCAGAACAGAATAAATGCCAGTCAGTGAGCTTGTCCAGAATAAAATGCTTTTAGAAATGCAGAAACAGGCAGGAAAGAGCTATTCTAAGGAATACTTTTCGGGTCAGATAACAGTTCAAGTGGACTATTCATGTGAAGGGGTGCAGGATCGCTACCCTGCTCAGAGCTAACCCCATGTGGAGTATTATGGAACTGCATTTTAAGATGTCTCCTGATCCACTGAAGCACATTCAGAAAAAAGTAATGAGATTGACAGACATCTGATAGTCATGACAAGCGCTGGGTGACGGATGTTTCAGTATTGATCCTAGAAAAGAGAAGACCGAAGTCAAGTTGGGCAAGAGAATAATGGCCCATTCTACAAAGAAACAGCTTTCTTCTATTGGTTTTAAAAGTCAGTAGAGTTTTTCATTCATTCATTCATCAATAAAAGTAAATTGAGTGCCTGAAAGCCTACTATGTGCCTGGCACTGTTTGAGGCACTGGATGGAAATTACCAGAAGGGAGCTTTGGTTTTGGTACAGGCAAACCTCATTTTAATGCACTTTACTATGGTGTGCTTTGCAGATACTCTGTGTTTCATAAACTGAAGTTTTGTGGCAACCCTGCATCAAGCAGTGCCATTTTTCCATCAGCATGTGCTCAGTTTATCTCTCTATTTTACATTTTTGTAATTCTCACAATGTTTCAAACTTTTTCACTAGTATTATATCCATTAAGGTGATCTATCATCAGTAACCTTTGATGTTACTATGGTGGTTTTGGGGTGCCACAAACCATGCCCATATAAGACAAGGACATTAATAGATTGATAGATATTGTGTGTGTTCTAACTGCTTCACCAACCATTCGCCATCTCTTTCCCTCTTGTTGGGACTACCTGTTACCTGAGATACAACAGTATTGAAATCAGACCAATTAATTAAGTGTCCAAGTGAAAGAAGGAGTCCCACATCTGTTGCACACAGCTAGAAATGATTAAGCCTAGTGAAGAAAGCATGTACAATGCTGAGATGAGCTAAAAAGCCTTTTGAACAACACAGCCAAGTAGTAAATACAAAAGTTCTTTCTTGAAGGAAATAGATGGTACTCCAGTGAACATCTGAATAGTAAAAAGAAAAATAGCTTTATTAGTGATATGGAGAAACTTTTAGTGATCTGGTTGGAAGATCAAACCAGCCACATTTTCTTAAGCCAAAGCCTTATCCCAAGCAAAGCTCTAGCTTTCGTCACTTCAATGAAGGCTGAGCAAGGAGCAGAAGCTACAGAAGAAAAGTGGGAAACTCATGGAGGTTGGTTCATGGGGTTTAAGGAAAAGAGCCATTTTCATAACATAAAAGTGTAAGTGAAGCAGCAACTGCTGATGTAGAAGTTGCAGCAAGTTACACAGAAGATCATAAAATGGTTACACTGAACAACGGATTTTCAGTGTAGATGAAACCGCTTTATACTGGAAGAAAATGCCATCCAAGACTTCTGTAGGCAGTCAATGACTGGTTTCAAAGCTTCAAAGGAAAAGCTCATTCTCTTGTTGGGGCTATTGCAGGTGGCTACCAAGTTGAAGTCAGTTCTCATTTATCATTCCCTAAATCCTGAAGTCCTTAGGAATATACTAATTGCACTCTCTGTGGCCTAGCAATGAAACAAGAAAGCCTGCTTACAACATGGTTTATTGAGTAATTTAAGCCCACTGCTAAAGCTTATCACTCAGGAAAAATTATGCCAATCAAAACTTACTGCTCGTTGACAATGCACGTGGTTACCCAAGAGCTATGATGGAGGTGTACAATAAGATTAAAGTTGTTTTCATACCTGCTAATACAAAATCCTTTCTGTGTCTCATGGATCAAGGAGTAATTTCTACTTTTAAGTCTTATTTAATGCATGCCTCTCATAAGGCTATAGCTGCCATAGAAAGTGATGCTTCTGATGGAGTGGGGCAAAGTAAACTGAAAACTTTATGGAAAGGATTCATCATTCCAGATGACATTAAGATGATTCATGATTCATGAAAGGAGGTCAAAATATCACCATTAATAAGTTTGAAAGAAGCTGATTCCAACCCTCATGGATGAGTTTGACAATTCAAGACTTCAGTAGAGAAAATAACTGCAGATGTGGTAAATAGCAAGAGAACTAGAAGTAGAAGTGGGACCTGAAATGTGACTGCATCGCTGCAGCATCACGATGAAACATTAATAGGCGAGGAGTTGCTTCTTACAGACAAGCAAAGTGGTTTCTTGGAGTGGAATCTACTTCTGGTGAAGATGCTGTGAATGTTGAAAGGACAACAAAGGATTTAGAATATTACAAAAATGGAGTTGATAAATCAGCAGCAGAGTTTGAGAGACTTTACTCCAATTTTGAAAGATTTTTTTCACCATGGATAGAATGCTATCAAACAGCATTATATGTTACAGAGAAATGTTTCATGAAAGAAAGTCAAATCCACACAGCAAATTTATCATTGTCTTATTTTAAGAAATTGCCGCCACCTCCACAATCCTCGGTAACCACCACCCTGATCAGTCAGCAGCCATCAACATTAATTTCTTCTACCAGCAAAAGGGTTATGACCCACTAAAGACCCAGATGGTTGTTAGCACTTTTTAGCAATAAAGCATTTTTAATCAAGATATATACATTGGATGTTTTAGACATAACACTATTGTACACTTAATAGTATAGTGTAAATATAACTTTAATATGCACTGGGAAACCAAAAAATTTGTATGACTTGCTTTATTGTAATGTTTTCTTTATTGTGGTGGTCTGGAACTGAACTCGTAATACCTCCAAGGTATGCCTGTATAAAAAAGAGCAGTTGGAGCTTTCTTATTGACTAGATTGCTTTGTGAAGCTCCCTGTTACCAAGACTTCAAACAGAACCTTGGTATCTCAGAAAGAAATGCATAGAAGAGAGATATAAATTAAATGGTAGATGGGTCCACTGGGCCTCAGAAATTCTGCTACAATTTTTAGATAGGTGTAAATTTCTGTGTCACTGGAAGTAAAAACAACAGTTGAATATTATTTATTTAATTTTAGAGTTAAATTAGGATCGAAGGAACTCAACAGTTGCTAGAAGCCAAGAGCTCTTCAATGCTAACTACTGTTATCTAAAAAGCATCTGACATTAGCCACTGGATTTTCACGAAGATTATTCCAACTGTGTGGGGGAGATTGAATGAAGTTCTACAGGCAACAAATACTTCACTTCAAGAGTAAGATAAGAGACCAAATATTCCCATGGATTTTATATCAGGTAGCAAAAATCTCAGAACTTGATCATGAAAATATGCAACAGATTTACAAAAAGAAAAGGAAAAAATAAAATTGGCTTCCATTCACATGTAACTGAGCCAAACTTTTGTCCTGGTTTTGTAAAATTTTGATAATCTGTTTTACAGTTGATGGAAAAGATAAGATTTTGTCATCTTGCTTTTTACCAAATGCAAATCTTACGAAGTGCCTACCTTTAGATGTAAAAGCATTTAATATACAGTTCAAATGGTCCGTATTTTACTGGAAGACACCTTAACATATTTTTGTATATTTAAAAATTGTACACTGGACATTAGATATAGATGATCAGGCTTTTTTGTCACTGTACAATTAAATCTAAAATGTTTAACCTAATATCATAATTTAATGAGATCCCAAAAATATAAGAATTTTGCTGAATAAAACAATCAAAAAGGAATATCTCAAAGTATAAGTCATAGTATCTGTACTTATAGTCAGGGAACTTAATAGTTAATATAAGTAGTTCCTTTTACTTTCAATTGCCTGCACTAGAAATACATTGATCTGACTGAATGTAGTCTAACTGTGAGCAAGGTCTAAAGGCTAGATTTATTTTGAATGACTCAATTGATTTTTAGGCATTGACAGCTTTCTTACTTATGAAGATGCAAAGCATTCAAAAGTTCCAGCTTGTTCTAGAAAGAGTCTCCCTAACTCACATGAAATATTTAGCACATGGTTTAGAGTACATTATGCTTTCATTTATTTCTTTTCTGCAAGTGTGATCAGATCCAGTTTCACTGCAACTAAAGTGCCAGTCTCTATAATTTTGAGAATGTTAGTTGCAAATACACTATGTAGTCCTTAAAAAAAATGAAGAGGAAAGACCATCAGAAAGTTGAATTCTCATCACCTTCACCTTCAATAAACATACATTTTGAACTTTTTATATTCTGTAAATATTACTCACATAGGAGCAATTTTGGTGCACACGATATCTCTCCTTTGAGTTGTTCATGGCCTCTCAATGCACCCCACAAACCAATATACCTACAATAGGTGAGTATTTTTGCTATTTGTATTTAGTGTCACAAAAGCATAAATATGCACATTATAGACTTTTGAAGCTCACTGATTATTTTCATAGATGCATTTTTGGGAAAATAATATATGATGTGAAAGCTTTGAATTGGGTTATTTATAAACTAACATATTTTCTATGGCCAACATGCTTATAATAAGCAATAAAATGAAAGAATTACAACAAGGTGTGACTGTTAAGCTTGATTGTGTAAACTTGATTGGCTTGGGAGGGGATTGTGGACCATGCTTCCGGTTGTGTCTGGATGGGTCATGAAGGCATTACCTTGTATAGTATATCTGATTCCTTGACCCTTCCTCTCTGGTGTGGTTCTCCTGGTGTGTCACACTGCATTTGCTTTGCCAGGCCCTTGGACCATGATGTTTCAGCCTTAGAAGAAGCCAACCAAGGACTGAATTCCTGAAACCAGAAGCCAAATTATACCATGACTCCTAAAAGTTATGGGTATTGGGTACCATTTCCCAGTAAAGGGAAAGCTGACTAGTATAAAAGGGTTATATCTTAATTGTCATGAGTCTATTTTGGTTTTTTTCTTTTTTTTTTTTTAACCTTCCATTCCTGTTGTGTTAGCCTCATTTTTATGTACAGCAAACATGACTTGGAGACAGATAGACTTTATTTTGAGTCTTGTGGCTATGCAATTTGAGGCAGACTACTTCATCTCTCTGACATTTAACTTTCTGCTCTGAAAAATGTAAGTAATATAAAAGTCCTTGCTAGGTTTTTCTGAAAATTTGGTTGATACAGGCAGTATTTAAGTATAAAAGGCCTGGCATTTTAAAATATTCTATAAATATGAACCAAAATTAAATTTTAAAAATTAATATTGTGAGACAAGCCTCTAGAACCTCCTTATCCAACACAGCAGTCACCAGCTACATATGATCATTTAACTGTGGAGGACCACCTGGATGGCTCTCCTTGAAAGAAGAACAATTATCTCCATTTTAGCTAGACCTGGCCCTATTTCCATATATTGATATGTACAGAGCTGGGTAGGACTTTTTGTTATCCCTTCACTTGGCTATATGCAATGTAAATCGGTCTAGCTGAGGTGCTGATGTGTAGTCTTTGAAGCAAGGTGACATGTCAGTGTTTCCCCAACCCGTAGCTCCCAAAAAACATGTGTGAGCCAGGTGGGATGGAGAGTCAGGCTCCACGCTGTGGGCTGGGATTGAGCCTCAAGATAAGAGGCTATGACTTCCCAAGGCATAGGAGATTACACATCAGAGCTGAAGCACCAACTCCAAAACATTAGATACTACCTTGAATTGTGTTATGCCGATTACCCTTCTGCATATCCTTCTCTCTGCATATTGCAGGGGTGATTTCAGGCCACCTACCTAGCCCAGCTCATGGTACTCACGTATTTCCCACCACTGTCACAGTCACTCATCCCTGAGCCACTCCCTTCATCAAGAATTAATAAAACTCAGGTTCAGCCCTGGGTTGTGGCCTTTGTTCCAGTAGCCACCACCTTGGCTGGACTTAGGACGCCCTTGGCCCTCCACAACTATAGATACGTCTTAGTGTCTTTATTCTCACTGTGGGTTGCACTGGAAGTGGTAGATTGGAATTAACTCGCTAGAATTCCAATAACTTTTCCATGGGATGACAAATATAAACTTCCCGGACTGTGACGAGGACCAGGAAGGGCTCGCTATATTTAACTATAAATTAATTGAAATTCAATTAAATGAAAAATTGTATTCTTCAGACTCACTAACCCAATGTCAAGTGGTGTATAGCTTCATGTGACTGGTGACCACCAGACTGAGTAATGGTGCCCACAGAAATGTCTTCTATGCAAAAATGCAATGAGGTAGTGAGGTAGGGCTGGGTGTAACTCAGTGGTGGAATGTTTGCCCCACAAAGCTCTGGGTACAAGGATGGAGGAGAAAGAGAGGGAAAGGAAGAGGGATGGGGAGGGAGGCAAGGGGCAAAGGGAAGAGCAGAGGTAAGGGGAAGAGGGGAAGGAAGGGGAGGAGGGGAAGGAAGAGGAGAGCAGAAGGGAGGAGGGGGAGGGAAGAGGAGTGCAGAGGGGAGGAGAGGGGAGGAGAGGAGAGGAGAGCAGATGGAAGAGGAGGGGGAAAGGAGGGAAGGGAAGTAAGGGAAGGGAAAGGAAAAGAAAAGAAAGCAAAGCAAAAAGGTAACAGGAGTTGTTGAAGAAACCACTCCAATCACCTGCTTGAGGAGCGCCTATGGATTTTATCAGTTAATGGTAATGTGCTTCACTAACATGGGTGATGAAACCATTGCTATGGAAACCAGGCTGTGAACTGCATAAGGATACCCAGGATGGCAAAGCTATTGTAGGAGCTAATGGGCTAATGGCAGCACGCAGACTTCGGACATTGTGTTAAAGTTGGTCACAGAGTGTCGGTCAAATCAGTTCTGCAGCTGCCTGTTCAGCTGAGACATGACCATGGGAGCATCCAAGGTTGCCCTCATCTTCCTAAGGTGAAATGCTGCAATGTTCCCTTCCTTTTTCCATATTTGTTCTCATCACCAAGTGAAAGCAGCACTCACCACACATCCATTCTACTCCTAACTTGTCGTCGTTTAGCCAAACCCATTTAGCCAACTCTTTATTACAGGTGATAGATGGTGTCCAGCGCCCATCAGACAACTCATTGAGCCTATCAGGGAGTGTTGCTCTGAGTGCCATTGTTTTGTTTCATTTTCATTATTGTATTTTTCATTAGGACACCCTAATACCAGAATACCAAAGCCACACGGTCACCTTGATAATCATCACAGAGGCTTCTACAGACTCCTACATTCTCAATCAGAACCTGCTTGGAGTGTGCAATATTCATTTTCTGATCACAGGCTCGAGCTGAAAAGGATAACCTGACCTTATGTAAGCCCCATACTTTTCTGGGGATGGGGTATACCTATTTCAGTTCAAACTGGCAGGACCTCCAAAGAAAGTGACATAAGTAACTTTAATTAAAGACCCACAGGTGACTCCAATTTCTACCGTCTCCATTGCCTCCCCCACCTCTATACCCCTGTAATGCAGAGAAAAGAACCAGGCTTCCTAGTTGGAGACACTTTGTTTTCTGTTTTCTCTCTGTTGTCTTCTAGCTCTATGTTTTCTAGCCAAATAACAGAATTTCCATAGTATCAATTTCCTTCAAAATATATGAGTAGTAACACTTTTACAAGGTTATTGCAATGATTATAAAACAGTATACCTAGGACATCTGTTACAAACACCCTCTCTAGGTTGGTGATTCAGACAGATACAAGTGTATATACACATCCTCTTTTTAAACTTTGTGGCCTATCCCCAAGCCTTACTGCTTCTATAATTTCCCATGGCTGAGTAATAAATTACATCAAACCTTATAGCTTGAAACATTTATCTTCTCAGTTTCTATGGAGCAGGACTCTGGGCATGACTAGACCTCTGGTGCAGGGACTGGCGCGTGCTACTCATCTCATGGCTCAACTGTGGAAAGATCTGCTTCCGGCTCCTTCCCATGTATGGTGATTGACAGTTCCTTGAAAGATTTTGGATTAAAGATCTCATTTGCTCACTGGCTATAGGCCAGAGCCCACCTTCAGTTCCTTGCCGTATGGGTCCTCCATAGGGCAACTCAAAATACAGCAACTTGCTTCCCCAGAGCAGGCAAGCAAGCAAGCATGCAAGCAGAGCCATCAGTGAGAGAGAGCGCTAGTGAAAAACAGAGTACTGGCAAGATGTGAATCACAGACTTGAAACCTAATACTGGAAGTGATAGCCCTTCACTTTTGCTATATCTTTTCCTAAAAATCAGACAGATTATAGAAGGGCACAGAAATCAAGAGGCAGAGAGCTTTAGGGGCCAGCTAGATAGCACATGATGGCAAAGACATTTATCTTATTCTAAATCCGTTATTTGGAATTTAGGCTATGTAGGAAATAATACCTTCCTTCTCACAAAAACCGTCCAAACTCAACAGCAGAAAGAATCCCGGGACCATGTGTGGCTGTGATCAAAGTGCTTTTTTTGAACTGACAACAGAAGAATGGAGCTGGCAACATTCAAAGGCCACGCTAACTAGGCAAGTGCTGCACTCCTGAGGAATATTAAAAGGAGACACACGAGATCTGCGTTTCTCATAAACTTCATTTATGAGCTTGCACGTATTACTTGGCAGGGAAGGAAGTACTCCACATACCAAATGCCTTTGTGGACAAGTTTTAACATAGTCCCAGTTCTAACCTCTGCTTCAAATTTGTTCCGAGATATTTAATCTGTTTCAAGAAAGGAATTCCAAGACAAGTCTCCAGATGAGTGTTCGGTGGATCAAGTTGCTACCTAACCTAACCCTGAATACCTTCACTAAAAATGGAAAAACAAATCCAAAGAATCTTGTGGTGCTGCAGATCCATGTGTCAGCCATGTTTGCCTTCGCTGGATGCATGAAGAAACAAATGGTTAAAAATCTGTTCACAAACTCTGGTTTCTTCTGCTCTGCTTCTCTTCTAGTGCAGTGATGAGTAGATTTTGAGTGCACACCACCTCCCATTTTTAAGTGGGAGGGGAAGGCAGCAGCATCTTTCTCTGAATCCTGCTTGGCCTCATGAAATAAATGAGTGAGCAATCTAACATTGTTTCCCAACCTATAAGATGGATAATTTATTTTTTTTCTGACTAAAACCAAAGACCACCAATTGATCTGATTCCCCATTTTTGTATCTTATTATCAGTTATTGCCTTGATAAGCACACGGCATGGGCATCATCTTCCCTGCTGACTAGAAAGCAATTTGAAAGTAGTTCAGAATGGCAAGCATTCAGAGTTCAGTTCCCGCTTTGCATATGAAAATGCCTTTGGAGACCCGCCCCTCTGGGTCCTTCAATCCCACCTGGGCCCCTAACAACAAGCCCTTGACCTGCTTGCCTGGGGAGCCACAGGTAGGGAAACCACCTCACCTTTCCAGACCTAGCTACAGACTTATACTCTGAGGAGTGCAGTTGAGCCATTTCTCTAGTCAGAATTAAATTTTTCCCACCTCTGCCTTTTCTGAACCTATTTTTTTTACCCCTCATAGTTAGATTCCTGTAAATGTCTGTCTCCCCTGAAGACTATATGCTTTTTGAGATCAAGGGCTGTCTTTTAGACATTTGCAGTCTTCGGGAAGTACCTACATTTTTAGATCATGAAAGAAATGGCTGTGTATAATAAACCAAAAATAATATTTGACATTTTAAATACAAAGAGTTAGAAGAAATAAGTTTATAGTGAGCAGTGCACTGTACTTGGGATTCAGAATCCAAGGTGTGGGGCAGAGAACTGAACATAAGGCTAGAGTTTAATAGATTTCAATTGCTGGTACACGTCGATCCAAATACTAATAGACTGTGTCATTAAGCACAACATTAATACATATCCACTCATGTATATGAATATGCTCATCTTGATTGATTCATTTAATGGGAACAAAACAACTTGCCAGTTTAGGAAGGGCATTTCTATAATTCTTCAAATTAAAATTGGGTTTCTCAGTTATTACATAAAAAGCATTGCCTCATAAATCACATTTCCATAGAATGGATTCTAATGCAATGTAGACTTCAGAAGCAATGGCCAAATGATTCACTGAAAGTATTTTTACTAAAATAAGTTGCTGTGGTTTTTGTATTGCCATTTCTTTACGGCGTACTGAGAAACAATGGAATATTCTAAAAAGAAACAAAAACAATTAGAACTAGCTGGAAATAGCAACTAGCTTTTTTGCTATTTTTATTAAATATATATGGAGAGCAAGAGTGCATTTACCCAAACTGTGAAAAGCAGTAACACATGGTAAAAAGATTGGTTCTCAGTGAAATATCCTTAGAAATGTGTCAGTTTAAATAATTGTGTGTGTGCGTGTGTGTGTGTGTGTGTGTGTGTGTGTGTGTATAAAGCACTTTTCTAAGGCAATTTATATCCACCTTGCATTTGATCATCTCCCAACTCTGGTTGGTACTATCATTACCCTCACTTTACAGAATTAAAAACTACAAAGGTGTCACTTTCATATCAAAAAAATACTTCTTTTACTAAGAGTAAACTGTTAATGCTACAAAGAAATGCATCCATATTTACTCACGATTATAAAAACTACCTGTGGCAATCTCGGGCTGTTCATAGAACTGCTACTCCCTGGCTTCAGTTCCAATTGGATGATTACAGATGTTTGAACCCCCTTAATGGCTCAGATCTTCACTCTCCCCTTCTGTTGCAATTCTTCCTGTAGACCCCATCAGTTCAGTTTGTACGCAATCTGTGGACAAGACGGAGAGTGAAAGGACACATCGCTGAGGTGGCACCTGTCCCAGCAGATACTAGATAATCTCCCAGGTTGATTTTCACCTGCATATTAGAAACCATATGGATTTTCTATGGATGCTCTATATTTTTGTTCCATGAAGGAATGAGTCACTGTTCATAGAAAAGGAATAATGGAAGGGGACATCTGCAAAGCAATGTAAAATATGAACCAACTTTTTCAGAGATAACCACGAATGTTGGTAAGCATAACTGAGAATAATAAAAATTGGTGCAGTTGTTCCTTTTATCTGTAGCCTCACTTTCTGCAGTTTCAGTTATCCACAGTAAGCTATGCTCCAAAAATGTTAATGGAATTTCCAGAAATAAACAAGTCATAAGTTTTAAACTACACACCATTCTGAGAAGCCTGATGAAAACTTACCTGTCTTGCTGTCTCCCACCCGGGCCATGAATCATCTCTTCGTCCGGCATAGTCATGCTATCAGTGCCTTCCACCTGTTAGTCATTTGTTGGCTGTTTCAATTATCAGATCAGCTGCTAAATGTTGCCATAATTCTGTGCTTCTATTCAAGTAACACTTATTTTACTTAATAATTGTCCGGTAGTACAAATGTAGCAATGCGCACAATTCATACATGTCAAAGACAAGATTTAAAATGCTTCCTTAAAGTGAAAAGGTTAAAGTACAATAAGATATTTTGAAGAAAAGAGAATACATTCACATGACATTTATTGCAGTATATTGTTATAAGTTTTCTATTTTATTGTTATTGTTAATCTCTTAGTGTGCATAATTTACAAATTAAACTTTTGAAATATTTCAGATATTTAATGATCTAACATATGCCACTAGCAATGAATTGCTCAACTGATTATACTGATCTGGGGAACCCAGGTGCATTAAGGAATATTCTACCTCCATTCTCCTCTTCAAACTTCAGAGACTGGTGATTAAGTAAGAAGACTATGGCAAGTAGTATTTTGGTCTCCCTTGCGGCAGTTTTGCTTTGACGGCTGCATTTCATCCAGTGAACAGCTAAGTCCCACTGCCTGCCAGCAAAGCACGCAGACCTCCATTGTTCAAGACAGGACATATTTCTACCTGACAGCAAACTGTATTCTACTCAGAGAGAAGCTGCATTTTATTGTTGTTAAAGAGGCGAGTTAGTAGATGCACAACTTGTTGGAGTATGAATAATTGATACTGGACATATGTCTTTTTTATGGTCTCCATTCATTAGGGGAAAATCCAATCAGGCAGTGCTGTTTTCATTTCACCAGGTTTGAAGTATGCCTTTGGAAATAAAAACATTGGCTTTTAACATGCACTGAGCATGGGTTTCAGTGAATTAGGTCCCATAACTATAAAAGAGCATTAGAATTAAAATATTAAAGGCAATAATTCTACTTATATTAAGAAGAACAAAAAGAAAATTACTAAAATGTTGCAATTGATACAATCATAACCTCTTCCCGGCAGGTTAACAAAAAGTAAGACTAGCACATTATGGACACCATTTTTAGGATCATTTCCATGCATGTGGACATTTACTTAATCAACAGATTTTAATCCAGACATATTTTGTTCCAAATCTTAAGTGCTAGGGTTGTAGCAATAGAGAAAATGTACATGATACCTTGGCGCATAGAAATATAACAATCTCTATGAAATGTACATGTAAAAAAGTCTCTGCAAAGGTAATTCACCAAATTCAATTTTAGGAAATGCCATGTAGACACATCAATCCACAATGCAAGCAAAAAATGGACAACTTAAATAAATACACATTTCTCCAAAGAAGTACAAAGAGCTAAAAAAAAAAATACTTGAAAAAATGTTCAACATCAATGGCCACTAGAGAAATGCAAACGAAAACAATACTGAGATTCCACTTTACAAAAGAATGGCTATCTTCAAGAAATGAAATCATAACAAATGCTGGCAAAGCTTCACAGGTAAGGGGGGAACCCTTCTTAAATGTTGGTGGGAATGCAAATTAGTACAACCCCTATGGAAAACATGGTGGAGATTCCTTAAAAAACTAAAACTAGAAATTCCATTTGACCCAGGTACTCCTCTTCTAGGAATCTTCCCTAAAGAGTAAAGACATCATATTACAGTGATACATGCCTACCCATGTTTACAGCAGCACAGTTCATAATAGATGATCGTAGAAACAGTCTATATGTCCATCAACAGATGAATGCATTAAAAAATATGGTATTTGCACACAAGGGAGTACTACTCTGTCATAAAGAGGGATAAACTTGAGTCATTTGTAGGAAAACTGATGCACCTTAAGACTATAATGTTAAGTAAAATAAATCAGATGCACACTTTAAATATCACATGGTTTCTCATATAAAAAACCCAAAATATAAATAAAGAGCAAAATAAAATATATATGATAAGAAATAGGGAGATTAATCTTTTGCAAATAGGACTGGGGGGTTAAGGAGGACCATGAAAAAAGAATTCAGGTGTGCTATGCACATGTACAAATTCCTCCCAAGGAATGTGATCATTATGTGCTGCAAACACATACTAATAAAAAGTAAAACTTGTAAAAGGATAAAGTCATGTCAGTTAAACCCATGATCCCCAAGGCAGTAATGCTGGAACTCTGGGAAGTAAAGTATTATAGTTTGCATATTATAGTTTGCATATGACTGTGTGCTGGAAGCTTGGTCCTTAGAGCAGAGATTTAAAAAACAAAAATTAAGAAATAGTGAATAAACTGTGAAACATCTCTAATGATAATAAACAAGGTCAAAGGACAGAGCATGGCAGGGCTGGGAAAGAAACGCTGTGTTTTACATAGGAAGATCATGATACTCTCCATGTAGTTCTATCTAAGCAGAGAACTTAAAAGTGAGAGGGTGAGGCTTGCAGCTCCCTAGGGTAAGACTATACCAGGCAGAGGGAACAGCAAAAGCTAAGAACCCGAGGTGGGGACGTGTTCAGATTATTTAATAGGAAGGACAATGAGTCATTTTTGGCTGGAGCAGAATGAACTAAATAAAGAGAAGTAACTGGAGGATTCTGAAGCAGAAGAGGTAGGTAGATACTGGTGTTGGTAGAGGTATAGACAGATTTAGTGTCACCACAATGTGTTTAATTAAAATAACAAAATTGTGTAGTGCATATGTCTTTGTTCTAATGTAAAACATTTGTATACTGCTCTTCAAATATCAAAGTGCTTCCATTTATATATCTGTGTTTTTATCTTCACAAGGTTGCTTGATGGTGGAGAGGCAGAGAGAGAAAGAGAGTGAGAGCAAAAGCGAGAGGAGAGAGAGAGAGAATAGAACAGAACAAAACAGAACAGATACTAAGTTATGGCAAATATGCAGCCTGAAACAATTTCAATCGAGCCATGGGTATCCATCCCATCACAACATATATAACTCTTCATCACAGCGCTTCTTGGGGCACAACCCTAATGGATATTTATAGACTTTAAAAGAAATGGGAAATTTTGGTTTCCTAAAGATACTGTTTTTACTTCAAAATATCCCTAAATATCTGGAGAATATTGGCAAAGCCCTACCTAGCTCTTTTGAGCCTGCTTATTGGAAGCATAACCAGAAAGAAAACTTCACAGCACAGAATTAGGCCTCAAAACCTCATCTTTGATTTTTTTCATTCCTTAAGTGAGGCTGGGGATGTAACTCTGTGGTAGAGAACTTGCCTAGCTTGCAGGGGCTGGGTTGATCTCCAACACCAAAAAAAAAAAAAAAAAAAAAAAAAAAACTTCTTAGGTCTCACCTCTAAAATTTTCTCCTAGCTGGTTTGTTGTTTGCGGACCACAGAATCAGGTTATTTACATGGTTCTGTCTATGCTTCTCGATGCTTATGATCTCTACAACACTACACAAAAATACATGCCTGATTTCATTCATTTTATAGATGGTGGATAGGGACAGGCAAGTTTGTGCTAGATAATATAAAAGTGAGGACTGATAAGTCCATGGTTCTTATGAAAGTTTTTATGAAATCTTTTATGAGTTTTCTGCTAGAACTGAAATGCAATATGAGTCTTTCATTTCCTAAAGATATTATGATGTGTGAGGTATTTAATATCCTTTGTGCATACCTTTGGAAGATAAAAAGTAAAAGTGAGAAATATCGTTTCACTGTGTGAGGCAGACTCACTACGCAGATTACCAACTTCTCTGAGTGCAGTGAAGGAGAACACACTCATAAGCAACAAGTTACAAGAGGCGGATTTATTACTTACAGACAGGCAGAAGTCTAGGATTTATTGAGCAGCAGTCTCCCAAAGCTCAGGAAAGCTACCACAGGCAGGGGAGTCTGAACTGTTCATGTCCTATTTGTACTGTGGCTCAGGGACTCTGGAAATTCGCCTGCCTTGATTTTTGACTGGGCTAAAGTATCTTATTTTCTGAGGTGGTCTGGAATGAGCCTGGGCTACTCTGGCCAGTCCTTCCTGAGCTCGGGGTGCTGCACTCCGGCACATTCTACAGTTATACTTAAGATTATAGGGGAAGAAGTGGGTTGGTCCAAAGCTAGTCAGACAACTATCTTGCATATCATCTTTTCTTCATAAAATAAATTGAAGAGTTCTCTACACTTCTCAAAGTAAGAATTCTTAGTATATTGCCATGAATTTTCAATAGACTACATTTTCAGTGATGACTAACTTGCTGCGTGTGACACTTATTCTTTTAAGCACTCATCATGCCATAAATGGATGTGGAGATGATGTCAAAATCTAGAGAATCCATCATATATTTGTGAATATATATCAACTCTCAGTCCCAAATTACTCAATCACAAAGTAAAATTTACAAACCAATCAGAATTCTTCTATGTCAATCACCAGGTTTTAACCACATCCCTGTAAAAAGTTCGAAGAAAAGCCTTAAATCTAAAAATAGCTACTGTGCATTTCATTAAGAGATTAACAGATTTTTGTGTCCATAGTTCATAGTATTTTTCAGATTTCTCTAAAGTCCATCTCTAGAAGATCAAAGAAAATCAGCTGAATGTGGATATTTTAAGGAAAACTGCTATCTCCACAGTGAAACTACGTTTTTCCTGAAACAATAATACTGTGTTCTAGTGCTAAGCCACAAGATGAGTGATGGGTTGAAAAATTACATCCTAACAAAGTAATGCCATTTAATTTCTGACTTTTAAAATTTCCCATTTACATGTCTGAGGGGCATGAAGCAACACACAAGCTCTTCAATGCACATGGAATGAACATTATTTGAGCCTGATATTGAAATGATGAAACCACCCAATTCCTAATATGAAGCCAATAAGAAACAGACTATTCTAATTTTTTTGAAAAGAAGGAAGAGGAAAAGATAGAAGTTTATAAAGATCTAAAAAGCTTAGGAAAGATATCGACCACTGTTTCCATATATATACTTTGAAATATCTTAATAAATTAACAAGGTTAATACACAAGCACTGCATACACTAAGGCAGCCTCAAGTACAGATCTCCAAATAATTTCCATTTTTTAAAAAACACTGTGATTGATTTTCAGCAAAGAAGAAGGAGGAGACCGCAGTGCCTTCTCCCTGTCCCAGGAACCACAGTACTACAGAAGCTCAAATCTGCGGACACACAGTGACAGCCGGCACCCTTGGGGGCCCCCGCGGAGGGTCGCGAGACAGCGGCAGTGCAGGGGAGCAGCGAAAGACTGCGCTGGCCAGCGGTGAGTGCCTCTGAGGCGCAGCTGTCCCGCGCCAGAGAGCAATTGGTCGGGTGTCATTGTGGGGGGTGGGACGAAACTCAGCGTGGCACAAAAACACAGCCCTGGGGACTCAGCGTGGCACCAAAACACAGTGCTCAGGACTCAGCGGGGTGCCGCAGCTCTCAGGCCCACGGAAAGTGCGCTGACTGCGGCAGGCAAATGAGACTGGTCTCCGCCTGAGAGTACACGCTTCTGCTCACTGCCCCGGCAAAGGGCCGCTCCTGGCTTGCTGGGACAGACCTGCACGGAACAGGACTCTGTCATCACACGGTGCCTGCCTACAGCAGAGTCAACACCTGGAACTGATTCTTTTTCTTTTCTTTTTTTTTTCTCTCATTTGTTTTTTGTTCTGGTGAAGGGGTTTTTTCTTGTTTTGTTTTGTTTTGTTTTTCTTGTGGGGTTTTATTTTTGTTTTGCTTGTTTGTTTGTTGTTTTTGTCTTCATTTTTGTTTCTGTTTGTCTGTTTGCTCTTTCCTTCATTATTCTCTGTGGTTTTTATATGAGTGTAGACAGAGCCTCTAACCTCTTTGTGATTGTGGTTCTGATCTGTTCTTCCTTTTATCCCTTCCTTCTCTTTTTCCCACCAGTCATCTGCACCAGGTTCTCAATGTTAGAAGGATCCCTCTTGGTCCTCCAACCTTACATCTAATTCCTTCCTCTTCTCCCAATACTGTATTTCCTCCTTAACTCATTTTAAATTTAAACTCCTGAGGGCAAAATTGACATATTAAGGACTTTTATACTGCATATAATTTTGCCGGTGTGTTATACATTTTGTTATATAACCGCAACTCTACTTTATATGGTTAAAAGTGCAAATAACTGGTTAGCTCAGTCTGTCATTTTCTAGGCTGTGTTTGATGCTTTAGGTACCATTATAGCCAAAAATGAAATAATTGTTCTAAACAGCTTTCTTTCCTGATATTCCATGACTGAGATTGACTAAGGGTCACAGAAAATACAGTGGCACAGTACCAAAAAGCAAGGACTGGGCCAAACAGGTAGCAACTTCTCATATCCAACAAATTGAAGAGGTAGGATCTGGCAGCAAGCTCAAAAACCCAAAAATAAGCTACACTTGGAAGATACTGCAGAGAAGTAGTCATCTCCTAAGGATCTTAGCAATAAAGTAACCTACCATAGGTAATTTACAAACATCACCCCAGGAATTAAACTAAAGAAAGAAAAGAAAATGACATGACACTTAAACAAGATGCAATCCCACACATCCAATTCACCAAAGGCAAATCTAGGGGACACCAAAGGCAATGAGGTGGGACAATCCGAAAGCCACCCACCTGGCCTTTCTGAAGTGGTAACAACAAAGCAACTGAATGAGGCTCTGGAAAAAATTAAATCAGAAATAATTTCAAAGATAACTGCAGAGATAATGTCCACAATGAAGACCATGCTTAAGGACACTATAGCTAATACAGACAAAAAAATAGACGAGCTTAAGAAAATTATAGAAATCATGAATGCTCAGCATAGGAAAGAAAGGGAATCCATAAGGCAGATTCAAGCAGATATCCAGGAGAACAAAAATTCCATTGAAAGTATTTGTAGCAGATTAAGCCAATGTGAGGACAGGATCTCAGATATAGAAGACAGGCTTGCAATTAGTGATCAGGAAAAGAATGAATTCTTAAAAATAGCAAGGGACCATGAAAAATCAATCCAGCAGCTGCTAGATGACTCAAAGATAAATAACTTAAGACTAATTGGAATAAATGAAAAAGCAGGAGATAGCATAAATGACATCAGGACCCTGTTCACAGACATTATCACAGAGAATTTCCCTGGTAGAGAAAAAGAATTTGATCTTCATATAAATGGGGCTTGTAGAACTAGCCACGATAAAAAAATCTTCAGCCAGACATATCATAGTCAAGATCCCAGAAATTCAGCAGAAGAGCAGAATCTTAAGATCTGTTAGGGACAAGAGACAAATCACCTATAAAGGAAAGCCCATCAGAATCACAGCTGACTTTTCAGCACAAACCCTCAAGTCAAGAAGAGCTTGGAATGACACATTTCAAGCTCTAAGAGAAAATAACTTTCAACCCAGACTGATGTACCCCCCAAAACTATCTTTCAAAATTGATGGAGAAATAAAATACTTTCATGACAAAGAACATCTGAGAAAATTTCTGACCACCAAACCAGCACTCCAAAATGTTCTGAAGGACATTCTAGAAAGAGATAACTAGGACTACAACTCCAGGAACCCCAACAGAAGGAATCCACCAGGCAGGGCAGATAATTAAACAGAGGAAGAGGAGGGGAAAAAAAAGAGAGGGAACCAACAACAGGAAAATAATATTACAAGTATACGTCAATACATATCAGTTTTAACCATCAATGTTAATGGTCTCAATTCACTAATAAAAAGCCACAGACTGGCAAAATGGATCAAGAAGCAAGATCCAACAATATGCTGTATACAAGAAACACATTTAATTCAGAAAGAAATTCATAGACTGAAAGTCAAAGGATGGAAAACAATACTCCATGCAACAGGAACCCAGAAAAAAGCAGGGATAGCTATTCTTTTTGCAGACAAAGTGAATTTCAAGCCAAGAATGATTCAGAGAGATAAAGAAGGTCACTACATCCTTGTAAAGGGAACAATCCAAGAGGAAGAGATAACAATCATAAATATATATACAACAAATACCAGTGCACCCAACTATAGCATAGCTCACAGAATTAGAGAAAACCATCGTAAAATTCATTTGGAACCAGAAGAGACCTAGAAAAACAAAGGCAATTCTGGGCAACAAAGGCAAGGCAGGGGGCATCACAATCCCTGACTTGAAATTATACTATAAAGCTACTGTGATAAAAACAGTGTGGTACTGGCAATAAAACAGACCTGAAGATCAATGGAACAGATTAGAAGATGCTGAAACAACCCCAGACATACTAAGCCACCTTATCTTTGACAAAGGTGCCAAACACATTCACTGGAAGAAAGATAGCCTCTTTAATAAATGGGGCTGGAAAAACTGGCTCTACACATGCCAAAGATTAAAACTAGACCCATATCTTTCACCATGCACTAAACTAAATTCAAAATGGATCAGAGTTCTAAATATTAAAACAGAAACATTTAAGTCTGCTGGAAGGTAGGATAGGTAAAACCCTTGAAGACATTGGTGTAGGCAAAGACTTTATGAATAAAAACTCACTGCACAGGAACTATCACAAAGAATCAACAACTAGGATCTCATCTTATTAAAATGCTTTTGCACAGCAAGAGAAACCACCAACAGAGTGAAGAGTCAACCCACAACATGGGAAAAAATGTTTGCCAGCTGTTCCTCAGACAAACGATTACTATCGAGAACATATAAAGAATTCAAAAAAAATCAGACCTCCCAAATTTAAAGACCCACTCCAAAAATGGGCATCTGAGATGAATACATATTTCTCAGATGAAGAAATAAAAATGGCAAATAAATATACAAAAAAAGTGCAACATCACTAGTCATTCAAGAGATGCAAATTAAAACAACACTGAGATACCATCTCACCCCAGAAAGAATGGCTATTATCAAGAAATCAACTAATAACAAATGCTGGAGGGGCTGTGGGGAAAAAGGAACCCTTCTCCACTGTTGGTGGGAGTGTCGACTGGTACAGCCACTGTGGAAATCAGTGTGGAATCAGTTTTTTGAGATTCCTCAAAAAACTAGGGTTGGAGGTCCCATTTGACCCAGCTATTCCCCTTCTGGGTGTCTTCCCAGGAGAATTAAAAACATCGTACCACAGCAATATATGTGCACCCATGTTTATAGCAGCATAATTTGTAATAGCCAGATCTTGGAAACAACCCAAATGCCCATCAACTGAGGAATGGATAGGAAAGATGTGGTATTTTTATACAATGGAGTACTATTCAGCCATAAAGAAGGATAAACTGGAGACTTTTATAGGTAAATGGATGCAACTCGAGAAAATACTCATAAGTGAAATAAACCGGACGCACACTTGTAAGCTTCATATTGTCTCCATAGTATGAGAAACTGAAAGAGTAAATAAGATCTAAAATGTACAATAGATACGGTGAATCAAAAAGAAACTGGTCAAAAGGAAAGAGAGACTGGGATGGGGGAATGGGAAAAAGAAAGAAGTGAAAAGAAAAAAATTGTATTTATATATAAGATGTTTAAGATAGATACAGTACTAATTTTACTTAGTTCATTGAAGGGTAGGGTTTGTGCCAGTAATGTTTGGACAATTGAATGCTGATATCTGGTACCCTGAATAACTAACTTAAAGATAACAATACGTAATGTATTAACCATTGTTACCCTCCTATTATGTTGTTTTTAAATTTTGGTTTTTTTCGATTTGTTTTGTTTTGTTTTTTCTTCTCTTTAAAATAAAAAAACTGTGATTTTTTAATATGACTCAAACAATATTTGAAAGTTTAGATTTGTTGTCTATGATAGCTTCCTTCTTTCTGACTCAGTTTGCCCACACACTAGGTAGCACATCCTCACCTTTTACGTGCCAGTATTAACAAAAGACAGTTTGGGATAGTTTTCATCTACTATAATGTGATTCTTCCCAGAACTCGTGGAAAAAGGGTAAGACACATTAGTGTGTGGGTACAGCAGCATGAACATATGAGATGTGTGTGTGCATGTCTGTGTGTGTGCTTGTGTACAATGAATGCACTGTGGACTTTGGAGGCAGTCAGAGATGGATTTGAATCCTGGTTTCATTCTGCACAAACTGCAGGACCTGTTGAAGTTACATAATTTCTTTGAACTTCAGTTTTCTCATCTGTAAATTGTGAGCCACTCAGTATGAGTGATTGTTTCATCTACACTGCTAGGAGCTACCTGATTTTATATGTCCGCTTATCTAGGTCCTGGTGCCCGGTTGTGTGGTCACATACTAATGTACGTGTTGTCGTAAAGGTATTTGTGGATGTGATTAACATTTACAATCAGACTTACGTAACACAGATCATCCTCCATAAGTGTGGGTGAGACTCAACTAATAGGTTTAGGATTTTAACAGCAAGACTGAGGATTCCAGAGAAAGAAGCAATTCTGCCTTAAGGTTGCAGCATAGAAATTCTCTCTGCCTTTTCAGTCTGTTATACTGTGCTGCAGATTTTAAACTTGCCGGCTTCTATGATCACATAAGTCAGTGCCTTAAACATACACATGCATACATGCATGCATGCACACTGTATTGGTTGTTTTCTGGAGAATTAAGACCAACATATTATCTTATGTTGCTATTTGAGTAAAATGAGAAGTTTCATATAATTCATGGATATAATAAAGGCTCAATCTTACACAGTAGGGTAACTCTAAAAGGGCTTTTGTCTTTTGGACTTTACAGGAGAGTTGAGGAAGGGTGGACCAGGAGAAAAAGTCACCAAGAATAGAGTCTCCCATGAGAAAATAGCTGTAGATGTTGATCTGCCTTTTGCCACAACTTACCCACAGGAGCTGCCCAGGACAGGAAAAGAAATAAATTAATGCCCAGTGTGTCATTAGCTGTCACTTGGCCCAGACCCAGCTCCAGGCAAGGTCTCCCTTCCTCAAAGGAGTGGGCCATATGTCTGGTGCAGTCACTGTACTTTAAACGAGAGCTGCTGGCCCAGTTTCCAGAAATCATCTCACATCAAACTCAGGACCAAATTGTTCTTCCTTTGGGTTCTGGGATCTAAAGAGTAAGTGGAGAAAAAGATTCAAAAATAACTCCTTCAGAAGAAACACCACAAAAGCGAGTGAGGCTAGGGTTTTTCACTGTTACTGGATACAATAAAAAAAAAATCTTAAATACCATCACCTCTCCTTATGAGAATTTCCAAAGGAAATTCTTAAACCAAAGTTAGGTCAGTTATACAGTTCACATTATTCTCACAAGACAAGTTGATATAGTATTGTTTCTCAATGACCAGAATTTAATATGTTCTTATCTTTCTGTATGTTCTCTAACAACTTTCTATTGTGGGTTAACCCAGGAAAATTCTACTTGAGAAAACACTGAGTTTTACAGTTATTGCTTAAAAAAGTGTAGTCACAAACTTTTACTGTCAAACTAAATCAATTTAGAACTTCAAAATTTGGCAGCCTTTTTCATGTATTGGAAACCTATTCGAAAACATGTGACCAGTGAAGAAGGAAGGGGTAGGTGCCTTAGCACCTATTAGGATAGAAATTGGGTGGCTAATTCTTTCCAGGGGAGTCTGCAGTAACATAAGACAAAATGTGAGTGGTTTTTTTTCAAGTCCATGTTTCCACTTTGAGGGAATTGTCTTAAAAAAAAAAAAAGACAAATATTCAAAGATACATGCATGAGAATCATAATTGCAATGTTGAATATAGCATAAAATAAAATCAATGTAATTTTACATAATGATCATCCAACAGTGAAATACTCTACAACTACCACAAGTGAGTCATGAAAACTTATTGTATGTCTATATTCTATGAAGCTGAAAAAAGATGCTTATGCTGTGCTGTTATTTTGCTTTTAATGAAAATTGTATCTGTATGTAAATCCAGAAAATATATACCAAAAATTTTAAATGTTTATCTCTAGGTTGTCAGATGAAAGTATTTTATTATTTTTTTAAAAACTATTATTTTCTGAATAAATAATCTGTTGGTTTTTATAACTGGGAAACAATAGCTACTTGAAAATCTAACTCTAAATTTACACAAATATTTATTTTTATGTATTTAAGGGAAAGCTATAGTTTTGGATTTTCAGCAAAGAAATAAATAATTACCAATAAGAGTCACAAATAGAGGTGGATTTTCTCAGATTCAAACAAAATGGAATTCTCTGAAATCCAAGGAACCTGCAAGAAAATATTCAAGGGCCGGTGAGATGGCTCAGCGGCATAAGCGCCTGCCTTGCAAGCGTGAGGGCCCGAGTTCGACTCCCGGATCCCACATACGAAAAAGGGGCCGGTGATATCGCTCAGCGGCACGGGCGCCTGTTGGCGCACGAGGTCCTGAGGTCGACCCCCCGGTACCCACACACAAAAAAAAAAAAAAAAAAAAAAAAAAAGAAAATATTCAAATGCTCAATAATTATGTGAATAAGAATGTAGGTTGACATCTATGGTACTACAGAGCATATTTGTCATTCTCTCTAAATCTGTGCCGGAGCATAAGCAATTTGTCAATGAATTAGTTAAGTATCGTGAGGATGGTTTTCAAGCACTGTCTGTCATTGGCTCTATTATGTGCAATTTGACAAAGTCTTTGTTATCGTCTCAGCCGGGGCTATTTTTACATTGTAAGTTTGCATAGAGATTTCTGTCTTGATATTTTCCCATTGATTCTAAAAGCAAGTGCTTCTAAAAACTAAATCCAAGCCAGATATGCTCTATCATGTGCTCACTGATAAAGAAAACTCAGTCATTTTAGAAGAGGTAGAACAGGGAAACACCTGGTACTTGTCTATCAAGACAAAAAAACTGAATGTAGTAATCTTTCTGCTTAAGGACTCCAACTGTAAATAGATAGGTGTAATGAGTTCTTACAAGTTGTGAGTCTTCTAAATTGTATTAAAAGGTGATAATAAAATTAATATAAACAATTAATCAATAATAAAAATTCAACAACAGATAAGGCAGGTCTTAGCAGACCTTTGCTTGTCCAAATTTAGTTCCTACTTTTCTATGAAGTTGGGAAATAGAAATGAGCCCTAGAGAGGAGCCAAGGTAGAGTTAAAAAGTAATTTAGAGGAGAAAATTCATGGAAAGGTAGAAAGATATATTTCCAAGTATTATATAATCAAAAGACACATCTTATCTCTACTAATTTTCATTAATCTGACATTAATGCAATCTAAAGTTGCTGTAGTTCTTCATAAAGAGCTAATCCACCCCAACTCCTTGTGGATCAACCAATCATCCTTCAAACTCAGGAAAACTACCTTTGTGCAGTTTGTTGTGATCCCAGCTTATTAAAAGTACAAATAATGCATGTCAAGATAGTTCAAAAATTAGCACTTCTCAAAACAGTGGAAAAAATACAATATCCTTTGACTGACATATGGTGGAGTTATGGTCAGATAAACCCATCATACACTGAAAATGTCATAACTAAAAAATGCATTTAATACACTAACCTACTAAGCATCACAGCGTGGCAACACAGCACACTGTTCACACTCATGTATTGATTGTTCACACTTGTGATTGCAGGCCTGATTATTTGTAGCTGACTGCAACTGCCAGTATCCCAGTTACCTACCATTGGCTTGAAAGAAGATCAAAATTCAAAACTCTAAGTATTATTTCTGCTGAACATGGATCAATTTTGCACCATTGCAAAGTTAAAAATCATTAGCTCAAATCATTGTAAACTGGGAACACTTTGTAATAACCATTTTCAATTTTTTTTTTCTGAAAGGTTTTCAGCCCTTTGTGGAGTTCTAGAACCCCAGAAATAGTACCATCTTATGTGATATATTCATAGCATGAGATCTGTGGCAGGCAAATATATAAAATTCTTCAAAGTTATATTTCTTTTATACAGCAGGATCTGCATGAAAAAGGAAGCATAAAACACCAAATTAAAATGTTAGCAAATATTTGTAATTTTCTACCATGCATTTCTTCTACAAAACCCTATGGGTTGCACAACAATATGAATATACTTAGTGCTAATGAACTTTATACTTTAAAATGATTAAAAGTGAAATTTTTCAAAATGAGTCTCTCTCTAAATTATAGTAATTTATTAAAATTTGGCTCTATGCTAGGGCTATAGTAACAATAGTTTCCTGTCCTCTTTTTCGCTTTAATGGGCTGTGTACTCACCAAAATGTTCAAATTGATGTATGTTACTTTTACCTTTCTACTGTTCTCTTGGCCCAACTTTTCTACAACTACCTCAATGTAATTACTCTACAACTACCTCAATGCAGGTGCAGCCTCACAGCACCTTTCCTGAACTGAATTAACATTTCATGTTCTAGGACTTGCCTACTGGTGCTGCCTGGGACACCTGTGGAAACCGCTTGGTCATTTGGATTGGTGTACACCATTGGAACTACAGGGCGGTTAAGATCACATGAGAGACCAGGCAAATCTTTCTATGTGGCTCATAGGCAGGTGCCAGCATATGACATATCTCTATACAGTCATTCCTCAGTATCCTTAGGGGATTGGTTCCAGGATACACCACACCCCAACATACACACACACACACATACACAGATACCAACACCTGAGGATGTCTGAGTTTCTTATATAAAATGGCACCTGACCATATTTGGGTATAACCTATGCACACCTTCCCAAGCACTTTAAGTAATTTTTAGATTACTTATAATACACAATTACAATGTGTAAATCCTATGTAAGTAATTGTACTGTATTTTATAGAAAATAAAGAATGGAAGTCTGTACATGGTCAGTATAGATAAATTTCTTCTCAAATATTTTTGATGCATGGTTAGTTGAATCAGAGGGTGTAGAACTCACAGATAGGAAGGTTGATTCTGTGCATATATGCATACCTGTATGCATAATTTTATATATGGAGCATATAATATCATTGGAAAGACAATGAAAGATGAAGTGGCACTGTTGTTTCCAGAAAATGAAACCAATTAACTGGAAGACAATGGAAAAGGGAGAAATTTCAATGCATTTTTTTTTTTACGATTTTCAAATTTTGGACCATGTGAACATGTTACCTATTTAAAAGATAAATAACATTATAAAAATAAAATAATTCAGAATTAAAGCTGGGGAATCTTATTTGATATGAGAAGACCTAAATATTCAGACTGATACCACTCATATAAAGTAGAGGGGCAGAAGTTAAATTAGATATGGCAGTGTTGTCACTGAGAAAGTATCTAAGACAATCAAGCTTAACACCGACTGCCCAAAAAAGATACTTTTGATGGAGAGAATAGTGTTAGTATTTCAGAAAGCAAGCATTGTATTATCTTGGTTACATTTTAGACATTACATGTGGGAATGTAAAACTGTTGATTAGAAGCTCTATGTGGTGCCTTCAAATTGATTGCACATGAAATGTGGTGGAAAGTTGTATATTATATATCAAACTACTACTCAAAAAGGCATTTTAATTTTCTCTGTTATTGTACACTGAAGTCTTGGTGTAGAAGAATATTCAAGTGAATCCAGACAGATCTGTGTGATCGCTTCAGAGAAACAATTCCTTCAGTCAGATAGATTTCTTTTTAAAAGGCTCCATTCATTTTTAGTGTCACATCAGACTCAGACCACAAAAACTCACAATTAGTGAGCTATTGATAGAATTTGCACTGCCTGGAATTTTTTTTGAAAGCCAGTTCTACCAAACTTTTGTTGAAGCAATGACTCAAAACTTTCTGTAGTCTCCATTTTTGTCCAGGCTGAAATTCGAAAAGATGGCTTTTTCCCAGGAGAAATAAGGCAGAACCAAGTGACTTTTCAACATTTTCTTAAAGGTGGAATTTTCTTAGGTATTTGAAAAATATTGCTCAAAATAGGAACTGAATCTGTCCCCATTGTATCTGTTCTTACACTGTGAGACAAATTATCACAAATTTAGCAGCTTAACACCCCATTCACCTACTATCTCAGAAGTGGACTCAACTTGGTTCTCTGCTTAGGATCTCAGAAGGTTGAAGCCAAGGTGTTGACTGGGCTTGACCCTTGTCTGGAAGCTTTGGGGAAAAATCTGCTTGTCCAAGTGGTTGAAAGATTCAAGCTCCGTGGCAAGGATAGATGTCCTACTTCTTTGCTGGATGTCATCTGGTGTTCGCTCTCAGCTCCTAAGTCTTGCTCTGTGGTCTTTACAAGTCACCCCTTCCATCTCCAATGACAGCAATGGCATAATGAGTCCTTATGTTTTGCATCCCTTTCTGCTTCCAGTCAGAGCAAACTCTATTTTTAAATAATTCATGATTAGATTAGACCCACGTTGATAACATCCATTTTTCCATACAAAATATCACAATGATGGCAGTAATTCCAGAGGTGAAAGTTATGGGGGGTATCTTAACATTCTTCCCGCTACATCTACTGATGTCTTATGGTGAACTTACAGTGTGTGCGAGCACAGTATGCTTCTCCCTTGGAGCATTGTCAGGCTTGTGGGTTCAGTAGACATAATCTTTACGCCTTCCCATTTATGTCTATTGCTATATTCAAAGCAATAATTCTGTCTAACATTAGTTTTGGATAAAATCATCTCCTCATAAATTCTACAAGATACCTACACCATATTCTGTTCACTAATGACTTGGTGTATAGAAAAGAAATCCAGCATAGCTTTAGGCACAATAATCAGTACTAAACAAAGGTTTGTTTGCTTCCTCCCTGTCCACATATAGATGCTACATTGCTTTTCTGTTCATTTAGTCACAATCTAAAGTTTTCCCAGAAAGCACATTGATTAAAGTGCATCAGGACTATAGATGCTATAATATTCTGAAATTCTAGAGGGCATGACAAGAACACAGGTATTCGAACAAGTTACCTGTAGGCCAGGGTGCTTGAGCTGCTCTGCAATGAAAGGCAGGATACACCCCTGCCTAGGCTAGATCACAACTCAGAAGAATCAGTGTGGACCGAGGAGCTTGGATTTGAAAGAACTGGCAACCTACTGAACAAATGGCGAGGGGTTAGAAGGGTCTCCTTCCAGTCTTCAGCCTCATGTTTAATTGCAGAACTGTGCTCATCTACGATGTGGAACAACATCTAGGGCAACATATACAAACCACATATTCTCATTATGTCTATTATAAACATGGCTTTATATTGGTAGTCTTTAGCTGGCCTTAAGCAAGCATGAAATATGAAAATCAGCTTCATAAAAGGAAAGATTAATTGATAAGATTTCAAATAAACAGTTCACTTAGTGAATTTAACTTTCTATTCCTATAATCTAGATTTACAATAAAAACTTTCAGGGATCTTTTTGTGCATAAAACATGGCTGCTGTGATATTTTATGTTGCTAGACAATTTTCTTGCACTTTCTGTAGTATCCTTCTAAAAGGAGTGTTAACTGCAATTTGTACATATACACACCTGAGACTAGAGGATGAGTTTGACTTGCCTCTCTCATGCAGTGTGACAGTACAAAAAATAAAGATTTCAACCTCCATTATGCCCACAGGAGGGAGGTGCTAGTCATTTGCACATGATCAAACCACAAGATGTGTTTTTCTTTCTTTCTGTGTTTTACTGATTAAATAGAAATTTGTTCTTGATAAAATTACAGAATCAATTATAAGGATCAAAAATTTTTAAATGATAAAACTAGGCAATCTAAATCCCAGAGAAAAAAGAACCACCGCACAACATACCTAGCCTAAAAATTATGTTATTGGCTATTGTCCCAGGTGCTTGCCCACAATATTTCATGAGATGTATTATCACCTACTAGAAGAAGGCATGATTAAGATTGCCCTACACAACATTATCTGTGTATTCACTGCCTCAGCTTGGTCTTCTAAGAGTTGACTCAGAAGCTTCTTAATCTGACAAGGTATATTTTAATAGGTTTGTAATGACTATTGGAGTACTTAATACAGGGACTGATTCTTTATTGAAAACAATATATTATAGAGAAAAACTCTTACTCTGTCTAGGAAAACAATCCTCTAGTCCCCAATATGAGTTTATTAATCATTTAAATTTGATTTTCTCATGGAGCTGTTTTTTAATCGTCTTCCATGAGTACATGCAAGGTCTTTTATACCAAAAAAAGGAAAGAAAAACAGGGTGGTTATTTTAGTCTAGACATTTATTAAGTTGCAAAAGCAATGAACTTCACTTGGGAGGTAGTTAATAAACCTTATATTTACTGAAGCCTGAAACTCTTAGTTATTGCCACTTACATAAAGTTGGGTTTTATGTAAGACCATGATAAAGGTAACATTTTCCAAATTAAAACCGAGAAAATCCCCACGAGAGATTATCTACTGGTCATCAAAGGACATTTTAGAACTACATGGAGATTTGTTATATTAAGGTAAGCTTCATGGGTGGTAGAGAAAAAAATATTCCCTGAAATTCTGGGGATAAGCCATTTAATTTTAAAACATCACTTTTACTTCCTATGACTCATTCTAGTATGTGAGAATATATATTTTTAGTCTCAGATATGGAGTCTTTGTCCTCTCGTAAAAACCTTTACTTTCTGCGCCATTCCAAAAACTCCATACCTCTCCTGGGAATAATGGAAGATTTTTTTCACACACACGAAAAAGTAACTACTCAATTCCAAAATAATTGGGCATTTTGTTGGGCAAAGAAATCAGCCAATTCAACCAAATTACATCTGTGATGTAATTTAAACAAAAAAAATTGGTGATATTTCGTTATCTAACCTATCATCTGGGAATTTTATAGGTTCAAGTGTCAAAAAGTGAGTTTTTATTTTTAATGTTTAATCCAGGTCAAATGTATTCTTGATTCAACCTCAAAGGAAGCCAGGTGAGATACTAAGGAACTCATTCAAGAATAGTCTTCTATCATACATTTTAGAGTAAAGAATCTGAATTTTTTCCTCAACTACTCATCTGAAGCATCTTTAAAGTTTGAACACATCTTATTCCTGGACTTGCTGAAACATCTTTCTATTTGTAACTCTCAGTGGCAGACGGTCCCCCAGGAGCTACTTTGGGCATGTTAGACATCATGCACCTGACAATGTAGGAAATGAAAAGTGACAACCCGACCCTCCAGATGAAATCGATCTGTCCCTCTAAACTTTGAAGCTTATAGAGCGATCTGTCATTTCTACTCAATCTGCAGGTATGGAATTCTCCTGTAACAGTTTTCAGGGTCAAAGCTTTGGTCACTGTGCAGTACCTTGTTTCTTTACGTCCTGCCGGGATGCATACCTGTGCATGACTTACAGCCTAGTCAGTACCCAAAATGACAACATGTACAAAAAAGTAAATTGACTGACACAAAAGCTAAGTTTCCATCTTGGAGATTTAGAGTAGGGACCATGAGAAACTATCAAGTAGTCAAGAAGTTTGGCCAGACTTCCTGAATATGTGATGTTCTTCAATTCAACCCACCTAGGAAATGAGGTTGTAATAAATATTATCTGATATGTCCCTTATGCTGCAGTAACAGCAGTAATGGTGGTAATGCTATCACTAGTAACAGTGATGGTTGTCACAGAAGAATTACAACTTGATACCTGTATAGTGCCATAGCAGATTTTACAATAACTTTCTGATGAAAGCTAATTGAATCTCACAAAAAAAAAAAAAAAAAGAGCTAGCCTATGTGTGATAAGGCTGTCACTGAGAGGAAAAAGGAAAGTCTTTTTGTAATACAGAAGGAAAAACAGCAATAAGGGCAAGCAAAGGATTTGGACTCTGAAATTATATGCTATTTATTACCCAAACTTAAGTTTTATCATATCTCCTCACCTTTCAATTTTATCATCCACAGTGAAGGATTAAATGACATTTAATTTCCTTCAACTCAGAAGAGGGCATGAGTATGATCTAAGTATATTATACACATTGAACCTCCCCCTAAAATACATGGAAAACTAGAGGAGAAAGTGGGACAAGGCAGTGTTGGAAAGTATGTTACATGCGTGTATAAATCTGCCTACATTAAAGCCATTAATCTGTATAACCAATATGCATTAACAAAATAATGTGGGAAAAAATAAAAAGGAAAAATTCAGTGCTTTAAGATTTATAATTGCTGAAAATGAAAAGGGTGATATCACGACGGACCCTGCAGAAATCCAGAAGATCATCTATACCTATTTTGAAAATTTATATTCTACTAAGATGGAAAATGCAGAAGAAATGGACAGATTCCTAGATTCGTATGAATTACCAAAGCTGAATCAAGAAGATTTAAAAATCCTAAATAAACCAATATCAACTAACGAAATTGAAGATGTAATTAAAAACCTCCCAACAAAGAAAAGCCCAGGCCCTGATGGATTCACTGCCGAATTCTACAAGAAATTTAGAGAAGACCTAACGCCCCTACTTCTCAAACTTTTCAATGAAATTGAAAGGGAAGCAATACTCCCAAATTCATTCCTGGAAGCAAGCATTACCCTGATACCAAAACCAGAGAAGGACCCAACTAAGAAAGAGAACTACAGGCCAATCTCCATAATGAACATAGATGCAAAAATCCTTAATAAGATACTGGCAAACAGAATCCAACAAATCATCAAGAAGATTATACACCATGACAAAGTTGGATTCATCCCAGGGATGCAGGGATGGTTCAACATACGTAAATCAATAAATGTAATACAGCATATTAACAGAACCAAAGACAAAAATCACATGATCATCTCAATAGATGCAGAAAAAGCTTTTGACAAAGTCCAGCACCTTTTCATGATAAAAACCCTACAGAAAATTGGAATAGAGGGTCTTTATCTCAATCTGGTAAAAGCTATCTATGACAAACCAACAGCCAATATTATACTAAATGGCCAAAAACTGAAAGCCTTCCCTCTAAATTCAGGAACAAGACAAGGATGTCCACTGTCCCCACTCTTATTCAACATAGTTCTGGAAACTTTAGCCAGAGCAATTAGACAAGAGAAAGAAATAAAAGGAATAATGATTGGAAAGGAAGAAGTTAAATTATCATTATTTGCAGATGACATGATACTCTACACAGAAGACCCCAAAAACTCCACTAAAAAACTGCTAGATTTAATAAGCAAATTCAGTAGTGTAGCTGGATACAAAGTCAATACTCAAAAGTCAATAGCCTTCCTGTACACAAATAACAAACTTACTGAAAGAGAAATTAGGGAAACAATACCTTTCACAATAACATCCAGAAAAATGAAATACCTAGGAATCAACCTCACAAAGGATGTAAAAGACCTCTATACTGAAAACTACAGTACTCTGAAAAAGGAGATTGAAGAGGATATCAGAAAATGGAAAGATATCCCTTGCTCCTGGATAGGAAGAACCAATATAGTGAAAATGGCCATACTTCCAAAATTGTTATACAGATTTAATGCAATTCCAATCAAAATTCCAACAGCATATCTCACAGAATTAGAGAAAACAATCCTAAAATTCATTTGGAATCAGAAGAGACCTAGAATAGCAAAGGCAATTCTGGGCAACAAAGGCAAGGCAGGGGGCATCACAATCCCTGACTTGAAATTATACTATAAAGCTACTGTGATAAAAACAGTGTGGTACTGGCAAAAAAACAGACCTGAAGATCAATGGAACAGATTAGAAGATGCTGAAACAACCCCAGACATACTAAGCCACCTTATCTTTGACAAAGGTGCCAAACACATTCGCTGGAAGAAAGATAGCCTCTTTAATAAATGGTGCTGGAAAAACTGGCTCTACACATGCCGAAGATTAAAACTAGACCCATATCTTTCACCATGCACTAAACTAAATTCAAAATGGATCAGAGATCTAAATATTAAAACAGAAACATTAAATCTGCTGGAAGGTAGGATAGGTAAAACCCTTGGAGACATTGGTGTAGGCAAAGACTTTATGAATAAAAACTCAACCGCACGGGAACTATCCCAAAGAATCAATAACTGGGATCTCATCTTATTAAAAAGCTTTTGCACAGCAAGAGAAACCACCAACAGAGTGAAGAGACAACCCACAACATGGGAAAAAATGTTTGCCAGCTGTTCCTCAGACAAAGGATTACTATCGAGAACATATAAAGAACTCAAAAAAATCAGACCTCCCAAATTTAAAGACCCACTCCAAAAATGGGCATCTGAGATGAATACACATTTCTCAGATGAAGAAATACTAATGGCAAATAAATATACAAAAAAAATGTGCAACATCACTAGTCATTCGAGAGATGCAAATTAAAACAACACTGAGATACCATCTCACCCTAGAAAGAATGGCTATTATTAAGAAATCAACTAATAACAAATGCTGGAGGGGCTGTGGGGAAAAAGGAACCCTTCTCCACTGTTGGTGGGAGTGTCGACTGGTACAGCCACTGTGGAAGTCAGTGTGGAGATTCCTCAAAAAGCTAGGGTTGGAGGTCCCATTTGACCCAGCTATTCCCCTTCTGGGCATCTTCCCAGAAGAATTAAAAACATCGTACCACAGCGATATATGTGCACCCATGTTTATAGCAGCACAATTTGTAATAGCCAGATCTTGGAAACAACCCAAATGCCCATCAACTGAGGAATGGATAAGAAAGATGTGGTATTTTTATACAATGGAGTACTATTCAGCCATTAAGAAGGATAAACTGGAGACTTTTATAGGTAAATGGATGCACCTCGAGAAAATACTCATAAGTGAAATAAACCAGAAGCACATGTGTAAGCATCGTATTGTCTCTCTAGTATGAGAAACTGAAAGAGTAAATAAGATCCAAAATGTACAATAGACATGGTGAATCAAAAAGAAACTGGTCAAAAGGAAAGAGAGACTGGAATAGGGAAAAGAAAGAAGGGAAAGGGAAAAAGATTGTATATATATATAAGATGGTTAAGATAGATACACTACCAATTTTACTTAGTTCATTGAAGAGTAAGGTTTGTGCCAATAATGTTTGGACAATTGAATGTTAATGTCTGGTATCCTGAATAACTAACTTAAAGATAGTAATACGTAATGTATTAACCATTGTTACCCTCCTATTATGTTGTTTTGCTTCTTTTGATTTGTTTTGTTTTTTTCTTCTCTTTAAAATAAAAAAAAAGATTAATAATTGCATGTATCAGTAAGAAGTAAGTGAACACGTCTCACCCAGATTACTACCAATTATGTATTTCACATTTGCTATATTTTTGCATATAGACATAGTTATTTTTGTTGGTTTGGTTTTCTTATTTAAGCAGCATATAAAAAGACATTTGATTGTGACCACCAAAAACATTTCCTTATAGTGTGGTCAACCGATCCTGGCTTATCCAAGATGGTCCCAGTGTTAAAACCCTAATTCTTATGTCCCACAAATCTCCTTAATCCAGGCAAACAATGCTGGGGAATCACTTGGTCCCATCACATTAGTAGATCTTTCCACATCCCCCTCTTTCTGCAGTTATTAGTGCCTTCTATCAGAAAATTCAGTTCTATCCCATTATGGATTCAATTTCAACCAAGACAGTTCTGACAAAAGGAATTATAACAGCTGATAGTGGGCCCAGGGAGCCCTAGCCAGCTGCTTCTCCACTAAGAATTTATTCCTGCAGTAGTACTTAGCTATGACCATACTCTTCTCCCATTCTCACTGTGAAAGTTATACTTTTCCTTTATAATCCTTGGTGAGGGCCAGAATTCCCTTTTAACCAACTGAACTTACCACCCAATAGTCAGCTCTTCTACTCTCTTAACTTCTATGCAACATCCCCAAGAATGGACTTCCCACTCACTGTTCCAAACACACCAGCCACTCCTGAAAGAGAATCTAGACAAGCCCAGATTAAGTCGAGATAAACATATCCCTCCAAGTGCCATAACCATGCTAACAATTACCTTTGCCATGATCCCTGGTTCCTTCCAATCTTGAAATTTCCTCTTGGCTGATATCTTGGAGGTTTCAGCAAGAGATATAAGGTTCTACCCCAACAATAGCCACGCTCCCCACATTGAGATATGACCCTGTCATCCTACACATGACATTTCTTTTTGCCTCCCTCAGCTTTGATTTATTGCTGAGACTTGTTGTATAACGGGCAGCGTTGCTGCTGGTTGCTTTGCTCCTCACCCACATTCGCAGCTATTCCTCAGTGTCACTGGAGCATGCTCATGAAAATGACTGTTTTCAGCAAAAAAGTGAGATCGTCAATGCTTCTGAGGCTCTTCAAATATTTAGTGGCCAACGAAAATTCTATGCAATTTTAACATACATGGATTACATTATTTTCATGTGGAAAAAGTATTCTAGAGAGAAACCAGAAGCATCAGCTTCAAATGATGTCTTCAGAGGATTTGAGTAGAAATCAGAGATACTGCCAGTTATCAGTCAATAGATAAACCGAAAGTATTGTTTCATTGTAATTCGCACTTCCTATTGGAGCTCATCAACATTAGTGGCGAGCCCTCCAAAAATGAGCAAGCCCTGTGAGGAGTTTGAAGGTTAAGATGAGGTCCAAGTTAAGATCCTCATTCTAAGCCAAGACAGGGACCTCATACAAGGCACAGTCAGATGTGAGGACTAAGGAAAAGCATGGTAGCAAGTATTGTTCAGTGGCTCTTTCCCCAAAAGCAGCTTAAGAGGATGAAATTCAAGTGCTAAAATATGGAGGAAATATTAAATTAAAAAGAGAAATAATGCCTGTGTTTATTACCTGCTGGATAGAAAACAGACTGAGAAATCCAGGGTAAGACAGAGCACAGAAACAGAGGCAACTGGGAGGAAAATGGGCACAGGGCAAGAAGCCAATGTCTGCTGGAACTAGAAATTGCTGAAGAGGCTGCATTGGCAGGGACTGCGGAGCAGGGGAGCAAAGCAGAAGGCTGAGACAAAGGGAATCACCCCCATAAGAGCGGCCAGCTGAGTCAGGGAAAAAGCTCAGCTCTGCCTGCACAAGTCAAGATCAGACAGGGACCCAAAGATGTGGCTCGGAGTTGACACATTTATGCTACAGGCAAGAACCATGGAAAGGGTTCTTCTTTTCCATTATGATCTCATTACTAAAACTTCTGACCAGATGCACATATCGCCTAGTTCTTGTCTGAGCATTTCTCCACTGCCATCATCATGTTCCAAGTGCATGTGTGAAATCACCTCAGTGACTAACTAGCCACCTAAATAGAAAACACAGACATGTCCAAGACTTGTCTCATAAGCAACAAGGGAGAAAAGGATGGTCACAGAAACCTGGCCTTACTGAGAATTTGTGCGGAGTCTAAGGTTGAGGGAATTTAGCTAAACTCACTTTGTACAAATGCTCTCAACACTGCCACTGAATTTCCAGTGTGTGAAATGGATTATAGGAGAGGCAACTGGCTTAGCAAGGAATAAGTGTCTATTAACCTTCAATGATTTCCACCATCACCACTACCACTATTATGCCCTTCCCCATCACATTGGAATAAAAAACTGAGCAAGGAGTTAATAAACCAGAGGTCAAGATATGGATACGCTCTACATAAATTATAAAATCTTAGGCATTACGTAAATATTCAAGATCTTGATTCTTCTTGTGTAAAACGAATTTTACCATAAACATCAAAAAAGGAAGTGAAATATGAAGAGAATAAAATGCTGCAAATGTATAGTATAATTATTTTATACAAAGATTATATGAGTAACTTTGATTTCTATGGTATTTCTATGCATTTTGTTTCTTCTTTATTTTATTTTATTATTAGCATGCATTAATTGTACATATTAATGAGTTTCAGTATGATAGTTTAACATATGCATTCAAGGTACACTAGAAAATGTCATATATATCACATATACATATAATATATAATATATACATATCATGTATTATTATTTAACCATCAAGAATGAAATTCCGGCATTGCAGCCAAAAGGATGGAACTAGAAGACATTACAGTAAGTGAAATAATCCAGGCACAGAAAGACAAATACTTCACTGTACATTCCTCCTTATGTGGAAGCTTATAAAAAATAAGTCAGCATGAAACGTTTTATTTCTTTATGTAAACACACAGGGAATATGTTTCTTCCAGACAGAACCTATTTGCAATCTTAGTAAAATATAATATAGAGAAGCCAGAAAGAATTTGGAACATCAGGCTCATCTGAAATGCTATTTATTAAGAGCAACTATTAAATAATGTCTGCATAATAGTCATTAGCGGATTAGCATGGTCAGCTCAAAAGCACTGAAACACTGCCAAAAGTCCTTACCTTTTGTATTTGTGCCAACCTACACTGTACATTTTTCTTTGTCCTCCCTCAAAAATGGTCTCATTGGCCTGGTTTTCCCCTCAGTTTTCCTATCTTATAGGATTTAAAATCATTTGCTTATACATTGAAATATTACTAAAATATATCTAATTTTTAAACATCTGCACAATACAGTGATATTGTCTATAATTTTTAAAGTTTCCTTCTAATGGAGACAAACCCAGAAGCCACTGTTCTAGCTCTTTTGCTATGGCAAACAGAAACACCGAAACAACACCCAGGATTTGGAAGCAGATTTATTTTACGTCAACAGGCACTGATCAGGATCATTCCCAAAGTATCAGGCCCTGATGTCTGGTGGTCTAGTGCTTACATGGGATAAGCAAGCAGGAAGTACAAAGGAGGGATGGTTTGTCAATTGGGGATTGGTTCTTACAATATGCATCATAGTGACCAGCTATGCATCATGGTAACCAACTATGCATCACAGTGACCAGCCCTTTCTGAGAAACAAAAGTAACAGGAACTGTAACCAGAACTATTACCTGGGCAACTAACAAACTGAAGTATACTGGCTGGAGGGGCGGGGGGTGAAGGGAGATGGAGAAGAAATAAAAATAAATATAATTCATATTTCAATTAAAAACCCTAAATTGTCCTGAAATACTCAGTTCTTTCCCACATGCCCTATGGTCATTAAAACTATCTTTTTAATATTTCCATTCTGACCCTTTTCTCTTTTATTGCCATTTTTCTATTCTAAATTCCCGTACTTGGGTCTGTTACAATATTCCTAACTGGGTCTTTTCCTCCTTCTTTCATTCATCCAGTCCAGGTTCCAAGTACCATTAGGCTTCTCTACTTAAAGTCCTCTACTGGTTCCCTGTTGCCTAAAGACTAACGTAAAATCTCCAGAACATTTCTTCAAATCACACCTCCATATCCCATTCTAATACACTTCTAACATGCATCTTTCTCTTGAAAATCAGAGTGAACTATTTGTAACTGTTACAATGTCATGATTTTCTTAAGTGAAATCTCATTTGAAAATCATTTTAGAATGATCACATGCCTTGAGTCTTGGAGATTAGCCTATCACACAAGAGATCCTTCTATACTATAGGAAATTACCATTGTCCTTATAGTATTTGGAGCTGAGGAGAAAAGCATTACCAAATCCAAGTTATAGCATACAAATGTGATGCTAGTTTCTTTTATTCTTTTGACAAATATTTATGATGTTCTCATTATGTGTCTTTCGCAGTGCTTGGTACAGTAGACAAAGGACAGTCCACTGGGGCTATTAGGGAATTCATTATAGAAGAAATGGAAATCTGTGTGCAGCCCCACAGATAGCAAGGAAAAGAACATTACAAATGAATTGAAAGAGCATAGAAAAAGTCACAAAATTTCACTTACAGGAGGGACGGGTTGAAGAACTGCATGATTATAATGAGCATAGTGTGTTGTAGAACATAAAATTAACATAGTAATGTATTTCAAGATCTGGTCCCCTGTTAAATAACTTCATAGCAAATATTAGAGATAAAAGTCATTATTAGCTTCATGGAGGTGGGATGAAAGCTCCATGATATATTTTCTTTTTTTATTTGCAGTGCCAGCAATCATACCCATGTTCTTGCATATACAAGGCAAATGCTTTACCACTGAGCTCCACTCCCAGTCTGTCGAAATACTTATGGCATTACTTTTAGCACCTGGGGATAACAAAGTTCATTGTGCAGAGGGGTTTTTGGCAAAGTACAAGAACTGAGAAAGATAAAGCAGGGCCGGTGAGATAGCTCAGCGGCATAAGCGCCTGCCTGGCAAGCGCGAGGTCCTGAACTTGACTCCCAGTACCCACACACACAAAAAAAAAAAAAAGAGAGAGAGAGAAAGAGAGAGAGAAAGCAAAAGAAATAGCACTCCAGTAGTGGAGGAATACACCCGTGTTTTTTAAGCATTTAGATTTTATACGATAGCCAAAATGGTACCATTGAATGGCCACTTTGATGGCATCGTTTGCCATCTCTGAAATAAGATGTGTTGATAATACTAATTTGCTGTAATTTTCTGTCTTACTAAGTCAAACCATTTTACTTCTTTTGGGTTTGGAGTGGAGTCTTCGTAATATTTTATTTGTATAGCATAATAAGTACTTAGTCTCACACTTAGAGTAGCAGAACATTAAAAGTAATATTACAAAATAATTGGGGGAATGGAATACAGATTCCAGAAATAGACCTGTGTACTTATCATCAATCAATTGATTTGTAAGACCCCGGGCAAAGGGAAACAGACAATGCTACTTGACAATAAAAAGAAATGAAGTATTGATCCACTCCAGAACATGGATCAGTCTCCAAAGATAGTATGCCAAGTGAAAGAACCCAGACAAAAAGAAAACATTCTGCATGATCTTACAATGAAAAGTGTGAGAACAGTTAGAACTAATCTACAGACGTAGAAATCAAATTGTGTTTGCTTGGAGTTCAAAGTGGAGATCAACTGCAGGGAGACACCAAGGAATTTTCTGGGCTGATGGAAATATTCTGTATCTTAATTAGAAATATATATGTCAATTTCTTTGGGCTGCCATAGCCAAGTAACACAAAGGAAGTAGATTAAAGATGGAAGTGTTGGTAAGGCCGTGCTCCCTCTAAGGCACTCGAGAAAGAGCTGATCCAGGCCTTTCTCCTCCTGAATCTGGTTGGCTTGTGGAAGCATATAACATTCATCTTCACAGGATGTTCTCCCTTGTACATGTCTTTCTGTCCAAATTTCCCTCCTTTATGAGGTCTCCTGTCATATTGGATCTGATCTTAACCACCTCATTTTAGCTTGATTTCCTCTATAAAGCCTTTATCTCCAAATAAGGTCACATGCTGATGTATGAGAAGTTAGAATTCCATTGTATCTTCTGGGAGGACATAGAGTTCAACTCATAAGATTTGATTATACATTTGTTACCACCCATAGAACTATGTGCTTTAAATGTGTACATTATATTGCATCCAAATTACATTTCAATAAACTTAACTTTAGAAAAATTGAGTATCTTTAAAATGTGTATTAGTTTAAAAAGAACTTAATATTTCTGTGAGTACAATATTGTACTATAATGACAAATCACTTTGTCCTGCATTCTTTCTATCCATATTAAATGCTGCATGTTAAACTAACAATGACACCATTTGTCCTATTTATTCTCATGTATGAAATTAACCAACTCTTGTTGAATGCTGTTTATATCCTACCTGCTTAAGCCAAGTGATTTCCTACTAAGAACTTGTTTCTGTAACATAAGAGTATAGAATTGGAATGTGGTTCAGTGTTAGAAGACTCGTCTCACTTGTGTAAGGTCCTGGGTTAAATATCCAGCACTGGGAGAAAAAAAGAATCACATAAGAATATAAATACAATTGAGATGATGTTATAAAATGAGATATTGGAAAGACTAGTCAAAATCTAAAATTCCAAACATTTTTAAACAATTTTACTTGTTCCTTATCAGACTCACAGTTAAGCCTAGAGAAGCCAGAGTAAAAGAATGTCACGTCTTCTTAATACTCAAATGAAACAAAGTGAAATGTATTTTTTGCCTAATTTAATAATAATTTTAACATTAGAGACATAGTCCTTACAAAAAAACCATCTGAAGATTTCTGTGTACATCATATACATACACGCACTCTTCTAGTCAATCTTTTAATTCTTTTGTAAAATAAAATTTTGTTGAGAATTTATTACAAATCTGGCTTTACCAGCATGAGGTAAAGATGAAAACATAAAACTGCTTAAATATTTCTTTCTGTTTCCTTATCAGAAACATTCATTTAGACCATAACAACTCTTGGAACAGAATAAAAACTCCAGACCAGCAACCAAATGTTTATCATTATGAAAAATCTGCCTGAATGGAGATACAACTTTGGCTCACCATGCTGGCAATAATTATTTTTTCTTAGATTGTATAAACATTGCACAAAAGTAAAATAAATTCCCTGACCCCGAAAGCTTTTATCCTGTTGGGAGAAACAGAATAAACAAATAAACAAATAAACATGTAATGTATAGTGAGTCAGTTTAAAAAAAAAAACAGTAAGGAATGATAGAAACAGAGCATGTAATAAGAAATGTGTAATAAGAAATGTGGAGTTGATATTTAAATAAAATAGTCCAGAAAGTACTCTTATGGTAGGTGACATTTGCACTGAGACCTGAATAAAATTAGCAAGCAAGCCTGTACATACGTTGGGCAAAAGCATTGCAGGCATTTGCAAGGGCAAAGAGCCAGGTAGGAGCGCAGTGTTGAGTATGTTCAATGCACAGAAAGGAGACCGGAGTGGCCAGAGTGCACATGAAATGACGTCTGTGGCAAAAGGGAATTGGAAATATAGGACTTTGTCTTTGTATTTCATGATAAACAGCACAGAAAGTCTTTTGAAGTTTCTGGGATAAGAAGAGACATAATCTGATTGGCATTTCTAAAAGGTCACGTTGTTTTCTGTATGTAAATTCAACTCTACGAGAACAAAGTAGAAGACAAGCTGTAAGGTTTTTGGTGGCCGTCCAGGTGATAGTGTTGACAAGGGTAACAATGATGAGGTGCTTAGATAGGGTTGGATTTTGCATGTATTTCAGAGGGAGAGCCAGAGGTTTTACTAATGTATCTTGGGTATAAGGAAAAAGCTATCAAGATTGGGGCAGAGCAATGAGGTAAATAGCAGTGTGATTTCCTGAATGGGAAGAAATGGAGAGAAAAGGAAAACAGTGTCCAGCTCAGGGACATCTTAGGTCTGAGATGTCCACTCTGAGATAGAGACACCCCATAGCTGAATACTTGAGTGTACTCTACGCTTGAGTGTAGAGTTCAGGGAGAGCTTGGGGCTGAAAATAAAGATTTGGAAAACATCATGTATTGGTCAACCTTGTGCTTCTACAGTGAAATACCTGAGGGAACTAAAGTATAAAGAGAAAAGGTTTATTTAGTTCACAGTTTGGAAGCTCAAAGGCTTGGTGCCTGCTGCATCTGCTCCATTCCAGTGAGGGTCCTCTCTCTAGGCTGCATCGCATCATGATGGAGGCCCTCTGTGTATAATCATTTACATCACCAAACAGGAAATTGTACAGAGAGAGACCAGAGTCCCACAAAGCCCTCTTCAGACATCCCCCAAATCATTCAAAAGTGTCCCAAAAGACCCACCTCTTAAAGATACTGCAGCTCTTCCCAATATCACACTATACAGAGAAGCTTTTAATCACAGAGGGCCTTGGGGACATGAACCAGATTCAAACAATCTTATTAATCATTTTTAAAGCCGCAGGACTGGATGGGAGCACCTAAAGGGTAGCAGTGGATTACAAGAGAAGAGGATCGAAAAATAAGGACTGGTCTTTTTTTTTTCTTGTTTTCCATTAAATAAGATTTTTTTATGTTGACCCAGTATTTTACATTCCTATCACTTACAACCTGATGCTTTGAAGTACAGTGATTCAATGTTTTCATGTAATAGTTAACTCTAGTTAATTAGCAAATGCATTGCCTCGTATAGTAATCATTTTCGTGATGACAACACTTAACATCCACTCTACATTTTTGAAGAATATAATATTTTATCATTAACTATGGTCGATATTGTACAATAGGCGCTCTGAAATTTATTCTTCCTATCAAATTGTAATTATATATCCTTCGACTAATATCTCCTCACCTCCTTTCCCTCTACCAGGGTTTGGTAGCCACTATTCTATCCTCTTCTTTCATATTACAGTATTTAAAAATGAGTAAAAGACCTGCATAGATATTTCTCCAAAGAAAACATACAAATTACCAGTAAGTACATAAAAAGGTGCCCATGTCACTAATCATCAGGGAAGTGCAAATCAAAATTACAATGAGGTATCGCCTCACCCCAGTTGGAATGGCCAGCATCAAAAATACAGAAAATAACAAGTGCTAGTTAAGATGGGAAAAACACAGAACACAGGCATACTGCTGGTGGAAATAAAAATCAGTAGTACACCCATTATAGAAAGCACAATGGGGGCTCCTTTAGAAACTGAAACAGGGGTCTGGTCTTTAATATTTTATAGATCTGGAAAAGGAGGAGGGTCAACAAAGAGCTGTGATAAACAATGGCCACTAGAAAAATAAGAAAATACGGAAAATATGGGGTCCGGGAAGACAGCAGAAATATTTCAAGATGGAAAAATATTATCACCAGAATCAAACATGGTGAGAGGAAACAGAAGAGGGCTAAACACTGATCATGCAGAGATCAAGGCAGAAGCAAAAAATAGACAAACCCAATGGGCATCAGTGATCTCCATGCATAGGATATGGACAATGCCCAGCTCAAGTAGGCATGAGAGAGGGAAAATAATGTTAATGCAGCCATCAAGTATGAAACAACTTTCCAGGAGACTTTCTGTAAAGAACAGAGATATACACAGTAGCTAGAAGTGAAGATTCTGCATATTCTTGATTTTTTAAGTCACAACAATAAAATTCATTCTGTCTTACAAGCAATATAATGTTCGTAGGTGGCGGTTTCTAAATGAGCAGGCCATGTCTTAAATTATAAATTTTAATTTTAGCGATGGCTGTAATAAAATAAATTTAAGCTCAGAATGCACTTTTTATATCATCTGGAAATATTTAGCTGGGAAAAATGCTGAGAAATGCAAAGCAAAGTTTAGTTTTGTTTAAGCTACCGAGCTTCTTTTGCATCTCCCAGAGGATGTAAGCAATTACTGGCATACCAGAAACAATACTAGTTGTAGTCAATTTCATGCTACCAAATTCAGAAAACTTAAGGCTAAAAGGAACACCGGAACAAAACATCTGATGTCACATACAGATCACGGTTCTGGCAAGAAATTTCAGTGGCCCTGTTCACTCTGTAGCACAAAGCCAAAACAACTATACGGGCATTCTGGATAAGAAGCATATTTTTTTTTAAGTGTCTGAGATAGGAAATAATGGGAATTCCCTGTTTGTATCTCATTATGCTTTATACACCAGAAATAGTGAGCCTTCTCCAAAATGCTGCATGTATTCTCCCTGTGATTGTTTAGGAGTCTTTTTCTCTCAATCAGCCAACATTTACAAGATCATTTCTTTGAAGTAGAATAATTTTGGCTGCACAATCCAGGTCAGACATTCCCTTTCCCTTCATCCAAGATCCATATGCCCTCGGAGGCAGTGAGAAAGTGCTCCCAGGCTTCCATTCCTCCCTATTTTTTGGCCTCTTTCTACTGTCCCTCACCCACCTGTTCTCATGCTTTGCCTTTTTATCTAAATTTTAACTCCATTTCAATCATTATAAATCTTCCCTTGTAAACATTCTCAATCCCTTGTTCCTTCCTCACTTCATCGCATTCTCTTAAAACTTGAACCCTGCTCATATTATCTTTCTACTTGTCTAAACTCTCATGTGTACAACTAAGTATTGCTGGAATAAAAACAAACAAAAAAAACATGCTGGTTGTTCTCGTCTCTCATTGAAAATTCATGACTTGCTACCTCTAGTGGGCTCTTATGGCTGCCCAAAAGTTATGCTGTGTTTCTCTAGACCACTTATAGTCTTATTTACTAAATGATTATAAAATACCTTCTCTTTCTTTCCATAAGTCTTTGACACCTTCCCACCCTCTCTCATTCCCAAATGACAACTTCTCTTTTGTCTTCCCTGAGAATATTTAAGCAATTGGAAGAGAATACCTGCCACTACATAGACTCACATACCACCCCTGGTCCTGTATACTACAATTTTCCTCCGTTTTACCAGACATCCATGATACTTAAAGTATAATCCCCAGGCTATCAGTGTAACATTCCTTGAGATATTAGAAATGTGAACTAGAAATGCAGATCTACCCATATCTATCTATCAAAGCAAAAACTCTGAGACAGGGGCAGTCTGTATGTTTACACTGCTTCCCAGTGATTCCAATGAATGCTAAAGCTTGAGAGTCATTTGGGGAACATTTTTCCTCTCACAGGAAACATGCTTATACTAGCAGATACCCCCGTGACTCTTGTCTGAACTTTGTCTAGTTTATTCCTACCAAGATAATCATTCTCTAGGAAATCTATGACCAGGAAAGAAAGTGTGTTCAGGTGGGCTGGTCAAATGAGACATAGAGGAGGCAGCACAATAAAATTCATGAATTAATACAAAGATTAAATATTACTTAAAGATCCAGAGAGAGGAGGGGAGTGTGTCTACCAGGATCAGTGCAAAGAAGAAGCTATTGGGGACATGCACACTCAACCAGTGGGGAGGGAGGGACAGAGAGAGAGAGAGAGAGACCGACCTATAGGTCAGAGCCCTTACTGGGGGGTCCAGGGCATTACACAAGTAGATTTTCTATGGAGAGTTCTAACTGGCAGGTTTATAGCACACAGGCCTGAGTTCCATGGATTCATGCTGTGAGTGAGAGGTGGTCACTTCAGCATATCTACACAGTCCGTGCTAGATGTGGGGGTCAGTGGGGTGAGTCAAGAAGGTTGTATCTAGCTGTCCCATAAAGAGATAATGGTCAACAGGAGGTGGATGCACGAGACAGCTCTCTGAATTATCACATGGAGGATCCGGGAGAAAGTGGAGAATGGAAACTATCAAGGGTGACTAAGCTCTACTGCTGCTGTGAGAATGTAGGTCCAACTTACATTCAAAATGGAAACTGAGGCAACAAAGAATTCTAAGAATTCACTACAATCATCTTCCTAAGCTCAAGACTCATAAAGCAAACTACCTACTTAGAAAGTCCTAAGCAAAACCTTAAAGTCAACAAGTCTAACACTGACCGCTGAGCTTTATTTAAAAACTGGTTCTTCCCTAGTTGTCCCAGATGAATGCAAGTCCATCCTTCCAATTTGGAATCATCTTTGATTCCTTGATTCCTCTGTCATCAAACCTCCCTCCAATTCAATCCATCAGAAAGTCCTCTTGGCTCTCTTTTTTTTTAAATTTAGTTGTGAGGATTGAACCCCAGTGCCTCACACATACTAGTCAAGCTCTCCCTCTCTCCATCTCTCTCCCTCTCTCTCTCTCTCTGTGTCTCTCTCTCTCCATCCTATATATCCAGCCCTCTTCTTTTAAAATTTGTTCAGAAACACACCATTTTCTATAATCTCCACATTTGCCTGTTCAAATCATTATCTTTCTTGCACATATTAAGCAACAGCATCCTCACTGGTTTCACAATTTCACCCTTGCTCCACTAGAGTCTATTCATAACTCAGCAGCCAAAGAGATATTCTCAAGGCACATGGGCTTCCCACACGAAGCTCTCTAGCAGATCCCCGTTTCACTCGCGGTGAGAGCCCATGGATTCCAGTCTGCCGCTCATCTGCACTCACCTCCCGATACTCTCCTACTCCATTCTTCTCCCATTCCTCTTCACATCAGTGCATGGCCCAAATGTCTTCTGTTTGCCGCTCCAGAAATCCTCTCTACCCTTCTCAACTCCGCTGTGCTGTGGAAAGATTAACTCTATAACCTACCAAGGTCTCCTCGGCCCTCGTTTCCAGGTGGCCTTGGCTAATGCTGAGCCCAGCGGAGGGAGGAGAAGGTATCCGGAGTCTTGCTCCAGGCCTTCTTTCCTGCAGGGTTCTCGTAGATGCTGCCCTCAACCCAACACCACTGCTCCTATCAGGCAGACTCAACCAGCCGTCCGCGGCTCCAAGTTCCCGTAACCAGGCACCTGTTAATCACTCAGACTGTGGTGATTACAGTGGCCCTGTCCCACTGCCTCATGAATACTGCACTGCCCTTTGTCATTTCCTACACCTGTCAACGGCTTTGCAAATAATCATTTTTAGCTCTTTAAAATATCGTCTTTGCTTAGGTCACTTGTCTCCCGCTCTAAGTACTGCCGGGCCTTTGCTCTTGCTGTTCCTCTGCTTGCAGCACTCTTTCACAAGATAAGAGCATCATGCACTCTCTGCCACTTCCAAGTCTTTGGTCACATGTCACCGTTTTAGTAAAACCTTTCCTCTTCTACCAACTAGACATTTCACTTCCCTCCCCCTTTTCCCTGTACATCTTTCCTGCTTTGTTCTTGTCTGTGGCACTCACCATTCTTTAAAATCCCACCTTACTTTTGTCTTTGCCTTATTGCTTATCTACCCCCTGCTAGAAGATAAAGTCTCCAAGGACAGAAAGTTTGCTGGATCTTATTCTCAGCTATACCATGAGCACTTAAAACTATACCTACCTCCAGGTGTTCAGCATACAGTAAATGTTTTCTAATTCATGCAAAATAAAAGGACACACCAAAACCCCTTCAAGATTAAGAATTAAAGATTTTGCAAGTTTTGGTAAATGAATTTGTGAGCAGTTTAGTCTGGTCCCAACCCAGGTGAGTCATTAACCGGAGATTCATTGAGTCTCATCACAGGTGACTCAAGCTCCTATTTAAACAGGTAGAGACTAGAAAAAGACAGCTCTGCCCTTCGAGCTCCACTTTTAAAGCACATGTTATAGTTCATAAATCATTTTGGTTGCTCAATAAGACATAAATTTGATCTAAGAAGTATATAGCAGCTTGATACATGCGATCACTCAGTGTTCTCTATCTCCTGACAGTTTATTGATCCTCTGTTTTGTGAGATTGTAGGAGAAAGTAATTTTTTACTGAAGTAATTTCGCATAGGTGAATTCCTAACATCTCAGTGCAGTTCCTCCTGACTGATGTAGAAAAGCCAATGGCCCCGTATTTCTCTTGGCCTTTGAGCCTGTTATCCACTCTATAATTTTCTTGCTCCCTTAGATCAGCTTTCCCTCATTGAAATTAGGAATTTTTTTATTCTTTTGTGTATAAAGCCCTCTTGACACCAACCAACCGAGGATCTATGTATATAACCTATAAATAATTTAAAGTTTAAAAAACCATCCCTCTGATGATTTCACTTTTGTCTTGTTCTTAGATGGGCCCTTTCATGTGGGGATCTGACAGCTTTTACCAGCCCTGTCAGGTGCTGACAGCCAACTGTCTTCCTGCTTCTGCCCTGGCTGGCTTTGGAAGTCACTAGCACTGCCTTAAGCCTGGTATAAGAACTCTATTCTTTCAACAGATAACAAAGTGATTCTTCCCAAGGTTTATGTACTATGTTTAATATCTTTGCGCTGTTCCATTTGAATGAATTTTACACCCTGATAGAGGGGCAGAATAAAGTTAACAAAGGCAGTATCTAAAGTTGATGTCCATGTCATATATCAGGATCAAACTGACAATATCAATTGAGGCTGCGGGACAATCTTTTGGGTTTTTTTTTTTTTTTTCCCAGCTTCAAAGGAAGGCTAGTAACTCCATGGTTTATTCTGATGGAATGTGTTTACTTGGTAGGGGTCTACTAGTAATATTCAGATAATGAATATTCAATAAGTGACCTACTGTTTAACACTTAAGATTACTGGTGGCTATATATTATAATAATAACTTTTGCTTCTTTTCTGATTTATTATTGGAAATGTGAAATGCACAGAAGGGCAAACTAAAGGAAGAAAAAAGCCACCCTTATTCCCATGCAGCAGTGAGGGAGACACATCCCTCAGTGCCCCCATCAGAGAAGGAATTGCTGCCAATGGGAGGACCGTGCCTTCCTGGCAGTCTCCAAATGTGAAATAATTCAGCATCTGCCTCAGCTTGTAAGCTGAGGTCTTGCTCATATGGTACAGACCTCAGCCAATGAGCAAGCCAGGCCATGGTCGCCAAAGTAAAGTAATGCAGAGGCCTAACCATTTCTGCATTCAATGTAGCTGCATTCACTGGGTAGTCAGGGACTGTCAGACCTCTATCACAGTCTTGTAGTTCCCCTGACTAATCCTCTTCTTTTTTAGGAGTATTATTCCTCAATAATCCTTTATATTTTTATTGTCACAAAATACACATAACATAAAGTTACCTTCTTAAAACCTTTTTAAATGAAATTTTCATTAGTGTTAACTATATTGATGTTGTTGTACAACCAATTTTAAGAACTTTTTCATCATGCAAAACTGAATCTCCATTAAACAGTTCCCATTTTCTTTTCCCTGAGGCCCTGGAAGCTACCATTCTACTTTCTATCTCTATGAACTTGAGTACTCTAGGTATCACGTGTATGTGGAATAATATGTATTTGTCTTTTTGTGATTGACTTATTTCACTTAGTGTAATATCCTCAAGGTTTTTCTGAATTTTAGCATGTGTCACAATTTCCTCCCTCTCTTTATCTCCCTACACATACACACAGACACACACATGCCACGCGCGCACACACACACACACACACACACACACTACTGTATATGTGACTTTTATTATATATGTTTCTATATCATGAGATATTTTTCAACATCATCAAGTTTAAAAGTTCTGTATGGGCTTATCATGTGAAAGTACCATTATTTACTTAGCCAACACATTATCTTAATGATCATATATTTAAAAATACCTTTATTTTAAAAAGCTATTTCTTTTAGATTGAACTATGAAAAATGTTATGCTTGAACCATAGAAGAAAATTTCTTTGGGATTGATTACTATTTCAACTATTTTTATTTTTATTCTTCCTTCATGCATTCTTGTATAATAGAAACAAAAATAAATGCCACTCCATGAAACTTAAATATATATTTTATCTAAGTCTGATGGGAGCAGAAGGGGTTTTAGTCCCTTGAGGCACAAGATGGCAGGGGATGGCAAAGCTGTTTACTGCTATGGTTATTGCACTTGACCTCAAGTTTGAGCAGTGTAAGAAGCCACTCACCAACAACCTCCAAACTCTCCATGGCCTGGAACTTCTAACTGCAAGCACCTACTGACATTCCTGGCTGCTAAAACTCTGAAAGATTCCTGATGCCAGGACAGGAGCAACTACAGGCAGAGCAAAGCCATGGCAGACAAAAAAACAAATTCCCTTGTGGCCACTTACTGGCTCTGTAACTGAAGTTACAGTGCTAGAGTAGTCTGAGCCTTGTTTTCCTGGTCTCTAAATTAGCAACAATAATTACTTTCTGCTCAGCATTGCTGTGAGCTTCAAATAAGATAACATGTGGGGAGATAATTTATAAACAGGAGGCATGATACAAATTTCAGTGATTATTTTTTACAATTAGCAAAGGTGGTACAAATATGCAAATAACCAATGATTTCAGTGACCTGGGCTTTTTGGGAGAACAGAAGGGCAGGCAAATCTCAATTCTAACATGTAACAAAAAATTCACCACAGCCATTCATTCATACATTTATCCTGTTGAGCGAAGGCTTCAAAACACTACTCATTGATTGACTGGTTACCCCACCAGTGGTGACTTCTAACTGCCTTGAGTATCCATCAACGGCTCCAGAGATTAGTTGAGTCTTTAGACGTCCATTGGTGACCAGCTGGTCTAACTCCTCTTTACCAAAATGACCAGAGGCTCCAGAGAGGCTTGACATAAACCACTGGCAGAACACAGAACTGCTGTTGGTTCCAGGCCATTCGCTAATTGCCTAGGAATGAAGTCACAGGAATGCGGATGTGAAGAAAGTGCAGATTGCCTCACTTAGCCTTAGGAAAAGATGAAACAGAACCAACCTGGGATTCTACTTCCACCAACGTCTCTACCCTCATTGAAGTCAAGTGCTTCTGAAATCAATGAGCTCCCATGTATTTGCTTGTAAACTTTTCCCTATTGAGTGCAAAAATAAAGAAAATGTGCACCATGATCCCTCTCTGATTATAATGCTTGTGCTCCTACTCTAGGTAAGAAAGGAAGAAGCTGTTTTCTGGTTCTTCCATTGAAACACCCACAATACCACATCGTTTAAATCTTTCAATCAAAAAGAATTAAAGTCAGAATAAAGGATTAAACCTACTTCTAAGCAAAGAATCAAGGCTTATGGAAATAGAAAGTCAGTTTGACATTGGTGATAACTGGATACAGCACTGCATCAAATGGGCATCCTAACCTGGCTCAAAATCTTCTCCTGGCAGCACCATGGTGAGGACTGTTATACTAACTTACTGAAAGAAGAAATCAGTTTCCATGGGGAAAAAAGTTATTGGTGGGGAATTAAGATCAGAGCTTCTATTCTCCACGTTTCTGTGCTTTAGTTGGTAGAAAGAAAGGGAAGTACATAGGGAGGGAAAGAAAAGGGAAAGAATAAAAACCTATTTCACTGATAGAGAAATAAGGGTATTTGTCCAGGTTGCAATCCTGAATAAGTTAAAAGAGAGATAGCATCTCTCCTCCTACCTCACACACCCATTTGAAAAAGTCAATAATATGTGTCCAAGGTCTCTCAACATAAATGTTATTCAAGAATAATTTCTGCCCAATTTCCTTAGAGTCTATCCTCTTGAAAAGCATTTTCACGGTTCTCTCCCCAAAAGCCTATCCATGACCCCATCCTCCTGTAGCCACCATCTGTCTCTACCCACCTTAGCCTACACCTTGACTACACCAATCCTTTTATTTCCATCTATTTCACCATCTGTCATATGAGTACAGCTTTCTTAATACTGAGTAAATTTATTTTGGTAAATTGAGCAATGGCCCTGATATCATTAAATAATGTCCAATAATGTTCTCTCCTCTCTTTTCCTTGCTGTGATGTTCTCCAATGTTGATGACCTCCTTAATCTGGAATCCCTCCTCAGCTTCTGAAATACCACTATCTCCTCATTTTATTCATACTTCTTCTACAGTTCCCTTTTAGACTCTTCTTTCCTCTTTCTTTTCCCTTATAATCTACTAAATGTTGAAATCCGAGACTCCATCCTAAGCCCACACATCTAATTAGTTTACCAACCATTCCCAGGTCAGATTTTCCATCACTGGGGTTCAATCCTGTGTATCCAACTGCTCCTGTCTTTAGAAACCTAACCTCAACACAGTTGAAAGGCCCTAAGTCTGATTCCTGTCTCTGTGAATGCCCCCGCCTTCTACCCAGTTACCATGACCTTACACCACACAGCCATGCTAAATACTCTCCTCTCACTTGCTCTTCTACAACCAGTTAGTTGCCACCCTATAAAATTGATCTCTTTCATTTGTCTCAAAAATTATCTTTTCCCCCAATCTTATCCGCTATAATTTCAGTTTACATTCTTATCACTTCACTCCAGGTTGAGAGAAGCAGCATGTTCATTTATCTCCCACATCTTGTGCCACTTTCCTCCTTCAACCTCTATTCTAGTCACAACTATGACCTTGGCAACTAAGATTTTGAGGATTCTGAGTTAGTGGTCTGTGGGAATTCTGACCATATCTCTACAGGAAATTTTTCTAAACTTCCATTTCCTTAACTATAGGATGAACCTAGTAATACTTTTTCATAGGGTTATTTGAAGAGTTAAAGAAAATATTACATAAATACTTCTTGAAATATTTCCTAGCACATAATAAATCCTCAATAAATAATTGTGCCCTCATTTTATTGTTACCTTACTACAACAAAAATCTGATTAGTTATTTTACTTTCCTGTTATAATCCTGCAATCTCTTTCCAAAGCATCCAGAATATGTTCAGGCTTCTTATTTTAGCTTCTATGAACTTTATAATCTGACTTCTGCCTACCTTTCATTTTGTCTCATTAACCACCATCACATGCCATGTCTTCCCAAAACACATGGGACACGAGGGACTCCTTAAACATACCCCAGTGTATCATCAGCATAACCACATTGTTGCCATGTTCATCTAAAAAGTCTTTCTCTTTTTTATCACTTAGAGGATGTCTATTTATTCTGTAAAACTCATATCAAATCTCAAAATATTATGGAAAATGTCCTCTCTCCCCACAGTCTCATTTAGAGGCTCTCCACACAGTTTGGGGGGGCTTCATGCCATAGTCTTGGCAGGCTGCAAGGCAGGGTGGCATGGCAGCAAGAAGCAGAGAGAGAGAGAGAGAGAGAGAGAGAGAGAGAGATCAGTGGAGAAGGGAGGAAGATAAACCCTTCCAGGCCACACACCCAGTAACCCATCTCCTCTGACCAGGCTTCACCCCTCAACATCACATTTAGCTATAAACTCATCAGTGGACTCATCTACTAACGAGTATCCTGCACCCATAATCCAATCATATTTCCAAAACCTCACTTATGAGTTCATGAACCTTTCAGGGGACATCTAGGTATAAACCAAGAAGAATGGATGAAAGATGGGAAAACAAAGCTATTCTTTGCTATGCTGAAGTCCTAGGATATTTTTTTTGTCTCAACTTCTGAAAGCTCAAAGACTTTTATTTTCCTGCATCAAGAGATGTTATATCCTTCCATACAGTCCGTGCCTTTACCTCCCTACATACAGTGTCCTGGGCAGCTCTGCTTCTGCACTTCCTATTTCATAAAATCCTTGCCTCCAGCACTTTTTTATCCACTTTGATCTGCAGATCTTCCCCCGAACATATGATCCTTTATTAATTCTAGACACATTTATCCCTTTGACCTTTTGTGGCACCTTTAGAATGAAGGGGACAAAAAGTCAACATGTAAAAGGTACCAAAAGAGGAGTTGGTGCTTTACTTGGACTACTCCACAATAATTTGGGGATTCAGAGATTTACTGGACAAATATATTTTGAGTGCCCACTCTTTGCCTGACAGTCCACTATACATAAGAAATGCACAAGTTGATAAGTCCAAAGCATGAATTGATAATAAACTCACAGATCAGTGGACTCTTTCAAGAAACATGTTTTTAGTACCTACTCCTTGCCAGGCATTGTTCTGCTCTTGCAGAGTTGACACTCAGATAAGGAAAGCAGTCAGTAAACAACTGAGATGCTCTATGGGTAAAAGAATGGAGAAGAGCAAAGGTGACCATGGGGAGATCAGTTGTCCCCTGGAAGCCGCCCAACCAAGAGGTGAATGGACATTTCTTGGAGTAAAGTGGCCATGGTACTGAAAAGTATAAATTCAGTAGAGCCCACTGATTAGATGTGAGTTCTTAAAGAGAAAAGCTGGGTCAGATTAATGGGGAAAATTATGACACCAATAATTTTGACCTACACTCCTGGGGGTAGAAAGAGAGTTGACTTTGCATGGGTTGGAGAAGTCAGTAAAGAGGAGTAGTTTTATACGGTGAAATAAGAAACAAGGTCATGATCCAAGAAGAAAGAACAGAGAGAAAGAAAAGAGAAGTAATCATCTGGAAAAATATTGAATTATCCCTCCACTCTTTGGTTTGAAGATTTAAAAAAAAATGAGAAATAAATATTTAGCTTTAGATTTTGCATGTTTGAGCTATCTAAAAATAATAACAAACATTCATAGAGCAATGTGCACATGCCAGGCACCATTTCCAATGGCTTGTATATATTAATGCATTTAATTCATACAACAACCCTTTGGGGTAGGTTCTATTATCTCCATTTCACAGGTGAGGAAAATGAAGTTGAAGGAAAGTAAATAATTGGTGCAGATCATGTAAGTTGGCTGGTGAAGATGAGAATGGAACCCAGCCATCACGATTCCAGAGTCTGTGCTCTTCCTCGCTCCCCTGCCCCACACACAGGCATGCAGCTGGCACCCAAGGGTGAGAAGAGGCCAAAGATTTCAATGTGACAGACATCAGCATTTCGATGACACTTAAAGCCATAGAACCAGAGGAAACTAGGTGGAGAGTGGATATAGGCAGAAAAGAGGTCCAGTGCAAACCCTCCAGTATTTAGAGGCATGAAAAGAGAAAGAATCCAAAAAAATGGACCAAGGACTAAGAAGGATGTGAAGGTGGGGGAGGCAGAAAACCAACAGACTATGACATCCAGCATTTAAGTATAAAAGCATCTTCCCTCAGACCCGACCTCCCAGATGACTCTAAAAGTGAGAATCTCACACAAGATGGGAATGCTTATTCCTCTTCCTCACTCTTATTCCTTCCGTGGGGATTTTGGACCTGGAAATGAGACTCAGTCTCTCTTGAAAGGCCTGATTTGTGGGCACACAAATCCTTATTTCATGCAATGGGAAAATGAGAAACAAATCTGGAATGAGGAATAACATAGACATGCATAAATAACACAAGAGTGAGAAAGTCTTGAGTGTGTTCTTAACCCTAATGGCAGAGGTTCCTGAAGCCTAGACTTTGAATTAACTTTGAATTACAAGAGATTCCTAATTACTTTCTTATCCTCCTCTATGCTCAACATAGCTTGAATTTGGTTTCTATCACATGCAGGTGCAAGATTCCAAATAATTCACCCTCTACCATGGCTAGCCTTTTGAATAGACACTAACCATACTGTATGAGGCAATCAGGGAAGCATACTTTCTTGAGCAAATACCTTTCCTGATTCACTAACTGTGGTTTATGAAATTCCACAATGAAAATGAAAGAAACTATCATTCATGAAGTATCTTCCAGACCTCTAACCCTAAGCTAGGTGTCTTTAAAATACTGTCTCATTTAGAAAGTCAAGGGCCAGTGTGATAGCTCAGGGACATAAGCACCTGCCTGGCAAGCATGAGGTCCTGAGTTCCATTCCCAGTACCCACATATGAAAAAAGGGCCAGTGATATAGCTCAGCAGCAAGGGCGCCTGCTGGCATGTGAGGTCCTGAGTTCGACCCCTGGTACCCACAAAAAAAAAAAAAAAAAAAAAGAGAAAGTCAATTCTTGGGCACTGGAGAAAAGCTAATTCTTCCAGACTCTGTGAAGAAATAGTGTACCTCTTCCCAAGATATACACATATACCCAAAATGTTATTGTACACTCCTGTGTTAGGTGGAAGCAAAACTAGTTACAACTATAACATCTAGAAATGCTAAAACTATGATGGAAGGAGTAAGAAAATGTGAATACTTGAACTGGAGGGTAAGACATTGGAAATAAGATTGAGGGCAAAAGACGTAGGGCTAGGAGTGAAGTAGAATTCTCAAAGAGCACAATAGCTGGCAGAAGTAAATCAGGTGTAAAAATAAATGGCTTGAAAGTTGTAGGCTTCTGCTAAAAAAACATCCAGACTGATAGAAAATGTCTGGGATAGAGAAAGATGTGCAAGTGGAAATGCCTATTAAGGGAATTAATTAATGTTCTGTATGTCAGATAGTGGTGCTCAACTGGATTATGAGGTCTGAAGAGATTACATAGAAAAGAACAAATGTCCTCACTTATCAGAAGCTCACAAAAGAAGAATCTGCCCAGGTTCAGATTAGAAGCAAAAGTAAAGAATACAATATGGAAAATTAATGTCTGAAAAACTAACTCTTTATTCCAGGGAAAGCTTTATATTTCCAGCTATAAAATAGTGAGATGCACTTGGAGCTTAGCTACCAACACAGAGAAATATCTAGTGTACATAATGTGTGTGCACATGTATCTCTTTGAGTTTGCAACTAAATTATTTGTATATACATATATTAGGGCAGATTATATATACATATATACACGTACTTTTTATATTTGTATACGTGCTTGCATATATATAATATGCTCTACCAAACATATTACTAAGAAAGGAATATAGGGAGGATTCAAGGTCAAGATGACAAAGTTATCATTTGGAGGAAAAAAATCCTTAGCAATGAGATCATTGCTGTGAAAAGGATCAGTAGCAGACTATTTTCCCTCATCCCACTGTTGGACCAAGACATCTATTCAGTACTTAGTTTTAATCTTTTTTCCACTCTTTTTCTTCTCCTGGCATTCAGGGCCCACTGGAGGTAATAAGCTTAAAGTCTACAAAATCCTTATTTATTGAATTATCTGAGGTCCTTATCTTCTTTCTCCTTTCTCTTTTGTCACCTGATTCTAATCTGAGATCTTCCCTCAAGCATCTCTCCAACCATGGTGTGGAAAATCTGTTTCTAAACATAAGGAACTGTAATGCTTTTCAAAACGAAGAAAGTTAAATGTGATTTGGAAACCTTAAAAGACTCACATCATCACAGACACAGAAGTAAATTAGGGAAGAAACCTAGGGATCAGACAAAATGTTTACTTCGTTCAGAAGTAAACTAAGGCTCAGATAAGCCAGAGACTGGACCAAGGCTGTATTGATGGGATGACACAGCTGGAAGGAGAGCCAGCTCTCTATTTCCAGCCCCAACTTCTTTTGAAATGCACCTGGGTTCTTTTTTTTTTAAAGTTCATAAACACCTGACAGTATTTGAGTCCAGGGCCGGTGAGATGGCTCAGCGGCATAAGCGCCTGCCTTGCAAGCACAAGGGCCCGAGTTTGACTCCCAGATCCCACATACGAAAAAGGGGCCGGTGATATCGCTCAGCAGCACGGGTGCCTATTGGCGCGCAAGGTCCTGAGGTCGACCCCCCAGTACCCACAAAAAAAAAAAGTATTTGAGTCCAGGCATTAATAATTAATATAAAAGGGATTACTAAAAAAGGCAACCAATTCAAGAATCTCAATAGCACATAACCTTTTTGTGAGTGAAACTAAGGATTTTGATGAAAGTTGGAAGGGCAAGGAAAATTGTAAATGGTAAAACTAATGCTCTATAATTAAATTTATGTTCTAATTATCTATGTATCATTTGGATGGTTACCAAAATTCCTATTCATTATATTTACAAAACTTACTAGAAAACATATTGGGATCCTTGAAAATTGGCTGCAGGCAACTAAGGGTGCCCTGGTGCTTTCATATGGCAAGTGCTGGCAGCAGAACACGAGATGCCTTCACCCAAGAAGACAGCAGAGAAAATGCAAGGCTGGTTGGACAGTACAGTAGGATGGAGAATCTTCTCCATTAAATTCAGGTACTGTTTTAACAGGAAAGGAAGTTTCTTAGAATGAGAACAGAGGTGCTGGCTAAATAGTGAAGTGGAACAGATTTCACTGAAGCCCCCAAAGGGTCAGGGAGGGGCTCACCCTCTCCAGCTTTAGACCTGCTTCCTCTACATGGAGTAATGTTCTGAGAGGAAGATGTCAGCTGACGTCTCAGGTGAGGTCTTTGCCATGATAGTTAAGGAAAGACAGAAAGGCAGTGTAAGAAGAAGGATAAGAGATAAACCCTGCAGGAATATAGGGTAAATGGGAATAAAGCAGGAACCCAGTTCAGTCAGACGCCAACAGACATTGAGGACTCAGCAAATCAGATGGGAAACAAACCAGGTGAGTGGGTTCCTGCCTTTTCAGCAGCACTGCCAGGTAGGCAAGGGATCCAGCAGGGAGGCTCAGGTAAACCAGCTCAGTTCTTCCTTGAAGGGCCATTCATAAAGCCACTTTGCACCTTAACTTAACCAGTGAATATCAATCATGAGGTTGGACTCTAAGTCATAGGACATAATGACAAATAAAACTATAGAAAAATAGGGTGCCTGCCCAGAGGAGCAGAAACAATGGGTCTGCTTTCTTTTCAATTCATTAACCTCCAAAAGAGAAAACTGACTTTAAGGACAAAAGAAGCAGCAGCTTCCCAGGCATTAAAAAGATTAAGGGAAATAGTATTGGACTGGAGCAGAGAGGAAATTATTTGCCTGCCTGAGAGAGGACATTTCTGTGGTTATTGCCCCTATAAACCATCTTCACCCTCAGCTCCAAATCAGGTTGGGCTGATGGGATTTGCTGAGGCGATTTATCAAATTAGTCCTGCTGAGGAAACTCCAGAGAGAGACCTGGAGCCAAGGAGTGCCCTGAAATTTATCTAAATGACAGGACACTTAGAGCAGCAAACAGAACCCCTTGCTTGCCACTGTAGACATCACAGTCCAAACGGTGATAATTCAAGGAAGCCCTGTGAAGAAATGAAGATTCCTAGAGCTGACCAAAGACCACATAAACTCCTTACTACTAGATTTAAACTTGGGTGGAAATGAAAGAAAATGTCACCCTGAGCACAATAAAAAGCCACGTTAGGGGAAAATGTGCAGGTTATAATGATGCAGACAGCTCCACTCAGTAGATGGAAGAGTCGAGACTGCACAAATATCACCAGGGCAAGTAAACCGCCTATTTAGCTTTAAGGGGCGAGAATTCGGAAAGTCATTCAGCTGCTGAGTGATTCCTGATGAGTCTTGAGGTTCTCTAAGGGATCCTCCTCCAGCCTATGCAGCTACCAATCCCTCACCCTGAGGGCAGTGAGACATGAATGATTCTGGCAGTGACACAGGACACAGCCAGACATTCTCCACGTGACACATAATCAGCTTTAACAGACCACACCCAAAAACAGTACACAGTCTTCTTGTATATATAGGTACTCTTTTTTTTTTTTTTTTCTGTACTGAGGATTGAACCCAGGGCCTTCACACTGAGCTACATCCCCAGCATTTTTTTTTTTTTTGAGACACTCTTACTAAGTTACTAAGTGGCCCAGGCTGTGCTCAAAATTGCAATCTTTCTGCCTCAGTCTACCAGAGTGCTAGGATTACAGGTGTGCACCACCACACCCAGCTACAGCTGCTCTTGATGGTTCATGGAGTGTTCACCTCCTTCATGTCCGTCAATGCCAGGTTGTGTTCTCCAAGGAAGCAGACTCTAAGGCAGAGTTCCACATGCAGAGAATGCTGCCTTAGGGGAGCCTGTGTGTTCCACATGCCAGGAAGGAGGATAAAGGAATCAGGAGTTGGTAGAAGACACTGAGTCATGCTACAGACTAAACTGAAGCCCAACCCTGTTCCACTGGCAGCTCCAAAGTTAGACCACCCTGTCACAGTTGTCTTGAGTGGGACTAAGGTGGCCAAGCTTTTATACTTTCTCTGATCTGTGTACTACTTGGGAAATGGATGCAACCTTTGGAGAAGGAAGTTCCCTGCTGCTCAGGCAGTCCCTGAAGGGCTAGTGGCAACAGCTTTCCAAGAGCTGGGACAACAAATCCTCTTTCAATGGAGCTCTGAACAGCATATCCCAGTGACTGCCACACAGTCTCCTTATATTTTCTAAAAATGCAGAAAATTCCAGAAAGCAAATAAGAAATTGAGATTTGAAACTTCCAACTTTTTCCAGTGTAGAAACCATACCAGGAAAAGAAAATTGCTAAGCATGAAAAATGCTTTCATGCCAAGAACCCTGAAAAATTGAAGTAACAACATCCTGTGGTATTGAAACTGGGAGACAAGACTAGAAAACTTTTTCTGTTTTAAAACAATGTCTTTCCTTTGTCTCTTTCTGAAAAACATTTGTGGGTCCCCATCAATCATCAGCTTCTTACTGAGGGTCTGCTATGTGCTCAGCATTACACTGGATCTAGCTACAAGTGATGCTACAGAAATAGATAACACAGACTTGAGCTTTCAGGACGTTATGATCTAAATGGGAAGGAAAATAAAACATCCATAACCATAAGAGAGTATTACTTTGCTCAACAGCACGCTCCTGAGAGGTGGAGGTAATATAGTATAGCAATAAGAGTGCTGAAAACTGAGTTCAGAGCCTGATTTTTTTACTTAATTCTTGTATGAATTTGGTCACATTATTAATGTAGGATTTTTCAAGACACCTACATCTCGGAGGATCAGTTTCCTCATCTTTAAAAAGCATGCACTATACCTAGTTTACAGATGTGTTGTGAAGATTAAATAAGACAGGAACATGAACTTGCACTGCAAACCATGTAAGTGGTTGCTGCTCTTTTGATGCCCAACTTTTACGGTGTCAATCTCATGGTTTAGAATAGTGTCTCTCAAAGGCCCATGTGTTAGAGACTTGGTTCCTGGCCCATGATACTATTGTGTGGAGCTGAAATCTTTAAGAGGTGAGGCCTAAAGGGAGGAAGTTATGTCATTGGAGTGTTTCCTGGAAGGGTATATGGAGATTCTGGCCCTTCCTGTCCATTGTTTTTGCTTCCCAGCTGTCATGAAGTGAGCACTTTGCTCCAGCACATGCTCTCCACCATGATTTGCTGCCTTGCCAAAAGCAATGGGGCCTATTGCCATGGACTGGAACCTCTGAAACTGTTACTTTAAAAGTAAACTTTTCCCCTTTTAAATTGATAGTCTCAGGTATTTTGTTACAGTAACAGAAAGCTTACTAATGCAGTCAGAGAAGAGAGAGAAAATCTGTACTGGTGAAGTCAAAGATTTTAGAGAATATGTCTTAAACCTTTGAGCATGGGATTCAGGCTGACAATGTTCTGCTGGACCCACTTTCTCACAGTCTAAATTTTGTGTTTATTTGGAACGCCTTTACGTGCTCACTTTGGCAGCACATATACTGAAATTGGAATGCCTTTACAAGGGGCACATCTCTTCCTGTTAGAGCCAGGCACATTGTTCCTACTGTCGGTCTATAAAGGTTACTGGCAGAAGAGCACAAGGAACTAAACTGGGGTCAAAGTTTATTTTATTGAACTTGCTAGGGTAAAAAGAGATTGTGCAGAAGAACCCCAGGCCTCTCAGGGCAGTCAGGAAGACTGGGAGGAGCTTCTTATAAATTGTGTATCCTGAGTTGGAGGATTCCAAGAAGAATGTAAAGAAGCCTGATCCACATCTGAGATAGAGGCCGACAAGAAGTGGGAATTTTTCATGACTGATAGATTTATTTTTATTGAAGAAGCAGACAGGAAGGTCAAATTGAGGTTAGAGTTGTTACAGGTGAAGTAGCTGCATTAGTCAGCTTTCCTGTTGCTGGAACACAATACCTGACACCCACAACTCAAAAGAAGGTTAATTGAGCTCATAGTCTCAGGGAATTCAGCCCATGATCCACTGTCTCCAAGGCAGGAACATCACGACTGAAGGGCAAGGCAGAGCAAACCTGCGTAGTTTATGGTGGCCAGGAAACACAGCAGGTGAGCGGCACCAGAGAGGAAGGCATAGGGGCAATAAACCAGACGTAGACCCCAAGGTCATGCCCACATGACCAACCCGGATACACTCAGAAGTGTGCTCAACCAACCTTCTGGGTAGGTCCCAAAGCCAATCAAATTAACAGTCCACCCTAACCACTAAGGTAGAGGCAAGGACCTTTAGTCATTTTCTGTTTGTAATGTGTCCTTGCCCAAAACTGGTCATAGTGTAGACCTGTCTGAACAGTGTATATATTCAGGAAAAATATTTTGGCCCATGAGAAAATCATAGCGTGGCCCATTAGAGACATGTCATTTTTCATGTCTTTCATCCTACCAAGTGCATGCTTTTGCATATTTTCTGGTCCCCTTTGGTGCCCAAATTTTCTACCTTTCCTTAAGTGAAATAGGATAATTTGTGAGTGAGAATAGAGGTTGAAAGAAGCCTAACTCTTACCAACATGGAGGAGGTTATCCAGAGAGGAGCCTGTTTTGTTTTGTATTGTTTTGTTTTGATTTTTAGATGGATCTCACTATATGGCCCAGGCTGGCCTCAAACTTCTGAGGCCAAGAGATTATCCCACCTCAGCCTCCTGAGTAGCTGGGATTATAGACACTGACCACTGCATCTAGCTCTGGAGGGGAATCTTGCCTGGCAGATAAGTTAGAATGTAACCAGCATTCTACTTGAGGGAAGTGTATTCCCTACAATACAGTAGTGACTCTCAAAGTGTGGTTCAATAAGGGCAGCATCAGCATTGCCTAAGAACTTGTTGGAGATGTATATTTTTTGTCTCCCTCCTCACTTACAGAGTCAGAAACCCTGAGGGTGAGGCCCAGACATCTGTGCCTAAGCAGCCCTCCATGTGATGCTGATGCAGACTAGAGTTTGAGAATCCCAGCTTACACTAGCTGAGAATGTTCACAAGTGCAGCCATAAGTAGTTCAGCGCAGTTAAAAATGCTACAGTGGTTAGAGAATGGTGAAAGGAAGAAATGGGATTTGACTTGAGTCTTGAAAGTGTGGAGAAGCTAAGTAGGCAGGAGGAAGAAAAGAAGCATTCAGAAATACAGAATTACATGAGTGGATGCCCCTACCTTAGCTTGTCCTTAGCTTAGGATTTGAGATGCAAACATTACCATGTACTAAAGTCAGAACGACCCTAAAAGTAAGATGCTTAAGACCAAAGTTGTGTTGTCCTGAATTTTCTACCAGCAAAGACTGAATGAAGAACTTTCTCAACATTAGTCTGAAGTGGTGAAAAATGCTTCAAACAATCCATGTGGAATTGTTAAAAGTTATCAGTCAGAATTATGGTAATTGAAATAGATATTTTAGAGCCAAATTGAAGAGGATGTAAAAATTACATTAATCATGTAGAAGGTGGCCTTTGTGTTGAATATGAGAATGAAACTTCAGCTACAAGCTTTTAGTGAAATTAAATCTCCTTACACTCAGCCAAACTTGTGACTTTCCCGTCTTGAAGGTCTGTAGCCCACCTCCCGGATGTGGACTGCCTCAATACTCACCCGCCAATGTCCATAAGAGGAAGTGTACATCTTCTTGATGATACCTTGGACTTCATGAAATTATCTATTAACAATTGCATCATTTCAAATCTAAGATTAGAAATTTCAAGTACTCCTTTCATTCATCCTGGGTTTTTTTTTTGGTGGGGGGGCTTTTTGGTTCCATTTTGTTTTCACCTGAGTTGACTGAGTTGCTTTTGCCTTTCCATGCTCCAAGAATGTACCTGACCAATTATTTATCTTCTCCACCTCTTTACAGCAATTTGTAACTATATTCCCAATCTGATCATCTTCTTGGAGCTTGGATTTCTGTGTTGACATTGTGTGACTAATTTGCATGCTTCTGTCTCCTCCCTTTCTCCACACCTTGTGCAGATGTTATCATTTATAGCTTATCTTTTCCAGATCATTTTATAGCATGAACTAGTTTCTTCATGATTGTTAAACTTCACCCCAAGAAATTATCTGTCGAAGAAATACTAATGGCAAATAAATATACAAAAAAATGTGCAACATCACTAGTCATTCGAGAGATGCAAATTAAAACAACACTGAGATACCATCTCACCCCAGAAAGAATGGCTACTATAAAGAAATCAACTAATAACAAATGCTGGAGGGGCTGTGGGGAAAAAGGAACCCTTCTCCACTGTTGGTGGGAGTGTCGACTGGTACAGCCACTGTGGAAGTCAGTGTGGAGATTCCTCAAAAAGCTAGGGTTGGAGGTCCCATTTGACCCAGCTATTCCCCTTCTGGGCATCTTCCCAGAAGAATTAAAAACATCGTACCACAGCGATATATGTGCACCCATGTTTATAGCAGCACAATTTGTAATAGCCAGATCTTGGAAACAACCCAAATGCCCATCAACTGAGGAATGGATAAGAAAGATGTGGTATTTTTATACAATGGAGTACTCTTCAGCCATAAAGAAGGATAAACTGGAGACTTTTATAGGTAAATGGATGCAACTCGAGAAAATACTCATAAGTGAAATAAACCAGAAGCACATGTGTAAGCATCGTATTATCTCTCTAGTATGAGAAACTGAAAGAGTAAATAAGATCCAAAATGTACAATAGACATGGTGAATCAAAAAGAAACTGGTCAAAAGGAAAGAGAGACTGGAATAGGGAAAAGAAAGAAGGGAAAGGGAAAGAAATTGTATATATATATAAGATGGTTAAGATAGATACACTACCAATTTTACTTAGTTCATTGAAGAGTAAGGTTTGTGCCAATAATGTTTGGACAATTGAATGTTAATGTCTGGTATCCTGAATAACTAACTTAAAGATAGTAATACGTAATGTATTAACCATTGTTACCCTCCTATTATGTTGTTTCAAAAATTTGTTCTTCTTTTGATTTGTTTTGTTTTTTCTTCTCTTTAAAATAAAAAAAAAAAAAGAAATTATCTGTCCACATGCATAGTAGAAAAAGCAGTTGCAGATGGCTCTACAACTGAAATAGGGGTTCTGGAAATTTAAAAAGAAGAGTGATGTTCAGGGACTGGATTAATGTGCATTTCACATTTTCAATTCCTATTTTAAAAAGTTGACTTCATCAAATCAGATACAGACTTGAAAAAACCATTTATTCAGCAATGGTTGACTTGCCCTTCTTCAACAATGACATAAATGTCTAGTTTCAGGGAAAGAGAGCATTTTCTTTTCTCACTGATAAGAAAACTATTCAAATGTACTACCATAACATTTATTTAATTAGATAGCTAAAATCCTTCCAGCAGAAATAAATGCAACCTTTTTTCTTTTTAGACCTATGAAATCAAGCTGACTTCAGTACTAAAATATTTTAGTGTGATTTGCATCTTCCAAAAAATGAATTTTGGAAAATGCCAATTTAAAAGAAACCTCATATAAATGGTAGCATTACTTTAATCAGCACTTCTATTCACTTTTATGTCTTTCTTTCTTATTCTGCATGCTTTTCTTTTGATTGTATCATAATAAATGTCTAGACTCTGCTCTCAAATGTGATGGATTTGAGGAGACTTTGTACAAATGATGCCAGAAAAAAAATTAGCAGTATTGTGTATTAAAGTGCCATAGTGTAAAATTCATAAAATGTTATGAATAGAAAAAGCATCGACTTCTTACATTCATCTAAGTTGGCCTGGTATCTATGCCTTTTCTTCAAGGTTATCTCTTGTTAGAAAGTTCTTCTCCACCTTGCTGTCAGGTTGCATAATAAAAAAATAAATTATTGTGCTAATTATGCATCTGTGTTCCTAACTTTAAACTTTTCGTTTAAATAGATACAAAAGTTTCATGGGAATCCTGATTTGGAGTTAAGTTATAGCTATAATTGTATCTGGGACTGGTATTATGAGTGTCTGACTTTCTTCGTCATTTGACTGACTGCTGAGGTCAAAGCCACAGTTATTGAGGGTTTACTTAAAGCAATGACAACAAAAGTAAATAATATTAGAAGCAAGTCTTTCAGGCTGTTATTTAGTCAGAAGGTCATGTAGAGCCAGAATGCAATACTTCTGAGCAGTTGAAAATAAGCATCCCCCAAACCAGGGTGCAGCTACTCCATCTAGGTTATCTCAACCTTTCCTCCAGTACACACATCTCTGAATAACGGTATAATTAAGAGGTCAAAATCTGACCCATTTACTGAGCCCCACCATGGTATATTCTGATTGGCTGCTACTGATTGATAAGCATGTATGTCTTAAGAATTTTAATGTCAGTCCTGACTAAATTGTATCACTGTTCGTCAGCTAACATCAAGCTATCCTAGGATGGCAAAGCCAGATAAGAATGTGAATTCACTTTGTGAAATACCTGAGGTAACTAACTTTATAAAGGGTAAAATTTTATTTAGCTCACAGTTCTAGCCCCATTGCTTTCACCGCTCATGAAGCCAGCACATCATGGCAGGAGTGTTTGTAGGGACAAGGATCACATCTCCAGCCAAAGCAAGGGCTGGGGAAGCCAGCTCCCACACTCCTTTAAACAAGCGTGACCCCAATAACCCAGTGCTCTCCCATTAGGCTCCATCTCTGTAAAGGTCCCCACCACAGCCTTATTTCACCACACTGAGGATCAAGTCTTTACATATGGACCTTTGGGGGACACTCAAATTGTACCAAAACCATAGCAGAATGGGTCACAGAACAATCTGTGGATGATTGGCTGGAAAAAAAGAAGAAGCTATGAAAGAGATTTTTAAAAGATGAATAGGTATAGGATTTCTGATAGGCTTCAAAAGGCTGTTGTAATTGCCAGCAAACATTTATTTGATAATCTGCTTTCAGGTCAACTTTACCTCTGCCAATTGCCTAATTATTCTACAGAATTTTCTCAGAGACAAGATGATTGACTGTCCTCTGCTATGGGATCAAAGTCATATTCAGCTTTTGAAGTTCAAACTTCAGAATATTCATTTGTGGGAAGGATTCTGCAAACCAGCTTACAGGTATCTAGTAGATATTATGCCCCACCCATGCCTTCTTTACTGGGCTAACACTCATATTACAGCTATTTTAGGTGTTGGATTCTAGTGGCTCACAGATGCACCCTCTTGTGGATAACTGTCCTCAGCCAAGGAAAATCCCCTTGCCTGCCTGTACGTGAGAGGTAAGCTCTCACCAGCACTGGAATGGCCTGCCGCCCAGGACTGGCTGTGCCCAGCCTCTTTGCAGTACTTTTGCAGGTACTGTGCACTGCTCGTGTTCCAGAGCTCCCCTGGAATCAGGCTGAGACGGCCCATCAGCTGTAACCACCTCTTGTCTTAGCTTCCCCCCTGCGCTATGCTTTCATCATGCTGTTATAGATTTCTCCTGAAAGCACACCCTTAGACTCCCCAGTAGATTTGTGTGTGTGTGTGTGTGTGTGGGTACCGGGGGTCGACCTCGGGACCTTGCGCGCCAGCAGGCGCCCATGCCGCTGAACGATATCACTGGCCCTTTTTTCGTATGTGGGTTCCGGGAGTCAAACTCAGGACCTCACGCTTGCCAGGCAGGCGCTTACGCTGCTGAGCCATCTCACCAACCCCCCAATAGATTTTCTAAGGAGTGAAATAGAAAACTTTTTTCTTAATATACATGGACAAAAAATGAACAATTTTGAGACTTTTCAGTCAAATAAATGTGACAGATATCAATACTGTTTTGATTGTCTACAAATTATACCTTTAGGAATGTAAAACAATGAACTCCTCTATTTCATTTCTGTCACAATACTTTTTTTTCTTATTTTTTGACTTTCACGGTTGCAATTTACTTTTTTCCTACCTCTAGTCATCCTGCCTACGTAGAAACTGGAAAGAAAGTGTCAATACTCTAAAGACTACCAGTTTGCTACTGTAGATAGTAAAGAATGTAGGTAGATATTTTTTATTTGCCCTAGAGACCTATCCTCTGCTTTTCTCTACCCTACTCTGAGCCCCAAGACTTCTGAGGACCACACCAATAGGTTTCCATGCCTTCCAGCTTCTATTGGGCCCATGGAAGACACTTGGCAGGAATTTGAAAGATTTGTGCAGAATGAGGTAACTCTTTTATTCTAACAGCCACCTTCCTGCCAGGTCATTGCAACTTGGCTCTGGCCCTCTATTCCAAGACTATATTTCCTATTGGGCAGCCTCTCCATCCAGCTCTATGTTTGAGTAACTAATTGCTTCCTATATCTGCCCTTCAGCACTGCTGCATTTTCTGGTTCTAAGGTACTACCCTGTGATGCTTTAGATCTAAAACGTCCTCCAAAAGCCTTATGTGTCCAGATACGGGGCTTTTGGAAAGTGATTGGATCGGGGGCACTATAGTCCTCAGCGGTTTAACCCACTGATTAATTTTTAGGTAAATGTGCCACTAGGAGGTCAGCCTGCTTAGAAGATGTAGGTCTCTGGAGATGTGACCTGAAAGAGTATATCTCCCTCCCTGCCTCCTCCCTTCACACTTTCTGCTTCCTGGTCACCACAATGTGAGCAGTTTTGCTCCACTCAGGCCCTTCCACCATGCTGTTTCTGCCTTGAGGCCACCCAACTTTGGACTGAAAACATAAACCAAAAGAAAACTCCCCTTCTTTAATTTGTGTCAGATATTTTGTCCTAGCAATGAGGGCGTGACTAAGATAGATTTTGGTGCCAAGAGTAGGGTCATTTCTGTGACTACACCTGACTATATGGTTCAAAAGACTTTGAAATTGGCTGGGGGAAGAAGTTTGGAAAAGTTTGGTAGTTCTACCCCCCAAAAAAATTATATAATGCTGTAAGCTGAGATTGATGGGAGATTCTGATCAGAGCTCAGATGATCAGTATGATGATAGAAATACATACAGTAAAAGCAAAGCTCAGGACGTTTCAGTTGGTAATAAGGATTCCATTGGCATTTGGACAAGAGGCCATGTATGTTATGCTCTGGCAGAAATTTTGGCTACATTCCACTCATATCCTGAGACTTTGCAAGATACTGAGATTAAGGGTGGCAGACTAATTAATCTAGTGGGTGAAATTTCAAGGCAGCCAACTGCTGAGGCTGTAGCATGGGTACTTCTGCCAGCTTTCACCCAGGTTTAAGTAAGAAACAGGACCAAAAATCTCATTTGAGAACTTTTCAGCTTAGTCAGAGTGGAAGCACCTGCAAAGTTAGTGCCTAGCAGAGTGAGATTGCTAATATGATTAGCATTTAAAAAGAAGCCAAGTACTTTCCATCAGGACAATAGCAAAGATGGCATAAGGGCATTTCAGAAATCAGCAAGTCCCCACCCTTCACTGGCTCAAGGGTATGAAAAGGTAAATGTAAACACCTTTGAAACATTTCATTTTCAAAAGAAAGCCCCGAGATACCCTGCTTCAGAAGAGCTGCCTTAGGAGTTGTTTCCTTGGGATTTTTTTCACAGTGCTCAGATATGCAAACAGAGTTCTTTGCAGCCATAGTCCAAAGGGGACTGCCTACTGCTTGAGCTGGTAGCATCCATGTGGGGTCATCCTTGTGGTGCTGGTTTTACAGGCATGCAGGATGCAAGGCTTGTGGTGTCAAGGAGGCTTCCAATCAGATTTCAGATGAAAGCCTGGGGATTCAAACAGTGTGCCCCTGAAAGGGCAGTGCATGAAGCTGTGAGAGTAAAGCAAAAACTACACTGGAGACCCCAGGAATGTGGAAAAGCCAAGAATATGGAATGTCTTCCAAGGGAAGCCGTAAGCAGTAAGGAAATCCACCCCCAAACAAAGACAATGAGGGCTGCAACCAGAAATGCTCTAGAACTGGAGCTGCCCAAATCCTTTGCAGTTCACATCTCACCAAAATTTGCTCTGGACACTGAACATAGAACAATAAGATTTGATGATTCCCCACTGTGTTTCAAACTTGCTTAGGTCCAATTTCTTTCTATTACCCTATTCCTTACTTTTAGAGTAGAAATGTTTAGCCTGTACCATTGTATGTTAGAAGTTTTTAATTTTTTTTTTAAGGAACTCACAGCTAAGAGTTTGCCTTTAGTCTCAGAGGAAACTTTGGCTTTGGACTTCTCAGTGATGCTAAAATGGTTAACACTTTGGAGACTCTTAGAGATATACTAAATGTATTTTTGCATAGATATGGACATGAATCCTTTGGGTTCAGAGAAAGAATGTTAGTGTTTAGATCTACAATGTCCCCCTCAATGCCTGATGTGATCAGAGGTGGGGCTTTTGGAAAGTGATTGGGTCACGGGGGCACTGCACATATCAGTGGTTTAATCCACTGATGAATTCACACTGAATGTGCTGTCCGGTGTTTGGCCTGGTCAGAAAAATTGTATTACTAGGATTGTGACCTTGGAAGGTATATCTTCCAACCTGGCTGCATCTTTCTCTCTGTCTACTTTCTGGCCACAACAATCTAAACAGTTTTCCTATCCCCAAACCCTTCCATCATGGTATTTCTGCCTTGAAGCCAGCTGGCCAATGACTATAACTGGAAGCTAAAATAAATTCCTCCTTTTTGTTGTGGGTGTCAGGAGTTGTGTCTCAGCAATGAGGAAAATGACTAAGACATGCACTATTCTTTGATGTAATCAGGAATTTAACCCTGCCCATATTATAAGGACTTCCTTCGTTAAACTTGCTTCTGCGCTTGTTTTGAGTAAGCTATTTTCTCCCTGGACACTAGTAGAAACTATAGGATAACCTGAGTTGGCTAACATTAAAACTGAAAATATATCTGATATGAAAAAATGTAATCCAGTAAAAATATTTACATAATTCTTATGGTGTCTGATTACTTAGTAATGCTTATCCTCATTATTATAGATTGACTGTGGGTTATAGTCATTCAATCATTTCTTCATTCATTTATTCCACAACCAGTTATTGTTCACCAACTAAGATTTGCACAGTATGAACCATTGCAGTCATGCAAGGTACTGGGCTACAGTGTCATGTACTGTCTCAGGTTACCTTTTAACAATGGCTGCAGGTGAATCGAAATGCTAAAAATGGAAGGAAAACATTCTGACCCCCAATTGGGACAGAAGTGAAAAATCAATTGATTATGAAGTAAAAAGTGGTTTACAAGACTAATTCTCTTAAAATGAGTGACTGAAGAACTCTAGAGAAGGCTCAGCAAAGAGGGAATTCCATCCTTGGTATGGAAATGTCTGTACCTAAAAGATGTCTGATAGCTAAGTAGATGGTCATAGAGCTGTGCTGAAAATTGGGGTAAAAGAGTCCCAAATACTTTGGAAACAACTTCTCAAGCTGTCCCACCTAAGGGGCACATCATTTAACAGTGACTAAACAGTCCATTTAGCAAAAGTCAGTCAAGTTTACTGTTTGATATCCTCAATACTAAAAAACCAACTGTGTGACTGAATTTTTAATTTTTCAGGGCAGTCTTTGTAGAGAGAATCTAAATTTTGCAGATGACTGCTTTTAGAGTAATACCGATGTTTAATCTCTGAGTCATTTTTTCTGCTGCAGACATCTTGAAACATAAAATAAATGCCACACACTAAAAAACTCCTGAGGACAAAAGCTTGGCTTAGGATAACACTTATAAAATATAAATTTTATCTCACTATAGTTTTACATAGCTGTATCATAGCTAAATATTTTTTCAGGAAAATTTATTCTTTAAATGAAAGGAGTTGAGAAAAAATTTGACATGATTAGTGAATGTACTACAGAAATAGTAAAAGTAGCCTTCATCCTTAATCCCACAACCTGGTCTAGTTCCTGGTGTCTCTGATAGTGTTAGAAGGTTGTTGAATAACTCAAAGAGAAGCTATTTTTAGATGGCAATAATCCCATATGTGTAAGAGGATGAAAAGACATTTGACAAAGACAAGGACTTGTATAGTAAATATTTAGGAAACGGCAAATACATATAATGTAAATTTACTTCAATCATGGTACACAGAGATCTGTAAGGCTCACTTGAAATGGAAAAATACTTTTACTAAATACTGTCTTATTTCTATCACATGTTCATTCATCATTTCTGTTATATGCATTCTGGAAACATGATGGAAATGGGAAGCATTGTCTGCTCCATGTACAAATTTATCTCCAAGAGAGACGAGAGGCAAAGTCATTTCCTTCGCTCACTTGGTTACACTCGATGCATTGGAATTTGGGTGAGTCTGGAAATTGCAGAGCCATTCCTTTTGTGGAACTCTCCCCTGATGCTACAAGATTCCAAGGTTTAAGGTCCATAAAAAATTTGTCTTCTTTTATCCCATTGTTACATTCCAACATGGGACTCTGGTTGGCTAGTCCCTGATCAATATGTGGGTTTTTCCATAGAGCAAGGAATTTGAGATTGAAGCAGATTCTTTGTACTAGGTCCCTGACTGCCTTGGGTGATGGACAATATGCCACTTATCATCACATTCTAAGACCTTATTCTATACTAGGTACGCAGTTGACATGTAAACGTTAGTTGTACACATTTGTAAAGTAAATCAGTGCATTTGAGAATTAACAAAGAGTAATATTTACTACATCTTTATGAGGTAAACATATAAAAACAATAAATGGACACATTTGACAAAATAACATATATTTTATGTGTGCACTTTAACATGAAGTAACTTTTTGGAAGGCAAATATGATAAACATGAATTATTCTTATCCTGGAAAATCAACCACTCTCACTTATATTCAAGCCAGGAAGTTTGGTTCTTTATATATAACCTTTAACGGTCAATGTGCCCAAGATGAATTTAGTGCACACATTTTGGTATGGAAGGACTATTATCACTCTCTTTCTTAACGTACCCTTAACTCGATTCTGTGACCCAACCCATTGGAATTCCTACTCATGTCTGAACCTCTCTGCCAATCCCTGCCACCACACACATGTACACATGCAGATAAAGCAAAGACACTCACAGGTAAGGTACTGAGAAGGCAAAGAGAAGGATAAAACATAGATATTGTCTTTAGGACAATGTTTCTCAGATCTTTTGATTTTTCACTGTAGTTCTGAGTACATTGATGGTCACTCTGTGTCTGGTGATGCGGATGCATCTGGGAATCACAGAGCTGCTTCTTTCTAAGGACTTCTTGCTGTTCCTGGTGCTGCCAGACTGCAGGGTTCAAGATCCTTTCTCCACTTCCACTGTGACTCACCTCTTCCGCTTTTCACCACGGGCTCAGATTTTTATATAAACCACCACCCCCAAAAAGCTTGGATTTAAGATTCCTTATGCTTTCTTCCATGCTACCATGCATGCAGCAAGAAATTTTAAACCCTGGCTTCTGCCTTGAAATAGAGCAAAGAAAAAAGCACAGTGTTGTAGTCAGGGTTTGCAAGGGAAACAATACAATACAGGACATATAATTTATAGAGTTATTTTGTAATAGTCACCCAAAGAGTCATATACAAAAAGTGCAGGAAATCTGTCCACACACTAAAGACCCAAAGAACCCAGCTGAGGGCCTGGATCCTACAGCAGTGTCTTGTATGAGTCCAGCTGAAGACCTAGAGCCCATGACCATGCCCTCATGAGTCCAGCTGAAGGCCTAGGGCCCACAACAATGTCTCATGCAAGTATATTTCACGGATCTGCACCGGGAAGGCCCAAAGGTCAGTGGTGGAAGCTAGAAAGTCTGCACCAGCGGGATGAAGGACCTGTGCCAGCAGACTGAGGGATCTACCCCAGAGCCAGGAAGCGATGCTCAGAGTAAGAACCGGAGCTCCCCCAAAAGTCACCACAGCCATCCTCAGCAACAGTGAGGTCCCGAGCTCCTCCGACGATGAGAACAGCCAAGTTCCTATCAGGAAAGCCAGCATGACAAGCTCCTCAAGGAGAACCGACAACAGCAACTCTTCCTCACCAGTTCTCCTTTTTATGTTGTTGGCAACAGTCCTCAGGTGGGCCTTCCATACCAGGCACCATGCTGATTCAGTTCAGCTGGGTGTGACAAGTTGAAAACCAGTTTTCGATCCACCACAATCCACCCCTGGTCAACTTGTTAACCACACATATTTCTTAAACCAATGGTCTCTAGTGGCAGATTTGTGAAAAGTTAACATGTGTTGATCTATTCGGATTTACATTAATACAACAATTACACATATACGATTCTTATTGCACTCATTTCTGCACCAAAAACAAAATATACAAAGGGTGATCAAAATTCAAAGTTAAAACCACAATACTTTGACGAATTAACCTGATTACAAACATATCTAAAAACTACATTAAAATAAAATTAAAAGAACTATTACAATCACAGTCCTCGCATCCATTAACTTTTAACTACACGGCATGGCAAGACTAAAAAATGTGGATCTCCTGCAATTTAAATACACTCTTATCTTCAGGTGAAAGATTTCAGTTCATTTTGCAATTGTCCTGTTTTTTTCTTTTGCCAACAACCACGTTCTCTTTTTTAACCTTGCAACCCACAGTTCCATGGAGTCTTCCCTCTGGCCAAATGCTTCAAATCACCTTGTTGGCTCTTTACTCTTAATTTTAAACATAGATCTGGCCAAAAGCTTTCAACAGTAACCATGCCACCATCCCAACAGTAGACAACATTGAAAATTTTCTGCCACCCAGATAATATCTCTAAACACAAGCAAATTGCAGAACAACTTCCTGCCAAAGCACAATATACTACCTGGGATCCAGCAGCCAATGCAGTCCATCTCAATAGAAGCCTCCAGAGCTTCATCTTAATCGGCAGCATTTCCATCAGTACTCTGATTTTCCAGGCTCTGACCAGAGTCTCCAAAATAGTTTACAACATATTGGGGCTGCTCCTAGGCCAGTCTCTCAAGACCTTTCAAAATTAATTCCCAAGGCTCTTAAGCCACATGGTCAGGCAACATCACAGTAATGACCCCACTCCTGGTACCAATTTTGTTGTAGTCAGGGTTTGCAAGGGAAACAATACAATACAGGACACATAATTTATAGAGTTATTTTGTAATAGTCACCCAAAGAGTCATATACAAAAAGTGCAGGAAATCTGTCCACACACTAAAGACCCAAAGAACCCAGCTGAGGGCCTGGATCCTACAGCAGTGTCCTGCATGAGTCCAGCTGAAGACCTAAAGCCCATGGCCATGCCCTCATGAGTCCAGCTGAAGGTCTAGGGCCCACAACAATGTCTCATGCAAGTATATTTCACGGATCTGCACCGGGAAGGCCCAAAGGTCAGTGGTGGAAGCTAGAAAGTCTGCACCAGCAGGATGAAGGACCTGTGCCAGCAGACTGAGGGATCTACCCCGGAGCCAGGAAGCGATGCTCAGAGTAAGAACCGGAGCTCCCCCAAAAGTCACCACAGCCATCCTCAGCAACAGTGAGGTCCCGAGCTCCTCCGACGATGAGAACAGCCAAGTTCCTATCAGGAAAGCCAGCGTGACAAGCTCCTCAAGGAGAACCGACAACAGCAACTCTTCCTCACCAGTTCTCCTTTTTATGTTGTTGGCAACAGTCCTCAGGTGGGCCTTCCACACCAGGCACCACGCTGATTCAGTTCAGCTGGGTGTGATAAGTTGACCACCAGTTGTTGATCCACCACACACAGGTAAAACAGAAGAATAATTTTTTTTCTTAGATTGTCTCTTGCAATTCAAAATTAAAAATACTTGGGTGAAATTCAAGGAGAGTATTAAAAGATATCTGTAATACCAAAGTGGACTAAAAATACAGGCTCATGAAAGATAAATTTTAAAACTTTATTTTAGGAATTGCATGTTAACTAATCATTGATTTTAAAAAGAATGACTTTAATTTAATGTTTTTACTCATCCTCCTTGAAAGTCTAGCCGACTCTGAGGTAGGGGATGGTAGTCGGTGTGATTCATGAAGGTGTATCTGTGTGCGTTGCCTTATGAACTCTTTGCAGTATTATTTCGCTTCCAGCAGCTTTGCTGCTTTAAGAAATAAATTTAGAATTCAGGTGGGATGCCTGTTAAATAAAAGCTCTGAAAGCCTGGAAAAAATTTTTTTCTAATTTTGGAATCTACTTCTACCTAACAGGCACAATTCACCACGATATTATTTTAAAGTTGACCCAAACTGTCCACACACATTTTTATATGCAGCATATCTCATCTTTTATTTTATTTTAAATATTAGAGGTGCTTAGGAAAGGATGTCCCAAAGGGTGGGGCTTTGATCTGCTGAGTTAAAGAAGTAGTCTCAGAATCAGGATCTTTCTAACCTTCCTTTGTTTCTCCTCCAAGCCCAGGAATGAACTCTTCCTGTAAGATTCCTTATCTGATTGAGACAACTTCTTCCAGAAGAAATGACTGTCTTAAGCTTTTTGCCCTAGGAATGTCATCAAATAACCATGAAATGTTAACCACCAGAGAAGAAAGGAGAGCAAAAATCACCAGTCTTTTAATCTATTCCTCAGAAGACAGGACAGAGAGGTCACTTGGGAGACTTTACCAATATAAGACACCCTTCATTTACAGCGAAGTTCATTCCCTCACCTTCCCCTAACTTGTGGCAACCTCTCTGTTTTAGTCAACTTTCCACCACTGTGATATAATATCTGAGAAAAACAACTTAAAGAGAGAAAAGGCTTATTTTGGCTCAAATTGTAGAAGTTTTAGTCCATGGTTAGCAGCTCCAATCTTTTTAGGCTTGAGTTATGCAGAAACATCATAGCAGTGTGGCAGAGGAAACCTTCCCACTTCATGGCATCCAGGAAGCAGAAAGAGAGAAAGAAAGAGCCTGAAAGGGAGCAGGGACCAGATGCAGTCCCCAAGGTCATGCCCCCATAATCAACTCCCTTCAGCTAAGCCCCACCTCCTATTTCCATTACCTCCCGATAATGCCATCTTGTGATCCCATCAGTGGATTAGTCCAATCACTTTAAAAGCCCATTAGCAAGGCCTCGCACACAAGGAGCCCTTTAAGGACATTTTAAATAACTTTCTCCCTTCCTTCTCCCTTATGAAGAAGGGTATTTAAGCTTTAATAAGCTGGTCTTTTCTTTAAGTTTCATATTTTCCATAGACTCCTGAGTCTATGCATGTTAGTAAAATTGTTATGCTTTTCTCTTGTCTACTCACCTTCTGTACTAGAGGTATTGGCCATGACCCTTTATGATAGGCTGAAAAGGGACCCCCCGATTTTCTGCCCATGTAATACAAAGAAAATTTATGAAAAATACATGAAATATTTCTTTTCAACTGGATACTGGTCTAAAACAATTTTTAAGTTCTTATTTAGAATTCTTTACTCTTTTATGTCACTAAGATTTCTTCCCCAAAAATGAAAACAAACATTTATAGTGAATAATATATGGATGCATAGATGCATTTTACATGAGAAAAGAGAAATAAATATCCCAGGTCTCTAGGTCTGTCACTAAGCTATGGTGTGCTACAAACTTTGTGTATTTTCCTAAAGTTTTAATCACCTTCCATTTCTTGAGAAATGGTCCCAGATTACATTGTCACCAAACAACAAATTGAATACTTGTTCTCAAGGACAATTGCACATCTACTGCATTTCTGTGTGCTCACCAAATGTTTTCATAATGCTTTGCAACCCAAGCAGTCTAAAAGAATTACCACTGCTCTCAAATACATCAAGGGCTCTAAAGCTCCCAGTAAGAACCTAGCTCACAGCTAGTATGACATTTGCGGCTGCGCTCAATATCTGCTCAAATACGTATTTACTGATGAACTATAAGAATTCAGGCTAATCTGGAAGGATCAGACCCACTGGATCTGTGTTTTAATTTTTTTTAATTTAATGTATTCATACTTTTTGCTGAATTTTCACACTTTTTCCTTGAAAATCATATCTTCAAGAAGAGATGTGGAAGTATTCTTTTTTATTATTTGTTTCCTTAGGTTGACAGATAATAAAGAGGAAGGAGCCTTCATAGGAGAGAAAGAACGAAGATATGGAGCCATTCCTTGGCTCTATAAACTTTATTTACTGCTTCTGTAATGGTCTCTATTATAAACAAATTCATTTCCCTATATAACTCAGGAAAGGTGGTTGTCATTGGAGCTTGTCTTTTGTTGGCATATCTGATTACAAAAATACTTAAATCCTATAATGCCCTTAGAATTTCTCCTACAACCCCTCTCTACAATCTCTGGGTCCCTCTGACACCCCAAAACTCCAGCCAATAATCCGATTTTAAGACTATGTCTCTTCTGCTTGGCTTGGCAGTAGCTGGATCTTGTTAAATGTTTTTCACATTATCTCAGTTCCCTTAATTATACTTGCTCTTCTGTGCTTGGAGATAATAAGCCATACTGATGGTAGGGTTGGCAGAATATTCTTTGTGAGCAAGCTGTTTTCCATTATGAAAAGAAATCTTTAATTCAAGTACTGTGTTACTTTGGAGTCCCCACTAACGTTATCAGCAGAGAAAGCAGGAATTGGAAACTGACTAATGTACCCAGCACCCCTCCACCCTTGGGTTCTCATCATGACCTGTGCAGCTGGTTCTCTCTGCTCTCAGGTGCCATGCGAGTCTTCTTCCTATCCCACCCACCATGCACTTTGTTTTCCTCATTCAATGTGTCCTACATGGCACACCCCATATTCACGCCTTTTCAAATTCTTCCCATCCTTTTTCACACTCCCTCTGTCCATGCATCTCTCCTAGGTTTTCATCCTTAGGACTCTGCTTCTGGTATGCAAAAGATCAGTTAAACACATCCCCTCTCTTGTGATCATTACTACTACCCTGAGATGGAGGGGCATTTATCTAGTAAACTGTTTGAACTCTGACATTCTGAGGCAGGGTCTTCACCTGTCCCTTGTTAACCAACCCAAGGGAAACTCTCAGTTGAGAATCACTACAGACCTGGAGAAGGGTGATGAATCAAGAGGCTGGCTGAACTCTGTGCCCATCATTATTCATGCCTGCTTCCTGTAGTTTCTAAAATTGTACATAGTCTAAGTGAAACAGAGGTTTTTACATAATTATTTCGTGAGCTTAAGAGACTGTTCACATTGCTGCTTGCATGGGGAAAATAGGGTGGGGGCAGGGAATGAGTTAATTTTAATTTTTATTATGGCTGGATTGGGTCCCTCATCACCAAGTTGTGACAGCATCTTGGGGGTTTTTTTTGTTTGTTTGGTTGGTTTGGTTTGGTTTGGTTTTGGTTTTGGAATCCTGCTAAGGAATATTTTCTCACTTCTACTCACCCCTCCCTCAAGTTTCACGTGTTTGTGTGTGTGTGTGTGCGCACGTGCATGTGTCCAATAAGGATTAATGTTGCTCCATGATATATTTTAAAGGGGCTTGAAACACCATGAGTATTAGACTCTATTTCTTCCAGCACAATCCATTAGCCATACCTTACTGCCTAAGGCTTCACACCTCACATTCGTAACATCTGCTCAAATCGTGCTCATTCTAATTCATCAAAGATTCTATCATTCCAAGTGACATTTATTTCAGCTTTTCAGCTTTCTGTGAAAGAGCCCAATTTTGTGTCTCTGTGCCAGAAAGGTACTGTGTACCTCACACTATTCCTGTTCTGTTATTGAAAAATCATCAGAATATACAGTTCTGCTAAAAGTGACCTGAACCACTCGAAGGAGAAACACTAGCCAAGAGTATGGGGGTGGAAATGGCAAATATATCACCGGTTTTCAGAAATATCAAGACCATCTGCTGTGTCAACAGCATTTCTGCCACTGTTAAGTGGCAGCTCTCACAGCTGGTGAGAGGAAAAGCTCTGCGGGGTGGCAGGCACTAAGATGAGGAGAAGCTTGTTTTCCAAGGGGTTTGACAACTGGGGAAGAGCCAGTGTGGAGCTGCAGGCCACCACAAGGTCTGTGTTTGCAAACAAAGCGCAGATCCTATGACTGATGAGCTCTGATTTGTCCCGGACATGTCTAAGAACATATTCCTCACACATATGGCAGCTACAGAAGTGAAACACCAGATTACTCACTGGGGCCCCAGGTCCACACCTTGGCTGGAGATGTTACAGAGCATAATAAATTTGATCATCTTTGATTCTTCTTGGAAGTGTCTCATTGGTGCCCTAGAAATGCATGAGAAAGCAGTAAAAGGGACGAGGGGGGGGGGGGGGCTGGGAGACTGTATTAAGAATATCCTGAGCAGTCAGGTGAGGTAGTGGGCACCTATAATCCCAGTAACTCAGGAGGCTGAGGCAGGAGGATAGTGAATTCAAAGCCAGCCTGGGCTACATAATGAGACTTGTCTCAAAAAAAAGAAAAAAATTCTGCATAGTGACACAGTAGTCTATAGGAAGAAGCATGCAGATGATACACCAGGAAAAGTGGAGAAAGCTCTCCCAGGAAAAAGTTCCCCTAAGCTATGTTTACTCAGAAAACAAGCCATTCTTGTCACCATTCATTTCCTCCTGGCCTCAAATATCCAATTGTTACCAAAAGCTCATGATTCCCATTAATCTAACGACCTCATAAAGAATGTCATTATCATCTCAAGGCAGACAGAATACAATTTGCTAGAAAATAAAACAAAGATCTGCACTGGATCTGGTACATCATTAAGGTCTGATAAAGCAGAAAAGATGCATTTCAATTGTACTTTGTTTCACCCTCATAGAATGCCAGAGTTAGCATGACCTTGTCCTTTTTAGATTTAATCTTTTACATTATAATAAAAGTTATCTTTGACCTTTTTCAAACTTCTATAAAATATAACTAAGAAATATTCTAAAAGTAATATTGTAAGTAAAAAATATGTATATTGTGGAGAGTTATATGTGTGTGTGTTTATAAGTGTTGCTTTTGGCTTTGAATCTAATTACTGACCATACCATTGTTTTCTGTTCTGTATTATGTTAAGCATGTTTTAAAAAAATAAGCAAGTGATAATCTCCATCTTAGCACATCTTTGTCAGTTTCCTAAAAACTAAAATGACTTTATCCAAAGACAGAATGGTCTTTATTTAACTTTATTTATATAGATAATTCTCAGAGTCACCAGAGTACCCAGTTCCCAAGACCATTCCCTTGAATAATCCATAAGATTGCCTTTAGTGCACTCTAGTCCAAATGTAAATCTTGATCTTGCAGAGATATTTTTTATCACAGTTCATAAATATTCTATTTCCTTTTTAGCTAGACTTGTCACTAACCAAACATTTACAGTCAACATTTGTGAGGTGGCTATCAAGATTTAATTCTGCTTCTCCATACAGAAGATATTTATGTACTTACAAAAACAACTACTCAGATTCATTAAATAAGGCTATAAATCTTTCCCCTGAAATGGTGATTTTGCTGTCTTCAAGCCTCTGCAGTAAGCACAGTGCTAACTATGCTGCGAGATGAGTTTAGCCTGCAGGTAGACTGCTACTGAGAGATCATGGTCTGGTGAACAGAGCGAGAAAATAATCTACTCCCCCACTCTGCCCTGGAGTCTCCGGCAACCTTGAGCAAGTTATTTGGGTTATTTTTTTTTTCAGCATTCCATTCTACAACAATGGGAAAATCTTTGTATTTTTTCTTTACAAATATCATACTAATATTGCCTCAATTTCTTATTTTGCACATCCTCTTATTTTTTGTCTGGTTAATATGCCTTAGGCTACAACCAGCCAACATTCTTGGGTAACTGTGTAATTAAGTCAGAGACTCAGAAGCAATTTTTGCCTTGGGATGGAAATTGGGTTAGAATGATTAGGCAATGTAAAGGCCTGTGATTCTCCTTCATGTCTCATTCTTCATTGAAAGTTTATCTACCATGAACTACATTTTCTTAATTGCCTTCTTTCTTTCATATCTGCTCCATTCCCTTCCTCAATCTTTTTTAAAAATATATTCCAAGATGGTTTTAATATTCCAGACTTCCTAAGCAAAGGAAAGGGCTATGCATTACTGAGTTCTGGTATTTCAAAGATGATTTATTCATTCAGCAAGGATGTAATCAATAACAAAGTTGAAGGTCTGCCATGCAGAAACAGCACAATGTTAAAAAAAAAAAAGGCTCAAAAAGATAGATTTTGACTCAAGATCAGTGCTTTTCTTCCCATATGGAGTCACTCGAGTGTCATACTGGAAGGGTGGAAAGCATTGCATGGCTAGCAAAAGGTCATGTGCTGAGAAGGAAGAGCCCTCTGACCACATCGAGCTGCCGACAGCTGCTGCAGCTGAACAGGCCAGGCCGGCAGATCGCTACCCTGTCAGAACAGACCTGCACACAAGCCAGAGGCGATACCAGTGGCTCTGTTCAGTTGCACAAAGGAAACTTGACAAGGGGAGACGGAGGTGGCAGGCTGGGTGTGAGGTCAGCTTTCAGGGTTTCAGAACATGATCCACCCTCAGCAGCACACTAGCTGGGGCTAAAGAACCACCAGCACACCCCACTCCCAGTAAAAGGGATTGCCTAGAAGTAAGCAGTGTTAGGCACAGCACTTCAGGGCTCTGGCAGTGTCCTACTGTTAGAAAGAAACTGGAATTGCGGAGAATGTGACCATGCAAACTACGGCAAAGGAGGGGACAGCTTTGACACCAAGAAGCCATCCTTGAACACACAGCTAGGTCGTGTTACTCCCCTAGGTCATGTTGGACACAGACGTTCTCACAGAATAGCAACATCAGGCAGGGTTACGTGGAAACCACGATAAAGTGAAACAAAACCAGTCTACTTCATAGTTTCATCTCTCAGCATAGGTAAAACCAGCATTACTCTGACACCCACAGAATATCAAACATCCTCTCAGCCAAAATGAATGACTGCTACTTCTTCACTCCTCTGCTCTCTCTGTAGAAAAGATTTTGATTCCTCATCATAGAATGCCTTGGCTTTCCGACAGCATCCAAGCTGGATTAACACCTGCCTCTGGAGTCCCTCTTCACGCCATTCATCCAAACTGCACATCCTCTGTGAGGTCTCTCTAACACCATTTTGCTAAGACAGCTCAGGCCTTCCTGCTGTGGGGGTTCTCCCTTTGAAACAAATAATAAACCTGACTTGCTTAATTGCGGTTATGTTCCCGGTGGTCTTTCACTGGAGGGCCTTGGAGTCAAGGCAGAAGCCCAGTTCTAAGGGATTGCGAAGATTGAAAAGATGAACATTGTTAAAGCGACTGTAAGTCAGGTGCTGTCTAAGCAGCCAGAGCTTGCCCCAGGCCCTGGACTCTGGAAGTAGTTCTCACCATGATTTAATTCCAGACCATACCAGAAAGCAGAGCTAATTTCACAGTTTAGGCTGCAAATGAGATTTGGGGGGTAGAGGATATGCATGGGCCTGCAGTCAGGAGTTAAGGAAGAAAGTCACGAAGAGAGAAGGAAACAGCAATTAGTGAACCGAACTATTTTTATAATACTCTAAAAGTTCTGTTATATTATAGACCAGGATTTTTATGAGCAGAATTGTTGAGCCCATCAATCACCCAGAGGCACATTAAAGTAACCTAATAACAATAATAATACAATGACTACAATTTATGAAATCCTTTACAAAATCTAGCTATGAAGTCCTTTATATCATACCCTTTTTATATATACTGGAGCTGGGCTTGAATTTGCAATCCTTCTGCCTTGGCCTTTCAGAGGGACACAAACATAAACTAAAAAAATGAAAATGGGAGAATAGGATCTAAAGACAGAAGGGAGAGGAGGGAGAGTAAGGGAAAGAAAATAAAAAGAATTAAGGTACGTTAAATGCATTACCTACTCCTTAAGGGGAATATAAATATTATATACTGCAAACACGTGCTCATAAATATTTAATAAAAGACAAATGTAAAAAATCTCCACCAATTATGTTTAAAAAAAAAAAAAAAAGAGAAACACAAGGCATGGATTTGAACAAAGTAACAAACCCAAAACTAAGACATGGGTTAGCACTGCAGCAACACTACAGCCCAGGTGGGTAGCACAAGCAGAGCAGTGATGGATCAGATTGCAACGAGATGCTTTGATGTACCCTGTTAGTTTCCATTTACCTCTGGGCACTACAACTTCAGGAATGGCAGCCTATAGGATAGTTCTGGATCTCCTTGGCACTGATTAGAGGACAGTGAAAAGCTATGCATGGGGAATAAGTTAGAAAGTGGAATGGATGCACTAAACTAAACTAAAGTCAAAATGGATCAAAGATCTAAATATTAAAACAGAAACACTAAATCTACTGGAACACAAAATAGGTAGAAATCTTGAAGACATACGGGTAGGCAGAGAGTTCACGAATAAAAACCAAACTGCGTGAGAAGTACTTCAAAGAATCAACAACTGGGATCTCATCTTATCAAAAAGATTTTGCACATCAAAAGAAATCAGCAACAGAGTAAAAAGAAAACACACAGATTGGGAAAAAATTTTAGCCAGCTGTCCCTCAGACAAGGACTTCTATCTAGAACATATAAACAATTGAAAAAAATCAGGACCAACAAATTCAAAGACCCAATCCAAAAAGGGGCATCTGAGATGAATACACACTTCTCAGATGAAGAAATACAAATGACAAATAAATATATGAAAAATGTTTGGCATCATTTCTCATTCGAGAGATACAAATTAAAACAACACTGAGATTCCATCTCACCCCAGAAAGAATGGCTATCATCAGAAATCAACCAATAACAAATGCTGGCAGGGCTGTGGGGAAAAAGGTACCCTTCTCCACTGTTGGTGGAAGTGTAGACTGGTGCAACTACTGTGGAAATCAGTGTGGAGATTCCTCAAAAAACCAGGATTAGAGGTCCCATTCGACCCAGCAATTCCCCTTCTGGGTAATTTCCCAGAAGAATTTAAAACATCATACCACAGTGATATATGTACACCCATGTTTATAGCAGCACAATTTATAATAGTTAAATCTTGGAAACAACCCAAATGCCCATCAGCTGAGGAATAGATAAAAAAGATGTGGTATTTTTATACAATGGAATACTACTCAGCTATAAAGAAGGATAAACTCGAGCCTTTTATAGGTAAGTGGATGCAACTTGAGACCATACTCATAAGTGAAAGAAGTCAGACTCGCATGTGTAAACATTGTATTGACTCCCTAGTGTAAAAAAGTGAAAGAGTAAATAAGATCCAAAACGTACAATAGATATTGTGAAAGGGGAAGAAACTGCTCAAAAGGAAAGAATGACTGGGATGGGGGAAAGGAGAAAAGAAGGAAGGGAAGAGAAAAAATATATAGATAGATAGATGCATATAGATATACACAAGATAGCTAAGATAATTATACTACTAATTTCTATTAGTCCATTGAAAAGAATGGTTTGTGCTTATATTTTTTAATCAGTTTTCATGCCTATATCTTGTAATCTGAGCAGCTACTTTGAAAATAACAATATGCAATATGTTAACCATTGTTAATTTCCTATTATCTTGTTTTGAATTTCTGTATCATTGTTGCTATTTTTTTTCTCTTTAAAATTAAAAAAAAGGGCCAGTGAGATGGCTCAGCAGCATAAGCGCCTGCCTAGCAAGCGCGAGGTCCTGAGTTCGACTCCTGGTACCCACATACAAAAAAAAAAATTTAAAAATAAAAGGAATGAAAAGGATGGTAGCAGAATAATGAAAAGTCTCTGGACTCAGGACTTGACTTTGGTTTATTATTAATAAATCAGGTCAGTTCTAGAACATATTTGCACACCATCCAATGTGTTAAAATGCAAATTGGCTTTTAGTAAAATTAAATGGAGCTCAAAGTAAATCAAAGTTTTTCATTAAAAAATGAATGGTAAAGCCAAATGCAATGCCATTGCTGCTCACTGCTCTCAGTTGCATCAATTCACTAATTTATTCATTGAGCTAATATTTTTTTAAGCAAACAACATGCGGTAGGCACTATTCTAGGCACCAGTGGACAAGACACAAAGCTATTCTAATGGGGGGGAGACATTGAATACTAACAAGAAAATGCAAAATAATGCCTGATAATGATTGTCACAGGAAGATAGTAAAATGCGTTCATGTGACAGAGATTGGGTAAGGAAAGGAAGTGAGTTACTATTTGAAGCAGAGTTATCAGAAAAGACCCTTTTTGGGGGGAACGTTTTCTGTGAAGATCTGAATGTTGAAAAGAGCTAGTGGTGAAACAGTTCCAACCAGGGAAATAAGCTGCGTCTGCTCTTAGGATTCGGCAAATCTGGGTACATTTCATGAACCGGTTTTTACATCCAATAGACCTCAGTTTCTATAATATGATTTGTCCAAAAACCCTGTTATTCACCTAAAAGATACAGGAATAATGACCTGGAGAAAAAGATAACAGCACTGAGGAAGACTATACCGTGTCTGCTGTTAAGCCTGGTCCAGAGACCATATCTACGACGAATGACATCTGCTGCTGACCTACCTTTCCTTTTCCCAAATTCATAAGATTAGAAGGGAACTGTTGGTATTTCACTGAGCAAATGTGACTTTCCTGATAGACAAAAGCAGAAGAAATTAGTCTGTAATTTAAGTCACAGTCTGTGAGACAGCCTGAGTCTCGAGGCCATCTGAGCCAGCCACTCCGCCTCTCCTTTTCTTCCTTATCACGGTTGTCAGGTAAATGTGGGAACTTGTATATAGAAACATTAGGTATGTATTTGTGTTCATCAAGGCCATCCTCAAAGCAAGTATTTACACAACAGTGTTAAAGGATATTGTGTAGCCACTGCTGAAATTCTCCAAAAGATTGTCCGTATTTTATTTAAGCATTCTATGCGCAGGTGTAATTTACGAAAAAATATTTTAAGTCCTCTAAATGTGGGTTAGGAAAAATTCACACAGAAGTGTTACCATCTGTTCAGGTGTCTTAAAATTACTCGTCTACTCTCTTCAAAACTATATAACTTTCTCTCTTCTGCAAGTTTATGTGTGTGTCTTCAAATCCTGCTGCTTAACTGATCTTACTGAGCCATGAAATTGTAACTTTCCAAAGACCACCAAACTTCACAGCGAATGGGACTTCCCTGCCAGCGGTCAGTAGTCTACACCTTCCAGAAGCCCTTGGCTTGAAGGTTTGCAGCCATATGGTCAATTAAGACTCTGTCTCTTTAGTTACGCACCACTTACCCCCTCCTATTCCAAAATTACAGGAACCTCTCTGTTCTTCTCATAGCTCCTTCCTTGTGATCATTTCACTTTTAATTCCCTAGAGACTAGATAATTAATATATGCCTTATGAAAGACATATGTTACCAAAACTTTTTACAGCATAACTGTATATCACTGTTCAACCTACTGGGATTTTCTCTGCAAAGAATTTAATGTGAATTCATGTCTCAGAGCTATACCTATATATAGCTAAAAGTACATATGGTTTTACGGCTGTTGCTCTTAATGACTAGCATTTTGTTCAGACTTTACAACACTTATTGTATATTATGGTCAGTCATTTAAGTATCTGTTCCTCTGACTGAACAATGAGTTCTTCAAGAGTAGGCAGTAGATCTTATGCCCTCAAATTTTGCCAAGGGTCAAGAACCTACTTAAATTTAATACTATTTAATCAGTGAAAACAAAATGTCATGAAGTTTTAAAATCTTATGTGTATGTTTATGAAAAAATTACTATTGAGTTTTCCCTTCATAAAAGTGAGGTAAAATTATGTTTTAGTAATTTTTAAAACTACATTTGGGGAATTTTTATCTTATAATGAAAATTTTAGTTTATGTGTGGAGAGTTTTATTTAATCCCCTAAAAGTTAAACTAATTCTTTTTTATGAGCTTTTGCTCATTCAGAGTTACCATTAAGAAAATTGAAGGCTGCCAAAAATTCGAACCTTATAGTAATTTATAGAAAAGAGATTTATTAAATTAGCACACAGTCTTCTACCTGCAATAATAATAATAATAATAACTATAATAATAGTAGAAGTTCTTTCCAATTGGTCTAGGTATGCATCTAAACTCTTTCATGAGTTTCTTTATGAGGTGCGGTCAAAAATACAGTGAGTGCGGTTTAAGCGCCTGCCTGGCAAGCGCGAGGGCCCGAGTTCAACTCCCGGAACCCATATACAAAAAAGGGGCCGGTGATATCGCTCAGCGGCACGGGCGCCTGCTGGCGCGCGAGGTCCTGAGGTCGACCCCCCGGTACCCACAAAAAAAAAAAAAAAAAATACAGTGAGTGGTGCTACTGAGTGTCATCCAGCACAAAGGCAAGCTCATAAAAGCATTAGTATGTGTCCTCATCTACCTTACTTACCCTAACTGGCACCGGGCGACTTCTGGCTCTTGCTCAAAGTCAGAATGACTGTGAAAGGTAAATGTTTTGAATCAGTTCAGGATGAGGCAGCCAGGACAACAAAGAGAACTTCTAGAATTGTTTCAGAAAATGGAAAGAATAATGGGATAACTGTGTTCAAGATGGGGCTGAGGAAGATTAATGACAATGTATCTTTTACTGTAATAAATTTTAAAATTTAAACATTCATCATACTTTCAATTTCACCACATATACTAAAGAAATCCTTGTGAATACTTCTGTTTTGAGAGAACAGCTATGCTTTAGAAATGTAACCCAAGGGAAAAAAAAAAAAAAAGATTTAACATTGTGTTAAATGGGATAGACTGTTCATGGGAAATATCTGTGGAGATGACCCAGTTAAATATATCCTCCTGTAAGGCCCAGCTAGATAGCCTAATTGACCATATATATTTAACACAAAAATGATCTTCAACCAGATGCAATCCCATATGAAACTGTACATAACCTAGGAAAATGTCACTTCAGCCCAGACAGGCCTTTCCATATAAAGGCAGATTTTTTCAGGCAGAGGTCACAATGCTTTGGAAAGCACATTCTAAAGAGAAAATTCTATTCCTCTCCAGGTTTAAGAGGATTGTAAGTCAGGTCACACACTAGTTTTCTCTGTTCTCCAAGAAGTACTCGTATCCATATGCATTTTGGTCCAACATGTACAATATTCATGTAGAATGTTCTTTTTATTGTCTATGTATTAGTCAGGGTTCTCCAGAGAAACAAAACCAGTAGGACATACAGAGACAGGTTTAGAGAGGAGATTTACTATGAGAACTGATTAACACAATAAGGGAGGCCAAGAGGTCCCACAGTCTACCATTAGCAAGCCTGAGAACCCAGAAATCTGGTGGTATAGTCAGTCTTGGTCTGAAGACTTGAGAACAACAGAAGTTGTTTATGTAATTCCCAGTCCAAGGCTTCTATCTGGCTGGGCTTTCAGCAGACTGCATGATGCCCATCCACAATGGTGAGCACAGATCTTATTTACTCAGTCTAGGGAACACTTTCACAGGTATACCAGAAGTATCGTTTACCAGCTAACTGGGTATCTCTTAACCCAGGAAAGGAGACACCTAAAATTAACCATCGCATTCTATAGAGCTAAGGGAAAAGCCACTTTCAGTCTTGCTTTTTCTCCCCCAAATTTCTTATTTGAATGAATAATTGAAGCTTTAAGATACTTTTTCTCTTGGTATTTTGGCTTCTTCTATGATTGTGGCTGAATGCATTGCTTTCGAACTTGAATGCTTGCTTCTTTATTTCCTGAGCGATGAATACGTCCAATGTATTTGTTTTGTTAGAGATCTGTGGTACTCAACTCTTTGTCACTATGACCATGCACCTGAGAAGAACAACTAATAGGAGGAGAGTTTTATTTTGAAACATGGTTTCAGAAATTTCAGTTCATGGTCAATGGGCTCCATTGTTACTGGGCCTGCGGTGAGGCAGAAATATCATGGCAGAAGGGCATGGCCGAGCAAGGCCACTCACCTCGTGGCAGCAAAAAGCAGAGACAGAGTCTACAGCGACCAGATATGGCCCAGTTCATGCCACCATGGCCTACTTTTTTCAACTAGTTCCCACCCCCTGTTCCTATCACCTCCCAATAATGCCATCGAATTATGATCTTATCGATGGATTAATCCAGTTAATGAGGTTAAAGCCAAAAAGTCCATTAACTGACAACCAGCCATTAAAACATGAGGTTTGGGGGACACTTCAAATCCAAACCATAACACTGTTCTCCCCCAGAATATTTTTCTCTCTTGATAACTTTTCTGAAAACTGGAGGATTCGAAAGAGTAGATTTCCTGGGTAGCCTAATCACAACAAAAAAAAAGACTCTGCTAATGCTTTATCATTACCTCACACAACATTACAAAGACTACTTTTAGCAGGAAATTCACCTCAAAAATGGAGCTAGAAATGGAGTTAGGAAAACAAATATTTTGTTTGATCTTTGATGTCTCTAATAATATACTTTTCAAAATAGTATAGTAGAACATTGATTTCTATGTTTATGCTTAATGAATAAATAACCATGATTTGGACAATGCTGGTGTACATATTCTAGTTTTTAGTGCCAGTTAATAGCTCTATGTTTTGCATTTATGTAGTAAATTATTCCAATATATTACTATCTTGTTTGATTTTCATAGTAACTTACTGAAGAAACCAAATCAAATATTTTTATTTAAAATTCAGAAATTTAAACAACTTTCAGTTTTTAATAGACTAAAACTAGAGCCATTTTTCTCAAAATATTTATCCTAGGTCACCAAAACTCATTATTATTTGGAGAAATGCTCAACAAATATTAATTTATCTCCAGAGAAAATAATAGGAAGTTCAATAACTACATATATTTATTCCTACTTATTCTATGAGACCTTTAGCTAAAGTCTTAGAGAGTTATTTTTCCAAGTAACATAAGATCAATGATTAAACCTGCATATGGCAAGCATGTCTTTTTTGAGGATTACATAAGGCTTCATGAAAATATCATCACATAATTATAGACTTCTTTTTGGATATATAATCCATTTAAGTGAAGAAATTCAGAGAAATTTATTACTTTAGGTTCTGGTGGTAGAACTAATAGTAGAATTAAAATGAAAGGAAGTAAGGGAGTAAAGGGGAAGAAATAAGAAGGATATTGTGTTGGAGGATATCCATTGTTTGGATTTTTTTCCAAAATCCTAAACCTAGAGAGGCATGAACTCTGAATTTAACAGAATCTGGAACCAGTGTCATTGAAGTTACAGGTGAAATATCTTCAGAAATGAGTAACAGAAAACTCAATCCAATTGTTTAAGGAATTTATTTTTATCACATGGAAAAACCAGAAGATGATGCAGGACTTATATAGTTGTTAAATAATGTTATAAAGGGGCCAGCTCTGCCATTTTTACAATGTGGCTATTATCACCAGAGCCACAGAGTGACTTCTCAAACTACTAGCATTGTGTGCACATTCCTGGAAGGAAGAAAGAGAAGAGAAAGCAAAGGGCTCCTCCTTATGGGACTTTTATGCAACTCATTAGTGTACTCTCTGTCGTGTGGCCACTCCTAGCTGCAAGGGAGCCTGGTGATTCCACTATTACTCTTCAAGGCCTCCGTAGTCCAAAAGGAGTGGCACAGGGTGCTGCTGAATGAATCAACCATTATATCTACCACATAATATTATACTGTAAGGTCTTTCATAGGAGAGGAGAGCTTTGAAATAACCCTTGAAAAGTAAGTCTACCAACTCCGCATAGTAAATGTAATCACAATGTACTGCAAACACGTACTAATAAAAAATATATTAAAAAAAAAGAAAAAGAAGTCTACAATAGAGTGAGGTGAGTGAGGGGAAATCAAGACAGAGAGGACACAATAAAAATTCTGCAGGGAGAGTTTTGTTTTTCTCTTTGGTAATATAAAATGTTGCAAATCAGAAAGGACACAGGTAATATTCAAAATCGAGAAAATCAAAAAACCCATATATGTGCATTTAGGTGCTTGATAAATATGAGGTAACCAAATGGATGAATTGCTTCTTCTTTTGCAGGGGCAATGGCTTATTTCAGTTAATGTAAAGAGTTGTTCATGTGTGAAAGTGAATGAGTTCAGTTCACCAGAGTGAATGATGAATCCTTGATAGTATGCTCCCAATACTGATCACGAATTAAATCTGAAACCTATTCTTACACAAGCCATAGTTTTAGTATTTTAAGACTAAAAAGAAACACATTACTTGTTTTATTCCTTGATGAAACATTTCTAGAAAAAAGACCTGGCCACAAAACCTCCATTATCTTCATCACTATTAACTTTACTTTTAATCTTCTTTAAAATAAATGAAATTATAACTTTATAATATATCAAGTAAAAAAGTGACGCTAAGCTTTTGCAACAACCTGGACAAAACAATTTACTCTGTGAGAGACTTCACGCAATTCATCACACTTGAGCTGCAGAAAATGAAGGTAGACAATATAACATACAAAAAAGAAAGGTGCCCTTTTTCATAGAAAAGTAAATATATAGGTGTGAGCTCAAGCAATAACCTAAACAAGATGGAAGATTTTCTTCCTAAAACTTAAGAAAGAAAAATTGTAAGTACATAGTATCGTTTCATCTTTAAAATAAAAAGTAAAAACAATGGTGACTATATAACATGTTTCATTTCAAGAAACTATTGTCCTATAAGATGAATTTTTAATGCTGTGCAAGAATATGTAATGATTTTCTTTTCATTGTATGAAAAAATAAAACAAATTTTGGTAACCAAATAAGAGAATAACAATAGTTATTACATGGTGTATTGTTATCTTCAAAGTAGTTACTTGGTAAAAGACATAAACCAAAAAAATATCTTACAAAAAAGAAATAGACACTTCTCAGAAAAAGTACAAATGGCCAATAAATACATGAAAAATGCTCATCGTTGCAATTTAAGAATATGTGATGATTTAGTTCAATGAAATCAGCATGTGTTACATCCCTGTTTGGTGGCTACAAACTTTCATAGGCAGGCACAAAGGGAATAAACATGAAACACCATAGCATCTGCCTTTACATTACTCAGATTCTTGGGAAGGAGGTGAATGTAAAACAAGCACATAAAGAAAGCTGAAAACACTGGATGCATTCCATTTCTTCCAAAATCCGGAACAAGAGTGGCATTCTCACCACTCCTGTTCAACTTAGTACTTGAAACTTTAGCCACTGCAATCAGGCAAGAGAAAGAAAGGGATATGAATACAAAAGGAAGGAATCAGATTATCTGTTTTGGCAGATGATATAATTCTTTATATAGAAGAAGACCCAAAAAACTCCAGGAGACTTTTAAATCTGATAAACAAATTCAGCAAAGTGTCTGGATACAAAATCAATGTGTAACCATCAATCATGTTCTTGTACACCACTAATGAACCCACTGAGAAAGAAATCAGGAAATCAATTCTATTCACTGTAACTTCAAAAATATAAAACAAAATAGCTAGGAATCAATCTAATCAAAAAGGTTAAAGACCTCCCCAGTGAAAACTACAGATCATTTAAGAAAGAAGTTGAAGAAGACTTAGAAAATAGAAAACTTCCTTTTCACATGGACCAACAGAACTAATATAGTTTAAAAAGCCATGTTACAAAAAGCAATCTAAAGATTCGATGTGATCCCTATTAAAATACCAACAACATTCTCCACAGAACTAGAAAAATATCCTTAAAATTCATATGGATACACAAAGGACATATAATAACCAAAACAATCTTAAGCAAAAAGAGCAATGCTGGAGGCATCATAATACCTGAGGAACTGAGTCTCGCCAACAGCCAATCCCAATTTGCCAGCCTTGCGAGTGAGCAATGCTCGAAGCAGAATCATTCACTCCCAGCTATAAAGTTAGCTACATCTTAACTGTAAGTTGCATGAGATGCCTCAAGTCAGAACCACTCACTGTGCATATCTGGAAAATTGTATGAGATAAATGTTTATTGTTGTTCAATGTCACTAGTTTGGATGTTAATTTGTTATGCTGCAAGAAACAATTAATATAGTTCTTTTTTGTGTGTATGTGTGTGTGGGTACCGGGGGTCGACCTCACACGCCACCAGGCGCTCATGCCGCTGAGCAATATCACCGGCCCTTTTTTCATACGTGGGTTCTGGGAGTTGAACTCAGGACCTCGCTCTTGCCAGGCAGGCACTTATGCCACTGAGCTATCTCACCGGCCCAATATAGTTCTTCATAGATCAACTGAAATGGGCTAGACAGAAAAGTGAGATAATTCATTCTAAAAAGTAGAAATAGAAGATGCAAAGGCACAGACACATAAAAGAGTAGGGTATATTTAGATGTTGAGTGACTAAAAATGCAGTACCATGGAGTATGTGGAGTGCCTGGGCAGAGGATGAAGGAAGGAAAGAAAGAGAAGTCTGTTGAGGATTATGAATGCCAAGATGAGGGGTTGGAGTTTTATCACTGTAGACAATTGGGAAGTAATTGAAGCTTCTAAATGATAACAATAATATTCACCATCATAGTCATCCACCAGGACCTTCTATGAATCTGACACTTTTAGTCTTCACTACAACCCCATAAAATAGGTGTTTCCATTACCATCATAGAGTAGGAAATCAAGTATAGGAAAAGAGCATGGAAGGTGAAGATTGCTTGCAAGGGAGTACAGTAATTGAAAGAATAATCAGGGCTGAGAGTGCTGGCACACATCTGTAATCCCAGCATGTGTGTTGCTGATGCAGGAGGATTGTGAGACCAAAGCCAGCCTGGGCTACATAGCAAGTTCAAGGCCAAACTGGATTACAGAGCAAAGAAACAGAACAAGAGAGTGGGGGGAAGGAGGAGTGGGGGAGAAAGGGGAAGAGAAAAAGGAGGAGGACACAGGAGATTCTGATACATAGTAAAGGCAGTGGCACTAATCCATTGGAGGTCAAAATGAAGTGGAAGTAAGAGCTTAAATGTAGGAAGTTGTGATTTCAGAAAGGAAGCCAGGCAAGAGGGACACTGTCATTACTAAGAAGAGAGGAAATTACTATATTATGAATTATTATGGAGCTAGTTTCAGGAGGGGATGATTAAATGAAGGATTAACCCACAAAACTTTGAAAATAAGGAAAAAGAAAAATAAGAGAAGAAAAAAAGAAAGCTATTTAAATGAGAGAGTAAGGAAATTTTAAAGAGTTTAAAGCTAGAGTGCTGGTGTTCTCTATGAGGCAAGACTGAGGACTACTGATTGAGCGTGAAGGGATCAGTGTGCAACAGAATATTACAGAGAATACAAAAGGTTTGTGTTGGCTACCATGAAAAGGGAGGAGGGAGCAGGCCAGTACCAAAAACCATCACCAGACAATGCCAAGATCTCCTTGAGTTTAGGTATCAAAGGAATATTTTTAGAGTGATTTGTTGATTAGAGAATAAAATTCCACAAAAATCCAAAAGATGACCTCAAAAAGGACATGAAACTGAGTCCTTGGTTTGATAACTTTTGTTGTTCTTTGGTATTCATGGGGGGTTGGTTCCACCCCACATGTGCCAAAGTCCATCAGTGCTCGAGTCCCGAGTGTAATATTTGCATATAACCTTTAAAAATCCTCCCATATATTTTAAATCATCTCTAGATTACTTATAATAGCTAATGCAATGCACATGCTACGTAAATAGTTGTTAAACTATATAACATAGTTTCTGTTTAGGGAATAATGGCAAGAAAAATGTCTGTATATTCAGTACAGACAATATTTTTAAAATATTTTTGATCCACACATGGTTCATTTCCCAGAGGAATAATCCACAGACACAGAAGGCCAGCTGTAATTGAAAGCAGTCTTGTGAAAGGAAAGAGTCATGGGTTTTTTTCTTTTTAAGATTCAACATTTTGTTCCAAAAGTTCTTTATTCAAAAAAGTTCTATGTATTTAAGATTAATCTGTATATCAGGCAAAGTCCCCACATGTGCATACACATACATTGATATTATATTTGATTCAATACAGTAAATTATTTCAGTAAAGCACTTTGCAATTGATAGAAAAGTGCAAATATTAAATACAGTATATCTTCAAGAAAGAACAGTAAGCCTTTAAAATATGTAGTTAACATTCAACCTGAAAGTTTATCAGTTAACCAAATGCTGAATTATACTGGTAATACTTTTTGAAGATTTGCTATTGTTATAAGTAATTCATGTGTTCATAGACAACAGTCACTGTGTAGAAAATTTGGTTTATTGCAAGCACACATTTCCCTCCAAGGATGATTTTGGTGAATTATAAAATCATCTTATCACCTTGCTTTTCTTTTCCCCAGAGATTCTCAGAGAAAACTCCATCTCTAAATGGAGGCTGTGAATTTTGTCACCTTCCCACTGGGAATTCTCAGTATTCTTGTTTGTATATTGCAAGATGTTTTAAGACTCCAGAGGAAACAAGTGTTGTGAAATTACTATTATTATCCAACTCCTGTTTTCTCTGTTCTAATTTCTCTGTAACTCCTATTCATAGTTTCTGTAAAAGCCAAACACAGAATATTACTTTAGGGTGTTAATGAACCATTAAAAATCGCCCAGAATTGTTTCTGAAGTGAAAGTCAAGTGCAGCTAAGAGAAAAGACCAGCAAGAAAAAAAAAGCAGAATGAATACATTTATTAATGTTTTAAAAAATTCCTAAGATGTTCTTTAAAAATCAACTAATGACCTAATTTATCTCCTTGAAAGTAAGAGTTCGTCAAAACCCGCTCTGCCTTGTTTGTACCAGTTTGTGGAATAAATATAAATACAACTAGTGCTGGCCCCCAGGAGTAAACCAGAATGTCAACACCAGAGTTCACTATCAGCTGAAATTCATTCCTTCTTCCACTCCCACACACACTGTTGGCATACCTTATTATAGCATTTATAACTTTGCATTATGTCATTTTTTTCTGTTTTACTTACTCTCCCTTAAATTCATCCAACTAACCATATCAACTTATTCTGAACCACAGTAGCTATCATCGGAATTCACAGTAAAAAGAGAAGTAAATATTCTTATACTAAGTTATTCATTTGGTCGAGTCTACCCAAAGATCACAATTGCCTAACGTAAGTCTGCTTAAATTCCACTTAAAATCACCTTCCTAAAATATGAAAGGCAAAAGTCAAAGTTAAGGTGAAAAGGAATACTGAATAGAAAAGAGGCTGAGTGAGTAGTCTCCTGAATATGCTAAAAGAAGCACAAAATCGACTGCTGGATCAAAAGTTTTTCCTGTCATCACCTCTATGTTAGCATGTTCCATAGCATAATAAATATACTAATTATGTTATTACTAGATTAAAAGTTTCTTATTCCTTATTCATCTCTGTACCCCCAGTGCCTAATACAGTACTTAACAACAGGTAGGTGCCCGATAAATACTGACTATGATGATCTCAATAAATGGCAGGTCCCAAGAAAGACTTAACTTTCTAGGATAATAAAGCTCTTATCACTAAAATGGATGTGATTTCTATATTTTTATTTGCCTTGAAATAATTAATTTCCCTCTTTGCTTCTCCTCTACTGATCACAATAAACTCACCCAAGTTTCTGCTCAGTTCCCGCCTACCCCAAGAGGTCTTCCTGATCACTCTTTTTAAAGTAGCTCCCCCCACCCCGAGACCTCTCTATTTCTATCCTCTCCATTGAGTTTAACATTGTATGAATTGCTTATTGACTTATGGTTTTTCTTTTTGTACCAGAATGTAAGTTTCGTGGGAGCAAGACCATCATCTACTGGTTTCATCAAGGCATCTGGCACCCACAATGTTGCTTAAAACTAGCTATGTACTGAAAACACAGATGCCACACTGAAACTAAACAATTAAATCAGAATCCCTAGAACAAGAAATCCAAGCATCACTGTTTCATCTTATTTTAAGATTAACAAATAATTGCAATTTGCAGCCAAGTTTGAGAATCACTGACCTATGACCTACCCAGTTGAATGAGTAAGTGAGCAAATGACAGAACAATTGTCTAGAACTCACCATTCATTGTTCAGTACCTTAGTTTTGCATGAAAAATATCCCTTTACTTTAGTTCAAAGCCACAGCTTTAACCCTAAATAGCTGCCCTTGGAAATGATGGAATTTAATTTACATATCCTCCTTTTGCCACTAGTGGTAAAACCACACATGGTAAGTCAGGGGCAGATTCTTTATTAAGGGCCCTGTGTTATGGAACCAGGGGGAGAAAAGAGAACCTGGAAAATCCAAAGATAAACAAACCTGTACATGACAAATCGATGGGCACAATAAGGGAACGTGTTAGCACAGACCAACCCATACACAGCTTTTGAAAAATGGGAGCTGTCAGATACGCAGACAAACCAGATACACAGTATTCAAAATCATCCTAACGTGAAATCTTTTGAAAATACTTACTCTGCCTTCTCTCAATCCATAACTTCTCCATGCAGTTCGCGGAAGAGGAAATATTCACAATGATTATATCTTGCCCTTCAGTGAGCTTCTCTGACTACGTGGGTTTATACCTGTATTTTATAAGTTGTTCCATCATTCACATTCTTCTTCAGCCAGTAATAGAGGAAATATTAAAAATTCTATCAACTCTGACAGTCTAAAAGACAGCCGTGATTTTTCCTTTGGGTAATCCGTATTTTTTTTCATCCTTTCATAGCCAACACAATGAGCTGGTTGAAAATATTTACCTTATTGAAGAGAAACTTTTTCTTTTCTTCCCAAACTCTATTCCCTCCATCTACACTACAAATGCCTGGTTCCGGGCTTTTGACAAAAGTTCACCTTATCCAATTTCCAAGTCATTAAGGTGCCATAAGAAATGACTACGTCCAGTAGTTATTTAGTAAAACAAACAATTCTTCAGAATGAATACAAACATGGAATTTACTTTGGACTGGATATTATTGGCTAAATTATTTCTTTCCAATGTGGGAATGATTTATTTGACTCTAGGTAATATTCATGTGCTTTGGTGGATTGTTTTGTTTTGTGTTGCCAAAAGTGTAAACCATGTAGCTGCACACTCCTTTTCTCTCCCTCAGAGAATCACCTGAGATACTATCGGTGGAGGGGAAATTTTGTTCCCTTAACCACATTTTTTCTGGATTATTATTGTGATGATGATTTTGGATTATTATCCACCATAGAAGATACACATTTACCATTAATCATACCAAAAGATTTGCTATTCGTCACTGGATAATCACCGACGAGTGAGAAGATTTTGGTTAACCTCCTATGTTTGTGGAATACCCTTCATTTGCCTTTCTCAAAATTTGCAACAATTGTGTTGTGTTTTTAGTTCAAGAAATGGTTCCACATATAAAGAACTCAAAAAAATCAGACCTCCCAAATTTAAAGACCCACTCCAAAAATGGGCATCTGAGATGAATACACATTTCTCAGATGAAGAAATACAAATGGCAAATAAATACAGAAAAAAATGTGCAACATCACTAGTCATTCAAGAGATGCAAATTAAAACAACACTGAGATACCATCTCACCCCAGAAAGAATGGCTACTATTAAGAAATCAACTAATAACAAATGCTGGAGGGGCTGTGGGGAAAAAGGAACCCTTCTTCACTGTTGGTGGGAGTGTCGACTGGTACAGCCACTGTGGAAATCAGTGTGGAGATTCCTCAAAAAACTAGGGTTGGAGGTCCCATTTGACCCAGCTATTCCCCTTCTGGGTGTCTTCCCAGGAGAATTAAAAACATCGTACCACAGCAATATATGTGCACCCATGTTTATAGCAGCACAATTTGTAATAGCCAGATCTTGGAAACAACCCAAACGCCCATCAACTGAGGAATGGGTAAGAAAGATATTGTATTTTTATACAATGGAGTACTATTCAGCCATAAAGAAGGATAAACTGGAGACTTTTATAGGTAAATGGATGCAACTCGAGAAAATACTCATAAGTGAAATAAACCGGACGCACATGTGTAAGCATCGTATTGTCTCTCTATGAGAAACTGAAAGAGTAAATAAGACCCAAAATGTACAATAGACATGGTAAATCAAAAAGAAACTGGTCAAAAGGAAAGAGAGACTGGAATAGGGGAATAGGGAAAAGAAAGAAGGGAAAGGAAAAAAAATTGTACATATATATAAGATGGTTAAGATAGATACACTACTAATTTTACTTAGTCATTGAAGAGTAAGGTTTGTGCCAATAATGTTTGGACAATTGAATGCTAATATCTGGTATCCTGAATAACTAACTTAAAGATAATAATACGTAATGCATTAACCATTGTTACCCTCCTATTATGTTGTTTTGAAAATTTGTTCTTTTTTGATTTGTTTTGTTTTTTCTTCTCTTTAAAAATAAATAAAATAAATAAATAAATAAAAAAGAAATGGTTCCAAAGCTGTAAGGCGGATGGTGGGAATCTGATTTGTTATCCATTGTCCTGGTTTTGTTATGTTGGTATAACAAAATGCCAGTGCTTGGGTGGTTTATAAAGGGAATGGCTCACACTTCTACCAGCTGGAAAGTCCAACAGCATGGTGCCAGCATCTGGCTTCTTCACAACATGCAGGATTGATACCCTGGCAGGAGCTCATGTAAAAGGAAGCAGTCACATGGCAAGAAAGGAAGCAGGAGCACCAGCTAAAGAAGCTGAACTCTTCTAATAACTAATCCAAGACTAACTGAATCTGCAGAAAAGCATCACTAATTGACTCAGAAGAGTGGGTACCTCATCACCCCATGTATCTTTTATAAGGACCTTACTACTATATTGTTACAATAGAGAATTAATCTGAAAAATAAGTTTTAGCAATGACAAATCACATTCACACCATAACACAGATGTAAAAAAAATTAGTAAATCTTCAAGCATGGACCCTAGTAGGTACTCTCCAAAGACGCCCCATTCCCTAACTCCTCTTACTCTTTTCCTTAAGCTTCTTTACACCCTGTCCCTTTCCTAAGAAATCTTCAGCCTCTTTATATCATGTCCCTAGCCCTGATAAACTATCCAGTTCAGCGCTCTGAGTTCTTTTTGTTGTCTTGCAAATTCTACAGCTTTGGGCACCTGTTGTAAGTCCACAGTTGTGTCTGCCCAATGCCAGCTGGTTCTGTGGATGAGAAGGGAGAACTCCAGTTTCAGGGTGGAGATGTAGAGAGAGGGCACAGTGTGTTGAACCAAGAAGGAAAGTAGACACCAGGCCCTTGTTATGATATGGGAACCTTCTACCCAGACTAGGGCTAATGATTTCTCTAAATTGTATGACATCAACTCTACTGTATTGGTTTCCAGGGCTGCATAACAAATTACCAAAACGGATGGCTTAGGCCAACAGAAACTTATTCCCTCACGTTTTAGAGGTCAAATCTCAAAATCAATCTTTTAGCAGGGCTGGCTTTTTCCTGAGACTGGCAAAGATCTGTTCTAGGCCTCTTTCTCATCTTCTGGCAGGTGCTGACCATCCTCGGCGCTCCTTATTCCCGCATCACTCCAACCTCTACCTCCATCATCACGTGGGGGTCTTCTCTGCACGACTCTGTGTCCCATTCTCTTCTTATAAAGACTTTGGTCATCGGAATTAGGGACCACCATAATTTAGTTTGACTGCATCTTAATGATTACATCTACAGGACTCTATTCCCAAATGAGGTCACACTCTGGGGTTAAGAGTAGACATGAATTGGGGAGGGGGGCACTATTCAATCCACTACATACATCTTACCGAAGGAAAGCTTAACTCTTTCAGAAGACCATTCCCACACGCACTGAGCAGATGTGATCAATTATTATCCCTTTCATTACCATCAACTTCACTTCGTTTCTTATAAAACAAGACAAAATGTCTACTAGAGTATGCACTGTGTCCCTGCTCTGGATTATATATCATGTTTTTTGACCACACTGACATGCCGTAGGCAGGGAAAGATGTATGCCTACACGGGAAGGAGGATGGTAGTTTCAAATCACTCTCCTCCTAAGCTCAAAGGCATTAATAATTTTTCCATTGGATAGTTCTTGTTTATTTTTCCCCATTTAGAGGCAACAACTCTTGGTATATTTTATATTTTGTCAGAGTGATGGTAAATGTTTGCTTGGGCTCCTGTGCTATAACAAAGGCAAAGTAGTGTCAAAGAAAAAGTTTGTGGAGGAGTCAATCGGACACGCTTGGAATTCTGGTCCAGACACTCACTGTAGGTCATCTTAGCAAATCAAGTCTCCTCTTGAGTACCACCTCATTTACTTGCAGATAATAGTGTTGTCATGCTAACTGGCACAGTGTATGTCCATTCCCCTGTTTGCCCCACACCCACCCTGTGTCCTCCTCCTGGTCTGCACGTTACTCAGTGGACAAATCATCTTGCTCTATTTAGCCACCAAATAACAAGAAATGGGAGACAGATGAACATATTAAATGATACCACAAGGTTGCAAATAACAAAATAGAGACTATGGGAATTTCCACAAAGCAAGTTATTCTGTTTTTATCAAGAAAATAAAAAAGAAAGAAAGGTACTCCAGAGTTTAAAACAAACATCAACCAATTGAATTAGAATATAATTCAAACACACTGAAAAGTAATTATAAATTCCAGTAAGACAAAGGGGGGAAATGTAAACATTGACAAAATAGTGGCTGTTATGGGGATATTATCATTTGTGTACTAATGGTATTGGGGGTTGTATTCTACGAGAATTTATAGACATGTGTACTGAAACTCCATGCAATAAAATAATGGCTGGAAATTTTTTCCAAACCATCTAGAAGTAGAAACGGATGAAGGTATTTAAACAAGAACAGCCCTGACCTTGTATTAATAAGTATTCAGAGTGGGTAATGACCACTTGGATTTATTTAACTCCATTCTCTCATTCTTTCATTCTTGCTCTCACTCTTATTATTTCTCTTCTCCCTAATACACACGCACACACATGCACATGCATTGAAATTTCTGTAAAAAATGTTAATAAACTTTGACTTTATACTATTATGTCATTGAAAAATAAACTTTAGTTGAGAACAAGCTAACTAGCATTCTACGCAAGGATATTTAATTATTAAAATAACAAAGTATCTTATTGTATGACATCCCCCACATAGACTTTGAGCAGCTAAGGATCTAAAGTACTTTATTTAAATGTTCTATTGCCTATTTAAATAAATTTCCCAGTCTCATTCATGCGATTATTATTCTTTGTGATTTACTATGCCCCAGGAATTTTTGTAGGCACCAGGGAGACAACAATGAATTATATGGTCCCTGACCTGAGGGAGTTTGTAGGCTATAAGATAAATGATATTAAATAAACAATCAAATAAACATAAAATTAGATGTGTGATAACTACTATGAAATGAAAAGCACAAAATAAAATGAAAATACACAACAAGACTGTCTAATCTCTCCCAGGGGTTGGTGATGGATGGCAAAGAGTTCACAGAGGAAAATATCCTGAGTCTTTTTCTCAAAATAACAGGAAGGCATTACAGAGTTTTAAGCGATATGACACCCTATGGTTTAGACTTGAAGTGTCCCTCCAAAGACTCCTATGTTCAGAGTGGGGACTCTGGGGAGGTGATTGGATCATGGGGTGCTACACTGATCCACCGATAAGTCCATGGCTGAATGTGTGTCAGGAGCGGGGCGGGTGGTAAAAAGAGGTGAGTCACTGGAAGTTTGACCTAGAAGGGTGCATTCTTGTCTCAGCTCCTCCCTGCTCTCTATGCTTCCTAGTTGCCATGGTTGAGCAACTCTTTTCTGCCATGCCCTTCTGCCATGTGTTGAAGACAGCTGATAATGAACTGAACCCACTAAAACTGTGAGCTAAAATAAACCTCTCCTTTAAATTGTGGGTGTCAAGTATCAGGCCCTAGTGTGAGAAAGCTAACTAATACGTAATACGATCAGTTTTTTGTTTTTAAAAACAACAGTACACCAGTAGAATATAGAGGTTAAGTACATTATCTCTCTTGGAGTCAAACAGCCTGGACTTAATTCCCAGTTTTGCCAATTCCTTGTGATGTCATCATGGTCCACATCTTTAAGGCAATAAAACAATGATTCTTCCTCTGAGAATTATTAAAGATTAAATGAGATGATCCATAGCAAGTGCTTTGAAAAATATCACCAATTTTTAACACAAGAGAAAGAAGATGAGAACTTGAAGCAGTATGGGAAATTCCAAGGGTTTGATTAATGATGTAAGAAAAATTACATTTCCTTTCCATTTCCTCTGTCTTTTTAAAATCAATAATTGACTTTTGAAAGTCTATAAAACTACAACAAATTTTTAAATAAAATAATTAATTTTTAAACTGATGATTAATGTGGACTATTCCCAGATTAAAAGACGAATAACACTTCTAAAGAAACTATCCTAAGTGCACATATTCTACTCATTGCTTACTTATAAGAATATCAATACAGCTAAAATGCATTAATAACATCAAAATATTCAGTGGCAGCATTTATTTTCCTAACTTCCTAGGCTCTGTTGCTAGCCATGAAAATATAGTTTGACTAAAATGAAGATTAACCAGAATTTTGACTCCTATTTAAATATCTCCTCTTGTACCATTCAAATAACTGTGTTTATTTAAATCCCCAGATTTTTCGCTAATTCTACCCTCTTTACTGTTGTAAAAAACAAAACCCCACAAGCTCACTGTTCTTTTTCTACTAGTTTCAGCTGTTATGAACTTGTCACAAGCTAAAGAAATATATTATTCTTTTTGTTCTTAAGCATATTTTATAGGGGCTGGGGGTGCAGCTCAGTTTTAGAGCACCTGCCTAGCATACATGAGTCTATGAGTTCAATCCCAGCACTGAAAAAAGAAAAATCTACCAATGTTAAATCATTCTTCTAAGAACCTAGCTATGTTTATAATTCTGTTTCCTTTTAAAATAAGTTTTAGTGTCAGTATATTCATGGGTATTGTGCCTAAAAATGAAAAGCAATAAGTACCTGTTCCTTCTCTACTAACTGAGCCCTTCACTAGCACACCACCCTCACAGCACAAGCCACTTTATAGAGGACCACACACTGCCCAGAAGTGAAGGCAGTTGATGTCTGGGCCCTGGTGCTGCAGCTGACAGGTGGGTGACTTCCATAAACCCCTCCCTGTGGATGATTCACTTCTCCCAACCTTCATAAAATAAAGGAAGCTCACTAGATTACAGGTCGCAAATTTGGTGTCTATGGACAGAGGTCCATACCAAGCCATATCAATTTTTTTCAGCCTACCAAAATGCTAAAAGGAACGAATACTTGCTTACCGTACCCTACCCTACCCCTTTCTTTAAATTTGTATAATTACTAAGCTTCATTTTTTAACAGTTTTAGATGTCTAAACAGAAAAATTGATTACACAGTTCCCATATAGCCTGCATTTTCCCTTATGATTACCATCTTGTATTAGTATGATCATTTTCTAACAAGTAATGTTCTAATATTGATACATTTTTATTAACTGAAGTCTATGGTTTATTTGGATTTCCTTACATTATGCCTAATATTTTTGTTTTGTTTGATTTCATTTTACTGTTCCAGAATCCCATCAATGTTACCACATTACATTTGGTCATCAGTTTCCTTAGGATCCTCTGAGCTGTAACCATCTCTCAATTTTTCCTTGTTTTTGATGACCTTAATGTTTTTGAGGAGTACTGGTGAGGTATTTGTAGAATTTCTGTCTACTTGGATTTGTCTTTTGCTTTTCTCATAAACAGACTGGAGTTAGGAGGTGTGGGGAGGCAAATCTCAGAGGTAACATGCCATTCCTATCACATTATTCCAAAAGTGAGATTATTCCTATCAGTGAGATTTATAACTGTTCATGCTGACCTCTGTCACTTAGCTTACATGCTTGTCAAGCTTTTTTATTGTAAAGTTACTTTTGCTCTCACACTATCTGCTTTAAAACAAAGCCACCATGTGCAGCCCACTCTATGGAGGGGGGATTTTGCTCTTGCTTTTCAGGAGTGCAATATTTTTATAAATGGAGCTGTTGTTTCCTTCCTATCACTTATTAATTTACTTAGTGACATTTATATCAACATGGACCCATAGACATGTATTTTATACTTAGGGTTATTATTCAATGCTTCTTCACTTAGTTCTTCAAATCGTTCTAGTTTTTACTATTAAAAGCTATTTAAAGCTCTTTGAGTTTGTTCGTGTTCTGCTTTGACACACCCCATCCATGAGGTTTTGTATTTTCTGTTTGTTAGCATGTTCTTACTTTCTGGTACTCTAAGATGCTGTAGATTCATATGTTTATTTTCTTACCCCTGTCCTAGGCCAGCCATTTCTCCAAGACCCCTGGTTGCTTTTATTGGAGAATAATTTAAGAAACTAATATCTGTGTAGTATGCTTATTGGAACTAGAATGCTATTTTTTTTAGGCTATATCACAAACAGAGCATCCATTTAATTTTACACTTGCCCCAAATCACATATTTGTTTACTTCACTGAACACTGAAGATACTGAGTTTTCCTGACCCATTGTCTCGACTACATATAAGATTCCTTTCAACTGCAACACCTTTTTGGGATTCAACCAGTCAAGGAAAATATAAATAATTATGTGCCCTAATTGAAATCCAAAAAAGTGTGATGGAAAATTTCTAGGCCAAGCTTTTTCTGGGCTCTACCCATTCAGTCACATCTCCCCATGAATTTATTTTTTGCAACAGTGTTGACATATAGTTCTTTCATTTACATTTCATCCTAGTTTGGACCTGCCTCATTTTCACAGAACTCCCTGACACGGAATTCCTCAGCCTTGACACTGCTGACATTTTGAGCTGGATCATTCTTTGTTGGGAGCCCCTTGCGCAATGCAGGATATATACCTATGATGTCCACTGTACACACTGGCTACCAATATCACCCGCCTCTTTAGTTCTGACAGCCAAAAATATCTCCAGACATTACCATACGTTCCATAGGGAGTAAAATTACCCAGGTCAGAGAACTACTGTCCCAATGTAGAAATTTAAATTTTCAGAACCAGCTGCTAAGTATTTCTGATGCTATAGTCTACCTGCCTGTTTAGACAGTTATGTCCCAAGAATACAGCCTGTACCACAATGAGGATTTTACTAAATTAGCCCCAGTTGCCTGTCCACCCTTGGTCTCAGAGTTCTGGTTTTCCTATCCTGCCTTGGCCAGGGACTGAAAGGGTGCCAGCTATGAGCAGTCCATTGCCTTCATCCTCTTAGTTGTCACATAGAACCTTGCACTATCATGTCGTCATGTGTATGCTGTCTCTACATCTAAATCTTCAAAGTCAATTACTACCCTGTGAGCCCTTTTTATTTTTTATCTATTTTTTTTTTTTTGTGGGTACCAGGGGTCAACCTCAAGACCTCATGCGCTAGCAGGCACCCGTGCCGCTGAGCGATATCACCGGCCCCTTTTTCGTATGTGGGTTCCGGGAGTCGAACTCGGGCCCTCGCGCTTGCCAGGCAGGCTCGTAGGCCACTGAGCCATCTCACCGGCCCGCCCTTTTTATTTCCAACATGCCTAGAAATGGCTACAGTATATAATTGTTGGTTTACTGATTCTCTTCCAATCCCCTACATTAAAAAATCTCAGTATATCCAAAGAGTTTTCAAAAAATCAATAGTAATTCAGAGCAAGAAGAAAGCAAGTTTAGTTCTCTTCTTTGCCAAGTTAACAAAATCACTTTAATGGAATGGCGAGCTTTTATTGTTTTTGATCCCTATTCAAAGGTTTTTAAGGAACATTTAGGGAATTATTTTCCCCTAAAATTTATTTTTAAGCTCTTCTGCAACCTTTGCCCATGGATTATGATAAAAAAAAATTTTGTGTGTGTAATTATGGGACTATGGGAGCAAAAACTTGAATGAAAATGGAAAGACCTTTTCACATCATCTTTTCAACTACTGCATTTCATAGCTGTGCCATCTCTGTACAAGGAAGGCATCTTTTCTGGACTTCCAACACTTTCAATATCAGATCCTGTCCTCCTTTCTCGCTCAAGGTATGATTGTGGAATAGCAGAAATCTCATTGCTCTACTTCTAGCTACAAGGAAGACTTCCGGACACATGGCATGGTCAGCTGACCGTGTTGTAAAGCAAAAGCTTCTTCTGACAATTCAGTCTAACAGGGATGTTCGGAAGCAATCTCTGGAGACAGAGCGTTTTCTCTTTTGTTGCTAATTGGGTATGTATAAACCTAGGACCACTGTTGACTTTCTCCTCATCATTGAAAAGAATGCAGCCAAACCAGAGAGCAGCAGAGAGGATTGCAATGGTGACCAGTTCTACTCTTGTCCCTATCTTCAGCAAGGGACTCAGTATCTGTGGTGGATACCATTATTGTTCACAGTTATCTGCTGTGCTCTCTGTGTGACCCTCCTGTGATCGTGTCACTTGCAGTACCTCCCTGTGGGAGGAGATGCTTCCCCTGTGTATTGACATCAATCATTGCCGTTTGGTTTGCTTTGACAGAATATGGACAGAAGAAATGTATGTGTCCAAGCAGGAATTTTAAGAGCCACCAAGGGGTTCTATGATTGTTTTTTCCTCATCCTCCAGTCTAATACAGGGCTACTCCTTCAGCCTGAGTATCAGAAAGAGAAGATCCCTGGAGATAAGCTACAGCCAGCATGTAACATGAACAAGAAACAAAACTGTGTTGTTGTAAAACAAAATCTCCTTATAGTAAATCAAACTCCCCCTGCCTCAGGAGATGGTTACTAAATTTCTATCCCTAGAGTTGAAGCATTCTAATTATCCTGTGACTAATATATATTCTTTATTCTATAACTAATACGTACAATTTAACAACACATTTATGAAGCAAAATACCAAGGTCAACATGTGTGAACAAGTATATACTGAACTAGTCTCTCCCAGAAATGGTTATGTCAATTTCTAATAAGAAATTACATTTAAAATTAAATATATGGTCAGAAATGTTAAAGATATTTTCACAGTTAACACTAATTTGTTTTTTCTAACACTCAAACTTGCACTTTAGCTATGGTTTTATTTTCATCCTCTTATCAAATACAATAATTTCAACTTCCTTTGATTGTTTTTAAAATTTATTTGTACTGCAGATATATCATTTTATAGCTTAGTAAAACTTAATCATCTCTTAAGAATTGTTAAATTTACTTTGAATGTGCAATACTATTTGTTTTAATTTATGTTAAAATTTAAACACATTGGCACTTTTTGCATATGATAATGAAAGTTCACCATTTCTGTTAGCTGATGTGTTGCTGGTTGCTAGTACATATCCATGTCTGGTTCTCCTCTTTTTCCTTCAAACACTAGATCATTTTTCATTTGTTTGTTTGTTTTTTTGAGGCAGGGTCTCACTATGTAGTGCAGGCTGGCCTTGAACTCACAGTGATCCTCCTGCCTCAGTCTCCTGAGTGCTAGGATTACAAGCACGAGCCACCATGCTCAGCCACCAGATCATTCTTTCCAACAATCACACAGATAGTCTGAGCTGAAAGACTACTTCTAGATCAGTATTTTTCCACCAAGATTTTGTTCCCTACCCTCACCCCTCAAGATACACTGTTTGTCAGAGTTGGAAGGGATGCCACTGGCATCTAGAGTGTAGAAGCCAGGGATTGTGCTATCTACCCTACATTTCACAGGAGCCCTTCAACCACTAGTGCTTATTCAGCCCTCATTGCCTGTAGTGCCAATATTGAGAAAAGCTGTTCTAAACAATGAAATGTAAGTGGAAATAAGGTAGGTCACTTCCGGACTTTCGAGAACCTATCTTTTCAAGAACTGTCTTCTCTATCAAAAGCCAAGTATGCAAAGCCTGTGTTGAAATGGAAGAAACAAGTGGCCTGAGTTTCTAAGCCATTCCGTACACAGGGGCCACCCTGAGCACTCCCAGTACCTCAACAAATTATGTAAGCCTGACATAAGCCTGTGTCCATCCTTAACCTTTGGGATGACTTCAACCAGATTTCAGGGTTAATTCGTCACTGCAGAATAACCTATTCTGTCCTTGCCAATACCATTAGTTTCAGAAATTTTCACTTATGTGCACATAAATATCATACCCTTTTTAAATGTCAGCTTATATCATGCACAGCATCAAGTAGCTTTCAAACATAACTTATTTTTCAGCAAATATCTTTTTAATATTCTAGTCATTAATATGTGCTGAATGTAGAGGTGACAGCATTCAGGCAAAAACAGGATTTGAAGAATGTATTTTTAAAACTAGTTGGCAATATATTGAATAATCTTCAGAATGTAGAACATAACTTTCTGTGTGTGGGAAGAGACGGCCACCGAGGTCTGAAAAGGAAAATAACAAACTGTAACTTCCAGGGGGCGTAAAGCATTTTTGTCCTAAAGTCAAAAAAATGTGAAGTAAGAGGTCTGAAAATGATTTTTTTTTCCCTCAGCAGAGCAGATACAATGCTGCATTTCACAGCAGCTTCGCTCCAGTGAGTGATATATATATCTAACACAATGGCTGGTGGCTCAGGAAGGGAATTCAACAAAATCCATGTCGGAGCCAAGAATAAAATCTAAGGAAAATGCCTTTACTTAATCACCCTAATACCTCTCCCCGTGTACCAGAAAAGGGCTCATGTTCAAACCCAGTCTTGCTCTAGGTATTTAGATTAGCCATGAGCAGTGAAACAACAAGGCTGAAGCACCCAAAACTCTAATTTAAAGGCAAGCGTTTGTTTTTTATATATTCTACTTTCCTCTCGGTAAAGTCAGAATAATAATTTGTCAAAGCTTTCAAAATATGCCTTAAAGTCTTTAGTGGCCAATCTTCTTCTGAGACATAAAGTTGTTTGAGTAAATACACAAAAGATAATGAATATGACTCCAACCATGGTACCAGACTGAACAACACAGACAAGTTCCAAAACCATGATACCTGCAGCAACTGCATATTTACCTTCAGATTTTTTCCTAGCAGAAATCTTTTTTTTTTTTTTTTTTTGTGGGTACCGGGGGTCAACCTCAGGACCTCACGCGCCCCTGCCGCTGAGCGATATCACTGGCCCTTTTTTTCGTATATGGGTACCGGGAGTCGAACTCGGGCCCTCGCGCTTGCCAGGCAGGCGCTTATGCCGCTGAGCCATCTCATCGGCCCCCTAGCAGCAATCTTTAACTGCCAAGGAAGCCATTAACACTAGAACTCATATATCTCATTTTTTAAAATCTGAAGTTAATTCCATATGAACATATTTTATGGATAGAGACTATTTAGGTGTGAACAAAAGTAAAGAAAATTCCTTGCCAAATCGTGTCGAACTTGGAATGTTGCTCATTTTCCTGGCAGTACTCCTATGGAAGTGAGACTGCGCGATGTCCTGGGAGGTCTTCTCAACGGGTAGTTCTCAGGTTCTACTTCTGAGGCTAAGGGGCTCTAAAAATTGTAAACTATTATACAAATGTTTCTGAGTCTTCCACAGGCTGCCCCTAGAACAGCAGGACCTCCTATCACCTGGAAATGTGAGGAAGAAAAGCAACATTTGAGAGCATTGGACAATCAACTCTACTGTAGAAGTAAACAGCAACTTAATATATTTTTTTCAAGGTATACAGAGAACTCAGACTGGTTCGCACAGGTGTAACTACTCAAGAAGATCCAATCCAAAAGATGGGGTGGGCCAATAGGAGGATACATAACACTAGCTCCAGATGCTGCTCAGAGAGGGGTGTCAGTTGTGTACCTGGGTACGTAGGGAGAAGGCTGTGCACCAGGAGGGGAGTATTGGAACCCTGTCCCCACAGACTGGAATTCAGAGTTGACTTACAGAAACTACAGGATACAGAGTGCTAAGCACACAGCCACATAAACCCAACACCGCAACCTGCACTACCTAAACAGAGGGGCCCACGGTTCATTAGGACAGTGCCTGTAATGATTCCTTGCTCATTCTACTCAGAGCAGGAATAAAGAATGTCCACTGCTTTCACTTCAGAGCCAGAAAAAGGAAATGACTGAAAAATACAGGCATACTCCCTCTGCCTTCAGAATGAGCTGTTTTTTGTATGTTTCTCAAATACTTACCCCATCATTCTCACCATTTTCTGAAGCAGTTCTAGACATCCTCTTTCATGAGTGTCTTTATGAGGTCTGATCCAAAATAGGGTGAATTCCGCTAATAAGTGCCATTCCATGGAAAAGCAGGCTGGCAAAAACATCAGGAGTGTGTCCTCTCCCGACTTATTCACACACATTTGGCATGTTGTGGCTTCTGTCACTCCCCCAAATCAAAATAACCACGAAAGGTAACATTTTGAATCAATTCAGGACATCAAAGTGGCCAGGACAACGCAACTAAAGACACAGAAAATGACTTCTAGAACTGTGTCAGAAAGTGACGAGAATGAAGGGATTAAGTGTATTCTCAGTGACAGAGTATTCTGAGGAGGATTAATGGCAATGTGTACTTTACTGTAATACATTTTTTAACTTAAACATTTGTTATATTTTTTTATCACACCTCATATCTCAAAAAATGCTTCTATACATTGTTTGCAAGTGCTACGATAATCTCCTTTGAATCCAAATAGTGTTCAGTGTATAAACCCTCTAGCACCGGGAACAAATGGAAGCATTATTATAATTTGACATTAATAGTGAATAAGAGGGCCGGTGAGATGGCTCAGCGGCTTAAGTGCCTGCCCTGCAAGCGCGAGGGCCCAAGTTCGACTCCCGGAACCCACATACGAAAAAGGGGCCGGTGATATCGCTCAGCGGCACGGGTGCCTGCTGGCGCGTGAGGTCCTGAGGTCAACCCCCCGGTACCCACAAAAAAAAAAAAAAAAATAGTGAATAAGAAATTAGAAATATTGAATTAAAACTAAGAGAAAATACTCACTTATTTAGAATTGCCACAGTTAGAAACAAAAATAAAAATAAAAATCACTTTGTCCTGAGTTTAAAATAATTTATTATTATATGAAACATGTTATATTACATGACCTTTATTTTTTACTGCATTTAAATTGTATTCACTACCACCTTTGCTAGCCTAGAGAATGTCCATTATTCATCTTTATAGCACTTCCAGTTATCTGACTCATATTAGGTACTCTTTTGATTAATGTTTTCAAAAAGATACTTTAAAACCAACATTATGATGTTGATGGAAGACATTAGCTTTATGAACTCAACTTTGACGATAGTTTAAGTGTACTGAAAATTATGGCTGCTCCACCCACAGCACTGATCAATAAAGCAGTAACATTACTAACATATAGAAAACCCTTCGGTTTCATGCATTCTGTTTTAATTTTGTCTATGGGGGAAAGGTTCCAAGAAAGTCATGGAAAGAATAGTTGTAAAATACAATTATACCACAGCAACAATGGAATTCATACTTACTTGGAAAAAACCTGAGGGCAATTGTGTAACAGCCCTTTAACCAAGCACCAAACCCCACAATTTCTTAGTCACAACTGCTTCTTTGCACTGAACCCTAATTCTATTTTCTATTAATCACTGGATTTGAGTCATCAAATTCAGCCTGCCCAGTCCCTGTGGGCATTTAGTTTGGCCTTGCTGCTTAATTTTGACCAAAGAAAGGTCCAACCTTACCTTGCAAATGTCCTCTCATCTCTCCCAGTATCTCTTAGGTCTCTTGCAGACCTTTAAGAAAGACATGGGGAGCTGTGGCGAAGGCAGGGACACTCGCATAGCCAGCAGATCAACTATCGCAACCCATATTATCAATGGGGCAGCAATTTTTTTTTTTTTTTTTTTTTTTTTTTTTTGTGGGTACCGGGGGGACGACCTCAGGACCTCGCGCGCCAGCAGGCGCCCGTGCCGCTGAGCGATATCACCGGCCCCTTTTTCGTATGTGGGTTCCGGGAGTCGAACTCGGGCCTTCGCGCTTGCAAGGCAGGCGCTTAAGCCGCTGAGCCGTCTCACCAGCCAGCAATTATTGACTTAAGATCATCTTTCTCTTTTCATGCTTCATGTTTCATATCATTTACGGATATCGTAAGATCAATACTACTTTTAAGTTTCAGCTAGAGTGATTTTTACTAAGTTAATTTTTTGTTTTGGAGTTTTGTTTTTTGAGACTGACTAGACTTGAATTCATGGAACTCCTTCCCCAGCCTCCCAGAGTACTGGGATTACAAGCATGCACCACCAAACCCAGCTCTAATTTTATATTTTTGAACACCACATACATCAAGAGCCAATTATCCTACTATTTTCCAAAAATTTTCAAGGCAAAGTTAAAGGAGTTTCATACATATCATGACATTATCATCATTTATCATAATCTCACAAGCTAGATATTTAGTTGCCCAACAAAACCCAAAGATGAGTTCTTGTTAAAAAAAAAAAAAAAAAGAGATAACAGACAATTGAGAACATATCATTTTGCTGAAAGTCCTTAGTCATCCACCAGGTTCATTTTTTTGAATGTCCATTTTTCTCCTTCAGTGGCTCTGATTAAAATTCTGAAAATAGATGCAACTCTCTTGCAAGCAAAATGTAAAACTGATCATATTAATCTGTCACCAAGCTTTAAATATTTCTTCTCTTGACTCATAGCAATACAAGCCTCATCTTGCATGTATTTTCATTCCTCTGGCTCCTCTCAGATTATTGATCTTTGTGTTATTTCTGCAAGCACATGGAAAGGTTTCATTATGTGTATGAATTAAATCTATGGTGCATAGGGCTGCTTTACTCAACTGAATATACACTTCAAAGTGAATCTTTTTCTAAAAAAAGGACTTCATTAAGAGCTGCTCCCATTATAACTTCTAAAGTTACTTGATAGCCTTATGCAGTTTTACAGCATGCACTAAATATAAATGAAGAACAAATATTATACATCAGGAGTGCTCATAAAAACCACTGTGTAATTGTTCTGTCCTCTAACCAAACCCAAGAAAGTAACACCTAAAATCCTATTTTAATGTCCTACATTTTCAGTAAAATCTTATGACTGCTCCCAAGATAAGGCCATATGTTTAAACCAACGTTAGGCAATTTATCTTTTTCTCTCCATTGAAACAACAAAACAACACACACAAAAAAATTCAGAAGACAAATTTTAACTTAAGCTTTTGGATATTAACCTTTTAATTAAAAAGGTAAATCTTTCCAACAAAATATTTGTTTCCCAGAGGTTTATTTTCCCACAATTTATAATACTGAATGTTCTGAACATATTATTTTAAATAGGGGATGGATCTTTTGGCTCCAGGACACAAATACAAATTATGTTATTTTAACAACCATAAAACAGTTTATTTTCTTAATTACTTAAAATACTTTTTATTTTCTAATATTTATGATGTCTTAAGAAAATACATTAAGAACAACTTAAAAGTAGAAAAATATGAAACAGTCTTTATAAAGATAACAGAATCTAGCTGAATGAGGAATAGAAATTGTTAAGGGGCTGTAACACTAATGTTGGACCTTTAACTTTATATAAATGGTTTATTCTCTTGTTAATTATTAACAGTATTACTGATAATATTATAATAATTACATTAATATAAATCATTCTTTCAATAATAATCAACATAAAATGATGTATAACTTATAACCCCATCCAAAGAATTAGTTATTCTGATAGCAAACAATGTAGCAATAGCTTTGTATTCCAAGCAATTCTGGTGACTAAAATTACAAAGTAAAAACTAAAGAACCAGTCAAAATTCTTGGTGTATATAGAAGTGAGCAAGATGAAGAAAGATTTAAAGCTCTCTGGGAATAAATCAGTGTAAAAAAATTAAATTTCACCCATGAAGGAGTGACTCTTTCTGCCCTGACTTGCTCGAGTAAATGTAAAAGAGAATGCTCAATAAAAAGAGGAAATGTTTAAGGGGCAAAAGACCTGAATAGGCATTTTATTGAAGAGACTAACAAAATGGCCAATAAGCATATAAAAAGATGTTCAATTCAAAGTGCAAATTAAAATCTAAAATATGCTACCATTAAACACACTTCAGAGTGGTTAAAATTAAAAATGCTAACAATTCTAAGTGTTGACAAGGACATAGACCAATTGAAACTCTTACATATTGTTAGTACGAGTGTGAGGTAAAGCCATAATTTTAGAATATTTTTTCAGAATACTTACCAAAACTAATTATATCCTTACACTGTGATGAAATAATTCTACTCTCATATACTCAAGAGAAAGGAATGCATAAATCCACTAAAAACAACACTGGAATATTTTTAACAACCTTCTTCATGATTCACCTAAAACTGGAAACAACTCAAGTATCCATTAACAGTAGAACATATAAATGATTTGTGCAATATTCATCTATCAGAAAGAAAAAAAGAGAAAGACCTATTGCTTAATGCAATTAATATATATGATTTGTACAGACATAATAATGCACAAAATGACATAAAGCATTACAAACTCTGTGGTACCATTCTTACGGAGTTTTAAGCTAATCTGTCTTAAAACCAATGTCTTGAAAAATGTCAGAATATTTGTTTTGGGAGGAAATTGTGGGTGGTAGGGTAGGTAGGATAAGAACACAAGGGAACTTTCTGCTATGCTGGAAATATTCTATATCCTCACTTGAGAGATTTTTACGGTTAGATAATTGTGTATGCATGTTTATAGAATTTCAACACATTAATACATAGTATACATGAAGAAATTCATTACTTGACATCTGTACTCTTTATAAGGTGTATGCTATACCTTAATAAAAAATTAACAGTGAAAAATTTTGCATCTTGATAGTAAAGCAAGGTGTAAGATGAGAGTGTTCCTGGGGGAGATGAACATTCCCAACTGCAGTTTTCTTCCTCATTTCCCAGCAAGAAGAACAAATGAGTCAATTGCTGTAGCACTTTGCTCTCTGCTTCTATGATATGTGTATTAGTTTCTTATGGTTGCTGTAACAAATTACCACAAATTTGGTGGCTTAAAACAACAAAATTTATTCACTCACAATCTGGGAGATTAGAAGTCTGATATCAAGATGTCTACAGGGCAATAGTCTCAGGGGTGCTCTCTTTTTCTCTCTCTCGCTTTCTCACTCTCTCTCTGTCTCTCACTGTCTCTCTCTCAGAATCTTTCTAGAAGAAAATTCTTTCATGCCATGTATGCTGGTAGCTCCAGGCAGACTCTGTGTGGCTACATGATTCCAACATCTTTCTCTGTCTTCACATGAGTTTCTCCTCTGTGTCCCTGTGTCTTCTGTTCCATTACAAGGCTGCTTCTCATTGGATTTAGGGCCTTCCAAGATAATTCAGAATGCTCTCACTTAGACGTTTAATTATATCTGTAAAGATCCTTTTTGCCATAATGCCACATTCACAGATTCTTGCTGTTATAGCCTTGACATATCTTTTGGGAGACTACCAGTTAACCCACAACAATGTGTGTAAATTAAAACAAATACACCTCCTCATTATAATAAATTTAAAATAGTACAATATTAATTCTACTCAGTTAAAGACAATAAAAATATACATTAGTTTTGTGTTTTTCACATGTAAAACAGATTTTTTTTATCTGATTTCATCTTGACAACCAAATAATAAAGACAGATTTGCCATAGTAGTAAGATTATTAATTGCGATATGTCAACTTGATTTGAGTAATAACTACCTAGCAGATTAGTAAAATTCTGGGTGTTTCTGTGGATGATTGATATGTAGGCAGGAAACTGAGGAGAGAAGACCCACCCCAGATGTGTGTGGCACCAGCCGTTAGCTTTGTATCCTGGATGGAATAAAAGGAGAAAGAAGAAAAAGTCTTCCCCTTTTCCTCAGTGGAGCTCTGGTCTTTACTATTACCTTCAGAAGTTGGCTTCCACTTCCTTCAGGCCTCCAGAACAGACTCTTCAGTTTTCCAACACAGACACACTGGTGACTCTTTTGCCAACGAAAAATTCTTATAAGTAATTTATGGATATTCTGTATTTAAAATGTAATTTCCTTTACAAAAATTTGATTTTCATACAGCTTTTTATGTATGCATAGAGTGAAACCCATCTGTGTTACTTATTTAAAATGCAGTGGTTATTGTATTGTAAGAAACCACTTTGGCTTTCACCAACAGTCTGAGCAATTATCTCAAGCCGAATATCCTTAACTACTCTTTTGTCCTCTCAAACTTAAAAGGGCAATTTCAATTTGCTGGATAGCTGCACTGAAATGGAGGATCGCCTCTTATTGTTGTGCAAAAGACAAAATTCTATGAAAACTGTTAGGAAACATTTCCTAGCAATAACATATTATGAGATGTGGATTTAAAAAGGATTCTCTATTACTAATTCTGTAATTGGGCAGATGTCTGCTGCATATACCATATCTGCATTAAGAGGTAGATTTTCCCTAAAAGTTGACTATTGGAAGTATTTTAGATTATAGTACAAAATGCTCTTTGACTATTTTGCAAATGAAAATTTTAATCTTCCTGAAAACTGTGTAGTCATTTTAGAAGATGGCTTTTAAAATGCAAAGAACAGGCAGTAGAATAAGATGTAACAAGCCAGATATATGCATATGAAGAATAGCAGGAGCTTGAGGGCTAGACTTTTTACAGGTGCCAAACCCGTGTCATACCATGGAGGCATTTTTCTCAAGACATCTTGGAATTTCAAATGGACAGGCAAGGTCAAGTTGGATTCCGGAAACCACGCTATCTGGATTAGGAAGAACCACTTGGCTGTAGATATAAACTGGAGAACATCTAGCAGTGTAACAAAGTGATTAAGGGAATTCAAAGTGTGCTTAAATTTCAGGCACACCCAAACTTAAATACTACGTGAACCATTCACTGGTTGTGTCATTTAAGTAATATACTTAAACATTGCTATGGTTTGAATGTATGTGTTCCCCAAAATTCACATGTTGAAGTCTCATTCTGAGTATAATAATGTTAAAAAGCGGGACGTTTAAGAGGTGACTAGACCATGAGCAAAGACCCTTCGTCAATAGGATTACTGTCCTTATTAAAGAGGCTTGAAGGAGCTTGTTCACCCCTTCCACAAGGTGAGAACACAGCAAAAGTCACCATCTGTGAAGCTCAGTGAGCCCTCACCAAACACAACAACTGTCAGGGCCTTAATTTTAGACTTTCTTATCTCCAGCATTGTGAGAAACAAATATCTGTTGGTTATAAATTACCCAGTCTATGGTATTTTGGTATTACAGCCCCAAAGTATTAAGACATGCATGTATTGAACAACACGAGTCAGAGACCACCCCTCAGGCTTCTGTGACGGCAACAAGGCACATGATTTAATATACCTGGGTGCAGGCAGACAGGATGAAAAGACCGTCTGTGGGGAACAAAGGAAAGCAGGACCTTTATAGGGCTTGGGAAAAGGTTGGGGGCAAGTGAGGAGATCAGGCAAGGTATCCTGTCAGGAGGTCAGGCAAGGACCTCATATGAGGAGATCTGGGCAAACGTCAGTGGTCAAAGTTCTCAGGGCATCTGGTGCAAATGTATGGATGTTATCAGATGTCCTAGCGCTCTGCCTTATCTCTTCTTTACAACATCTTGTCTTGTGTTTGCTGAGGGCAGCTCTTGTACTGATGCTGTAGTTTTTGCTGAGAACAATGTGGCTTCTGAAAAACAGGTTGGGTGTTGGGAAAATCATGCCTGAGTCAAGCCTGACATTGCATCCTAAGATTCAGCTTTCTTATTTGAAAACAGGGATAAAACCTTCCTTGTACAGTTATGATTGGCAATTAGTGAATAGTCAACAAAGGGTATTGTTACTTTATTGCACAGAGAGATGATGAAGCAAAGCTTAACTTTAGTACTTAATTGACATCTGAATGGTAATTCCACCTACAGCAGCAGTTCTGCATGTTAATACATCAATAGCAGTGTTGGCCATTGCGTGTGTATGTTTGTGTGTGTGTGTGTCTGTGCGTGATCCAAAGCAACACTTGATAATAGGGAAGACTGGTTTTAATTAGGGACATGCAACAGAATTTTATATGTAGTATTGTTTGTTTTTACAAAAGAATGTCAGTTCTTCTTAATTTTTGAATTAGATTTATAGTGATTTTAATGCTCGACCCCAAGTGAAATCCCCCAGCCACAGGAGAGAGGTTTCTCAAGAGCTGAGCAGAATATCTGGTCACCACCCACGCAGAGAGATATAAGCCAGGTGGAACATGCATGCAGGAACCAAAGGAAAGGACCAGATACACAGATCTAGAAAACTCAGTAGGGCTTTGAGAAGATCCCATCTCTTTGGACATGTGGGTCTTAGAGTCTCAAGCTAAACCTACTTATTTAAGGAAATCCCTCATGCTGCTGGGGCCGTGGTCCTTACTCCACACCAGCCTTGTTTAGAATTGACTCCATTCATCAAGGATAGACTCCACGGAAGACAAGTTGCATGGGCTGAATTTTATCCCTTCTCCAAATTTGTATGTTAAAGTTCTAATCCCAAATATCTCAGAATTCAACCTCAGTGGAAATAGTAGATGAAGAGGTAATTGGAGAAAATGAGGCCACTTGGGTGGGTCCAATATCTCTGGTGTTCTTAAGAGAGAGTTGAATAGGGTGGTATAAGGAGGGAAGTTGTTCTAGGGACTGGCACTGTCCAGCCAAGGAGAAAGGCTTAGCCAGACCCTTCCTTCACAGCCCTGAGGAGGAGCCACTCCTGCAGACACTTGGATCTTGGACTTCCAGCTCCCAGACTGTGAGAAAATAAATTTCTGTGTGTGAGCTGCCCTGGCTGTAGAGTTTTGTTACAGCAGCCCTAAAAATCCAATAGAAAAGCTTAAGAGGTATCGACAAGCCAAGAAAAGAGTAATGATGGTCCATATTGGAAATTTTAGATGAAAAAATAGTGACTTTTTTTTGTGAGTACTTGCATAAATAAGCCAAAAGACCAAAAGAAACAAAGGAGCTCATAAACATGGAAAATCAAGAGGAACATGTAGAGAGGCTGTGGGCTCCCCACCTTTCCTGTGAGCAATCTTTGAGCCATCAACTGGCATTGAATATTATTTGGATTGCAGAAATTTTCAGCAATCTGAGACCAAAATAAGTTTACAAAAATTTATAGTGTAACTTGCTTCTTGACACTTACTGTCACTCTTGAATAGAAAGTATTACAACCTAAAATAGATAAGCTGTAAATAATGGAAATGTGTTTTTTACTGTTTTCCCCCAATAGAGGAAAAAATGTGTTTTCCTAATGTTTTCCCACTGTGACCTTTTCATCTGTATTCACATCATCTTGCTACGTGAGGACACCCACACAAATACACACAAATACCACATGCCCGCAAACATATCCTCACAAGTCAACCTACACAATGAAGCTGTGTTTTATTAATCCTGAGGTATGGATTTTCTTTAGAATCAGAAAAGTATATAAGAATATTGTATCTGTAACTTACATCATGAATTCCAGGCATTGTTTTACCAGGAACATTTTAAATTCATTTGCACTTCTGTTTCTGACCTTAGAATTCCTATCACTACTAAAAAGTTAATGTCACCTACAATTAACAAAGTATTTTGAATGTACTTCTGGGTAGGGTTTCAGCAGAGATGCAACTTCTATTGTTAGCAGGAAAGACAAAATGGTGTTGCTTGTTTTTCTTGTCTACTAACCATAAAATTAAACAATATATGAGTTGAGAAATTAACAAATATTCTTCTTAAATGTAAATATTAAATTATGACATCTCTCCTTTCCCATAATAAGCAGGCATTGTACAGTACTTACATTAGTATTAGACATTAGTAGTGTTAATATGAACAGGTCAGGTATAATGCTTGCTGTTAAAGAGTTTACACATGGGTGGAGCAGACAGGACAATAATAAACAAACACATAAATAGTCAAATAATTACAAATCTATAAATGGCGTTAACTGTCTAAAAGAAATAAACAAGAGAGTGATTGGCACAATACATATTTAAGTGGGTAGTGTGGAGAGAGCCCTCTAATAAGGTGGCATTTCTTTAAGTGTTGACAGTTGAGCCATAACCATGGAAAATTCTGTTCCCTGATCAGAATCTGAGCATTTTAGTGCTCATGAAATGCAGTGCAAAAATGAAAAACATCTTCAACCAAATAGAGTCTTATAATTGCCCTATGTTACATATCCCTCTGAAAGCATGAAGATCACTTAAACACTAAAAATTTCAGGTAAAAATGAGTAACACTACACATCTGGCTACCAGTGAAGGTGGTACAGAATGGAAGATGTTGATTCAAAGGTATCAGTCACACAGGAGAGATAAGGTCTGGACATCTATTTTATTGCATGATGACTATGCTAATAATGTATTGTATACTTGAAAAAGCTAAGAGACTAAATCTGAAATATTCTTACCACCATAAAAGTAATAATAAGTATATGGATTCATAGATATGTTAACTAGTTTGATTTGATCATTTCACAATGTATACACACAAGAAAACATCCTATATACCATAAATGCATATAATATTTGTCAATTAAATCTTAATAAAGCTGATAAAAAGGAGATAATAGACAGGGAATAATATCTCAGTTCCTTGAGCAAGTGTATTGGGTCTTGCTTTTCCATTCATTGATCCCTTGTTTTGTAAAAATAAGTGAACAAAGTCCAGATTTGGATAAGATGCTATAATCAACTGCTATTACATAGCTACTGAATGCTATCCTAGAATAAGACACATTCCCACAATTTACCTTCCATGCCTTAATCTCCCTTAATCTTAATCTCCCTTCCCAGAAGTAAAAGCAACTACCTGCTATTGTACTCATATGAAGAAATTTTATGCACTTAATTTTATATTAAAGTAATAGTTCTCAATAAGAATTCTACTGATTTCTTTAAAGTCATAATGTATTTTGAAGACACTGGAATACCTAATGAAAATACTTAATTTTATTAAGTTGAATTTTATTAACTTTACATATATAATATATATATTAAATTTGAAATGGAAAGTATTTCAAGAAATTAAATCTCAATTTGGAATATGAAAACGTTCCTGTAAAAAGAAGAAAATGAATGTGTATGCAGTAGTGCACTGTCATCAGGTTTTATAGAATTCCAAACTCACCCTAAACCAGGAAGAGAAATCAGCGGTTCACTGGGTTCCGTCCCTGGCAGGACACCACACAGCACTGAAGTCCAGCCAGATCCTATTTTTACATTCCAGTCTGCAGATGAGGAAGTCCAAGAGTGTAATTCAGGTCTTCTTCCTGCATTGTTTGACAGAGGTCATCACATGGCAAAAGTGATCAAGCATGACAAAGAAATCTAACTTTTATAACAAAGTTACTCGCATGATAAGCACTTAATCCATTTATTCACAAATGGAGTAATTCATTCAAAAAAGTAAGTTCCTCATGACCTAATGTCCTCTCTAAAAGCCCCACCTCTCAACAACATTTCAATGGGAATCACATTTCCAACACATGAATTCGGGGGACACACCCAGACCACACCAACACTCAGTATACAATGACTGAGTAAATTCAAGGAATATTCTAAAATGTAAGGACCTCGATATTGTGGGGGAGGCTGGGAGAAACTGGTGATTATTTTAGGGCTCCCTTAGAGAAGAGCCTAGAATAAGGATTTGATTGCATTTCATTTATTTGGAAGCTATTCCTAGGAAGTAGAAGTAAGAGAAGAAATATAGGACAGAGAGGAAGGAAAGCCATTCTATGGTGCTTTCTTGAAATGACATTCTGCCAGAATCTCTAAGAAGTACATGTAGAATACCTTCCAGAATTGTCCATCAGAATACAAGATGGAATATTTTTCCACTGACTCTCAAATCCATTGGTTGAGTGATATTGTCTTGGTCATCGCCTATCTCTGAAGCTTGGGCTGCCGAAAGCAAGCAATCTAGGAGATCTGGGCATTGGAAAAGGCCCTGTGGAAGAATGCAGAGAGACACCTGCAAGAGCTTACTGCAAGATCCCTGTGAGAAACGAGAGTCTTACTTTTCATGGACTGTCCACAATAGCTGAGGCTGAAATTAAAAGAGACTTGAATAAAAGCAATGTGGGCACCAGGAGCATCTGAACAAGATGATGACAAGGAATGAATGTTATTTCCAATTGCCTATCACACAGGAAAATTTTTCATTGACTCCATATTGGCTTAAAAATGGTAATTCCTGGGGCCAGTGAGATAGTTCAGCAGCATAAGTGCCTGCCTGGCAAGCGCGAGGTCCTGAGTTCGACTCCCGGAACCTACATACAAAAAAAGGGCCAGTGATATCGCTCAGCGGCATGGGCGCCTGCTGGCGCGCGAGGTCCTGAGGTCGACCCCCGGTACCCACAAAAAAATGAAAAATAATGGTAATTCCTAATATTTATGTAGCGCTTTCACACATATTTGTGGTTTCCCAATTTCCCCCCATGAGACAGATATTATGATTATTTTTCAGTTTCAAAGGAAAAAGAATGTTTCTTACCAATGTGACAACCAGACAAAAATGTAAAAATAATTCAGACAACTAAGCTGACAAAGCTGGCAAAGTTCTGAGCACTGTATCACCCAGTACCTATGAGAATACAATGAAAGGTCACTCTTGTAGACTACACAAAGGGAGAAACTAATATACTCCATCCAGAGGTAAATCTAAAATATTCATCAAACTCTTTTTAAAATATTCATTCATGCATTTAGGCCCAGTAATTCTCTTAAGGGTGAGTAGAAAATTTATAAACAAAAATATTTTTGTGATTTTGTTTTTAATAACAAATGTCCAAAAACATGAACGGCAAAATAAAAAATGGTACATTTACATTCTCTCATCCCCTGGATACTTTAAAATTCATGTTTTCGAGGAATACTTAATGACAATTGTTAGATGAAAAAGCATTAAAACTATTTCAAATATTGCAAATTTGGTTTAGTTATAAGCATGTACACATGTGGAGGTATGAACATATACACATTTTACACATTTAGTATGCATATATTTTATTATATATATGTTGTATATGTACTCATATACCTGATCAGAAAAAAAAAAAAAAAAAAAACACTTCATGGACATAGACCAATATATCAATAGTGGATAATTGTGGGTAGTGATAGACAGGCTAGAGGCACTTTTTATTTATTGCTATACTGTTCAATATATCTTAAATTTTTAGGAATAAATTCAGAAATGATTTTTCTTAACACATATACCAGCTTTTTCCAAGATTTGTAACATAAGAGAGAAATCAAGATAGAATCATCACAACTTTAAAAATGCTAAAAATCATTTTCTACTGAAACTAGAATTTTAAGTAAGTCAATATTAAGCTGGTAAAGTGATCTACTGAGTCCTTTGGGGGAAAAAACTATATATTGATTTTGAAAATTCTTCAGGGTAAATGAAAAACAAGGCAGCAAACCATTACATTTAGCACCAATTCCTGCCTCTAGCTATAATATAGAGTTATCCAAGCTACTTAGCTTCTGCAGAATCACACTAAGGAGGGCAGCAGGGGCAGGGATTTGTCTGCAAAGTTTCTCTAAGGCCAGACAGGCTCACTGAATTAGTCTGAGTTTGCCAGCTGTAAGCAAAATTAGGAAGCCCACAGCTTTTGCCTTCTGCGCTGTATGCACCGCACACATGCACAAACCTACCTTTCTCAGGAGTGCCCGGTGCCAGCCTGTGTTTGAGGAGCCACCCTGCCAGGATCTCAACCCTTTCCCTCTCACCCCTGCTATCAGGAATGGCCCATCATGGATCATGCTGCTTTGCTGGCAGGATCTCCAGCTGTTTTCCCAGTCCTTTCTTTCTTTGTCATCAATTCCCAACCAATCTAAAGTACTTTGTCCTTTACAAAAAAACAGTATTGGCTGATCAGGCATTAAAATTGGTTATGGGGGGGGGCGGTGAGATGGTTCAGTGGCTTAAGTGCCTGCCCGGCAAGCGCGAGGGCTCGAGTTCGACTCCCGGAACCCACATACGATAAAGGGGCCGGTGATATCGCTCAGCGGCACGGGCGCCTGCTGGCGCGCGAGGTCCTGAGGTCAACCCCCCAGTACCCACAAAAAAAAAAAAATTGGTTATGGGGTTTCCTTCATTCAGGTGGCAAACATACAATTCTTTGTGGTTCTTGGCTTTATGTTTTCTGATATTTCCAACTTTTTGTTGTGTCTTTGATTTACTTACTTATTTTATTTTTAGGAAATTAATTTACTTGTTCATTCAAAAACATTTGTAAGTAATAAAATTGATTTAATTTTGTTCTACAATTCCACAAAATCAATGATGTTTTGGAAATGAAACCAGTATTCATGTTAGGATTATTTACTATTTTCAGTGCTTGAAATTTTTCCCTCTAAAGCTCTGCATGTGCACACAAAGGCCTTAAAATAACTAGAGAAGTACCTGTTTTTATTTTCTTGTTAGCAGTTTCAATTAATTTTGTTCTAAATGCTTTGACATTTCCTAATCATAGACACCTTTGGTTTAAGGATGTAATTAAAATTTGGGATAACATCATCATGGAAAAACTGGCTTTCTTCAAATCCTCTTTAGGACAAAGTTATGACTTGGGAACATATGTTCGCTTCCCTTAAGACTGTAACATTTTTTACAAAGAAAAAATTTTGCATGAAAGTCGCTCCCTGCTTTAATTTTGTATATAATTCTTAAGTAATCTCTTTCAACTTTCCATCAAAAGCTAAAAAAACCTGTTTTGTCTAAACAATATGTTATTTTATTTATGTATTTATGTATGTGCAAATGTCACACAATCGGTCAGCTAAAAGAAGTAAATTTGTGTTTTTAAAAATAAATCACTGGGCCAGTGAGATAGCTGAGCGGCATAAGTGCCTGCCTGGCAAGCCGCGAGGTCCTGAGTTTGACTCCCGGTACCCACATAAAAAATAAATAAATAAATAAAATAAATCACTGTCTGAAAGTAAAAGGCAAAATACTGTGGAGAGTTTTTTTAAAATGAGGTTGTTTCATATGATTTAATGTAAACCATATCTCACATCAGTTAAATATTTTTGACCTACACAGTTTTGTCAATTATATTCAGTATCTTGATCAAAACCAACTGTTAAGTCTATTAGTGAATAAAAGAGACCATCCTTAAAAAGGTCTCTAAACCCCCCTTCTTTCCACTACGCATGCTTTCCGAAAACACAAAACCCTTCATCCTGGCATCTAAGGTCTTCATAACTAAGCACCTATGACCTCTCCAATTGCTCTTTCCCATGTTCTATATTTTAGGCACACTGGCTTAGTCTCTTCCTCCAAGTCATGGGTACAATGTGATTGTTTTAGACTCTGAATTTCTGCAAAAAGTTTTTCCTTTTTTTCCTGCTGCAGTTTGGGTGTGTCCCCAGGATTTATGCATTGGAAACTTACTCCCCAAAGCCATGTGTTAATAGTATTTGGAAGAGGGGTCTTAGGAGGTGACTGAATCATGAGGATGTTACGCTCACGAATGGATTAACCCATTCATAGATTAACAGATTAACGGTTATCGAGGAAGTGGCTTTGTTATAAAAGCAAGCTCCCTCTGGCACTGCTTGCTGTATCTCACCATGTAATGCTCACCGCCATGACATAATATAGCAAGAAGGTCTTCCCCGGATGTTGAGCAGATTCAGCCCCATGATCTTGGATTTCCCAGCCTCCAAAACTGTGAGCCAAATAAATTTCTATTTTTTTATTAATAATTATCAGTCTAAGGTAAAATAGTTCTTCACTCTAAAGCTTGGATTAGCACTAATTATGCTGCCTTCCTTTACAACTCAATATATCTACAGATAGCAAATTAATTCTTTATATATGTTTTTCCACCTTTCCTGGCACAGGTGCTCTGGGACAGTAATCACTTCTCAATCATTTTTGTATTCCTAGTAGAGAGCCTCATTCTAGCATATTCTGGCCTACGTAAGCACTCAATATTGTCTCAACTATTTGTTAATTCTTTAACTCTGCCTATAGTATCTTTTTTGGTCTAATTTTTCAATTACCAACAAAACAAAAAAGTTCCATCTAATAAAAAATACAGTCCACTAATTTTGGGTAACTTAAATAATGGTGAGTGGAAATGATACGATTTATATTCCTACGTATTAATAAAACTCCCGATTGACTGACTGTCTTGTCATATCATTTGGGTGAATTTTTAAGCTGAATATCTACATGTTCCATCTTTTCTTTAAACTAGAGAGAAAATTATGTGAATTTCACCAAGAACAAAGGGAAAAAATAACTTTGCTTACATCTTAATAATTCTTACTCATTTAAATAATTCATTTTGTGTTATTAAGTCTCTGAACCAGGAGTGTACTGGGAAATCATTTGAAGAATAGTATATTTGCTAAAAGCCCTGATAAAAACATAAGAAAGAAGATAAACCTACTACAAGAAATTATGTGTCTGTTATTAGTAATCATGGTTTGTATCAAAACAAAATCATAGATGAGATGAGATGTCACTGTCATAATTTATCTCTCCAATTTGTTCAAAATGAAATTTTCATCTTGCTGCTACAAAAAGAAAATCGAATAACATCAGCTCATTTTGCTGAAGCCAGATTGTTAGCATGTGTGTGATTTTTATGGGTGTATCTTTATCTTTGATTTCATTGGATTACAAATAACACCAACAAAAACACTACTGCCAAGGGTTAGCAATGATGTGATAGGTCAGGTTCTTTGTGGCCATGCAAAAAGACTGCCTTCGTAGCCATTCAAGCTGGGACTGCTCATGCCATGTACTTTACACCATCATCACATTTACCAAACATATAAAATATTAGAAGTCTTATTTTGTGTACATATGAATGTGTACAAAGATTTCTGTTTCTAAAGATCTATTAAAAGAATAAGTTGCATGACTCTACCATGCTCTAAAACTCTATCATGAAACATATACAGCCTTAAATTAAAGGTAATCTTTAAAATTTCCACCATATACTAGAATGATGTAATTTGAGTGAGGATTAGCTCAAGAATAGACAGAAAATAAAAATTAAAGTTTGGATGACAGAAAAGTTTTTGATTTAGAAATCCTAATAACTCATTATTTAAGATGAAAATAAAAGTTCAGAGCATTGCAAATACTGCCAAGGAATTAAGTATGTTTTTGTTCTGTTTTGTCAATATTTAGAAGAAAACAGAGATTCCATAAGGGATAAATGAAGACAATCTTACATCTGTGGGCATATTTTCTCCCAAAAGATTTACCCATCCAAAGTTTCAATTCCTCATTAAGAGATTCCATGACATGTACTAAACCAGTAGAGTTTTTAAATTATTTGAAGAATATAGCTTCTCATATATCTCAATTTTTCTACTGCAAGTTAAGAAAAACATATTTCTGTAACAGAAAACAAATATTTCATATTCTGTACAAGCAAAGCTGATTAACACTCAGAACAATGCAACATTCAATAATTTGAGTTGCCTAATTTTCCCTGTCAGATGAGTGTTTTTTTTTTTAACAGAAAACATTTGAGGAAGAGATTTAGGAAGAGATAAGGCAAAAGGGAATAAAGTAACAGTTTTATTGTTACTAATGCACAGTGTTTTTAAATGAAGCTCTCAAAAAAATGCAAAATACAAGAAAAGATCCATTTTAGACAGAGAGATCATGATCATCACATGCAAAATACTATCAACTTGCCTCTGCTTATTAAAGTTTTAAGGCTATAACATTATGACCCTTCTCAGATGTGGCATGCAAGACTTGATGATTGTCTCATGCTATTTGTACACACATCAACATGTAAAGAGATCAAAGCAAAGCTGAAAGTAAACAGCAAAGCATTAGAATGCACCAGTGCCTGACGGGATGTTTTCCCATACGAAACCAACACAAAATCCTTAACCAAGTTAGGGAGGTATGCCAGGCAAAAGTCATACAGACACACACACATACACGCACATATACACACATACACACACACACAAATACACACAGGGAACATATCATTCTTTGTTTTTGGAACAGCTTTATACTCTAAAGTTTCTTAAGCTGAGAACACTAAAATACTACTGCCTTCTTCTCTATAGACAATGCACTATAGTAGTTTAAAGTGTGAGTGCCGAAGCCAAACTACTCAGGTTTAATGCTGCCCCTTTCATTCAAGGTTTGTAAACTGGAGAAATTTACTAAATTTCTTCATTCTGTTTCCTTACGTGAAAAATGAGATTTCTGACAGTTCTTGAGACGTAGCACTTACAATATGAAATTAACCAGCATATAAATGTTAATTGGCATTGTTCTGATGAAACTAACCTCTTTAATTCTTGCTCTAAAATATTGTTAGAAACTAAAAGGTAGACAAATTTTTTTCTTAATTATGTCAAAAACTCAGAATTGGGTTATTTTCTTTTACCAGAAGGTAATTACAAGTAATATCATAAGTAATAGGTTTTCTGTAAACAAGTGTTGATATGTCAGTTATTTTTAATGTTTAATGTTTGCTAATTTAATTATTTATTTGGTTATTTGGAGGGGGAAATCATTGAAAATAAAATTTTAATTTAATTCTATCTCCATGAATATGTTAATATTGTTAAATCTACACATTAAATTTTTCAAATTTGGGCCGGTGAGATGGCTCAGCGGCATAAGCGCCTGCCTGGCAAGTGCGTGCCGAGTTCGACTCCCGGAACCCACATACGAAAAAAGGGCCGGTGATATTGCTCAGGGGCACAGGCGCCTGCTGGCGCACAAGGTCCTGAGGTCGACCCCCGGTACCCACAAAAAACAAATTTCAAATTTGTAATTTATTTCTAAAAAAGTAACATTATGATTGATTAGTTTAAACTTTAGAATAAAATACTATTTTTCTTTCCTAACATTAGATATCTATGTATAGTTTGGATGATATCTTTCTAAGACATAAGAAGTTATGAGGATTAATAAAGATGGGTCTTTGGTCAGCTTTGTGTTACTGGAACAAAATACCTGAAATACACAACGAAAAGGAAGAAGGATTTTTTGGGCTCAGATTCAGACCTTTCAGTCCATGATCAGCTGTTTCTAAGACAAAAACATCCCAGTGGAAGGCCGTGGTGGAGGAAAGCTGCTACTCCCACATGTTCTCTCTACCCCGCTCCCGCATGTACATCAAAAGCAGATGCTGGGTGTGTTGGTGCCACCTGCAATCTCAGTGCTCTGAGAGGTGCCGTGAGGCAGGAGGTTCACAAGTTCGAGCCCAGCCTCAGAAACTTAGCGAGACCCATAAGTTTTTCCCCATAAAAAATTTTTTAAAGGGCTGGGGACATAGCAAAGTCCCTGTGTTCCATCTTCAATACCACAAAAAAAAAAAAAAAAGGAAATTAAATCAGCATACAAAAGAGACAACCTGCACATCCATGTTTATTGTTACACTCACAATCCCTAAGATAAGGAATCAGCCTAGGTCCCCATAAACAGGTGGATACAGAAAATATAGTGCATATACTCAATGCATAATTAATCAGCCATACAGAAAAATGAAATTGGAAACTAAAGATAGTGGAGTAAAGGCTGGAAGTATATCATAACCTCTCTGGAACCTGGAATCGAGACATGTGCAAACAACTTAGCAAAGAGAAAAAGAAGATTCTGGGAATCAAGGAAAACTAGAATCACAGGGAAACTGAAGACAACGCAGAGAAAAGAATAAAGCAGTCGGGAATGCTAACCCCCTCCGCCCAGGGAGGGGAATGTGTTTCCACAAACAAACGGTAAACCCGGAGAGGGTCACAGCTCCAGGGAGAAACAAAGAACCTGCAGCATTAGCACCCGAGAAAGCACACACATCATGAACTGCAAATACAGTGTGGGGTTTTACTTTGAAAGTGACTCCTTCTACACAGCAGGCTAGAGTTGGAGAAGAAATTTATTGCAGCACACGTCATATTTGAGAGTAATATAATTAGGAGTCATTTGTGGAAGGAGTTAATTGTTTAAGACTGAGCTACTCTGGGAATCAGAAGTCACAGAACAACTACACTTCAGGGTCTCCGAGGTCACCCTACTGTACTGAGTGGGTTAGCAAAGAGCACCTTACATCTACTCAATGGCTAAGAAAAAAAAAACCACTAACATTGACAATACCAAGTGTTAACAAGAATAAAGAACAACTGTATCTCTTGTATAGTGCTGGCAGGAATGCAAAATGGCAAGGCCATTCAGGAAAACAGCTTGGTAGTTTCCTTAAACGTTATACTCTATGTCAGAGAAGTCCCATTCCCAAGAATTTGCCCCAGAGAAGTAAAAAGTTAAGCTCATATAAAATCTACACATGAAATTTATACTGTTTTATAGATGACCATTAAAAATGTAAAAACAACCCAAATGTCCCCCAACAAGTAAATGAATAAACAAACTGTAATACATCCGAAGAATGGAATATTACAAAAAAATAAAAAATAATGAACCATTCATGCATGCAATAATTTAGATGAACTTCAAAGACATGTAGAGCAAAAGACTTCAATCTCAAAAGTGTACAGACTTTATTATGGTTTTCCTTATATGACTTCCTTTAAAGGATAAAACTGTAGTAACAGGGAATAAATATTTGCCACAGTTTAGGAGGAGAGGGGAGAGATAAGATTCTAACTACAAAGGAATATTAAGGTATTTTTCCAGGGTAGTAGAACTGCTTTTATGCAGCTTATGATGTGGCAATACAAATCTATTCATTTGTTAAAGTTCATAAAACCATACACCCCAGATATTCCTATATGTTAATTTAAAAATTAAAATTTGTACAAATCGACTGTTTTAGAAATAGTCCACCTAGGTGAAGATAATTTTAGTCTGAGATGCTTCTTTAAATAATCATTTTTATTCCTATGTATTTCTTTCCCAATTTTGATGTAAACTTTTTAGCCTCATTGTTTATTAGTGCTTATGGTGTCATTTATTCTTGTGCTTTTTTAGAACTCTTTATTCTCTTGGTTTAAAGAAAGCAGATACATTTTTGTTATGCATACATGTTTGTTATGCACATGGGAATCTGAAGAGATGGGCATCCAGTGCAGATTTCTTACTCCTCTCCCAGAGAGTTCCACACAGGTGGTCTAGTCTTGGTCCTTGGGAATTGCCGCTGTGATCTCAAAAAGGTGTCCCCCCGCCCCCGGCCACTCTTTGAAAAGCACTGCATTAGAGCACACGCTGTGTAAAGTAAGAACTCTTTTAGTTGCTGAGGGTCACTCCATGAAATATCTCCATCAGCCTGGAAGTTGGTAGAATGCACAATCAATTAGAATTTAAATTATTAAAATCTAGAGAGTTCTCCTAGATTTGTCTATGGGATTTAGACACATGACCAGTATTCACCTAACGCACCCAGCTAGTTTCTGGAATTCTGATTTTTGAAGGCGACATTGACTATATTCCAAGCACTATGAAATGGATATGTGTGTATCTATACAAACTACATGGAATATATACATACACATATGACATACATATGCTAGCATGCAAATATATATGTGACATATGCGCATACACACATATATGTGTATGTGTGCACAGGTTGGGTATACCCTGTCTGAAATGCTTGGGACCAGAAATTTTTCTGACTTGGGATTTTTATGTTTTGGAATGTTGGCATTAAATAATAAAATCTTAGAAATGAGACCTAAGACTAAACACGAACTTCATTTGTGTTTCACAGTCATGGCTTGAAGTTGAATTTATACAATACTTTTAACAATTTTGTGCATGAAAAAAAGTTTTGTGGTGTGGAATTTTTTACTTGTGGCATCATGTCAGAACTCAGAAAGTTTTAAACTATGGGGTATTTCAGATATCAAATTTCCCAAACAGGAAAGCTCAACTTGTATATACTAATACATATGTATGCACACATACCTGCCATATATACATCCATAATACACATTTATATGACATATATTTATGAGACACTTGATATTCACCAGGCATTGTGCTAACCATTTTCTTGTTTCATCTAGAAAGGAACATATTATTATTACTACTTTACAAATTATAAAATCCAATGATCTAATCAAGCTAGTTATATTGCCCAAGGTCACACAAAATACCACTGTGTTACATCATGCATGTAACATACTAAAATGAGTATGCCAGCTGTAATAGCAATTAAGTAACCACTAGTGGTTACTTAAAATCTCTCAAGATAAATATCTTTCTCAAAAGTAAACATTGTTCAGTCTATGCCAATGTTAATTTTCTTGTTTTTATATTGAACTACAGTTATGTATCACTTACCATTTGTGGAAATGTAAATCTCTAGTCATTTCTGAATAAAAAGTTTAAATAAGTAAACTTGGTCTCATCCAGATATTCAAAGGCTTTTCAAAGCTAAGATACAGAGGTACGGATGATCATGTCCACATTTACTCTCCTGTCCCAAACCACAGCCTGGAAACAGCTTTGGAAAAGAAAAGAAATCTCATGTTCGTGTTTGTGTAGCAAAGCATAGGTGAAAGACCAGTAATAGATCCTAACCTTGGTTCTGTTAAATTGCTGAAACTCTTAGGATAATTGCATTTGCAACTACTAGAGGACTCAACACGACTGTCTGAAACACAAATGGAATGCTTTGGTTCATGAAGTCCAGAAGAGGTTTAAACTTCTAGAACGGTTTGCCCAGGACCCCAGTCCATTTCTTTCTGCATCAAAGATCTCTTCTCAACCTGATATGTCGGATTTATCCTAAGAATAATGTTCCTCGTGGTAGGAAAGTATCTGGACCAGAGCAGGGACTCACATCAACACACCACACCATCTGCAAGGAGAAATAACTTCTCCTTCTCCAACTCTGAATAAATGTAATGGGCGTCACTCTAATTAGAAAAACTCGTATCATGTGATACTCTTGATCCAATTACCCTTACAAGGTAGATTGTACTGCACTGCAGGCTAAGCCAATTAGAGTCCACTCCTAGAGGTCATGTCATTTACCAGATTGGAGATGGCTCTATCATAGGGAACTGCTGGAATTAATACTGGAAAAGCAGCACTAAGATCTACTACATACAAACTCACATTTAAATAACAAAAATGTGCCTGACTGACAGCCCCTTGGATAGTATTGACCAGAAAGTTCTATTCCTTCATTCAAACATCATATCCACTTAATCAAATGCACGGGATGAAAGCTACATTTTCCTTAATTGGCCCTTCAGTCATTTTTAAATGGTTAGAGAATCAAATCGTTGCTTCACTACTTTCACAAGATTCCTTTAAATTTGTGTCTACTGGTTAATTTTTAATAAGTATGTGTTCAGACTGCATTTAAATAGGTTTAGTGTTTTTCAAGGATTTTGTTAGTTTTTTTAAAAATCAGTCAATTTGAAGCAGTCAAGTATCTTTCTTAATCTTTTCAAGATTAATCTATAACCAGTTACTGATGTAATCATATCGTCTGTATAAATAATTTCAGCCATTTGAAAAAAGTTGGTGGATTTGAAGTTCAGGGAAAATAAGCAACCATTTTCTTTTCTTGACAGAAAACTGGCTTAATACTCCAGTTTCTTCCATCCTCAATATACTCAGATCAACTAGTTGTTTTGGTACCATAAACTGATGATACATATTTCATTTTTTTGCCAGTATATTAACTGCAATATTATGCAAACATTTTTATATGCAAATGTGTATTTTGAAGCTCATCAAACCAAACTAAAAACTAATGGCAGTTTCCTCTAAAATTTGAAAATCAACTCTTCAAATTTATCTTCTTTAACCATCTGGTCACACTGCTAGATGACATCACAGAAAAACGTTCTCACATTTCACTGACTTGAGAGAAGGTAAATGTTTATTTTTCATATCTCACATTAATCTTATTTTCAAAGAAACCAGTAGAGGAGCACTGGAATGTAGTAGCCTATCTGAAAACATGATAGCCTATGTATATGTTCAATCTCCCACTTCATCTATTTCATCTATTCTAGGCACATAATTCTTTTTTTAAAATTTTATTCTATTTTAAACAGAAAAAAAGAAAACAAAATTTCAAAACAAGATAATAGGAGAGTAACAGTGGTTAATACGTTGTGTTGTTATCTTTAAATCAGTTACTTGGAGTACAATATATAGGCATTTAATTGTCCAAACAATATTAGCACAAACTTTTCTTATCAATGAACTAATAGAAATTAGTTGTATAACTATCTTAACTATCTTGTATATATATGTATATTTTTGCTTTTCTCTTCCTTCTTTTCTTCTTTCCTCCGTCCCACTTTCTCTTTTCTTTTGAACAGTTTCTTCCCGCTTTAAAATATCTATTGTACATTTTGGATCTTATTTACTCTTTCAGCTTCTCACACTAGGGAGACAATACAGTGTTTACAAATGAATCTGGTTTATTTCACTTATGAGTATGGTCGCAAGTGACATCCGTTTACCTATAAAAGTCTCAAGTTTATCCTTCTTTATGGCTGAGTAGTACTGCATCATATAAAAAGATTTTCACAGTGGTTGTACCGGTCTCCAATCTCACTAATAGTGGAGAAGGGGGAAAAAAAAAGGGTTCCTTTTTCCCCAGAGCCACTCCAGCATTTGTTATTGGTAGATTTCTTGATAACAGCCATTCTTTCTGGGGCAAGATGGAATCTCAGTGTCGTTTTAATTTGCATCTCTCAAGTGACTAGTGATATGGAACGTTTTTTCATATATTTATTTGCTGTTTGTATTTCTTCATCTGAGAAGTGTGTGTTCATCTCGGATGCCCATTTTTTGATTGGGTTTTTAAATTTGGGAGGTCTGACTTTTTTTGAGTTCTTTACATGTTCTTGATAGTAATCCTTTGGTCTGAGGAACAGCTGGCCAACATTTTTTCCCACATTGTGGGTTTTCTTTTTACTCTGTTGGTGGTTTCTCTTGCTGTGCAAAAGCTTTTTAATAAGATGAGATCCCAGTTGTTGATTTTTTGAAATAGTTCCTGTGAGATTGGGGTTTTATTCATAAAGTCTTTGCCTACCCCAATGTCTTCAAGAGTTTTACCTATTCTAACTTTCAGCAGATTTAATGTTTCTGTTTTAATGTTTAGATCTTTGATCCATTTTGAATTTAGTTTAGTGCATGGCGAAAGATATGGGCCCAATTTTAATCTTTGGCTTGTGCAAAGCCAGTTTTTCCAGCACCATTTATTAAAGAGGCTCTCTTTCGGTGAATGTGTTTGGCCTCTTTGTCAAAGATAAGGTGGCTTAGTATGTCTGGAGTTGTTTCTGCACCTTCTACTCTATTCCATTGATCTTTGTGTCTTTTTTTTACAGTACCATGCTGTTTTTATCACAGTAGCTTTATAGAATAATTTCAAGTCTGGGATTGCGATGCCCCCTGCCTTGCCTTTGTTGCCCAGAATTGCCTTTGCTATTTTAGATCTCTTCTGGTTCAAAATGAATTTTAGGAATGTTTTCTTTAATTCTGTGAGATATGCTTTTGGAATTTTGATCAGAATTGCATTAAATCTGTATAATAGTTTTGGAAGTGTGGCCATTTTCACTATATTAGTTCTTCCTTCCCAAGAGCAAGAGATATCTTTCCATTTTCTTTTTTTTTTTCTTTTTGTGGGTACCGGGGGGTCGACCTCAGGACCTCGCATGCCAGCAGGCGCCTGTGCTGCTGAGTGATATCACTGGCCCTTTTTTCATATGTGGGTTCCGGGAGTCGAACTCGGGCCCTCGTGCTTGCTGGGCAGGCGCTTATGCCACTGAGCCATCTCATCGGCCCTCTTTCCATTTTCTTATATCCTCTTCAATCTCCTTTTTCAGAGTACTGTAGTTTTCAATGTAGAGGTCTTTTACATCCTTCATTAGATTAATTCCTAGGTTTTTCTTTTTTCTTTTTTTTTTTTTTTCTTTTTTTTTTTTTTTTTTTGATGCTATTGTGAAATGTATTGGTTCCCTAATTTTTCTCTCAGAGAGTTTGTAATTCATGTACAGGATGGCTATTGATTTTTGAGTGTTGACTTTGTATCCAGCTACGCTAGTGAATTTGCTTATTAAATATAGCAGTTTTCCAGTGGAATTTTTGAGGTCATCTATGTAAAGTATCATGTCATCCACAAATAATGATAATTTAACTTCTTCCGTTCCTATCATTATTCATTTTATTTCTTTCTCTTGTCTAATTGCTCTGGCTAAAGTTTCCAGGACTCTTTTGGAAAAGGGTGGAGACAGTGGACATCCTTGTCTCATTCCTGATTTTAAAGAGAAAGCTTCCAGTTTTTGTCCATTTAGCATGATGTCAGCCATTGGTTTGTCATAGATAGCTTTTATGAGATTGAAATAAAGACCGTCTACTCCAATTTTCCAAATGGTTTTTATCATGAATGAGTGTTGGACTTTGTCAAAAGCTTTTTCTGCATCTATTGAGATGATCATGTGGTTTTTGTCCTTGGTTCTGTTAATATGGTGTATTACATTTATTGATTTATGTATATTGAACCATCCCTGCATACCTGGGATGAATCCAATTTGGTCATGGTGTATCATCTTCTTGATGATTTGCTGCACTCCATTTGCCAGTATCTTACTGAGGTTTTTTGCAACTATGTTCATTAGGGAGATTGGCCTATAGTTCTCTTTCTTGGCTGGGTCCTTCTCTAGTTTTGGTATCAGGGTGATGCTTGCTTCTGGGAATGAATTTGGGAATATTGCTTCCCTTTCAATTTCATTAAGGAGTTTGAAAACTAGTGGTATAAGGCCTTCTCTAAATTTCTTGTAGAATTCAGCAGTGAACCAGTCAGGGCCTGGGCTTTTCTTTGTTGGTAGGTTTTTAATTACATCTTCAATTTCAGTGATTGATATTGGTTTATTTAGGATTTTTATATATTCTTGATTCAGCTTTGGTAATTTGTATGTACCTAGGAATCTGTCCATTTCTTCTGCATTTTCCATCTTATTAGAATACAAGTTCTCAATGTAAGTATGGATGATCTTCTGGATTTCTGCAGGGTCCATTGTGATTTCACCCTTTTCATTCCTAATTGTCTGGATTTGAGTCTTTTCTTTCCTTTTTTTGATAAGGTTGGCTAAGGGTTTGTCAATTTTATTTAATCTTTCCAAGAACCAACTCTTCAATTCATTGATTCTTTGTATTGTTTTCTTAGTCTCCAATGCATGAATTTCTGCTCTGATCTTTATAATTTCCTCCTTGTACAAGCTTTTGGCACAGCCTGCTCTTCTTTTTCTAGAAGTTTGAGGTTCATCATTAAATTGTTTGTTTGTGCTTGCTCTGTTTTCCTGATATAGGTATTAACTGCTATAAATTTCCCTATTAGGACTGCTTTCATTGTGTCCCATAGGTCCCAGTACGTTGTATTGTTGTTATAATTTAATTGTAGAAACTGTCTAATTTCTTCTTTAATTTCATCTGTGACCCCCTGATTGTTCAGGAGGGTGCTGCTTAATTTCCATGTGTTTATGAAATTCTCTTGTTTTCTTTTGCCATTGATTTCCAATTTCACTGCACTATGGTCTGATAATATGCATGGGATAATTTCATTTCCTCTGCATTTACTCAAGCATGTTCTATGAGCTAGTATGTGGTCTATTTTGGAAAACATCCTGTGTGCAGCTGAGAAGAATGTATATTCTGATGTTGTGGTATGGAATACTCTGTAGACATCTACTAAGTCCATTTGTTCAAAAGTTTGGTTCAGTTCTAATATTTCATTGTTGATTTTTTGGCTACTTGATCTTTTTGTGACAGTAGGGTATTGAGATCCCCCAATACAATTGTTTTAGTGCTCATTTGATTTTTCACATCCATTAATATTTGTTTTATATAATTGGGTGCACTGGTATTTGCTGCATATATATTTATGATTGTTATCTCTTCCTCTTGGATTGTTCCCTTTACAGGGATGTAGTCACTTTCTTTGTCTCTTTTAATCAGTCTTGGCTTGAAATTCACTTTGTCCGCAAATAGAATAGCTACCCCTGCTTTTTTCTGGGTTCCTGTCATGTGGAGTATTGTTTTCCATCCTTTGACTTTCAATCTATGAATTTCTTTTTGAATTAAATGTGTTTCTTGTATGCAGCATATTGTTGGATCTTGCTTCTTGATCCATTCTGCCAGTCTGTGTCTTTTGATTCGTGAATTGAGACCATTAACATTGATGGTTATAACTGATATATATTGACTTATCCCTGTCATGTTATTTTCCTGTTGCTGGCTCCCCCCACATTTTCCCCCCTCTGTTTAATTGTTTGCCTTGCCTGGTGGATTTCTTCTGTTGGGGCTCATAGAGTTGTAGTCCTTGTTATCTCTTTCTAGAATGTCCTTCAAAACATTTTGGAGTGCTGGTTTGGTAGTCATAAATTTCCTCAGATATTCTTTGTCATTGAAGTATTATTTCTTCATCAGTTTTGAAAGATAGTTTTGCAGGATATATCAATCTGGGTCAAAGGTGTTTTTCCTTTAGAGCTTGAAATACTTCACTCCAAGCTCTCCTTGACTTGAGAGTTTGTGCTGAGAAGTCAGCTGTGATTCTGATCGTCTTTCCTTTGTGGGTGATTTATTTCTTTTCCCTAACAGCTTTTAAAATTCTATTCTTGTGCTGAATTTCTAGAATCTTGGCTATGCTATGCCGGCTGTAGATTTTATTTGATCATGGCTAATTGTAGTTCTACATGCCTCACTTATCTATATCTCAAATTCTTTTCCCCTCCCAGGGAAGTTTTCTGCCATGACATCTGTGAACAGTTTTTTATATCATTTGTGCTATCTCCTGCTTTTTCATTGACTCCAATCAATCTTAAATTATTCTTCTTTGCCTCATCTAGCAGCTGCTGGATTGATTTCTCATGGTCCCTTGCTATTTTTAAGAAATATTTCTTTGCGTGATCGCAAACCACAAGCCTGTCTTCTATATCTGAGATCCTGTCCTCATATTGGTTTATTCTGCTGCAGATACTGTCATGGAATTTTTATTCTCCTGGATATTTGCTTGAATCTGCCTTATGAATTCCATTTCTTTCCTATACTGAGTATTCATAGCTTCCATAATTTTCTTAAGCTCCTCTATGTTTTTATCTGTATCTGTTCTAGATTCACTAAGTATGGTTTTCATTGTGGACACTATCTCTGCAGTTACCTGAGAAATTATTTCTGATTTGATGTTTTCTAGAGCCTCATTCAATTGCTTTGTTGTTACCACTTCAGAGAGGCCAGGTGGGTGGCTTTTAGATTGTCCTACCTCATTGCCCCCTGGGTTTGCCTTTGGTGAACTAGATGTCTGGGGTTGCATCTTGTTTAAGTGCCTTCTCATTTTTTTTTCTCTTTTTTCTTTTCTTTAGTCTAATTCCTGGGGTGATGCTTGTAAATTGCCTATGGTGGGTTGCTTCATTGCTAGTATTTAGAACCCTCAGGAAATGACTTCTTCCAAGTATCTTCTGGGTGTAGCTGGTGTTTAGGTTTTGAGTCTGATGCAAGAGCCTACCTCTTCAATTTGTTAGGGATGAGAGGTTGCTTGGCCCAGCCCCTGGTTCTTTGGCACTGCCCCACAGTATTTTCTATGACCCTTAGTCAATCTCAGTCTTGGAATACTGAGAAGAATAACTGTTTAGAACAATTATGTCACTTTTGGCTAAAGTGGCACCATCAGCAATAACAATAGCATCAAACACAGCCTAGAATATGACAAACTGAGCTAACCATTAATTTGCCACCTTTAACTGTATGAACTAGATTTGTGGTTATACAACAAAATCTAAAACAAATCAGAAAATTATATGCAGTATTTAAGTCCTTAATATGTGAATTTTACCCTCAGGGGTTAAAATTTAGAAGAGATTAGAGAGAAGATAGAAAAGTAGAAGAAGAGGAGGAGATTAGAAGTAGGGTTGGAGGATCAGGCTTACTTTGGGAAACTGTTGCAGAAGACTGGAGGGAAAGAGAGAAGGAAGAGATAAAAAGAACAGAACCACAACCACAACCACAAAGGGGCTAGAAACCACATTCACACTCATATAAAAACAAGATCAAACAGTGAAGGAGGAAACAAAAAACAAAACCACAACAGCAACAACAACAAAACAAACAAGAGAGAGAGGGAAAAAAAAGTCCACTTCCAGATTTGTCTCTGCTCTCACTTGTAGGCAGCGTGTGGAGACAGAGTCCAGATCTGTGTTGATTTATCCCAGCAAGCCAGCAGTACCTTTTAGGCAGGATAGTGGATAATCTCAGAGAGCCTGCACCTCCAGGCCGAGACCAGACTCATTCGGCCTGCAGCTATCAGTGCACCTTCCAAGGGCCTGAGCCCAGCTGGGAGCCATAGATGGAGCCGCAGCTGCTCTGAGTTCTGAGCTCAGCCGGCCCCTCTCCAAGATGGCTCCTGGCCAATCGCTGTCTCCCACGGGCCGACTGAACCCTCAGCACTCACCCTCAGCCAGTGCAGTCCTTCATGTCCACTGCTCCCCTCCACTGCTGCATCTCTCCATGGAGGCCTCTGAGGTTGTCAGAAGTCACCATGTGTCCTCAGGTTTGAACCGCTCCTCTCACGCAATGAGTCCCAACTCAGGGAGAAGGCGCTGCCAGCTACCTCCTTCTTCTTCATTGCGGTTTCTCCCTTTGCTCTCTCCATGGGCTTCAATTTGTGCTTCAGATCCTTCCTGGGTCCAGGGGACCCGCTTACTTCCTTCTTGTCTTCCTCACATTGCTCTATTCCAGCTTCTACAGCAACTCTGAGAGAGGCTCTTTCTCTGCTGCTCACCACTCTGCCATCTCGGTGCTCCTCCCACATAATTCTTTTTGAGAAATGTCTTCATAATAAACAAAAGTATTTCTTGTTTCTGTATTCTTTTGATTTATCTTCTTACCCTGACTAGTTCATGGTCATCCTCTTATTTTAATTATACTGTCATCTTCTGCCTGATCTCTTTTTAGCCAATTAGTACAAAGGACCGTACATACCACTGAGTCTCTTTTATTTTTAAAACAACAGTTTAAACATCATTTTCTCCATGATTACAAGATCAGTCTATTTTTAAATAATTGAATACTTCTTTTCACAAATTTCCAAGAAATTTTGCTCTTCTATTTATCTCCATATTTACTTCTCAGGGGTAGATTTGAAACTTCCTAGCACAGAAAAAAAATTCACAAGTCATTTTATTTATAGGAAAAGAAAAACTATTCACTGAGCAACTGCAGAACTGTCCAAATACAAGAATTTACAAATTTCAAAATCACATATATATCTTTTTCTCTTTGATTTCAAGGAAGGCTTATTTCAAAAGATAGTTCTTAAAACATGAAACTAATGTGCTCAACATAAATTCTGTAACAGAAAATATTAGAAACAGATTTCAAGAGGACAATCTTCACCACCAAAGCTATTTCCTCCAGCTAATTCCTCTTTCTCCAAATATCCAGAGAGAACTACAATACAAGGTGCCTTAAAACAAAAATACATAAATTTCCAGGGGTCCGCCAAATGTTAACACTTTTTCTCACTTAAATAATTTATTCTTTAACCAGCAACAAAACAAAATGCCATTTTGCAAGATGGTTTTATCTTAGAAACTTGAGGAGATAAATGCCAAGTAATTTAATAATGGCATGGCCAGAGGAGTTTTTATGCTTTTTATTCTGCTGAAATAAACAACTAATCCCAAAACAGATGTTCCCAGAAAAAGCAGAGCTACATCTCTGTTCTGGACACATGTGGTCATACTGCAATTACATGGCAGGGGACTACCTCCACCGCACTGCAACGAGGCAGCATTTACTTGGCTTTGCCAATCCCTGCTTCTATTCATAGCCTCTTGTCATCTTCTTTTCCTCCATTTGTAGAAAAGAAAACATTACAGTGCTAGCCACCTAGGAGTGTTCTAAAACTTAAATGAGATAAAATATCGAAGATGTGAAAGGCACAGATTTTTCTGAGAAGGATGTTCCCAATCTCATCCTCTTTCAGTAAAGATCTACAATAAGATTTTCTTTCTGTTAAATCTTTTCTTGATTCATATGGAGAGGCTTGAGGAAAATCTTCAAATGTCAACTCCAAAGATACTGGGTCTTGCTACAATTGACATTATTTGTTTTGTTTTATTCATGACAGGGGAAGTCACGTCCAAAATCAGAAAATTGTATAATAATTTAATACAAGGAAAGCCAGTTCCTTTTTATATTTTTCTTTGCATTCTTGAATATTATAATAGCCAACATCTACGAAGCACTTACTCTTTGTCAGGCGCCTGTATTAGTTAAAATTTGATGAGGAAAATACTGTTATTTTATTATTATGTTCATTTTGGAGATGAAACTGAGAGTTTAATTTTCCCAATGGTGCCATGTATAAGAACAGAATAACTGTGCATTGAACCCAAGCACTCTGTGCTTTTGTCCACTACATGCAGCTTCCTCATGGAGGAGATTCTATAACTATGCCATTTTCATGGTGTTAATGCCTAGCATTTGATTTCTCCTTCCTAAGAGCCATGTGAAGGCTCAGAGACGACATGGCCAGTTGAAAATTTACTTGCAGAGGTAAAGCGATACATTTGCAACACAGCCTTTTTGTTCCAGCTCCTGGCTTTGAGCAGCAGAACAAAGAACCTTAAAAACATCTTTGATGATTTAAATTATCTTTACTTTCGTTAATAAAAATCATCTAGAATGCATTCACTTCCATCTTTCACTCATAGCAACATGGGAGAACTGTTTTGAATTTGCAGAGGTTCGAAGCATCTTACACAGACTCTTCTGGAAATGGCACAGATCTAACACTTTGCTACCATGAGATTAATCAGCATCACTTGGCGATGTTAATTAGTATGATGGATCTTGGGCTTCATTCATACAGGTTTTGAATGGCAATTTATTCTCTCAAAATAAAACTTCCTTCATCATCTACATGTGTAAACCTACATTCTCTGGTGCTCATGGTATATCTCTCAGTAACTCAAATCAATGTTTATGAAGGATGCTTCAGTGAGCCCTCCCAGAACTGACAAATGTATTCTAGGTGCTGCAAGCATTGATTGCTGAGAATTCTGAGCTAAGCCTTTGTCCAGGAATTTCCTAAACTTAAAGACAATCCCCTGACCTGTAGCTCTACCCTATCCTCTGAGGTAGCTCAAACCAGTTACAGTCGGTCTCAGGGTACAAAATCCTATCTGTTTCCCCCCCTCTTGATTCACTGAGGGCCGTCCTGCTCCACTCACCCCACATGATCTGCTGAGGCTTCTACTACAACTGCATCAAAGTTCAACTTCTCCCCTCTCCAAGCCTACTTCATTCTTCCAGAGGTATTAATCCCAAGAACACTCTCCCCAATAAACCTGCACATGAACCCCTATTAAAAGTCTGTTTCCTGGGAAACCTGGCCTACAAGCATTTAACGAAGGAGTCTGCATATCTTCCTACCTTCTGCAGACAATACTGGCATAGTCCTCTGCCTTCCCATCAGAAACAAAATTTTTATTTTTGTGTTATAAAATGCAGAGTCTCTGGCAAGAACATTTTCTTGGGTCAACAATTATAAAAACTACTTAATCAAGATCTGCCATTGAAGGGCTTTACTGTAATATCAACACATAAGATAATCCCACATACCATTTAAAAATCTCTATGATTTCAATGTTAGGGCAGATAGTATAGTCTACAAAATAAGAACTAACAACTTTACTATTGACTCAATCTGTGAAATTCAAACTCTTAGTAGTGGCCAACAGTCTTATTGAAAGTGATGGCTTCAGTGGCCATAAAATGTCATAAACCACTCATTCTTCTGGCACATTTTGCTTTCTCTCTCCCCCTGATTTTTCAAGAGTGCACATGTGTCTTTTTGGAGTTTTCCATTTTGTTTGCTCAAGACTCACGTGCTGAAGTCTCCATTCTAATAAAAGGTGACAGATGACATCAAAGCAAGGAATCCCAAACAAACCTGAATAAATGCCTCCTTTCACCAGGCAAAGCCTACTCACTTCTGGTCATGATAAATAAAAATGTCTGAGGACATTACCAGATATCCCCTTTAGGCAAAATTGCCATAAGTTGGAAAATCACTGGTCATAGGGAAGCACAAAAGGCTGCCAGGCAGCCATCAAGCCTTTGCCCCAGGGCACAGTGCCTTTCATGCTGACCTCCAGGGTGTCAGTGCCTGCAGCATCAGCTGCTGGCCTTGCCAGCTCTTCCTCATAGCTTGGTCCAAGGGGTTCTGGCTGTGCTTTGCAGAAAAAGCTTCAAAGCAGTGCTGACAATCCATTAAACACCTTGCAGAGGTTTTGTAAAGGCAACTCTTTTATACTTACATTTTTAATGGTAGTTCTTCATAAGGACCAGGATGGGGCCAAATGGCCCATCCACAGAACAGGTGATGGATGCTATACTTAGGGCCCCCACCACTCTTTCAAAGGGCTTTGTTAGGACTCGAGACATAGATACATAGGAACCAAAAAATAAGCATAGCTTAGGCTCAGCTAGAGCCTCACTATAACCATGTTTGAAATAAGTAACTATATTGAGCTTATGTTCACATTTCTATTCCCAAAACTTGCCGGAAAACGTTAGCTAAGAACCATGACGTAACATGTATTTTGTAACCGTAATGTTTACTCATGAGGATCCAGACAAGTTAAGTGCCATGAAATGAGTACCTCTCCATATTCCTTAAAGTAGCTCAGCCTTCGCCAATGGTCTTACTCCAGATGGTATTCCCTCAAAGACACTTCTGTGTTCAATACATTAAAATTTATGTTGTTTCCCAAGCCCGACATGCTATAACTCACATGGCTTTCTGCTTTCCTGCTGGATTGCTTATAGAGGAAGTAGCCTGTTTACAAATTATTGAAATAGAAACCCACATAATCATGCATTTTGAGAACAGCCTCCAAAATGTGGTCTTCGATTCCTCTTGTGTGTCAGGGTTGTCTATCTCTGCTGGCTGTGACAGGCCTGACTTAATGCAGCTGTGGTCCAGCTCCCATCAAGCTTTCTTTAAAAAGTGGGTATTGCTGGACGAAAAAATATATATGAACATTTCCAGGAAACAGCTGGTAGCCATCATTGGTAATTTTTAAGCTTGTGATTACAAATATTCTCATCTAGGACTGAAAAGTTAGAATGAAGAGAATTTGTTTCCCTTTCAGATCTCATCTAATGTTCTGGAGCTGAATTTTGGGGGCTTTCTTTGAGATAGGGTCTCCATATGTAGGTGAGGCTGCCTTGAACTCACTGTATAGCCCAGGCTGGCCTCAAACTCTCAGCGATCCTCCTGTCTCAGCCTCCCAAGTGCTGGGATCACAGGTGTGTGCCATCAGGCATGACCGGAGATGAATTTAAGGATATCTTTTTATGACTCACCTCCTCATGCTTCAATTTCTGTGTGGAGTGTTTGAGAATTATTTTATGTTCTTTAGCAGTCGGCAGAACTCCTTACTTACATAGAGTAATCCAACAAAAGAGTCTTGTGTACATGTTTGTGTGTGACTTGAGGGTATTTTTTCCATTACAGCAAAATAAGTTCATGTTATATTCTTATTGCATCCATGAACAAGAGGGTGTCAGAATTCCGGATAGTCTAGGACATGAATATTCAGAGTACTTATGATGAAACAGAGCTCCTCACTCACACAGATGCCAGTGTCCCTGGCCTCCCTGCCCTGTGTAGTAGGGAACCCGTCCGTGAAGCATTTGGGATGCAGAGCATGTGTTTCAGAGAGTGATGGGGCTGCGCAGAGCCAAGCCCCAGAAAGAAAAGCAGCCTATTCTTTCCCAGAGGAATCAAGTGAATGGGGAGCTGTGGTCCACAGGCTGCTGTGGTTTGGCTATGATTTGAGTGTGTCCCCCACGGGTTGGTGTGCTGGGAGCTGGGTCCCTACTGGGGAAGTGCTGAGAGGGAAGGAGACCTTTAAGAGGCGGGACCTAGTGGAAGCTCCTTAGGTCACTGGAGGCGTGGCCTTGGATGGGACTGTGGCTTCCTGTTTGGCCCTGTGAGCGCTCCTTCTCAAATGCAGTCTTACCACCCACCATGAGGTCAGCACTATGCCCTTGATACTCTGTGAACTACATAAACCTCCTTTCTTTACAACGTTAGCTTTCCTCTGATATTTTGTTACAGCAATGAAAAACTGAGTAACATACAATCCAATAGTGCCTAGTGACTGCTTTATCATAAACAGTATCAGACTCATCACTCTGCATGGGAAAATAATATTATTTCATTTTAAGCAATTATTTCTGTCAGTCAATTAAAACCCCAATCTAATGGGAAAATATCTATGTCCAGCAACAGTGTTCTTTGATGCACTGAAAAAATAAATATTAAAAATAAAATTTTATGACAGGCTATCATCTTTACATAATTTTGAAGGGAAGAAAAACAAAGATAATCAACTGAATTACAGAACCAATCAGCAAAACAACTGCAAGGTAATTCAACTAAAGCTTAATTTTGGGCAAAGCTTCTCTGTCCTATCTTTTAGGCTTTTTGTTTGCTTGGCAGTGGATATTAATTTTTTGCTTCAAGACACTTTAGGGCAAGAATAGCTGAAATTTTCCACCAACACTCTCTCCTAAGAACAAAGCAGGTAACCCTTATTAAGAATATAAAGGAAAAGAAATATAATGTGAAAGTTATAGTATTTGAAATCACTAACCCATGCTTAGGGTAGTACTTAAGGTAGCATTTGGGGTAGATTTTTGAGTTCTTCTGTTTCTATTTATAGTGTCAGCTGGCTGTAGAAAAGTAAATGTGGTGGAACAAATGAAGCAAACATGGCAGACAAAGGAAATTAAATATGCATATTCTGAAATACACTTAGGAACAACAAGATCTATGCCAAATAATGAGCATAGACAAAATATTAAACTCAATGCAACTAAAACTGCTGAAATCTTCAATATTTATTTAAATCTCCAGTTTTAGCATTGGTGTGACCGCTATTGGAAGGTCTTTTCACTACCTTAGAAGTATCTGGTCAATGCACTAGAAATTGACATATAAGAAAAGAAAATAATGTTCAAAGACAATTCTAGCTCAACTTATGCACTCCCCCCAAACCAGTGCTGGAGGCTGAATCCAAGCTCTTCACACTGAGCTACATACCTCCTTCTTTTTTAAAATTTTGAGACAGGGTCTCACTAAATCACTAAGTTGCCTAGACTGATCTTGAACTTGCGATCCTCATACCTTAACCTCCCAGAGTGCTGGGACTACAAGCATGTGCCACTATACCTAGGTTTAGGCACTTTCAGTAAGACTGAGGGTTAGACTACAGTGTGACTGTGGCGCTATTTTATTTGTCTAGATTTGTCTCTTTTGAAAGCATATGCATCCAACTCCCAGTTGCAGAAGGCTCACAGCTGCATTCCACATTTGGAATAGGCTCTGTGACAAAGAACAGTCTCGTTCAAGTTAACACCTCCAAGGGAGGATGGTACCATAATTAATGACTAGTTATTCTAGGCTTACAATGGCTTATTCATCTTGCCTTTATTTGGGAGAACTTGAGGGATAGTTCATCTCTAGACTTGTTTGAGGATCAACTGAAGCCTCCATTACAACCAAATTGAAGGTCAGCTTCTCTGTCTTCCCAATCTTGCTACACCTTTACTTTCTTACCAGATTATCTTCCACATTCTCCAATATAACTTCTGCCTGCAACTGCTTATCTCAGAATCTCTTTCAAAGAAACCCAATCCAATTAAATTGGTGCTGGGAAAACCTAGCCTGCTCCAGTGGTGCAATTATTAAAACTTTCACTGGTAGTACAGTACAGGGAGATGGTATACTAGTGGGAGGGAAAGCGCTAGGTACTTCCGTGTGTCTGGCTGCTGTAAGACATGAAGAGAAAACATAAAGATGGAATTAGGTGATTGAATGCCATTAACTTTCGAAGACATAATGACTGGCTAAGGTTGATGAAGGACCAATTTAAATCAAAAGTGAAAGCACCTATGATGTTACCATCTCTAGCTGATTTATAGTAGTAGGAGCTTGGAGAGTACGCCCACAAATACAGATCCTGCAGGAGCACAAGAGGAAGGAGAAAACAAGGGAAATGTGCATTTGGACCAGAGAGAACTTATTAAAATGGGAGCGTTCTCTAAGTGCTAAACCTAACAAAGATTTAGCACTATTGTGAAGACCCTGGGAAATAATGCTTATACACTTCTGGGATGCCTCTTGGCAGTTTAAACAAAGTAATATCCCACAAGAAGTGAAGCAGAAATGCCAGCACAAACAAAGCAGAGGATATGGCCAATAAAAAATAAAGAATTCCTAGAAGTAAAATAGATGGGGCCCTTAATAACTCTTTTCCCACTGTATAGAAAAGGCATACTTCTCACTCATCCTGAGACTTTCTATGTCTTGTCCCCATAGTTGAAAAAACGTAGAGCCACTAAACAAAGGAACAATTGGAAAACACATTGCTCTTGGGAATAAGTCCTTTAAGTACAAATTAAGCAAGATTAAAGAAATATTTATGGCAAGGCTCCCTGCTTTACTTATCTAGCTAACTAGTTTTCTATGTATCTAACCTAGAATTAGATGGTTTTCAGCAGGGTACATGTTAATGTTTGTATTTAAATTACCAAAATAAAGTTGAATTTTCCTGACAGAGAAAAGAGTCTGATTTGGCTGAATGATTTGACATCTGGCTTTGTTAATCATGTGATATGGCAATATATACCATTAGTGGAATGAGCTAATTTCCTGTACCATAGCTGAATAAGCTAAATACAAACTTTTGATAAAAAAAATACATATATATATATATATCCTAAACCCTTACGTAGTATGCATCCTTTGTATTTATATCCTTTGTAACTAATTAATTTATAATATGTCTACTTAAAAATGTGTCGATACACTCTTTAAATTTCTTTTAGGGGCTGGTGAGATGGCTCAGGGGCCTGTGAGATGGCTCAGTGGCATAAGAGCCTGCCTGGCAAGCGCAAGGTCCTGAGTTCAACTCCAGGAACCCACATACGAAAAAGGGGGGGCGGTGATATCGCTCAGCAGCACGGGCACCTGCTGGCGCGTGAGGTCCTGAGTTCGACCCCCGGTACCCACACAAAAAGAAAAAAGAAAAAAAGAAATTTCTTTTAGTGTACTTGAATGAATGAGAAAAGCTACTAGAATAGGCTCTACTATTCTAGAGCCTATAATAGAACAAATTTTAGACCTGGAAGGTATGGGGTGATGATTCGGTACAACTTTCTTTATAGAGATGCTAGCAAACAAAGAGACATTAAATGACTTCCAATCAATTTGTGGCAGAGTTAGGATTAGCATCTGAGCATCCTGATCCCTAAAGCATGTTGCCATTTGATACCCTGCTTATTCTGCCCTCTCGCACCCGGCATGGCTATCAAGGAGCCTCTAATGCAGAAAGCAGACACTGGTTAAATGAATGAACAGCTCTCTTCAGAATAGAAGTGCCGAAGTAGGCAGAATCTGCTCAATTGCATATTCTTAATGAACTTTAGCTGTGACACCAACTGAAAGAAGTAGGATAAAATCTCAGGAGTCTGAAGGGTTAACATTTGTCACAAGAATTTACTTCACAGTCCTGGGCCAGCCATTGAACTAGAAGATAAATTTCACCCAAGCCTCATACAGTGATCACATCTGTCTCCTGAAATGAGAGTTCTTTGAGCTTTCCCAGTTCCCCTCTACTGCCAGGCTTCAGTCTGACACCTGGTAGCTTCCCAATATGTCTACCTCTCAGACTAATTAGCAGGGTGCTCTGGAGGACTCTGCAGGCCCCTCCCAGAGCCACAGCAGAGCACATTAGATCATAATTTTGCCTATAGACAATGAAATTAGATCCCCTTTTGGATCTAGGAATGAATTCCCTGTGATACTTTTTTGCATTATTTTCTTAGGGCTTTGGTTTGGTTTGGTGTTTGGTTGTTCCTGTCATTTCATGCTGAGGATTGGACCCAGGGTCGTGGATGATAAATACGTGCTCTACACTGGGCAATATTTCCAACCCTCTTCCTTTGTTTGTCTGATTAGTTTGGGTTGATTTTTCATCTGTTTGGTGGTAGTGTTTTCTTCATTTTGTTTTTCCTATGCTAGAGAATTCTATTTTTCTTTGTTCAGTTTACCTAATGATATTTACCTGCTTTGGGCTTAAAAGAATGAAGGATAGTTAAATTATCTCTGGGAGCAGTTAAGGGAAAGCATTTGCATTTGTTGGGTTTCACTGACTTGCATTTGCGGTGACTAATAATGCTAACTAGACTGAAATCGAAAGCTACATGTTAATAGCAAGAGACTCTCCTGTACAATTAGAGTAGTACGTTTAATAAGCAAAATACAAGGGATGAGAAGTCTCACAACAAAAATCACTGCAAGAAGTTCAGTGGCCTTTGATTTTGCATGGATGACAGCAATTTATGAGCAATCGATACTCTTTTAATTGGAATTTTTCTATCTCTGGATGCCTACATAGCACAGTCTATTAAGACAGAGGGTAAATCCCCTTTGTTACATGGTAGCTTACAGTGGGGAACTGGAAAACAAATCTTAAATTAGGGCCTTTATCCCACTCATTACTATCATTTAGCTATGAAATGAAACTACATGAGCAACTCTACTTGTATCTGAGACTCCAAATCTAAGAGGTATTCCTTCCTTCTGTGTGATTAAATTCCTCCTTCACAGAAGTCTAACCCCTGCCTCCTTATTACCAACTATTTCAAAGAAAGCCAGGCCACATACTTTAGAGAGGGAATGTTCTTTCCTCTTGCAAGATTAGATACTAAAAATCTATCCAGAGATCCAGATTTCTTTCTGATGTCCTGCCTTCCTACCCATTGTTGTCTCTGCATTTTAGGTGCTCCATCTATAAATGTGAGTTCTAATACTTTCTCAAGATTGTGGTAAAGATCAAAGGGCAGATACAATATTCAATTTAAGTCGGTGTGACAACATCTGGCAGTGAACATTTCTGGATGGAAATTTTGTTCTAGCCTTAACTGCTCACTCACTATTGAAAATAGGAAAGCCCCCCCAGATTTTAGAACATCAGGCAGTTCCCACACACTGTACATTCTCATCACCTCTGTGTCATCTTTCACTGCTCTCCTTCACCTCCAGACTTCACATCCTTCTCCAGGCGATTTCCAGTATGAGCCCAGAGCGCTCTGAGCTAACCTGACCAGGGCTTGTTGGACAATGACAAACCTCCCTCTGGTTCCAAAGTGAAGGATGGGCAGGTGGGATGTGGCCCTGAAAGCTAGGGAGGGCAGTAAGGGTGGTGCTGGAGGGGCTTGCTGTCCTGTCTGGCCTGACTCTAGAGTGAATCAGTCCTGAGAAGACATTTTTAACATCACCTCTCACTTCTCGGAAGTAACGTTCAAGGGAGATACGTGTGAAAGGAAGAGCCCTTCTAAAGGATAAACTGCAGCAAAACTGTGAAATCCTTGACAATGAGGGGGAACTGCCAGAAGAAGAAGCTGGGAGCATGTTATGCCCAAACGCGTCATCTGTTCTGACAGGCAGATTTCACAAGGAGCCAAACCTTGACAATTCTCCTCATTTGATTTTTTAAAACTGCTTCCCTGGCAACCCCTTACTGAGCTGCAGCAGCCACACAACACTGCAGGTGCAGTCTTTGCTGTCACATCCCTATCTGTGAGGCTGATTTATTCACATGAATGGTACAGGTGGAGAGCAAGGGTAGGGCATGAGATGGGGGCTGCTGCAGAGTTCATGTACCCCAGGATGCGTCCCCGGGTTTGGGATAAGACGCCATGTCTTCCTTTTACGCTCAGCTCTTAGAACTGATAAATTTCCCATCTCTGAAATGCTGCTTAAGGGTAATGACTTAGATTAATTGCTTGAGGACATTTGTTTTATTTCCTGGGTGGTAAGTAGGATAACAAAACAATGCCAATTCACTATAGGGAAGTGACATATTTTATAAACATTGTAGAAGGGCTAGCAATATAATGACCATTCATAGTGATTTTTACATATTTAAGTGATGATAGTAGAAGGCAAGGCGGAGGAAGTTTAAAAATAAAAACTATATTACAATGCCTCCAATATGGTTATGTAAGATACAAAGTATGTGTACACACATTTACAAATATAAAATGATCATAAAGAATGGACTCTATCCTTAAAACCTACCATTTTAGCAGATGACAAGATAGAACTCTGTGATTTTTACTATTTACTTAATAAGTCTACTCATAGTCAACCGAGGTCAATCCAACAGAAATTTGGCCTTAAATATGGCTGAAAAGCTATACAAGACATGATTGGAAAATACAGTGAATGTATAAATTTTAAAATATTTATTATTGTAAAGGACATATTGCCATTCATTCTCTTCCAAATATTCTCCCTCATTTCAAACACATTTATCCCATCATTCTTGCCACTTCCCTAAGCAGTTCTAGAGGTCTTCTTCCTTGAGTGTCTAGTTGCATTGTTGCGACGGCTTTGATGACATCATTTAAAACCTTTGTGTTTTGTGACCATTTTGACTTTAGGGAAGATCCAGAAGTCATACAGTGTCAGATTTGGTGAATAAGGTGGATGGGGATACACTGTAATGTTTTCACAAGGCTGCCTTTCTTTTGGATGGCACTCATTCACTGTATTTTTTATCACACCTCATAAGGATACTCTTGAAAGAGAACTTCCAGAACTGCTTCACAAAGTGGCAAGAATTAAGGGATAAGTATGTTTGAAGTGGAGAATTTTGAGGGGATTAATGGAAATCTGTCTTTTACTGCAATTCATTTTTTTATTTAAACATTCACTGTATAAATCATATGTCATAGGTTATGTGCTAATTCCATTTTCTGTACATTTGCAGCAGTAACAGGATATATTTTTTTACTGACTTGTGTTTCTATTTTAAGTTCTAAAACATCTATACTATCTCAACCCAGATGTGAATTGGAAGATGCATCAGAATAACCCACCAAAATGTATCAATCCTTGAACCTCTTAAACAAACATGCTATTTATCTCAATGGGTAAGGTTTCTTTGCAAAAACCCAATGCTAGATTGATATTTTCCCAATAATTAAAATAAATTATATCTTTTGCTTCAGATCTCAAATCTTTTCCCCAATAAACATTCATTTACTGAGCTTCTGCTACATGCAAGGCTTGAAAGAAACGCAAATTTTAAAACTGGGAATTTTCCCTCAAGGAAATTCTCATTGAGGAAGGAAGTTGAGACAGATGATGAATTATAATTCCAGGTAGAAACTAATATTTAAAACAAAAAATGTAATAAGGTACAGTAATGACTCAGAGGAAAGATTATTTTGCAAGAATTAACAGGGAAATTTTGTGAAAGAAATTACATTTAAACTGGATCTTGAAGGATAGGTAAAATTTAGAATATTAAATCATGGAGGCGCAAAAGCATTCTAGAAAAGGCAAGCTTTTAAGTAAAGCAAAGAGCAATAGAAAATTGAGTTAAATACAAAGATAACAAGTAGTTGGCTGATGCGATGAAAGAGATAATGAAAAATAAGTTTGAAAGAGAATTGAGGGCCGTAAATGTCAGGGTAAAGTTTCAGTGGAGACTCTTAAATAGTTCCAGCAGCAATATTTGAGCCCCGATGTTCTGGGGTGATTGAGCTGGCAACCAAGGGTCAGATAAATTTGGGTAGGGAGAATGTGAAAATATGAATCAACTGAAATTGCTTAGGAGGGCTGAAATAAAAAGTGAGAATGAACATGGAAAGAGAGGAACAAAAGTGAGACCTAGAGAAGCAATGAACAAGAGCTCTGTTAGTAAACTGGAGCAAGAGAGAGGAGAATGCAGGCTCACAAGACTTACAGCCCATGTGACTGCACCATCTGTTTGGGAATAAAAGAAAAGAGTGACAGAGACATGATTCCATCTGCTATAAATCCACCAATTGACAACCACTGGCTTCACTTAACATCTCACATACATCACTGCTTGAATATAAACATTTATGAAAACTCACCAAGTGAGTCATTTAGGATCTGCGCATTTTACCCTACATTTAATCATCTCAAAACTGTAAATAATGCATATAAATAAAAATTTCTTCTTAAAAAAAAAAGGAGCCAAACATCCAGTTAATCCAATGTCATAGTATTTAAGTTTTTTGTAGGGTTTTTGTTGTTGTTCTGTTTTGCTTGTTTACTGAGTTGTGATCTCACAGTGTTGCCTGAATTGGCCCGGGATTTCTGGGCTCAAGTGATCCTTCCGTCTCATCCCTGGAGTAACTGGGACTCATGGGCACGTGCCCACCATAGCTGACTCTTAACGATTTAATCATGAATCATTCTAATAAAGAAAACTGTTAAAATGGCAATTGAAAAAAATAAACACAAAATACTATAATGAATATAATCACAATATTAAAATATGTATTAGAAACCTAAAAGTTAATATATCTAAATATTAACAATAATTGCCATGATTGGATTAAGAATATTGCTCCTCCTATTTTTCTGTATTTTGCATATATTATATAATAAGCCTGTTATGGTTTATAGCTGGATGTCCCCCCAAAGCCTCATGTGCTCATAGGTGGGGCTCTAGGGGGGTGATTGGATAATGGGGGTGTGACTCTCATCGGTATGGATTAGCCCACTGATGAGTTTATAGCTGAATGTGATGCTGGGAGGTAAAGCCCGGTCTGAGAAGGTGAGTCGCTGGGGCGTGGCCTGGGAGGGTACGTTTCCCTCTCTCCTCCCCTGATGTCCCTTTCTGCTTCTGCTCTCCTCTGCCACTCCCCTCTGCCACGCTGCCCTGTCTTGGTGCCAGCTGACAGTGGACTGAAACCTCTTCAAAACTGTGAGCCAGAACAAACCTTCCCTACTATAAATTGTGGGTGCTGGGTATTGAGTCTCAGCAATGAGAAAGTAAGACAAAGCCTTGCATAGTTAGAAATAACCTTTATTTTAAATACTGGTAAGATGCTGTTCATGGTTATTTTCTGTCCCCTTTCTATTTAGTTCTTGAGCAAATTAATAGAACTTCCTCCTTTAAATTGTGGATGTCGGTTAATGCGTCTCAGCAATGAGAAACTAACACAAAACCTCATATAATTAGAAAAAAATCTTTATTTTAAATAATTACAAGATGTTGCATTTACTTTCTATCTCCTTTCTATTCAGTTCGTGAGCCAATTAATAGAACTGGATGACATCATCCTTAACCAAGAAGAATTGATTTTTAAAAATACAACATGTAGTATGTGTATAAATAAAACAGATACAAAGGAAATAAATTAGCAAATGCATAACAGCATTGGAAGCAAGGTTTTCCAGCAGGCCAGGACAATGAGGGGTTTTTAGAAGTGATAGATAGGCAACATATCCCAAAATTGTTGAGGACTCACTCTCAGCAAATAAATAAAACATACCAAAATAGTGTCAACAAATGAAGTCTATGGACCAGAGTGAGAGTCCAGATTTCATTCGGAGGCTTCAGAGTAGATAAATAAAACATATCAAAACAGTGTTTTTTCCCAGAAAAACTCCAGAATAAATCCATGGTCAAAGTCAGTAGAGGCAGGAAGATAGATGATGAGACAATGTTTTAGGTAATTAACTAAATAATGTCACCCATAAAACAGCAAGCCCAAATGGTGATTTTTTCCCCAGATAGAGATTACAAGTGTCCTAGGAATTTGGAAATTTGAGACTACCAAGATGACTACTGAACAAATAACAAAAGGAAAGCTCCTGTGAGCTCAGAGGTATCAGAAGCCTCATTTGTAGAAGTCAAGCCACCATCACACCAAACCACACCTCTACCCTCACCTCCTGTGAAGCTACCAGCAAGAACTAGAGTTTTGAATCCACCAGCAGACAAACAGGGATCCTCATCTAGGCTGAGAAAATATATTCCGAAAGAAACCTTAAAAGCCAGTTTAACCTATACCCTCAAGCACAGATACTAAGTATTTTTACAAATACAAAACACTAAGTATTTAAGGGCATTATCATCAAAAAAAGAGACTTCTAACTCAAAAAACAGCTATTCCAGGAAATTTTTAAAAAATTAAAATAGTAGGGAAAATTTAGTATAAATATTGAAAATAAAAAGACTAGACTATTTTTATCAGTGTGAGTTTTCTGGAGGTTACAGGGTGCAGCTCAGTGGTAGAACACATGCTTAGCATATATAAAGCCCTGGTTGAATACCCAGCACTAAAAAAAAGAAAATTATCCATTTAGCATACCAAAGAGACTCTACTAATAAACAATTGAGAACAAACAAGATCAGAGCAGAAGTAGTTTCTTTTAGTACCTAAAATAGCCAATTATAATAAATTTAAAGATTCCACAGTAACAAAGAAAGTTATAGTACATTCATAATGAAATCCAATAAGATGTATAATACATTTATAATAAGAGTTAATAATAAAAGATTTCTCTAAGCTTTTACGAAAGAAAATACGAAAGTTCAAAATTTATAGAAGGGCAAACTATTTTTCTGGATGGGAAGATTCAACAGAAAAATATATCATTTCTCTCTAAACTTACATATGAATTTGATAGAATTCCCAATAAAGATTCTGAAAGGATATCTTCAAATGAAATAAAATACCATGCACCACTTTAAAGAGAGGAATAATGAGGAAGAATTTGCTTGATCATTCTAAATATCAGGAGTAGTATGGTACCGGTTCATGAATAGAGAAAGAGATCAAAATGAAAAGATAAAGTAGGTAGTATATCAAATTTGAGAGAAAGGCCAAGCAATTCAATAAATGATGTTGGAATAACAGGCTAGGTATTTATAAACAGATTAAGAATCAAGCTCAATAAAACATTTAAAACTATGTACGTAAAATACTAGTGATCCTGATTTGATCAGTATGCATTGTATACATGTATTGAAATAGCACATTGTACCCCATAAGTATGTATAATTATTATGTTACTAAAAGTTTTTTACTGTTTAAAAAGAGGAAAATGCTAACTCATCTGATTAGACCATTATACATCGTACATGTTTAAATTATCACACTGTCACATTAATATCTATAGAGTAAAAATAATAAAAATCTAAGTATTAGGGAAAATATAGGATTTAGAGAACTTTATGGCTTAATGTTAAGGTGGGGAACACTCACATAAACAAATACATAAAAACCATAAAATTGAAACAATCAACTATATATTATAAAGTCCAAACACCTTGAATAATAAGAATATAGATAAAATTCAAAGCAGAGAAACTGAAAAGAAAATCTCCAGCATCTTTAATAGATAGTTACTAACCAATATAAAAGATCCCTGGAAATCTAAAAGAACTGATAACTTTATCTACTAAAAAGATCTGTGATAAGGGAATTCACAGAATATGTCAATGAATATTTTTAAATATACTGAAATTCCACTGTAGTTTGGAATATGCAAAAATATTAATGAGTCACAGCTCTTAATTTACCTAATAAACACAAATGAAAAATCAGAATAACACTTTATTTTGATAAGGTGTGGGGAAGTAGGCTCTCATTAAAGAGATAGTGAACTGCAAAGTATAATTTTTCAGTATTTACCAAAATTTTATTGTGCATATTCTTACACCTGCTAGTCTACTTCTAAGATTATATTCCGTAGAAAAGCTGATAATTTTTACACGAAACTATTCATTGTCACATTTTAGGGCGAATATAAGGCCAAGAATGGTAGAAAGCTAAATAAATAAGGACAGCTATCATATATAATACTATGAAAGTGGTTTTTGTAGCAGAAAAATATGTAGTGGCATAAAAAGATCACCAAGATAAATTAGTAAAAGCAGAAAATCTTTTTTTTTTCTTTTTTGCTTTTATCAGTACATGTTTGCAGTACATAATAACATTCACTGTATGGAATTAGTACATGTACATAACATATTTCAATTCCTTTCTTCCCCTTCCATCCCCCTTTTATTTTTCCACCATCAGATTCATTTTTTTTATTTTATATGACCTTATAAAGTTACCTGTTATATATACAGATTAAAAACCAAACGAATAGGCTAAAGAACATATAAAATATGTAAGACAACTGTACTAAGTCAATACTCTTTTAGATATCTTGTCTGCGCTGGATTATAATACCTTTTTTCTTTCTCTTTTTTCCTATTATTTGTCTGAAAAATGATAGATAGGTGATAGATAGATGGATAGATAGATGATAGCTGATAAATAGAGACACAGACAAAGAGAAAGTTTTTCTTATAAGAGAAAGCATGCCATACTTATACTTGTGTCTGAGTTACTTCACTTAACACTACTGTCTCAAGGTGCATCCATTTTCCTACAAATGACTCAGTATTATCCTTCTTTATGGCAGAGTAGTACTCTATTGTACATAAATATCATATTGCTTTATCCGTTCATCTATTGATGGACATATAGCCTGTTTCTAGAATTTAACTAATATGAATTACACTGTTGTAAGCATGGGTATGTACAAATCACTGTGGTATAATGTCTTTAACTCTTTTGGGAAAAATACCTAGAAGAGGAATAGCTGTGTCAAATGGAATTTCTACTTTTTTGTTTTTGCTTTTGTTTTGTTTTGTTTTGTTTTGTTTTGTTTTGAAGAATCTCTTTAGCGGTTGTACCAGGTTATAGCCTGTTATGGTTTGTGTCTGGATATCCCCCCAAAGTCTCATGTGATCATAGGGTTTTCTCGGAGGTGGCTGAATCTAGAGTGTGTGATTGATTCATAGTGCAATGCTGGGTTTAAGGGTGCTGGGATTAAGGGTGGGTGATTGCTGCATCAGTCCACTGACTGGATTGGCACAGCCTTGATCCTGGTAGACTGGATACAGTATAAGGGACAGAAAGAGACTCAGCTTGCTCTCCCTTGTTGCTTTTGCTATCTTCCTCACCGTGAACTGTTCTCTGCCCAGCCACCCTGCCTTGGAGCCAGCCTATTATGGACTGAAACCTCTACAAACTGTGAGCTAAATAAACCTTTCCTCCTTTAACTTTGGATGACAAGTAATTTGTCTCAGCAATGAGAAAAGTAACTAAGACACAGCCTCATCAACATTTGTTATTGGTTGATTTCTTGACGGTTGCCGTTCTTTCTGGATCAAGGTGGAATCTCAGTGTTCTTTCAATTTGCATTTCTCCAATGGCCAGCAATGTTGAACATTTTTTCATGTATTTATTGGCCATTTGTTTCTCTTCATCTGAGAAGTATCTATTCATTTTAGATGCCCATTTTTAATTAGGTCTTTAAATTTTGGGGTCTAATTTTTTTGAGTTCTTTTTATATTCTAGATATTAGTCTTTTGTCTGAGGAGTAGCTGGTAAAAACTTTTTGCCATTCTGTGGGTTGACTCTTCACTTTGTTGGTGGTTTCTCTTGCTGTGCAGAAGCATTTTAATTTGATATGATCCCCATTTGTTGATTCTTGGTATTAAGGAATTCTTATAAATAAGAGTACATAGGAAAATATCAATCACTTCCGAAGAAAGCGTTTGAGGATTGGGAGGAGGTGGAGCCTGTTCCTTACTTTCACTATCTATAGTTTTTATTAGTTCGATTTTTTTTTTAATTGGGCATATGTGGAGACCATAAGACGTAAGTGATACACTAAGAAACTCTTCACAGTGGTAACAACTAAGGAAAGGTGAATAATTTGGCCATTTAAAGTGAAGATTGCATCTCTCCCATCATCCTGATCCAATCTCCCTACTGTTGAGGTCAGATTTCTTGTTCGCCCAGCTAGGTATTAGCTGTCAGCTTTGCATAAAGACTTTCTAAGTACCACATCTGACCATGAACTCACAGCATGTGCAATTTACCACTTGTGTAATTGTTTTGATCAAAGGGGAAAGAAACTTTTAAAAATACCTATCAGAAGAAATACCAAAGGACATAGAGAAATAATTAATACTCTATGTGATGGTCTTGCTTGATTATGTCAACTTGATTGGTTTGGGAGTCGCCCAGCAGATTGTTGGAGCACATTTCCAGGTGCCTGGGTGGACTGTGGAGGTGTGACTTTGGCACTGTAGCTGGTCCCTCACCCCTTCCTCTAGGCACTGGTCCCCTGCCCTACTTCCCAGCTGTGTTGAACTAAGCAGCTTTACTCTCCTTGGCTCCTCCGCCATGACATTTCTGTCTTAGAGCCCAGTCAACCTCTAACTGAATCCCCTTAAAATACGAGCCAAATTAAGCCTCTCATCCTTTAAATTGTGGGTGTTGGGTATTGTGCCCAGTAACAGGAAAGCTGACTAATATACTCAACATGCTCAAGAAATTAAAGAAGGAAAAGCCATCAGAGAGAACTCTGTTAGAAGGGATATAAATTAAAGAGGAAATGGTGAAGATAGTGAAAGTGAGCTAGCAGAATTCACAAAAGAAATAAAAATTGACAATACAAACAACACAGAAATAAATATGATATAGAAACATGAAAACAATACAATAGACACTATTTTTAAAAATTAGATTCGGGCCAGTGAGATGGCTCAGCGGCGTAAGCGCCTGCCTGGCAAGCGCAAGGGCCCGAGTTCGACTTCCGGATCCCACATACGAAAAAAGGGCCGGTGATATCGCTCAGGGGCACAGGCGCCTGCTGGCACGCAGGGTCCTGAAGTCGTCCCCCGGTACCCACACACACACAAAAAAAATTAGATCCATGGAGACAAACTAATAAAATGTGAATAAGCTGGGGAATATCTCAGTAGCATACACAAAACCTTGGGTTCAATCCCCAGCATTGAAGAAAAAGAAAAAATCTGAAAACTTAGATGGCAAAGACCACAGCAACAATAACAATTAGAAAATAGAGGCCAAGTTAATATAAGCTTCATTATCCAAAGGAGTCAAGTAAGTTGATCAAAAAATAATATTCGAAAATTAAATGAAAGAAAAAATTTTGGAAATAAAGGAAGATCTGAATTTGCAGATCCAAAAAAGCACATCATCTTCCAGTGCAAAGCAGCTCATTCCAGTTATCAGCATGATAGATTTTGGTGAGGCTGCTCACTTTTAAGAATAAAAATGAAGTTATATGAGCATTCGGTCAGAAAATGCACTTCCCTTGCTAAAGGAGAACACCAGAGTAGATTCCTTTTTCTTCACAGCAACATTTGCTTCACAGCAACCAAGAACTTGTAAGCCAAAAAAAGAGTATAAACCCCTCCTTTGTGGAATTAAAAAAAAAACCTATTTGTTGATAAATTCTCATCAAACAAGTGCTGCAACTGAAAGAACTTGAGAAAGGATTAATTCATGACATACAAGTATTACTGGTTTGCATTGAATTGATTAAAACAGAGGTCAGTTGTCGCGCGCTTCTGCTCGTCCAGCGAGAAGAATCACACAACACGGGTCAGTGAAAGTTTGCTTTAATCGTTCACAGCTCCAGAGCCTCTACAAGCGTCCGCCCTGTGGCGGCTCCGTCCGTGCTCTGCTCCTAAAGGGCAGCTTTGCATGTTTTTATAAGGATAGGGGCGCCAATAGCAATACAGCAGGAAATGAAAGCTCATAGGCTATACTCATCAGTCTCTAGGCAGACTCACACATTTACAGGGCGCGAGCAGCAATGACCGCAACCAGGAAGCAGGAACCAGGCGCCATCTTGCCCAGGTCGATGGGAGGGGTAATTTAGCGCAGGCTTTGAGTCAGAAATACAGGCCGCGCCCGAGGCCTAACTGTGATGTTGGCCCCCAACAGTCAGTGTCTTGTTAGGAACCAAGCCACCTTTGTAGGCGGAAGGTGAAGCTTCATTTGTAATTACAGCCACTCCCCAAATCTCCCATTACCACCTGAGCTCCACCCCCTGTCAGATCAGCATGGTTTTAAATTCTCCTAGGAGCTCAAACCCTACTGTGAACTACGGGTGCAAGCAATCTAGGTTGCATCCTCCTTTGAATTATCTCAAAACCACCTGCAAGACTATTTTCCACAAAACTGGCCCCTGGCATCACAAAGGTTGGTGACCACTGGATTAAAATATAGAAGCAAAGCATAAGAGTCTTCCCGTCTACTGGCAAGAATGAGGCAGGAGGATTGCAAGATTGGGGCAAGCCTGGGCAACTTAGTGTGGCCCTACCTCAAAATAAAATCTAGAAGGGCTGGCAGTGCAGCTCAGTGGCAATGTGAGAGCTTGGATTCAGTCCCTCGCACCATCAAAAACAACCAAAAAAAAAAAAAAAAGTTAAACTGAACAAACTGCAAACTTACAAACATTGAAAGGTTTAAAGCAGCATGTATCTAGGGGCTGCAGGTATTTCTCAGAAGTAGAACTGTTGCCCAGCATGTGTGAGGCCACAGGTTCAAACCCAGCATTTAACCCCACCCCATCAAAAGAGTATCACTAAAAAAATGTAGGCATTAGCAGAACAAGAAGATTTTTTAGCAAGGACAAGTGTGCCAATTTCCTAACCCTTAACATCAGGGAGTTAAAAGATATTATTTACTCCTGATGTTCCAGGTTTCTTCTGATATTATTTCCTTTCTGTCTGAGAAAGCTCAGTTAGCCAATCTTTCAGAGAAAGTCTACAGGCAATGAGTTATTTTAGTTTTTCTGCATCTGATGTCTTTATTTTACCTTCATTTTTGAAGGATGCTTTCACTGAAAATAGAATTGTAGGCTGACATTTCTTTGCTTCCAGTGTTTTAAAAATATTGTTGCACTTTCTTCTGACCACAGTTTCTATGAGAAATATACAGACATTAGTGTCATGGCTCCCTTATAAAAAATGAGCTGTATTTCTCTAGCTGCTTGCAAGACTTTTTGTCTTTAATTCTCAGCACCTTGTTTTGATGTGCCCACCTACTTTAGTCGGTTTTGTGTTGCTACCATGAAATACCTGAGGCAGGTTATTTCTGAAGAAAAAGAGGTTTATTTAGCTCACAGTTTTAGAGGCTGAGAGTCCAAATAGCATAGCACCAACCTCATGGCAATAGCTGATAATGTCACCATGACTGGAGCGTGTGTGGGAAGGAGAAATCACACTGCCAAATCGGAAGCCAGAGAGAGGCTGGGTAGGGCTAGGCTCAGGCTTTTCTTCCAAGAACAAACCAGAGGCTCCATGAGAAATACCCGAATCCCTTCCAAAGCCACAGGCTCCATAACCTAAGGAGCATATGGGCTCCAACTCCCACCACCACACTGAGGACATATGACCCAACATCCAGACCAGAGACTCACTGGAAATCAATGAACAATAGAACTTCATTTGCCTCATGCTTCTGGAAAGTGCAAAGTCCATTAGCAAAATGCCAGTGACGGACGTCATCAATGGCATCCCATGATGAAGGCGGAAGAGCAAGAACATGCAAGAGAGTAAGCAGGGGCTACGATTTCCTTCAGAACAAATCCACTCCTGCAATAACCCACCCACTCTCGCAACAGTGGCATTAATGTGATCCCTTCTCATTCAGCCTTACCTCCCAACATTGTTGTAGTGGGGACTAAGCTTCCAACACATAAAATTTGGGGAACACATTCAGATCATAGCACTAGGCGTGAGTTTCTTTGAGTTTATCTTGCTTGGGTTTCCCTGAGTTCCATGAATCTTACAGGAGCTATATAGAAATTTTGATAAACTTGAGAACTTACAAATATTTTTTACCAAACATTTTTGCATCTCATTATTTCTCCTGCTTCTGGGATTCTGATAACACAAAATTAGACAATTAATATTTTTCTCTTAGCTGTATAACTTCTATTCTTTGAATTAACTCTTTCCTCTCCCATATTCATTATATAGTTAAAATCATCTGGGGCACATCTACTTTAATTACTATATTTTTCAGTTCTAAAATTTCCAGTTGGATCATTTTTTCTATCTTCTATTTGCTGAAATTTTCAGTCATTTAATTCATTTCAAAAGTATCCACTTTTACTTCCTTTAAAAACCTTATCAGATAATTTCAATACTTCATCTCAGTATTGCATTTTACTGATTTTCTATTCCCACGTGAGTTGAGATTCTCCTGCTTCTTTGATTGACAAGTAATTATAGATTGTATCACAGACATTTGAAAAATGTTTCATGAGACTCTAGGTCTTATTTAATTATGAATGTTAATATGTTGCCTTATATTAGCAACTTATTTACAAATTTATGTACAAGCTACAAATTCCAGGCAGCCTTCTTTGAATTGTGGCTTCAATGTTAATTTTGCTTTCAAAGCATTTGTAGTGCTATTCAGGTCTGTTTCATGTGTGCATTATCCAGTAATCAATACCTAACCTAGCTAATGATCTATTCCTTCGTTCAGATCCCAAAGCCTTTGGTGTACTGTTTAGGATCATATTCATGCATATGTAGCTGAGACGTGAACCTCAGAAATTTCCGGGGAGTTTCTTCCCTTAGCATCTCCCTTTTTGTCACCTTGCTCATAATTTTCAGTTTCCTATGAGTTCCCCTTTTAGTCCCCTGGCCAAAGAGTTGGGCTTTAACTACCCTGCTCTGCCATACTCATCCAGCACCACATCTGGGGCAAAAGCAAAAAGGGAAAAGCAGCAAGTGTTCATAATATCAATTGGGATCAAATTCCTCCAAGTGGAGAGGAAGGGCTCCCTTCCTCAGTTAGGCCCCTGAAGGCTACTGCTGTCACTGTCATTGCCAGTGACTAGGGGACTAGGGCACAGGAAAATAGAAAAATGAAAATTATGAATTCCTTCCCCACCCCACGTACACGCACACTGTCTCTGAAGATCGGGAGGATCCTGCTTCCCACTCCTTGAGCTAAAACTGGAGGACCTGGCCTGGAGCCCGGCCTGTACTTTGTTTCCTATCCAAGCCGATGTCCAGGTCCAGGGATTGAGTTTCAGACAAACTTGAATCCAGGCTAAGGGAGAGCAGTACTAAAAAACAAACAAACCAACAAAAATTAAACTGACTAAAGGTGCAGTGACAGTTTGAATCCTGGTCATCTTCCCAATCTCTGTGTTGCTGCATACTTTCCAGTGCCCTTACATAGCTGTTTCAATCGTAAAGTTTCCATTGTAAAGACATTACACGGCATCATAAGACCAGCATCTCTCAGGAACATAGATACAAAAATCCTTAGTAATACTTCAGAGAACTGAAATATATGAAAGGAATATTACATGATAACCCAGTAATGTAAGGTTGGCTTGACATTAGAAAAACAATGTGAGTCAAACTATTAATAGGTTGAAACTAAACAATATGATCAGCTTAATAAATACAGAAAAAATTCACAAAATGCAATACCATTTCTTGATTGTTTTTAAGTACAGCAAACTAGGATTGAAACAGAACCTTGTCAACACAATAAAAGGAATCCACGATAAACCTAGACTAAGATACTTAATATCAAAAGACTAAGTGCTCATATTCTAAACAAACCCAGCAAAAAAGATATAGAAATTGGAAAGGAAATATATAAAAACATCTTTATTTACAAACAACATTGAGAATCTACAAAACATTTAGAACTAATGGCAAAGTCACAAGATTTGAGATCAACACACCAAAATCAATAGTATATTTATATATAAGCAGTGAGTAGTTAGAAATTAAAAACAAACATCAAAATATAACAAAAATATAAAACACAGAAAAATAACAAAATGTGTATAAAAGATGTAAACAAAAAACTACTAAACATTATGAGAAGAATTAAAACAACTAGGTAAATGGAAAGATATATCATTTTCATGAATCAAAACTATAAAGATATCAATTCCCCCCAAATTGATCTATAGATTCTAATCCAAAAATCCCTGCAGTATTTTTTTTTGAGACAAGGTCTCAGTTTGCAGTTCAGGCTGGCCTTGAACTCACTATGTAGCCCAGGCTGGCCTCAGAACTCATGGCGATCTTTGTGTCTCAGCCGCCAGAGTGCTGGGTTTGCAGGTGTGCGCCACCACACCCTCCAAGACTCTGAAATTATGTAGAAATACAAAGTATCTAAGATAGACAAAATAAAAAGAATAAATAAAAGTCTTTTGAAAAAGAAAAAACTAAGTTGAAAGTTATTCTGAGGGTTAATATAAATTTATGAACAGACTTAATATAATTCTACATTAATCAAAATAGTCTGATATTGGCATATAAATCAATAAAACAAAATAATGAATCTAGAAATAGACATATACATATATAACTCATTGATTCCCAATAAAGTTGCCAACACATTTCAATGTGGAAAAGTTTCTCTCTTCAACATAGAGAACAGGAAAATTAGATATTAATATAGCCAAAAAAAAAAAAAAAATGAGAGAGAACTTTTAACTTTCACCTTCAGACCAGATCCAAAATTTAACATGGCAAAGATCACAGACCTGAATATAAGAATTAAAACTTTAAGATTTCTACAAGGAAATATGTAAGAAATATTTGCTATCTTGGGTTACATTAGTTTTTAAAAGTATGAACTACAAGAGCAAAAGTATTAATAGATTAGACTTTAGGAAAAAAAATTCTGCTCTTCAGAAGTTATTGTTACAGACTTAGAGGAGGAGAGGAGAGGAAAAAAAAGGGGAGTAGAGGAGGTGGATAAGCAGTGAGTAGTTAGAACACTCAGGTAGATCAAAACACAATGTGTGTGGGTATGCAAATGTCACAATGAAACTCGTTAATTTGTACAATTAATATGATGGAATAATTATAATAAAAAATAAAAGATATTGTTAAGAAAACAAACGCAGGTGATAGATTGGGTAAGACATAACTAGTAAGGGTCTGATGCAAGAAGATAAAAAGAATTTTTATAACTCAGTAAGACAAACAATTCAATAAATGTTTGGGGAGCCAGGCACGGTGATGCACACCTATAACCCGAGCCACTTGGGAGAATGAGGTAGGCTAATCACAAGTTTGAGCCCAGCTTGGGCAACTTAGCAAGACTCTGTCCCAAAATAAAAAATAAAAAAGGGCTGGGATGTAGCTTGGAATGCCCTGGATTCAGGCTACAGTACTGCTAATAATAATAATAATACAAAAAAAAAAAAAAGAGAGAGAGAGGAAAATCAGGGGAATTATTCAAACCCTTCATCCAATAATATATAAATACTATGTAAGCACATGCAAAGGTGTTCAACATCTCACTGGTCATTAGATAAAGGCAAATTTAAAAACACTAAGACACCACAAAACACTCACTCGTATTTAAGAAAGAAAAAAGTAGAAAAAATAAGAAAAAGAAAAAAAGTACCTGTCTTGGTCTGGTTTGTGCTACTCTAACAGATTGGCAATGTCTCAAGAAAAGAGATTTATTTTCCAACAGTTCTGGAGGCTAAGAAATCCAAAATCAAGTCAACAGCAGCTTCCTTGCCTGGTGAGGGTCCAGTGTCTGCTTCCAAATTAGCCCTTTAAACATTATATCTTGCAGATAAGCGGGACTGCGTCATCAAACGACAGAACAGCACTACAGAAAGAGAGTGAACCCTTTCCAACCCCTCTTTTTCGGTTGTTTTTTTTTTTTTTTTTTTGTGGGTACCGGGTGTCGACCTCAGGACCTCGCGTGCCAGCAGGCGCCCGTGCCGCTGAGCGATATCACCAGCCCTTTTTTTGTACGTGGGTTTCAGGAGTCAAACTCAGACCCTCGCGCTTGCCAGGCAGGCGCTTATACCGCTGAGCTATCTCACCGGCCCCAACCCCTCTTTTTTTATAAGGGCCAAATTTCATTCACTGAAGGAAAAACACTCCTGAATTAATCACCTCACAAAGGTCACACGTCCCAGTACTGTTGCACTGGGGACTAAGTTTCCAGCACATGAACTTTGGGGAACATATTTAGATGACAGAAAAATCAAATGCTAGTAAGAATGCTAAGCACTGGATCACTCATATGTTCCTGGGGAAAATACAAAATAATACAGTCACAGAGTTTGTTAGTTTCTTATTAACTTAAATATACTCTTCTGATGTAATTTAGCAGTCCCACCCCTAAGTAGTAACCCAATAAAAACATATGTCCAAAGGCACATACTTGAATGTCAATAGCTTCTTTATTTATTAATAACCCCAAATTTGTAAACAACGCAAATGTTTATCAACTATTTCATATAAGCAAATTATTGTATGTCTGTATAAGGGAACGAGTCAAAACAGCCAGACACCAGTGATTCTATTTGAACAAAATTTTAAAAAGAGAAAAACTGCAATAACAAAAGGCCATTTTTTGGCACCTGGGGCCAGGACAGGGAGAGGCAATAGACTGGAAAGGAGTGAGAGACAGCTTTCTGGAGGAATGGACATGTTCTATCTTATGACTGTAGTGGTAATTTTATAACTGTGTATGCTTACCAAAAATTAGAATTGAACACTTAAAAATTGACTTTAAATTTATCATATTTATTGTATGTAGTTTGCCTCATTAAAAACTGGTGCCTTTAACAGTAGGAAATGAGAAAGGCATATCCACAACAAAATACAGCTCTTAACAGAAGTCTAACTTCACAAATACTTTATATTACGGTGTTAGTAGATAATTATTGTAAACTTGGAAAAACCCATAAAAATCCACCAAAAACTAATATAATTAATGTGAGAATTCAGTAGTGAGGCTGGCTATGAAATCAATACACAAAGAATATTGAACTTTTCAATATTCAAATAATTAGCAGCAAGAAGCTTATTTATAATAAGGGGAAACATCATGCTATGGCTTGAGTGCGTCCCACAGAAGTTCATCTGTTGGAAAGTTCATTAACCAAACTGGTGTATTAATGTATTTGGTGGTGATACCTTTGGGATGTAATTATGATTACATGAAGTCATGAGGACAAGGGTCCCGTGATGGTATTAGTGGTTATATAATAAGATAAAGGCTTGAGCTAGCATGCTTGCTCTCTCTCACCTCGGGAGACCTCTACCACGTAACGATGCAGTAGGAAAGGCCTCACCTAATGTCAGTGCCATGCTCTGGTACTTCCTGGCCTCCAGAACCATGAGCTAAATATATCCCTATTCTTTACAAATCACTACCTTTGCAGTATTCAGTTATTGCAATGGAAAATTATTTAGACCCATTATATTCCAAAAATTTACAAAATATATATGTAATAACTATGGAGGAAGTGTTAAATCACTCCAGAAAAAGAGAAAGGAAAAAAGTAAGTAACTGGAAAGGAACACTTTGTTTTGAAAGTCCTTATTTTTTTCTAAATTGTACTTTTAATTTTCTAAATTAAAAGCAGTATTAATCAATGGAGTAGGTTCTAGAACTAATCCCAAATACATAATCTAATTTTAATATAGGTCAAAAGGTACTTCAAATCATTGGAGACTATATAGATTATTCAACAATTGACATTTGGGATAATTTTTAAGCTTCTGGAGAGTATAAGTTTGCAATGTATACTTCATTCCTTAAATCACAACAAATTCCATTTACATCGAAGATTTATATGTCAAAAGTACAACTATAAAGTTAGAAAGAGTGTAGTTTTTTTATTATCTAGAGTTGGGAAGCCCTATCTAAGCATACATAAAATTCAAACTTCAGTAAGATAAAAGCATCAATTTAACCACATAAAATGTTTAACTATCTGTGATGCAAAAACGTACTGTAACTAAAAATGACGAATGCAAACTAGGTTGTAACAAATTTGCAACAAAAAAAAAAAAGAGCTAATATCCTTAAATTTAAAATAGCTTTAACAAGTTAATAAAGGCAACAACCTACAGAAAATGTAGCAAACCAGAAGAGGTAAATAAGAAAAGTAATACAAGGTGACCCATAATATAAAGAGACACTCAACTTCAATTATAACTTACAAAACTGATGTGAAATAGAAATGAGCTGCCATGTCTCAAAGAGATAAGAAGCCAAAATTTTGTTAATATTTGGCATGTCCGTTGTATGCAATAAGGAATAGAACACAGAAATTTATAGCTATGGGGGCAAGTGTTGCCTTCTGTGGAATTAAGTACTCTACCAAGTGCTAGCGTGGTCCCTGTCCCACCCTAACTCCAGGAGCCCTACACAGTGTGCAGCATTGGGTATCTCCAACCTAAACCAGAGAATTCAGGTTCATTTGCAAGAGGCATTGGAAAACTGCATCCTCGCTTTTATCAGCCATGTCAGCTGGACAACTCATTCATTAAATCCATTACATAACCCTATGAGTTTCTGAATCAGGATGCCTAGAATGGGACCTGAGAACTTGTTAAAAAAAAAAAAAAATTCCTGGGTGGTGCTGACACTCTTAGTCCATGTACTTTATTTTTTGTAGCCACTGGGCTAGTAAGCTTTCTTTGCCTTCTTGCTTGCTGTTTGGTGGTAAACTGAAATAGAAGCAACATTAAACAGTGTTCCACTCTTTCCTGACAATTTTTAAAGCCAGACCAAACCTCTGTCCTCTTACTTAGCTTGGTGCTATGGTTTGAGCTTGTCTCTCAAAGTTCATGTGTTAGAAATTTAATCCTCAATTCAATACGGTTGATAGGTGAGACCTTTAGGAGTTGATTATTTCAAGAGGGCTCTACCCTCATGAATGGATTAATGCTGTTCTCGAGTAGGTTCATTATTTGAGAGTGGATTTATTACAAAAATAGTGCTTGGCCCCCTCCTGCTTTCTTTAGCCCTGTGATACCTCTTCTATGTTATAACACAGCAAGAAAACTCTCAGCAGAGGCAGCCCCCTGATCTTGGGCTTTCCAGCCTCTAGAATCATGAGCCAATAACCCTTTGTTCTTTATAAATTACCTGGTCACAGCAGCAGCAGCACAGAATGGACTAATTTTGGCAAAGACGTAGATAGTAAAATAATTCCCCATTGTGCTAGTTAGAAAATGCAGTCCTTTTCAATTTGGCAATATTTCTCAAAATTTGTTGTATATATTCTTGGCCCAGAAATTACATTTCTAGGTATTTATCCTGTAATATAGGCTTTCTCCAAATACACAAAGGTTATATGCATAGTTTTATTGTAGCATTATAACAACAGGTAAAAACTGGAAACAACTTAAATGTCAGTCACTTGGGAATTGTTTAAATACATTAGGGTATATCTTAAGGGAATACATTGTAGCTATTAGATTGAATACAATAGATTTATCACAGTGAAATGGAAATACAACCATAATATATAATATATGAAGTACAAAAGGTAAGTTGCAGAATAGTACAGAAGAGTAATTTATTTTGTCAAAGTTAAAAAGATACATTTTATGTATATAAAATATGACATTTGTTATGCATAATGTGATTCTATAGCCTGTGTTTATACACGACCCATATTCATAAGTGAAAACCTAACCTTCAGTTGATGGGATTAAAGAAGTGGGGCCTTTATGAGGTGATTAGGTCATGAGGGCACAGCCCTCAAAAATGAGATTAATCCTCTGACAAAAGAGAGGCTAGAAAGTTCCTTCACCCTCTTCCTACCATCTATGAACCAGGAAGCAGGCCCTCACCACACACTGAATCTACCAGAACCTTGATCTTAGACTTCCAGCCTTCAGAACTCTAAGAAATAAACTTGATACCTGTATGCACACAGTGATTTCTGAGAGATTCTAACAGAGTTAGTGAAAGAAGGGGCCGGGGTCTCAAAAGCAGTGAAACTGCACAACTAGGAGAAGAGCAGGTATGACACTGGGTAAGATCTGCTTTGCAATTTTCCTGTTTAAATTACGTTACAAGTACATATGACGTATTTTTTTTTTCTCCAACTCAATAGCACCAATGTCTCAACATTAAGCATTTTGGGGGGGGGGATTGGAGATTGAACTCAGATTCTCACACATGCTAAGCTTATATTCTACCACTGAGCTACAGCCCTACCCCAAATGTAAGGCAATTTTTATCTATTGGTTTTAGATGATCTGCCAAGGCCCATAACTGAAAACCTTTTTTCTTTCTTTTTTATTTTTTTTGCCTAGTTTTTAATCACTGAAATGAATAAAATCATGCCTCATGAAAAAGATAAATAGAAAATAGAAAATGGATTATAGCCCACTGCAACTGAAGAGGAAACCATTAAGCCCTTGCTCCTGCCATGCGCTGTCCCTTGTCCCCATTGTAATTCTATTTCCAAAGCCTTGAACAAAATCCGGCATCACTACTTAGCATCATTCTATGATGTAAAATGTAAATGTTTAAGTTTTATGTATCTATAATTTCTCTGTTGACTCAATAGTTCCTTCAGTAACCACGAACTGAGTTGCTACAGCTCCTGATTCCTTTATGTTGACACAATTTCTATGAATTCTAGGGAAAGAATATACCAGCAACAACAGTACATAAAGCAAATAAATGATAACAAGACGTGTGCCCATATATGATAATAATGCCGGGGACCTAGACTCTAAAGTAGGAAATTACAAACTCGTAAAGAAAATTAATGGATTCTGGTGTAGGCATGACATTCAGGACTTTCAGACAGCTAGGTCAAGCTGGCATTTCGATATGCAAACCTATTGCTGTAAAGTATAAGGCCAGCTCTCAGGGGAAAGAGGGCTACACATACAATGCAATCTTAAACTTATCTTTAGAACCATGAAAGCTCAAACCTTGAGATAAATATTTATATGCTCTAATTTTTTTAAATAAAATATTCCAAAAACCCATAATGGAGCAATGCCTCACATTATTTCTCAACCTGTAAGAACAAAATAACACTTAGAATTCCAAATAATGACAAATTTTTCTCACAAAATCGTATGAGGACCTATTACAATCTCTCAGTATCTGTATTAGTCAGCTTTCCATTGCTGGACACAATAACGAAACCACAATTTAAAGAAAGAGAGGTTTACTTTGACTCACATTTTTAAAGAGATTCAATCTGTGTTGGCTCCAAGTCAGAAACACCATGGCAGAAGAGCATGTAGAGCAAAGCTGCTTAGTTCATGACAGCTGGGAAACAAAGCAGGGGAATGGTACCAGAGAGGAAGGGGCAGAGGACAGACATAGACCCTCAAGGCCGTGTCTTCATAACCCACCCGAACACACCCACAAGTATTCTGCATCAGTCCTCGGGCTGAACCCAGAGCAAATCAAGCTGACGCTCCAACCTAACTGCACAGTCTCCGTAAAGAGCCGCTGTTATTTTCCTTTGCAAAAGTTCTGTCATTTGGAGAAAACTGTAAAACTGGGTAACTGACATCAAAATATACTTTAAATTGTGTATAGCAAACAATCTGAACTAAGAAGCTTCTTTATATTCGGGAGCCAGTTGTCCTTTTTTTTTTTTTAACCAAGGTAAAAATCTCTTGTTATGGGTCAAGTACCAGAAGATATAACATTTCGGTTCTATACCCAATTTGTTTTGTTCGCTCACTGATAACCTCTCTCCATTGCAATCACTCTCGGTGTTTTCCTTGGTCACCTTAAGACAGGTTCAAAATCCTCTAACTTTTCTAATTTTCTGCATTTATCTAACTAGTTAATTTGAACATAGCCCTATTATTTGAGACATGATAGAATCACTGCACCTTTAGAGTTGTGTTTGGGGACCAGGGCCGGAATCAGGAAAGCACCAGAAAAGCGCAAATGAGAATCAGAGACCCAAGAAATGTAGAGAGACTTTCTAACTAATAATCTCAGTTAGAGTTTGTGTCTCTGGCTTTCTCGATGGAACTCATAGTACTTTCCAGTGATTGTTAAATGAATCACCCAAACATCCTCGCATATCAGCAGGGAGAGTGTACTGTAATACACACTTAATGGACTGGAAAAACTGCACTGCAGAAAGGTTAAGTGATTTACTAAATAGTACAAAATGAGGCGGGATTAGAACAGAAAATAGTCCTCAATGACTTTGATCTGGTCACTGGTCCTAGTCTAATAATCACCTCTTTGTATGTATTAACTTTCTCCATGTAATAGGGACTAGAAAAAGGATTCAATCTTCTCCTTGACTGCTATTGGCTGGTTTTCTTTTATTCCTCCTTGCTTTCACTCCAGAAAAGGGAAATGATGTCAGTAATATTTGAATAACATTCTATCTCAAAAGTGCTTTTATAATGATTTCATTTAAGTGAGCAAACACCACATCTGCATTCTGCATTTCTCCAATCCCTGACTCTAGCTGACCTGAAATTGTCCAAAGACATCTAATATGAAATGCAATAGGGAGGAGGAATTTCCTTTAGCCATAATATTTATTATAGAACCCTTTTTTTTATTCAGCAAACATACATTGGGATCACTGTGTGCAAGATAATGCTAAGTACTATGAATATGGAGATGATTAAGATGAAGTCCTTAAATGAAGGACTAAGGTCTAAAGTGGAAATGCTTTGCAAACATAATATGACAGTTGCCTCAGCTGAGGTATGAAGAACATATTCTTAGAATACTGATGAGGTGGAAACGTGTTCTTCCATATGCCCCCCATTATGTATCCACTTTCACCAACTCTGTACCCTGAAAACCTAACTTTAGTGGACAGTATCACTCATGCTCTCTTGCTCGCCCATGAGCTTTGGGGTGGAATTTGGCAATGAGCGACTCCAGCGAATGGGAGGTCATGCAGAAAAGGTTAGATGTTTATTTCTCCAGAGTCCTCCCTGTCCAATTACAGTTTGACAGTGACCATATTCTTCTATCAAAGGCCAGCACACCTATCCTCAACTCTCAGGTCAGTCTGGGTCATTGATTACACAGCCTTCATTGCTTCCTCAGATGAGGGGTGCTAGACTTTCATCTATATTAGTCCCAAACAGCTTCAGATCTTTTCTTTTTCTTTAACTGTTTGTAAATAACATCTTCATGAAAATTGTTAAGCAGGAGAGTAACCTAACGACTTTAGAGTGGGGAGTTGTTAAGAAAAGAAAACAGGCAGTTCAATTAGGTATTGTTCATATCATCTAGGAGAACTAGAACTTGAATTAAAGCAATGGTGCTCAAGATGGAAAGGAGATAACTACCTTGCAAGGTATTTTGGGGAGTTGAATTGCCAGGCTACGTAACCAACTGGACATTGAAGAGGGTAAGGGAATGTGTAAAGTTAACTGCCATGCTATTAGAAAAAAAGATATTCTTAAAAGTTATTTTTAAAACTGTGTGGTGCTACTTATGATATATAATTTAATTAAAGAATATTTCGGCATAACTGCTGTCATCTGCTTATGAAGTCTCTTGCTCTTGTGTCTGGAAGGAAATCAATAGTCACCTTCAAGAGAGCTTGCACAGCAAACTTGAGAACACAAAACACACCTGCACATGTGTATCTTTTTCAGGTGCACTCTTCTGCTTTTGCACATGTATGCAACCGCTGGAGCCCCTCATGGAAATGTGCAAGCCATGGAGAACAGCAAAGCAGATCCCAATGCCTTTAGAGTCCAGTCTTTTTGCCTACATTGAAGTCAATACCTTTTGACAGTTTGCACAACTAAATTACCCTGTAGTCTAAATACACTACAATGATCTTGATGTCAGGAATAATGAAAGCATGCCACCGTCTAACACTGGTCTGAATGGCGATCAACTTAATGCTATTGTTGCTCTTTCTCAAGGCCTTGGTATCCTAATTGCACTTCACATTTCCATTACCTTTAACAGTGCAAAAAATGCTTTAATTTTATTGGCAGGCTACTTTTACACTGTCAGAATTCCTAGAGAAATGCTCATAGGATATCCATTTGTAAATGAGTTAGATCTAGGTAAAGATGAAATCTCTATTCTTTTTGGAATATTAATGATCAGATATTAAAATTGTATTGCTAATGTATTCTAATTCTTTTAAAGATGGAAATCAAACCTTAACAAATATTATAATCAAATAAAAGTAGGTATTCAAGTGGCCTTGGCATTTCTTTCATTGATTAATCTGTTTGGATCTGTATGAGAAAATACTTTTTCCAAATAAAATCACACAAAGTCTGAGGAAGCATCAACCTTCCTGGAAGTACTCAGGGAAAAAAAACACATATATATATGATAAATGTGCATGGAAAAAAGGAACAATGAACAAAACTTAGATAATGATGTCCTTATTTGTAGTGATTTAAAAACGTATTTATTAATGTTCAATAATAGAGAATTAGGAAGGAAATTGACAAGCAAGTGAGGTGGTCAGGCAGATGAATTGAAAACTTGCTTAAATATTGTCATGTTTCTCCAGTATTCTCTCAATGAGCAGGGAAACAAGATCTGAACACTGAAGAAAGTTAGACTCTGTGGAAAGACTGACCTGCTTATTCTATGCTGTTCACTTCTACGCAGACAAATTCGAGGCAATGAGACACCATCAAAAATGCTTTGTCGGGGTTGGAAGTGTGGTTCACTGGTAGACAGGTACTTAACACGTATGAGGCCCTAGTTTACCACCCCAACTCCCACAAAATGAAAATAACTATTTCAAGAATCTCGTGACCCTAAGCTGGGCATGGAGGCACACACCTGTTGTCCCAGCACTCAGGAGGCTGAGGCGGTAGGATTGCCTCAAGTTTGAGGCCAGCCTGGGCTACATAGTGAGTTCAAGGACAGCCTGAACTATGCAGTGAGACCCTGTCTCAAAAAACAAAAACAAAACAACAACAACCAAAAAAAGAATCTCATGACCCAGAAGCCACCTTGGAAGGTTCCTTAACGTTTGTGTCTTTTCATTGCCTGCTATTTCTTAGAGACTTACTTTCTGTAAACAAGCTCTTCCACCTATGATCCTCGAAGTCTTCTCACCACCCTCCTTGCTGTTGGTAATCCAGTCTCATCACTGCCTTTGATTGCGCTCCTGTGAGGTAATTATGGCAGCGTCCCCTTTCACAGGGAACAAGTTCAAATCTTCTTTTCATATTTTGAATCATTGTCAGGCTATTAAAGAAGAAATTATTTGAAAGGGGGGGAATGGTAGAATTGACTCAGTCATTTCCTTGGGCTCCAAAGATGGTAATTTTTTCAGCCTCACGTAGCCAACCCTTGATCTAACAGCACAAGTACAACACGGGATTACCAGTACAGTCTCTCTTCTCAAGGTGAATTTATCTCTGGAGTTCTTTGTGTCCTTCTCATCTGCAACAAAGGTTTCCTTAACATCAAATTTTGAAAAAGAATTTAAAAAGCACTGGGTTTCTTATGCAAATTATCCCCCACCACTACCGCCTAATTCTGCATGCCAAGAGAAAGGACAGACTTCAAAAGTGACACAGACCTTTAAAAGTGGCCTAGATGGAAAATATGTGTTTACATCTTCTGTTCTGTCTCAGAACACTCCTACAATGCAGATTTTTTAAAAAATCACCTGCAAAAATATAAAAGAAACAAGTAGAAAAGCAGAGACAACAGCAATCAAGCTTACATGCCAGAAAATAGACGGCAAAGCTGTAACTAAAGAGAAACAAATAGATTTTAACCACATGTCAGGAATCAGATAGGCATCTGTCTTCTTAACAGAAGCACTGGACACCAGAAGACCATAAAGCAATGCCTTCAAAATCTTGAGAAAAACGATTCCCAACTGGGAATTCTATACTGAGCCATAGTCTTATTGGAATATGAGAGTAAGATAAAGATTGTCTCAGACATGTAAAATTTCAAAACCACTTACCTCCCACGCAGCATTACTCAGGAAGCTACCAGAATAGGTGCTCTGACAAGACAGTTTACCAAGAAAGCAAGGGACAGAAACCTAGGTGTCCAAGCAGAACCAGCTGTGTGACATGCAGGACCCTGTGCAGAATCCATACACAAAGTCCCTTCTTGAAACTTGATTAACAATTTCAAGATGGCAGCAGGAGAGCACAGAACCAAATGCACAATTCTTCTAGGCATGGTGGCATAGGGACCAAACCTATGAAACCGGCCCAAGTCACATTTAGGAGTGAGAAGAAGGAAGTCTAGAGCATCGTCAGCTCACAATGCAGCCAGAAAATGGATTGTTGCAAGAAGGATGTCTTCAAGGGAAAGAATGAAATGTAGAGAGTATCCAGTCTGTTTTAACACAATGAGAGGATATTTTCACTTCTTGGGGAAATCAAGTGAAGAAATTAATAATGCATACTGTTAAAGCAATTTTCCAGGCAAACTGATTGTTGGTATCAATTTTTTTATGTCAAACTGAGTGCCAGAGCAAAGGTTTCTGATAAAGCCAATTAAAACATTTATTGGAGCTAGGCATGGTGGTGCACAGCTGCAATTGAGGCAGGAGGACTTCATGTTCAACATCATTCTGGGCTTGGGGATGTACCGCAGTGCTGAAGCACTTCCCTAACGTGTGTGAGGCCCTAGGTTCAATCCCCTGTACTGGAGAAAGAATATATTAGAGATAAAAATGTATATATAGAGAGACATTGAGGGAGCTAGATAACTATGTTAGACTGGGTATAGCAAAGTCCGGTTAAAATTTATGAAATCTATCATAAGCCGGACAACTGAGCAGATCAATCTAGCTTCCAGAATGGAAACTTATTCTTGTTGAAGTCTACCATGCCTACCAGAAAGTTGCTCAGGTAATTTTTAGGAATCTTAGACACTGATTCCTGCCCCAAACTAACTGATGACATTGATAAAATTGTAAAAATTTTTTTCTCACTAGCTAAATAAACACATCTACAAACTAAAGACTAAGATAATTATTAATTTTAGGAAAAATGAAAAGTTCTATAAGAAATGTGAAGTATTAAAACACATACCTCCAATGTAAATACTATTATATTTTGAAATTATGTTTTCAATTATATCTATTGGGCCAGTGATATAGCTCAGCAGCATAAGCGCCTGCCTGGCAAGTGCAAGGTCCTGAGTTCGACTCCCGGTACCCACATATGAAAAAAGGGCCGGTGATATTGCTCAGCAGCACGGGCACCTGCTGGCGAGTGAGATCCTGAGTTTGACCCCCGGTACCCACAAAAATAAATAAATAAATAAATAAATAAATAATATCTATTGCTTTTACCAGAAATTATGATATAACAGCATTTAGAGCATAGTAAAAGGCCACAGATGAGGGCCGGTGAGATGGCTCAGCGGCGTAAGCGCCTGCCTTGCAAGTGTGAGGGCCCGAGTTTGACTCCCGGATCCCACATACGAAAAAGGGGCTGGTGATATCGCTCAGCGGCACGGGTGCCTGTTGGCGCGCGAGGTCCTGAGGTCGACCCCCCGGTACCCACAAAAAAAAAAAAAAGGCCACAGATGAGAAGCATGTGAGAGAAGTATACCCTCAACTTGCATTATAAATAAAAAACCACTATAATTGAAAACTGCAGAAGTAGCAATATAAGCCTATCATTTGGAAATAGGAAGACAAGTACTAAGAAATAGCATGAATGGTTTGAATGTCCTTAGCTATGGAAATAGGAATTCAAAGTAAAATGATGTGTGAGGTTGCTGCTTGCTGCTATATCTTTTCAAAACCTTTCATTCTTTTCTTGTTTATTCTTTTTTTTTTTTTTTTTAATGTGAGTACTGGGAGTAGAACTCAGGACCTCACGCTTGCCAGGCAGGCGCTTACGCCGCTGAGCTATATCACTGGCCCTTCTTGTTTATTCTTGATACTTTTTCTTTTTTCAATTATATAGGTAAAAAGAAAAGACACAAAAGTTCAAAGATCTCTTTCCCTAGGATAAGAGTTTCTGGCAAGCCTTACATTTATAAAAGACAATATGTGCAGTCTGTTCATCTGACCCTTCCAAGAATAAGACCATCTCCTTTAATCTTTATTTTTTAAATTTTTGTCTTAACAGCCACTCAAATACATACATATATTTTTACATGTGTAGAAAAGTCTGAAAAAAACAAGCAGTGAGACTTTAACTGTTCTTCTGTAAGTGGTAGGATATCAAATTATGATTCTTTATACTTTTCTCTGTGGTCTAAATGGTTTACACTAAACATAAAATAATTCTTCAACAAGAAAAAGTATGATGGTTTTTAATTTGAATAGAGAACTAAGATCATGTCGAACACTTCTTTTTCTACAGGTGTGTGTGTGTGTGTGTGTGTGTGTGACACAGAATTCGAGGATCACAGTGAGAGCCCCAAAAGCGGGCAGGCAGGATGAAGCCATCGGGAAGCAGCAGTTCGCATGGGAAGGGGAACAAGGGAGGGGGTGGGGGAAAGGAAGGAAGGCAAAGGAAAAAAAAAAAGAGAATAGAAGGAAGAAATGGAAACAAACTTTTGTAAATAATGAGGGAAAGAGGGAGTAAGGGGGGGAATGGGAAAAAGAATCAAGATATATTATGTACAAGTACAAATTCCGCATGATGAATGTGATCATTGTGTATATCAAGAGTACCAATAAAATCATTTTTTTTTAAAGGGAAAGAAGCAGCCACACTACCCTAGGGAAAGACAGGACCCTACTCTAGTGATTGTTTTCCCTCTCTTTAGCATTCCTTATAAGGCCTTTTGCAAGCTGACCACCACTGTGCTGTGTTCATTCATTCATTCATTCAACAAATATTTATGGCAGACTGACAGTATTGCAACCACAGTGCTCCAGAGAGATGAAGAGAGATAAGCAAGAACTAATCACCACGCGGTTGCACAATATTAGGACACACAGAAGGGAATCTAAGAGTCTTGGCTGAACAGTGGGACTTTTTTAGGAATTCAAGGTAGAGAGAGGAACAGCATGAACACGAGCCACAAGCGATTCTGAACAAGACCATTGAGCTGAGACTGCTTGACTGATGATGAGTGCTAGAAATGTTCTCCATTTCTCTCTCATCATTCTGCAAATTTCCATTCGAAGACAGATGTGCTAGACATGTACTAATAAATGGCTCCTATTTGGGATCCTACTAGGACTTGTAAAACAAGCACATTTTGTTTTGTGCATATTGATTTCAGTGTATTGATTTTAATTTATTTGCTGTAATTAAACTTGTGTAATTATTGTAGGGAAATTCGAGGAAATCAGGCTCATATATTTCTTGTAACACCAACTCTCTGCATCGCTAGTTTGTTAGACTTCTCTGCAGCTTAAAGGTACGAACGCAGGGTCTTGGTGGTATCCTTGGTAGTAACAAGAGACAGCAATAGGCACAGTTCAGAGGGAAGAAACTATTTTTCTTGTAAAGTAATTGTTTATATGATACATGCTAGTTTCTTTTTTCTTTTAAGTTTTAATCCCCAATTCCTACCACCTAGAGGTGAACACTGATCACTTTATCAGTCACCCCACCATACACTTTTGAAAATAAATACAAAGAGAAGAAAGTGAACGTTTTCATAAAAATGATGTAAGATAAAAGGTAAAATGGCATGTTCCTCTGTGATCTACTTCACTCATTCAACAATATATCATAGATAGCTTATATGTCAAAATATTTATTTTTAATCATCATGTATAATGGCCACTTAGTACTCAATTTTATGTTTTTCAATAATTAATTTTTAAAATGTCTATCCTAGAATGTTTCCAGTTTTTACTTATTTTTTAAAATGGCTTCAGTAACTTAGACCATATATCATTTCATGCTTCAGTAATTACTTCCTTAAAGTAAATTCCTACAAATGGGTTTTTTGGCTAAAAAAATGAAATATCAAACAATTCACAAACAATTCAATTTATATTTCCTTTAATAGCATAAGAATATCCAAATAGCAACACACACATGAAATGTGCCTTTAGCCATCAGGGAAATGCAAATCAAAATTACAAGGAGATAACCACTTCACATTCACTAGGATGGCTATAATCAGAAAGACAGACAAGTGTTGCTGAAGCTACGCAAACACTGGAACATTCATTAGTTATTGATGGAATTTTAAATTGGTGCACTCCAGAAAACAATCTGGTAAGTCCTCAAACATAGAATTTTCATATGCGCTAGCAATTCTACTTCTAGGTATATACCCCAAAGAATTGACACTAGAAAGTAGCAATTCTACTCCTAGGTATATACCCCAAAGAACTGAAACTAGGAATTTGAACAGATATTTGTATGCCAGGGTTCATAACAGCATTAGTCACAATAACCAAAGGATAGAAATAGCCTAAGTGTCCACCAACAGATGAATGGATAAACCAAATGTGGGATTTTCATACAATGAAATATTAGTCACTGAACCTTGCAACATTCTGACAAGTGAAATAAGCCTCACACAAAAGGTCATATATTATATTATCCCACTTACATGAAATATTTAAAATGAGCAGATTCATATCTAAAATAAACAATACATTCATAGAGAGAAAAAAGAGATTAGAGGTTACCAGGGGCTAGAGAGAGGATAGAATTGGAATTATTGCTTAAGGATTACACTTTTTGTTTGGGGTCCTGAAAAAGTTTTTAAAGTGGATAGTGGTGATAGTTGCACAACAATGTAAGTGTAATTAATACCACTTCAATGTACATTTTAAAATGGTTAAAGTGGGAAATTTCATATCATATATTTTATTACCACAGTAAAAATTTTAAACAAGAACAAGTAACAAGTTTGAAGTTTTTGTAAAGAGAGAATGAAGTATAGAAACATGCAACAATGTAGATAAAATATGACAACAACAATTTGCTAAGCCAAATAAGCTAATCACAAAAAACAACATAGTGTACAATTCCATCTGTATGAAATGTCCAGAATAGGCAAATCTATAGAGATATAAAGTACACAGTGGTTACCTAAACATGTTAGTCCATTCTTCATGATTACAACAAAATACTTGAGGTTGGGTAACTTTTTAAGAAAGGAGGTTTACTTAACTCACAGTTCTGGAGTTTCAAGAGCACAGCATCTGTATCAACACAGCTTTAGGGAGTGCCCTGTGGCGGATGGCATTGCAATGGCGGGAGCCCGTGCGTGAGGGGAAGGTCACATCTTGAATCAGAAAACCAGAGAGTGATTCAGAAGTGGAGCTCAATGTCAACAACTCACTTTCATGGGAACTCAGGGATCCCAGGAGAGCTGCCTTTATCCCTTCTGAGGGCAGCTCATCCAGTGACCTGAGGATGTCCCAGTAGGCCACACCTCTGAACAGATCTACACCATTTCCCCACATTGCCACACTACATACCAAGCTGCCAACATGGAGATACAACCAAACCATACCAGTGGGGCTGGGCCTGGGGAGTAGCAAGGACTAAAGTTGGAGTAAAAATTGGAGTGTCTACTAATGGGTGCAGGTTATTATGGAGAATATAAATGTTCTCAGTTTAATTGTTATGGCTGCACAACACTGTGGACATCCTAAAAATATATACTTTATATAGGCAGTTACATAGTATATAAATTCTATCCCAAGAAAACTGTTTTTATTAATTGTGATCTCTCTGAAAATGGATGAGGTGGTATTGTTCCCTGCCCTGGTTGTTTGTTTTTATTTTTAATAATGTAAAGATTTATTCAGAGTTTGTATCAGTAAGTATTTTGTAAGTATGTCCTGCTCTTGAAGTTGGTACAAAATTTTGCAGATGGCACCCTTCAAGCCAAAAGAGATGACCAGTTCTGAGCGCACTGACAGTCTGCAGACTGACTTAAATTTGTCACAGACTTTTATTTGTCACAGAATAAACATGGCAAGAAAGGTCAGGCAAAGAGAATCCTTCTACAATCTGCAGAAATGTATGAGGCACTTTACAAATATAATCTCAGGTAATTCATCGTGCCCATTCACAAACGAGAGAGATCCCATTCCCCCAGATTTCACAGCCAGATGTTTCGACGGAGATTCGAAGCTCTGCCTACAAAGTGCTGGTCCCCTCTGACAAGCATTGCTTACATATTCATCAACCATAACAGGGAGCTGTAACAACAAGTTGGTACTTCCTGAGTTCCAAACACCAATGACTGGAGTAATGCTGAGCAGTGTTATGAAGTTGCCGTCAGAGCATACATTTCTTTCATTGCTCCCTGAGATACCATGCAGAAAAAACTTGCCAACACAAACAAATTCTTCATGGTCCCCCAGACATTTCTGTGGGGAGTTATGAGCCTCCCTAGGTCATGAGGAGTGCACTTGGACATCAGTGCTCAGCCAGTGCTCAGATTCAGGGTGCAGCACCATGAGTCCGATCCCACAGAGACCAGGAAAGGTCACAGTCACGTAACAAATGACTCAAACTATCAGAAGACAGGTTAACTATCAGACCTAGGAAATCAGTGTGCAGATTCCATAGGGTTGGATTATATATCTGTGTAGCTATGGAAAGTGCCATATAAGAATTACGATTTTTAATTTGATTTTTTTTCCATTTTGAAGATCAAACTCTGCACTGCACACATGCTACCTAAGTGCTTTCTACCACTGAGCTACACCCCTAGTCCTAAAATTTTTAATTTGGAAAGGTCTTAGAGTTTATTTATGCAAGCATTATAATTCAAAGATGTAGAAACTGAGATCCTGATATTTTTATTAAATATTGACTTAGAGAAATCTCGGTGAGGAAAGAGATAGCAAGATTTCAAATTCCTAGCTTAGGTTGCCCTTCCTTCCCCCTCTGAAAAACCTTCAGTCAGTTTCCCATGGCAAAGCTTGAGCCTGTGAATTTGCTACCTTCTATCTCTCTGTGCTGCACTGGGAATCGTTCAACTCCAGCTCCCTTTAGCTACGAAGGCTGGAAGGGAATAACATTCTCAGCACTGCTCATGTTTTCAAGTCACATGTCTTCAAGTTGCTAAAATTTCTAGTCTGTGAAACGTGGAATGAAAAATGCCAGGATACTATTTTTGATTGACACAGAAAGCAAGGAAGCAGATTTATATATACTGGCAAAACCTTATGCTTAGTGAGAAATTGCTGGTGATGAGATATGTTACTACATAGCACTGATAAAAATTCCATTTATCCTATTGATTTATGTGGGTGTGCTTTTCTTTAGACTCCACTTTCTAATATTCCAAAATTAGACATTTAATTTTATTTTTTAATTAATTGTTAATATAATTGTATCACAATGTGATTAAGCAACCAAGAGTGAAAAGAACTACAAATGGTGTTTAGTAAACACTTACTTTTTTGTCACCTTCCATTTTATCTGTTTCCCTTCCCTTGGAATTTCATCATTTTAATATATTTTAATCTTCAAAAACATTCCATAAGTTGATACGTTCAGAAAATTTACATGAATTATTTTTTAAGTAGTTAAAATATCACAAAGGACAAAACTTAGTTTGCTAACAGTGAATATGACTTTTAATTCTAATGTATAATACAAAATAATACAATAAATTGTTCAAAAGATAGAAAAATACTCATTAACTTTTAAAAGAATACTTGACACATATTTTGCTGTTGTCTAACACTATGCCACAGTAGCAGATAACTCAAGGTGAGCATGCTTAAAATATAAGGAAAGCACTTAAAAAGTCAAAGTCCTCTGGCACATTTACACAGCAATGTAGAATTCTGCCCCACTCTGTAGTTAACGAACATAATGGTCACACTTAAAAATAAATATTTGAGATTATGATGCAGCTGGAATGCTGCAAAGTTCAAAATAAAATTCAATATATACAACATATTATGTACTGAATGCACATACTGAATTGAGTGTGTGATATATAAATAAGTATTAAGATGAAATTTGAAATTTGATATTTTCTTTGAGATGTACTTTATATATTGTTTTTCTGCATTTTTTTTTTACCCTGAAACTACTTTTGATTGACAGATATGGACCTTTTTTCCATTGAATACATGGATTGGTCATTTATTTTCACAATTAGACAGGTACAAAAAAGTATGTGTGCTTATATAGCTAGAAAACAACCTGTAGTGTGGTATTTTCATTTTAACTCCTCTTTTATTGTCCCTTTTTTTCTAAGGGAAGGGACCACTTCTAAATGAGAATTTTTATGTTAGTTTTTTCCAAGCTGATTTTGCTTTACTCTTTAAATTCATGCCATTGTTTGCTGACATAGTGAAATGTGATTTACAGCACAATAACCAGCCAACTGGAGAACATATTATCTGGAAACTGGGAATGCAAACAGTAAAGAATGTCAGAAGCCACTAAAAATGATGGTTTCATACATTCAGTTTAGTCATCTTTGTTATAAAAAACTCTTCCTTCAGCTCATCATGAGAATTTTAGATTTTTTGCAGAGTGGAGGGAATAATTTGATGTGCATATTGTTTTCGAGTCAAATTTCAGTATACATGGTTAATAACCAATTCAAATTGCTATAAGAGGAAAATCTACTCTTACCTAATTGCCTGCCAGGGCTCGTAAAGCTCTTCTGCATTATTGGCAATTCATTTGTCTATTGATATCATAACTCACATTGATATTTTCTGGCTCTTATTTTTCGCTCACACTGATGTTCACTTCCTTTGGTTTTTAACATTCAGTAGTTCCCAAATTAAGAGAAGTGCTATACGATTTTTAATAGGTTCTATATGTCTTCCTAAGCGGATTTTCTCATTCTGTACACCACACATACACACACACACACATGTACACAGAGGCATGCACCTATGTATGTACACACTTTTGATGGTTTAATACCTCCTCCCAGTAGAATTTTCCCATTAGATACATTTCATTTTCATAGTGATCTACTGAACCTTTTAATCTACTCCAAAACCTCTTTATGTGACATATTGGTGATCAAATCACTTTATCTCAGAATGCCAGAATTTTTACAAGATCACAGCTAATGAGTTAGTTTCCAGCATGGTGTCACGAGGCTCAGTTCCCAGAACCAAATCACACCTGTCAGCTCCTTTCACAGGAGCACTCCTCTTCCTTGGTAGCGTGTCATGCAGCGGCCTGCGCCTTGCAATGGGAAATAGTCTCACAGCAGAAAAGCTCCACCACTTTCCTTGATGAGTCTGCACAACGTGAAGAAAGAATGTTCACACTTGCCATTTCAGCCGAATCCCATCCCTTCGTGCAGCACACCAATTAGTTTTACATTCTCTCGAGGAAGACAAGAGTGTGAAAAGTTGTCTTTGGGCAGTGACTTGATTGTCCTCCATTAGCACAGAGAAGGGTGGCATTCTTCCTTACTAGCAAGATGGAGGAAAGTTTGACACCTGGTGAGAACATTCCAAGAGCGAGAACAGTTTCCTCGGATGTGCCAATTCACTGTTAGTTCAATGAACATTGCTGCCTCAATGCTACTCTGAGCAGTCAATGACTCAAGCAAAAGGTAGAAATATTTTCAGTGGGGGCTATGTAAGTTGAAGCTGGTCAGGCCATCTGCCGCAAGAAAGCAGTCATTGTACAGAAATGAGTCCAGTTCAGCCACGGGGTGCCAGAGCAAAAATAGCATACAATTCTGATTTTAAAATGTGTCACTTTATCATTTTCCATCATGTGGCTAAGACATTTTGAGACACAGTAATTACACTTGCCTTTTAAAAAAAAAAAAATAATGCACAGGCCGGGGATATAGCTCAGTGGCACAGCACCTGCCTGGTAAGTGTGAGGTCATGAGTTCAATTCCCGGTTTCCAAAAGAAAAAAAAAAAAATGCAATCTTTTAAACACCTGTACCATGTACAGGTATAAGTGACTGAATTTAAATCTTATTTGTACCTATAGGACTTATTTGTATCTCATAGGTCTGGAAAAAACTCAACAGAGCCATCCGAGTGACCAGATGGTAATCACGGAACGTTTCCGGAGCTGTTTTCTCCATCCGAGGTCACCTGGCTAAGCTCCCCAGCCCATCCAGCACCTCCCCGCACTTTTCAGCCAAGGTGGCTACTGTGTCTATCACGTGGACACTGACTGTTGTGGGAATGACTTTATTGTTCTACTTGTGCTACAAGTCACATTCTTGAAGATTTCATAGAGGTAATTTTATTGCTGTCAAATCAGCATACAGCCTTTATGTAAGAGATGGGCCTTAAATGAAAAAAACCCAAGACCTAAATGTTGGTGACCTTTCCTGAGTGGCGATATGAGTAGCTGGGGCAAGGAGGCATATGAGTGTGATGGGCAGGCATGCAGGGGAAGAAAACAAAGATGGCCATAAAAATAATGGACAATTCCCCCCCTCCATTTGATATTATAAAATAAAATTGATGCACACCTGTAATTCCAGTACTCTGAGAGGCTGAAACAGGAGGATCACAAGTTCAACCCAGCCTGGCAATTTAGCAACTCAGTGAGACCCTGTCTCAAAGTAAAAAATGAATTTAGAAAGGGGGCTGGGTTGTTAGCTCAGTTGGAAGGCTCTGGCTCATCTAGGACCTCAGAAGCAATTCACAGGTTCACAGACTGCTTCATCTCCCCAGTGCAACGCATTTCACGTGGTCTGCTGGTATAATAGGTTTGACAGAATTTTAGGCTCTGAGTTTTCAGTCTTTGTACCAGCTGCAGCCCCCCAAAGGGGAATCTCTTTGTTCTGGGCCAGTGTATTTCAGCTATGCCGCTGCCCTGTCCTCTGGAGAGTCCAGGGACCTAATTCTCAGATGAGAAAAGCCTCAACCTTTGCCAGAGGATCTTGCCTGAACTTTGCCAAGCTTTCTTTCACTTATCTAGAGTCCTCTGTGGTCCTGAGGCCCAGGGTCCTATTCTCATTTCCTGGCTCGTGAAGTTTCCTGAAAACGTGCTTTCTCTGTTAATGACTGACTTTTCTGATTCCTTGGAGAAGCTCAACTTCTTCATCTATGCTTTTGGACAGGCTGAACTGCCCAGTGAAGGTGGAATAAGATGATGAACTCCGTGATCTAAATTCCCCCCTCTTTACTTATGTATTAGATGTATTCCAGAGCTGTTCCAGGACCTACTTTGAGCCTTTTGCTTGCTGCAGCTTTTCAGTTTATCCTCAGTTCATCTGCAGAGCTTCAGAGATTTACACCACCCTACACCACATATCCAAGCAGGGGAAGACATTTCGTTGACCAGTCGAAGTGTCTAACTTCATTCCTAATGGCAGGATGTGAGCTCTTGCCACTCGTGATCATAGCAGGAAAAGTTAACGTCGAAACCCCTACACACAGATGTGGGAGTGCTGTCACACACAACGACAGAAGAGCCGTTCTCTCACATCCCCTCAGGAAGGAAGATGGAAGATTTATGAACTTGCAGTGGAATTTTTCCTGACTATCAGTAACTGGTTAGATAGAAAGAGGGAAGATTTATTTTCTGGCTCACCCTCATTTGTGCAAGCTCAGTCATCTGCAACCCAACTAATTAAAAAGGTCAGTGGTACGTTTAGAGTAAAGCAGAGAAATAGACCTTAGCCAAACTGAAAATATATGTAATACTGATGATTGTGCCGCATTGAAGCAGTGGGATGACTAAGAATAATGCTCACACCAAATGGAGAATTTTTATGAGAAATTTGTTTTACGGCAAAAGGGTGAATGCTACTACTGGTGAGGTCACTATCAGCAGGCTCTGTGCATAATTAACAATACAGCATGATTAGTACCATGCATCATGGTTCCCATAGAGGGGCATGGCTATAATATGAATAAAGGAAAATTATAAGAATAAGAAATAAAGAAGAAATATGAAATATCTACAGCTTAAACACAAACTGGATCTGACTATACAGAGCCAAGAAATGCCACCTAACTTTTTGTGTAAAGAAAGGCACTATATTTCCTAAGCATTTGGTGTGTTCCAGTGACCATTTAAGCTGATTTTCTATATAATAGACATAATATATTATTGGCCTCTTCTTGTAGTTGAGAAAGCAAAAATTCAGAGAAGTTAAATATATGTCCAAGATCACACAACCAGCAAGTAGAAAATCTGGCACCAACATCTATCTGAACCCAAAGTCCATATGCTATATGCCAATTGTCATTTCAAAGCAGATGGGCAAATGTGTTTAATACCAGATCAGTAGATGTACTACTGATTGCTACTTCAGTTGCACTTTTCAATCAAAATTAGGTCATAATATGAATTAATATTAGACTATATTATAATTGAAGCACTAGGATAGTATCTAGTACATTTATTAAATAATGCAACATATTAACATTATACAAAAACTTGGACTGATAATATAAACACACAGATACAAATCCATTTGTCTTTCTGTACTAGGCAAACAGGTGCCATCCAAAGAGATACATGGAATTTTATTTTATCAGATTATATTTCAGGGCCAGAACTACAAGTATACTCAGAATTTTAGCATATTTATTTATCTTCAAGAACCAGATAGAAGATAAATTTCTGTAGAATATATCAGGACTTGAGGACCACAGGAAATTTTGCCACCCATTATGGTCAGAATACTTTGCAAAGCCCTTTGCTACTGATGTGACTGTTGTTTTACCTATAATAGGAAGCTCTATCAAAAATATCACTTGAGCTGCAGACTCAAAGTTCTACCTTCATTCCAGTTGGGTGGTTTCACACATTCTGTATTAGTCAGCTTTCCCATTGTTGGACACAATACCCAACACTTGCAACTTAAAGGAGGAAAAGGTTGGGTTTCAGAGGATATAGTCCATACTTGATTGGCTGCAAGGAAGAAATGGCCTGACAGAGGGGCATGGCAGAAGAAAGCTTCTCAACCCATTGCAGCTGGGAAGCAGAGAGCAGAGACAGGCTAAGCTGGGGACAAGGATAGACACTTCTAGGTTGCATTCCTAGTGACCCATATCCATCCAGGCCTTATCTCTAAACAGAACATTCAGCTATGCCTCCATCACGTAATCCCTTTCAAATGCCCTATCTTGGAACTCACAAGAATTTTGGAGGACATTTTAGGTCTAAACCATAATATATCCCCAAGGACCAGTGCCTGCCCTAGCATCCTCTAAACAAAACCAAGTACATATATGATAGGTAAAACCCAAGGACGTGTCTACGTGAGACCAGCCTTTACAAGCAAGATTTTAAGTTCTGCTCCACTGAGAATCTTCTTCCTTTTATCTGCTCAGGGATATTTTCAAACTAATGCTATGGACTAGACGAATTCTGTCTTTGCACATACTTCCTATACCTTCAGCACTTCTAGTGTCAGTGAAGCTTCTCGGCAATCCAGGCTCAACAACTGTGGTACTGAACCAAAGTAACAAGTCCTTTATTCCCGTATTCTTGAACTCTATTTCCCCATCATAATGTGCTCCACCCATTTCCTTTCAGGTCGGGACCCGAGAATTAGCACAGTGAGAAGATTTTAATGCTATGTATTAAAATGAACTAATAAATGCACATTTTATTTGCAAGCTGTAGAGCTAAGAGAAGTATATTTTATCTTGGGCCTCACTCACTGAAAAATAAAGTTAATGCATAAAGCTAAACAATAAAACTGTCAGGTAATATGGAAACTCAAGGACATTCCTTTCTCCACTTTTCTGTTAGAGACGATACATATGTAATTAATCAGTAACCTACCGCCATTGTTGACAATTGAACAAGCTTATAGAAAGTCTTAACCAAGTAAGAGAACTTGGATTTCAATACGACAAAACTTGGATACTAAGTGTATGTTAAGTTTTAAAGGCAATTTCAAAATATGGCCAAATACAAAATATGACCAAAACCAAAGATAAACATCATATTTTATTTTATTCTTTATTTTTTATTAGTACATGTTTGTAGTACATAATAATCACATTCCTCCTAGGGACTTGGTAAATGTACACAACACACAATTTTTTTAACCCCATTCCTCTCTCCCCCTCTCCCTCCTTTCACCTCTTGTTTCCCTTAAAATATGCTAAAGAACTGTCTCATTATTTCCTGTTGCCTATCTTTTATTTTTCTCTTTATTTATATTCTGGGTTTACCATACAAGAGCAGCCTCGTGAAAATATCATTTTAAAAATTTCTTGATTATGACTGGGAACATGGCTCAGTAGCAGAATATTTGCTGGCATGTGTGAGGCCTTGGGTTTGATCTTCAGCACCATGAAAAGAAAACAAAATTGCTTGATTAAACATCAGATTTCGTGGCAGACAGCTCCAGTTTGAGGCCAATACTGTATCATCAAGGAGAGGCACAACAGCCAAGTGAAATTCTGGAGATCAACAGAGAAGAAAATGAGTTCTCCCATGAAGCTCTCAACAGAAGCAGAGGCACAATCTATTCTAGAGTATCCTTGAATGACCTCATAGTTTCTGCCATGATTAATATTTGAATATATCTTCAAATGATAGCAGTTTAGGATAGAGATAAAGGCAAGCATGAGAAGATCCTATAATTTATTGATATTTTGCATCATTAGAATCATTTGAACTGTTGCTTTTATGCTTGAATTCAGACATATCTAGAGCCTTTGGCTTCTTAGTAAATAAATCATTTAGGTGTAGCTTCACGATTATAATTAATGCTTAAGCCTTAATGAATGCTAATAGGTTGCTTCTTTTAGGTAGCATGCTATTTTAATAGTTGCATTTCACATAGACGGTTTTACAGATTCCAAGCAATGATTCTATTAGTAGAATTTGCAAGAACTATACTAAGATATGAGGAAAGATATTGGTGAAGGAGGGACGTAGTCTTGTAAATCCTAAAACAAATAATTCTACCTTGTCTTCTCCTGTCCTCAATGTATATAATAAATCTTATGCTTCCTTTATTATGGGACTTACCACATGGTCTGATTTCAGCAACAATTGCCCAAGTTATCTCCTAATCTGATTGTCTCAGTTTTTGATAATTACAATTGGCAGATTATTAAACATGTTTTGGAGACTTGGGAGAAACTTCGGTGCAATTGAGTAGAAGAATATTGGAGACCCAGAGCCCCTGGTTGTTTAGCTACAGAAGTACAGATATTGAGTAGTTCAATTCTGAAGCTTCATCCCTCTTTTTTGTGTACCAAGCCATATGGTTCTTGTGTGCCCAGGTGGCAAACATTCTGCCCTCAATTCTCTTAAATAACATCTCAGTCAAGGTCATTATCTCAGGAATAAGTCAACCACTGACCCCATTCCAGACTTCTCAGTTAACAATCTCTCATAATACTTGATGTTTTCTTAGTACTCAGCACGGTTGATGAATAAAATTTATTTATGTGATTCTTCGATTAATATTTGCTTCTTCTCCACGGTCATTAATGTAGAGAACATGATTATTAAGCTCCTATTGTATCAGTTCAGAACCCAGCACAAGTTGTAAATGGTGGAAGCTCGATAAATATTTGGTGCTTTAATGAAAACTGAGGACTTGAAGCCAGATTGTCTGACAGCAAAGCCTATGCTCACATTAGCACTAAAGAAATGGCTATGTGCAAGTATGAACTGGAGATCTTATCAAAATGCAGACTGTGCAGTTATACTGAGAAACTCCACGGCTGAAGCAATTTACTTTTCCAGGCTGCAGCCTGTTCATGAACACGGGAGCCACAGCACCGCATTCGCACATATATGAATTATAACCCCCAAAATGCTAGTATATTGAGAAGACCCAGGATCTTGCTGTTTTGACTTTCTACCCTCTATTTCATGCTGGAAGAGAAAGCCACTCAATCTGTTCCATATTTTATCAAAGAAGCAGACAAATACCAACACTCTCATGTATTTACATAAAACGTGCCCTCTGTAATGCTTTTCATGAACTATAAATCACAGGTGTTTTTAAATAGTTTAGTGGTGAGCAATTACCTAGCATGTGCATCCTGGGTTAGATCGCTAGCACTGCAAAATAAATGAATAAATATTGAAAGAAAAAGAAAGATGTATTTTAAGTAAAAGAGTCCAGTCTGCAAAGGCTATGTACTATATGATTATCACTATATGACATTTTGGAAAAGACAAAACCATGGAAGCTATAAAAGACCAGTAGCTGCCTGGGATTTAGAGGGATGAAGAGAAGGAGGAATAGATGCACCAGGGATTTTTAAGATGGTGAATTCATTCTGTTTGAAACTGTAATGGTGGTGTAGGGGAGGAAACTTTTCTTCTACCCTCTTAGGTTCTGTGGATAGAGCCTGAGAATTAAACTGACAACAGATTAACAGGACAGAGGTCTAAGAAGTATATTTTTAATTTTATGTGAGGGAGCCTTCACAGGAAACAAGTACAAGCTCAAAAGGGTGATTAGACCCAGAGGCTTATATATCATTTTAACAAAGGGTGAAAATGACTAAAAGAAAAGAGGAATTGGGGCTCCTAATATTTGTAAATTGTAAGAAGGTGAGATTTGTTGTGCAGACTCAAGTGCTCTCAGTTGTAAGACTCAAGAATCAGTCTCCTTGGTTTCAGAGAGGGGAACACTGAATTTATAAATGGAAATTTATGCCCTGTTTTTAGGCAGAAAGGGGAGGGAAGAATTATTCCTGAGTCTGATGATTCTGAATTGCCTTCAGCTCATAATAATCCTCATGCCAAACCAACATATTTGGGGGTGGTATATTCTGGACACTTTCAGTGGGTAACTGTCATTATGCATTTGTCAAAACCTACAGAACTGTACAACACAGAGAATGAACAGTAATGTAAATGACGGGCCATAGATAATGATAATGTGTTACTATTGGTTCATTGGTTGTGTGGCAAATGTATGACAGCAATGCAAGTTTTAATAATAGGAGAAATTGTGGAGGGGGATGGAAGGATAAGGAAGGGTGGATCTGGGAACTCTAACATCCATTCTATTAGTCCGTAAATCTAAAACCATATTTTTTAAAAAAGTCTAAACAATCAAATACACAAAAAATGACTGAGTTCAGAGCACAGTAGCAATCATTGCAGTTCACATTTACTGAGTGTTGAGTGTGGGCAGCACTGAGTTAGGAATTTTCAGATGTTGCCTCGTGTAACCCAGACAAAACCCTCTGAGGTGGCGGACAGAATCTCACTGACTTGAGGGCTGAGGGAACTGAGAGTGAGAACACGAAACCCTCACCCAGGGGGCACATCCAGCAAGTGTCGCCACATCTCAAACCCGCTCAGGGCTGCCCCCAAACCCACACATTCCTCGCATCAGAAGAGTGGGAAACTGCTTTGATTTACTCATAGCTCTTAGGTTGGATTAGTGACTATGAACCAAAATACAGAAGTTCTCCCTTTTTATAAGAGGTAGTTTCCAGTTCCCCCAGCAGATGTTTGAAGCTATAGATAGCACCAAATCTGACTATGTTGGGCTGGTGAGATAGCTCAGCAGCACAAGCGCCTGCCTGGCAAGCATGAGGTCCTGAGTTCAACTCAAGGTACCCACAAAAAAAAAAAAAAATTGACTATGTTTTTCCCATACATACAACAAAGTTTCATTTATGAATTAAGCATGGTAAGTAATTAACAACAACAATAATAAAATTGAACAACTATGACAATGCATTATAATAGAAATATGTGAATAGGGTCCCTCTCTTTCTGCATCTCTGTCTCTCTCTCTCTCTCTTTCTCTCTCTCTCCCAAAGTATCTTAACACACTGCACTCCCTCTTCTTCCTGTGTTGATGTGAGATGATCTGATGCCTACGTGATAAAATAAAGTGAGGTGAATGACCAAGCACCTATAACACACTGTGGCTATAACTTTTGCAGTCTAAGGAATGACAGCAAAACTAGTATGAATTGCTTTTCCCTCTTCACAGTTTCAGTGATAGATTTGTGTTTACTGTGGATCTTAGCAATCTTGTTATGTACTTTTTTCTTTCTTTTTTTTTTTCCTTTCTTTGAGAACATTCATCTTTTTTGCTGAAAGGAAGTGCTTTATTACTACTATTTGGCATATCTGAATTACCAGCATTGCTACTCGCATGCTTTGGGGAGATTAGTAAGTAAGATAAGGGTTACTTATCACAAGCACTGTGATGCCTGGCCGGTTTGTCTGATCATCTAGATAGCTACCGACTAACATGCAGATAGTGTATGCAGCATTGTACACTGGAAAAAGTAATGATTCACATCCAGGCAGGGCGGAGTGGTATGGTGTAATTCTTCATCACACTGCTCAGAATAGTGTGCAATTTAAAATGCATGAGTTGTTTTTTCTAGAATTGTCTTTTTAATATTTTCAAACCATAGCTGACCACAGGTGCTATCGTTTCAATGTCCTCCAAAGGTGCATGTGTTAAAAGCTTGGTCCCCAGGTGGTGCTATTGGGAGGTTGTGGAAACTAAGATGTGAGAGGTCTAGTGAGAGCACATGCTCTGGAATGGAGCTTTGGGACCTTCACCCCTTTCTCTTCCTCTTTTATGTACTGGCCTTAATGTGAGCAATTTTGCTCTGTCATATGATCCTACAATGATGTCTTGATTCATCACAGACCCAACAGGGAAAACCAATCATGGCCAGAAACCTCCAAAACTGTGGGCTGAAATAAAATGTTTTTCTCTTTATAATTATCTTGAGTGTTTTATTACAGGACAGAAAGCTGGACTAGCCAGGCATAGTGGCACAGGAATGTAATTTCAGTACTCAGAAGGCTGAGGCAGAAGAATCACAGCAAGTTTGAGACCAGCCTGGACTACATAGTGGGTTCAAGACCAGCCTGAACTATATCACAAGACCATGTCTCAGAAAATAAAAAGAAAAAAAGAAAGCTGACTAATGTAGAAAATCATATATATATATATATATATATATATATATACATATATACATATGACAGGGTAGAGAAACATTTTGACTTGGTTTGTAGAAGTTTGGAAAAGTTTGGAAAAGTGGAATAGAGAAAGCTTAGAATTTTGTAAGCAGAGTATAACATGCATTCTGGTAGGTACTCAGAAATCCAGAATGCTGGGAGAAATGGGAATGGTAAAGGCCAGGCTAATAAAGTTTCAGATAGAAGTAAGAACTCAATTGGCAATTAGACTAGAGACTAGCCTTGTTACACTGTAGCAAAGAATTTGACTACATTTTTATCTATGCTCTGATACTTTGTGGGAAATTAGCCTTAAAAGCAATAGACTAGTTTATCTGGTGTAAGAGATTTTAAGGCAGCAAAGCATCAGGAAATGGCATGGGAATTACTGACTACTTTTAGCAAAATTTACAGTGAGAATCAGGAGCAAAAAGCAACAGAGTGAAAAGATTTGAAAAGTGTGCATTTGACCTGAAAGAGAGCATTCGTGAATTTTGGCCAAAGAGAGTGTGGTTGATAGCAATGATTAAAAAGAAGCCCAGTGTTTGTATTGAGACAATAAGAAAGATGCCTCAAGGGCATCTCAGGAATCTGCAAAGGCACCTTATCTATCCCTGGCTCCAAGACATAGAATTACAAATTCATTCCAAAGGTGTTCAATGACTGAAACATTTCAGAAGTGAGTCCTGGGGCCCCTGCACACTCAGAGCCGCCTAAAGAATCATTTATTCAGGATTTGCTTCCCTGTACTATAGTTAGCTATCAAGACATTCTCAGGCCACTGCAGCAAGTGGACACAGGTCCAAGTGGATACAGGTATAGTTCACGCTGGCAGCAGACCTTGGTATTATCTGCTTGATGCTGGTTTTGCAGGCATGCAGAATGTAAGAGTTTATGGATTCATGAAGGCTTTCATGGAGATTTAAAAGGCAATCCTAGGAGGCCAGGCGGTGTATTCAGGGCCAGAGTCCCTGCAATTAGCTCACAACATGATGACACATGGAGCTGTGAGAGTGAAGCCAGAGCTGCTGTAGAGACCTCCAACAATGTGGAACGCCAATCAAGACAAGTTTACAGCAGCACGAAAAACCTGCCTAAGAAAGAGGCCGTGTGTGCTAAAATGAACAATATAACATGGGTGTTCTGCCCAAGTCCTTGGGAGTCCACATTCTGCCAATGTGTGTCCCAAATGGTGGATGTGGAGATTTAGGGTTTAATATCTGCCTTACTGGGTTTTGGTATTGCTTTGCTCTAGTCTTTCCTTCCTATTCCTCTTATTCCTCCCTTTTGGAATGGGACTACTTACCCTGTTCGTCATCAACCACTCTATTTTCAATGTATAGAACTTTCTTTTTGACTTTTTTTTTTTTTTGTGGGTACCGGGGGGTCGACCTCAGGACCTTGAGCGCCAGCAGGCGCCCATGCCGCTGAGCGACATCACCGGCCCCTTTTTCGTATGTGGGATCCGGGAGTCGAACTCGGGCCCTCACGCTTGCCGGGCAGGTGCTTAAGCCGCTGAGCCATCTCACCGGCCCTCTTTTTGACTTTTACAGGGACACAGTTAAGTTTGCCTTGAGTCTTGGGGAAGACCTTAGACTCGCTTGAGCAACATGGGACAGTTAAGAATTCGCGACTTTAGGGATGGAGTGAATGCATTTTACAATTGTGAGATGAACATGAACTTTTGGGGGCCAGAGAGGGAACGCTATAGTTTAAAGCTTAAATGTCCCCCAAAATTGTATGTGCCAAATGTTCGGCCCCCAGGCTGGTGTTACTGGGAGGTGTTAGGACTGTAAGTGGTAGGGCCCACTAGAAGATCTTTAGATAACTGGAGCTGTGCCCTCAAAGCGGATAGTGAGACCTCTCCTTCTTCATCTTTTGCATCCTGGCCATGAAGCATTTTATCCCACCACACACTTTCACAAGGATGTGCTGCTCTGCCACAGGCCCACAGCAACAAAGCTAACGATCCTGGACTAAAACCTCTAAAACCGTGAGCCAAAATAAACCTTTTGTCTTTATGAGTTAATTTATCTCAGGTATTTTGTTATAGTAATGGAAATCTAACTAACACAGCCGGTAACTAAAACCACAAAAACCAGCTAAAGTGGGACTAATCAAAAATAAGGAAGAGTTACACGAAAGATGCTCACAACCAACTCAGTGATGATTGAGGGACTTCCATGGCATAACAGGAAATTGTCCTTCCCTCACAGAATGGTGCAGAAGTGTTGGGGCAGGGAGGGGGGATAATAACATAAGTGCTTCTGCACAGAATCATGTTTTAAATGAATCAATAGTAAAAACATTGATGTATAAACTTAAGTGACAAAACTTTACTTTAAAACAGAACTATTCATTAACAGCAACAACAGCAAAATGGCACAAAGACAGAGATTAAGAAATGTCACAGATTAAAAGGGTCATATCAACTTAATCCAATGTGTGAGCCTCATGTGTATCTTGATTCAAACACACCAACTCAAGGAACAGTTATTAATGAACTAGAAAAATTTAAATATGGATTGGTCATTAGATGATACTAAAGAATTTGTAACATTTTGCTGTGGCAGTGTTATTAAAGTTAGTTTTTCAAACAAAGAATCATTAAGGATAGATACCTCTGGGATTTACTTCAAAACAATTTGGGCAATTACAGGGAGTAGGTAAAGGTCAAATAAAATTGGCTGCAATCTGATAATTACATAATTATTGGAGCAAGATTAGATGGTATGTGGAGTTTATTATACTACTCTCATTCCCTTAGAATACATTAGAAATTTTCAACAAGTCTGTAATTGAGCATTAGTTATAGTATTTATCTAACCTTATGCATAGTTTTCATCCAATAAGTATGGGATATGAACACTAACTATAAAAATAATAATTAAAACATAAAAGTACCATGCAGAAGCTTTTCCACTGATTATTTCAATAAATCACAACCTGTAGTTTCTGTTAACATTTCCAGCAAGCAGCACACATCAATCTCCACTGCTTCCCTAGCCACTCCGTCTGGGATCTCTCATTATTCATTTCCCTCAAACACTTGTGGCCAGGAAAAAGGTATCCATAGCAGAAGGAATGAGTCTAAGGGACACAGTTAACTGTTCATATTTTCCCTTTGTGTAAAAGGACATGATGAGCTCTCAGCGCTGTGTACTGCTGTTCTGAATACAGTAAAAGGTCTCCTTATACCCCAAGATCTCGCCTAACACAGACCGTATCTTGCATCTCAGAAGATACAGAGGATCTCAAGAGAGTCTCTATTGTCCCCATGGAGTTTCAATTGATTATTTCTTTGCAATACCTGAGAAGGATGATTCCAAAGCTGAGTGATCAACAGAAACCATCGAAAGGAAAATAAAGACTGGTAGTTAGCTCAGTAGTAAAGCTCTTGCCTAGCATGTGCAAGGCCTTTGGTTCATTCCCAGGTAAGTTTTCATCTTGTTCCTTAGCAAATTGGGAAATGCACCTGGCTAGCCGTAGGGAAACACTGGCCTGAGGCTGGCTGCAAACAGGAGCCCACAGTGGAAATTCTGTGTCCCCAGCAACAAAAATATAAGCCACATTTGTGGTGCAACTGCATGAAATCTCAGTTCAGAGACTAGTGTGTAATTCTGTGGCAGAAATCTCTCCACGGAAATGGCCTATGCCTCTCCTGACGCGAGATGGTCGGGTCACAGCTGCCTGGACCTAACACTGCCTGCCTGATTGCATTCAAAGGTTTAGTTGTCATTCTGTATGACACATAGAATACACAGGCAGCATTTAGTTTCTAGAAGTGACAAGAGATAAACGTGCTTACCTGTTAGCCTCTTTCTCCCAAAGTTCCTCACTTTCAGGAAGAAAAGTTCCAGAGACAAGGGAAAGGTAGCTCCACCTTGGGCTGATTTATTCAGCCAGCTGTTAAGATATTCTTTTTAAATGATGCTTGTCATTTACCTGTATATGTTTTGGTTTTTAGTATTCAAAACACTCAAATGCCTGCATTCATATGCCATTCCACAAGTTTTTAGAGGTGTCTTGGGGATTTCACTAAGCCCGGTGATTTCAAATTCTAAAGGTATATCACTGTGTACTTAAACAGGTGACCCTGCATGAGGCAAAAGTGAAATATTGATTATGCAAATCACAATGCATATTATGTATGCTGACACTGCAAAGTATTGAGCTGAATTCCAGTTTGAGTAGTCCCAGCCTGTCTACTCACAGAATATTTAACATTAGTTAAATTATTAATTTCTATTAGCTTCTGCAAAATGAGGAATGTAGATGAAATAACTGTTGACGACCACTCAAATTTTCCAATAAACTATTACCTTAATAACCATTCACTTTACAACTTTTTGATTTTCTATGGGATAAGAATTTGGTACATGATATTAAACCTCCAATACACTGCCACAAACCTGAACTCCCATATGCTATTCCATACGTTAGGAACTTTACCTGAAAGGGGACCATTTGCACAGGACTTTTACTTCCTGAGGGAAGGTCCATCTGGGACATCAAATTACAGATCAGCCGTTGCTTAATGAACTTCAGATTGGAACATATGGCACTGTGTTTCCAAAAACTGTTTTCTTCAAACCAAAATAGCTTGTTAGACTACAGCCATTATAGAGATATAGCAATTTAGATATCAAAGTTAATCGGGAGATTCACAACTTTCTCTCCTCTGAGTAATGCTGGGAAAAAAATTTTAAATCTCATTTTTTAACTATAGGGGAGGAAAAATAATTTCATCTCTACATTTCACAGTTCTTAATTGGGAAGGACCCTGTAACAGAAGATGGATTAACAAGGGAAAAAAAAAAACCCAGAAGTTTAATGATGTGTACCTCACATACAAATGGGAGATACCCAGAGAAACTAATAAATTTCTAAGAGATTGCTTAAGTCATTCTCTTCTGGAAGAAAGAAAGAAGAGTGTTGGAGTAGGAAAAGCATAGAAAAGAAGGGTAAAGTTTGTTATACAAATTTAAAACGGTGCCTTCTCCATCGATGAGTCTAATGATTTGGCCCTCCTCATTCTGGTAAAAAGAGAGAGATACCTTTGCAAATGGTGGCTTCCTTCATAGAAGTAAATTTCCTTTAAAGACAGATATAATTTATGTGTTTTCTGAGCTTCTACTGCATCTGTAGTTTCTCAAAATAATCATTCAAAGTAATCTCTATGCCAAAGAGGTGTATTTTAGGGTGGCATATGCTGATCTCATGAACCAATTTATATGTGTTTCCGGAGAATTTGCTGAAGGCCTGACCAGGCCTAGCCACTCACTCCAATAGACTCAGCAACAAACGACTTGTAATGAAAGCTGGCACAGAATTACTTCTCGGTGTGGCTGCACCAGGAACAATAGAGAAGTCTGATGACCTGAGATCTGTCTTCAAGACTTTAACAGTAGCTTTGGGATTTTATATGGAAGGAACAAAGCCAAGGGTCAAGGGAATTTGCATAGCTAGTGATCCTGGCCTGGCCATGGTTTTGCTGATCATTATCCTGGGACTGGTTTTGCGGTCTTGTTGGTGCCAAGGAAATTGCCACTTGGGGGTGGAAGTAGTTTCAATTTCCACTCCAAGATGCTTATCAATTAGACCCATGATCTTAAAATTTAAGGTAAATTGAGAAAAGAATAAAGTGGTACTTTCAAGTTTCAAAATGACTTTTACTTAATTTTTTTAATTGAGGCTCTAAAAAATTTTTGTGAGACAATGATAATACCCTATTTTACAAATGAGGAAACTGAGGTCACACTGCTAGTAACTGGCAGTGTCAGCATTCAAATCCAGATCTTCCAGCTCCAAGTCCAATAATATCATAAGTCATTTGTCCCGTGAGTATTAATCTTTCCACGAAGAATGCCTTAAAAATCACTTCAGGTATTTGACAAGGCAAAACAGAAGCACACTTCTCAACAGAGCTATTCAAAGTCAAAAAGTGAGGTCTGTCCTTCATGTGATGAACAGGAGCAAGAAGAAACGCCTGCTGGTTACATCTCAGGTGTCTATACTCCAAGAAAGAAGCTTCACTGAATGTGGAAAGCAACTTCAGCAACCTGATAAGACACAATAGCTTTAAAAGAGTCATTTTGATCTTGCAAACCAGTGACCCATAAAGTAAAAAATCCCTCTAAGGTGAACTTGAAAAAAAAATATTACAAAAACTAGGCTGCAAAAATTCTCTGAGATATGTTAGAGTCTATCACATAAGGACATTCTACATTCAGCCAATAGATTATAGTAAATCTTAAACACACACTGATGCATGGGAAAGAAGTAATCACTGATCAGTGACATGAGATGGTAGGTGCATCAGTCAGCTTTCTCATTGCTGGGACACAGTTCTCAAGATCCAGAATTTAAAGGACAAGAAAGCTGGGCGTGGTGGCACACACCTGTAATCCCAGCACTCGGGAGGCTGAGGCAGAAGACCGCCACGAGTTCAAGGATAGCTTGGGCCACATAGTGAGTTCAAAGCTAGCCTGAACTACGTAGCGAGACCCTGTCTCAAAAAAATAAAATAAGCAGTAAAGGAAGAGAGGTTTAATTTAGCTCATGGTTTCAGGATATTCAGTACATGGCCGACAGGCTTCAAGGCATGAACATCAGGGCAGAATGATGCGGTGGAACAAAGACACTTAATTCATGGCAGCTGGGAAGCAGAGTAGGCAGCAGCAGAGCAGAAGGGGTGAGAGACCTGATGCAGTATCCAAGGTCCTCAATCCAATAGGAGGTCAGCAAGCAACAACCAAATAAGGACACAAGGTAGCTGAATGGTCTATGAGGGAATTAGAAACCGAGGACATGGACAAAGACATCCACACAAGAAAGCTACCTGGAGTGGGATGTCAGACCCTAGAAGAGTGAGAGGGCAGACTCATGGAAGGTGGTCTGCTACAAGTATCAGAGCCCAAGCAGCACAAGCGAGCATCCATGCAGAACAAAGAGCAGAGTGGTAATAAAGCTTGGTTATATGTGGGGGGTGGAGCCATTAAATTATATATGTATTTTTTCAGTATAATTCAAGGCAGGTTTCTCACTATCAGAGAAAAGGGCTACAAGTTTTAAAGTGGGAAAAAATACAATGAACTCAGTGATGTTGGATTGAAACTGGAGGAATTACTATGAATTCATGGATTTCAGTAGATGTAACTATACGGCATATGTGAGACATAAATACATGAATGTGTATGCGCTTACCATCATATATTCCTCAGCTTTCACCCTCTGAGGCAGTCCGAGATCTGTCATGCACCAATAGCAGTGAGCTTATTTGGTATTCCATATCTTGGTTTCTAGATACTATTCTCACAAAGGGGTAGCAGGACTCCTTAGCAAAATGAACCATTGCAGGAAGGACTAAGAAAAGTACAAAATGAGTCTAGGATGTTTTGTTGTGCCGGAAAGTCAGGAAATACTCAAAGAATATTGGAGACATGTCAAAAGATTATATAGAAGCAACAATTTGAGCATTAAAATAAATAATGATGATAGTGGATTTTATTCCATTAAATAAAATAGTAGGCCACAAGTCTATAATGATATAAACAAATAAATTAATAACAACTTTGAAGAGGAATGAAATGTTTGCATAGCTTTAAAGTGCTTCATTATAAAACATTCATTATTTACTGAGGAGAAAGAGTAAACTTCACTCTGAAGAAACCTGGCAGGTGCCGCCTTAACTCACCTGTCAAAGTCAGTGATTAAGGAAGTCACAATCGTGTGCCACAGACAGGATATAATAAGAAGAAAGCAGCATCGCTTCTGTGATGTTCCTGTCGAAGACAAATGCATGTAGTCATGATATAAAATTAGTGTCAAATTTATGAAAGTCAAGGAAAAATTGAAGACCTTCCTAAGCCTACAGAAGTTGAGAGACGTGCAACAACATGCAGCACATGATTCTAAACTGAATCCTTCAGTTATGAAGGACATAATGTGGACAGCTGGTGACCTTGGAGTAATATATCAATATTAATTCCCTGATTTCAATACTATATTTTGATTATATGTTAGGGTGTCTTCGTTAGTAATAAAGTATTCTGGGCTCATGGAGGATGATGTTAGGAATTTCCTTTCAAATGGATGGAGAGGAACGAAGTTTCTTTGTACTTTTCTTCCAACTACCTGTTATTTTATGATTGTTTCATTCATTTGTTTAGTTGTACTGGGAAAGTAACCCTGGCTTTCACATATGCTACACAGGCATTCTACCACTGAGTCACATCCCTGATTCTAAAAATACATGAATTTAACTCTCATAAAAGAAAACAAATAGGTAAAACTTGCAAGAGATCCACACATTAAATGATGCACTTATTCTATTCCCTATATAGAGCTTGGTTATCATATGACTGGTTATCATATGAGAAATAACAAATAGAGTGAAGAGGAATTTGACAAACTAAATTTGACTCAGTTATTATCCATCCCCCAAGTCACATTCAAACAGAAGCTGGGGAAATCATTCATAGACTACAGTTATAGTTAGCTTCGCAGAACAGCAAAATTAAATCTGTTAAAATTCCCCCCTTCATGGGTGTTTCCATACAAATATCATATGAAACAAGCTGGTCCCACTTCAGATAAAGAAAAATGAGAGAAATTCATGTCTGAAGAAAATACAACCCCTTTCCTTTGTACAGTGAAATTTAAAGGTGTATAAACTTTTAAAAATACATAATTGATTTAATAATTAAATTTCACTGGCAACATTTGTCTCATTATACAAGTGACTGATAATTGGTAAAAATAAAGTTGCAGATTGTCTTTCCAGCTTGCCAAGGCTGAGAAAGATGTTCCAGAATGGTGTTTCCTCCTCCAAATAGTCCTGATTATACTAATGTTATTTCAGTCCATATGTGATTATTGTTCACTATTTTTTCAATTGCTTTTTTTTTTCAGCAATTACAATTATCTAGCACATGTCCTTCTTTTCAAAAGAGACAATGTCGTATAGTGAAAAGAAGACTGGACAAGTGTTAGGACCTGGCTCTGCCACAATCTGTGTCTTTGGATATAAACACTTAGCTTCAGTGTATCTCAGTTTCCACTTTCATATAATTAAGGTACCATGCAACACAACTCCTAATAATCAAGTGGACTTGTCCTTTTCATTTGCAACCTGTTATGGCTTGCATCCAAATGTCCCCCCAAAGCCTCATGTGCTCATAAGTTGAGCTTTTGAGAGGTGGCTGGATCTAGGGTGTGTGATTATGGATTAAAGGTGTGTGATAACTAAATGAGTGCACTGATTGGTTTAGCATAGTTCTGGGCGTGGATAATGGGAAGGCCCCACCCTGGGTGTGGGTGGCACCAATCAGTGGGCTTGTAGCCAGGGTGGAATATAAAGAGAAAGAGGGAAGGAAGACTTTGCTGTCTCCTGCCTGCCCTGCCATGGACTGTTTCTATTCTGCCATATCCTTCTGTCATGCTCTCCTGCCTTGGAGCCAGCCAGCAATGGACTGAAACCTCACAAACTATGAGCTAAAATAAATCTTTCCTCCTTTAACTTTGGATGTTGAGTATTTTGTCTCAGCAATGAGAAAAGTAACTAAGACACAACCCAATCATTGTCTTAATTAAATTGCAAATAACCAACTTTAATTTCCTTTCATTTCTTCACACCACTTGACATAGTTTTTATTAACTTATGATAAGACCTCATAAAACTGTCAACAAATGATCAAAATGTCATCTCAATTTTTTAGAAATCTACAAAATAATGCAATTATCTACTATGAGCACACATTATCTTTGTTTTGTTTCAGTACATGGTTCTATCTTCACAGCTGCTTAGAAAATTCTTCAGTAACAGTCATAAGTCTGCTAAATTTCAACCATCTCTGTGTTTGTCTTTGGATATACACACCTGAGGACCAACCCCAGTAAAATGAATCATGTTAAAAATTCAAGCTATTGGGCTGGTGAGATGGCTGAGCAGTATAAGCGCCTGCCTGGCAAGCGTGAGGTCCTGAGTTCGACTCCCGGAACCCACATACGAAAAAAGGGCCGGTGATATCGCTCAGCGGCAAGGGCGCCTGCTGGCACGCAGGGTCCTGAAGTCGACCCCCGGTACCCACCAAAAAAAAAAAAAAAATTCAAGCTATTTATAGAATACCAGTGAAAGTAGATGCATAGAAATGTATGTATTATAAAAGCAGTGAATAGAATCTATAAAATGCAAAATTTGTACAAAATATATATTTACTACTTTAAGATGTTCTTAAGTTATTTTATTAAGTTATTTTATTATTTTATTTATTAAGGCTTTTCTTAGAAGTTAGCAACTTAAAATGTAAGTATTGATTTAGAACAAGTGAGCTATGAATTGGGTTATAACTATCTGAATTTTTAATATATTTCAATGTATATAACATACCCATTTTTCATTATGTTAATTATTCACAAAATATAAGCTTTTAACAATGTAGTGAAATGAAAAGAAGTTTGTTGGGCCAGTGAGATAGCTCAGCAGCATAAGCACCTGCCTGGCAAGTGCGAGGTCCTGAGTTTGACTCCCGGTACACACATACAAAAAAAGGGCTGGTGATATAGCTCAGCAGCACAGGCGCCTGCTGGTGCACGAGGTCCTGAGGTTGACCCCCGGTACCCACAAAAAAAAAAAAAGAAAAAAAAAGAACTTTGTCAAGTAATAAAATTAGTTCCTCATAAGTAAACTTTCTTAGGGACAGAGTGTTGAAAATGAAGAACTCTTTGGCAATAATGGATAAGATATTACTTTTCTTTTTAATTAGGTATCTAATGTTTGTATATAAAGAGTTCACTTGATATAAATGTTTTTTAAAAAATCCAACAACTCATCAATTCCAAGAATCTCTAGGGGCATTAAGTTGACACAAGCACAAACCTACTGGTAAAATTTCAGTGATAAAGAAAATTTATATGAAGAATTTGTTGGAGCACCTAATTAAGACATGCGGTGTGAGAGATCTTCTCAGATAGTACAGTTTTATAAAAAGGAAGACACTTATGGAAATTTGAAGACTTGATTTCCAATGTCCAAATTTCATTTATCTATTTCTATAAATAAATACAAAACACAAGAGTCAGATACAAAATCCTCATAACACTCTTTCATTAACAAATAAGAGAACCCTCATAAATAGCTTTCTTTTTTTTTTTTTTTTTTTTTTTTGTGGGTACCGGGGGGTCGACCTCAGGACCTCGCACGCCAGCAGGCGCCCGTGCCGCTGAGCGATATCACCGGCCCTTTTTTCGTATGTGGGATCCGGGAGTCGAACTCGGGCCTTCGCGCTTGCCGGGCAGGCGCTTAAGCCGCTGAGCCATCTCACCGGCCCGAGCCATCTCACCGGCCCAGCTTTCTTTAAAGTACTTTGGAAATTTATTCCTATAAATTCATTTCAGAATATAGTAAAAATATGAATCAAAATGTATTAAGCCATATTAGCACAATAGAACGAATTCCTGTCCTGTACTTACTAGAATCCTAACTGTTGTACTTAGCAAAACTACATACACTAATAATATATTTAATTTACTAAAATAAAAATCTCCAAAGTTTTGACAAGGCAGATGTAATAAAAAGGTATTCACAATTACTAGTCACTATGGTTACTGAAATACTGGTGGGTTGGGGATTGACAAGAAGAAATAAATCAAGACACCGAACTCTCAGATGGAAGGCATAGTCTAATCTCTCACACGTGGGAGTTCCTCTGCTTCAGAATCTTGATGAGTTTTACAACTTACATATTAATACTAAGCAAAGGAATCATAGAGGAATAAGTAGCATTTTAATTTTTCAGGGAAAACAAGATACAGAATATTTAATTTAAAATATTCACACATTAAGTTACCATAACTGTGGAGGATGGGGTTTTTGTTTGTTTCGTTTTGTTCTTTCTGGGTAAAGATCCATTTTTCCTGTGATAGTTCTGGAATATAACTGACCAGTTTAAAGCAATCAGGAAAGACCTTGCCATTTTAAAATATTCGAAATCCCTAGGAAAACATATAAATGTAGACGGAGCCTATAAGCGCTTGAAATTATGTGTGAAAAGTGAAGAAAGAAAACCACAAGATAGCAGACTTCACTAGGGAGCCCATCCTTGCCTTCTCATGTCTGTAACCGCAGCAACGAGCGCAAGACACAGCACATAAGAGGTGCTCTCTAAATATTGGTTGAATCAATAAATGAATGTACTTCAATCTCAAATGTCTGGTTCTTTTCTTTTGAAAAACCAGAACAGAGCTTCTTGTCCAGCATCTGACTCAGCATTTGTCATTTCCCTTTGTGCTCATCCTCAAGCCTTGTGCTCCTCTGGACTTACATAATCTCCTCTGGCCCTCCTGAGCACCTACGTATAAAATGACTGAGGAGACTGGCTTTCCGTCCTTTGATCAATTGCAGTAAAATATGATTGTTTAATTTTCCTCACCCTTTGGGAACCCAATTTAAAACATTTGTAATCTTTGTCCTCTCCAAACAAACAGATTTTAGTTCACACTCAATAAAACATGTTAAAGATTCTGGTTTTGCATGATTCATAATGCCAATGAATTCTTCAATCCCATTATCATGCATCTTTCTTTAAATGTCAAACAGAATGTAGCTGACAAGGTCATTACCATTAAACATAAGTTCATGGACATGCATCACTGGTGGTGACAGGAGGCATCCATGGCTGACCTTTGACTCTAGGTTTCTTTTCTTGTGTATCAATAGTTGTATACAATTTTCTCATTATTCATCACTGTATGTCAATATGTCCAAACATCTACGTATATTTTTTATATTTAAATCCGTCCCCTTTACTGCTTTGTAAATGAATGGCTTTTTCTAAAACTGATTTATATCATTTCAACATTTTTCAATATTTGTCTTCATTTGGGACTGCTGTGGTTTGAACATTCTCCTCATTGAAATTTAATTGCCACTGTGGCAGTGTTAAGAAGTACAACCATTGAAGGGTGAATAGGTGGTTAATGTCATTGCTACAAGCATGGGTTCTTATAAATGAGAGTTGCTTGACCCTGTCTTGCTCTGAGATGAAGAAGCACGAAGGCCCTCACTGGGGGCCAACACCATACTCTTGGACTTCTCAGCTTCTGGAGTCATGAGCAAATAAACTTCTGATCATTACAAATTTCCCAGAGCCAGGTATTCTGCTATGACAACAGGAAATGGACTAAGACAAGAACTAATGGGTATTTTGACCTATACTGTTAGCTGGGGTAGCCCAGAGGTTCAGTCTAGCACAGCAATTCTTATGTAAGTGGTTTATTGAGGGAGTATTTCGGAAAAAACATGTAGAAACATGAGGGGAGCAGAAGAGGGCAGGGGAAGAAGTGAAATGAAGATACGACTTTAGCTGAAGTCTAGCCTTGGTGTGATCCCACAGGAAGTTTTGGAAGGAGTGAAGGAAAGGAGCAGGACTTTCTTACTCATCCGTCAGCCATGCTGCTGTCTGTGGTTGGGGGAATATGTAACTCCTAGTGAGGTGACCCCCTTTACTGAAAACCACTGTCCTGTCATTGGGTGGCTGGGAGCTTTCAGCCCCTTGCACTCATAGCGTCGGGGAGGTGGTGCACATGCCTGCTAGAAGGGCTTTTTTTAGAGGCTTAATTTTCCAAAAACAAGTACAGTAGAATTTCCTACGGATTGATAATCTAGTTACACTGACTTCATTTTATTATATATATAAATTTATTTATATGCACACACACATATATATACATACATATCTATTCATCATATTATCAATATGTAAAATACATTATTTGAAACAACAAAACTGCAGACATTTTGTTACCATAACTGACAAGTAAAGAAACATGAAGAGATGAAAACTGAATGCTTAACTTGTCTTTGTCATAAAAATTTCCATTCAAAGCCCTGCCTTAACCCATGAATTCAGTTCTAGAAATCACATTCCTTCAACAACAACCCCTGTGCAGGTTTTGTAGATATTGAAACTCCCCAAATTCTATATTACAGTGGTGGTAATTCAGCCAAATTGTGCACTACGTAAGTCAGCAGCAGATTTTCCAGTACAGGTAGAAGTTGCCCTGTCACTGTTTTGTGATCTTAGAGCAACTTGGGAGCATAGATTTTTAGCTATTTAATTTAAACCTGTTCTGTTTTTATTTTCTATGCCCCTTACATTTAGTGTCTTTCAGACACTGAATCTGTCCTTCCATAGATTGCTTGTTGTGCTTCCATGAGGCTGACTGTTAAAGATGCGAGACAATTTTGCAAGTGAATGGGAGAATCAGAAACAGCCATATCTTTTCACCTCACACTTGCATCCATTTTTTATTCAGCCAGTCATTTAGGGAAAAGGGACCTGAATGTAGCTCCTGGTCATCCTTGTCTCTTTACCAGTATATGAATAGAGAATGAGAGCAAAAGCTCTGGAGGCTGGACACCCAGCTTACAGGGTTGCTGTCCTAGGACTGTAGCTCAGTGGTAGAGTATTTGTCTAGCATGAGTGAGGTCCTTGGTTTGATCTCCAGGATCACAGAACAAACAAATAAAAGGATGAAAGGTTGATATGTTACTGGGAATATCACGCTCCTATTTGCTTCTGCTATCGCTGCCATGAGCTACAGGCAGTAAATGCAGACTGAAGAGGAAGACACCTCACTTTCCTAAAGGAAGAGAGGAAGTTATAAGTACTGATGACATTCATCTAGGAATTAAGTGTGACAGAGCCCTGATGGAGCATACTCTATGAGCTTGAAGACCTGGAAACAACCAAATTTTACGGGAGTACATAGGAACCACAGTATCTGTGAAGAAATGCGTACTATTGGATAGCTACATTGGCTCAGAACAGTGTAAACAATCACAACCTTATGAGAACAGTAAATGTTCCAAAACAACTATTTGGGAGGAGTTGTGGCTACATAGAATGTGCGCACCCTCTTCATGAATCATGAAGGGTGGAGTTTGGGAAAGATGTGTGCCGCCCTGAACTTGGGGTTTGGGCTAGGCATGAGTGGGTTGGCAAAACTAGAACCCAGTTTTACAGCCAGTTTGAAGTCCTTTTATTTCCTTTTTTTAAAAATTCTTCACTTCAATCCATTTAATCTGGAGTCTAATGTAGTCTCTATCTCCTTTATCACACGTAGTCTTATCTGCTCAAGATTTAGCTATATCTGGAACAGTATTAGAAAGTTTTCTAGGTTTTAGCTTTTTGTTTTGTTTTAGCAATGTATATGTCACTTTAGAAAACAGGTACTTGTGATGCTTAATTTTTGCTCAACATCTGATGAAAAACGAGGCACAGAGAAGTTAACGGCTTCCCTGATGACACACAGCTATCTGGTGAGCAGTTATAAATCATTGCATAATCTTTCTTGTCCTAATCATTATTTCCCCTGATGGGTTTATATTAAGCAGCTGTATTTCCTTTTCTTTGAAAATTCTTAATCCCAGAAGCTTTATGATCCAGCAACACAGTTACTTGTACAGAGCTATTTTTCATGTAAGCTATGTCTCTGCTTATACTCTCCCTGTGTCTGGAAATTATGCCAGCCCTTCTCCACCTCTACTCACTATTTATTTCTATTTTTTTATGTACCTTTCTTCAGTAATTCCAAGATGGGTTGGGAAAAATCTCATCATATGGTTCCACAAGGTAGCCTACAATTATATCTGCTAGAAGTAGTTATCTGCTATCAAACTCTAGTTAGACCCAAGAGCCTGAAACCCAGCCTGACCCCAAAACTACCTAGTTCCTTGAACAGCACCTGATAGGCAGTAAGTTCTCAGCCACTTTGACAGGGAATAAACGTTTGGAAACTCAGCGTTCTCACCGGAAATGTTTGCTGGAAATGGGGGTAGAATCACTAAGTCTGGATCTTGCAAGTGAAGGGTTAATCGAGCAAAGGCCAAAACCACTCCTCGACTTATACTCAATAGAAGTTTTTTTTTTTAAACTCCACCCAAAACCTTGCACACAAATACTTACAGCAGCATTATTCATTTTTTAATTTTTTTTTAATTTTAAAGAGAAAAATAACAAAGAAAAAAATAGAATAAAATTTCAAAACATAATAGGAGGGTAACAATGGTTAATATATTCCATATTGTTATCTTTAAATTAGTTACTCAGGGTACAAGTTATCAGCGTTCAATTATCTAAACAATATTTTTCCTTTTGAATAGTTTCTTCCTGTTTTACCATGTTTATTACAGATTTTGGATTTTTTTTTTGTGGGTACCAGGGGTCGAACTCAGGACCTCGTGTGCCAGCAGGCGCCCGTGCCCTGTGAGCGATATCACCCGCCCTTTTTTCGTATGTGGGTATCGGGAGTTGAACTAAGGACCTCGCGCTTGCCAGGCAGGTGCTTATGCCACTGAGCTATCTCACCGGCCCTAGATTTTGGATCTTATTTACTCTTTCAGTTTCTCACACTAGGGAGACAGTACGATGTTTACAAAAGCAGCATTATTCATAATAACCAAAAGGTGGAAACAACCCAAACGTTCATAAACTGATGAATTATAGGCTTTTATCATACAATAGAATACTATTTGCCTATAAGAAGGAATGACATCCTAATGTGTGTTACAACATGGATGAACCTTGGAAACATTAAGCTAAATGAAAGAAGCCATCACAAAGGACTGCACAGTATATGATCCCATTTATATGGAAATGTCCAGAACAGGGACGTGTAGAGACAGACAGAGGAATAGCAGTTGCTTAGGGCTAAGGGGATGACAGAGTTGGGGGATTTTTTTCTGAGGTTATGAAAATGTTCTAAAATCAACTATATGGATGATTGCACAAAGTGATGAAGTATATGGTAAATATTTCAAGTTTTAAAGTTTATTTCAGTAAAAGACATGTTGCCATTTATCCCCCTCAAGATATTCAAAATATGCGCCCTTGCTTCATACACACTTATCTCATCTTGGCAATGTGTCTTTTACTGTAATAAGTCTTCCTGATTTAAATATTCATTGCATTTTCAATCACCCCTTATATTTATAAATACACTTGGAACTATTGAATTGTATGCTTTAAATGAGTGAATGAGTGGTAGGTGAAATATATGTCAATAAAGTTGAGAGAAATGGAGGAAGAGGAAGAGAGAGAAGAGAGAGGAGAGAGGAGAGAGAGACATCTCAGGTTACAGGTAGCCCATCGGAATTTCCTAGTAGGTTAACAAGAACCACGTCAGGCATTTGCGGCAGACGTCCCAGCCTGGGTCTCATTTCTCCCTCGCGTGTTTCTAATCACTAAGATTCAGTCTGCTTTGGCCGACTCCCCCACCGTGCTCCTGTCTTTGCTGTGGTACAATAACCAGCTGAACCAGATGATAAGTCCTTGTCCAAGCCAAGTTCGTATTTTCAACACCAAGCTACATTTACTGTATTGAATGCCCATTATGAGCCAGGCACTTAGCAGATGTCACCTCTAAGCCTCCTAAGCACCCCAAGAAGCAGATTGTATTATTCTTGTTTTTTTAGAGGAAGAACGATGAAGCTTTGTGAAGCAGCACAGTGTCACCATGTGGGAACTGATAGGCCCAGCCTGATGCATCTGTGGTCTGTTCACAATTTGTGTCCTCTATCCAGTCGAGGAGACAGAGATTCAAACAATCAGCTTAAGAGATGGCAGGAGGGGAGGGAGCAGAGGGGAAGGAGACGTGAAAAGAATTAAGAGGTGCTATGCACATGTACCAACCGCCCATGACGAATGTAAACATTATGCAAGGCATGGTGGTGCAAGCCTGTGATCTCAGTACTTGGCAGGCTGAGGCAGGAGCATCACTGTAAGTTCAAGGCCAGGCTGGGCTACATAGTGAGTTCAAGGCCAGCCTGAACTGCATAGCAAGACCCTGTCTCAAAAAAATCAAAAAACAAACATAATTATGTACTGCAAACATGTACTAAAAAAGAAAAAGAAATTCATAAGAAGGAATAAGCCAGGTGTGACAAAGCACATGCCTGTTATCCCTGCACTCTGAGAGGCCGAAACAGGAGGGTGGCAAGTTCCAACCCAGCCTGGGCAACTTAGTGTCTTAGTAAGACCCTATCTCAAAAGAAAAAGAAAAAAGCTGAGGATGTGGGTCAGTGAAAGACCTGGATTCAATCCCAGTAGTGGGAGAGACAGAGAGAAAGAGAAAGAGAGACAGAGAGAGAGAATGAAGAGAGTGTAGAAAGCCTGAAAAAGACAAATAACTTGATTCAGTACTCCAATATTCTCTAGTGCTGTGAGAATCTTGTTTTAAAACCCAACCCTAATGGTCCAGACAGTGACAAAGAGGTCTCCTGGCTCTGGGATTACTCAAGTCGTCAGTGTGAAGAGGAGCTTTTAAATCTCGTTCCAGCTGAGCAAGCAATAGCATACAGGTCAATTTCTTTTGAAAAAGAGCTCCACTTTAGTTCCTTAATTCTAGATGTCAGTCTTATGGTACCAACACATGGTGCCACCAATGAAGCCATATTTACTTTGCTGTGCTCAAATTTCAGATCACTTTTTCCCACTTGCCAGCATTGCTACGTACACATAGGAAGGACCCACCTAAGTTTATTCTTCTTACTTCCTGTTATCATCTGTGAGGATGTCTGAGGATACCCTTTCTCTGTTACTTCTCTCTCACACAATTTCCTTCATCTTGCTTGGTTTGCTTTTATCTAGACATTGTACTCTCCCCACCTCCCTTTGAAAATTTAGCTTCAAATCATTTTGACGGTAGATTTCTTGTCCTAGGGTGCTGCGTGAAATGCAAACTCCTTTTTGTTATTTAATTCTGGAATCAAAATTCAGGGCAAATAAATCAAATACAGCTTTGCTACCATTTACATGGCAAGCAATTGTCCACCTTCCCATTTTCCTTTACCTTCCAAAATCAGTTACCTCTACTATCAGAAATAAGAAAAGATCACTTTCACACAGTGAGAGTAAGCGTGTAGACTACATCATCAAATAAGCGCACAGACCAAGGGAACAGGGACCTCTGGAAGCTGAAGCTGGCATGGATTCACTAGCAAGTGCACACCAGATTAACCTCTATTAGGGAAATGTGGCTGACGTGGAGTATTTGGACTTTAGCAGAGCATATGACTAAGGCTCTCATGACACTTTTCTGGACAAGGTAGATTGGGTTAGATAAGAACGTAATTATGTGTAATCACACCTGGCTGATTAAAGATCGAATATATTATAGTCTGTTTGTATTCTGAGAGGAATGTTCCCTGGAAATTACACATTACACCTCATCATCTCCGTCTAGATCTGCACCGTCCACTGCACATGTGGCTGCTGACCTCTTGAAATGCATCTGCTCTGAACAGATATGTACATTATGCATAAAATGCTCACCAAACTTGGAAGGCAAAGTACTGAAAAAAAAAAAAGACGTTGAATATCTCATTAATAAATGTTACAGTAATTTCACATTGAAAGAAACTTTTGCATATGCTGATGACCTAAAATATATTATTATTAAAATTACAGGGGCTGGTGATATAGCTCAGTGGCATAAGCGCCTGCTGGCAAGTGCAAGGTCCTGAGTTCGACTCCCGGTACCCGCATATAAAAAATAAATTACATTTGCTTCTTGCTTTTCTTTTTAGAGAGGTTATGAAAAAGTTTTAAAATTATGTAGTTGGCATTATGTTCTATTAATTGAGCTGACTTAGACAGGCATAGAGAGTCTCACTGTGTCGTCCAATTCGTATCTGTTACCCAAGAAGCTCTGAATTCCCAGCCCATTCCTCAGCAGCCATCAGCTTTGAACACTCACAATGTGATCCCATCTCCTGTCCCTCCACAACTCCTGAGTCCCTTTCTTTGCACTTTGTGGTTTTCATGGTCCTTCAATAGCAAAGTTCTCTTTTTCCTTATTTATTTGTACATTTTCTCCATGTTCTTGCTCCAACTCAGTGGTTCTCAAGCACATATCTGTGTTAGAATTGACTTGGGTATTTTAAATAGATCAATGCCCAGGGCCCATTTTCAAGATTTTCAATTATAGCTGGGCATGGTGGCACACCCCTATAATCCCAGCATTTGGGAGGCTGAGGCAGGAGGATCACTGTGAGTTTGAGGCCAGCTGGGGCTACATTGTGAATTCAAGGCTAGCCGGAACTACATAGTAAGACCCTATCTCAAAAACAAACAAACAAACAAAAAAGTTCATTCACACCCTCTACCTTTGAGGTAGAGGCTGTACCTAGGTGCAGCCAATGTATAGCCAGGATAGAAAACCATTCATTTGACCAGCTCGTTTTCCACTACTCAAAGACTGCATTCTTGCTAGTGAACAGGGCTAGAGAAAAACACACAGCATCCTGACTGGTATCTCTACATTGCAGACTACTAACTGAAGCTACTAACCTAACTTAAACTTTCAACATATGCTTTGGAGAGAACAAAGCACATTTAAACAGTAGCATGTACTTTTCTTCAAAGTTCTAAGTCCTACACAGCCCATGGGTTTGCTTCCTGCTTAAATGAGAAAGTGGAGGAAATCAGTACAGACCTTTGCCAAGCTCCCACCACCACCACATCCACCCACCAACCTGCATACGTGTCCACACCAATGTCTGCCTCCCCTTATGGCGCATCTCAGGGCTGCCCAACAGAACTTTCTGTGATCACCAGAACAGTCTTCTAGTTGGTGCTGCCTAGTACTGCAGTCACTAATCATAGTTTTTAGAGCAACTGAAGAATTGAATTTTAAATCTCTTTATTTTAAATTAAACTTAAATAGCCACATCCAGCTAATGAGTACCACAGAAGGCAACACTGCTATAGATGTTGGTCTTATCTAAGATCAACTGCCCCTACTCTTGCATTTTGTTTGTTATTTTGAAACTCTTATCTACTCTAGGACATTGTTCCAGTAGTTGTTCCCTCTCCTGCTTTGTCAGTGTTCCTTTGTTTCTGAATTGTTCCCCTTACATCTGATTATATGGTAATTCTAAAAAATACTAGCTCTTGGTAGTCTGCTTTAGGTACCACACAATTTCTTTGCCCCTTTACAGCAAAAAATCCTTAAAAGAATTCATCTCCCCGGTTCTCTCCTGAACCCATTTCAATCATACTTCCATCCCTGCCACTCCCTGAACCCACTCTGGTGGTCGATATTACTCTAAGTCTGATAAGGTCCTCAGCTTACTCGATATATCTGCAGCATTTACCTTAGTAATCATTCTCTCTACATGAAATATATTCTTGATATCTCTTCTTTGAAATCATTCTTTCATTCCCTTCCTACTTCATTTGCTGCTCCTTCTTTGCTTGATTATGTTCATTGCTGCTCATCCAAACAACCTCAAAACTTCCAAGGACCCTCCATCTCAAGTCTTCTCCTTTTGTTTTCTTTATGCAATAAGTGATCTCGCTCAGTACTACCTATATCTTTGTCCTGAATTCTAAATTAATATATCCAACAGGATCTCAAATGCAAAGATGAATAAGCATTGTAAACCTACCATGTCCAAATTAAACTTGGTCCTCCCCACTAAAAGCTGCTATCCCTACAGTCTTAGCCATTTTGGTGAATGTTAGCTCCATTTTTCAGTTGCCATTATCAAATGCTTTGGGTTATCCTCAGCTCCTTAATCACTTTTGCTCTCATTCATCACCATTTCAATTTATCCAACAATCTTTTGGGCACTAACTTCAAATTATATTCCAAAACTTCTCTCTTCTCATCACTTGCTACCTTCGTTGGCAACACCCTCTTACTGCTTTTTCTCCTCTCCTTGCCTCCCTATGGACTACTTTCAATACAGAAGCTAGAGTGGTTCCTTTAAAATATCAGCCAAATTATGCCCTGCATCTGCTCAAAAATCCCAATGGCTCCCTCTCTGCTCAAAATACTTAAAATGACTTTCAGAGACCTGCACTGTATGGCCCTTTCCTTCTCTGTGGTAGCTTACAAGAGCTGCCACAACACAGTACCACACAGACCAGGCGACCTGCACAATAGGGAGTTGTTTTCTCACAGTTCTGGAGGCTGGAAGTCCAGGATCAAATTGTTAGCAGGGTTAGTCTCTTCGGTGACCTGTCTCTTTGGCTTGTAAGTGGGTGCCTTGTCCTCTATCTTTTATGGTCTTTACTGCGTACAAATCTGTGTCTTAATTTTCTTTTCTTATGAGGATAACAGTTATATTGGATTGAGGCCCACCTTAATGATCTCATTTTAATTTTATTACCATATTTAAGACCCTATTGCTAAACACTGTCACCTTCTGAGGTCTTGGGATTTAGGGGCCCAGTGTATGCATTCTCAGGGGAGACAGTTCATCCCATAACAACCTTCCCAACATCACCCCTTACTACTATCCCCCCATTCCTTCCACTGGCACCTCAGGGGTAGTCTTGTTCAAACACATCAGACTCACTTTTATCCTCAAATCTTCTCTCCCCAATAGCTGAAAGTCCTCCTCCCCCTTTTCTTTTATATATTTGTTTAAAGGTCACTTCATTGGTGAGTTCTTTCCTGATCACCCTAAATATAGCAGCAAGCCTTCAACCCCCCAAGCATACACATATTCTCCATCTCCCTTTACTCTGCTTAATTTACTCTATAGGCTCTATTATTATGTACCACACTATATTTTCTTATTTACTTTTTAATGTGTCTTTCAACTTAGTGCATGTTCATTAAATATTAGTTGAATGAGTGGATTCATAGAATATGGTCATTTGCAGAAAATAATACATACAAAGTTTAGCATCATGATGGATTTGGTAACTGTATCCTATAAGACAAAATTTAGAAAAATCAGATGTTTAACTTTGAGAAGAGAAGCCTAAAGGAACACTGGGTAACTGACGACATTTGTGAAGCTATGTGGTGTGGCTGGAATCAGAGTTGCTCTTTGCATTTGGTATTACTCTACATGGCACCATAGAGACCCAAGGTAGAAGTGAAGAGAAGGTAAACTTTAGCTCTGTGTAACAACACAAAAATTCTAGTGAAATGTTGTGTGCCTGAAGGTGGTTCCTAGTAATAGAAAATAAAATAGCAGCCACGTAATTATTTCAAGAATACTGCAGGACAGACACTTGCCTTCATGGGGAAACCAAACAAGTGATTTTTTTTTTTTTTTTTTTTTTGAGACAGGGTCTTGCTATGCAGTTCAGGCTGGCTTGGACTCACTATGTAGCCCAGATTGGCCTCAGCCTCCTGAAAGCTAGGATTACAGGCGTGTGCCACCACACCCAGCAAACCAGTGATTTCTGAGTTGAGTTATAAATCCAAGATTCTAGAAAGGTAACCCAACGTTAGATGGAGAGAGATGTCAAGGTTTCACAAAGTATGGCCGGCGTTAGCATCCCATTATTTTCATGACTCCCTCAGGGTGCCAGATCCAGGAAGCACTTGATGAAATGAGATCAGAAGTCAGGGAGACTAGGCCAAGCTTTGCCAATAGACACTCATGATCATACGCAAGTTCCTCCACTTTTCTGGGTCTCCAGAAGGTTCCCATCAAATGAAATTCTTGTGCTAAATGATCACTCCATCCCCATCAGTTCCAGATATTCTAATTCTAGATTCTTTCTAAACTTACAGCACTGGAAAAGTTGTTAAAGAAAGGGTCCAGACATTTGCAAAGTATGCAGGAGGGTGGGGAGGAGGTGCTCTGATATGTTCAGAGTAAAGGAGAATCATGTTAAATCAAATCCTTACTTACCCTGGGAGTTCAAAAATGAAAGGGAGGGCCGGTGAGATGGCTCAGTGGTGTAAGCGCCTGCCTGGCAAGCGCGAGGGCCCGAGTTCGACTCCCGGAACCCACCTACGAAAAAAGGGCTGGTGATATCGCTCAGTGGCACAGGTGCCTGCTGGTGTGCGAGGTCCTGAGGTCGATCCCCGGTACCCACAAAAAAAAAAAAAAAAAGAGAGAGAGAGGGAAATGTCTTCTGTGCCTGGTGTCCAACATCTTCTCTTCAGGTGTGTAAAGATGAGAGAGCTCTGAGTTTGCAAATTCAGGTTGAAGTTGCTATTTATTCAGATAGAGTTATTATGACCCAGATGGCAACTGCTTCTCACTCCCAAGGGACCAGTACAGCTCTAAGTGCTGCTGTGTGGTGGCTCATGGAAAATAAATCTTACACTGAATGATTATCACTGAAGACTAATAACGAAAACAAGCAGGCCCATGAGCGAGCACACACCACTGTGCCTGCCTGAACTTCGTTTTGGTTGATAAAATATCTTTCCTGAGTATTTTCTATGTGTTAAGTTACGAAGACCAGTACGACAGCATTAAAGACTTCCATTATTTCAGCATGGTTTCTGTTGGTTGGCCTTTTTCTGGGCCTGGCCTGCATATGTCTTTGGGGGTTGTTTAGAAATTTGGGTTAGAAAAGCACCAATGTTGATAGAATCTTAATTAAAAAAAAAATTCCTAGTAACTGGCATGTAATTGAGGCTGAAATGGTACAACTGACACATCTATGACTTGTTTTCTTATATATAAGAGAAAAAATTAGCATTATATCTATTTCCTAGGGGTTAAAACAGGGCACATGCTAGGGCTTTAGATCATATGTCGTTTCCATTTTCCTGTTTTTTTTCCACCTTATTTTTACTAGGGCCTCTTACGAGGCTTTACAAACTCACCAGAACAAGGTGGCTCTTTGGACTCTTGGCTCTTCCAGGTTTAGATAACAGAATCTGTTTTCCCCAACAGTTGGAAAATAGAAATGACAACATTACTTTTCAGTCTTGGCTCCTCCTTATTTTTCTTTTTGTTAAGATAATGAGTGCTGACAGGGCCACTTGACACCATCAGGGGTAAATGAATTTTTCAGTAAGGACTAACACAGAAAAGCTATGGAAATTCAGATTTATTTTTTGACCCAGAGAGTTCTATATCTCTTGATGCCCTTGCTGTCCATGTATACTTTATGAGAAATTTCAGCAAAGGCGCCTCTCCAAATTAATCCCTTAGCTGCCTCCTTCAATCTTCCCCGCTGGAACTCTTCACCTGTCTTCACTGGGGTCCTGGCCACTTCTTGAGGGCCTCTCCCCCGGATAATTAAAGACAGCACAGTGAACTCAAATCTTATCCTGGGGCTTATCTTTGTAAATTTAGCAATACTGCCTTCTTTTTCTTCTATGATATTTTAAAAAGAAGTAATCTCAGATGTGAACTGGATTCTATCCCATGTCTTCCCCACACTGAGAAAGAGCTGGTCTTACACTTGCACATTTGTATAATAAATATTCAAAGACTCTAATCCAGTATTTTTCATATAGCACTCATTTTAACTCCCACTTTAAACTTTCAAAAAGCTTTTTATGGCCTCCTATGCCCTACTTCAAAATGTCTGTCTGCCTAATATTTCTACTTTCCTCCTTTATTAATTTATTTTCAAGGTCACGTGTAGAAACACCATCCAGTAAAAAGAACTCATTTGCTTTGACAAAAATGTACATTATAAGCCTTTATTTCTACAAAGGCCTAAAACATTCAAGTATCACACAAAAACAAATCTCAGGAAAGGAGAAGATGCTTCATATTAGAGTTACCCTATTTACATCTTTGAATTTTAAAGGATTATAGGTATTCTAAAATATTTGTTTAATTTTATTTAAGTTTCTTAAACTTATTTGATTATAGAACTCTTTTCAAGTAAGCATTTAATACCTTGTAACATACAGGTCCAGTCATGACACAGTCAGGGACCACCATAGTGGTAGGTAACAAGTAGAATCCTGCCCTTTCCTGCTACTCGATGAAATCCTGACTTTGTATTTTCTTCTGGGACATTCAGAGACTGAAAAGCCACTTTTGCTATGACCCATGACTCTCCACTTGCACCTACAGATGACCAAAAGTTCTGTAACTAAGAACAGAACAAAGCTCGAGCTTCATTTTGTATCCTCTGTTGCTGTAAATCTTGGGTGAGGTCTCTTCTCAGCTCTGCAGGAACCTACGCTGATTATTTAGAGTATCTGCTGAGGAGCTGGCTGGATAAGGTTGATTGGCCTTGAAACTGCATGATCTCATCTCCCTTCAAGACCCAGGACATCAACAGAAGAGGTTTCCTGGGACATTCTAAGGTCTCTGGCCAATGTCCTGAACCCGTGATCACCTGGATCCCAGGAAAGGTGGAGCCCCATGTGACTGAGACCAGCACAGACAGAGGCAGTCCTTCCCTGGGAATGAAACCATCCCCCAGCCATAAAGATTCTAGAACCATGATACCAGGACTGAGAGAATGATCAGCCAGAACCCAGCCCACCATGGATCCTGAAAGCTGGCCTCCCACCTTCATGCGCAGGCCAGTCTGAAACCCTCTGTGAGTGTGCCTTCTCCAGCTGCCTAAGTTGGAGTCCTTTCCTATCTTCCCTTTATTTATTTTATTTATTTATTTTTTTGTGGGTACCGGGAGTCGACCTCAGGACCTCGCACACCAGCAGGCACCCGTGCCGCTGAGCGATATCACCGGCCCTTTTTTCGTATGTGGGTTCCAGGAGTCAAACTTGGGCCCTCGCGCTTGCCAGGCAGGTGCTTACGCCGCTGAGCCATCTCACCGGCCCCTATCTTCCCTTTAACTTTTCAATTAAAGTTTTTTCTGTAAACTTGTGTTTCAGTTTTAATTTCCATTTCTACTAAAGCAAGGGCCCGTGTTAGCCAGCAACAATACTACAAAACCATTGTTCCATACTACACGATTTGGAAATTGCGCCAGAAAATATTACTTTTCATTTCGCAAAATGTATTATTCCAATGAATTTATACCTTGAAAAATAACCTTGATATGAAAATGTGATGCAGTTCTTTCTCACATCACCCTACAGGGTTGATGGTTACTTTTATGTGTCAATCTGAGTAGGTTAAGGAGGTGCCCAGACAGCTGGTAAAACATTATTTCTAGGTGCATCTGTTAGGATGTTTCTGGAAGAGATTAACATTTGGATCAGCAGGCTTGACAAAGAAGACTGTTCTTACCAATGTGAGGGGGCGTTATTAAACCAGCAAAGGTTGGAAAAGGACAAAAAGGCAAAGGACAAGCAAATTTATTTTCTTTTCTGGAACTGGGACATCCATCTCCTATCCTTGGATATCAGAGCTCCAGTTTCTCAAGCCTTCAGATTCTAGGACTTTAATCAGTGACCACCCCAGTTCTTAGGTATTTGGACTCAGAATTATACCACTGGCTTTCATAATTCTCCAGCTTGCAGAAAGCAGATTGGGATTTCTTGGCCTCCATAATCTCAAGAGTCAATTTTAGTAATAAATCCATACATATACATATATTTTTCCCCTGTTGGTTCTATTTCTCTGAAGAGTCTTGATTAATACATAGGGATATTTATAGTTTAATCTCACAAATCCTAAGTCAATCTCCAAGTGCCTATTGGGATCTTACATGAGTAAGGAATATAAAACATGCTTGTTTGTAATATCACGTTGTTAAATTCTCCTGAATAATTTTCAACACATGTGCTGAGAATACATAATGGGAAACACCCACATTACATCTCCAATGTTCATCTATCACTCAACTTTCCTTCAAACTGTATTCATCATATCTAAGTTACTTCCTATTCTATATACTTCTGATCCAAAATATGGACAAATTGAAAATTGAGTTTATTATTGCCCTTACCTGCAACAGAGTTTCCAAATCACTTTTCCTCTTTTGTCATTCGGCATCATAATTATAGGTGTCAAGTGAGAGCACTGGATGAAAATCCTCTCTCCCCTTAGTGGCTGTGTTAACCTTGCTCACCTTATTAGCAACAGGAAGTGTGAACTCAGATAAGCATGCATCAAAGGGATCCTGTCTTTAAGTCCTCAGCTCACAGTAGCCTTTGGGCATTCTTTATTAGTTGTGTCCTACCTTATTTTTTAAACAAATGTTTCGGATGCCTATCTATGGATCATTCCTGGAATCTGACAAATTTCTCTTCTTATTCTTCTGCATCCTAACTTTTTCATCCTTTGAATCTCCCTTTACACTTTGCCACAGGCAAATCTTCTCTAGAAATGTTAAAATATGTCAGATGGTGACTGAAATGCATGGTGTGTAGTTGCCCGCAGTTATCCATTCCCTCTGACTTAAATTCCTCAGCTCTTTGAACACTGAGACCTCCCCCAACAACTAACTCCTGTTTACCTCTCTAAACACGAACACTTTTATGTATTTTCCTGTTCCCTCCTTAGTATAGCCTTCTCTCTCTTTATTCACATTGCTATCAAATCCCCTGGGGCTGGAGATTTGAAGATGAATCATGTCCCTGATACACCCTTCCCAGTACTACAGGTCTGGAACTCTAATTTCCTTTTGATAAATTCACATATATGTGCACAAATACTTTATACCACATTGTATTTACTAATATACATATTCCTTTTCCTCCCAGATATTTCTTTCACTTAAACATAGGCTCTTCAAGGGGAGTGGATATACGAGTTTTTTTTTTTTTATCTTACGTACAGGGGAAGTATGCACAATTTTTGATCAATTCCATAATAATAAACACTTCCAATTCTAATAATTGTATTTATTTTAACTAGGATAAATCATACATAAGACAGGAAATGTTGATTATGGTATATTTATTTGTTGGCTCCTTTATGTATTTATCATGCAGGATGTGGTTTACTTACATGACTTGTTCTTAAATATCCAAGGCTTTTTATCTTAATCTTCCCATGCACCTTAGACTTAGGTAACACCTTTCTGGCTATAGCCTTCATTTAGATTTTGAATGTTGAGTTACCCATCAAAGTCTCTAGGACTTCTCTGTCCTTAAACATAATATGAAGGACAATTCCAGACATAACTTGAATAGAGATAGAGATCTAGTTACCTTGGAGAATAATGCATCCTCAGTCACACGGTGTTGAGTGTGGCAATGGCCCCAGGGTCCACCAGTTCCCGGTGAGAGCTGTCTTCCTGCAGGTGCTCTGGGGAGTGACTCTCTTAGGGCATACATTGCGGTCCTCCATGCTGCAGGACAAACCCAGTGTAATCCTTTTAGCTTCTATGGCAAGCAGCCATTCCAAGCACTGTGCCACCTACAAATAGGATGCAAACCTCTCACATACCAGACACACGCCCTTGGGAGTGCTCGGGGTTTTGCCCAATTCTCAGCGTACTAGATAATGCTCCATCTTTTTCTTCCCCAGTCAAGAGAACACATTGGAAGACTGCAAATACAAGTAGACTGATAGTAAACTTGTCATTTATTTAAAAAAAAAAAAAAAACTTAGAAATTCGGAAATTTTATTAGCAAAACATTACTTAGGAATCCAAATAAGTAAAACTCAGTTGAGAGCCAACATGCCTCTGGCAAAATCAATGCCTGGTCACTGTGAATTGTTGTCCTGTTAAGGGAACTGGTTTCTGTGGTAAACCAGACACCACACTAGGTGGCTTCTCAGTTCCTCACCACACCCCCTGGCGAGGGCAGCATTTTTTAGGAACCGAGGCTGTGGTAGTTTCCATAACTCTTTCCAAAGCTATATGTAGAGGTCAGACTTTCTTGAACCCTGAGTTCTTTTCCGCCATAGCCTATCACTGCACAACCTTCCAAAGTCCTCAACAGAAGAGAATCCCTGTAAACCCCACATGGCTCCATTAGCCCTATGGCTCTTGGGTTGATTTTCACACTCCCTACCTCTAAAGTTGGTATGTACAGACTATTTCTTTCTCCTCTCTTGTTCTTCCCTTTAATTCTATAAAATAAGAGAATGGTCTTTTCCCTGAGATCTTTCAACAACCTTGGAATTACTACCATTCCTCAGACAAATAATATAAGCCATCTTCCAAGGGTGGTCCCTGATTAAACATTTACCTTTGTTGTTCTATACAGTTACTACTGAAATACCTAAGCCTATTTGTAAAATATCATTCATTTGATCTGAAGTCTGTCTCTAAAGTAGTTTTGTGTAGTGTTAGTAGAGAAGAATTAATTTTAAAAGTACCGTATTATTTGAAAATATATGAATATTTCATAGATACACCAGTGAAGTAAAGACTGAAAAAATGAAGCAATAATTTAAGAAAAAGGGTAAGTAAACTCTCCTGGTTACATGCAGTTTGTTAGATAGTTACTGTGGGTATATTCATTGCTAATTATAAATTGAAGCATTTGTTATGGCTTACATCTAGATGTCCTCCCAAAGCCTCAGGAACTCATGGTGGGGTCTTTGGGAGGTGTCTGGGTCATGGATGTGTGATACTGGATTAGTCCACTGACGGGTTTGTAGCTGGGTGTGATGTTGGGAGGTGAAGTCTGGCGGGAAAAGGTAGGTTACTGATTGTGGACTGGAAGGGTATATGTCCCTCCTCCTCCCTTGATCCTGCTCTGCTTCCTGCCTGCCATGCCATGAACTTCTGCCGTGCCCCTCCGCCAGGCTGCTTTGTCTTGGAGCCAGCCGCCTATGGACTGAAACCTCTATGCACTGTGAACCAAAATAAACCTCTCCTCCTTTATCTTGTGTGTGTCAGGTATTGCGTCTCAGCAATGAAAACATAACCGAGACAACATTTCCTTATGTTTACTCATTTAAAAGAAAGACAAAAAATACCCATTTATTAAAGAAAAAAAAAAACTGCTTCACCACTGGAGAAACTATTTTATTTTGAAAAGCTTGAATGCTGTTTACAGTTCAGACTTCTGTAGATATTGAACGCTGTAGTAAAGACAAAGAAATTAATAGTGTCCTTCTGTCTTAGAGAAGGTAGAAAGAGAGGAGTAAAAATGCAACTCAGGATCTGCTTCTGACCTGTGAAGAGAAACTGACATTAGGTTGTGGAAGAGAAGACTGTTTCCAACAAGTCAAGAAGTGCGTGAAACTCTCAAATCTAACAGTGTCCGCCATCACAGTTAACAAACAGTGGAGTATGACCTCTACCAAAGGCAGCACCTCCATATGAAGAATGATAATTCCCAGCACTCTTGCAGTCTGGAAGGGCCAAGCAATCCAAATATTTAACGAAGAGGCAGCAAAAGAAACTACCTTGGTTATGTAGGAAGCATTCTGATTCAAAAAACACATAGAAAGAAGTGGAAAGACGCTACACCCCAGGATATGAGTCTAGCTTTAAATGCGAGTACAATTTTAGGAGTTCTGTTATACACAGAATAATATTCAATTCAAAATTCATGTGTTGAATCCCTAAACCCGCACTTTAGAACATGACTGTGTTTGGAGACAGGGCCTTGAAAGAGGTAATTAAGTTAAAATGAGATAATTAGGATGGGAACTAATCCAAAGTAATTAGTATACTTATAAGAGGAGATTTGGACACAAAGACATCAGGCTGCAATGACACAGAGGGACAACTATATGAGGACACAGCAAGAGGACAAAGAAGATGTTCATCTGCAAGCTAAGGAGACAGGCTTCAGAGGAGTCCAGCCCTGCCTGTACTTCAAACTGCGAGAAAACAAATTTCTGCTCTTTAAACTCCCTTTAGTCTGTGGTATTTTGTTATGGCAGCTCTAGGAAACAAATACGGCTTTTAAATGTTAATACGAGTTTAAGCTCTGGCAACATTTTCCAAAAGAAATGTAAACAGCCATTTCATTTGTTTTTCAGAGTCTGATAGTCATGGGGAGGGTAAGCCCCCTGGGAATCAGGACGCTGACTTGACGCATGACAGAGAAAGTAGACCTCTCCGATTTCTATTTCTTTCTGTCCAGTCGAATAATCTTCCAACGGAAAAGGGCAGAAGAACTATTGGCCATGAACATCAAATTAGTGACTGGAATACAGAGCACGTCATAGTTGCCTTAAATGCGGGTCTGTTATATTTCCTCATGACCAAATGCATATGTTAAAGTCGTAATCCTCCAAAACCTCCGAGTGAGATGGTGTGCGGGATAGGTTCTTTAAACAGGTAGTCAAGTTGAAGAGGTCATTAAGGAAGGCTTTCATTCAGTGTAATGAGTATTCATTAAGAGGAAATTTGGACACAGACCCACGCAGAGGAAAGATGTGAAGACACACAGAAAAGGTGGCTATCAACAAGTCAAGCAGAGAGGCCTCAGAAGACACCAACTCTGCCATTACCTTGATCTTGGACTTCTGCCCTCCAGAACTATAAGAAAATAAATATGTGCCATTTGAACCACCTTGTCTCTGGGGTTTTGTTTGTTTGTTCTGTTTACTTTTTTGGTGCTGGGCATTGAACCCAGGGCCTGAAGCATACTAGCAAACGTGCTACCACCCAGCTACACCGCAGCCCCAGGCTGTGGAATTTGACCATGGAAGTTCTAGCAAGTTAATACAGGGCTCCTCTTCTGGTTCAGACTTACGATGGCTTTTGGTGATATTTATGGGACATAGGTAACAGTTTGCACAGAAGATGACAGAGACATGACTTAGTAGCATAAAACAACTGGAAAATTTTTTAGCAAGTGTGACCAATCTGAGTCCATAGTGGGATGCAGCTACTAAAAACTCAAATGCAACATTAGGATGCAGATACAGATAGACCAGAACACATTTAGAGAATGTTTACCATGTAGAAGCAACTGGAAACTGCACCACCTATGTGATTATTCAAGGAAATGCTCTCAGTGTTATTATTTAGATGTCCCTGTAAAGCCTCATGAGCTCATAGGTGGAGCTTTGGGAAGGTGATTGGAACATGGGGCGTGATATTCATCAGTGCGGATTAGTCCACCGATGAGTTTATAAGTTTATAGCTAAATGTGATGTTGGGAGGCAAAGCCTGGTCTGGAGGTGGCCAGTGGGGGCGTGGCTTGGAAGTGTCTATCTCTCTCCCTCCTCCATTTCTCCCTCTGCTTCCCACGGCCATGCCATGAGCTCTTCCTCCTCTGCCATGCCCCTTTGCCAGGCTGTCCTGCCTTGGAGTCAGCTGACTATGGATTGAGGCCTCTACAAACCTTTCCTCTTTTAAGTTGGGTGTCTCAGCAACAAGAAAGTAACTAAGACACTTAGTTTGTGAAGAGGACTCCGAAGGCAGAAGCAGCAAGAAAACTATTGGCAAATATATAAAGATCTTTGGCGTGGAGTAGAAATGAATTTTCTGCTTGGCAATGGGGGGCACAATAAAGATATCTGAGTGGGAGTTTAGAGGAAAGAGATGGGCCTTGAACGTGGCAAGAACTTTCTAGTAACCAGACCGTCCAAAGACAACGAACGTCTCATAGGAGGCATTTAAGCACCGGCTGTTGCAGGGATCCCAGCGGACTGCTGGTGGTCCCTTCCCCAGCTTTGCTGGGTGCCAATCAGAGATGTTTCTGTACTCCTTGCTCACGGGATCTGAAGATACCACAGGCCAGGAATGACATTAAGTGCAGAGGTAGTGAGGAGAAGCAAAAAGCCATCAGGATCTCTGAGTAGTGATGGGACAGGAAAAAACATAGGAAACAGTCATCATTCTGACTCATTGGCAACTAATCATCTTCCCCCTAGGAAAACCCTCGCTAGGAATGTGGGAATGGGGTGAGTTTCAATCATGCCATTGGAACTTGTTAAATAAGAACTTTCATTTTTTTTTTTTTTTTTTTTGTGGGTACCGGGGGGACGACCTCAGGACCTCACGCGCCAACAGGCACCTGTGCCGCTGAGCGATATCACCGGCCCCTTTTTCGTATGTGGGTTCCGGGAGTCGAACTCGGGCCTTCGCGCTTGCAAGGCAGGCGCTTAAGCCGCTGAGCCGTCTCACCGGCCCCTCATTTTTATAGATTATAACTTCATCAATATATTTTCTAATTTCACATTCAACCAGAGTACCTTAGTGGTTTTTTGTTTTGTTTTGTTTTTTTGGGACAAGGACTTGCTCTTGCTATGTATTCCATGCTGGCCTTGAACTCATTATGTAGCCCAGGCTACATTGCTGCTGTTATGAAGTTGCAGCAGTCTTCCTGCTTCAGCCTCCTGAACGCTGGGATTACAGGCATGTGCCATCATGGCCGACAAAGTCCCTTGTTCTTAAAAACACCTCTGTCCCTCCAGCGTCCTACAACTTGTTCCCTGAATTCAGAAGCACCTCATGCCTGGTTTAATGTTGGGCTGCCATGGCCTTAAAATTCTTAATTTTGAAACAAAAGGTACGATGAGTTTGTAGGTGTCCTGTTCCCTTCCCATCTCCATAGCATACGCTTCTTTGCATTCAGATTCCTTCATGGCACTGGGGTAAATAGAATTATGGTGGTCTGTGTATTTGGGAAGCAGTATAGCATGGAATGTCAACAATATATATATTTTTTTCTGTCATCTTATGCTTTTCACTGCAGTGCCAACTTTCTTGCAGTTCAGATTTGGGAGAAGTTCATTAGTTTCAGTTTCTTGACCTTTGGATGTTTTAGGATTTTCTTTTATTTAGGATGGTGGGGATCAAACTCAGGGCCTAGTTGGTGCCAAGCGTGTACTCTACCACTGAACTACATTCTCAGCCTCTGGTTACCTGACTTATAAATGGGAATAACAGCAATGGCCTCCTTGGATTTTGTAGAAGGTGAATAACACAGAGCATGAAAACAAATACTCATAACAAATATTTGTCATTAATTGTTGAGGACATTCAAAGGACATTCAGAATAAAAAGTGATCCAAGGATCAGGATTGGATATGAACAGCAGAGGAGGACAGATGACAACATCTAGGGAAGATGGTAGGTAGAGAAACAATGACTTCTCAGAAAGGAAGCAGGCTGAGCCATAGTTCCATAGAGTGGGCAACCCCGGCTGGGGAAAGTGCAGGTCTGAGGAAAGGCAGGCTGAGCGCAACCCTGAGAAGGCTTGGAGCCCTCCCTGGCTCCACTTCCTTCCTAGTTCCATGTGTACCGAGGCTTGGTGACCCATGTCACTTCAGGTCAGGAGAAGGGGTCATATCTGGGCAGATCTTGACTACCCTAGACGAAATGGATACTCAGCACTGGATGGTTTGTTTTGATATAGGAGAAAGTGGCTTAGCAGAAAGTTCATTTCTGAAATTTAGGAGACACAATAAAGAACAAGAGCAGAGTTTTAGGTCATAAGTCATCAGTTATAGGGCTAGAACAAGAATCAACTCTCAAGAGCTCGTCCTTTTTAACTTTTACTTCTCCATCTCACAAGGATGTTACATCCCTGCGGGACAAAAGTATCACTGATGATTCCGCCCTTCTCTAACAAAACAAAAACGTAAAAAAGTCAAAAAACCGAAACACAGAAAACCCCCAAACCTTCCTTTTTAGGAGGAAGAAAAAATGGGTCATCCGCTTCTTTCTCAGGTCCTGCGCCTTTCTCCTTGGCTTCCTTCTGAAGATGAAAATTCCAGCTTGCTCTTGGCTGCTTGTGACGAGGGAAAAAAAAAAAAAAAAATTCCGAGGGTTTTGCGTTCTCCATAAGCAAAGAAATCCTATTTCCTTTAAGCTTCGATTACTCCCGTTCTTTCCCTGCCCCACCTCTCCAAACCCAGAGACAAAAAATGAAATGCGGATACAGACGCACCCTAGCAGCAGCCCTTTCTGCCCACCCCCGGCAGGACTACGGGTCGGATGATTCAAGCTCACGCGAACGAGCCCCGAGCGATCTCGACTTTTCTAGAGCCCAAACGACCTAGGACTCACCTTCCCCAGGTCCTGCACCGTCCTTCTCCAGACCCGGGGCTCACCCTCTTACAGTCCCCAAGCCCAGTGCGGCGGTCGGCCGGCCGCGCGCGCGGGAGTTGGGGCGCACTCCGGGCGCTGCACCTGCGGGTGCGGGGGTGCGGACCCCTGCCGGGAGGCGCGCGCGGGCGCAGCTTCCCGGCGGCTCCGCTAGGGGTCTCCCTCGGGTGCCGAGCGGGGCGGGCCGGATCAGCTGACTCGCCGGGCTCCGCGCCCCGCCGCCGCGCTCCGGCTCAGTCAGTTTCCTCGGCAGCGGTAGGCGACAGCACCTGGAGCAGCGCGAGCGCAGGGCCCCCGGAGACGGCGGCGGCGACTCGGGCAGAGCAAGGGCGCGGCGGATCGCATTAGCACAGCAGCCGGCGCACTCGGTGCCCCGCGCGAGGGTAGCGATGCTGCCGGGTTTGGCACTGCTTGTACTGACCTCCTGGACGGCTCGGGCGCTGGAGGTGGGTGCCGCGCCTCGGAAGTGGGGGAGTCGGACACGAGGGAGGAGCCGATCCCCTCCAGTCTTTAATCTAGAGAAGCGGGGGGCTGTGTAGGGGACCCCGCGGCCCTCCGCCCCCGCCTGCGGGCGCCCTGCGCATCCCTGCCTCCGGCCCAGCCCTGCCCGGGGGACGCGCGCCTTGGCCCGCGGAGAGGCAGTGGGTGAGGCGCAGGCTCCTCCGGTCCCCGCCATCCCGGGGTAAGGAGGGGGATGGCGACCCTGCGCGCAGACCCGGACTCGGCCCCTGCCCCGGGAGCGGGGGCCTGGGGAGGCGAGAGACGTCCAGATGGGGGGCGGTTAGGGATTGGAGGGGGAAGGGGAAAGGAGCACGTGTGGAAAACCGAAAGCGCAGCGTCCCTGGCTCCAGTCCCGGCCCCTAAACCACTGCCCTTCCCCGGGGAGGAAGAGTCGGGATGGCTCTGGGAGCGGGGGTTCTACTCGCTTCTCACCTTCTCCACCCCGTTTCACCACCTCCCCCTTCTTGCCCAAACCTCCTCCGCTTTCCTCTCCGCGGACGCGGATGGCTGCAGCCTGGTGCGACCCTGGCTGGAGCCGGCGCCGGGGTCGCGCACCGCCTTCCGCAGGCAAACTTTGTGCATTTTCGCGTCTCCCTTTTGTGTAAGTTGGGAGAGATGGGAGGGGTCGGAGACTCACGGCCACCTCGCACCTTCCCGGAGCCTGGACGTCCCCGGGCGTTTGCTGGCGCACAGAGCTGCTCCGGCAGGGGAGAGGGAGGTCCCTGGGAACAAAAGCCGCGACACCCCGCCCTCGCCGTCCGGGGCGCGGCGGCCGGGCCGCCTAGGTCTGTGCGACGCCGCCACCGAGGCTTGCAGACCCGCGCCGCGCGTCTGGGCGGGAGGGGGCCGGGGTGCTGCCGCGCCTCTGTGGCGGAGTCTCGGGGCCCCTCTGCGTCCTACCCGCAGGTCACCACCTAGGCGTGCTGATTCTGTGATGGCCGGGAAGTCCTTGGGGAGGAATACGCGGAGTGGGGTGTGCGTAGGGAAGGGCAGTGGCGGTAGAGGGGAGGCACGGGCTGTCCCCTCCTGTGCATCAAAGGAGCCTGTTGTCTGATAAAGGCGCGGTCTCCTCCCTGGTAGCTCTGGAGACTCTTGGTTTAGTCCCGCTGGGGACGCAGGATGGTGGGGAGGGTGCGCAGCCTCTTTTTTTTTTAGGGTGCATATAGAAGGATTGAGTAGAGTGAAGATTAAGACTGAGAAGATGGCGCCTCTGCAGTGCAGCAAAGAAAAGCTGTGTGGAGGCTGCAGCCTGGTGAAATCCACCCACCGCTAGGTGTATAGAACAAGTCTTCCCATTCATCCAACTCCGGAACGTTCACCCGACACCAGTGCAAAACGGCTGTTTTCCTTTTAATCTAAGGATGCTCAGAAGTTGTTTGCATGACGGTTGAGGCAGAGGAGATTGTATTTTGCATCCCGTGGGTGCCCCTGTTCACTGTCTTACCATTTGCATTCTTCTCTCATTAGCCTCCCTCCTTTGCCTCTACCTCCTGGTAGTTTTCCAATCCCTCCCCCAAGAAAAACAATTACCAGACAAGTGTTTTCCTGTAATTCCATTGAGGCAGTACGGACTATCACACCATTACAGTTTTTTCAGTCCCTGATTTACAAGGTCATTGAACTTTTCTCCCTTCTGATTTTCACCCACAAGCGCCTCAGGAATCACCAGAGTTCTAGTTGAGACAGGTTGTTCCAAGAGGAAGAATTTGGTTTTCCATGTTTTTGAAAAGAGGCATTAAATGAAGGAAATTATTTCTTATTACTTAAAATTTTACTTATATAATTATTTCCATTTTTCTGAATTGTTTTATTACAAATGAAAAAAATAAAAGCGTACCATAACCTTTATTTTTGGAGCTTTGTCAAAGCTTAAACATTTAACCTTCTTGAGCAATTGTTTTTCTGCATAAAAAGAAGTAGCATGTAGGCAGATGTTATTTGGATTTATTTTCTTGGCCCTGTTTTTGGCATTTTCTTGCTTTTTCTGCCATCCTTCTGGGGATTTTCTCCATTTATTGTCACCTTTAAAGGGCGGAAGTGAGATTCATATTAGTACATTTTGCAAAGTTGGTAGAAGGATAGATAATCGACGCTAATGAGGTTTGAGGGGGATTTGTGCCACTCTGGTTCCACAGAAACGATGTAATCACGAGTTGACTATCTTTTGTAGAGCTGAGAAAATAGGTCTGTGCAGGTGGCTCTAAAAGGGAAATGAGTAAGGGTGACCGGCATGGGGTCTCTGCTTTCAGGGAACAGTTCTTACCTGGGTTGATGCTTTTGATTCATTCAAGGCATGAGGTGTACATTTATTTGTTTATTTGCTTATTTATTCTTTCATTCTTGCTTCCACTTGTTTTATTTTCCTGTATTCAGGGTAATCTAGTTATAGTCATCTTACCTCGGTGGTGGTCCTGATTCGCAGAGAAGCCTGCCTTTACTGACGAGAACTCCCTGAAAGGGTAGCCGCCTTCACACAGAATAGTGAGAGCCATTTGATGGTGGTCTGCAGGACCTCAGGGTTTCTTGCTAATCCGTGGGAAGCCATGATAGCTGGCAGGCCGCAAAAGCTTCTCTCTTGTCATCTAAGCAGCAGAAGCTCCTGATGGCACTTGCAAGGCTGTTAGCACTGTAGAGAACTTACTAGATGAAACACTTGTTCTTCCTCTGAATTGAAAAAATGGAAAGGAGCGTGCAAGATCACATGGTAAAATTAGGAATGACTGATGTTAAGAAAAAGTGATCAACTGAATATTACTGTGAGGGAAAAAGGAGAGGTTATCTTTGTGGTGAAAGCTTTCTCCTTGTTGCTACATGATCCCTATTACTGTTAACGACACACCAGAGCTTTGTGTACAGTCGTTGTATCGTGACAAAGATTGTCATTCATGCTAGAAATAAGCATAGCTATTTTGTGCCTGAAAATATTGGATAAAAGAGTATAATAAAATTAAGTAAAAATGAACGTTACTTCTGCAAATTTTATTGCCTCAAGATTTACAGAATATCTCATTAATACCTTTTTGAATCTACCTGTATGCAAAAGTAAACCTGTGCAAATGCACTTTGAATGTCAGGCTTCCAGAATGTGGGGTTTAGTTTGACTTTATACACTTCATTACTCATCCCCCCAAAAAGTTTATGGGATAAATAAACCAGCATATAGTTATAAAAGAGAGTAGAATGTGTTAAGTACTAAAAAGAAAGTGCAAATTATGTGGTATACTAAGTTAAAGTGTTGCAGGGTAAATAGCTATATTTAAAGAGTTAGGAAACAATAGGATGAGAACATCCTGGAGCATTTCCTAGTTGTAAATTTCCAGCCAGGCTTGGATCCCAGGTTTGGGGAATGGAGGTTCATTGTTTGCATGTACAGTATTTGTTTACGTGCCTATTCCCACTTTTACTCCACACACATGCACGCAACGCACCAGACACACACACACACACACACACACACACACACACACACAGGCAAGAATATGTAGACAGGGCCTTTGTCTTCATTTCTCTAATTCTCTGTGGTTGTGTTAGAGCCCTGCACAGGTAAGGTTCTTAATGAAAGAATGAACAAGTGTGGGATTTGCTTTGATTAAATCCTTCATCTAATCATCAGGGAGAATTTTGATTTACCTTTGGGGCCAAACCCAGTCTCTGAGCTCTCAGCTCTGATGGACCAAACCATCTTCTCTTTCATGAAGCTTCTAGTCTTCTGGGGAAGACAGATACTAAACCAGAAATATAGGCACATGAACGGTGACAGGTGTGGGATGTACTCTGGAGGAGCAGGGAATTAGAAATAAAGAGGAGAGGGCATGAATGCAGGCCTGAGAGAACTGGTGGTAATATCTTCAGTAGCGTCTTGACCAAGAGAGCTCATGATAAAAAAAAAAGGGGGGGGGTGTTTCCGACAAGAGGATGGGGGAAATCAAACATTTTTAAGTGCTTCTGACAAGGAACGTTATTAATCAGGAGTTCTCAACATTGATTGGACATGGGAATCATGGGGATTAAAAAAAAAACAATATTGTTAGGAGTCCACCCAGTACAACTAAATGTGATTCCTGGGAGCAACGGCTGGGCACTGGCATTAAAAACAAAAAACCAGACCTCTGTGGATAATTCTTAAGTACAACCAGCATTTTGAGACCAGTGACAAATCCATCAATTTGAACGACATACTCGCCAGCATTTTAGAATTTTAGTCAGGATTCTTCAGGTTGGTCTGAAAGCAGAAAGTCCAACTAGTGTCAGAGAAGCTAAGTAGAACAAGAAATACGGAGAAAGGTAGAAAACACAGGCTATTTTTCTAATGTTTTCATCTCTCCTCAAAGCTGTTACGCATCAACATTATCCCTTTAGCAAGGATTAATACCACATTCTTGTCATTGGCCCAGAGCCCCCTGGGGTGTTAGAGGATTAAACTGGCCTTTCATGAAGCACACTGTAGTGATGAGCTCATAGGCCAGTCAGTGGCCTCTGCTCCAAGCTTTAAGAGTGTCCGTTGTCTGCTTGTTTGTTCCCTCCTTCCCTTCCTTTCCTTCCATCTTTCTTTTGCTGCTGTGTTTTTATCTTTCTCTGTTTTACTTGACTGAAATCCTTTCACTTTCATAATGGGATCCCAAATCCACAAGTATCAATGGAGTGCAGATTGATGCTAAATATCTGCTACAAACCCATGGAAATACTTTCACCCTGTGAGGCTCACAGCCTGTGTCATAGTACACAGCTAAGCCCTGATGAGTGGGTGGAAGAAGAAGGTGGCAGGCGGGTGGAGCTAAGGCGAAGGAATGAGCATGCACATCCCCTGAGTGTGTAATGACTTTAAGCAAAAAGCCCTGTCTTTCCCCCTTCTTGTTATTGAAAGAAAAGCAGACGGTACCTAAACCCTCAAACTGAGTTTGTAAATGAGAGCCTTAGTATTGGGGGGATGTTATGTAACAATTTCTTCAGTTCAGTGTGAATGAAGAAATAACAGTTTCAGTAAGGACACTAGTCGTTTTCTTTGGGAAAAAAACATTGATGAATTTACCTCTTCAGATTGATTTACTGGTACCTCTGTAGAAATAGAGAGTCACCCCAAACCCTGGACGTGTTTGTGTCAGTTCATAGCTTTTGAAAAAGTGATGCTTATTAGGTTAGCTAGCAGACTGTTCAGAGAAGGATACAGAGGACTCAAATTCAAATGTGTTAAATCTTACCTGTAGTGGAGAGCAAAGAGGGACCTTTATTTAGCTTTATTTTATGTGGCTACATTTTGAAGAGGTGTGCAATACAGACTTAGCTTGAGTGTTGCTACAGTTATAGTATCTTAGGAAAAGAGATAGTAATTGAAATGGGTAAGATGAGAGGTTTCTTAAACTTCAGTTCTATGGAAAGAATGGGAATCGTTTCTACATTTATAATGTTAATTTCGATTTCAGGCCAGTAACGCTGAGTCCTTGAGTGTTTCTCAGGTCTGAAGAAAAAGGCAGCATCATATAGTGTGTTAGTCAGCTTTCTGTTACTGTAACAAAATACTTGATAATAAAATTAGAAAGAGAAAAGGTTTATTTCAGAGCATAGTTTTTGGAAGATTCAGTCCATGGTAGGTTGACCCTATTACTTTGGCACGTGGCAAGCGAGTACTCAACCACGGGGAATATTTGATGGAGCAGGCTGCTCATGTCTTGGTGGCCCAGAAGGGAAAAGAAGAGAGGAAGAGACCTCTGTCCTGTAATCCTCTTCAAGCGCATGCTTCCCTGACCTAAAACATCCCAAAGTTCCCGCCTCCCAGAGGCTCTACCACCTCCCAGTAGTGCAGTGCTAGGGGCTAATCCTTTAACCCATGCACCTTTAACCCATGCGGACACGTAAGATCCAGACTGTAGTACACTTATCCAGAGACTGGACAGAGGCAAGGTGGCTTTGGGCATAAATCCTGGCTCAAATATAGATAGTACACGGAGGGCTATGGGACCCTTCCCCTCAACCTGAGCAACACCCCAGGGCCAACCTCCCCAACCCTTGTCCTAAGGCTCACTACATGGAGGTGAGATAAGAAAAGCAAAGCAAAGATCCCTGAACCTGCCTTGGAAAATTCCAAAATTCCAGACCTGGACACAAGTGCACCAATGACCTGCAGTAACCTTGCGTCACCTGGAGCTCACTGAAGGTTCAGGCATATGGATGGAATCTCATAATCCAGTTACAGTACAACAGGGTGAATTATGGGAAAGGATGTGTGCATCAGATGCAGCTGACATGACTCAGCACTGTGTCAATCCTGTCAGTCCTGCTCTGGGGTACTCCTATGTGAGGTACCCCAAAACCAGTGCAGCATTTTAAACCCCTACATCTTATGCCCTGAGGGCTAGTGCCATTTTCCTTTCTCAGGCACAAACCTGCTCACTCTCAGGGCACTATCACATTAATAAACTTCGCTGCTTTTTCCTTATCATCGCATGCCATGTTCAATTCTTCTTTGTCACACACACAAGAACCTAGAAACTTGACCTGGACCCCCATCACCCATGGTAACAGCTCTGTCCCTTTTTTAGCTATTGGCTATTGTCATAGTTTGTGTGTCTTGTTAAATGTGGATGATAATATTTATGGTTGTTGAGGATCAAATTGCTATATATGTAAAGCACTTAGAACAAGTATATGAACTCTTATATATGTAGTCTAGTTAGCTTGTTATATGCACTATGTGTTGCTACTATATATGATGATTGTGTAAAATAGTTATATTTGTCTCACATGTAGCTTTTGAAAGTTAAAAATAACTACGAGCTGGTTTTACTCATTGACTACTTAGTTCACTTACTGACCAACTAAGACCATTACTGGATATTGGTTCTATAAAAATGAACAAACTTGACTTAAATATGAACAGCACACATCTCAGATAAATTTTTTTAGAAATCATGTTATAGGATTTCATTTATCAAATATATAATTTTCTATTTCATTTGGCTTTTTGAAAAATATTAAAATAAATCATGTTCATTGAAAAGTTTAAACTGTAGAGAAATGTGCAAAAAACATAAGTAGGTTTTATACAAATGGGAAAGACCTATTTTTTAATGTTTGTGCACACTGGCACCTGGCCAAACATGTCTAATATTGAGCAAGTTTATATACTGGCTTGATTATTAACACAGCTATTAGCCATCAGCTCTGTGCAAGGAGCTGTGAACAGGATCAGTTCAGTTTTCCGCAGATATTTTTTTTTTCCTAGAAAAATGAATAAGCAGATTTTGCCCATCTGAGCAGAAGTGGAACATTTCAAAGGCCAACAAAAGAATTCTGGTGCTAGAATGGAAGCCTAAGATGAGGAAAGTGAAAAGCAGACTGCTTGAGAATACAGTATTGCTGTTAAGAACTTGGGTTCAAAATCAAATGCATTTATATAACCAAGTTTGTTATGGCTGTCACATCTCCAAAACTTTATAGTGATCTACTGCTTAATGAAAATTACATTTTTAGAGAAAAAACCAGCCTATTTTGCTCATAGAATAAAAAGTTCTCAATCTCAATTTGGAAATTAGGTTAAAGATATTTGAAACCTGGGCAAGGAGCTTTGGATGAAATGAGGATCCTTTGGTTGTTACGATTTACACTTTGAAGGATCAAGAGCCAGACTCCTAAGGAGTCCATGTGGGTCTTTGTTAACCAGCTCATGTATTTATTTATTTATGTATGTATTTTTTTTTTAGGTATAAAAATAGTTTTCTTTGATGTATCCCATGCATCAGTAATCAAAAAAGTATTGACAATCATGGTCACCAAAATTAAGAATGTGTGTTTATCTCAGAAAACATTTAAGAAAATATATAGCCAGACTACAGACAGATGAAAATGCACACACAATGTATACTTGATAAAGGATAAGCATCCAGAATATATAAAGAATTCTTGTAATGCAACAACAGAATGACAACCCAATACAATTAGATGAATATTTGAATTATTATCTCAAAGATGTGCCAGAACCGATAAGCATATGAAAAAGGGACAAGCATTTGGTCTTAATGGGTATTTAAATTAAAACACAGTGCAGCTCATGTATTTATGATTGTCCTGCTCAGCCAAAAGAAGAGGAGTGTTCATGTAATTACAGAAGTCATGTTTGTAACAAACATCATACTTAGAGTAGATACGGTGAAGAATGAGTGAGATGGTCCCAGAATTACACGTGCAGGGTAAGTGAGCAGTGATAAGTAAAAACAAGATAAACATTTCAGAAAAAGGGAAAAGAATAAGCCCATTTTGTAGATGAATGGATCCTGATGAATGAAGTGCAGTGATTCTTAAGGTCTTTTTAGTAATGGACCCAAAAACATCGTTTGAATTTCCTAATTTGCAGATGGTCTCTTGTTTTTTCTGAATAAGCTCAGAAGATTTTCACATGAAAACTTTGATTCAACAAGACAAATTGCTGCTTGAGTTTTGGTGATTTTGTTGGCATGAAATTGTTTTTTTGCTTGATTCTTTTTCTAAGAGGATCAAATTTGTCTTGTGATCTCAGCTTCCAGAGAAAGCCACATCCTATTTCATTGAAAAATGTAAGGCTCTTAAATGATGCAGATTGACAAATTATTTTCAGGCTTAGAGGACACTTACAAGAATAAGAGATCTGTTGTATAAAGAAAAGTCACTTGCATTAAGTGAAGAAACTCATTATCGCTTGTGTTGTTTTGCTAAATTTCGAAGTTTTAATGACTATAATAAATTTTGACACCATGGAAATATTTTACAGGGAGAAAAACAAGAGGTTTAATCTTACTCTTGAGATACACTTGTGTGTTTTAGGCCTATTACCTCACCCCTAGTTACAACAAACTTAACTTTTTCAATTTTTCTTTGTGTGTACTTGATTGGTATTTTACAATAAAATTAATGAGGTAATATACATTTCATTTTTATAGCCAATATAACAAATGGTATTTTCTGTTAAGATCTGATTAGCCCCCAAAAGCACTTTTTATATCTGCTTATATTATTTGATGAATGCTTGGAAACATAAAACATAATTACATTGTCTTAATAAATATCATTACTCAGTATTTTGTTTGTAATTGATTTGATAGGCACACATGCTAAGGATAGATAAGAACTATCTCTTAACTATATTGATTTTTTTCATCATTCAGAAAAAAAACCCTATCTACTATGGAAGTGTTGCAAAGTTTTTGAAATCTTACCTTAAATTTTCAGAGACTAACAGTAAAACCCATCATATGAAAAATCATATTTCGTAGCACATGTTCCCTGTTTTCATGCTCTTAATTGGTTATTATGGTTTATTTAAAACAAATATAATTTTGCTGCCACAGTATATTAGTTTGAGGTGAGGAATTCCTAAGAAGCTTCCATGGACATGTGCAAATATGCAGACTAAATTTAAGACTATTTTATCTGCTTACATGTTTAATTAATTACGCTTAAAATAAAATTTCTGTAGAGAAGTTACTGGCTCATTTTCACACCCAGAGAAACCTAGATTCTTATGGTCCACCCAGAAAATGAAAATTTACTTCTTCATTTCACAAATATTTTTGAGGCCCTTGCTCCCAAGGAAGAGTAAGGGGAAAATAGAATAAAGGAGGAAGTAGATGACCTGGAAAAAAATTAAGGTGTGTAAGGGTTATCAGGAAATAATATGTGGCAATGCATTGTGGGTGTGACACTTTATGAAGTATTTTCAAGGAAGGTCTGTGATTGGGTCACAACCTAAAGATATCTGAATTATATCTTCACTGTGAAGTAAAAGAGTAACTGGGGATAGGAGATCTACTGTCAGGTGATGAAATGTTAAAAACAAAAGTGGTGGGGGAGAAAAGTTAATATGACCACAGTGTTTTCCATAATTTATTACTCACGACAATGTCTTAAGTCTAGTATTTATTAATCATTTGATAAATATTTTCAATGAGTATACTAGAAATCCTATTTGTGGCAGTAAGTAATTACGTGTTTGATTCTGGATATTTGAGATAATTTCTCTTGTGTTTAAAAGATAATGAATAAGCATAGAAAGAATATTAAAGCCCTTTAAATAAGATTTATTTTTTCAGCCTTTTCTAAAACATTTTATTGTGAAAGTATTTCATAAATGCTGTCACTGTTAATAGTGTTCATTCATTTACTGCTCTTTATTTAAGAAATTAGTTGGCCCAGCAAAATAATAAAAAGCCTCTTTCTTAAAATATATTTCATCAATATCTGATTTGTTGGGACAGTTTCAATTCAGGGTGTCTAGAAATGATTTTGTTTGAGTAAGGTAGTGAAGAAAGAAAATGTTGTGTATTGGAATTGAGTGGCCATCAAAAATGAAAATTTCATTGTCTCTTTTTTCAGTTTGCTGCTTTTTTGCTATTTGATAGCTAATATTTCCTTTTTGCTTTAGTGTGAAAAGAATCTGAAGTAGCTCTTTTTTTTTTTTAAAGTATTGAATTCTGTTACTTGTATTTTCTGAAGAAATGGTACTTTTCAAGTTTAAGGACTTGAATTCAATTCCACTATATGCCATTAACTTGACAGGCACTGAAAATCTAATTGAGGTCATTATTATTAGCCTTGTATCTTGGTTGTGTTTTCTCAGGCTTGTTTTTAACATTTTGTGTTAAGTGTTAAATCCTTTTACACTGAAGAATCCGGACTGTAAAATGCAAAAGAACTAAACCAAATTTCAAGATCCTATAGTTGTTTGAGGTGGGGGGTGGTTCTTGGCTAACCCATAGGATGTTTGAGTGCGAAGGCAACTAACATATTGCTGCTTTTGAAGAATTGTGAAGACTCTACTTTTAAGAGGGTATTTGTGCAAAATTGTTATTTTGAAATTGCTGTTTATTCAGTGAAGTATGAGCCGAGGGTGTCCCTTGATCTCCAGGTGATCATAGGGTAGACATGTTACCAGGTGGCTGAAACGGAGTAGAATGGATGGCTGCTGGATAGAGGTGTCCTTATAACTAAGTAATTTATAAGCATGGCCATTAGAGTTGTCCAGGACAAAGATGATGAATGATGTAGTCACAAAGGGCATACTTAAATAACAACATAGGAAATAGGCATTTTTATTTGTATTTGCCATTTGCCAAGTTTCACTTCATTTTTGTGAACTGGACTCATAGAATTTCTCTGGTTGCGAATGTTTTGGGTATGTTGTAAAGACACAGATGGGAAATGTTCAGTTTGTTGGGAGTGTTTCTAGTTGTGTTTGTTGATTTTATAAATAACTGATGAGATGAAAAAATATCCATATAAGTTTTTTTCTTAGAGAAGAAAAGACTGGGTGAAATATTCTAAGAGTTTATTATCATGGGTTAAATTGTAGTTCCTAAGACGTCTAACATGTTGACTTCATAGCCCTTCGGCTAGTTCATAGCAGAGATTAAACACATGAACCTCAAGTCTATGCCCAAGCATATGATTTCTTCTATTAGCAGAGATGGGGAAGGTTTAATGTAGGATCCTTTGTTGGATATTGACATTATGCATTCACTTGTTTCTACTCCAGATTTTCTGAGGGCATTTGTGATTGATGTCTGTGATACTGACATTGATTTGTCTCTTCCCCTTGCATTAAAAAAAAAAAAAAAAAAACATTTATTGTATGGACATGCGCTGGAAGGCTTCAGTGGTTTAACACTGAAGCCCTTCAAACTGATGGGGATGGAACTGTAAACACAGAGATGACTCAGTCTTTGCTTGAGGAATTCCACAGCCTAATGGGGAAGGGGGGAGAGGTGCAGAAATAAATAGGTATGATGTGCTAAAGGCTGTAGCAAACAGTTGTTTTCATAGGTAGCACTTGAACTGGATTTTAAGGATGAGTGGAGGCTAATGGGGCATGGCAGGGCTTCCCAGATAGAAAGAACAGCCAAAAGAGGAAGCCATGAGTATGTGAATTACAGAGATAGTAGATTAAGGGTTTTGGATGCCCTTTATGAATTTGAATTTCATTTTCTCAGCAATGAGGTACTTTTAAATATTTCTAAAACAGAGGGTAGCCACTGATGACTATGGTTCAATTAGGTTTAGGTCCTTTTGGAGAAGACCTTGCATTCTTAATCTCACTGGCTGGATGTCGATGTCTAGCTGCAAGGGAAGCTGGTAAATATGCTCTGTTAGCTGGGAACATTGACACCAGGAATGTATTTTTGGTTCCCTTCTTAAGGATACAGGATGAATAGAATATTGGGTGACAGCTGACATTGTGGGATGTAGAAGAAATAGAATATACTGTAAAGAGATGTAGAAGAAAATAAAATGGCTAATAAACATTCTGAACTAAAGCAAAGATCCTCCATGAGCAGTTAGAGTAGGTTTATGGCATTTTCCCACATTCCTTATCTGCTAGGTAACTACATAGAAAATATATCTTTGTGGTGTGATGAGGGAGGTGGCGTGGGATTCTTTTCATTCTTATGGCAAGATCTTGCAAGAGTGGAGCCTTCATTCTGGCTGATCGAACCCTGAGATGTGCTCAGTCTTAAGTTTCTGTGAAATCTTTCCAATGAGAGTGATGGAAAAAGCTGATAATTTCAGTGGCTCTATGGATAGTGATGGCAGTGTCAGTTTACTCTCCCTGTTGGTAAACTATCTTTCATTTGATCTAGAGACTTTGTTGTTGCACTTGTTCTTTGTAAGGAACACCAGATAAAACAGCCTTTGAGGTTTTTAGAAAGGAGCATAATACTGAGAACGTCTTTTGAGCTCAATCTGCCTATCAGGTTGAACTTCTTTTCTGTTGCTTAATAGCTTTTCATATCTGTTTTTGCTTACCTGTGTTACTGAAACAGAATGGAGAGATTGTGGAAAAGACGAAAAAAAATCCCGATATATATTCCATCAGTAAAAATGGGGCTGCCAATTTAAAATTCAATTTAATTACATGTTTATTTTCTTACTCATTTCAATTTTTTCTAAATGTGACCAAATGAAAATACTACCGGAAAGTATGGGATGAAATAAAGATGTGGGAAAAGCCTTTAGTCTGGAGCAGGCTTGTCACATCGATGTTAGGAAGTGCTCAAAGTTGGTGCTATAGGCATTAAGCTGCACCTACACGTTTATTTAAGATATATCCCAGCAGTTTGGTTCAGTGTTGAAGAAATGTCAAAAACATGATTTCTCAAAAGCTGCTCTGGGTTTTATCTTCTAAGTTATTTCTTTTTGAACTATTAGTTCCCTTTAAGAGTAATCAAAAGGGCAGTTTAAGCTTGACCATTTTAAATCTTGGCTTTTAAAATTTATTTTGAAGTATCTGTCAGGTAAGTAATTATCTTCCTCTACTTGTAGACAGTGTCTTCAGAAAAACAGATGACCACTTGTACATGTTTGTAAAAGATGTTGATTCATGAAAGTCAGAGGTATCCAAAATTATGTGTTTAGATACATATATTTTTTCTTACACTGATCAATATTTTGAGACTATATTTTTTATCCCCAATAAAGAGAGAGGGGTTTGCTAATTTATATCGTATGGGTTGTTTAAACATCTATTTTAATCATGTTACAATTGGTAATAAAAATTCTTTAATTTCTATGTAATTTTCTAAGTCATACAATTTATGTAAACTGAGAAACATTTAAAGAATTTTTTTCTCAAAAGAGCACACATCTATTTTATTGAGTGTTTTTCTGCTTTTTCATACTTGAAAATATTGAGTCATCATAAATAACCATGCTTCAAGCTCAGTCTAAGATGGGTGGTCTTCATTGGTCTGAATTGCAGAGTTAGGGCTGTTTTCTTTTTTTTTTTTTTCTGTGGGTACTGGGGGGTCGACCTCAGGACCTCGCGCGCCAGCAGGCGCCCGTGCCGCTGAGCGATATCACCGGCCCCTTTTTCGTATGTGGGTTCCGGGAGTCGAACTCGGGCCCTCGCGCTTGCCGGGCAGGTGCTTAAGCTGCTGAGCCATCTCACCGGCCCATAGGGCTGTTTTCTTTATCTGACTTTAAATAACCGGTAGTTGATATTGCAGGCAACTGGTTTATATGCCTTTGTGTAGCATCATCAGATTGCATAAAGTTGGAAGTTTAAGAACATGTCCTGAGAATAATGTTTGAATGCTTGAGTACTCACTGTTGACTGACCTGAATCTTTTTTGCTGAGCTAGGAATTGAACCCACAGCCTGGCACATGTTAGGCAAACATTCTACCACTGATCTACACCCCCAACCCTGACTCACCTGCACATTATAAATATTTCATTGGCTTTGTTCATAGTCTGTTGTATTTCTAAACAAACAAGCTCTCTAGAAACTGTCTGTACTTCCGATAATTTAAAACACATGAAAGAAATTGATAGGGATTGCAAAAATTAATAGAAAAGTTCCTAGTTAGATATCAGTGAAGTAAAAATGTGGTTCATCCATGTACATTCATTTTAGTTGTTCCTATTAAATTCAAGTAAGAGTTTTTAAAAATGGAAGAGTGTAATCATCTTTATGAAGTAACCTAAATTAGTATTATAAATATATATTCATTTTAAAGGAACTGAAAACAAGCTAGAGGCACCTATGTAAAGAAAGGAACATCCATTTAGGATTATCTTTAAGGCTTGCAGTTGATAATTAAGATTTAGCCTTGGACTAAATGAAATAACCTAGTGTTATTTGCTCTTGAGTCATTGGTGGTACACAAAATAAGAAAACAGAAGCATGGCTTTAGGCCAGCCATTAATATATTTACTGTGGAAATGGTAACCTCCAAGTTCAAAGGAAGAGACACAGAATGAGTGTCCCCTTCAGACACTCTGCTGGGTCATTTCATCTCAGAATTCCTCGAGCCTTCAGTGCCATCCATTATATCTAATGGAAAGGCATAATGGGACCATTAGATCTAACTTAAAATTTTCAAAGAGCCACATAAAGTAGAAGAAGGCCTAAGAGTGTAGCTCAGTGGTACAGGGCATGTTTAGTGTGTGCAAAGCATCTCCAGCAAACTCCCATGCCAAGAAAGGTAAAAGAAACAGATGAAATTAATTTTAACATATGACCAATACTACAACTATCCATGAACTATATTGCAAACTTTTTTCATATCATGTGTTCATAATTTTGCATAGAGTGTATTAATTCAGGCCCACTATGCAGTGTCTTGTACTCAATAGTGACATGTGGTTAGTGGCTGCCATATTGTACTCAAAATGTTGGCCTTCTCGACCTACTGGCGCATAGGAAAAGAGTCATAGTTGTTTTGAAGCAGCTAGGATCTGTAGAACTTCCTCTGTAAACCCTCTCATTTTACAGATAAAGAAAGGAGGATCTGGAGATGTTGCGTTGCTCAAAGTCACATGAATATTAAGGCTCAAAAGCCCAGTCTCTGTCGTCCGACTTCCAATCTCTTTTTGTATTACCTTGGTTCTTCCTTTTTCTGTTCTGTGTTGTTGTGTCCAGTTTAATAGTATCAGTGTTAGGTTATTGCTGTCAGTTAAGAATATCTGGCCCACTCAAGGAAGGTATGACCTGACCTGGACAAAACTCTTGTGTCGGGGCAGAGTAGGTATGATTTCCAGGCATATCTAGAACCTCATGTGAAATAGTAATGTAAGATGATGCTAGGTCCAGTGATCAGTTTGTCTTTTTGTTGTTTTAGGCACTGTTGGAGTAGGAATAGGGGGAACTCTTTGGGGCCCAGGGTGCCTGACTCTGAACTCTGGTTGAACTGTCAGCTGCCCATTAAAAGGAAAGGAGAGTGACCTGTCTCCACCCTACACAATTTATTGTGTATTTAGGTGAAGAGACATATACATATTACAATGAACAGTACTTAGATTTGTCCTGGAGCTTCTAGAAATACTGTGGTTCAGCTTTCTTTTATTCTTGTCTTTTCTTTATTTTTGGAAGGCTGCTCCTGTGTATGGCCATAGTTATTACCCATTAATCCTTACAGTGTGATAATTTTTGACAGCTTAAGCACAGTGCACTCCTAGTATGTAAAATATTTCCAGAATGTAAGCAAGTGTGGAAACTGGTTGGAGAAGGGCGATTGGTATGCTTCTCTTGCATACTCATTGTTGAGATTATAAAAACATGCTTGATGAATGAACTTGTAGAATTAGAAATTGTTTCTCATTTCTTGTCTAAAATATTTATCAACCTGGATGTTGTAGACTATGTAAGAATGCTTTGAGGACAGTTTAAGTTTATTCATCTGACTGAGGCTTAATGACTTTAACTTAATGCACTGTATTTTCTTTATTTTCTGATGCAAGTAACTGAATTTTGCCAATGCTGATACATGGAACAGTACTTAGGTTTCTCAGCTTTTAGGAATGAGTTAAAAATACTATGATACTCAAATTTCCTTTGGTAAGTGTTTATAATCCTTTAAACTTTAGGAAAAAAAACCATTTTTGAAGCAGTTTTTTTCTATATGTTTTCAGAGTAAATATAAGCAATAGGAACAGAAGTGTTGAACTTCAGGATATTTGGGAGAGTCATTTAAAATTATGTTTAAGTTGGATTTTGAATTGAGAATTACAGGTTCATTTTAGAAAACTTAGAAAAAGTATATAAAAACATGCATAATCTCACCACCCACAAATGTCTGTGTTTTTTTTAAATTTTATTTTATGGAAAAAAGGTAAAACAAAATTTTGTAACAAAATAATAGAGGGCCGGTGAGATAGCTCAGTGGCATAAGCACCTGCCTGGCAAGCGCAAAGTCCTGAATTTGACTTCCAGTACCCACATATGAAGAAAGGGCTGGTGATATCACTCAGTGGCACGGGCGCCTGCTGGTGTGCAAGGTCCTGAGTTCGACCCCCGTTACCCACAAAAAAAAAAATAAATAAATAAATAAGTAAATAAAGTAGTTGCTCAGGGTACAAGATATAGGCATAAAAATTTCTCCAATCCATATTAGCACAAACCTTCCTTTTTAATGAACTAAGAGACCTAATAGTATAACTGACTTGCATTTTTTCCCTTTTCCCTGCTGTCCTCTCCCCTTTCACCCATCCTAGTTCCTTTTTACTTTTGAAAAATTTCTTCCCATTTCACAATATCTATTGTACAATTTAGAACTTATTTACACGTTCAGTGTCTCACACCAGGGAGAGAATATGATGTTTACACATGTGAGTCTGATTTATTTCAGTTATGAGTATGGTCTCAAGTTGCATGCATTTACCTATAAAAATCTCTAGTTTATCCTTCTTTATGGCTGAGTAGTACTCCATTGTATAAAAATACCACATCTTTTTTATCCATTCCTTGGTTGATGGGCATTTGGGTTGTTTCCAAGATTTAGCTATTACAAATTGTGCTGCTATGAACATGGGTGCATGTATATTGCTGTGGCATGATGTTTTTAATTCTTCTGGGAAGATACCCAGAAGGGGAATAGCTGGGTCAAAGAGGATATCAGAAAATGGAAAGATATCCCTTGCTCATGGATAGGAAGAACCAACATATTGAAAATGGCCCTACTCCCAAAATTGTTATACAGATTTAATGCAATCCCCATCAAAATATGAATGTCTGTTTTGATATGTCATATTTGAAAGGATTTTTGTGATTATTATATAGATTTCGTTTTATGTTCTGTATTTTATCCCTTGTCATTAATCTCATGTCATTATATAAATTCTTTGTAAATAGAATGTTAATGAATGTACAAATCTGTTTAGGGCAGCTGGAACTATGCAATTGTGGACATGTGCTTTTTTATTTGACATTTTCAGCCTAAAGTTAGGCTGGAAGTGGTGCCAGGTATTTGGCACACGAATACCTGGTTATACTTTGATTATTTATTGACTGATCTAAATTGCTGTTAAGTAGTGTTCAACATGGTGGTCTTTCAACTGTAATATAATAAAGAACAGACACTATGAAGATTAACAAAAATAAATAAGGGAAACCTGACCTAGTAATTCAAACAAGCAATTCTCTTATTTAATTGCTGTTGTAGGCAGAAGTTTGAGTGTTAAGAAGCTGTTAGACTTGGTAGGAAACGTAGCTGGGGCCTGAATGTAGACATTACTGAAGCTGTGATTTTAGTTTCCAGGAGCGTTGCAGTAGGAGCATCAATTAGGTGAGATGATAACAGAGTTGCAAATACAGCTTCCTACTTCCCTGCTGTTAAATTCTCTCCTGGTTGTATGTGGTTAAAAAAAACAAGTCAGCAACATTAATTCTGTGATGTCCCCACAGATAAAAATCTATAGCCACAAAAGAGAGCTGTATTTTATCCTTAAATTTAACTACGTGTGATAAAATGCCACTTCCGTAGGACCCAGTGTAGGGGCAGAGTCTATTCAGCCAGACCCACATAATTTGTTATTATTAACTGCTGCATGCATGGTCAGTCAGTGAACCAGTTTTATATTGTTATATTTCACATTACAGGTTTGGGGAGCAAAGATTATGTTGCTTATTGGTCATTGAGGAGGGCCTGCTTGGAATTGAAGCCAGGGCCTTATGTATGCTAAACACACACTACCACTGAGCCATACCCCAAGCCACTTGTTCACTTTTTTATTTCATTTATTTACTTTTGTGGTACTAAGGATTGAACCCAGGGCCTTGTGCATAATGGGCAAATGCTCTACCACTGTGCTACATCCTCAGCCCCCTTGCTTACTTTTAAAAATAAATACAATATTATAAACTTATAGTGAATAAATCCTCATACACTTGAAAAAATAGTAGTTATTAAAATCAAATTTCCATACCATCAAAATCACAGGACTTGAAAGAAAGCAGTGATATAACATGGGATGTCATTCATGTATTTGTATGTTGATCACCAATTCTCTGCCAAGAATTGAGATGTAACCATGAGGAAAGAACACCACCTTGGTCTCACAGGTGTTGTTGGGGGCAGACAGCAAAGCTGTGTGTCTATTCAGCACTGAATTCCATGCCTCCTGGTGATAAGTGCTGTGAAGAAAAATTGAGCAAGTGAGGGCTGGAGAGAGAGGTAAAGTACATATGAGTATGAAAGGGATCTAAATGTGCTACCCTAAAATATGTCACTTTGGCACAGAGATTATTTTGCACTGAAGGCAATTGAGAAATAGCAGAGAGCTTTCTACCTATTCTATCTCTGCCCAGAAAGAGGCAGGGCATTATTTCCTGTCGGTGAATGAAGGAGTCCTCTTTCTATTGTACCAAGAAGAGGAGGTTGGAGGTCATTGGAGAAGACATTGACTTTAGTCCTCAGAAACAGACCTTATTAAAATAAACCCTTATCTTCTATTAGTTTCCCCACATACTTACCTTTCTATGATTTACCACTCTTACAAGCCCAAACTCTTTTTTCTTTGTCTTGTCACATATCCACAGTTGATCACTCTGTTAAAATGATATATATACTCTTTAAGGCTTTTTGCTTCTGTTCTGTGTGGCTTCTCCCATCCTTTCCATGTAAAAATATTAACATCAAATAAAATTTGTGTGTCTTTTCCTGTCCATCTGTCTTTTGACAGTTTAATATGGAGGGTCCCAGATAAGAAACTGAAAGAAGTTTGCTCTCTCTCTCTCTCTCTCTCTCTCTCTCTCTCTCTCTCTCTCATATTCAAGCAGAAGGGAACAGAAAGGCAAGTAAGTGAAGTGGGAGCGTACTGGGATGTCTAAAGTGCCTGAGCTCTTACAGACATGCCACTAATTGTGTGTACATAATTTTCGATTGACGGCTGACATTGGTGAGTCACTTATAAGAACCAGTGGCGAGGGTCTTTCATTATGAATTCAGTCAATTCTTGGAGAAGAATGCATATTTTAATCAAGAGGGTTTTATGAAAGATGTTCTGTCTTCTAAACATTTAAAAGAGCTCTTAGAGTCTATACCAATTTAGCTTTGCCTTTGCATTTTAAAACTTAAGATAGGGAGAAATACTGTTACTGTTTTATAATTATTTTTTAAAATTTATTTTGGAGGGGAAGTGGAAAGCTTGCATTAGAAATGTAGCAGTCAATGATGTAATATATATGTTTGTGATTTGTTAGTTCTGGAATAAATGAGCTGTATTTCTGACATATATAGAAATAGTGTGCAGAGGCTTTCTTGCCTGTGGTAATAATGATAACAAGTAAGAGCTACACAGGTTTTCCCACTAGCCAGGTGGTGCTTCTCCTATAATCCTCAGCAGGGGCCTGTGAGGGAGACTGCTGTCCCCAGATGGCTACCAAGGGACCGGGTTCCAACTCCACCTTCATTATCTTCGTATCCTTTATCACTTATCTCTCCGTCCTCTGGCAGAATGGGCTGTCGGGTGGAGTTCAGCCAGTGTTTCCTCTTGGACTAGGCAGGGAGCTCTTGAGGAAGCAAACCTTGGGCTGCAGTAGACTGATAAGTCCCAGGAGTCTTGGCTTGCAGTAGATCAGTAAGTACCAGGAATCCTTTACAGGCTGTAGTTCCTGGCTGCAACCCTTCCTCCAGCGTTACCTGCAGGTAGTTCTGAGGGCTGATGTCTCTGTTTGGTATCTTCTTTCCCCTTCTATAACTACTCCCTTCACCCCCATTCTCATTCTTTTCCTTTTTCTCAACCCAAATAAGGTGTCCTAGATATGGATGTTGGAGTCATTCAGACATTGGATTTGAGTCACAGCTCTGTCAATTTACTAGAAATGTGACTACAGGGAAAATGACCTAACTTCCTAAGCCTAGATTTCCACATTTACGAAGTAGGTAGCTTTGTCGGGAGAAAAACTGAATTAAGAGTAAGGTATAAAGAACATCTTGTGGCCCATAGAAGGCCCTGAATGCATGAGGCTTGGATTTTCATTATTTAGCTCCTTTGTAACATTTCTCCTGTGACCCTTCGGAATGTCCTGATGTTGAAGTCAGCCACACTTTACTCCTTTGGAAAGGCACAGGAACAGCTTAATTGCTTTGTTTCATATTTCATTGCTATCAAATAGCTGGAATAGCTTTTCATTGGTAACATTTTTGATGCCTGAGAACAGATGACTTACTTGTATTTCTGCATAAATGTTGTGATCAGTATTTGAAAAGAGCCTCATTTCCTTGGTTATTACCCCTCCCTAACTTGACCTGCGTCTGATTAGTGAACCCAGCAGAAAAACCACTTGGAAAGGAATCTAAAGCACGCTCTTCCAGGAGGTGGCTCTGCCCCTCCCTGTGTTTTCGCAGTGGCCAGGCACCAGTGACAGCCTTGGCTGCTTGGACCAGCTGGAAAAAGTCACAGAATTCCTGGCTGCTGTCTTTCAAAGGTCTCTGCTAACCCTTTTGAAAACAAAGGGTTGTTTATCACATATCAAAGGGGACATGGAAGGGCATAATTGAGAGATCTTTCTGAAGGGACATGTGACTTCTAGCACCTACGGGGGCTTCCTGTAATGGTGGGGGTAGTCCTGTGTCTCAGGTAGAATCCACTTCTGTCTCCTGAGACCTGAGACCCGCTCCTGTGTAGCTTTGACTGTTTGACATGTATCAGAAATACACGTTTCTATTTGCATTTTGTCAGTGCTTTTTTTTTTTTTTTTTTTGTGGGTACCAGGGGTCGACCTCAGGACCTCACGCGCCAGCAGGCGCCCGTGCCGCTGAGCGATATCACCAGCCCTTTTTTCGTATGTGGGTTCCGGGAGTCGAACTCGGGCCCTTGCGCTTGCCAGGCAGGCGCTTACTCCGCTGAGCCATCTCACCAGCCCTTTCAGTGCATTTTTAAGGTCGCGTCCCTCAGACATTTGATTCAAAGATCACCTTGTACTTTTGGTCATTTTAGGTGGCTCTTAGATTTCATTAATCCATAAAATCTGAAGTGAATAGAGCAGTCTTTTTTGTTGTAGGAGATTTTTCTTTCTTTCTTTCTTCCTCTTTTTTTTTTTTTCTTTTTTTGTATGGGGAGGGATTGACTTTTGCAAGACAAACCCAAGAGACTGCAGGGGTGTTTGATGTTTTGCTTCTAGAAGGATATACTTTCCCTCTTCTCCATTGCTTTGTCCTGACCCAGCATGTGTGAGGCCCCTATCAAATGTTAGATGTCCGATCTTGTTACACCCACATCCTGTAGCTGCTTCCAAGTGCTTTGAGGCTGACTTAACACAGATTAATTTAACAGTTGCTCTGTGAAAACAGATGCTCCTTGCTGCTTATTTCTAATAAATTGTCAAGCCATCTAAAAGATTCTCTTTTTTAAGAAGTCTCATCTTCCTACAAAGCTGTAGACAAATAAAGCAAAATTGAAATGCTTGTGTCTAAAGTTAGTGTATTATATTTAAAATCCTTGGTCTCAGACTGATGATGACATGCTCCCTTACTGAATTTCTAGTGAGATGCTTATTCATAAAAATAAGTCTTACACAAATGGCAGTGTTCAAATGTTAACCAGTCTGTTTGGCAGTTTGACCTTTCATGGAGGCAAAATAAATATTTTTTACTCTGAGAAAAGAATTATTTAACATTTGTATGCAGCAGTATGTCAAGAGAATTCAGAGTCTAAATGTAACACATGAGACCCTGGGTAGTAACATAAGACAGACCAGAAAGAAAATCAAGCTGTGCTACCTGGGAGGCAGTTCTACAGGGAGAGATGTTTCTAAGCATGGTAGATACTTACTAACACAATTATTCCCAAAGACACCTAGGAATATCATTAAGTATGAATAGCCAGAGAATCTGAGGAAAGATGTAAAGATAGACATAGAAATTAAAACTGCGTAACACACCCACAGACAAATCCATGGGATAAAATGGGAGCTTAGAAATGAACTTGTACATTTATTGGAAATTGGTGCAGAATGAAGGTGGCTTTTCATGTCAGGAGGAAAGATAGATTATTCAATAAATGGTGTGTAGGTGTTTCATTGTTCAGAGAAAGAAGCCTGGTAATTATTTACAGTGGCTGATTGCAAAAGGCAAACTTTTTTTGGAGGGGGAGATCCTCTTACAAATCAGTAAGAAGTATTATATGATATATGGTCATTGTAAGATAAAAACAAGGAGATACTTAAAAATATTTTCCCCTAGCACTGGGGATTTAACTAAGGACCTCATGCATTATAAACACTTATTCTACCACGAGCCACATCCTGCTCCTATGAAAACACTTAAAAGAGAGAATAGTAGATGAGTCCAAGATATCATCCATCCTTACCAACTGTCGACTCTCAGCTAAGTTTGCTTTGGCTCTGCCCTCCTCTGCTACCCGTCAATTCTTTCCGCTACTGTGTTATTTTGAAATAAATAAGCACACATAGATAATGATTTTATTAGTCCATTGTTTGTGTCAATTAAATAGGTCAATCATATAATTTTATTCGTAAGCATTTACGAGTCAGGTAGGATTTATGAAAGAGATGGGCAAAAAAGGGCAGAGTATCATAGTATATAGTAAAAAAATACACATGACCGGGCCGGTGAGATGGCTCAGCGGCTTAAGCGCTTGCCCGGCAAGCGCAAGGGCCCGAGTTCGACTCCCGGATCCCACATACGAAAAAGGGGCTGGTGATATCGCTCAGCGGCCCGGGCGCCTGCTGGCGTGCGAGGTCCTGAGGTCGACCCCCCGGTACCCACAAAAAAAAAAAAAATACACATGACCAATAAACCTATGAAAATATACTCAGTGTCATTAGAATCAGGGAAATGTAAATTAAAACACTGAGATAACATTATTTTTCAACACTCTGATTGGCAAAGACTAAAAATTATTGCCAGAGTTGGCATTTTCTTCTAGTGTCAGTTGGTACAAACATTTTCAAGAGCAGTCATTCAAAAGAGTGTGTGTATATCCTTGATTTAGCCATTCTTGGAATTATCATCAGAGTAAAGTACACATAGATGAGGGTATTATTATTCTTTCTTTCAATTAAATAACCCTTTTTAAAAAGTTGTTGAATCATCCAGTGGAATATTGTGCTATCGTAATTAAAAGGCATAACCATACTGATGTAGAGGAATGTCTAAATTATGCTGTTAGGTGAAAAAAGGAGTTTGCAGAAAGCAGACATTAATCACTTACCTTAAAAATAATTTATATGTAAATTGTAGAAAATTTGTGTGTATAGGACCTCTGAAATATTCAAGTGAATCTGACAGAATTTCTTCTTTTTTTGTTCTTTTTTATTTTTTTTTTTGAGACAGGGTCTCGCTATGTAGTTCAGGCTGGTCTTGAACTCACTATGTAGCCCATGCTAGCCACGAACTCGCAGCAATCCTCCTGCCTCAGCCTCCTGAGTGCTGGGATTACAGGCATGCACCACCACATCTGGCTTGAATCCGACAGAATTTGACTCTGGATAGTGAAGTGGGGTGGAGAATACCATAGTACATGTTCATTTTTCTTGTTATCACCTTCTGTATTGTAGTCATCCCGTGGTATCTATGGGGGACTGGTTCTAGGACTTTACTTGGATATCAAAATCTATGGATGCTCAAGTACCTCATAGAAAATGGTGTGTTTGCATATAACTTACACAACCCTCCCATATACTTTAAGTCACCTCTAGATTACTTATAATGCCTAATGCAAGCTGTTATTCCCTGTTATTTTAGGGAATAAGGACAAGAAAAAAGTCTGTACATGTTCAGTGTGGTGTAATTTTTTTGATTTGTCATTGGTTGAATCTGTGGATACAGAACCTGTGGACACAGAGGGTTGATTACATTTCAGTCTTTTCAGCTATAAACAGACAATTAGAGGGTGCTGCCTTCAGCAATCTGAACGAAGGTTGTGTAGTTCTGTCATACCTGGTAGGTGGCCAACCAGTTTATTGTTCCCAGGGACTCCTATCCCCCAACTTCCAGCAAGCCATCCCATTCCATTTAAAACAGGTAATGTAAGGAAGGCACGTATTTTGATGTGGTATCTAGAATCCTGCCAAGTGTTCTTTACAGGAACATTACTTTTGTAAAGCTGAAAATAGCACGTTTTACTGTACTATAAAACTAGGTCATTCAGTGAATTTCATCTATTTATTTTCATGAATAACCGATTCTTATATCAAAACTTGCTTTTGAAAGAATTAGAAGCATAAATTACTACTTCAGGCCCATTTGCTATACTTTGCTCAGGACAAAATGACTCCCTCAATCCCAGATTTGTGGTGTTTGGCTTGTAACACCATCTCTCAAGTTGACGCTGTTGCTAGCTACAGAATTCTCAGACTGAGGCAGAAGAAAACAGCATCATGGAACTGTTCTTTCTTCCACTGTGTTTTATATTGAGGTTGGTTATATTTCCTGCATTTTTAACTCAGAAAGCTATTGAAAAGAATTGACCATGTTAAGACATTTGACTTCAGCTTACTTAATGTTTTCTTTGCAAATGGAGATTATAACTGACTCTTCAATTTAAAGATTGAGTGAAATCTCTTCTGAACCAATAACTAGTAATGTTGTAATAATGGATTGTGTATGGGAGATTATAATAAAATGCACACTGCTTAAGAGAGAAAATATTTGTACAGTGTCATGCTGGACTAAAACAATACAGTGAGAACGTAACGGGGATAATACACAACAAATACCGAACAAGAATGGCATTCTTTCCAGTTTACAGAGATGTAGTTCAGAAATCCGCATATTAATTTGGTATTCATCATAGCTTTATAAGAAAGGCAGAGGAAATACTATCTCAAAGTGAGATTAGAATAAAATTAAGTTGAGTGAGGTCGCATAATTTGGCCCGAGGAGCAGTAAACAGTAAGACTGAGCTTGGAAACCACGCTTCTGATATTTAAGTGGAATAACGTAGGCACAAACTCCTGCATGACCTCACTTACATGTGGAATCCAAAAATGTCGCACTAATAGAAGCGGTAGAAGGGTGGCTCCCCGGGGTTGGTGGGTAGGGGAAATGGGAGATGTTGGTTAGAGGGTACAAACTTGCAGTTACAGGATGAATGAAGTCTGGAGACTTAATGTACAGCATTGAGGAGTATAGTTAGAAATAACGTATACTTGAAATTTGCTGTAGATCTTCTAAGTACTTTTGTAGTGCACAGGCAATATGTGAGGTGATAGGGTATATGTGTATCAAAACATCACTTTGTGTACTTGAATATATACAATTTTTATTTGTCAATTAGACTTCAGTGAACCTGGGGGAGAGAAAAGGTTAGGTGGCTTTCTGTATCTCTGTGGTAAAGTGCAAATGAATAATAACTTGATTCTCAAGATTTCATTGCTTTTGAGGGTTTCCTTGTTACTTATCTTTTCTTTCTTTTTAAAATATTTAATTTAGGGGCCGGTGAGATGGCTCAGCGGTGTAAGCGCCTGCCTTGCAAGCGCGAGGGCCCTAGTTTGACTCCCCGAACCCACATACGAAAAAGGGGCCGGTGATATCGCTCAGCGGCACAGGTGCCTGTTGGCGCGTGAGGTCCTGAGGTCGACCCCCCGGTACCCACCAAAAAAAAATAAATAAATAAAATAAAATATTTAATTTAAATGTTTAACCCAAAATATATTTTTCTACCTCAGATTGCTTTTCTCATTCACTTTGCGGATCAAAACTGTTACTAGATTACGTTCTCATTCTGCATGGGTTATAAATGTTTGAGTTTATGGAAAACAATGCAATACTGAATTTTTTTCTAAAACTATCTTCTTTTTTTTTTGGTGCTAGGATTAATTAAACCCTCATGTATATTAACTAAGTGTGTTCCCTGCTACTGAGCCATCCCCTCAAGGTATCTTTGACGTTAAATAAAGATTTAAAAAATTTCCTATAACTTCAAGGATTTAGAAAAAGTTTGATTTTTTTTAAAAAACTAAGAATCTGGTATTTGACCATTTCATTATAAATTTTACCTATCCTTGAAATACAGGTAGGGCTTACTTTGATGGTTTTCTTACGTGATGCCAGTTGATGCTGTTGATGTTAGTAGAGCATCTTACAGTACTGAGTGGCTCTGAGGCGTGGGGAAAATAAGCACATTCATTGCCGTCAGCTTAGGTCCTGCCATCAACCAGTGGTGACCTTCTTGGCGGAGCCCATGGAAAGGTCAGGCTGGGGCTGCAGGGTGGTGCAGCTTTGTAATTTATCCCACGTGCTCAGCTTTGTGGCTGTCACATTTTTCCTGTTCGGGGTGGGTTGTGCCAGGTTTAGGGAAGCCTCTGGATATTTACCAGGCCTCTTCGACACTCAGACATGTCCCCGTGAGACACCACAATAAACATTGTACATGGCTGCTGAAACTCCTTTTGCATTCTTTGTCATTGGGACCTAGCATTTGCACTGACCACACCTTAGGGATCTGGTGTGACCTGGTGTCACACGTGTGCAGGTTTCTTTCAGCCGTGAGGAGGTGACTAAGTACAGGTGCCGTCAGGTGCTGGCTGCCCGTGGATGTGGAGGGCCTTCCACAGAACCTGCAAAGCATTTTATCACCTTTCTGAATACCTGCATGCTTTATTTGTCAAACTCTTGACCTGCTTGTTTTTGAAAACTCACTTTACTCTACCTAGTTTCTTTATCTGTAAATGGGACTGATGGGAAAATTTCTAACTCCTCTAGGGTTGCTGTGAGGATTAAAAGAAATAATACAGCCGGTAGGACATGGTATGCCCTCATAAATATTTCTTATCTCTGCTGCTGCTGTAAGCCAGCATTGGTGACTGGCTCAGATCTTCTTGTATTTGCCAGCTGTTTCCAGTGTCTCTGTTCCTGTTCGTACCTATATTTGTGAATGGTAGAAGAGAGTTTTCTTAGCCCTGTCTTCTTCAAACTTCTGTTCCAAAGTAAAAAACCTAATCATCCCCAACTATGGCTTGCTGAGCAGTTTTTCAAAACTGGGCAGTTTAAAAATTGAAAGCAGTCTAAGGAAAACCTTCCTTTGGTTTTGTTGCCTTTTTTCCTCTTGTAATGCAGCTAATGCTCAAAATGTAGGGAGAGTTAAGAAATTATAAAGTGTATTCTCAAGCCATTCAGATTAATTATAAAACATTAAGTAACATTCAAATTAATTTGTGGCTTGTTCAAACTTCCAAAGCTTATATAATGAATTTACAGCATGTAATTTTTTCCAGTTTTAATTAGACCCTGTGTGTTGGTGTTTGCAGTATCAGATTTACTTCACATCATTAGCATTCTTTGTTTCTTTGAATGTTTTTGAAGGCTAGATTTCCTCTTAAGCAATTTATACACTCACTTAATTCTCACACTGACCCTATGAAATAGGTACCCTGCTTTATCGAAGAGGACCCCAAATCATAAGCTTCTGCCCGGAATCACAGTTAGAATTTGAGCCTGTGCAGTCAGATTCCAAATCATCTATCCTCTCTAGCTCACAATCCCTTGTTAAATGAACTGCTTCATAAAATTGGACAGTGGTAAAGCTAGAAAGGAACTGGAGCCAGGCGCCATGGAGCACGCCTGTACTCCCAGCAGGAGTATCGCTGCAAATTCAAGGCCAGCTTAGGCTACACAGTGAGTTCAAGGCCAGCCTGAATGACCTAGTGAGACCCTGTCTCAAAAAAAAAAAAAAAAAAAAAAGAAAAAAAAGAAATTACATTAAATTAAAAAAATAAATAAGAAAGGAATTCCAAGGCTTTTCGTCCAGGACCTTGTGATGTGTGTAGTACAGGTTGCCACTCCAATAGATGTTACATTTATTCGGGTTTAAGAGAAAGCCCACGAATTTACATCAGCACCAAAACCCCTATGAGAAGGTGATATAGACAACTACTGTTTTTTTGTTTTCTTTTTTTTTTACAATAGTTTTTTTACAATATTGGGGACTGAACCCAGGGCCTTGGGCATGCTAGATAAGCCCTCTACCACTTTTCTACATTCTCAGCCTTTTAAAAATTTTTATTTGAGACCAGGTCTTTGGGAAATTGCACAGGATGGCCTTGAACTTGCAATCCTCCTGCCTCAGCCTCTGAATAACTTGGATTACAGGTGTGTACAATGATGCCTGGATTACTTCTTTTTTTAAAGTAGAATTTTAAAAGGAATGCAGATTCAGTTATCACTACCTAACAGATTTCCTATGTTGATCACTTAAACCATTCTAATTCTGGTGCAGATGCGATAGACTTTGCATTTATAGAAATCCGAAGTTTCCAGCGATTTCGTCAGATGCCTGGTGTGGAGAAAACCACATGTAAACCTCAGCCAGAATTGGGGCCAGCAGTACCCTTCCCCCAACGCACACTAGGCTTTGTGTTAAGCAGATCCTGCAGAGGGAACTTTGACTTTGTGTATCTAGGACAAAGTTCCTGAGACGTTGTTTTGTCCATTGTTGGCTGAGAAGTTGACAGGCGTACGTGCAGTGAGCTGCACCTAAATAGCGTGGCCCAGCTGTGGCTGGTGGGAGCGGGGTTCATTTTGCTGGCTGTTGACTCGCCCTCCCCTGGACGGAGGCCTGGCCTGGGTCAGGCCATGGTGGCTGGCAGCAGTGTGTCGGTGGCAGGGATCACTCCGTGGCTGCTGATGTAACCAAAAGTAATCGCAGCCACCCTCCTGATTCAGACAGACTGGCTGGCACTCTGCTTATCAACTGTGTGAGTTCTGTGACTTAGGCATTGTTTTAAGTCCTTGTTTTGGTTAAAGTGAAACTGTTCTCAGATATTAGTTATCTTTTTTTGGTAAAGAACTTTATTTATAATAACCAAAATAGGGAAAAGGTTTGCAAGTAACTTGGTACCTATTTAATTTTAAAATCCATGCAGTGGAGTTTTCTAACAAGAGTTGTAATTTAATTTTTAAAATGCTTTTGCTCTGCCTGAGATTTTCTCTCTTCCTCCTTCCTTCACACACACTCTCTCTCTCTTCCTGCAGCACTGGGGATCAAACCTAGGACCTCACACATATTTTACCAATTAGATATACACCGACCCCCCCAAATTCTTTTTAATAAGATGTTTCTCATAGAATGCATTTTGAACTTTTAGAAAAATGTGACTGCTTTCAAAATCAGGTAATTTGGGGCTGGGGATATAGCTCAGCGGCATAAGTGCCTGCCTGGCAAGAGCAAGGTCCTGAGTTGGATTTCCGGTACCACCTCCCAAAAAAAATCAGGTAATTTGCAAGAATTGGTGGTATGAACACACAGTTCTCACAGTGTAGTCTGAGAGTGGGCCCTCTTCTCAATAAGCCCTGCAGTTGATTCTGATGCAAGCTGAAGATTGAGAAGAACTAATACAAAGTTACCTACAGAGTCTCAAAATATTGATCAGATTTTGAGCTTCTGAAAGAATCCTTTCTATTCTTCACAAGGTAAAAGATTTTTTTTGTACAGTTACTTGATACTGAGCTTACATTTGAGATTGAGATGTCGATGTGATAAAATGTGTTTTTCCTCAGAGAGGCCGAGGGAATATACCTTTGACTTCTTTCTCTCCAATTACAGCATAGTATTTGGTTCTGTGCATTAACAAACCTATTATCCTTACCTCTTTCTCATTCCTTATTTAGAATTGTATCACAGTGAATCTTGCAGCCCTGGCAGTTTAAGATATTAATCCGCCTTTTCTAGGATATTAAAATGTACAAACTAATCATGTTTTGATTAATATTGTACATTCAAAATTGTAGGCATGTCACAATTTCTGCCGTCTTCTTAAAATTACAAACACCTGGGCCAGTGAGATGGCTCAGCGGCGTAAGCGCCTGCCTTGCAAGCGCGAGGGCCCGAGTTCGACTCCCAGAACCCACATACAAAAAAGGGGCCAGTGATATCGCTCAGCGGCACGGGTGCCTGTTGGCGCGCGAAGTCCTGAGGTCGACCCCCCGCTACCCACCAAAAAAAAAAAAAAAAAAAAATTACAAACACCTTATTGTTTACCAAGAAAGTAGGCAGCAGTGTTGAAGACAGCCATCCTTTTCTTTCCCTTTGGTCACCAGTGAAACAGTGCCTACAAATACCTATTTGCTTTCTGAGTCATTTAGACTCTTTCATTGTGTTTGCAATTGATAAATATTAACAGATACTGTGTGATTGTTTCCCTTGAAAAGTATCCACCAGCACAATATAGTCAGTGGGTTCCATTTCCACTGATTCAACAAACCATGGATGGAGAATATTCAGAAGAAAATTACACCGGTACTGAACATGTATAGATTCTTTTCTTGTCATTATTCCCCAAATAATACAGTATAACCGCTATTTATAAAACATTTTAATGGTATTGGGTATCATATGTAATCTACAGATGACTTTTTTTGAGATAGGATTTCACTATGTATTTTAGGTTGGCCTTGAGCTCACTATGTAGCCCAGGCTGGACTCAAACTTACTATGCTCCTCCTGTCTCCTGAGTGCTGGGATTACAGGTGTGTGCCACCATGCCCGGCTGAGATGATTTAAATATACAGGAGGATGTATATGAGTTATAAGCAAATATTACATTTTTGTTTGTTTGAAGGCAGGGTCTTTACTACCTAGTACAAGATGGTCTTGAACTCATGCCTTAGCCTTCTGAGTGCTGGGATTGCAGATGTGCACTTCCATGCCCAGTTTACTACATCATTTTATATAAAGGCCTTGATCGTCCTCAGATTTTGGTATCTGCACGTGGGTCCTGGATCCAACCACACCTCCTCAGAAAACATGGATTAACTAAATTTGTGACATTGAAAGAATGGCATTCCATGATTACTTTTTACTCCTTTGGTGTAATCCTATTTTTTGATCCCATGACACGTGTAATATTTGCATACAGTTTACATAATCTGTCACCTTTCTAAAAAAGATTTTAAAAAATTTACATAAAATTGCAAACACAAACCTCGCTAGGTTTCAACAGTTGACCATATTGTGTTATTCTTTTTTCAGCTCCTCCTACCCTTCTCACTCAACCTGATTAATTTTCTGAAATATTTTAAAGTAAGTCTCAGGTGCTGCATCACTTTACCTGTAAATGCTTCCGTGCACAGGTTTCCAAAATGATTTGATGTAGAGTAGTACAGTTAGACCAGCATAGACAGGAAAACAGGCACTAGATATCGGTATACATTTTGGTATTAACGTAGATAGTCCTTATGAATTTTCTCTATGTTCATTAGAGAGTCACAACAAACACCTAACAGACAACTCTCATTGCAAGGGCAGTGAGAAACCCTACATTTATGGAACAAATATATATTTTGTTTCATCAGTAAATCATTGGGACAGCTATGACTCAGATCCACTAAATAGAGGAACAGAAATAGGATCCCTGTGTCTTTTTTATCTCCGAGATGGGTGACCAGAATATTTTTATGTTGTTGCTCAGTAGTTTTTTTTTTTTTTTTTTCAACTTGGTGTTTTGTTATTTGAATTTTAGAAACAGTCTTAAAAAAAAAAAAAATTTTACCTAGAGTTTCTAAACAAGAGATTTACCTCCTGAGGCCCTGTGGCTTGATGTTTAGTTTCTGCCTTCACCCTGTGCAGTGGTCTCTAACTCCTAGCAGGGAAGGAGCCTGCTGTTCTTATCCCTCCACCACATTTAGTTATTTTCTGAAAGTAGAAGTTATCAGTATTTAGAACAACTTGAAATTAGAACACTTTTAGTCAAAGTATAGGGTATGGGTTTTTTCTTGGGTTAAAAAAGATAGCCATATAACCAACTTTTTCAAACAAAATTTAGATTGGGAATAATCCTCATTAATACAAACGCCTTTTGGTTTCATTGAACCTTAATCTGTTCTCTTACTTGGCTTCTTGCAAATACTGGGTTACCAAAACTCAGATCACAGTTCGAAACCCAGTGGTCTACAGAGTACAGGTTGTGCTTTATTAGGAGGGAAGGCCATTGTGGTCTCCTTACAGACCTAGCAGCTGAAGACAGAGAGGTAAACTGATTGGCCTTGGAATCAGGGCCAAGACTTAAACCTAGGCTAAAATCCAGCTTTGTTTTTTATTATTATTTTATTTTTATAGAACAACAAGCCTGTATTTTGAGTTCAGTGTCTACCTTGTAAGCTGTTTGAAGATCAGATGAAGTAGTCAGCACATACTAGTATTACAGCATTCCTGAGGAAGAGAAAAAGATTTAGATGGACTGGGGGAAATGAACAATTCTGTAAAAATCCATTCTTTGAAGTTACTTGTAAATCAGATTGGTGTAGATACTGAGGATGAATTACAAAAGTCAGACTCCTGTCTTAATAGGTCAAAGTTTAATTTTTTTTAGGCCATAACCTTACTGGAAACCTAAACAAGGCATGTATAAGTTTTAAAAATACTGATGATTTCCAAATGAAATAGAATTATCCGATCATTAATTTATTTTTTAAAGATTTATATGTTTGCATATTATCCATTGTGTTATCAGTTTTCTGTTACTGTAACAAATAACTTTATGAAGAGAAGAGGTTTATTTTGGCTCACGGCTTTGGAAGCTGCAGTCCATGATCTACTGGCTTGTTGCCTTTGGGCCTGTGGTGAGATAGCACACTGTGGTGGGAGCATGTAGTGGAGGAAGTGTGTTCATCTCATGGCTGGGAAAGAAAAAAGAGAGGAAGAGCATGGCGCTAGAGTTCCACTATTCCCTTCAAGGCCACGTCCCCCCAGTGACCAGAAGACTTCCTTCTAGGCCTTACCTCTTCAAGGTTCCACTACCTTCCAGTTAGCCCTGGGGGAACCAAGCCTGTAACACAGGGCCATTAGGGGAACGTTTGTCCAAACCATGGCTCCTGTGTGTGTGTGTATGTGTGTGTGTGGGCATGTGTGTGTGTGTGTATAATACAAAAGAATCAGATGTGCATGTGATAAAACTACTTCTAAAAGATAATTCTAGATCTTCCTTCCAGGGGATCTCTGTTGCTTTCTCCTGAGTAATATGCAAAATCTTGTTGGTTTTGTGAAATTGGGGAAATGCAAGCCTGGAATGAGAAAGAGAGAAAGGAAGATAGGACTCATACACTTCTGATATTTTGCAGTGGAGGCTTGCTTTGCATTTAACTTCTGGTGGAGAACACCCCACCTAGACAAATGAAGATACTTAACTTTTTAAAGAATGAGTTTGGGATAGTAACAAAATGTGTTGCCTTTTCTAAACAGTTGGCATTTGTCCTGGCAAAGGAAATTGAAAATGAAAATTTGGGGTGTCTAAAATGAAAAAGACCTATAAAAAAGTAATTGGATTAGAGCTATATTGTGTAGCCCAGTGATGGAGTACTTGCTTAGCATACACAAGGCTCTGGGTTTGCTCCCTGCCACGGACGGGGGTGGGAATTTTTTGCATTGCATTAATGAGAAAATTCTTTTGGATTTTGTAGGTGTTGTCATAGTTCTTTGATAACTAGTTAAGAAGTAGTATAAAATTCATGTTTGAGATGCACTTGAATGCCTGTGAGTTAGAGGATGTCCCACATGTGGTGTGATAGTTTTTCACCCCTTTAAGCTTCCTGGTTTCCGAGGTCTTGAATTCCTGAGCGAGCAGATCTAATGCTGCTATGTAGGTAATCACATTAGCCAGCTTTATCTTCTTGATAAGCTGTGAAATTGAGGTAATTCTAATCCTGGCTTTATCTTTGGCTTGCCATGTTATTATGCAAAGCTTAATTAAAATAAGGGATAATATCTCTTGCTGTCTATTCCCTAGGAATAGTGTGAGTTCAAGGCTCGTTAAAATATTAGGAGATAGGCATTATGGTGTGGAAGGTTAAAATATCAGATGATTCGGAATGATAATCTTACTGGAAGTGGAGTGGTGAAATTTTGCTTTTAGTCTTAAGTGAACACTAGTTATTTAGAGACATTTAGGTTTTGTGAAATGCCAGAGGTCTTGACTCCAAGAAAATTGTTAGTAGTGGTTTTGGGAAAAGACTTTGTTAATCTTGGGTTAAAAACATGTAGTCTCTTTTTGAAATTTGACTTATTCACAGTAGATTTGCCAATGTAATCATAGAATATTATTATCACTATTGTGGGCTGGGGGAAAGGATACTGAAGGGAAGAAATAAGTGATTTTGTATTTTCCCCTAGAATTGCATTTAGAAATTACTGTGAAAAGCAAATTTTTTAAAAAAGGAAAGCATTTACACTTTGTGTTAACTAACAAAGGCTGAAAATTCCCACAAGAAAAAATTTAATATAGAAACAACAATTATTTATTTCTATAGGAGAATTTATCTACAGCCCTAAAAAGATCAGCCTTCTGGATGATGGTGGTGACAGTGTACAAGAATATGGATGTAGTCAATGCCACTGAAGTGTACACTAAAAGTGATTAACATGGTAACTTTTATGCTATGTATATTTTATCACAATAAAAATGAAAGAAAAAAATAAAAAAAAAAAAAAAAAAAAAGAAAAAATTTAAGAGTAGATGGATATTTAAAAAAAATTCTGCTTCATAAAGGGGCATCATATTTACCTATTTAAAATATGTTGTTTGATTACTTGCTTAAGTTAATTACCTGCTTAAAAATATACTCTTTAAGCTGAATTGTATGTAGCCAAACTTGTTTTATTTGCAGATTTTAATAATAGTGATTTTTTACATTTATTATTGTCAGTAATTTTCTTTAGAGTGTGTGTTAGGATGATGCTTCTTAACTCTTTTTTTTTTTTTTTTTGTGGGTACTGGGGTCAACCTCAGGACCTCGCGCGCCAGCAGGTGCCCATGCTGCTGAGCGATGTCACTGGCCCTTTTTCATATGTGGGTCCTGGGAGTCGAACTCGGGCCCTCACGCTTGCCAGGCAGGCGCTTACGCTGCAGAGCCATCTCACTGGCCCTGCTTCTTAACTCTTAAGTGAAATATGGGTTAGAAACTGAAGCATATAGGCAAAAAAGTCACAGGCAGGCACACATTATTTCTCCTCTAAATGCTGTACTTCATCATAGTTGAAAATTCCCGTAATGCAATTCCAACATCGGAAAGAAGTCAGTGGGTTATAATGTCATTTTGTAGATGCCTGAAATCAAAGGCATAATCAAGTTAGCTTCCATGTCTGGACCAGGAAGAGAGATTTATTATCTAGTCAGTCGCATCAGATCTCTGGTGGAGGAAAATTTTCTTAAATTGGTTATGATTGGGTTTTCCTTTATTCTAATGGTTAATCGGTGGGGACTGTTTTCCTTTATCCTAATGGTTAATCTGTTAATATAGCTAAAAGAATGTGTAACAAGATTGTACCTCTATAGTCTAATGATTTGTCTCCCTATAGGAATCGTAATGAATAATTAAAAGACATTGAAAATTAATCTGGATCTAGCATCACACAAACATTAGTCCTGTCTTAAGATGTTGGCAAGTGTTTTAATAAGAATTCCATATGCAATATTAATAGGTTCCTTCCTCAGGCCACTGATTACTCAGGAACTATCAGCCTTTTTAATCTTCTTTTTGACACTGAATTCCAGCAATGAAATATAGGTAGTGAACTTTTAGTGTAGACCACGTTAAGCCAGGAAGACCACTTAACCATTTATTTACTTTTTTATACCAAATAAGGCCAATTCTGAATTCATTTTGATCCTTGGGATCTTTGCATCAACATTTAGGATTTAACAAAGGAGGGATTTGGTGAATCAACACCTATTATTTTACTTAGAAATTTTTTAAAAATTGAAAATATTATATATAACAATTTAGTGGTGTTTTTCAAACTAAGTTGAAATAATCAAATATTTGTGTGTTTCTTAGATAAGGCACTAGATTTGAGGATTCACTATGTACAGAGATAAATGTACACCACGAATGCTAAACAAACAGGCCGCTAATAAGGCCAGAAATTATACAGTCATATACTGTGTAATGGAAATGCAAAGTCCTGTGGTAGTCCAGTAGTGGGAGAGATTTTTTTCTTTTAAATGTAAGGGAGAACCAAAAAATATTAAAGATAACTATTTTATATCTTAGATATGGTTTAATTCATTGCAGTGGGTCCTTGTTCGTTTTGTAGATTTAGGCATAAATGAGCATCATTTTGCTGAAATGTCCAATGGGCGCAAGGTAAAAATTCAGTTGGAAGGCTGGGCTAAAATCAAAATTCAAGCATACAGCATGTATAATATTAATTTCCCTTTTAAGCATTAGTATCTCTTTTTTTGAGCCTCAAACATCATAAATGAGGCATAACTTATTACTGTGACAAAGCAGTTTTATCTCAAGTAGTTTATTTTTAATTGTTCCTGTTTACAAGATTAATCTTATATCTAGTGGCAAGGCTAAATAAGATCATGTTGGTCATCCAAAAATTACATCGCCAACTTGTTTATTTTTATCTGCTCAATATGACAAGGGATTTGTTTTTCCTTAGGATCTGGGTAGAAAAACCTAATGATCATTGTTCCAGTATGAAGTAGGCAGACTTTTTCTGTACACATTGGATGTCAAATTTGAGCTTCATAGTTTGTCATTCTGGGTGTTTTTGTCCTGTTTGTTTTGACACTGGGGATTGAATCTAGGGCTTTTGCACTGAGCTACATCCCCAGCTCTTTTCATTTTTTATTTTGAGGTGCAGTCTCATTGAATCACTAATTTGCCCAGACCATGTTTGAACTCACGAGCCCCTGGCCTGAGCCTCCCGGAGTATAGGATTACAGATGTGCGCCACCATGCCCAATTCCTTCTGAATGTTTGAGATTCTAGACTTGCCTATCTTTTGGTCATATCATCATATTACAGACAAAATTTGTATAATATTTCTCATTTATGAGAACAGTTGTTTGGATTTCTCAGATAACCTAAGTTCAATGAACAACTTCTAGTGAGTTGTCAGTAATTCCGCTCTATAATTCAGAGAACCTTCTTACGACTGGGAATTTTTCTCAGTTATTCCTTTGTCCACTCATTTGGGCTATGAAATATTCTCCTTCAATGATTAAATTACACTTAGTGGACCTCTTTTCGGTTTTCCTTGTAAGCGTGCCTCCATTACCCAGTCAGTATCTCTGACACGAGTTTAATCATCTTTGTTTTGTCTTGGTTAAAGAAGCCAACATGTTTTGAGTGACTGGCTGGGTATATTGTTCTATACTCAATTATCTTAAAGGAAAAAAAAAGTTTATAGAATCACTGTGAACTATAAAATGGTTACCTTTTGCTAGGAAGCTTTGATACACCTTGGATAAATAATGAAGTGTTTTGTTTTAGGGGACTTTTCACTACTTTATTGATAACATAAATTTCTATTACCCAGGAATAGGTGTAGTCAGAGGGAAATAATAGAATTTATTCTCAGTAGTGAAATTCCATCTAAAAGTTGGTTTTGGCTGTTTAAGCAGAATATTTTTTATTGCCTTGCTCTTTTCTGTGAGGGTGAGGAAGAGAAGTCTGCTATAAAAATATGAATTTTAAGTAGAAATAAAGTTTCTGTTTGGGTGTTGACGTTCAAATACTGTACTTGTCCAGACCTGACAAATTTAGAAACAGGAATTTGCCTTTAGCACAATGTTAGCCAAACTGTTCAGTCACTCCCAAGGGTATTATTTAATGTTATAGAATGTCCTGCGAAATAATACAGATATCTAAAACAAGTTTTCTTGAGTGTCTTACTAGTTTTATGAAACATGAAGAGGAACTTGATTTGCACAGATCGTGCCTAAAATTCAAAGACAGTAGTTGTTCGGTGATGTGGTCTTCTCCTCAGGTCCAAGTCACTCTTGTCATGGGCAAGCTTGTGTCTTTATGAAGAGAGACCTTGCCCCCCCCCCCCGCAGTGTATGGTGTTGGGGATCAAACCCAGGGCCTTTTCCACATAATCTACTACATCCTCAGCTCTGCAGAAATTTGCTTGTTCTTTAAAAGTCAGTGGCATGTCACCTCCAGCAACCCTGAAGAAGCCTGGTGACGCTACAAGAACTTAGAACAAAGAAGTTTTCCTTCACAGATGTTTAAACTTTTGGCTCAGTGTCATGTGTGAAATCACTGAGAGACTATTGCAATTGTGTTTTTTTGTTTATTTGTTTGTTAACAGTACATATTGTCAGTGTGTTTTATTTTTTTTTATTTTTTTTATTTTTTTTGTTGGTACCGGGGGGTCGACCCCAGGACCTCGCGCGCCAACAGGCACCCGTGCCTCTGAGCGATATCACCGGCCCCTTTTTCGTATGTGGGATCCGGGAGTCGAACTCGGGCCCTCGCGCTTGCAAGGCAGGCGCTTAAGCCGCTGAGCCGTCTCACCGGCCCCTTGTCAGTGTGTTTTAAACGTGGCAGAATAGTGCTGTGTCTAGTTCTATCTCTGAGTGTAACCTTCATGTCAATTACAGTCCATTCCTTTCAATTGACAATATAAGACCAGTTTGGCTTTTGTGTGATGTTCAACACTTAGCACATTTCATTATTCTATTAGAGAAAAACATTTATGAAATAGTGACATGCTGGGTATCTTAAATCAGTCATCTTTTACTTACCTGTTGCTTTTTGTTTGTCACCATAGGTCACTTAATATCACAAGACATGTGTGACTTTACTTTGTATAGATCTTCTAACTTTCATAGTAGGGAACATATAATTCACGAATCAGGCTGACCTTTCTCTACCGTTGTGAAAAGGGGAGAATCTGAAGTAATTTTTATTCTCTATTGTACAATCAGAGGCGCTTAATGCTATGGACATTGTGGACATAAAAGTACTAATTTTTTCCTCCTCTTGGGTATGTGCTTTGGTTTAGATCACATGTGTCTTGCCTTTTCTCTTCCTAGTTCTTATTCACTCATGGTCTTCACTTACTATCAGTTTACTGAATTCCACGAATGTGATTTTAAATGTATGTCCCTGTCATTAGCCATCTGTCACTTATTTTAGCAAATGAAATTGTAACTTTGCTTTTAACAAGTCACCTTGGTTCATTTTATCTGTGTAGTTTAAAAGGCAAAAGACCTTGAATTTTGCATAGTATTGTGACCTTATAAAGTTCTTGATTTTTACTTTCATGCATATTCTGAACACTCCTGATTTGCTCCTGAAATACTTTGGGCATTTGGAAATACGTTTTTGTCATCATCATGTTTCCTTGGTCTGCTTTGTACATGTGATATAATTATTTTGCCTAGAGTCAAATCTGATGCTTTTTTTATCTGTCCTGCAGGTGCTTGGTAACAGTACTCTTCACTCTTGTTCATTTTAAGGCTTCTTTTGGTTTTGTTCATTTTGTTTTTCCCAGCATGATCTGGTTAAGTTTTGCTTGATCATCCATTTCAAATATTTTGGACGTTGTTCAGATTCTGTCACAATAGAAAGGTCCCATGGCTAAACACATTTGGGAAATCTTGGTTTAAAAGAATGCTGTACTTTCGAGGCCAGCCTGGACTACATAGTGAGTTCAAGGCCAGCCTGAACTACATAGCGAGACCCTGTCTTGAAAACAAACAAACAAATAATAAAACACTATCCTTGCTAGAGTATTAGAGGATTTTCTCAAAGCCCTCAGTATCCATCTTGAAGGACTCATTTCCCATGTATATTTGACAACAGTTCCTCTTACCCCTTAGGAATAATTTCCAGAAATAGATTTTAAGAACATTCATTTAGGAATCCAGTGAGGTACATATTCATACTTCGAGATTAAGATGTCTTAAATGCCACTGGGCGCTTTTGATTATATATCACCAAATGATATATTTAATAACTTGTGGTATGGACTTGTAATAATAAATTTCTTCCGTAAGAGAAGTTCTATATAAGAAACAAATGTAATACCATGGCTAAACAAATGAACCAAAAAACTCTTAACTTCTTCACATTCGCTCCTTAACCCTGTTACTGCTAATGTTGCCATTAAACTGCATGAATTAAAATATCTTAGGCAGTTTAAAAATACTGTGCAGACGTAGTGAGTCAGATCTGCCACATCGAGCTTACAGCCTTGTAGCTGGGAGTGATGACACATGGCTGCTGTGCCCTTACTTGTTTGTCTCATAGAGACGACTTGGCAGGCAGACATCTTGTAGATAAATGAGGAAAGATTGTCTATTTCAAGTGTCATAAGACATTCTTTAAACTAGTGTGTCATTTCTGGTTATATAGTCAGCATTTTCTTTGGAGCAGAAAAATCCTCTCAAGATTGCTGAGTGAACAGCAGCCATGTTTGTAGGGCTGGGTCTCAGGGAATGGTGAGTGCTGTACACTCATTAGCTTAATCTCCTCAGATGTCTGAGAAAGTTCCTCACATCTTGGTTTCCTTTTTCTTCTTCTTCCAGCTAGATACAACCTGAATGAACCTGTATAGCTCTTAAAATAAAATAACATTTATTTTGTGTATATTACTGAACTTTAATTTTCATAATAATCTGTGAGGTTGGGTATTACTCATTCTAGAGATAAAGGACATTAAGAATTAAAAGCTGGCAAATGCTAGATACAGAATTTGACCTTTTCCTCTTGATTGCAAAGATCATATTGGTACATTCAGGTGTGGGTTCTTTCATCCAGTTCCTACAGGGACTTTGAACCAGCTGCGAGCCCCCTGAGGTCTCTAGAGATAGAAGTAGTGATGATTTGGGCCTGGTTCATAATTGCAGATACATGACCTTGAGAAGTTTCTGGAAATATTTTTTTAGTCATGTATTTTCATAAGGATTTGATTTATGTAACCTATTAGCATATACTTGTTATTCCAGCAAGAGTTAATACATTATTCAAAGGGATTTCTGTAGTTCAGGCTTCCCTCCATTCGTTTATGTCATTTATTATTAAGTGATTACTAGAAAGTTTTATCTACAGAGAGAAGATTCTACTGTGTTCCTTGGTCCTAGAATTCTAGTGATCCTACTTTCTTGTGAACTTTTGCCAGAAGCAGTTACCAGCCAGCCATGCATTTTAAATATATGTATCTATAGATAGATATGTAGATAGATAAACAGATAATTAACCCTCAAGACTTCTCAATTGATAGATTACTGTTATAGATTGATCCATAGGTCGTTAATACAATGAAAGTATTTTTGATCATTCTATATAGCATAATAATGAAACAATCTTGGGTGTTCTTGAAGTGTTTGTCCTGCTTTATATTAGTAACTTGATATCCCAGCTACCTTTTAAAAATTAACAGATTTTTGTTTGTTTGTTTTGCACTTGCGGTAGGCTACCTATATTTTCTAAGATTTAGATAATTTATGTTAGTTGGATGAGTTCTGTATATTCTGGGAGGAAAATCTATATAGTTCAACCAATATTTGAGTGCCAATTTTTAATTAATTAAGTTTTGGTACAGGGGATTGAACCCATGCATGCTAAGCACTACAGCTGAACTGCACTCCTAGTGTGAGTGCTAATTTTGATCTGAGTATTGTTTTAGAAATACAGAGATGGATAATACATGACTCTTTTCTCCCTGACAAGAAACTTTGGTCAGAATTTTCAGTCTTGCCACTGTTGATATTTCTGGGCTACAACATTCTCTACTGGGGGTGGGTGATTGGCAGGAGAGGCTGTCCTGTGAAGCAACACCCACATAACACTCAGCGTCCCAAGAACCTTAAACCTTCACCTAGAGACAAACGAATCCGAAAGCAACGTGGCCTGGGATCCACGTGGGTTAACAAGTTTTCCCGAGTGGAGGGCTGCTGCACTGTTAGTCTTGCTAACAGTGTGGGCAAGACTAACGCCAGGGCTACGCACATTTTGACTAAAGATTGGCCGTGCATATAAAAGAAGGCAAGTGCATGTAGCATTTGAGAATTTCCTCCATCAGGCCAGGATCGTTTCCTGTTAGGTGTATACCAAAATCGTTCCCTTTTGAAAAAACAGCCTGCATGTGAAACACCAAGCACACATCTGAAAAGGTGCCTCTTTCTAATTACTTCAATTTCATCTTATTTAATAAAAATGATATACAGTGAACAACTGCAGTAAAACCAGGATCCACGTGCTGTCATTTTTCTGTTCCTTTTGTGATCACAGCTGTGTACTTCTTGGTTTATTTGAACAAATTTGTTTAAAATTTTTTGTGCTTATGTAAACATTTCCGTGGTTAGATCTCTTGGTAGAACCTAAATCTTTGCACACACTGTCAGGCCTCTCTTACCCAAGGGCAGGTTATAGATTGTACTGCATACCACTTTTTTATTTTAGGGCTTTTCCTGTGTAGACATGCCAGAAACCTTCCCGGGGTCAGGAGTGCGTTAGTGACTCTAGATGATAATCTACAAGGTGAGAGTCCAAATAAGTTTTTCCCCAGGCATCCCTGCCCAGGTCTGTTAACATCTGCTAGTTTTGAAAATTAAAATAATTTCTCATCACTCAAGGCAGTGAAATGTGGACGGATGGTCCTACCAGATTGACTCTGAGAACTCACAGGGGTGGGGGAGTGGAATAGGATATTGGCCGATAAATCAGAGAAGTAGTGACTTGTGCAAGGGACTGTTTCCTGTCCTTCTACGACCCATGTTGGGACAAACTCACAGTGTCTGTCACAGTACATGCCGATGCTTGTGATGGTGACTATGAAAGCACTACTACATTTGTTCTAATCCTTGAAGCCGACAAGCCTCAGAATGTTCTCTACCTCTGCTCCTGCCCTTGCTCTCTTTCTGGTGTTTAAGATCATGCTGTAGTCTTTTTTTTTTTTTTTTTTTTTTTTAATATGCGGGTACTGGAAGTCGAACTCAGGACCTCATGCTCGCCAGGCAGGTGCTTATGCTGCTGAGCTATATCACTGGCCCCATGCTGTAGTCTTGCCTGCATTTATCATAGCTCCCCATTTCTGTGTACCCCAGGGCTGGCTTCTCTAAGGCACAGTGGGCACAGTGCCTAGAGTCCACAGCACCTTCAGGAAGCCAAAACCTGGTTCATGTGTGTATGCATGCATGCATGTATTGATACACATATGTATGCATACATGCATTGTGTAAGTATGGATACACGTGTGTATGCACACATGCATGTAAGTATGGATACATATTGCCCAGGCTGTCCTCAAACTCCTGGGTTAAAAAAATCCTCCTATCTCAGTCTTCCCAGTACCTGGGACTACAGGTGTATACCATTGTGCTCAGCAAAAATGTTTTAATTTTTTTAAGGGGAAAAATAATGAATAATAATTATGAACATATACTAATACATCAGCCTGGAGTAGAGTTCTCTTTATATCAACATAGCCCTATAATACAACTTTTTGTGTTGTTTTAGAGAGCAAGGGGCCCACATGTCCTCTTCATACACTCAACAAGATGGTTCTCTTCCTTTCTTTGACTGTGCCAGTGGCTCCCCGTAGCTTAGACATCTGTTACAAATTCAAGCTGTTCCCATGCTCGTGCCGTGCTGTCTTTTACACCTCCTCTCCCCACACTCACCTGTGCATTTTCTTCCCTGGTCCTCGGTTTGCCTACTCCATGAAGACTCCATCCTCTTCCTCTCCAAATCGTGCCAGTCTCTTCCTTCTGAGAGCTTTGACACTGAGTGCTGCATCGCTGCTTGTTATTTCAGTGCCTTGCTTGAGCAGTTCAGGCCTCGTTTGTGCCTCTGCCATTAAATTGCATGAGAGTGTTTCACCCTGCTGTCCCCATCCTTGAATATGTTTAGAACCCAGGGTATGTTTCTCTGAATCTCAGGAATCAAGCCAGAAATTTCCTGGAACAGCTGACATAGAAAAGTTCTATGTTAGGGCTATATTGGTGTAAAGATAACTCTAATTCAGGATGGATTCGTTATTATACATTCATGATCATTATATGCGTTATTTTTCCTTCTAATTAAAAAAAAATGAAAGGACTGAAATGGCTTGAACATTTGTCTTTTTGAGGTGGGAGGGACAAGAGTCTGATAACCATCAGCATACTCTATTTGCTGTATCTGTTAACAGCGAGTTTCTTTCTCCTTGTAGAATTTTCAGGTGTGTTTTTGTTCAGTAGCCTCTCACTTTAGGTGTCAAGTTACATTGAAATCTCTGAGAATCACTTCTATGCTGTTGAAGGCTTTTAACTGGGAGAATGTTTTTTTTTAAATAGCTACTTTATACAAGAAGTCTGGCTGCCCACAACTGAGCAGATCTTGGGTGTTTAGTGACAATATCTATTTTTAAAAAAATGCTACCTGAATCACAGAAGGATTCTCCTGTCAGGAACGTGTTATCAAAGAATGAGGGAATTAACATTGAAGCTTGTGGAGCCACATGACTTATAAACGTCCTTGCTTTTTGAGTTTTCTAAGTGTTACCTGAGGCTGGGGACAAGTTGAGCTGTAAGCTGTAAGTAGGAATTGGTAAAGAGGCTGTGGAGGTCGTATCGTTCTTTCCCTACTTGAGGAAGTTACTTTCCTGCTGCTGCAATAAAAAAAAAAAAATCCCACAGGTATCAAGTTGGAATTTATTTTGTATTTTTCCACACTTTTGTCCATAATTACATTTTTTGCATTCCTGTTTATTACTGTTACTGTTTTTCCAGCCAGGAGTTTTTAAATTCTTTTTAAAAATATTTATTGTGGGACCGAGAGGCAGGCAAGTGGTGAAGAGCAAGGAAGAGCTCATCGAGGGTGAAGTAACCTTTATAGGGTTCATATTTACGTAAAAGAAGACAAAACAACACTAGGAATCCTTGCTCTATGCCCTGAACCGCTTAAACATTATCCTCTGACAGATGAGACAGGAAGACGCTTGGAGGCAGCCCCAGCAGCTGCATCTTCATACCTCTACCCTTGTGACTTTCAGATTGCCTTCACAAAGCTCATATCTGAGCCCCAAACAGCCAGTTGGATTCTGTCCTCGCTGATAAAGGATCTTAGTAAGACTTAGTTGTTGTGTCACAGGAACTATGAAACTGACATTAAAATTCTCAGTGTAATACTCCAGTATGGTGTTTTTGGGCTCCTACGTTCTATTCTTAATACAATTATTATTTTTTTTTAATCTAGCCAAGAAATAGAACTTTTCAGAATTATTTTTTCGAACGCTTGTAGTTCCTCATAGTCTTTATTCTGATACAAATAGCACTTTGAAAAATTCTTACCATGAGTCTGAGAGTGCTAGAAAAGGGAAGGCGTCATTGATAACAGCTCCGTGTAAGTTATTTAAGAAGGATAATCTATCCCTGCTTATCAAGCAAATAGTCTGAAACTTGAACCTTAGGTATGTTTCGGTGTTACAACCCTGGAGAAAAAAAAATAATCTAAGCTTACACTAAAAGTGATAAGTTAACAGAATACTATTTGAGCAGTGAACAAGAATGCTGCTCAAAAGTTATCATGGATTTTTCAAGTCAACTTAATATTCTCTCTGAATCTTTGCTATGTTTGCAAAGAAGTTTTCTCATAGACCTAAAGTTCTAGTAATAAAAACACCCTATTATGAGAGATACAAGCTGACAGTAAAGACAGATAAGTAAACATTGTAAAAAGTTGAAAGAAAATAAGCCAAAGGGTATAATGTAAATATCCTTTCTGCTTATCAAAATAAAATAACTTCATGTTTCCTTCTTGAAATATTTCTGTAAGTGTGCTAAAAACAGAAAGGTAACATTCAAGACCATAAATTCTTTGACGTCCTTCACTTGAAAATATCTAGATTCTTACATAAAGTGCTTACATATAATTGCTGTTGTTTGACTGACTACAGGTGGCCTCTTACTGTCTTTATAAAAGTGTGTACCTATGTGCTGTGGGTGTATATATGAGGAGATAAGAGCAAAAGTAAATGGTAAATATCTGAATTCCTATATCTCAGTGCACTTTCATGGGATAAATTATTTTACTTCTTTCTCTTCCCACTTGGATAATTTCTTATGACTTGCTTTATTATTATTATTATTTTGTTTTGTTTTGTTTTTTGAGACAGAGTCTCGCTGTGTAGTCCAGGGCAGCTTCAAACTTGCAGGGTGGCCTTGAACTCACTATGTAGCCCAGGGTGGCTTCAAACTCACAGTGATCCTCCTGCCTCAGCCTCCCTAGTGCTCGGATTACAGGCATGTGCCACCACATCCAGCTGTGACTAGCTTTAAAGACCTTTTAGAAATCTTTTAATAAAATCTATAGATTATCATTTTTCCAGTTATGGTCTTTCTCAGACTATTAATTAAAACCAACCCATTAATACTGAAGGCCTGTTACTACCATTTTATTGCCAGTTTATGGCTAATGCTAAAACATACAAGTGACTTAAATTTGGCATTGTATGTTTGCCAACTGATTTGAAAAGTGTACCAGTCTGTTCTGCCTTATGCCTTATGTAGAAAATCTGATGGAAATGACTTTCTAAGGAGTTCAGCAAGAATTCTGAACTTAATGTCTCTCCACTCTCTTCACGATAGACACCTTGAGAGCTGCTCTGGGATTTTCAGATTGCACTGAAGAACGATATATCTTACCTGGAAAATTAGCATTTATGTAAGGGTCTTCAGCTTAATTCGTATTTTCATGCCATATTGATGTTAAAGAAACTTAAAAGGCATGAAGGGGTATGGACAGCGTGGGCTGTATTACTAGGCCCAGATATGTCTAATGGCTCCTTCCCTGCAGCCTGAGACTAGGAATCTCACTAACTATCTCTTACTATTACAGGCTTAATTGCCTTTCCACCTACACTCATTTTCCCCCGCATTGTCCTGAAGCCTGAATGCTGGTAGAAGCTCTAAAGGAAAATAAGACTGGAGTGAATTTCTGGTCTGACAGGCTAGAGAAATATGCTTTCTATTTCATTTGTCTACATAGTGTGAGCATTTCTAAAATAGGGTGTCCTATTGTGTATGTTCTAATTAAGTGACAACCCTACCTCTTTCTTCTAAAGGCTTGTGTTCCATTATTTTCCCACCTGCTGCTTTTCGAAGACTTCTTGTTCTCTTCTTCATCTTCATCTCTCCTTCTTCATCTGGGAGCTCTGTTTCCTCTGTACTGTACATTACAAGTGGGTCAACACCGCAGCGAGTAAATAAGGAAGGAAGGAAGGAAAGAAAGGAAGGAAGGGAAGGAGGGAAGGAGGGAGGGGAAACAAAAAATAACTGAATTTGGACTTATTTGTATAGTAAGCATATTGGCATAAACCATATACTCTAGAAAACTCACCCTAGTGCTATAAAGTGCTATTGATAAAGTAAAAGTCTATTTTAGTGCTGTGTCATTAGATAGGGGTGAATATATTGCACAAAAGATGAGGATCAGCGCATCTGCCAGGTGACAGGCATCATACATACTACGGCAACATCCTAAATATCCAGGTAAGAACAATGACCCCAGGAATTTTACTTGCAGATTATGCAGGGATAGACCCCCCCAAATATATATATATATTCCAAGACAGTAATATAAATGATATCAGAAGCTCATAATTATTCCACATATGTGGCTAAGTTTCATGTAAATCCAGATGATACTGAGGTTTTAACTTCGGGATTTGTTTGGTGCTTAACTCTGCGGCATGTTGAAATCTGGTGATTACCAATCAGTTGGCCCAATGCGCCCAAAATTCTAGAACTCCATTTCTTACCCTACACTTTTCTTTTCACACATACCTACCTCCCAAATAGTCCATAGCCATCTATGTTAAAATCATCCCTCATGGGTTATGCTATACAGATTTCAACACCATTGCTTGGTGGACAGTGATTCTAAATAGCATGAGTATTTGGTGATGAAATTTGCATGTCCCTTGCTGGGAGAAGTATAATTAGAATAAGAGTTGACATTCACACAGCTACATGTAAAATGTGAACTGGAACATGGCCTACTTAATAATGTTTGATTGTTTTTACATTTGATGTATTTCCTTTTAAGCGTGTGTTGAGTGGAGCAAAATACATTTGATTGAAAAAATTGTGCATTTAAACAAATTGTTTATTATTTAGAGGGCTAAAATAGAAAGAAGAAAGTTAAGACCACACAATCTGTCAAATCTAAAGGTTGCAGTGATTGGTCAACATCATCTTAAAGGCTTCAGTGCATGTGTTTGGGACAAATTCTTTTTATCCATCCTCAGATTGTTACTTCCAAATCTTAGAAGGAGAACCAAGTATGGCCATACACCGTAGCTAATTCTACCTCATGTAACGCATTAAATATCAAATATGTATGAAGTTTCTGGCTACAAATATGCTAGTTTATATCAGCTGAAGCAACTAAAGTTCTTTCTAAAAGCTTATAAAAGAAGATTAAGATAGCATGCATGCAGAGGATTAGTAAAGGATAAATGCCTATTACTGTTATGAATATGATTTATTATTGTGTTTTATATTTTGTACTGGTTTATTTCTGGCATGTTATGTTTCTGGCAGGGTAGTCCAACAGAAATATAACATAATGTAATTTATTTACACAGTTTAAAAATCTCTAGTAACCACATTTCTGAAAGTAATTGGAATTAATTTTATATTTTATTTAACCCCATTATTATTTTAGCATGTACATTGATATAAACAGTTATGAATGAGAACTTTTATATATAGTCTTCATATCAAGTGTTTGAAAATACAGTACTTTGCACTTAAGATGCCTCCACTAGGACACTAAATTTTTATTAGAAAAGTGGTTTTAGGTTCATAAAATTTAGTCAAAAGGTAGACTCCTTTATCCAATTTTTAAATATGCTTGTAACAGTTTTTAAATTTAAATGTACATTAATTACAGTGAAATAGTAAAGAAGCTCCTCAGTCTATATGCACACTTCCAGTGCTCAAAAACCATGTGTAGCGAATGCTTATCCTCTTAGTACAGGTTTAAGGGAGCCACGCTTTCAAGAACACAGCAAGAGTAGGGAGCAAAAGTGCTTACTGGAGAGAGGGTGGGAAGGTCCATAGCTAACAATAGAAAAGCATGTCTGCAGGTAAGCGAATCTACTGAACACAAATATTTAGTAAAAGGTGACAAAGGCAGGTGCCAGTGGTTAGTAGTAGTATATTGACCTTTGGCTACAAGGTCAGTGCTTTACAAGCTGTGTGGGCCAGAAATCCAGGTGCCAAGTGCCCAGCAGTGAGGGTTTCACATTAGGTTCCACAACTTAAAAACATTGGCAAAATGTTAACCTCATCCACTTTTTACCCAATTCAGTCTCCTTTGAAAACTGATGGATGGTTAGCCATCTGTTTAAGTGGTTTATTGATGAGATGCACACTGTCTTGTGTTCCTTCCCAACCGAAACGTTCTTCCTCTCTACAGTATCAACAGGTGCTTCCTTGTGAGTCTCATTCATATGGTATCTTCCATCCTTTTCAGATAGTCTTATTTTCTTTAGTGTCTACTGATAAAAAAAATTTTTCCCTTGTAAGGTAACTGTGTTAGGTTTCCATCACTATGACAACCCAACTAAAAGAATCAACTTAAAAAGAAGAAAATGTATATTTTGGCTCATGGTTTCAGAGGTTAAGTCCATGGTGTCCTTGTTCACTGTTGCTTTGGGCTTACAGTGAAATAGTACATCATAATGGTAGGGCCTGACAATAGAGGCTTTTTCTCATCATGGTGACCAGGAAATAGAGAGGAAGGGGCTGGTGTCCTAGCATCCCTTTGAAGGGTGGACCCCCAAGTACGTAACTTCCTCCACTAGTGCCCCTGAGATTCCACCTAAAGATTCTACCATCTCTCAGTTGTGCCACAGGCTGGTGACTAAGTCTTCAGCACATGGCCCTGTGGGGGACACTCCAGATCCAAAGTAGAGCAATAACTTTGATAATGTTTATCTGAAAATTCGAACGCATCATTGTAGATATGATTTGACACAGCAGTTGCCATGATCATCTGGCCTCTCTACTGGTAAAATGTTAAGAGTGCTTTAACTGTTATTTTTTCATCTTCATCTCTTAAAACCATGACATTGCTGTCCTGTGCCATTTCAAGGGATTATTCGGAGTGGAATTCCAGATCTCATATATATTGAAAAAACTACATTTGAAAAACTTTCTACCTTCTGAAATAATGTTGAGCCCTGATTCTATCATGTAGTATTTTAGTTATTACTGTCAAATACATGCCTGTATTAGTTTCTCTTGCCACAGTAAAGCCATGATCCACCCCCAAATTTGTGGCCTACTCAGTAATCACTTATTGTAGCCTTTACACTTGTGGATCAGCTGATCTTGGCCAGACTTGATAGGAAACAGTAAAATTTCAGAAATTGAACATGTACAGATATCATGTATCTAAAATAAGGAGAAGTAATAAATTTTGGGATTTCTGTGTGGCACTATGTGCTAAATGCTTATGTGTCCATACAGTTGGAACTAGTAAAAGTCATATCGGAAAATCATTCATTTATTTTTATCAAATCTCTTTACAGCGAATGCCCTTCACACCAGTATCTCTGAGTATCCTGATTTCCAAGTCCTCCAGCTTATTAGCAATGTGGACTACAGTGCAATAAGTCTTCAGTGAGGGTTTAGCAAATCACCTGCATTTGTGATTTACAGGTGGCAGTATAGTAGACATATATACTGTACAGGTAAATACATATGCGTGGCTGCTTTTGAAAACTTAGGAAATACAGATTGAAATAAGATAAAGGTTGATGAACATGCATTGACAATTGCAATGTATCAGGATTTAGACTTTTAAAGATTCATTTGGCATTTAATTTAAGGGCTAATTTCAGAGAAAGTTGTGTGTTTTATATGCATTTCAGGGTTTTTTTTTTTTTTTTAGTGCATATTTGTTGTACAGACTAGTGGGCTTCATTTTGGCATGTTTGTGCCTGTGTGTAACCTACATTGATCATGTCCCTCTCATCACCCCTTCCTTCACACCTCCCTCCCCATTCCATTCCTCTTCGCTAATCCTCTCCCTTTTACTTTCATGTTGTCATCCCCCCCATCCCGCAGCACAGGGACAGTTTCTTAAAGAGAAGGCTACCAAAGTTTATTAAATGTCAACATCTAGTGGCTTAAATTTAATAAATGCAGATTAAATATTTAAGCTGTGGATTTGCTTCTCGTTTTTCTTGCTCTAAAAATAAGGTTTTAGAAAGCTAGTAACAAAGACCTGCAAAATAGTACTGCCATAGAGAGAAAATTGTTTGAAAACAACATTAAAGATGGAAAGAATAAACAAACAAACAAACTTAAGAACCTATACCAGGGAGGAATGCTAATTATGTTAGCATTATATATAATGGAATGCTGGATTATATTAGGAAAAAAGGAAGCATGAGCTTTGGAGTCACAGCCTTAGACTCCTAGGCAGGTTTTGAGCTTTAGAGATTTTCTAAGTAAATGTGGAAGTAATTTATCTTGGTTTTTCTGAGAGTCAAATGAGATAAGGAAGAAAAGCCTAAGTAGATATTTATATATATACATATATATATATATTTATATATATTTATATTTTATATTTTATATTTTATATATATTATATATATTTTATATATAATATATAAAATATAAAATATATTTTATATATTATATATATTTACATTTATATTTATTATATTTAAATATTTATATTTATATTTATATTTATTTATAATAAATATTTATATTTATAAAATAAATATATATTTATATTATATATTTATATTTATATTTATTTATATGTATAAATATAAATATATTTATATGTATTTATATATAATATATTTATATATATTTATATATATTTTTATATATTATATATTTTTATATATATAAATATATTTATATTTATATTTATATTTATTTCTTATATATATATATGTATATATATATTTTTTTAAGCTCAAGTCCTTTCCTTTTCACAAGGTCAAGGGAGAATATGAAGATGTTAATACTGTATATTTTTGTTTGGTGACTGTATGAAACATGTCAGTAAAATGTTAAAGATGGGATTAAAGAGATAAAACTATTTCTATATCAAAATAACTTTGAAAAGAATTTAACTGACCAATGTAAGTCTCTTACCAAAGTAGAAGCATGACAGTAGACATAATTATACATGGTATAGTATATGTAAAATTATATATGTGTGTGCATGGAATTGAATGATAGAACATTTATTTTTTAGGACTGAATAAACTTGATTGGGTTATAAATAATTTTGAAGCTAATAGCTATGTTTTTTAAAATTCCAGTGTTATATCCATTCCTATCAGCTTAAACAGTGGATGCCACTCTTTCTTGGTGCTACCTAAAATGTATGATTTGAACATTGGTTATTAACTTTGTGGGTGTTGAATAGCAAAGGTTTCTATTGAAAGAATTCTTGATTTCCTACTGGGCATCAGCAGCAACCATGCTTTACCAGGCTTGTTATGAGTGGTAGGAGTTTGGGGTCAAGTGGAGAACAGTTATCCTTTGAGCAGAAAGAAAAGCTTGGTGTCAGTGGAGGCCATGAATAACATCAAGGAACCATAACTTGTAATTGGAAGCCATGTCAACAGTGCCCCCAAAAGAATGTTGTTTTCAGAAGTGAAAAATATGTAGATTAGTACTTTGAAAGGAGTTTTTTCTTTCTCCACTCCCATTTGTGACAAATCATTTTTAGGCTGAAACTCAAGCTCTGAAATAATTGTGCAGCAAATAGCAGTTTGAATAGATATGGCAGTTCTTCCCACGGATAAAGTGAAGCCCTGTAATGTTTAAAAAGTCACATTTCATTTTTCTGTGTGCTTTGACTGGCTTCTCTGTTCTTTCTCACCACAAATACACATGCGTGCGCACACACACACACACACAGCCTTGGAAAATTGAAGTTTTCCATTTTGAGTTCAACAGAGCTCTTAAGGCAGTAGATCCAGCCCCTCCTCAGCCACTGAAATTCTGTGGCCTTGGACAAATCCTTACCTGATCCTTTTCCTCCTTAGTGTTGGCATGAGTGACTTATAGATTCTTCCACACCTGTGATTCTAATTTTTCAGTTCTCTGTTACAGATAAAATGAGCAATTACAAGTGTTCTCTGCTGAAAGTACTTTTTTGGCCTTTAATTATAGGAAATCCTTACAGATAGTCTTTTCCTTTGGACAGTGAAAATTTGCTTGTGTATTTATGACTCCATGGAAAGGAGTTCACTCTCAAATTTTCTAGATTGGGATTGTAGGGAGCAGCTCTTTACATTTGAAAATGGCAAATTTAAATGTTTTCACGTTGAACTTAAAAGCAATGTGGAGTATACATTTTTCTGGGGTATAACTGAACTATCCTCAGATTATGGGAAAACTGTATCCATGTGAGGGAACTGCAGATGGGGTAGAAATAGAAACACTGTCCTGTGCTTAAAAAAAGGTTTTATAAGAATATCCCACTCGAAGAAAAGAAGTACCACATACTTCACCATGTGAGGCCAGCTATTTGGACCAGTGCGAAGTCTGTTCCCATACAGAAACCAGATGGTTTTCATTAGCCAGAAACCTGAAAATTGCATAAATCCACAGATGCAACTAAGCTATGGATCTGTGCCCCCTTCTTGCCAAACAGGACTTTTCAGCCAGGGAAACAGAGAGCTCCTTGTCCCTTTCCCTTGCAGTTGGGACTGAGGGGAGGAATGCTGCCAAGCCTGCTTTATAAGGAATTTTGATCTTCTTGCTGATAATAATGAGAGAAACTTTTGGAGGAAAGGAACACCCAGTTGCAAGGCAGTAGGAGAACTTGTTCATGAAGCTGGCTTTGCATTTGATTGTAAATTTCAGAGGTTGTAGGTGGATGTTTCCAACTTGCCCCTGCAGATCATGTCCAGGCTAGGGCTATATTTTACATTTGTTTAGTTTAGCTTTCCCTTAATACCCGTTTATAGCCATTTTTCTAGTTAAGTTGCTTTTTGGAAAGTCCATTTCAGTACTCTAGGTATTGTGGCTTGGAAATATACATATTTTTTTCCAGTAGCAAAGGATTGTTTAAAAAAGATTTGCAGCATTTTAAAATGTAATATTTATGTCGCTGCAGTTCAGAGCTTTCTGTAAATAGCCTCTTGCATTTGAGGCTATGTATGAACACTCCATTGTTGCGATCAGGGATTTTGTTCATTGTCATTGAACACAGTTTTCCCATGGGAAAGTATCTCCAGCTTTATGATGTCATTGGGAAGTTGCAAAAGTTACAAGGATTACTTTCATACTCAATCTCCCACAAATGCGTAGACCGCAAGTGACCTTTTACATACCACGGTTTGAATGTTTTAGATAGTCTGAGATTTCTATAAAGTAACTGAGTTACTTTAGATAATTAAGCAGTAGTTATTTAAGCGTTTATATTTCTTTCCTAAAGTTGGGTTTGTTTTTTTATTAAGGAATATTTTAAAATTAGGAATAATTACTATAAGGTGACTTTGAAAGCATGCATTTTTACTGACAGCAAATATTCTAGGACCCAAAGACTTCAATTTCATGAATGATTGTTTTCATGGATAGAGCCTGAACAGGACCTTGCAGATGCTTCATTCAGGAAAATAGGTTTGAGTAAACGTGCTACCCGCCCCCGCATACTGATGGCCCAGCATTATCTCCTGTGTGGCTACATTGCCGGGATGGTGCTTTCCTTTCTGTACTTTCCTTTTGGGTGAGTGTCAGAGGGTGGTGTTTGTAGCAAGAGGCCTTGTCTCTTAGATGGGTTATTTGATGCAAGTGAGTTGTTTATCTTGCGTTAATTAACCCAGCCAGGGATATGCTACTTAAAATGTGGAATTCTTTGTAGGTGGGCTTCAGAAAGAATTGAAAGAGTTCTGGTTCAGTTTATTTCTCCAAGTTAATTGCTCTGTCATGTACACAGCTGTCATTGGTTTGGAAAAGAATTTTGCTTGAGAAAGGTGGTTTTGTGATTTTTGTGATTTAAGTATTTATCTGCACAGGGCCTTTTGTAATGTCAAGTATAACAAGATGTGTATGTAAAACAGATTTTATAATTTCAAATTCAATAATTTGTTGCAATTATAGAGGAATCAAGGTTTAATCTGTTAATCCGTATCTGCTTCATGGAAATAGGGCATGTTACTTATCAAGATTCTCCATACATGTATTCGGCAAGTTAATATTAAATCTCACCTGGTGGAAAACCTGAAATCAGGAACTAAAGTATATATTTTGTAGTCTAAACTAACAGGTTGAAATGAAGAAATTATCACATAATCAACTTATTTGAAGGGTCTTAATCAGTTTATCTGTAGAGCTGTGAAAAAGATTACCACCATTTGGTAATCTGCACATACACATACGCAAACAGATGCCATTAAAATAACTGTGAAGTCCAGAGGGAAGGATAACAAAGTGAAAAATAGAAAAAAATAAAAGGAAATTAAGAAATCAAGATTTTAAAAAATGGAAGCAACATGTATTTTTTTTTTTTTTAATGTGGGTTCCGGGAGTCGAACTCTGGACCTTGCGCTTGCCAGGCAGACGCTTATGCTGCTGAGCTATCTCACCGGCCCTAGCAGCATGTATTTTATAAGTTAGTCAGATAGTGTGTCCAACTGTACAATTTTTGCTGAGGACTTTCCTGGTTTTAGCACCAGAAATCTCTTATGCTATGAACACTTCAGTCCACTATAAAATGGGAAAGTTTGTCATCCAGTTATCAGGGCAAGTACTTTGTCTTATTTATTGCTTTGTCCCCCAAACTACATAATTGCCTAGTGTTGTTACACTGTAATTGCCACTCTGCAGCTAGGAATTGAAAGAGTAAAGTCAGTAAGACTTCTCAAAGTAGGTGAGAAAAACAAGCAGCAATCCCATTTTTGGAAAACTTCAGGTGTGGAATTGAGGGATAGTGAATCAGTAAAGAGATATTGAGAAGTGAAAACCAAGATAATTTCATCATGACAGAAGCCAAGGGAAAAGGCTTCCAAGGAGGGCTAAATGTGTGGTAAAGCAGTTGAGAGGGGACAGGTACTAAGAAAAAGCCTGTTTGGTTTCTCAGGTAGGAATCATATGTAGCCTTTGAGAAGCAGCCTGAGGTTAGCCATGGGAATGTAAAACAAGTTACTGTGTTTTAGAAGCAAGTGGGAACGTGTTGACAGTGAGTGTGTAAATCACAAGGTTATTTAAAATTTATGATCAATGACAGAAATGGAAGATGATTGCTCTAGAACAGAGTTTCAACAACAGACTATGGCCCCATGTGTCAGTTTGGTCTACTGACTTTTTTGTAAATAAAATTTTACTAGAAAAAAGCCACACCCTTTTTTTGCATATTGTCTAAGGCTGTCTCTGTGCTACCATATAATGATAGGACTATGCAGTCACAAAAGAGATTGTGTAGCTCACAAAATCTAAGATATTGTCTGGCCCTTTACCAAAAGTTTGTTGACCCTTTGCTGTCTCCCATAAATAGAGTGGGAGGAATTTTGTTGTTTATTGTTTGAGACTTTCAATAGTGGAGAGTAGGGGTTATTTGTAGCTGTAATAAGGAGCTTGAGAAAAGGAGGAGTGACTGGGTATCTTATTACTGTGTTACCTTACCCCAGATTCAGTGGTTTAAACAGTGTAAGTAATTTGGAACCCCGTATAGGAGGTTCTGACTTTGGGTCCCTCTTGAGGTTACAGTTGTGCCCTCAGCCAGACTTGCAGTCCTAAGAAGGTGTGAAAGACTTCAAGCTATTTTCAAGCTCAGCTAATTTGGCTCTTGACATGAGATCTTAATTCCTTACCACCTGGGCCTCTTCACAAGGCTATTGAGTGTCCTCACAACATGGCGACTGACCTCCCTCACAGCAACTGAGCCCTGAGAGCAAGGAAGTACCATGATGCCCTTCATGACCTTGCTTTGATAGTTACACATCATCATTTCTGCCACATTCTACTCATTGCACAGATAAAGCCTGATGCTTTGAAGGAGGGGACCACCCAAGGTTGTGACTACTAGCATGTGAGGGGCACAGGAGGCTTTCTTAAAGACTGGCTACCATGAAGAGAGGAGAGAAACTATCAAATGTTGTTTGAAGGGGGGAAATGGAATCAAGAGCATTTGTGTTGACCAGAAGGTAGAACACATTCCTTAGACAATATAGTGAACAGATTAAAGGGAAAGAGGAACAGGGAAATTTTGACATCTGAGGATGGAATTCATTCAACAGATATTTACTGAGACAAAGGCTCCTTTATCTCTCTTCAGTCAGGAATAAGGTAACAAGATGCTGCTAGGTCTTTTAATCTTTGAAACAGAAATGTTTGAAGGTCAAGTAAAGTACTATGCACAATACAATGGGGATTCCACTGGGGGACTGTAAATTCCTCCAGAGCAATACCTTCTTAAGTGTCTAATACAAGGCCTCATCCACAGGTGTGTGACGGGTTACTATTTGGCTTTTCTTCAACTTTCTTGCTTTGTTATTATCTGTTTATTCAATAAAATTGACAAAATTTGTAATCTGAATTTTAGATGGAAGCATTGAATTTCATTTTAATCCCTCAGGAGAGTTGTGAAGTTTAAATTTGTAGAGCATTCTGCATAGGCTGCTTCTTTGCATTTTGTGGAGAATGAGACTCATTTTCATGGAAGTTGTAGGAGATGGCAGTGGGCTGGAGGCAGAAGTGGAGAGGTTCCAGCAATTCTGTAGATGATCTGCCATTGTGGCCCTATCTACTGTTTGAAGTGAATGACTTAAACATCTGACAGTGTACAAGTAGAAATTTGTGAAAGATAGAAAAAAGTCCCTGAAAATATGATTTCGCCAGCAGCTGTTTCACCCATGACTAGTTTCAGTGCAAGACCTGTTTATTTTTTGTTTTTAAAAGGATATAAATCCTCTGTTGTGGTTGGATAAAATACATATGAAGATGATTTGAATAGGCAGATGTTTGATCCATTTTACATTTCTGTGGTAAAACATGTCAGGAAAAACTACATTTCTTTAACTGAAGTCTCTCCATGCAGTTTTAGTGTTAGTTTCTGTTTTCCTCTTAATACTTCTTGGGAATGATTCAGATCACTGTGGAATCACCCAGGACGTGACTGCGTGAAGGCTGCTGTTGAAAGTTAGTTCCTCAGGGCATGAAGGTCTCACATTTCCTCAGCAACTGGATTTAACAAGGAAGAACTATGTGTCTTTTGAATCCTTGGTATCAAGTAACTCTTTTACTCCTGTTGATTTTATTTTTCATTTCTCATAGAATCTACTGAATGAGGTAAAACATAGTTCAGAACTTCCATTTTCTCTTTTTAAAACATTTATTTACAGGTAGTACCGGCACACAGGAGGGACTATAAATACGAAAGGCCTCGTTTCCAATTTCTCTAAAGTAGTATACCGAGATCCCCGTCTAAGCTCATGACACAGCAGGCTCTGGATGAGACGTTGTTGGCTTCTCGTGGTGTGGTGGGGAGATGGGACGTCGGTGCCCTTAACGTAGAAGCTGAGACAACAAATCAGAGAATGTTCTGGGGAAAAGCCAAGTAAAATGTCTAGTGTATTCAGTTACATTTGTGGAGGGTGAATGCTACAGTGAATTTTTATGTCCTCAAAGCAGAGTGCAACCTTGCTAACTAATCAGGTACACCAGTAACACCTTGCTGTCAGTGCAGAGAAGGGGCACACACTGGCATCTCCAGGTCTGATCGTCAGGCAGGGACTGGTGCCACGCTTTTTTTTTTTTTTTTTTTTTTGTGGATACCGGGGGTTCGACCTCAGGACCTCGCGCGCCAGCAGGCGCCCGTGCCGCTGAGCGATATCACCGGCCCCTTTTTTGTATGTGGGATCCGGGAATCGAACTCGGGCCCTCGTGCTTGCCGGGCAGGCGCTTAAGCTGCTGAGCCATCTCACCGGCCCCTGGTGCCACGCTTTATGTGAGTCTGCTGGTAGTTATTATGAGAATGGGGTTTCCACCACTGTGATTATATTTATTTCAGAAAAAACACCTTAGTTTCTGGTGAGAACCTTTCAGCAGCAGGTTTTGCAAAATCTTCTATGGAAAAATGTGTGACTCTTTCAATGAATAAATTCCTGTCAGTGTTGTTAATCCCTTCCTCTATGTCAGTGTGAAAGAATGCGGTGTATTAAAGGTGGTCTGTAGCGTATGATAACCCACAGGAAAGCTGAAGGCAGGGCTAATACATAGTTAAAAATTAGCAAGGATGAAACTTTTTGGTATTGTCACTCAAATTCCTTGTTCCTTTCCCAACCTCTATCTTGGAGCCGTGGGTTCTATAACTAATTGAAACTTATTTATTTATGTATTTATTTATTTTTTAGGTGCCCACTGATGGCAACGCCGGCCTGCTGGCAGAACCCCAGATCGCCATGTTCTGTGGCAAACTCAACATGCACATGAACGTGCAGAATGGGAAGTGGGAGCCAGATCCATCGGGGACCAAAACCTGCATTGGTAGCAAGGAGGGCATCCTGCAGTACTGCCAGGAGGTAGGTCCCGTCTGGTGGCCGCTGGCTCGTGCTGGATCACATGCATTCACTTTTTAAAAATTTTAACTTCTATTTTGTCTTCGTTTTTTTATCTCTTAAGGTAAAACTCTAAGTTTCTAATGATTCACCATAGCATGAATTTATTTATTTACTTTACCCTACAATTTATATAAATGTTTTTAAAAATTACGATGTCTTATGATCAGCAATAAGCTGAATAAAATTAAAATATTTCAGCAATTCTTTTTAGAATGTATGCCACTGTGGCTGTCCAGTCAAGGTATTAAGGTTAAAAGTACTGGAATTTTTTTTGTTACCAACTCGATGTATTTGGTTCCTTTCTATCTATTTTTATTCCATTTTAGTTTTCCCATACTCCTGACTCATCCTTTTTACATAAGAGAATATGGGTTGAGTTTCCCTAATCTGAAATGCTTGGGGCCAAAAGTGTTTTGGATTTTATAAAGTTTTCAATATTTGCAAATTCATAGTGTGTCATCTTAGAGATGGGACCTAAATCTAAAAATGAAATTAATTTGTTTCATATACACCTTATATACATATGGCTAGGGAAAAGGTTATTTTATATGATGTTTTTAGTGCTCTTGCTTTTGAGCAAGAGCAGTCATGTGAGATTGGATGTGGAATTTTCTGCTTGTAGCATTGTTGCAGTGGTCAAAAAGTTTGAGATTTTGAAGCATTTCAGGTTTTAGAATTTTTGGATTAGGAATGCTCAACCTGTTTATTTTTCTCTTTCTTACACAAAAAGCACCTTATAATAAGCACTATTCTGCTCTTTGTATTTTTTACTTTTACATCCTAGAAACTACACCCTTCTAATTTGTGGTTGTCTTCATTTCTTATGTAATGCTTCCTACTGTTTTCACTGTTATTGTGTAGGTTATTCCTTTCTTATTAATTCAGTTGGAAATAGAATCCCAGGTATTTTTATCCTATATGTCCTGACAATTATCTGTTCCAGGACATATGGCTATTTGTGTTTTGAGAACATTTAAAGGAATCTCCTTTATTTCAACAAAGCAAAATTATTTATACTCTGTAAATACCAGATAGCCTGCCAGCATTTTCTTTCTTATACTCCTTTATGTACTAGAAAATTTCCCTTAGCCTCTTGGATACAAAATGAATGTTTAATTAACTATTATTAAAACATTTTTATTTTAGTTATAAATATTAAAATTATTAAAATACTTGATTTTTTAGTAGTACTCTAGTTAAGAAAGGACAATCTATAGTTATTAACTCTTATTTTAAGAAGCAAAACAGCATATTAGATATCAAGTAATTTTATTTTCAAAGCATATGAACCATGATGTGAGCAGATATTTCATATTTAAGTGGAAATTACTAATACTTATGTTCTTTATGTATTTTTTTTTTTTTTTTGTGGGTACCGGGGGGTCGACCTCAGGACCTCGCACACCAGCAGGCGCCCGTGCCGCTGAGCGATATCACCGGCCCCTTTTTCGTATGTGGGTTCTGGGAGTCGAACTCGGGCCCTCGCGCTTGCCGGGCAGGCGCTTAAGCCGCTGAACCATCTCACCGGCCCTCTTTATGTATTTTTAAAAATTCTGCCAGCTCATTTGTTAAATAGTGGTGAATAACAAATGCAGTTCAGTCCAAATATGACGTTTGTGAAGTATGCATTTTAGAAATAATATATCCATGCTGTTTAAGGGATTCTTCTGGTAAAATTTGGTGGATAAGTTATGAATTTGATAAATTGGAACTCTGTCCATGCTTTTATGTTTTTGTAACTTTCATTTTTCCTCATATATGTATGGCTTACACAGTTTGAGTGTCAAATAGAATTTTAAAATTATTTTTTATTTTTAATTGACATGTAATAATTGTCAGTTTATTGCACCATGGGTGTGCAGTGTTGCATTTCAATACACATATGCAATGTTTAATGATTAGATCAGAGTAATTGGTATATCTGCCACTTCAGACATTTATCATTTGTTTGGGGGCGGCGTTCAAAATTCTTCTAGCTATTTTGAAATATTTTAATCGTTCTTGTCAGCCACAGTTATCATGGTATGCTGTTGAACAATGTAAGTTGTTCATCCCATCTAGCCATTCCCCTGTTCCCCTTGGCCATGCTAACCTGCTTCCCATAACTTTTCCAAGTGTTGGTAACTGTAACACAAAGAGAATTTTTTAAAAGCTGGAATTTAAATGTTTAATGACATTGACCATACTGTCCCTTTCTGTTGAAGAGCTCTTTTGATGTGTATTCTAACAGCTTTCTCCTAGGTTTCTCTTTAGTTTCAGTTATGAATAACCAGATTTTTGTTTGTTTGTTTTTATTTTTTATTTTTTATTTTTTTGTGGGTACCGGGGGGTCAACCTCAGGACCTCCCGCACCAGCAGGCGCCCGTGCTGCTGAGCGATATCACTGGCCCTTTTTTTCATATGTGTGTTCCAGGAGTCAAACTCAGGACCTCGCGCTTGCCAGGCAGGTGCTTTTGCCGCTGAGCTATCTCACCGGCCCCTGTTTGTTTGTTTTTGAGACAGGGTCTCTCTGTGTAAGTTTAGGCTGGTCTTGAACTGACTGTGTACCCCACGCTGGCCTTAAACTCATGGTCATCCTCTTGCCTCAGCCTCCTAAATGCTGAGATTATAGGCATGTGCCAACATGCTGGCTGAATAACCAGATGTTTTTTAATATTTGTGTATTGGCGCTACAAAAATTACTCTTCCTGACCCTGAGAGCACCCTTCATTTCCTGCTGCACTTAGAGAGCCCACTAATGCCTGGGTAGCTTCACTTTCTGTCTGTGGTTTGTCCCAGGGTGAAGCTACTGAGTGGTTTTTGCCAGTTCCAGACTTTGCCAAGTTTTTAGTGGCCTTGGAGTCAATCAGGGTCAAGGGGGAGTGGGGGAAGCTAAACCCTAATTTAGCTCTCAGTTTCCCTTGTAGTTTGACTATTATCCATGCCTTTGCTCACCACCTATCATTAGCTGGATAAGTTAAGAAAAGGCCAAAACATCAGGCCTTTTGAGCCATTTTAAAGAGTTTGGTCTTTATTCTGTAACAACTGGGACTCATTGAAGCTGTTTACTGACACTTTTTAGAAGGGGAAAAGCCATAAGAACTGGACTTTTAAGAGCCACCCTGTCGCTATGCCATCACATCCTGTTAACTTCTCAGTTCTCTCAGGCTGCCTATTTATTCCCTGTGCCTTCCTGGTGTAGTAGCCACCCGGCTACATGTGGTCTTTGAGCTCCTGAAATGTTACCGGTCCAAGTGGACATGAGCCCAACAGTCAGTTAAATACAATATTTCAAAGATTTAGAATGAATAAAAATGTAAAAGATCACATTAATCAATTTTATATAGATTATATATTGAAATTATTATATTTTGGATATCTTATTAAATATATCATAAAGATATTTAATTACAACGGTATGTGATTAAAATTGATTTCACCTGTTTCTTTTTTGCTTTTTCATGTGGCTAAATTTAGGATGAATAAAAATGTAAAAGACCACATTAATAAATTTTGTATAGATTATATATTGAAATTATTATGTTTTGGATATCTTATTAAATATACCATAAAGATATTTAATTATAACGGTATGTGATTAAAATTGATTTCACCTGTTTCTTTTTTGCTTTTTCATGTGGCTAGCAGGAAATTTAAAAGTACTTGGGTGGTTTGCACATATTTTCATTGAACAGTACCACTCCCCCTGCCTCCCCAGTGACTGGTGTATGGGGTCGTGGATACCATGATTTGGCAAGTGGGAGTCTGTGCCCCAGAACTTTCCTGGTGATTGGGAGTCAAGGCTGTTTGGAGCCTTTTAAATATTTAAAAAATATTTTCACAACAGCAGATTATGTCAGAGAACCAGTGGTTCCTTCTTCCTACCTCATACGTCTTTCACTAGGTGCCACAGATGCACTGATAAATGTACTTAGGACCTATTCTTCACAGGGGGAGAATTCATAATTTCAGCAATATAAAAGCTGGCACTGCCAGTTCAAAGGCTGTGCCACCACAAGCTAACCCTTACTGAGCATTCACAAAGCATTCACTTTGTCAAGGGCTCGCATTCCTTTCTCCCACTCTCCGACACCTCTGGGAAAGAACAGGGGGTGGGGGGGGAGTTGCAACATGGAAGGGGAACAAAGAGAAAGAATGTAGTCATTGGAGGATGAGAAATGCCCAGAGAGACAAGATAAGATCTAGAAGGTGTTGCGTCCTGGAACCAGGGAAAAGAATGAGTGTGCGAGGATGATGCACTCTCCTCAACTGGTTGAAATGTCATTTTTCACAAGATAAAATCAGGTCCCTCATGCACAATGACCCTCCTGTCAAAGATTTTATTCAATTCATTTATTAAAAAGGAAAACTGTAAGACATTAAAAAGTGATCCGATTTGCCTTGGAGAGATTAAAATTCTTTTGTTAGCACATTTCATTTGCACGGCTGTGAACAGGGATCATGTGGAATTACCCTGAATAATATCGTGAAGTTATTTCCATGGGACAGGAGACACTGTCAGATGGCTACAGTATCTACACTTGCAGGGTCCTAGAATATCCCACTCAGTCACAAATCAATCAGAAGCACAGCCTGTAGAACCAGACACCCACTTACCCCACCCTTGGGATCTGGAAGACCATACTGGCTTCTCCCTGTTGGCACACTTGCTATTCGCTGCTAGGATTCTTTTTCTTTCTTTTTTTTTTGTGTGTGGGCACCAGGGGTCGAACTCAGGACCTTGTGTGCCAGCAGGCACCTGTGCCGCTGAGCGATAACACCAGCCCTTTTTTCATATGTGGGTACCGGGAGTCGAACTCAGGACCTCGCGCTTGCCAGTCAGGCGCTTATGCCACTGAGCCATCTCACTGGCCCACTGCTAGGATTCTTTTGCCCATTCTTTTGTATGTTGGCTTGTGACGGCGCACGACTGTAATTCCAGTAACTGAAGAGGCTGAGGCAGGACTATTACAAGTTCAAGGCCAGCCTGGGCAACTTAGTGAGACCCTGTCTCAAAATAAAAAAGATAAAAAAGGCTGGGGACGTAACTCAGGGATAGAACGTGTGACTAGGAGCGTGCACAAGGCCCTGGGCACATTCCTGAGTACCACAAAAATAAAAAGGTTATTACTGATTTAGGGATAGCGGTTTTAATGGGAAGAAGTCAGATTTTAACAGTTTACTGCAAAAATGACATGAATAAATGGTGAATGCAGCTGCTGACTCTTTCAGCAACAACCTGGAAGAAAAGAGATTGAGGGGAAAAATCAAGGCGAGGTCTTTGTATTAGTGTTTTTCTGTATTTTAAATGAGAGGAACTAAACCTAAAGGAAGCTTAAGCAGAATTACTGGAAGGGTAGCGATCCATCATAAGAAGTAGGATTAGGTTCCATTAAGAACCAGGGAGAAATGAGATCCAATAAGTGATTGGCAGTGGTGGAAAGGGCAGGGAAAATCTCCAAGAAAAGGAAATAGGGATATAATAATGGTGACTTAATTAGGGAATTTTCTATTGCCTGGTGACAAAACCCACTGAACAACTTGTGTGTATGGAGAATATTTTCTCCCACCAGCGGGAAGGATCGTGGGTGAGGGAAGCTTACAAAATTAAAAAATGAAAATGCACAAAAAAACTGGGTCCTCAGGTCTGGAACGGAGACTCGGTACTACCTAGAATTTACTGCCAAGGTCTCTTGTTTTCTGCTTATCCTTCTTCCTGTGAGCTCACTGTCTGAGTGCACCTGGACTAGTGCGCCTTAGCCAGACGGGTGCGTGGATTGTGTGGCGGCCCATGCAGTTTGGAGAGTGGTTACAATTAGAAAAGCTATGAAGAATGTCAGGAAGCAAACAGGGTGGCGACTGTGGCGGGCAGGGAAGAGAAGCTTATAGGTTGGAGAGCTATAGATGAGAGAATTCATATTGTGTCATGACTTGAACTGGTTTTGGGTGGAGTAGGATGGTGGGGTGGAGAGATGGTCACTGAGGACTTTTAATCAGTGTTTTACATTTTTCATCAAATGGTGCATCTGGAACTATCTAGAACATTTCTTATTGATATTTTGGAGACTTGCTGCCACTTCCCGTACTGTAGCTATTGTGGTATTTTCTTTTATAATAATTAGAAATAATGAATAGTTTTCATTTGTGAGTTTGAATTTTTTGTATGTTTTTAGAAAACATTTATTTTGCCTTTGTTCCTTTTCTAACTTAATGCTTTTATTTCGGACAGTGTTGATTAATTCATTGGTAGGCACGACAAAGAAAATAATACTCCTTCAGTTTTTCTGCCTCCCTTTTATAGGTTTTGTAAGTTACATTATTTTTGTATTTTCAGAGTTGCAATTTGTCTTAGTTACTTTTCTCTCATTGCTGAGACAACATACCTGACACCGGAAGTTAAAGGGGGAAAGGTTTATTTAACTCGCAGCTTTAGAGGTTTCAGTTCATAATGGGCTGGTGCCAAGGCAGGGTGGCTTCGCAGAGAACAGTTCACGGTGTAGCAGCAGGTAGCAAAACAAACAAGAGACCTTAACAGCATCTTTCTGCCCCTTTTATATTGTATCCAGGTGGCCGGGTTTAGGGCAGTGCCAAACCAATCAGTGGATTTAGTAATCACCCACTCTTAATCCCAGCACCTTTAATCCTAGCATTGCACCATGAATCAATCACACACTCTAGATTCAGCCACCTTTGAGAAAGCCCCACCTATGACCACATGAGGCTTTGGGGGGACATCTAGACACAATCCATAACACAATCTTACCATCTATTCTCTTGCCGTTGCCATATTCCCACAATAATAGGTTCTGTCTTCAACCAAATTCATTGTTTACAGTCCATCTTTCACCAAAATATCTCAGTTCTTACTTCTTTTTGATGCATCTGTTGGGTTGGGATGTTGTTGTGTCACTTTTTTCTTCATTATTTATTTCTGGAAGTTATTTTATTGAACAGTGGTTTTTTGGTGTGGAATTCCGGGTTAGTGTTCTTATTGAGCACTATGAAGATGCTTTTCCACCGTCATCTCTCACTGTGCACGTTCTTTTTCTTAAATACACAGAGAACATTACTTTCAGTTACCATTTAAAGGGCAACCCATTTAATGATTTTGTTTTCCCCTAATAGGGTTGGATTTTTTTTTTTTTCTTTATGTGCTCACTCTGTCCCTCTCATGACCAAAATACAGATGTTTTAGAGGCAGCTGGCCGAGTCAGAGAGGAGGCTGTTAGCCATCTGAGATCTTAACACAGAAAAAAATCAACTGGACTCATGACTGTGACCTCATTTTAACCTCTCGCTAACCATTTTAACTCACTTGTTAAACTTTGTTTTTTCCAAAGAATGGCTTTACTTTGTGTCTGCTGGTGCTTAGCATAGCACAATGAGTTAAATATTAATACTTTGCTGATAAATTATCAGGCCAGTGTTCATGTCCTTCAGTCTCATGTCCCCTCCATCTGTATTTCCTGCTGCTTGGTGTTGATATTATTATTATTAATAGTGTTATTTTTGCCTCTGTGATTTCTTTGTTCCTATCCTTGGTCAAAGGGCAAGATTCAGGAGAAAATGTAAGAACTGAGCCCTTCACCTTTGCTTCTCATTATAAGCCCTTATAAATTTTAATTGAGAAGATAGGTTGAAACTTAAGGTTTGAGTTGTGTATTTGGGGCTGAGAGTGTAACTCAGGGGTAGAGCACTTGTCTAGTATATGGGAGGCTCTGGCTTTTATTCCCCCACCAGCAAAACAAAACAGCATATTTGTTTATCTGTGTATTTTATCGCAAATTCTTCAAAATCATTGTGCCCATTTATTCCCTCCTCTTTCCCACTCACACTCGTTTTTCTTTGGGTCCAGACATTGTTCAAATACTTGCTCCCCCCACCCTTTTTTTCTTCATTTTGCTTCATATTTTTCATTATCACCACTGAGGTTGTTCTTTTATTTCATCATTAAGCATATATTGAGTACTGCTGAAGAACTGAATTTTTCCACACCCCTAAAGTTTGTACGTTGAAACTAACCCCCTTTTTGATGTTATCTGGAGCTGGGGCCTTTACGAGGTGACTGGTGTTGATGAGGTCCTAAGGATGGGACCATCTTGATAGCCTTAGTCCTTATAGGCAGGCACCAAAGAGCCTGTTCTCTTAAGGGGTCATGTGAAGATACAGCCAGAAGCTAGAAGTGACCCCTTATCAGAACCCTACTTTGTCTACTTTGATCGTGGACTTCTAACTTCCAGAACTACAACAAAATACATTTCTGTTTCAGCAGCCCGGTTTGTGGTATTTTGTTATGGTAGCCTGGGCTGATTAAGTCAAGGACTCTTCTGTGGCTCCTGTTGTTGACAGTGGACATCTCTAGAGGGCATGCCTTGTAGAGCATTTTATCTGACCCGGAGCATGCGGGTCATCATTCAGTAAATGCTTGTGGGTGGCTGGTTGAGGACACAGGGATTGGAACACCATGGGCAGGGAGGGGCTCTGCATCTGTTTCTACACTGAGGAAGCGGGCTATAACCTGGAGCCTTTGGTTTCCTTTTGCGGAGGAAAAGGAAACCAATTCTATGCATCTTTCCATGCACCTTAGCATTTTCATTTTGCTGTTTGAAAGATCCAAACATTCATTCTAAAAAGATATTTAGGCAAGAGTTTTGGGGATGTTGGCCCATAGGGCATATTATGCCCAGTTAAGATGCAAATGCCATGATAGGCCAAAAGATAGAGTGACAAATATATAGTATGATTTTAAATACTGAGTTGTCATATCCTAAATGATACGCTTAATATCATTAAGTATGCTTCTTGAACACAAGAAAGGACATGAAGGAACTAAATCCCTAGATTGATTCTTATGTGTATTTTTTGAAGCTACTAAGTTTTAGGATAGTTTGTATACAATAATAAATGCAAAACAGACCTTCAATTGTTACTTTCTTCTGTGGCTCTTTGATAAGAAAAAAAGGTCTTTTCTCTGTTCTATACTAGAGGCAAAAAGCACTGACATCATGGAAACCACTTGAATATAACTTTATAAATTATTCATAATTCAGTCAACAGCATAAAGTGGCCACTTGCCTTAATGAATTATTATAGCACCCAAACTTTGGCTTAAGAAATTTCTAAATATAAATGAAACAAAACCTGGATAATATTCGTTTTGAAACATACACTAAAGCTTAGGAATAAAAATTATAATTGTTAGATTTTATTGTACTCTTTCTTTGGGATGAAATGAGTTTTTTTTTTAAACATAGTTTTATTTATAACAAAACCAAAGACTTTGGGATGTGCAAAGCAAAAAAGAATTGTATTTCAATTCTACATCTCAAGAATCTTATCTTCCCATATTTGATTCAGGCAAACTTAGTATTTACTGAATACCATCAAGGGGAGAATTTTGTATCGGGAATTGCTGAGTAGGAAGATACCTTGACTGATGAAGAATTTATAAAATACACAATATAGTATACTTATAAGGAGAATTTAGAAATTGAAAAGGTGAATGATGCTATAAAATAGAGAGTGTTGATTGTAAACCTGGGGACTTGGGATCTACTTTTGGAGGCAGATGGGAGCCATGGGAAGTATTCAGCATGAGTACTTTGTGGTTAAGACACTGTTCTTAGAAAAATGAATTTGTCTCCAAGGGTGAGTTAGATTGGAGACAGAGGGGAGTGCAAATCACAGAGTAGAAGTGTGAAAGGCGAGAGACATCATCCCTCCCATCCTCCACATTCCATAGATGAGCTGGGGGTCCCTCCAGTCACTGTGATAATAGCACTGTTGCTCCTTAATACCTGAGATACACAGGCAAGTGATGTAAAAGTTAAGTATTATCAAGAAAACGAGAAATTCTGTAATCCCAACACTGTTCGTCCTTCTCTGCCGCCAACGGCCTCCCTCACCTGCGGAGCACCTTTTACCAGAATGCGCTTCCTGAGGAGTCGGTGGGTCTGGGGGCTTCTGCTGGGGAACCAGGCTCTGGAGAGTTTTGAATAGGGCAAGCTTCAAGTGCAGGTGCAGATTTCTAGCTGGGAAAATTAGGTGAATATGGCTTTGTTTCTTACCTTTTTTCTTTGATTATGGACATACTCTCTTTTTTTTCCTAAATGTTTTCTTTTCCATAGCTAACAATGTGCTGTTTCTTTAACCTCTTGCTCCAAATGAACGGTTGTTTTGTCTACAGATTAACAGAACAGGCAAACAAAGCACACCAGTGCCTGCGCAAAACAAAATCTGCCTACTGTATGAGATGAACCAAACCATTTCCTTTGTGCAACTTTTCTGCTCTGAAATACATAATCAAACCTGGGATTTTCACACAAGACTTGTTTCTCAGCCTTTTTGTTTGAATTCTACAGTAATATGAAATTAAATCACATAAAAAGGCAAGCAACAAATGTGATCTTTTCATTCTAAACAACTTAGCAGCTTAGAAACACCACTTTCTGGTAAAAACTCTGGTAGGGTCTTGGTGGGCATTATTTTTCTGTATGCATCCTCCAGCTTTATAGGCTTGAATTGATCTACAGATTATAGGCACCTTAGCATTTTCATTTTGCTATTTGAAAGATCCAAACATTCATATTAAGTGAAGCAATTTTTGAAGGGATGTATCGGGCTACTTATATATGGGTGTGGGTTTATTTATGCACTAGTGATCTAGATGTAGTGCTATAGATAAGACTGTTTGTGCATAGCATAGGATTTAGGGTTGAAAAAGATGAGGTGAGTTTTGGATAAAAATCAGAAAATTAGTGAGGGAGAGAGAGAGAGAATGAGAATGTAGACTAGATGTGCACACATCTGTTTTTGTCTTCGCATTCGTGTCCTGTCCTATTTGTTTTGGTGCCCCCCACCCCATCCCTGTTTGTTTTTATGTTCACCACTTTGGAGTGAGAATGACTTGGCAATTGAACAAGATTCTTTAATAGCATTTTCCAACTCAAGTATGAATGTGTGACTATGACAATATATTTACATACAGTGTCAGAAGCAGAGTTGGGCCAGATCATTGGGAAAGACTAACACCTTGCAGCGCTTTACCTCCTTACCTTACGTAAGGCTGGCATTGTGAAAATAGCGCCGCTCAGACCTCCCAGTATTGCAGCAGGGTTTCATCAGCTGCACATTGCCTCTCTGCACCTCATTAAGCTGCAAGCAAAGAACCATTTTTCAGCTTCAAGTCTGTTTCTTGGTTAAATTAGATATTATTTTCAGTATCCCTCAATATTAACAAAATTTATGTTGAAAACTTTTAAGATACAATTTTTGTTTGTATTCCAGAAAAATTTTAAGTGCGTCATTTAAATTCAGAAACAGAAATGTATTATCTACAACATACTTTGCCTGGGTATATACACTGAATTTTAAGTAGTTTAAAAATTGTAATTAAGGCCAGTGATACAGCTCAGTGGCATAAGCGCCTGCCTGGCAAGCATGAGGTCCTGAGTTTGACTCCCAGTACCCACATTAAAAAAAAAAAAAAAACTTGTAATTATTGCTCAGAAACGGCACCTAATTTAGTTGTTGTGTTCTAGTTCCTTCTTCTGCAAAGTAGAACAATTACTAACTTGTGGAGAATTGTATGTCATGCTGTGCGTCAAATATTTGCAGTAATGTTTTGGTAAATGCTCAGTTACATACTTTGCTTATTCTCTTCTTGGAATGTGGTCTTAGAAAAAAGGATTGGCATTTAAAAGCTTTCAGAAGATGAAAATATTCCATGACTAGTCTACTTCTGTAGTTTTTTGTTATAGGGCTTTTAATTCTTTGTTTTATGTATGCTAGCTGCAATCATCCATATAAATTTGGAATTTCAGTTTTTATTTCTGTTTTTTTACTATATAAATTTAAATTAGAACTCTATTTCTCTTGGACTCCCTTTCATTGTTTTAAATGCATAGATTTTTATACAGAGATTTTTACCAAAGTGTTATTTAAAGTAATAAAAATCTTTTTAGAAAATCTAAATTTCCAAATATGAGCAATTGATATAGTGAGGCAGTGCTCACCATATTTTACAGCATGTGAAGAAAACAGAGTTATTTATACATGAAAATATTAACAGTGGTTATCTTTTGGTCACTGCTAATTTTTATTGTCACAAGTTTTCTCAACCATGTATTAGTTTTATAATCAGAAAAAGCCATCACAATATATTGCTAAATGAAAGAGATTATAAAGGGGTAATGTACTATATGACCCCACATTTGCTGTTTAAATAAAAAAATGCACATAAAATACTAAGATAAACCACAACATATAAAATAGTTTTATTTGAATAGTGAGATTATGTTAACCTTTCTTTTTTTAAATACAAAATTTCAGGCAAAAGGAAGAATAGTAAAATGAATACCTGTATACTAACCACTTCAGTAATTTTCAAATATAGCCGGGGTGGTAGTGCATACTTGTAATCCCAGCACTTAGGAGACTGAGACAGGATTGCCACAAGTCAAGACCAACCCGGGCTACATAGTGATTTGAAGGCCAGTCTGAACTACGAAGTTGAGTCTCTGTATGAAAAAAAACAAAATTTTAGTCACATTCTTGCTCCTGGGTAAGTCTGGAATGGAAGTTGTTATTTCAGTTACTCAGGGTTTACATCAGTTCTGGCCAGACACTGTGGAAGGCTTGTTGCTCATCCATTTTACTGACTTGTAAATTAAGATGTACTGAAGCATCATGTTACTCTGTTGACCTATAATGTATGTACTTAAGCATCATTTATTAACATTGTGTAACTTCTAGCATTCTTCAAAAAGAAATATTCTTGAGAATTTGTTAAAAATTAATTTCAAAATTGAATGACTAAGAAAATAGGCAAATTATTTTCAGAATTAGTAGCAATTCCTATTTTACTTTCTTTTCAGGCTTTTCAGGCTTTTATTAGCCTCCTTTGATTTGTGGTCTGGAATTGAATTGTGTGTTAAATGTGACTCTTGGCCTTAATCACTTGTCTTAGCTGGCCTGCTTGCAGAAGAATTTGCCCTTAACGTTGACAGTAAAGTTCTGTAGGACTCTGACAACGTATGTCTTAAAGAAATATTTATGTATATAAAACCACGTATTGGCTTTCTTAAATATCAGCCATGTCTTTTCTTGCTTTGCATATGTAACAACTTAAATGCCATCTTGCTCAAGATTAGTATGTTTCAATTTGGAGAGACACAGAAAGAGACTTCAGTTTTTTAAAATTTGGGACAGAAATGTTCCGACAGTGACCACGTTTTAAGGTTTCTCTGCAATGGACAAAACCATTTAGGCCACCAACTATAACCTTTTAAAGTGGATCTAAGATTCTCTCTACTTGACCTCTTTCTCTGGCTGTTAGTATTGTGGATTTCTTTAGTTCTCTTTAAAAGATCATTTTGTGTACTGATATTTTAGCTTTCAAAGATAAAACAAGGCTCTATAGCTGCTTTTCAGGTTCCTAAAACAGCCCTTTTTGCCTAGGCAAAATCCTAGCTTTTAATTCTTCCCATATGACTTCCTCAGCTAGGCATTATTCACATTAATCTACTTTTTCTTACATAAGATGCTATTATCTGTATAAGTTGCCACATCTGCTTGAAAGAACAATATTGGGCTATTTTTCTCAGAAAGCTCATAATCCAATAACTACTTAGAGCATCCTATTTAGAAGATAGGACCAGTGGGAGCTTGATACATACTGAATTGCTCCGTAATGAATGGATTCAGAAGTTAACCAGAAATACTTATTAAATATTTATCCGATACTTACTACAGTAGCACAGTGTTGGCTCCTGGTGAGGAGACACAAAAATGGGCCACACTGTCCCACCTTCAAGGAGCCTATCAGAGGATTGGAAAGTGGCCATGCCAAACGCTGTGATTAGATACGGTGATAGGATAAGCAGCCTGGGTGCAGAGGTTGAAGGAATCTTGGAGCCGTATTATTGAAATCAGCATTCGAACTGGAGTATTCATCAGATTTTGTTCAATTGAAAGGAATATAAAGCTACTGAAGTAGCTGGTATTTACAAAGGGGGCATATTGAAGGGGACCTGGGTATCTCTTGGAATCGAAATGTACGTGCCAAGATTCAAAAGGTTAGAGGCCACCAGACAGTGTCTGTCTGCTCCTCTATCTGTGTCTCATCTCAACTCGTCTCTGCACATCGTCCTGTTTTCTTTCTTTAGACCAGCAGCTTCTTCAGATGTCTGGTCGACTCAGCCATGTGTTGAAATGAGCTAATTCTGGCTTTGCCTTATCTAATGCCCAATCAAATATCCTCATCATCTAGCGAGACCCTATATGTGTTGGTTCAAAACTCTTGAAGAAGAGGGTGCACTATGTGGTCTGCTTTCCTCTAGTCCTAGTTGGCTGTAGGGATGGAACTACGTAGTCAAATGTGGTCACTGACAGGTCCGCCTAGGCTTCCCTCAGGACTGAGGCTGGGAACACAGCAAAGAAGGGAAGGGCATTCGCAGCCTCATGACAGCCTTAAGATCAAAGATAATGAATGTGGATACCGTAGGAGAGCTACGCTGTGTCCAATCATGTTTCCTGCCCTTCAGGAAAGTGCCTTTTCACTGGGGAGTCGTGCAGATATGTACTTACCTGCGCATACAGACGTGATGAGCACCATACAGCATTCCCAGATGGAGAGAGGGGCTGACGTTCTGTTATGCGGTGGACAGAGGTTTGTCCAGGTGGCGGGGTGGGAGGGGGACACTAATTGACTTAGGCATTTAGGTGTGATATAAGGGATCTTGGGGGAGTGTGTGCTTGGAACACAGTGTCGGTCGGTATTCCTGCAGCAGCTGCTCTTATGTAGCTGTCATTGAGGAAGATTGATAGGAATGCAGGACAGTTTATTTTTCAAGAAGCCATCCCAGGCCTGGGTTTGCTTCTCCTTTAAGTATCTATAAATGCAACTGTTGTGGTATAGATTTCTTTTTTCAATAATCAAGAAAACAGTTAACTTTTAATTGGGTTACACATAGAAACATGTAAGAAAAAGGGGCTATCAGGATAAGGATTTACTGATGTATTAAATTATTAGCAATGCTTTTTACATTAGCAATACATGTATGTGTTGGGAAACTCATGCAAATTAAATAGCTGAAAGAACTTAGGCATATATGTATCATATATATATAGAAATACAGAGAACTTAGGCATATATATTTTCTATATTAAGATTTGAGATGCTGCAAAGAAAATATTAAACATTGAACTGATGTTTGTAATTAATTATGGTGAAAAGCCAGGAACTAACTTAGCTATGAGGACATTTGTTTAATTATGTTAATTTTTATTCTTGACTAAAACTATGAACTGTGCTATCTTTGCAACATAAAAATGTGTACTTATCTCTAGACATACACTGGAGCACTTTCATAAAAAAAACTAGATATAGTATTTGGAATATTTATCATTTAAAATATGTTTTATTGGTTTGTTTTGCTTTGCTTTTGCTTAGTTTGTGGTTGGCTTGGGCCTGAGGGCATCACATTATCTAACTGGGGTTTAGCCGAACTTCAAAAGAAATTTGTTACTTTGATATTTGATCTTCCTTCCCTTTTAAGTAAACCTTCTGATGTTAGAACAGCAAAATTGTATTGTCTTTGGCATTTCCAAACTAATAACTTCTATCTCTAAATAAGGTTGAAGTTACTATTGCCATTTTATTGATTAGGACAGTAGGCAAACTATTCATGGGGTTTATGTGGTTCAAAGTTTATAATTTCTACCTCCTTCCGAGTAATCTCTAAATCCGTATGAAAATATACAATTCCTACCTTCTGCAATATGGAGATAGTAGATGATGATCAGGATATAATACCTGTGCCCTAGATTGCATGATGGGAGCTAGAAGTAAATTCTCTTTGGATGATCACTATTTAAAGATCTGGTATCTTTAGGGAGAAGCCCTCTGTTCACAGAATTTAATTTGTGAGTTTGTAATTCTACTTGCTTAGAAATTGTCACTCTAATAACATTGTTCTGTTGCACTGAATATTACCATAGGAATCTGAAGATGGCATGCATCCTACATGAAAAAGAGGTCCCTTTCTACTACTTATCAGCTGTATCTACAAAAATTTGTTAGTTCAAAGTGGAAAGAAGGAAATGTGGTCTGACTGTCTACTACAGGGTTTACAGAAAACTGGTAACTCCCAAGAAAATTTTCAGCAGAATATTTATTTTCTGTGAAGTGGCAGCTCGAATCCCTTTAGAAAAATGCAGTAACTTACATTTTACTGCACATAAAGTTGTGTCCCTCAGGGTGAGCTCCATGATGCCATTGAGTTTATGACTCACGAGTGCTGTGCTTTTCTGATGTAATAAACAAGTAAAGGTGATGGGAGAATTATATTTCTGCACAAAGAGCCACTTTGCCTTTCATTATATAGAGTAAAGCCATGGGACCATTAAGTTTTTAGTAGCATTTTCAAGTAGAACATTATCTGTGATCTGAAATGTTTATATTGAAGTGTTAAGATATTTAAGAAAAAATAAAATAGAGGCAAGGTAGTTATACCCTTTAGAACTAGATTACTGGCAGTGTTTTGAAGAACTTTCCCCACATCTACCCCAGGATTCTGATTTAGATGTTTGTGTGTGTGTGTGTGTGTGTGTGTGTGTGTTCTTTAGTGTATTCCTCCACTATCGATTGCTCTTACACTTCAATTTTAATTTTTAAAATAGACTACTTTTAGAGAAGTTATAGGTTCACTGAAAAATTGAGAAAAAGGTACAGAGATTTCCCACATACTCCTTACCCCAAAGATATAACCTACCCCATTATCAACATATGGTACATTTGTCACAGTTGCGGAACCTACACTGACATATCATTATCACCCAGAGCCCATAGTATACCTTAGGGCTCACTCCTAGTGTATATTCTTTGGTTTGGACAAATACAAATGGCATGTATCTACTATTGTGGTGTCATACGGAGTAGTATCTCTGCCCTAAAATCCTCTTATGTCATTGATGGTGAACCTTGTAGAGCTTTCAATGATAACAGCCCACTGTGGCATGCGTGCCATAGGGTCACCACTGCTGCTCTCTGTTCTTCCTGTTTATCTCTCTCACAGCCCCCAACCCCTGCTAATCCCTGATGTTGTTACTGCATTTGGGTTTGCCTTTCCCAGAAATTCATATAGTATGTAGTCTTTACAGATGGTTTTCCACATTAGTCAGCTTCCCATCACTGTTACAAAATACCTGAAGTCATCAACTTAGTAAAAGAAAAAGTTTATTTTGGCTCGTGGTTTCAGAAGTTCCAGTCCATGGCTGCTTGGCCTTGATGCTTTGGACCCATGTAGCCAACTCAGGCAGAAGCTGTTTTCTCACAATCTGCATAACATCGTGTCCAAATGTAGGGATGCCTTCCTTCCTCCTCACTGTTACTTCCAAACCACTCATCCCCTTTCCTCCCTAAAACACTGTCTGCCCCAGCTATGAAGTGCGTGCTGTCAAACGAGAACGCTATTCTCCTCTGCTGTCAGAGTTATTGTGGGCCTCCTCCCCCCTCAGTGGCATTCACCCTCAAATTTTGAAGATTTTAGCCCCTAGTTTTCTGCCATCCAATACAACAATCTTCTTTTCATGATTTGTAGGTGATTTTAATAGTGATTCTTCCAATATTCTAGTTTTTCAGTTCTGTGATTCTCATTCCTTCAGTGATCTTGCTTTCTTAATTCTTTGTCTCCCATTTTCTCTGATGATCATATTATGTATCTTGACATTACCAATAATTACAACTTTTCCAAAATCTTAATTTCAATGCTCTGACTTTCAAATTCTACTTCTTTCTGTCTCCCCATCTCTCTCTCTCTCTCTCTCTCTCTGGTACATCTACAACCAAAAATTTTTTAGCCTACTCCAGGATTCACATTTCATAGATCCTGTCACCTTTTAATTGCACACAATTTTGTTTATGTTCTCACTTTGGCCACTTTAGATTCATGGTGCATAGTTAGAAGCATTTTTTGCTATGCCCTAGTTCTCTGCTCCTATTGTTATTTATCTGGCAAAACAGCTCATTTTAGATACACACTTTTGTACTTATGCTTTTTTTTTTAAATCTGTACTGGTTACTATTAATAGAAGTGGTTTGATAGTTCACAAGTATATTTTAGATGATTGAGTTTGACATTTCATTCCAAATGCTCAGCATGTGATTTACTAAGAACAATCAAAGTGATGGGATATATAGTTATTGATGGAAGAAAATTCATGTGTACAGTTCCTTATCTGAATGACCCCCTTGAAAATTTTTTTGATAAATTATTCTTATGTAAATTAATTTGAATAAGGAGATTGACTTTTATATAGGAAACTTGTTATATATCATATTCCGTATATAAAATATTTGTCTTGTTAGGTAGGGCTAGTTCGAATTTAACTGAAGATAATCTACCTAGGTTTGTCTACTATAGCACTTATTTAGACTGCTACAGACTGTCATCCTCACACCAGATTATTTTGCACTGAAAATGATCCCATGCTTTAAAGAATCCCTTCTTTCTCCTCTTTGTTTCTATTTTATCTCCCCTGGAAAAATACTTGAAGTCCAAATGGGTGTAGTAAAACATAATCCACATTGCTTAATGGAATTACTGGAAACTTTGTCACTTGCTCCTTTTTCTTCACACTGAATTTCTTTAGCTTGGTTGCAAGTAGAGCAGGCTTGACTGGTAGGGGATAGCAATACCTTATAATAATGGCAGAGGGTCCTTAGGTGCATTTGCATGTCAGCACCTGCTCAAGGTAATCACTTACTCCTCCTGTGTGCTCTCCCAGGTCTACCCTGAGCTGCAGATCACCAATGTGGTGGAAGCCAACCAACCAGTGACCATCCAGAACTGGTGCAAGCGGAGCCGCAAGCAGTGCAAGACCCATCCCCACTTCGTCATTCCTTACCGCTGCTTAGGTGAGCCGGCTGGCTGTGTTGCTGGCATTGACTGGTCAGTCTTGGGTGATGAAAAAGAAGGGTTCCGTAATGAGATCAAATGCACTGACTTTTCCTTCCATGTGTTGCCACTGTCTATAATTAGCCCTCCGTATCTGTGAGTTCTACACCTGTAGATTCAGCCAACCGTATATGGAAAATATTTGAAAAAAACAGTTTTATGTGTATTGAATGTATGCAGACTATTTTCTTGTCATTATTTCCTAAAATATAAAGAGTAACAAATATTTACAAGGTGTTATAAGTAATCTAGAGATGATCTGACGTATATAGGAGGATGTGCCTAGGTCGTACGCAAATAGTACAGCACGTAAAATAAGGGATTTGAGACTGTAGATTTTGGTATCCTTGGAGGATCCTAGAACCAATTCTCTGTAGATACTGGGGAATGAATGTATTCTTCTGTTTTGGACAATTAAGGTAGTCTTTAATGTTATGAGAGTACAGGAGCAGTATTTCTGAGTACCCTGCCCCCAAATGAATTTACCCAGGGTGTTTATTTTTAAAATTAGGAATTTCTGGGGCCGGTGAGATGGCTCAGCGGCATAAGTGCCTGCCTGGCAAGCGCGAGGGCCCGAGTTTGACTCCTGGAACCCACATATGATAAAAGGGCTGGTGATATCGCTCAGCAGCACGGGCGCCTGCTGGCACGCGAGGTCCTGAGGTCAACCCCCGGTACCCACCTGAAAAAAAAAAAAATTAGGAATTTCTGAGCCACTCCCAGCATTGGTGAATGAAAAATGCATGGTGGTGAGACCTGGGAATCCTTATTTTACAAAATCTCCTAGATTATTTTCATTTACACCGACTGTCATAGACATATGGTACGGGGGCCTTGTGTGTTTCTTCACATAGACTTCATAGAAAAAAGACGCTAGTGTGAAGTTCTAACGTTTTGCTGATTTCTTATGAAGCCTTTTCTTGTATCAAACAAGTACTTTTCTTACAGTTTGTGATAGTCAGGAAATTGGAATTGAGAAATGTTTTTTCTCTCCTTGTATCAAACTGGAGGAAAAGATCAGTCAGGTTTAAAATTTTTCACTGACTTCAAATTTCACTTTCACTTTTTACTTATGAAATGGAGTTTTATGTGGTATCATGCTTTTTTCTTCTTGAAACACTGTTGTAAGTTCATATTTTATTTGACTTGGTTATTAATCTCTTCCTCATTGATATTTTTATATAACCAAGCATTGCGAAAATTTGTGGTCTTTGATCTGATTAATTGCAATGCATCTAGATGTTCTTCATGAGTTTATTCATCAGTAGAAAGACTGTAAATAAGAATAGAGTTCATTAAATGGAGACTATAGACAAATGTTGATATACATTCTAATGACCAAAAGGAATCTTCAGAGGAAAATCCTCACTTTCCTAGCAAGGCCCTGGGTTCCATCTCTAGTATCACAGAAAGGAAAGTCCCAAGTGCAAACTTAGAAAATGAGGATAACTACTGGAGATTTTGGAGATCTACACAATATTTGGTCAAAAATGCCATCAAAGCATACTGACTGCTGCTTATTCATGTGCATAATTTGAGAAATAAATAGATAATACTAGGCATTAGAATGAGGATTTCATGTGGTAAATTTACTACTCATGATGTAATTGATGATTGGAGTATGGAAAACTAGATTCTTAAATATGTATTAATTGATGTTTATTTGTTCCTCCTTATCTTTGTTCCTAAATGCTTTATAAAGCCTCTTGTCCTTTCCTGTCTGGTTGAGAAATAAAGATTCTATCATATGAAACAAAGTGCCATTTAAATACTAGATACAGAGCTCCTATTTCGGGACAATATTATAGAAGTCCATCTGCCTTCCAGGAACTGTGGATTTCAAACTTGCTTATTCCTTCAAGAAATAATGCATAGAGGGGCCAGTGAGATGGCTCAGCGGCTTAAGCGCCTGCCTGGCAAGCGCGAGGGCCTGAGTTCGACTCCCGGATCCCACATACGAAAAAGGGGCCGGTGATATCGCTCAGCGGCACAGGCGCCTGCTGGCGCGCGAGGTCCTGAGGTCTACCCCCTGGTACCCAAAAAAAAAAAAAAAAAAAAAAAAAAAAATGCATAGAGACCATACCATTCAAGACAAGTTACGAGGGAGATGCTCAGTTAGTTAATTAGGTGGAACAAGCATTCTAAATGATTTCTTTGATATTAGAATTGACTAAAAGGTAAAGTCCTCATTAAAATTATAATTTTACTACATCATACCAATAGGCCTAATACTCCGGGACCACACATGATTTTCATCTCCTCTGCTGGCCATATCCCCGGCCCCTCCTGAAATTCTCCATCTATAAAAACGCTCTTTTCCTTATGGCAACAGAGAATTGAAACTCCAGGGGAAAAAACACTGCAGCAAAGGTAAACTATGAAAAAAAAAACCAAAAAACTCAGGTTTACATATAAAGCCAGAAGATTTTATGATAATACTGTGAATACAGAGAAACTATCAAAATATTTGTTTTTATTGTGATAAACTGAACAGATTTGTGCCCCATTTAGGGAAACAACAACCTAAGTAATTTGTTTTTCTAATAATTAATCTCATCTAGCTAATACCAGTTTGTTATTAATATTAATGGCCTTTCCATGCTTATATTTTTTAACCACTATAAAAAGAGAACCACTTCAAAATGTAGCATTTCACTGACAGATATTTACAGAGCTGTACAGAGTGGACATGGGTCAGGGGCAATGGAGAGAAAGACATGAAGTAATTGTCAGAAAGCCTATGTGAAAAGTGGGAACGAGTTGATTCCTGCCAAGGCTTTGCCTTCAGCAAGTACCAGATTTCTCTTTTATCTTCTGGAAGAGATTCTAGGCTCCTTTGATGTGTGCGTATATGATTCAAGGAGACAAGTCACTTGTGACATGTTTAGCAAACTTCCCAGTTCTGGTGTAGCATCTGATATGAAAAGAGCACATTGACACTAACTGTTCTTGACTACTAAAGGGACTAGATAATCATTAGATGTTCCCAGTAGGGATTTGGCTTATTTAAATCATTTATCGTATTTCTTATTTTGTAAATCCCTGGTCTTTTTCCATTGGACCTGAAATGGGCCCTAATGTGACAAGTAGGGTTTTGTCTCCTACTTTGCCATTGAGCTTAGATTAGAATTAAGGAGTATGGGCATTGTTTGTTCCTTAGGTATAGACAAATTTTCCAAAGGTCTTAAGCAAATGTATTACACAAGACAGTTAAAATAATGTTCATACATATACGTAGTGTTTTGAATTTCAGTAAAACGAATAGAAAGATGAGTATATAACTCATACGTACATTTTATTTGCGTATTTTGATATTGCAAGATCCCAATAATTTTAACATTGCTTTTACTTTCTTCCTTTCATTTTCTCCTTTCCTTTTGTTTCTTCTCTTCCTTACCTTCTTTTCCTCCTGATTTCTTAGTCTCTTACCCATCGCAGTATCAAACCTTTGTAATTGCAAAGGGCATCGACTGGAATGCTGCTTCTATGAGGCAGATTGGGTTGATTCCATTAGTCCTCCTTCATGGGTATAAATACTGAGTCAGGAAGGTTAGATTTATTGCCGTAATATACACACCCACTAAGTGGTAGGCTTAGGATTGGATCCCACCTTCTCTTAATTTATAACCTAGTGTTCCTTACATCATATAAAAACTTTTTATTAGAGCAATATTTACCTGGTTTATAAAATTAAATCATATAGGAAAGGCTGTGATCTAGAGGCAATAAGTAGAACTTTAAATAAATTACAACAGATGTTGATAAAGGTGACAACCGTGACCCCTGGTATAGTAGAAATCTCCATGTGATGTTTTCTGCTTTATAGTTGCAATAGATAAGATTCTTACATATTACTTGCTGCTTAAACAAAGAATTATTGTTTAGCATTAACCTAAGAATTCTCTAAAATGTTTGGCTATATCTGAATATATTCTTTAGACAAAAGAGATTTTCACTAAAGTTAATTCTCACAAAAATGCTACCTTGAAAACAAAGTAAAGATTGTCTTAAAACATTAAATAAGCTTGAAGAGAGAAAAATGCCTGTTATGTCTGGCGTGCAGCCTCCCTAACCTTCTCTATAGGCCAAGGATCCAGTGTTGCATTGGGTAACTTTTCTCAAAACCACGTGTTTGCTGTGGACATGCCTTGCTGTAGGAACTTGTGGTGATGGAAAATACCAAGTTGCTGTTGCCACTTTCTACCCAAGAAGTGGATGGTTTCTCTTTGGACTGAGCTGACTTTCTCATTTCACCCTCGTTTTCCATACTACTGCTAGAACCAGTGTCAGATCTATCTTAAGCATACAAATAATGGGCCGGTGAGATGGCTCAGCGGCGTAAGCGCCCGCCTGGCAAGCACGAGGGCCCGAGTTCGACTCCCGGATCCCACATACGAAAAAAGGCCTGGTGATATCGCTCAGTGGCATGGGCGCCTGCTGGCGCGCGAGGTCCTGAGGTCGACCCCCGGTACCCACCAAAAAAAAAAAAAAAATCATACAAACAATTATTGCATGTGTAATTCAATGTACATCAATTTATCATCACTCAGGGAGAATTTTTCCTTCCTTTTTCCCTTCCTCCCTCCCTCTTTCCTTCCCTTTCTCTCTTCCTTCTTTCCTTCTTCCCTTCCTTCCTTCCTTCTTTCTCTTGCAAAGCTTTCAAACCCTTTCCATTTGAGTGCCTGCTTTTCATGGTATAATGGATCCCACTATTGAAACTGGCTTACTTCTGTACTTGTCCCTGACCAGAAAATGAGATACATTGCATAAGATAAATTACTGTTGATTTACAGGTGCAAAGTCAGGTTAATAGCTTAATCCAAAAGAAGAGTTACGAGTTAAACATTTACTAGTAATGACCAGGAAACTATTCAGGTATAGTTCAAATGAGAAATTAAAGGTATTCAATTCATCTTAATTTTGAATTTCATTGTTTGAGTAAAATTTTAGGACAGGAAGACCTTGTTTTTTAAGAGGCTGTTCTGTGAATGATCTCCAGCTATTTTAAAATCTTCTTTAAGATGAAAAGTATGTATTTGGATACTCTAACAGATAATGTACCGTCAGAGTTCTTTGAACTTTTGTTAAACAACAGTTCTTTTAAGACTTCACTGTAGAATATTCAGGAATGTTTAGAACTCACCAAACTTCAAAAATCAGATAGGGATAGAACATTTTTATTGTAGACTTTAAAGATCTTGTAAATATCCTGATGTCCAAGCACAGTAATTTAGTGTAATAGAAAACTAAGAAATGCTTTCTTGTGAACTTAAAATTTTCAGCTTTCATATTGTGAGTTAAACACAGCCTATCTTTTCTCTAAGGGAAGAGTTACTCATACAGTGAATAAGGAAATGAAATTAAGAAAATATTTTCCTTCAAGTATTTTGATACTTTAAAAAATTATTAGGTGTTTATAGTTAATGAAAAAAATTGATTAAAAACCCAGGAGAAGAAAACTAGATTTTTAAACAGTTATACAAAAAGTATTATCAATATAAGAAATGACAATGAATCTGAGATGATTTCAGTTTCAAAGAACTCTGAGGGTACATTATCTGTTGAGAGTATCCAAATACATACTTTTCATCTTAAAGAGGATTTTAAAATAGCTATAGATTCTATTTCAGTATTAAAGGATGTTGTGAAACATTCAAATTTTAGTACTCGACACAGAAAGCTCTAAATATTTGCTTTTATGTGCAGTGTAAAGATAAATTCTGTTATTTTTCTTTCCTGATGGTCACTCAGTGGCTTTGTTAAATTCTCTTTTTCTCCCTTGATAAATGCCAGCTCTTGCTGGTGATACCAAAAGACTGGGCCCCTCTTCCCCGTCCTTTTCTTCATGCCAGTGAATCTTAGGCTTTGGCTTTGACCCTAGGGGTGAAGGGAAATTGCATGGTGGCAGCTGTACAGCAGTCTGGAAGCAGCTAGTGCAGAATGCAGGAGAGAAATGGGGAGAGTACCAAGAGGGGCAGTCTCCTAAAAAATACGACGCTGGTGCATTTCCTGTGGTATGACTAGCCTGGACCTAGCATGGTTCTAGCGTTCCCATAGAGAGTTTGAGAGAAGTACAAGTGCATAGTACAGGAAACAAATTTTAAAATGGGGCACATGCTAACTTTAGAAAAACCAGAAGTTGAAAAATAACAAAAACCTGTAAGAAACAAAGAAAAAATGCATCATCGTCCAGGTGGGAGCAATTTTGGAGTAGTATGTCAGTCAGTTTTCTGTCATTATAACAAAATACCTGAGATAACCAACTTACAAGGAGAAAATGTTTATTTTGGCTCATGATTTTGGAGGTTCCTGTCTGTGATCAGTTGCTTTAAGCCTGTGGCTGGGTATGTATCATGGTGGGAGTGCTTGGTGGTGCCGAATCACTCATCTTGTGGCTGGGGAGCAGAAACTAGAGGAAGAGGAAGAAGCTCGGGTCTCAAGTCCCAGGACCTCCTACTGGCCCCGCCTCTCAAGGGTTCTAGGGCTTGTGGGAAAAGTTTCTGGAATGAGGGTGGAGCCATGATATGGATCCAGAGGGACAAATAGAGAAAATGAGAAGCCGAGAGTCACAAAATGTGAATGGGGATGTCCCCGGCACAGTAGTTTGTGTGGGTAGGATTGGGAAATAATGAGAGAAAATTAGAATAGAGCTAAGAGTATTATTTAAATTTGGAACAGTGTGGAAATCACATTTTTAATTTAGAAAGAGATAAATTCATTTGATTATTTTTATTTATCTGCCATCCAGAACATTTTTTGTTCACATATTTTGTAAACATGTGAACACAGTCGATATGGTTTCAATTCATTTTATATGTCACTAATATGCTAAAATCACCCCTAAGATATTTGCTTTGTTAATCCTTGTTGTAGTGTATATAACTGTGCATCAGGATAAATCTTTTTATTATATCAGTTCTTTTAATAGATGATACTGTTAGATTAGAGAAGAAACTGACTTATACTCCAGAGTAAATATTTCTGTAACCTGTATTATACTAGTGATATAGCTTCTCATCATTTCTAAATTTTAATGAGAACTTCATAAGAGGGTAACAGATTTGGAGGAAGTATTATTGTAATCAGTGGATTTTGAAGGCCTGATGAGGGGAAATATAATTGCAGAGCTATGTTGAGAACAGTGCATGGTGCTGATGATTAATATTGCTTCCTACAGTACCCATAAATTTGGAAATACTTGGCTTCTGTTTGAAATGTAAGCTCCTTGGTGATTGGAACTTCTGTTTATTCACTAAAAAATTCCCGGAGCTTGGAATATATTGTGGTACATAATATGTACTTAATAAATAGGTATTAAATGAATGAATGGAGGATTTGGCTGGATATTGGGAAAAGGAGGAAAAGGCAAAAGAAGTGATAATCTAAACACTGGGAAGACAGAAGATGTGGAGCAGCAATTTAACCTGCCTAAAAGACTTGCTATGATTATGTTAAATGTCATATAGTTTTATTTAACAACCAACCAACAAGTGACATAGGAATCTCATATTCAGAAGACAGCAGGTGTCTTTGGATCTTAATAAGAAGATCTAGATTCTAGGAAATAGGGTCAAAGCTTTTCTATACATGTCTAGAAAAAAGTCAGTATGTACCAGAGGCCTCAGTGTTTAGAGCTAAAACAATCTATTGGATTAGTTTGTGGTAGTTCCATTTTCCTTAGCTTTTTGGATCTAATGATAAAGTGTTGTTTTAATAGAAACCCATTTCTGAACATTTTTCACAGTGCATATGGATTTTTTTTGTGATTATTATGTTGTAGGGTTAGGATGCTGTTGATGAACATTAATTGCTATCATTATATTTAAATGTCTTTATTAAATGAATAGATGAATGTGGTATTTTAGGAGGTGTTTGATGTAGGTGTAGATACTTCCCTTCTAAAGGTTCCAATCTTTTTATGCCATTAAGTGTCTTAGCATTCCATTGATTTATTAAATTTGTGATGTATGTATTTTCAAGAATATTGCCCACCTTGAGTTTTTCTAGATCTTTTCCTTCAGCATCAACTACTTTGCACAGCCTTTTAAAAATTTAATTTTTAAAGGTTTAAGTGTCCCTGAAGATCTGTGTATTTATTTATTGGATGGAATCTTCATCAGCTGGGAAGATAATTTCTCATGGTTGCTAGATTCCTGTGAATAAGTCCTGCAACTCCTAAGTTACTAAAAGCTTAGCATTAATTATAAGCCAGGCACTTTGTACCCAGTAGGTTCAGTAATATCCTCAGTCTGCCAAGAAGTTGTCCTATATTTTACCAGATAAATAGTTTAAACTTAGTTTGCCTTTTGAGCTTTGTTCCCATCTAAAGTTTTTACTTAAAATTCTCAGTTTAATCTAAATTCATGAATGCCAATGCACATGTGAATTTTTTTCAGTGGGTTCCCTAAAGTTCATTATGTCTGATCTTTGACTTCATAAAGATCTTTGACCTACTGACCCTCTATTTAATTTCATATGTCAGGAATATTTAGCCATCTCTGGTTTTCCCTCTCCTTCAGAGACCCCTGGGCCTTCACTCCAGTCAGCTGACCCCATGCCTTCCTTCAGCTTGCACCCTTGCTTTGTGCCTTCACAGTTGCGCATCTTAATATGGTGGTCAGAAGTTCCTGTGTGATCTTCCTCGCCTCCAACACCGTCCACAGTCAGCTGTTGTCAGGCATCAATCCCTTCAACTCCAGTTGTCTTTGACATTGTCAAACCCTTTGGGTACTTTTCTGCCCCTTTAATCTCTCAGTGGTGTCTGATCCTGTGGATGTTGCCTTCTCTCCATGTCATTATCATGCTCCTGCTTCTATTTTACTTCCTGTTATCCACCATTCTCCTCAGGCTCTCTTTCTGCCTACTTAAGAAATTCTACATATAGATGTTATTATGGTTTTTATCTAAAATGTTGCCCAAAGTCCCCTGCGTTCATGGGTGGGCTTTGGGGAGGTGACTGGATCACGGTGTGTGATATCACTGGGCTCATCCGCTGAAGGGTTTGTAGCTGCATGTGTCGTTGGGAGGTAGAGCCTGGTGGGAAGAGCTGGGTCACCGTGGCCCTGGCCTGGAAGGAGGAATATGTATATATATACCCCTCCTCCTCCCTTGATAGCTCTCTGCTTCCTGCCTGCTTGCCATGAGCTCTTTCTCCTCTGCCATGCTGCCCTGCCTTGGAGCCAGCCAACTATGGAGTGAAACTCTACAAACTGTGAGCCAAAATAAACCTTTCTCTTTTAAGTTGTGGTGTCAGGTGTTGTGTCCCAGCAACGAGAAAGACATGTATTGTTGGAGTCCTCCCGGTACCTGTACTACCTACTAAGGGTCACCATCAGCACAGTACCTTCCCAGAGGCCTGCTTCGATCAGTCCTGAATGATGTCCAAGGTCAGATCTCTTGGTAGAGATTCTTCGCTAAGAATTAAGACTGACACGACTCCTGGAGTGTGGGCTCTTAGCTTACTTGGACATTTCCTCTAAGTTATAAGCCAGTTCCTTATCAATAAATGGTAAATTAGAGCTTCTTAGGTTGCACAGAGATCACATGAACATAGGCTATATCTCTTCCTGCATTTCTCTCTATTGGTTTATTGTCGAATACCATTTGAGGTAAAGATATCTTAGGTAAAGAACAGAATTTCTCCTGGACCCTCAATTTAATGCATAAGAATTTAGAGTGAGTAGGGAGGGAAGGCAGAGAGAAGTAAAAGGATTGGAAATGATCAAGGTGTGTTATATATCTATACAAATTTGCCAAAACAAACACTATTATGCATGGCAAACATACACTAACAAAAGAAAAATAATTAATTCGATTTGAATGAACTCGTCATAGAAACCGTACTGTTGACATAGAAATAGATGTCATACGGGGCTGTCACCAGAATCAGTGGTTGTTGTTACTTTTATTTTGTTTTTCCTTTTTTCCCCTGCCAGTTCATAACAAGTGGCATGCAAAAATGAAATCAAGCTTAAATCCTCAGGAAATATTCGTGTATTTATTTTTAAACATCTTGTAAAGTGGGGACATAATCCTCTGTTGAAATTTTGACTTGAAAAGCAATTTAGATACTTGGAATTAAATTATATCATTCATTGTTAAAGTTGTTGAATGTTTATTTGCACATGAAACTCATTACCAAATGTGTCTTTTTGTTCTTACTTGGTGTAACAGTTGACTTTTCAATCCATATTCTCTGTTTTTCCAAAGACATGGCCCTTGTATATAGCCTTGAAAATACACATTTTCCAGAGATTTCTACAGGCAGCCATTTTAAGTTACAGAAACTTAAAAGCCATGGCTTTGAGATTTCCAGACAGTTTGAACATAAACCAAGAATGAAATGAAGATGAAGAATTATCATGTAATGGTGTGAAGGAGCTCAAGCCGAGAGGGCACTGACCTTTTGCTCTGTTTTCCTTCCTTGTGAGTGACCTCTAATAACTTCATTTAACTATTAGATGGGTTCCTGCAGCCTAGATATTGGAGATCCTAAGGCCTAGTATTTAATTGTTCTTACAAAGCCTGCCCTTGACCTCCAAATGATCAGTCACTTACATTTTTCTTAGAAGAATCTGTGTCCAACTTTTCTCACCAAAATCAGACTCTTTCCTCAGCATTTTCCAAAAACCACTACATTTCTGGGGTAAAGTAACTCAGATCCTAACTATCACTTTCCTTTAATATACATTTTAGTCATCTTTATAATTTTAAATGAAAGCCAAAAACTGTGTTGTTTGGAAGGAGGACTATCCCCTGTGGTTATGAACCTTAATCTTACACAGTGTCCTCATTTCTAAATGTTAACTTTAAAATGGGAGATCTGCCGCCTCCAAATTCTTTTTGTGTCTTCTATGTGTGGTAGGGCAAAGCTGCTTAAAGCTTAGTTTGATTTAAAGGCAGAGGTTCTGCTTGCTTGGAATGCTTGATCTTTAAAATATTTGCTCCCTGGAGAGGTAAACTTGAGTTGGCTTTTTCATATGACTTTGGATTGTTGACCTGAAAGACTTTGAGGTAATGGAATGGGCTTTGGCATAGTTCCACTGCTTTCTGGTTGAGTAGAGCCACGAAGGGAAGGCGGGGCTGTGTGCAGCTGGGAAGATGGAGTTTGAGATGTTTGAAGCCTGAATGCACTTTCATTTGATTCCTTGCTTTATTGCTTCAGGGAGTTTTATACTGCTGCATCCATAAATGTGCTGCAGCTTGTAATGATGCATATTTAAATGATTTTGCATCTAAACAAATGCATTCACTCTGCCTGGTGTGTAACATTTGAATGACACTTGTGCTCTGTCTGAAAGAAACAAACATTTTCATTATCAAATTCAGTCAAGCAGAAAAGTAGCAAAGGGAGAAAAAATTTCTATTTACATCTATGATTGAAGTTGTAGTGATAAAAGAAAATTACTAGGTTGAAGATGATCCTCGTTCTCATTTTGCTATATGACATGGGATTTTGTCAATTTGGAGCTAGTTTTTATACTGACGTTATTGAAGGAGGCTCTGATCTAAAGTCTCAAGTTTTATATATATATATATATATATATATATATATATATATATAACCTTATATAGGTTTTATATATATATATATAACCTTTAACTAACCTTAGAGAGTTCTAGGTGTTTGTTTTCTATTTATTTGTAAATAGAGTCTGTACTCCCCATTATACTTTTTTTTTTGTGTGTGTGGGTACTGGGGATCGACCTCAGGACCTCGCGTGCCAGCAGGCACCCGTGCCGCTGAGTGATATCACCGGCCCTTTTTTCGTATGTGGGTACTGGGAGTTGAACTCAGGACCTCGCACTTGCCGGGCAGGCGCTTATGCCACTGAGCCATCTCACCGGCCCCCCATTATTTATTTACATATATTTATTCACTGTAAAGACTTAGCTGTTAGCTCTGTGTTCCATTATTGGAGAGTCACAATATTTCTTAGCTTTTCCTTGTATCCACAGGTATAGACAGATAACTCAGTTGCCATCACAAACCTCTGTACTTGAGAAGTGGATCAGGATTCTCCAAGGGAATTTTTTTCCTAAAGAATTGTCGGGGACTTTCCTTTTGAAGCCTTAATGTACTTATTTCCTGCTCAAAACTTTTTCTGTAGGATTCCAGAAATTCAATTATTTCAGCTCTCAGAGGAGTGATAAGCCCCAGAAAATTGATTTACAATAATCAAACTAAGCCTTGTTTACAAATCTGAGTGGCAATTTCTAAGCCACTGTGGCATTGTAACAGAAAGAGAGATTCTAATATATCTGGGGACATATCCTCATTGAAAAGGTCACGATTTTTAAAACAAGACTCAAAAAGGATGTGGGTAATTTCTAAAAGATACTTTTATTGAAGAGCTGGATGAATCATGATAACATTTTTATTTGATAAAGTACTGTGTTTCTCATCCCTATTTAGTGTTGCTGGTGTAGTGACAGAATTCTGATACTTCATTTTTCTCTGCTTTGGAAACTTCTAGCAGTGTTCTAATACCTGGTAAAAGGTTTTGCCAATTTCAAGTACCATGTCCTAATTTCTTCCTGGCTTACTCTTGTTAAGTGCAGTGACATCTGTTTTCATTCTCTAGTTTCTCATAAGAGATTTTTATCTAATGAGGAACGGCTCATTGTGTTTTGAGTACAGTCCTGAGATTTGATGAGTCAGTTGGGTACTTGATTCTGGTACATTTGCTGAAAGCAGTATCTTCTGAGTGAAAGTTTTTAACAGGTGACTAGAAATGTCAAGTGAAAGGTCAGAACTGGAAGAGTGGGGGCACTTGAATCCTTAGGCAAGGATGCTGTATCCAAGTAACAAAGTAAGAAAAGCAGAGAATAAAGGGCAGAGTCTTACTTTGTAATCAGATTTATAAAAAGAGGAGGGAGTGAGAGGAGAGGAATGACAAAAGTCAGAAAGTAGAGAACGAGCTCTGTCTGAGTTGGTGGAAGCTAGAGAAGATAGTGGCAAGAAGATAGATAATGCAGTGGGAGAGCTGTCGGGGAACTTGAGGGTTGAGACCAGTGCATGTGTTGCTGCTGCCCTTGAAGGAAAAGCTGCTGATTGGAGGTTGTTGGAGCTGGGCCAGAAGGTAGAGGGTTGGAAAGAAGTCAGGGCTAGAGGTTGACTGTCCGTAGCTCTGTTGAAGTTTACCTGTGGAAGTACCTCTTCTGTCTTGATAATAGCCTTTCCCACACCTGGGCTTCTGAATGTGGTATATGGAAAACACATGCTGTGTATTTTTTACCTCCCTGTGTGATTTAAGGTTTTGGTAATAGCTGGTGGTTCTCTTGCCTCACCATACATAAGCCTGATTGGTATTTTGTAAGCAATTATGTGGTTCTTTTTAAAAGCGCACATGTAACCACAATTAATAGCATCTTTGAAAATCTATCTGACTCTGAATTTTTTAATGAGGAGAAAGAAACAAAAATGTAGGAGAAAGCAGCCAGTGAGGATACTTGCATTTTCCAGAAAAAATATATATATATAATTTAGGAGGATATCCTTACTGTGTCTGTTTTTCAACTCATTTCTCAGGAAATACAGATTGAACTAAGCTAAAGGAGGTTGAGGTCCACTGGAAATCTGAACTTCCGTTGCTACATAATTAGCCATGTGCCCATAAGAGCAAATTATAGTACGAGAACTGCAAAACGTGAAATGGGGGAAGGCCAGTTGCTGTTAAATCGAGTTAACGGTAGCAACAGATAGAATCCTCTCAGTGACTGAAATGTATGGTATTGATGACGCCATAGAGAATAAAACTGTAATCTCAATGTATGCAAACTTATACTTCATGGTTTTCTTGCCTGAGCTCGTAACTTTGGCTTCAGATTTTCTTCTATAACCCCAGCCTGTCCACATTCATCTCGCCTCTCCGGGAAGGAAATCCTCTAAAATCTCATGCTAAGTCTGCACTGTCTGGTGCCGTCCACTGGCCGCGTGTGCTTCTGGAGCACTTGAAAAATCGCCGGTCCCAACTGTGTTGAAAGTGTGAAACACACACTGCATATGGGAGAGCTAGCCTGGGAGAAAAAGAAAAAGAACGTCTTAGTAAGAATTAATCCGTTGACTGCATGTGGGGAATTATAAAATTTAGAATATACTGGGTTAAATAAAGCATATTACTAAAATTATGTCTTAGTTCTTTTGTATTCTCCATGGAACTGGGCAGTGTACAAAGTGGCGTTTTGTAATAGTGGTGACAGAGATAATTGCTTAAGATTAAACCGATTTATGATAGGTTTTAGTTTTTTATTCTTGTTCTTCATCCCAACAGAACCTCTCTGACCAGGAGGCATTTGTAGAATTACCTTTTCATACAGCTTGATCATCCCTAATCCTCACATCTGAAATCCAGAATGCTTCAATATTCAAAACTTTTTGAGTGCCAACATGATGCCAAAAGTGAAAATTCTACACCATGAAACTTTGCTTCCTGCTCCAGATTATTAGATTCTGTGTGAAATTATTTTCAGGCATACGTATAAGGTGTATATTAAATATTAATGAACTTCATGCTTAGACTTGGGTCTCACCCACAACATGATCTCATTTGTATGCAAATATTTTTAAATCTGAAAAAAAATATCTGCAATCTGAAACACATATGGTCCCAGGCATTTTGGGTAAAAGAAACTAAGCCTCTATGGGAATCACTAGATTTACCCAACGCATTGTGTTGTCTCCAAACCTAGAACTCTTTCTACCGTATTCTGTAATTCTGTAATTAAACGAAATGCCCAACAGGAGCAGCTTGCCTCTTAGGGATGTGTGAAAAGGCAGTTGGCCCTTAAACTGGTACCAGAGCAACAAATCTGTGGGACAGGACGCATCTTAGTGAAGGCATAGATTTGAGATTTTCCTCCCAAAAGGACAAATACTGTATGATTCCACTTATCTGTGGTACCTGGACTAGTCAAATTCAAAAAGACAGAAAATGGAATGATGGCACTCAGGGACTGGGGGATGGGGAGATGGGGCGTTATTGTTTAATGGCTACAGAGTTTTAATATTGCAAAATGAAAATCCTAGAGATGGATAATTGCATAACACTGGATGTAGTTAACACTACTGAACCGTATACTTAAAAGAGGGTAAGATGGTGAATTCTATATCATGTGTATCTTACCACAATTATAAATAAAAAGAAAACAACGAAGGGTTCTAAAAAGGTTTTATAACACTGTAACCTGTAAGAAAACAAGAGCCTTAATGAGGTGAGTTGTAGTGAATTCTCTTAAGTAGACCCTTGCTGCAGGAAGAACAGCTCGCTTGCATCACTTGGGAAGTAGTCGCTAGTAAAGCAGGATCAGTCCCACCCTTGACTTGTCCAATCAGAACCTTCGTTTTAACAAGTTCCCCAGGCGATTCCTCCTAACAATAAAGCTCGAGAAGCCCCACTGGAATCATCATTTCTCAGAGTGTAGTCCGTGAGCCACCTGAATCCAAACCACACTCCCCTGAGTCAGGGAGTCTGTCTTCAGGTCCATCCCAGAACACATCATAGATCCAGGCACTGGGACCAGAGGGGTGATGAAGCTGCAGTCTGATCTCAAGTGATTCTGCAGCACCGCAGAGTTTGAGAACTGAACAATCTGGAAAGATGTAACATAACGAAGATTGATGCTTCATCTTTTAACAGATGTTGGAATTATTACACATGTTAGTAACAAAAAAGGTGTGTGATTGATGATAGGATGTGAATAATTAATGTGGTCAGAAAGAAGCAACAGAGAAAAGGACATACACTTACCTCATTTCTGGGTGGTTAGTGAGGAAGTGGTCATTCAGAATTCGTGGAGTATTTTAACAATGGCTGAGCTTTGGGGTCCAGAGTTGAGCCTGCTATGCAAAAACCCTGTCAGGCCTGAGATTCCTTATAATTGAAGACGATTGAATTCTGTGCCCAGTTAAATTCCTAAGACAAGGTGAAATGTGGAAAGCAAAGAGATTCCTTTTATGTTGACCTATGTGTGATTATTTTTAAATTCTAGAAGTTTTTTTAGAGAATTTAAATGCCACATGTTACTTACATGAATTATTTTTGCTGAGATTTCTGACCAAGCTCTGTCTAGTTATTATAGATGCCATAGATGAGAAATTTAGGTTAAGAAGGTTTTTTTCTTTTAATTTAGCCGTTTTCAACTATAATAATGTCATAGACATTCTTTTGAAGGCTACATTGTTTATGTGGAAGCAAATTGGTATGTGCCTATTTTACAAAATTTTGTATGTTGGCTTTAGAGTTCATTTTCTAGAACAGTTTTAGAATAACAGAAAAATTGATAGTCTACCGAGTTCTCACGGAACGCAGTTATCCCTATTGTTAACATCTTGTATTAATACGGTACATTTGCTACAATGAATGAACCAATTTTAATACATTATTCTTTTTTTTTTTTTAATGTGGGTCCTCGTAGTCGAACTCAGGACCTCGCGCTTGCCAGCAGGCGCTTGTGCCACTGAGCGATATCACCGGCCCTTTTTTCCCTTTATGTGCGTACTGGGAGTTGAACTCAGGACCTCACGTTTGCCAGGCAGGCGCTTATGCCGCTGAGCCATATCACTGGCCCAATACATTATTCTTAACTAAAGTCCATACTTTATTCGGATTACTTTAGTTTTTATCAGATGTCCTTTTTCAGTTCTAAGGTTCCATCCAGGACAGCACATTGCATTTAGTTTTAAGATCCTGTTAGCCTTCCCTTGGTGTGAGTTTCTAATACTTCTGTTGTTTTTAATAACTTTGACAATTTTGAGAATTATTGATCAGGCGTTTTGTAGGATGCCCTTCTATTGGAATTTTCTCATGCCTGAACTAGGGTTACAGTTTTTGAGAAGGAAGACCGTAGAGGTAAAGTACTGCTTTTATGACATTGTGTTAAATGTCACTGATGTTGACCTTGACTACCTGTCTGAGGTGGCTGTTTGTCAGGTTTCTTCTGTAAAATTACTCCTTCCCCCTTTTGAAGAGTGTACTCTTTAAAAGAAAGTAACTGCATAGTCTACAATGAAGGAGTAGAGGTACATGCTTCACTTTCTCAAGTATCTGTTACATTATTTGGAATTCTTCTGCACAGATTTGTCTGTTTTCCTGCATTTATTTATTCATTTGGTTGTACTCATGGATATTTATGTCATGCTTTGATTTATTTTTTTTATTTTTTTATTTTTTTGGTGGGTACCGGGGGTTGACCTCAGGACCTCGCGCGCCAGCAGGCGCCCGTGCCGCTGAGCGATATCACCGGCCCTTTTTTCATATGTGGGTTCCGGGAGTCGAACTCGGGCCCTCGCGCTTGCCAGGCAGGAGCTTATGCCGCTGAGCCATCTCACCCGCCCTCATGCTTTGATTTATAATCCTGTATTACATTATAATACATTGTTGCTCAAGTCATTGGAGGTTAACTACTGGGGGCTGTTCAGCCGGCTCCTGTGTTGAATTTGACCCTCCTTTCCTCCCTTCCTACTTCTAATATTTGCAAGATGCTTTAGGCTAATGTTGCAGATTCTTTGCTCCAGTCTTAGAATCAGCCATGTGTCTGAAGATCTCTGGTTCCTGTTGTTGAATAGGCTTAACAACCAAGATCTGGACTTTAGATGTGCTTGTTCTGCTGGAGTGTTTTTGCTTTTGACTTCTGCACTGATAGAGCAAGGCAATATATTTGTCTATACTCACCTTTGTATTACACAGATCTGTAAATTTTATGTAAATTTTATGCAAATATTTATGTAAATATTTATGTAAATATTTGTGTGTGGATTAAGGTAATACAAGTTTATCCTGACCTCTCCAACTCTAATATATTACTGTGTGGGTCTCCTTTTGCTGATCTGTCTGTGAATTGTCACTCCAAGGGTGACTCCTACCACCTACTTCGTTGTTCAATCTCAGAATATTTGCATAGCAATATCATTAGTTATAGGAGGTTTTTTTGAAAGCACTAAAATTGCTAACAAATTTGTATTTTGTTCCTATGTTTTTTTTTTATTAATACATATCCTTTGTGCTATTTTCCTTTTTTTAAGACCCAAGTTATTCACAGCCTGGGTCAAACACTATTTTGTCTCACATCTATCCTGTCACGTATGCATGGATGGATGCGGTATGTATGTGAGGCTGAACTCCAACTCACTTGAATAAATCTGAGAGAAGATTTAAGTGAAACTTTCAAATTTCACTTCTTTTAGTTTACTCAATCCATTTAGTTTCTACCATCTGGCAAATAGTTCTCATCTGAAGAATTCCATCTGTCAGTTCTCACTGTTGTCTGGTAACGGTTACAGTGACATACTGGTGACGGCACCAGTCCCTGAAAGAGATTTGTGATCTGTTCCGTGTGCTCTTTGAGAACCGGTAACTGCCCACACTCTGAAGCGAAACCCGTAGCAATCTTATCACGTGGGAAGCTGGTTGAGAAGTATCTTGGCTGCTTCTTTAAGTATTCCTCCATTTTTTGAGAACAAATGCTTCCCAGCAAAGTTTTCCAGCCTAGTTACTAACATGTGAAAGTTAAAGAATACCAGTACATAATGAGCAAATTCAAGAAAACATGTTTATGGAGTAAGAGTCTGAAGTGGTAAAATACAAAAATTACCTGAGTAAATATTATTTTGTCTATTGTTATTTCGATATACACATATGTAGTGGTTGGGATTAAAAAGTACATAAATCTGTATTATTTTACTTGTCTATACATCCATGAGGAAAAATTAGTAATGTCATGTCCAGTGTTTTCCATCATCTTGAGCATAAAGTATCTTCTAGCTACTGGAATAGGAACAAGCTAGATTCTCGGTTCCTCTCTATTTGATTCTTTAGATTTGACCTTCAAGTGACATTCAGAATCTTACTGCTATTCACTATCATCTCTACTGCTCTCGTCCTGATCCAAGCCATTGTTGCCTCCCACCTGGATTATTGCAGCATCCCCCATCCTGGTCTTCATCTTTCTAATCTTGACCTACAGGGCAAGAATAATTGGCCTAATAAACGAGTCTTCCTGCATAACTCGTGAGCGTGTTGGCAGTGTCCAGGACCTCAGCAGTCTAGCCTCACTGTGACTGGGGGATCCTCTGTCTGTCGTTCCCCTCTGACATCTCTGTTCTCCTTTCTCTTCTCTGAGCTCACAGTCATCCTTCCGCCCCAGGACCTTTGTTCTTATTCCTTCCTTTGGCTGGAATATTATTCTCTCTACGTGTGGCTGGTTTGTTCTCTCACTTCCTCCAGTCTTCACTCAGATGTCCTATTTTCATTGAGGCTTCTCCTGACCATTCCTATGTAAAATTCCACTACGCACACTCCCCCAAATTGCTATTTCCCTTATCTGCTTTACCTCTATAATATTTATTACTATCTAGCAAACTATTTTTCTTTATGATTTCCCTCTAGAATCTTACTTCGTCCCAATATTTTGTCACTTCCTGTATTTTCATCAGTAAGAAAAAAATAGAAAGTTCCTAGTGAAGAGTGAGTGGATGATGAACTGAAATTGCCGGAGAAGATTCAGAAAACCCCTCTCACGTACAAGACCTGTGCCCAGTACCCAGCTGATCACTGCGACTCCCCACTCATGTTGTCTTCCAAGGACTCTGCCCCACTGTGTTGACTGATGTTATTATTCAGATGTTCTATTTACAAACCTCCAGCTGAAGAGTAATAATGTAATGACCATGAAACCCTGTTTGTCTCCAGTGTGTACATAGTAGGTGATCAGTAAATAATGATAGCTGTTGCGGTTTTTACTACTATGCCTATTACTAATGTAAGAAATAGTTGACGAACACATACGGGGAAAAGACAATAATAGTAATTGGTTGAGCACCTTTGTTATGGCAGGAAATTGAGTGCTTTATGAATATTAACTCGTTTAATTCTCCCAGCTGTACCATCTAGTACGTGTGTCATCTGGGTTGGTTACATATTCTCAGTCTTACCTTTTTTCATAAAATTAAGTGGGAATCGTAGCTGCTTCAGTGCATAGTTCTGAGGACAGTGGGAGAAGCTGCACTCAGGGTCACACCAGTCATATGGTTCATTTATTGAAGCTGTGGGCATCTCACCCTCATGAGCCAGTTCTGGGCCTATGTATAGGAAAACTGAGGATTTGCCATTCTTCCGAAATTCAATTGCAAGAACACCCCAAACCCCTTTCCAGAATCATTTTTAACTCTTGAGGTAGGCCAGGCCTTGGGCAGAAATTCAAAAACCTCGGACATTTTGGCCCTTTTGTTCCCAGGATCCTGGCCACCCACTGTATTTATTTATTTTTTTTTTCTATTCCGGCCCACTTACCTATCCATGTCTTCAAGTGTGGTCACCCACTTTGGTTCTTAGAGATTCACAGAAATCTCTTTTTCAGCCTGAGATCTCTGTGCCTCAAAGGACCTGTGTGTGGCTCTGGAACCTTTTAAATCGATCTATTCAAAACCAGTCTGGCTTTCAAAAACTTAGCAGTCTCAGTTTTAAGAATTTTTTTTTTTCTTCTCACACCTGTTGCTTTCTCGTTTTTCACTGCATGATGGAGGAGAGTGGTTCCTTTGTTTCTAGGAGTAACACTTGATACTATTAATCCTGTTTTCTTCCTAGAATCGTGTGTCTTTGGAAAAGGCAGCATAAAGACACTGAAAAATACCTTTCTGTCTTAGAATTCCATGGCACTGCAGACCCTGCTGCTTGCCTGTTTAGTATGCTTTCCCACTCTTTCCTTTCTAAGAGAGTTCTGTTTAAGGGTGGCTGTGTGCTCAGCTGAAACCACTTTTGCAGATTCCCTTGCAGCTACCTGTGGGCGAATAACACAGGAAAGGTGTGTGCAATGTTCATTGGAGTTACTAGAGAGTGCGTCTGCTCCAGGGAACAAGCAGATCTTCATGGGGGAAAACAAACAGAAAACCTTCGCCCTTAGAACTGTCCTTCCTCCTTTCTGCCTGCAACTTGAACATGAAATCTTAAGTATCTGTGGCCTTTTTGTGACCAAGCATGAGATCAGAAGCCAACATGCTAAGGATGCTATGCAGAACGATAGGATTAGCCTGATCCCTGATGGCACTGAATATCCGCAGCAACCCAGCCTTGACTACTGTTACTTCTCATGTGAGATAAATAACCACACAGTGTGTTTAAGCTACTGTTTATCGTGTTCTGTGCTGTGCAGCCAAATGCATACACAGCTTTTTGTATGGCTTACTAGCTCATTTAATTCTAGTTTCATTGTCAAATTGACCACATTGTAGATTATAACATTAAAGTATTGCACAGTCTAGAAACGAGTCTGTTTTTACAAAAGCCAAGGGAAACTGGTCAAAGACACCATTTCAACCAGAGTTTTAAATGCGTGAGTTGAGTTAGCACTCTTGGATGGAGAGTCGGGAGACCTGATTTTCAGCCCATTCCTGCTGCCAGTTGGCTCTGTGGACAAACCACTTGACCTGGGCTTTCCCCCGCCCATCTGCAAAATGAGGGAATTGGAGCCAGACAGTCCTCTGAAAGACCACCAAAAAGCCAGTGGGCAGAGGCCTGTTGAGTCTCTGTTGAATTTGGCATCATTATTCACCTTGCCAAGACTTTGTAGCTAGAAAGCCATACCCAGACTTTGTTTATTAGCTTTGAAAAGTCCCTTTCCTTTGGCATTTGCATGTGTTTAAAACATAGTAAATTTTGACTTGTTAAGAAACCAGGTTGTCTGGTTAACAACAAACATGCATAATGTACATTAATTTATCCTTTTCGATTAAATGGTACCAATTTCCTAAAGTTCATGTAAACAGGAACATGATTTCAATTACGATGCTTAATTTGGTTTTTCATAACATTTGCCTGAATTCTACTGAGAATTTTTTTTTTCCTGAAAGATCAAACCGAGTAAACAGATGGTTTGTTTCAAAAATTAAGGTGTACATGGTTCCATGTGAAACTCTAGGTATAGGCTTTTAAGTTAATAAACTTTGTTTTTTAGAGCAATTTCAAGTTCTTAGCATAATTGAGTGCAAAATAGAGTTCTCATATACCTCATCCTAGCATAACTTTAAAAAATAATAATTCCTTTATAATTAGAAAAAGGAAATTAAACCACGCTAAGCTAAGCTAGTTTGTGAAAAGGGCTGTGTTAGGTTTTTTTTGTTGTTTTTTTTTTTTGTTGTTTTTTGTTTTTTTTTACTACTCCTCCTTAATCCTTGTTAAAAATTGTAACAGATTTTTATAGTTTAGTTTAATTTCTTGAAATTTCCGATAGGCAGCATTTTCATGTGTTTCATCAATCCTCAAAGTAATACAAGCAATGCTGTTTACTGCTAATTTTTAAACGTTAGGGTACAGTGAGCTTTCTGTTTTGTCATTAGGACTGAGGACTTATTTTGTTTTTGTTTTTGCTTTTGTTTAAGGGCTGGATTTGATCTTTTTTTATTTTAATTTTTATTAGTACATGTTTGCAGTACATGAAGATTACATCCATCATGGGAGTTGGTACATGCGCATAACACATCTTAATTCTTTTTCTGTCCCCTTCCCCTCCCCGTCCTCCACCCTCCCTCCATCTCTTGTTCCCCTTCCCATAGTATTAAGGACTTACTGAATAACCAGCATTAATCCTTTCAAAAATACTCTTATTTTAAGAGTCCTATTTCTCAGCTGTGGTGAATGTAAGAAACTGAAGACCATCTTCACAATATTAAGTGAAACATTTTGCAAGTTAAAGTTTTGCTGTCGCTTTATAAATTCAGGGAACGATTATTCTAATGTGGTGAATGCTGTGCGTGTTTTATGGGTGAGCGTTATATTTTATTTTATGAGGTATCTTTCAGTGACTTGGCATGGCGTTGTAATCTAGTCCTCAGACGAAGCACGAGTGAAACAAGATGCATTTGGTTTTGTTATTTGGCTTTTATTATCCAGGTTATGCCCTCAACGACTCATTTAGGCCAAGATCCATAGTGTCTCATGTACTCTTGATCATGTTATAAACTGATGTAGTGTTAATATCTTTGGGCCAAACTTTTAATCTTTTTAATTTTACTTATAAAATAGGGGAAAAGGGCTGGTGAGATGGCTCAGCAGCGTACGCGCCTGCCTGACAAGCACGAGGGCCTGAGTTCGACTCCCGGAACCCACATACGAGAAAAGGGCCGGTGATATTGCTCAGCGGCACGGGCGCCTGCTGGCTTTCGAGGTCCTGAAGTCGACCCCCGGTACCCACAAAAAAAAAAAAAAAAAAAGGGAAAAAAACATAACTTAATATTTTGGACATTTATAAATGTGGCTGACCAGTGCTAACAAATGAGGTGGGCATTTTGATGCCATTGGTCACTTGTGACCTCCTGTAGCCTTGAAAATTGGTATTCCTCAGGTATCAGGTATTTGTTCTAGCTGCTAGGGTTGGTTACCTGACCTCAAATCCTGAAGAGTCCACTTGGGAAAAGTATGTTAGTTCCCTACTAGATCACCTTTATCTCCATTCTCCAGCTCTGCTGGGAGCTTGTTTTGTTTGTTTGTTTTGCTTTATATCATTCTGTGTAAAAGAAAATGTGATGTCATTTACATTGTTGTGTGCTTTCTTCCTTCATAATCTATATCATAGGTGGCTCTGGAATACAATCTTCTGAAGTATGGGTGGCTTTAGATTTCCTGACAGGGGTTTCTCACCTGGGAGGTGGGGTTTATAGGAGGTAACACCGTGCAGCTCTGTGGAACATGACGCAGTGATATGTAGTTGTGCCATTACCCATGCCGTGCAGCAGGCAGCATTCGCTTTTCCTTCAGCAAGTGCTGCTTAGTTCATTTCTTATACATAGGATGACATGGGCATCATGGGTCACCATGAAGAATTAAGGAATGACAAAATGCAGTCCTTTTTTTTTCTCTCCTGTGATTTGTTTAGCTTATTGCAAAAGTATGATTTATTAAATACTCAAATATCATGAGAAATCTTCCATGTTTGAGCTAGAGCAGGCTAAAGTTTAAACATTGTTATGGGAAGGAAGAAGCTTTTCTTCTCTTAGGCGTTTATCACTCTTTATATTTCAAATAATATCCATACCATGCAGGAAAAAAGATTGATTCCTGTCTTTGCTGTGGTGAGGACAGTCTGCATTTCTGACTTAGTTGAGATAGTAGGCTTCAGTCTGCTCTTGTGTGTCTCGCCTACATGGTTGTAGTGGATTGTTCAGCGAGCTTCCTGCTTTCATGACCTCACCATACTAGTTCTTCACTTGATGATGGAGTCTACCTGAAAAACAAACATCCACGTATTATTCTTTCTTAAAACATATTTTAGCTTATGTTGTTTCAAAAATGATGTCCAAAGCTTTAAACTCTTTAAGTTGGGACTCATCATCTTTCCCTAGTCTCATTTACTTCTGAATTTCCTTTTTCAGTTATCTTGTGTTCCAGCCATAGTAATATACTTCGCTTTTTCTTTATTCTTTCTTTGCATAGCTTTCTTCATTTTGAAGGGCTTTTTGCCAACCATCCATCCATCCATCCTTCCTCCTCCCACTTTCCTTCCTTCCTTCCTTCCTTCCACGCATCCATCCATTCATCCATCCTCTCATCCATCCATCTATCCATCCATCCATCCAATAGGGGCATACTTGTTAGAACTGAGCTAGGAATTGGGGGTAATAGTAAACAAGATAGATGCTGTCCTTACTTTATGGAACTTGTATTCATTCTTACATGGTATACTTTGCTCATCCATTCAGATTTATATTTAGTGTTATGGTCCTTCTCAATACACCCATGTAGTTTTGTTCACTGCCTACATGGGCCCAACACTTTCCTCATCTTTATAACATGTAATTTGTTAATTCATCAGTAAATATTTATTACCTCTGTGTGCAGAATTTGTGCTAAAGACTGGGGCTACTACAGTGAATAACACAAACAACAATGAAGTTCATAGCTTATGTATTATTATGTTGTTACTACTCATTTTTCACCTCATTAGAAGGTGAGTTCATGGAGGATTTTATGTAATATCTTTATATTGTAGTGCCAGCGTTGCCTAGAAATAATTTGTATGATACACATTTTCTTTAAAAATATAAAATGTCCAAAGAATAGTTTTCATAATTAATTAAGTTAATTTTCTCTCATGTGTTATAGTGAGACATATATATGTGTGCGTGTATAGTTTTTTAGCATTAGGAAAAAATGCTAAAATCTCTAATAGTTTATAGATTGAAATTTTCAAATAAAAAGATAATAATTTATGTTAATTCAGCTCAAATTGACAGTGTCAGCTTTTGTATTATATCCCCTACTGTAATTGATTAGATGAGTAGTTTTTATGTGATTATCTTGGAAGCAGAAATTTGGATTAAAGAAAGATATCACTTGCAACATGTAGGAAATACATAACCATCAAGGTTGATGTGGCATGGAACAGGGCTGCTCAATGAATCTAGACTCTGCATTCTAAAGGCACCAGAGTCTTGACTCGATTGCTTAATTCTTAAAAGCTGGGTAACTTTTCTGAAGTCCCTGCCCCACCTGGCCTTGATAATGGCCTCTGTGTGAGAGCAGTGTGCTGCTGACAGAATGACCGGAAGTGGTTTTCCTTTCTTTCAGTTGGTGAGTTTGTAAGTGACGCCCTCCTCGTTCCTGACAAGTGCAAATTCTTACACCAGGAGCGGATGGATGTTTGTGAGACCCACCTTCACTGGCACACCGTTGCCAAAGAGGTACCATCCCATAAGCTTCTCCTTACAAAGTGTGATTTCCTGGGGGACATTCCCAACTCCATTTCAGAGAGTATGCCGAGGCAACAGCTTGTTGATAGTAACTAATAAACTCTATTTTAAAAAACTATCCATAAGTTTTTTTTTTTTTTTTTTTATAGACTTGACTTTATAGAGCATTTTTAAGTTCACAGTGGAATGGAACAGAACGTATAGCGTCCTATTGACCGCCATCCTCGCACTTGCACAGCCTTCCTTATTATAAATATAAGGAGTCAGAAATCAGGCTCCAATTTAGTTAGATTCATTATGTGTCTGTGCCATATTTTATAAACAAAGCAAAACTACAATTTTAATACCGGTTATCTCAAAATTTATCTTTCAATTTATTCCCTATTTGTTCTCTCCTATATAGTTTTCCTCATTTAACCTTTTCCTAGAGTCATAGAACAAAGAAATAGGTTGTCAGACCTTAGCATGAAAGCTGCAGCTAGGCTTCAATTTCTAGGTTATGCTGCCCAGTTTTGTCCTGAGGCCATGTGGCCACCTGTATTTGTCCACGCTGGCCAGGACTTGGGTTGCTTAAGGAGGTGGTGAGTCTGTAGCACCAAACCCAGCCATTTGCCAACCTCTGCTTTTGGCTGAGCCAGTAAAAGACAAGACAGCATGAAATGTCGCTTTGTGGTGTAACCACCTTTGAAATTCTTCTGTCCCTTTGATAAAGTGTTTTTTCTGCTAAAGACACATAGTTATTTATGGCGAGCCAGTGAGATCAATCTCCTAGAATTGGGCTTCTTTATCCTGCTTAGTGGTTTTCTACTCAGGTCAGCTTTGCTCTGCTATCCCGGAAAAGTGGGACATTTTTGATTGTCATAACTGGAGGAAGATGTGCTACTGGCATGGAGTGCCTAGAGACCAGGGATTCTGCTACATTGTACAAAGGGTAGGACAGTGCCCCACTCCACCCCAGCAAATTATTCAGTCTAAAATGTCAGTCCTGGGGCCGGTGAGATGGCTCAGCGGCTTAAGCGCCTGCCGGGCAAGCGCGAGGGCCCGAGTTCGACTCCCGGATCCCACATACGAAAAAGGGGCCGGTGATATCGCTCAGCGGCACGGGCGCCTCCTGGCGCGCGAGGTCCTGAGGTCGACCCCCCGGTACCCACAAAAAAAAATAAATAAATAAAAAAAATAAAATGTCAGTCCTGAGCTTGGAAATTCTGATCTAGTTCAACTTATCCCGAATACCATAGCTTTAAACCTATTCGGCAGAAAACAACACTTAAAATTTATCATTACTTTTGGCCTTTTATAAAATAATACATTTAAAAAAATAAATAATATGTTCTGAGCAGCATGGTGGTGCATGCCTATAATCCCAGCTACTCAGGAGGCTGCGATGCGAAGGATTTCAAGTTTGAGGCTAGCCTGGGCAACTTATATTCTGATTCACTATAAAATAAAACTTTCCTATATAAAAATGTGTTTTGGAGGTTGAAGAGCTTGCTTAAGAAAACAAACAACATAACTTAAAGCCCAGCTTCCCATGTAAACTTCATTTTTCATTTCTTCTGAATTTTCAAAAGAAAAATTTTTTGTTATTAAGAAGAAAAAGGACTCTGATTCTTAGGAGGTCAAACTACATTCTGTAATAGTTTCATTAAAAGGCGTTGAACGATTAACATTTCCTCTGTCATCTGTAGATGATTTCTGAGCTTTCTGTTAATTTAGATTTGTGCAAATTTAATAGGACCCAAGAAAACAAAAAGATACTGAAAGGGAAATCTCTAATAACTGTAAATTCTGATTCATAGGGGCTACAGAGGATGTCTTAGTTACTTCCCTTATTTCTGGGACACAATACCTGACACCCTCAATTTAATAGAAGAGAGATTTATTCTGGCTGATGTTTTCAGTCCAGGGTTGACCAGCTCCAAGTCACCAAGGGCATGGTGGAAGGGCCTGATGGAGCAGGAAAGGTGCTCACATCATGGTGGCCAGGAAACAGAAGGAGAGAAGGGAGGAGCCAAGGAGGGAGATACACCATTCCAGGTCACGCCCCCAGTGACCTTGCTCTTCCAACCCACCTCCTAATAACCCATTCAGCTCTCATCCACTGATGAGTACAGCACCCCCAGGATCCACTCACCTTCAAAATGCCTGACCTCTAAACACACAGGTCTTTTAGAGGACATTCCAGATCTGAAGCATAAGAGAGGATAATTTCTTCTCTCCCTGGGATCGTTACTCTGGTAGGTGAGCCAAGACAGTTAGAATGTCTAGAGTAAGACAAATCCAAATGAGGTAAACACAGATCTATAATGGAGTTGGGACTGAGTTGGGGATGTACAAGGAATCTTCATAGTTTCCTGATACACCAGCAAAGCCAGAAAGCATAGATTCTCTGATGTCTGTTCACAAGGGCAGCCCTCCAGTTACGACAATCAAAAATATTCCAGTCAGCTTCCATTCCATTGTTTTTATGAACTTCTATTGCATCACATCATGTTCTTATTAAATAAATAATAAACTCACAAAATGTACCAGAGTAATCTATGCTGGAGACCCTGTTGTAAATACGTTCAAAAAGCAGATGGTTTCCTTTGTGAAACCATGTTGGGGCTCTCTGTTGAGTATTGGGGTGTCTTACACCGAAGCACATCTCCTCTGCCCTCTCACTGTCTTCTCCCTACCTTCTGTAGACATGCAGTGAGAAGAGCACCAACTTGCATGACTATGGCATGTTGCTGCCCTGCGGGATCGACAAGTTCCGAGGGGTGGAGTTTGTGTGTTGCCCGCTGGCTGAAGAAAGTGAAAATATTGATTCAGCTGACGCAGAAGAGGATGACTCGGATGTCTGGTGGGGTGGAGCAGATGCAGACTATGCAGATGGGAGGTAAGGTGGTCTTCCTGTGGAGTCTCGTAGATGCTAAAACATCTTGCATGTAGCTGTGTTCCTTTATAAATGTATCTTCCTGTTTTCTCAATAAAACAATCTCCGCTCATTCTGCTGTTACGTTATATAACCCTGACTTCCTACTATGATTATTGCATGTGATTTAATTTTATTGTAATTGACCATCACAGAGATAATTTTAACTACTTTATTTTAAGAACTGGGATCAAAATCCCACAGATATTATAGTAGATCACTATTCGATCTAACAGAGTTAGAATCTAAAGTGAATGATACAATAATTCTGTTTTGGTGTACAATTTGGAAATACTTTTTAAACATTATTTTGAGATTATTTTGTCAACCGTTAAATCAATGTGAGTTATTGTTGAGAAAGATTGTTGAGAAATAACAAGAGTTATTGTTGAGAAAGTGTTTTTGTGGGGATTTCTTTGCCTTTCATTTTCTTTTCTGTCCTAACTGAAGCAACATCATTTATATATGCTTGTTAAAGTTTTTTTTTTTTTTTTTAACTAGCCTCAGTTTTGTGATTGCTAAGAATATATTTTCAACTTTTTTCCTTTGGGATCTTAATCCCATAATTTATTACTGTATCTGACTCCTGTTTTTAATTGAAGGGAACCATTTATATTCAAATAACATAAAACCAGATTTTTTATGTTAGAATTCCATCTGATTCAGTCATGGGTTTCATGCTGTTTCATCTCCCAAAACATGAGGAATAAATCACTGCTGTTTTTCTACCAGTATCCTCTTAGATGTCCCTCAGTGTCACAGATCTCTAAATGAACATTAAATGTGAATTACAAGACTTACAATTACAGTGGAACTTTTCTGACTTCAGGCACAGATTTTCTACATGAGAATGTTCTTTAAAATTTAAAAATAATTTTACCATTGTGCTAGAATTGTACATTTAGGAATGCTAGTTGCCTTTTCTTATCAGTTAATATAAGGAGGCTTCTTTGTAGTGGCTGTTGCCTAATTTTATCAGGACTTGCCTTTTGTGTTTCTTCTATATCAAGTTAAAAAATGTTTTGTTAATTTAGTGAATGTAACATAAAGCTAAGCAAACATACAAAAATTTCAAAGGATGAGAGGAAGAAAGGAGCAAAAAGAAAACTAAGCTTGTAAATATTTTTCAGGGCTTGTAAAAGTTGAAAGTTAATGGTATATGTCCTTCTTCTCCTAGGGAAGGAAAGATTAGGGATGCAGGCTTTGTTGATGGGAAGTCCTTTTTCCATGGAATTAATTCATTGTTTTGTGCCATGGCTGGTCCTTCACACCTCTGGTCCATGTACCAGATGTAGAATGTCTGTTGATTTGGGTTTAGTTCCCATTTGGTGTAAAAGTAGAATGGCCTGGTTCTCATTTATTTAAAAAAAAATAGTCTTTGATATTCTTTCTCAGTCATATCTAGATTTGAGAATTTCAGAGTGACTTTGAAAAAAATTCTTGCCACCGGTGCTGTGACAGCAAGATGCCAATGTGGCCAGTGGTAAAATGGGAAGTTTCAAGTTGCACACTCATTTCATTTGTTCCGAGCCTAGATTGGATACTTGATGATTCTCCATCACTGACTTGAACATGCTGTGTAAATAAACATGCAGAATGCTGACTAACCCAGAAAGCTTCCTGTTACAATTCTAAGGTGCTAGATATGTACATGTAACCTTGTGTCAATGCTGGTGACCTGCCGTTTGTGATCATTCTTATATAAGGAACTTTTAAAATTCAAAATAGATATTTTCACTTCATCCTGAGTGACAGACCTTTGCCAGGCCCTGTTCTCTGTGTAACCCATTTTGTGTCTTTTAAAACCTCCTTTTTATTAGGAATCTATTTTAATAGGTCTTGATCTTTTCCTCCTACACTCTTTCCTGACTGAAAGCATTGCTAACATCATGTCAGGAAACTACTTACCTAGTGGCCCTTTTTCTTCCTACATCTCCTCTCACTACTCCTGGAAAGGCATCCACAAGGCTATCTCCTTCTGACTTGGAGCCCCTTTTTCCTTTATGACTGTCATTGAATGACTGTACCTTCTTTGATACCCATCTCTTTTTATACCACTTTGCTCTGTGCTCCTTATTACAAACACCAAACTATTTTCTTTTAATTTGCTGTATTACCTACTGCTAGGAAAATCATCTAGTATATTATCTGAACAGCTAGAAAACTGCAGATGTAAACTGAAAGACGTAGGTATACTGGTTCGTTTGGTCCTGGCTTTGGTGACATCATCATCCAAATTGGTATCCATCCTCTTCTGAATCACCTGCATTTGTATCAATGTCAGGTACCTGCAGTATATCAGACCTTGGACTCTGTCTTCCTTCGGAAATAGAGCACCCATGGGGTTTCTAACTTTGACCTTCTCCTCTGACTCGGATCTTCGGACCTGCCACCTGCCACACTCGACAGGTCCTACCGAGTTTCCCCCTTTCCTAATGGTCTTCATCATGATTTGGACTTGGAATTCATATTGTCTCCCCCGCCTCCAGTGTTTCTAACCAGGACGAAGTCAATGGATAACCATTTTTACGTATTCTGTTTTTATGTTAGACTTCTTGATATCCATTACATATTCTAAACATATTTTCTTCAGTTCTCCGTGCCTGGGAAAAATTAATTTTTTCCTTTAATTCCTGCTGAGTTTGCTAAGGTATCAAGTTATGTAACCCTACCAGTTAATTCCATTTCTTATTCATGTTGTAACATCATCTGGGATCTTAAGGTTACTAGATGCACCTAACTATCCCTATTTGATGATGTATTATCTTCCATGTAGCAACTCCACTCTCCTTAGTTCCTAGCATTACCCTTCCTATTCTGCTGATGACCCTTTCACGGCCATGCATTGTGAATTTCTGCAAAAAGGTTCGCTGCATTTGGTAGGCACCCATTACGTGTTTGTTAAATAAGTCAGTGGATCTCCCCCTCTACCTCAGCATCGCTCATACCTTTTTCCAATCCTTCGCTTCTCTTTCCTTTTGTGATTATGTTCTGCCTGAAGTCCTGATCACTCCCTCTCCTTTTCCTGTCATTTCAGTCTCATTGGCTCTTGCACCTCTACCTAGACATCTGGTATTTTCTGTTCTCCCACTGCCTGAATTTAGATCATCATTTATTGCCTACTCAAGTAACTTCTTTGATTACCCATTGCTACACCCACAGCCCCCTTTCTCTTGTACCTTTGTATTTTTATTGTTGTTGTTGTTTATATTCCTTAGTGTGCCTTGACTATTCTCATTAATGCCACTCCTGCCCTTTTCCCACTGTTCCACTCTCTTCCCAGATAATTCTCTGTGCCTTCCCAATCTTTCTACTGTGTATTTCCAGTCCTGTTGCCACTTGGTTGATTATTTCTTTTACCAGTAGTACAGCCCAGACTCCCAGGCAAGGCATTCGGAATTCCCTACTTGGCCTCAGCCTACATTTTCAGCTTAACACATGCAAATTACTCTGTCTGCCAATACTGTATAACCCTTGGCCTTTCAATTCTGTAGGTTATTGTTCCTACCATTCTACTCCTAAAATAGTTTTCCTTTTTCATCAAATAAAGATAACAACAGGATAAAGATACCTTATCATGACAGGTCAGAATCCACATAGTTTTAAATGTTAACCTGAAAAGATACCTCCTTTGCAGGAATTTACAAATACCTCGCTTTCCTGTGCTACATTTACCTTTCCTTGTATTTCTCCTATAAGACTTTTCCACACTATGACTTATCTAACAATTAGTTGCAGTCATATCTCTTTTTAGATGCCAGAGTCCACTTTACATATTACGTGCCTGATATATCTTGCATGTAGGTCCTCAATAAACAGCCGAATTGAGTTATATTTTTAACATTTTTGTGTAGCTTCTAGCAGACTTTGCAACCCATAATTGGATGTTATAGAGCCTCCCAAGACTTTAGTACAGAGTTGTCTAATAGGTTGTAATGTGGGATACCTATGGGCTTTTACATTTTCCAATAGCCAGTTTTAAAAATGTGCAAAGAAACAAGTGGATTTATTCTCCACAACCTATTTAATATATCCCATATATTATTTCAGCATTTAATGAATATGAAATAATTATTATTAAGATAGTTCACATTCTTTTTTGCTTGTTTGTTTCTTTCATACTAGATCCTCAGCGTTCAGCACTTTTTTATTCCTGTGCTAGGTATCAAGCGCAGGTCTCATACATGCTGGCGAAGTGCTGTACCACTAAGCTATGCCCCAGCATACTAGCTCGTATTTCAGCATCGCACATCTTGATTCAAACTGGTCAAATTTCAAGTGCTCCATAGTTGTACTTTGGACATTATAGCCCTAGGTGATCTGACTGACATTTTTTGTCACTTCATTAATATATTTTAAGGATGAACTACTGAGTTTTTATTGTAGTGTTTTTAAAATTTAAAAAAAGTGTTTTGGGGCCGGTGAGACAGATCAGTGGCATAAGCACGTGCCCGGCATGTGCGAGGTCCTGAGTTCGACTCCCAGAACCCACATAAAGGAAAAAAGAGGGCTGGTGATATCGCTCAGCAGCGCAAACGCTTGCTGGCAAGCGCAAGGTCCTGAGGTCGACTCCCGGTACCCACATTTAAAAAAAAAAAAAAAGTGTTTTGGAGTTGATATAATTAGAACACAGATGATCACGTGTCTTTTGTGTGTATATGTGTACATGCTTACAGTACACGATAATTACATTCATTGTGGTGAACTGGTACATGTACATAACACACCTCAATTCATTTTTTTCTCTTCCTCTTCAGCCTGCTTTTTTATTTTGCCTGCACTAAATTCATTTATTTATCCCATAAGTCCTTATTAAGTATTATACATACAGATTAACAGCCAGACTAACAGGCCAAAAAACATGTAAAACAATAAGACAGTCACAATATACTGAATCAAGATACAGTTTTAGAAACATCGTCCATGCTGGATTACAATAACTTTCTTCTGTCTTTTCTTTTTTTTTTTTTTTTTTTTGCTATTGTCTGTCTTTTATTTTGCACTTTATTTATATATTGAGTTTTATGTTAGAGAAACCATGTAATACTTAAGTATTTGTGTCTGGTTTACTTCATTTAACATTATGGTCTCAATGTGCTTCTATTTTCCTACAAATTACTCGTTTATCCTTCTTTATGGCAGAGAAGTATATTAATACCCCTGTATATAAATACCACATTTTCTTTATCTGTTCATCTGCTGATGGACTATATAGGCTGCTTCCAAGATTTAGCTATTATGAATTTGGGTCAAATGGAATTTCTAGTTTTAATTTTTTGAGGAATCACCACACTTATTTCCATAGTGGAAAGTTACATAGAAAATGGAAAGGAAAAAAAAAAAGAAATAAAAAAGAAAAATTATATAGAGTAAAAATAAGAGAGAAAGGAAGAATTACAGGGAGAAAAGTTAAAAGGGAGAAGAGGAAAAAATAAAGAAAAGAAAAAGAAGTAAGAAAAAAGAGATAAGAAGCAAAAAGGAAGAACAAAGGAAAATTCCCCAATCCCCTATACACTAGTGAAGAAGAAAAGGAAAGAAGAAAAAAGAACAAAACAAAAACAAACAAAACTAAAAACAATGTACACACTCACAGACACAAACAAAAATTAAAAAATCTAAATAAGAAATTTCTCTGTGATTTGGAATGTGTGGTTTTCCTCCAGGATCTGTGATTTCGGGGCAGTATCCAAGTCAAGATGCATCTCTGCCACACTGGTGGATGAAGAAGGCAGTGAGAGGCCAGATCCCTGCTGGATGCAGGGGAAGAAGGACCTCTGGTCCACCTGGACTGGGATTTAATCCACGGTTTATTGTACTTTGTTGTGTGGGAGATAATGAGTTTCCCTACTGCTAATGAGGCATTTAAAGAAACATTCCTTGTGGAATGAGCTCTTTTAGGATCTCACTAAAAAGAGGTCAGTCATTGAATATAGATAAAGTAGGTATTGTTCCAAAACTTTATTTATAAATAACTCAGTGTTTATTTCTGTAGTATTATAGTAATTAAGCTGTCATATCAGTTTATTTTATTTTTTGTGTGGGTACTAGGGGTCGACCTCAGGACCTGGCACACCAGCAGGCGCCCGTGCCGCTGAGCAATATCACCGGCCCTTTCTTTGTATGTGGGTATCAGGAGTCGAACTCAGGAACTCGCGCTTGCCAGGGAGGTGCTTGTGCCGCTGAGCTATCTCACCAGCCCGTGTCCGATCAGTTTAAATCACCTGTTTAAGTAATCCTCATCTATCTTCCTGGAAAATTACATGATTTTTTTTTTTTTTTTTTTGTCACAAGATAGAGCTGGGTTATCTTAATGATTATTTAATGATTATTTTTGACTGAATGTTACTGTTTTCTTTTTCAAGGCTATCTATGGTAGTTCAGGAGTTTGCTTTAGGTAAGGGCACTCCTGTTTGTTACTGTGGGTGTGCCTGAGTGTGCACATAGGAACACATTAAAAATGACAGTATGCAGTGAATCCAGTAAACTAAATCAGTTTTGCCAATTGCCGGAAGGCAGAACAAGAGGTTGCCTTGCCCCTCACTGTATCAGAGGGACACCATTGACTCCTTGGGCCCCGTATATGACTATGTCTTTTTTTTTTTTTTTTGACATGTTTTTAATAATTTCTACATGATCTTTTTTCCTTCTAATGCCCTTGATACCTACTGCTGCCTTGGGCATTTGTCCACTGCCAAACCATACCAAATGAATTTTGTGGAACAAACAACATGAAATTTGTTGCAAAAGCATCACACAAGAGGAAAGAATACTTTTACACATTTTTTAAAATAGTGGTGGTTCGTGGTTTTCTTGCAAAATAGTGAGCAGTGATGTCCTCCTATTGAGGAAATAAGTGGATGAGAATATCCTGTTTTCTTTTTGTTCTTAGAAATAAGTTGCTCACTTGTTAATTGTGGAGCCTGAGAAACGTCATCCAGGATCTCCTTATCTGAAGATTTATGGTCTGAGAGTTAGCTTACATGACCCATTTCCTTCATCCTCTGATTTGTCTAGTAATTGCAGAAAGTCTCCTGACAATTTTTCCTTTCTGCCAGTACGTGGAAAATGAAAAATTCTGATTTTCAGTATATTAGGCGAAAGTCTCTGAATTTATGTAATACCTTCTTGAAAGATGAGGCAGAACTTCGGGAACACAGTAATAAAAATGCGATAATTTCCTGATTACATCATCCTTTTCGGAAACCACATCATTCCTTCATTATTTGGTTTTCATTATCACGTATGGATATAGTTGTTGAGTAATGACAAGACAATTTGGGGGACGATAAAAAAAGAAAAATGTTGTAAAATGTAGAAAAACTAAGATTAATATCCATAGTATATCTTAGACATAAAAAGTTCAATGGACTCATATGCTAATTATAAGATAGAATGGTTTGGGCCAGTGAGATAGCTCAGTGGCATAAGCGCCTGCCTGGCAAGTGCAAGGTCCTGAGTTTGACTCCCGGTACCCACAAACGAAAAAAGGGCCGGTGATATCGCTCAGCGGCACAAGCGCCTGCTTGGAAGCGCGAGGTCCTGAGTTTGACCCCTGGTACCCACATTAAAAAAAAAAAAAAAAAGAAAGAAAAGATAGAATAGTTTTACTCATTTAATTTTTTTCTCCAAGAGTAAAATGAGAAATGTCAATTTTCAGAAAGAACTTCTCAGAAAGAAACTCAAAGTAAAATTGTGTCCAGTGGACTCTGACTGTATTCCAAAGGTCAGCAGCCTATGCTGTTTACCTGGAAGTTATATTTATGGTGAAGCCTGTGTTATTTGACATATGAAAACATTTGGCATAGTTTTGTACAAGTTAGGTGCTCAACAAATATTTGAGTTGCATTAAGTTGGTATTCACATCGTATACACATGAGCATAGTCATGGTAGCTCAGGTTCAACATACATAATTGAAAGTAATTGGTTTAAAAAAAAAACTAAGGAATATCATTCTAGACATGCAATAATCAGGTAAAGTTGCATCAGAAATCTTTAAAGCTAGAAATAGTAGGGAAAAAATGGCTGAGACCACAGGGAAATTTATAACTTCATAGCACTTTAGCGCTTAACCAAAGTGACTATTTGAATGTATTTTCAATTCTTCAAAACTTAAAATGGAGTAAAATGAAATTGCAGGTACAAATGTAGTATTCATCTCTATTTGAGCTTTTTGGATAAAAGCTCATTCGCACAGTGGCATTCTTATTTGAACCAGCAAGTCTTTTTTTTATTCCCTACTGTCAAATTGGAGCTCTTTAATAAAAATAACTGTAGGCAAAAATTTAAGAAAGTATGAGTTACAGTGATGAGACTAGCTAAACTCCCTTAGCTGTTAGCAAGCATTCTGTGATTAAAGAAATGAGTAGATAAACATCAGTTTATAATAGTATTTCTCAACTGGAAGTGACTTCCACTCAAGGGATCTTTGGAAATGTCTGCAACATTTTTAGCTGTCACAGTGGGGAAAAGGATTGGGTGGCAGTACTAGAGACATCTGGTGAATAGAAATGAGGGACACTGGTAAAATACCCTACAGTACACAGAACAGCTCCACAGCAAGGTCGGTTGTGCTGGGGTTGAGATACTCTAGCTTAGAGATTTCTTTAGCATTGGAATGCTAGGGAAATTACTCTTTTTAAAATTACGCTTTTTCTAAGAAAATTCTCATCTAAGCTTTTGCCTCCTTCTGATCCCTTGTGGAAAGAAAAGTAAACACTATAAGAGTCTAGATCATCACTGTAGTTGCCAAGAGAGAAGTCCAAACAAACCTTTATTGCACCTGAAGATGCTGAGGGTAAGGGTGAAATCTATTTTTTTTTGTTTGAGACACTGTCTTACTATGTAGTCCAGGCTGGCCTCGAACGTGCAGTCCTCCTGCCTCAGCCTCCAGGGTGCTGAGATTACATGTACCACCATGACTAGCAAAGGATGAAATCTTAATGAGGATCATTACTGCAACTGGTAGAAGGCTCTTGTTAAGGATGGATTTGTGAGTGACACAGTGTTAGGTGTGGCTGAAAGCCAAATTAATTATGGTCTCTGTGCTCCAAGAACTTTTCTCAGAAAACAATAACCTGATAGTATTATAGCAGGAGTATTTCACACACACAATATTTGGAGTTTGTGAAAACTTATCATCCCATCAAGTAGTTCCATACATACTGTCTTCCAGTTAGGCAGTGATGATAAGTCATCCATAACTTTACCTGACCTCAGGCTGTCTTGAGAATTTGTCTATTTATGGGTCAGTACTTTTCCTGTTTTTAAAATTGAATGAGAAAGCAGGAAGCTCTGATTGGCTATAAATGTCTTTATTTATATCTCTGGAGTTGAAATTTTTTTTTTTGAATAGATAATCTTGCAGCTGCTTTCCTGCGTTGCATTTTAAGAAAGTAGTATTAAATGCTCAAGGGAGAAGAAAAGCCAGCAACTTTAGAGGGTCAGAAAGTGAATCATACAAAGATAAATTAAAACCTAAAATTTCTGCCAATGGATGAGTCAAGTAAGAATGGATTTGATGAAACAGCTTATGGCTTTGAGAAGCAACTGTCATAATGCTGGGTTGGCAGCTTCCAGTGATGTTTGAGGCTGTCTGACTCTTGTACTGAAATAAGAGGACTGATTTGAAAATGATGAATAGGAGAATAGCAGAAGCTTGCATTTTCTCTTGAGGAAACTGGCTGCCAGTTCTGAGGTCTTTTTAGAAATGCTGAATTTCTGTATTTAGTAAACTTGGACTGCATGAATGTCAGGAAGAAAACCAAAACACTTTAATAGCCTTAACCAGAGAACACATGTGAGGTCAAACCAGTGGGGTTTGTTTTGGTTTCCAGGCAGGTGATGTCTGAAAGTGGAGGTATCTTCACAGTGCAGGCTTGGGTTGCCACCATCTGAGCTACATCTGGCAGTCACAGGATATCTATTGCTAAAGCTCAATGCCTTTGTAAGAGTTATTTGGAGGATTAGGTTATTCATACTAGGGATTGTAAGCCACTTGAAGCATGGACTCTTTTTCCTCCATCTTGCAGTGAAACTATCCAAGTTTCCTGAGTTACAAGACAGAGAGAAAAAAAGGAAGAAAATATAAATCCTTGTGATTTTCACTGGTTTCTCACACTAGGACCCACAAACACTAATTTCTTGTTGAAACCAACGTCTGGATATAGTTATCTTCAGTGTATAAAACCCCTCTTTCATTTGGGACTCACGGTTGTTACATACAAAGGTGATCTTTAAAGTTATGTATTTTACTTTGACCTCAAGATCTGTGTATCAGCATATTATGACAAAAAAGTTTCCCTTACTGGAACCAGGTGGCATAACCTAGTATTGATAACTTATCACAAGGAACTCTGCAAAATTATAATAAACGTGTGTTTGTTTTAGAAGGAAGTCAGTCATCAAGAAAATAAGCAAGAGATATTGAGAGCTATTTCTTTTGATTAGAAATAAACCACAGGTTTCCCAAGTAAGAGCTAACTTTAGCTTCCTTTTTCACCCTTTATGTTGACGAAATAACATTTTCCGTATGTCCAGTGTTCAAATGTAAAATTACAGATAGTAGTAGACTTATCCCATTTAGCTGAAGAAACAATCACCTGAATGTATGCAAGTAGATAAGGAAAGAAGAAACTTGTTAGTAAATACAGTGATCTTTGCTTCGAAAATGTTTCAAAGGTTGTGTTTTGAACATAGTATATCTTCTTGAGTCTGTTTACTTGCCTCTAACATGGGAAAAATTGCCAAATCTATACCACAGTCCTTTGTTTTATAACTGCTAAATAATAGATGTAAAACACGTTGGACTGGTACAAGGTACAGCGCTCTTCTTCATAATGCATAGACTGCCGTTTGGAGTGGAGGTAGGCTAGCGTGGGGCTCAAGTTTCCTTAGTCAAATCGTTACTTGCCCACCTATTACCTCATACTGTCAAATGTGAAAGGGCTCCTTAGGACTCAGTGCCTATTCTCCCACCTCTGGTTTGATAATCATAACTATAATACTATGTTCCCTTTTTAATTAGTTCTTTTAAAAGTGGTTAGGCCTTGTAATTATTATAATCGATAATAATAGATAGTGGCTTCTTATGCCCTTTGTCCTAGATGAGGTTGAGAACATTATTAAAATAAGTTTGGGTAGTATACAATTAATGCTATTCTTAATGTACAAATTTAAATATGTAAGAGTCCTTTTTATTTTTTAGGGAAGCAAAAATACTGCATGGTTTTCTATGTTTGGAAAGTGGCTATAAATTTAATATAGAGTTGATTTGGGCTCTTTTGGACATTTTAGAAACTCAATAGCTATTGAAATAGCAATAGAGCATCCTCTTTATTTTTAAGGCTTTGAAATTTTTATTATATTTCAGAAATAGTAGAAGAAGTTTTGTTTTAAACTCTAACAATAAATAAGGGAACATATTTCTAAGTTTTAATCTCCTTCTAGGAAGACACTGTTCATGAGTTTCCCACAGTGCGTCCTTGGGATGTTATGTTAATCAGCCTCAAGCAGTTCTTAGGAGAATTTTATAGCTATTATTACCGGAAAATTGACCAAGGAGTCATTCACATCAGAAGTAGCAACGAAGCACTTTGGTTTTATGAAAATGTGTTTACAAGGTGGCTCCAGGATAGCAACATCGCATGTAGAGTAATTTGATGATGGTAGAACCAGTCCCAGGGGAACAGGATGCTAAGGCATTAGACGTCGCATTTCTGGGCATGCCTCCTGCAGTGATAGTCCAGCCATACGCACAGTGCCTCTTGGTGCTGTAACTCACTTAGCGACACTTAATCCGTAGAGCGTTCCTCACGAGAGAGCCTTTCTGACTTCCTTCTGTCGAAGGCGTTCTCTCCCAGCATGCACCGGCCAATTGGCTATACAAGGTGTGATCAAACAATATAGTGAATGTTTAAACAAACAAACAAACAAATCACCGTGAAGGACACAGTGCCATTAATCGCCCTCCAAAAACTCTCTCTTCGAACACACTTATCCCATCATTCTCTCCACTTCCAAAGCAGTTCTGGAGCAGTTCTTTCTTGTCTCTAGTTACAGTGTCATGGTTGCCTCAGTGTCTTGTATTGATTCAAAATATTTGCCCTTCATGGTCATTTTAACTCTAGGTAAGAGCCAGAAGTTGCACAGTGTCAGATCTGCTGAATAAGGTGGATAAGAACATGCTGTAATGTTTTTATTTGACAGAAATTGCTGTAAACATTTTGGTTTGATTCAGGACATGAAGGCAGCCACAACAGCATGACTAAAGACACTTACAAAAGAGGAGTTCCAGAATGGCTTCAGAAAGTGGCAAGAATGATCGCATAAATGTGTTTGAAGCAAGAGGAAGTATTTTGAGGGGGTCCGTAGCAGTGTCTTTTACTGTAATACACACTGTATTTTTTGATCAGCCCTTGCATTCTTTCAGGTACTATATTTAGGGCATCTGCAGTCTTTGCCCATGACTCCTAGACTGAATGAAGCTTTTGCTCTGTCTTCAGTGTTAGTGACAGGCAAGTGAGGTAGTACTTTTCCTTATAACCTCTTTATCTGTCCAGTTAGTTTACTAACACAGACAGGCCCAGACATCTTTGGGCTCAGGAATTCAAACATGCCTAGGAAAGAGATTTGCATTTATAGAACACCTTAGGGTTAATAAGTCCACTTTCTCTGTCATTTCTCAGAAGCACTTTTTCTTATTTAACTTTGCTTTCATTGTTATTTTTAGTCTTTTCTTCCCCTATGCATTCTATGCATAAAGCTTTTGGAGGTTTTCTGTTCATTGCTTTGTGACTATCTAATCAATCTAATTATCAATGTTTGCTTTTTTTTTTTTTTAAGTACTATCCACTAAAGTCCCATCCCTGGTTCTCTCTTTTAGATTTATAGTATTTTCATTGCTGGCATTTCCTCCTTGCTTGCTGTACCATACAGGCCTAGTTCAAACTACTGTTTTCTTGTGGGAGGCACTGCAAATTCTACAAATATGTATTCTCAATCTCTCTCTCCTCTGCACTCACCTTCTATCCCTTTTCTACTCTAAGCCATCTTCTGTACAGCTGCCAGAATGTAAAGCATGCATATTGATAAACCTGATAATAGAACTCCCCAGTTACTGAAGCATTAATGGCTTTCCAATATGCTTAAAAATTGAATCTGTAGAGAAAAAACAACGAAGCCTTGCTTTGGGATGCCATGTAATGGGTTACAGTCATTAAACATGCAGTTTGTGGCAGGTCCTCATCTAATCTACATTCTTTACAGGTTTTACCGTATTGACCCAGCTCTTCCCTGTCTCTCCATTCTCTCTCCAATCCCCTCTCTCTCCTGCTGACTCAGTGTCACATAAATCAACATGACACACTTGCCCACCTCGGGGTGGACACCGCTCACTGTTTATGATGGTTTGCCCAGGATCATGGTGGGTTTATTTCCATCTTCTGCATCAGCTTTGCTGTCATTGTCTCAGATGAATGAATTCCCCTGATCATTCTTTTCAAGCTGCAATGACTGACTTTTCTTATAAAGCAGTTGTCCTTTATCCACAGTTTTGGTTTCTATGGTCTGAAAATATTAAGTGGAAAATTGCAAGAAAAAAACAACTCATAAATTTCAAATATCATGTTTTTTTGACTAGTATGGTAATCTCTTGTGCCATCTGCCTCATTCCACTAAGGACATGAATCACCCCTTTGTCTAGCAGGTTCATGCTGGATATGCTACTTCTTAGTCGCTTAGTGGTCATCTCAGATATCAGATGGACAATTGTGGCATCACAGAGCTCGTGTTTAAGTAAGTCTTTTCTCTTTTTTTTTTTTTTTTTTTTTGTGGGTACTGAGTGTCGACCTCAGGACCTTGTGCCCCAGCAGGCGCCCATGCTGCTGAGCGATATCACCGGCCCTTTTTTTGTATGTGGGTACCGGGAATCGAACTCAGGCCCTCGTGCTTGCCAGGCAGTAACTTATGCCACTGAGCTATCTCACTGGCCCCCGTCCTATTTTAATTAATAATGGCTCCACAGTGTGATAGTGATGATGCTGGCAATTTGGCTTTGCCATAAAGAACCTGTAAAATAGTGCACATCCGCACAAGAAAAATATAATGCGATAAGGTATTTTGAGAGAGGGAGAGAGACAAACACAGAGAGGGAAAGAGATAGAGACCACCTTCATTTAACCTTTATTACAGTATATTGTTGTAGTTGCTCTACTTTATTATTAGTTATTATTACTTTACTATTGTTATTATTAATTACTGTGTCTGATTCATAAAATAAACTTTATTATAGACATATAGGGAGAAAGGGTATAGATACAAGTCATTACTAAATGCCTGCAATTTCAGGTGTTCACCAAGGGTCTTGGAATGTATCCTTATATGTATATGATTTTAGGTTCCTTAATTGAAAATAGAAAATATTTTTTCAGAAAATTTCTCACATAGATATCCAGACTGGAAAGAAGTCTTGAAAGTTTGCCTGTGGGGAAAGAGGGAAAGGAAGGGATGGTATAATTAGAGTTCAGAAGGCTAGATCTTCTTTCTCCTCGTATTTGGTATTATAATGAGGTGTATTAGCCATGCACAATGTGAGTGGCCCTCTGACCTATTATCTGTAGTCTTTTGGGAAGCATAGCTCTTTAGTTTTAAAAAACAGCAAAAATGTGCAGTGCTGGTTATTTAATGCAAATAGAAAAGCAGTGCCTCCCAGATCCTGCATATTTGTGTCTGAAATTTTTAATCCTTTATTTCCACCTGTCTGCTGGATGCCTCTTCCACAGTGTCTCTCAGAATCTTAAATTCATCATAATCAAAGCTGGATCCATTTACTTCTGTTTATTTGCCATCTGTTCTTCGGGCTGTATCCTCTGTTGCCATTAGCAACCATCTCCACCCTTTCTCTCCATCTTCAAGCATCAGATTCATCTTCTCGCGAAACCTTGTCCTCTGGACAATCACTGGTTATATAATATTCCAGAGCTTTCTCTCCCCTCATGCTTGGCTATGCTTTTCAAGAGGCTTCTCCCCCACCCCACCTGCCTGTTCTCCATGCTCCCACCAGCTTGTTCTTATTCAAGTGAACTAATCTTGCCATGTTTGTGCTCAAAGCTTTTCTGTTGGGCACACACCTTAGATTAAGATGGTATTTTCCTTTTTTCTGCAAAAGACCCTCTTCACTTACTCATCTCTGTAGAATTCTATACTTCCAGGTCACTTATTACCTCCTCAACAAATGGTACTTCAGTCTGTCTCTGTGCCTGACTTTGTTTTAGTCTCTGAATGTAAATATGCACATCACTTATGATACTGTTCTATGCTGGTTTACGTCCTCATCTCTGAAGGGCTCTGAACCTGTGGTTAGCAATTGAAAGTTTACTAGGCATAGTGCCTGATAAAGACTAGGTCTTAATATAGATTTTTTTCCCCAAGTAATAAGCCTCAAGGGAAACTGTATACCAAAAACAAGTTAATTTATACTATTTAAAAAAATGTAATATCATTACAAGGGAAAATGTCATAAATATAAATTTAAGCTATAGCCTAAATAAATAATAATAAAATAAATAATAATGATAAATAAATAATAATAATAGTTGGGTCTTACTATATGCTGTGCCCAGTATTTTCCTTACATTAACTGTTCACAGCATTTCTTAAAGTAATTAATATTACCGTCCTGTTCTAAAGAGGAAGGAATCGAGGCCCAGCAGGTTAAATAATTTGGCCTCAGTTACACTAAGGCTGATAGGTGGCAACACCAGGGTTTAATTCCACACAGCCTACCTCTGGAAAATGTGGCTTTGATCATCGTATAATATATTGACTCTAGGATATATCTATACTTATCAATAGCTAAATCTTTGGGCATGGAGAATTGGCTCATTCAAAGTTCTCTGCCATAATATCTGATTAACTGTAATTTTGTTTCAACATATCAAGAATTTAAAATGATTCTGAAACTTTTTATCACCTTAGGTGCTTCTCCTTAATCCTGGTTGGCTCATAAAGCTGTCAGGACAATAATGTTCTTTTCATTATATATGGCTCTTTTTTTTGCCTCCAAGATAGTCTTTTTAAAAAAGCAATTTAACATTTACTGTAATTATATTCAAAATTTAAAAGTCTTGCCAGAATATCATTTCCCCCTTTTAACATGTTTTTTATGAGGCCGAAATATTTTAAAGAAAAGTTCAGACAGTGAGCACAGTAAATATATCAGTGTGTCTATAAAATGTAAGAACATTTTTCTGCAGAGTACAAATGACACCATCTCACCTACAAAATTAGCAATAATTTTTAGTATCATTGGACACAAAGTCCATAGATTTTTCTTGAGTCTCAAAAATACCCTTCACAATGTTTGGTTTCCACACTGATCCTAACCAGCATCAAGACCCAACCTTGTATGTCTTTAACTCCTAGAATTCAGAAAAGTGTTTTATATATCATGACACTGACTTGGTCGGAGGCAGTGCTTTTTAAAAAAATTTTTTTATAAGCCACTTGATTCTCAGGTCTATCTTACTACGTCCTAGAGGTATTAGTAGATGGTTTCTCCATTGCTGAAATATTCATCTTAGCATGACTTTGGAAGGATATAGCAAAGGGAGATTGTTCTTTAAGTGTTCCATCCCATGCTACTAGTTTACACAAGCATCTTCTGGTCTCAGCCGAGTCCTCTCTTCCTCACTGGACACCTCAGATTCCCGCAGATCTCACCCTTTTGGGTGTCCGAACCATCCATGATTGTTACTGTGTAGTAATTTCACATTTACAAGCAAGGAGGGTATTGTCCGCCCCTTTGGTTATTCGCCCCGCGAGCTGCCCTTGCTTTCCAGTGTCTCCCCAGCTCCTGGCTCAGTGTCTACCCGCAGCTTCCACTCTTGTCTCTCTCGATGCCACCCCACCCAGCAGCAGAGTCATCATTAAAACTTAAATCTGACCAAGTCATTCCAATACCTCGTGGCCTTGCTGGGTCCTCTCTGCCTGTGCGTGCCCACCGCTTCTCCCCTTCGCTCACCGTCCCCTTGGCACACTGTCTCTCTGTTGTTTCCCTCGATCCTGCTGGCCTTTGCATTCATTTGCTCTTCAGCCTGCCTTACCCATCCACCCACCGCCTTGTTTTCCCAGTGCCTCACTTGGTGTTGGGAATCTTAATTCCCATGACCTTCAGAGCCTTCCCACGGCCACTGTATTTGAAATGGTATCCCTGTCCCCCCAAACATTTGATACAGTCAGTCACTTATTAGCACGTTAGCCCATTTACCCTTTGAAATGTTTTTATTTATTTGTTCATATTGTGCCTCTCCTGCTAATATATATGTTCCCCCCAAAATGGAGCTTTGTCTCGTTCACTTCCCTCATGACTTGAATAATTTCTAAAATTTGATGAAAAATACGGTAAGCATTAGTGATAGAATGACTAGCATATGGCATAGAGAGGTACTTTAATGGAATGGAATGGTTCAATGACTGAATGAATGGACGATTGCCATTTTGGGCTTATAATCCATCTGTGCATAGCCCTTTCAACTCAAATGTTTAACTATCCATCATTTAAAGAAAAAATGTGAGAATATCCTGGTCTCTACAATTTAGCCTACCTCAGTGTTAAAGCTCACTGCCCATTTGAAATTCTGTTTTACTGAAACTTACTTATCATTCCTGATTATGTATTGAATGCTACACCTGCCTCATGCAGTATCCACCTTTTACATCCTACTTGCTCAGATATCTCTTGCTGAAAAGAATTACTTTCGTCTTTGAATTTTTGAATCATATAATATGCAGTATTTTTTTTTTTGCGGGGGGGTACCGGGGGTCAACCTCAGGACCTCGCGCCAGCAGGCACCCATGCCGCTAAGCGATATCACCGTCCCTTTTTTCGTATATGGGTTCCAGAAGTCGAACTCGGGCCCTCGCGCTGGCTAGGCAGGCGCGTACGCCACTGAGCCATCTCACCGGCCCCCAATATGCAGTATTTTTGTTATTCATACAGCAGTAAGAGTAGACTCTCTCACCCAGAGTAGGAGTCATTGAAGACAATGTCATTAAAGAATTAAAGAATGCAGCCTGATTTCAGATAAAAGATATGGCCTGCAGCTCACTCTTAATTGCCTGAGTCATGAATTGTTGGTATCGCAATCTTCCTGTTATCCTCCTAGAGTGAATTCCTTAACTTGCGGCCCCAGCTGCATTTTCGAACCATCTACAAGGAATATTTTTAGCTACAAACAACAGACTGACCAGTCTTCAGTGCTCGGGAGCTGGGGCTGGCACAGTAATGCAGAGATAGTTGACTGTCTTTTCGCTGAACTCCGCTTCTCTGACAGTACACCCACTGACGCTGTTAGTCACCTCAAGACTTACCGGTGCTTTTCCCCTTTCGTGGGAAAAATGTGGACGAGTAAAAAGGTGAACAAAAGAGCTCTGGCCACTGAGAATTAACCTTTTCGTCTGGAAAATTAAAACTTTCATAGAGGCCTAGGAAGTCCTGACATCGAAAGCATTAAGAAGTCTTAAGGCGTCTTGCATCTAATTATTCAGAAATGTGTCAGTCACAAGGCCTTCCTAGCTCCATGGGAGCAGGGGTATGGAGTGTTTGATATTTACCCTCTTGTTCAGTTAACCTTGACTGTCAGTCTGAGTGGATTAAGAGACTGCTGGAGAGTTGCTTGAACTCCGAGAGCACTAAGCTCATCATCGATGAGTCCATAGCTGACCGGGCTGTCAGGAGGTGGGGCCTCGTTGGAAGACGTGGGTCATGGGGTGTGACGTTAGGGTTTACATTTGGTCTTGGCTCCTTCTTCTCTTGTTCTTCCTTGCTTCTGCTTCCTGGTCATGAGGTTAGCCGTTTTCCTCTGCCATGTCCTTCTACCATGACGTTTCTGCCTTTGCACCGACCATGGACTGAAACACTGTGAGCTAAAATAAACCTCTCCTCCTATAAATCATGGATGTCCAGTGCAGTATTTTGTTCCAGCAATAGGAAACTAAACAATACATCTCTGTAGTCAGGAAAGAGAGAAAAGAGTTAGGCCTTGGGTGACTAAAAAATAGTATTTGCTGCAAGGACTTATGTCATCAAGACGCCAACTACAGTAGTCCCTTCTTACCCTAGAATGTATATTAAAGATATTCTGTGGATACCCTAGATCTTAGTAGTACTGAATCCTATATATACTACAGTTTTTCTTGTATCATACCTGTGATAAAGTTTAATGTATAACTCAGGCACGGGAAGAGATTAATAACAATAATTAATAATAGAACAGAATAATTATAGCAATGTGCTCTTATAAAAGTTATTTTAGGCTTGGGCATTGCTTATTTATGGAATTTTCCATTTAATATTTTCAGACCATATCTGATCATGGTTAATCCACCAAAAGTGAAATCACAGTACTATGTAGTGAAATTCAGGAGACTGGTAAAGACAAATTTACTGGAATCAATTTTTAGATGATACTACCAGTAGGTAACAGAGATTCTAATTCTACAATATTAAAGGTACCTTTTTAAGTAATCATAAAAACGCAATAGATTTAGCCCTTTGAATACAAAATATCACTGGATTAATGAAATAATCAGTATAGATGAGTTCTTTAACTCATTCAGCCTTGTTAATGAGACTGTGATGAAAGGAGCTATAGATTAAAAAAAAATACATAAGATCATAATCACTTTTTCCCTTCAGTCCCTCTTAAGAGAGTATTTACAAAGGCGGAGATATTACTCTAGCAGAATCACCTCCTTTGCAAACCTTCTTTACTTACCTGTAAGGTACAGAGAAGAGCACATAATGCAGGCAATAGAGCTTGATGAATTTAAAAAGCTGAATACAACCCGATGGCAACACCAGATCAGGACCCGAAGGCTCTGCAGTCCCTCCTGCCCCTCCCGCCTCAGCTTTCGGACTCCCCCGCGTTCATCTGCCTGCACCTTTGCCGGTTTTCACAGTGTGTGTAAGTGAACTCAGACAGTGTGTCCTCTTGTGCCTGGCTTCTAACAGTGCCTTGAAACGGGAGAGATACTGGCTTTTTCTTCTTTTCCTCAGCCCATCTGGAAACCTTACCTCAAGACCAAAGAGAACAAGTTCTGCTTCACATTTTCTGCAGGTTCTGATTTTCCTAATTTAATAGCAGTAATTGGAGAAACTGCATTGTCTTGGGACATGGTGACTTGTGCAGCCATTGTACTTTCCAGTTGTAAAACTCCGGCAGCCCTAAGAGCTCAGGCAGAGATGGAGGAATCATCTCTTTGTCTTCGTGCAAAGTTTGCTTTGTCGCCTCTCTCTTCCGGACTCTGGGACGCTCCCAGAGACCCTTTCTTCTTTACCACATCAACATTTATGTCTCTCCTCTGCTCGCTTGCCTTTCCCTGACGTGGGTTGTTTTCACTCTCCCCTCATCACTACAGAAGTCTGGATCTCGTGATTATTTCCAGTCTCGTCCCGAGTGTCCCCTCTGACATTTTCTCTCCATTGTTTGTCCTACAATAGGAAGAAAAAGTCTTAACAGAGACTATGAAAGGAGCTTTTAAAAGTTTTTATTTAATTTTTTAAAGGACTGTTTCAGAGCCATTTTAGATTCACAGCAAAACCGAGCAGGCGATAGAGAGATGTGGCGTGTACCTCCCCAGCTGCACTCTCCCATCATCAACACGCCCACCCCCCGGGCACGTCCGTTACAGTCAGTGAACCGACACTGATAGATCACTATCACCCAGGCTCCAGAGCTGGCTTTGGGATTCACTCTTGATGTGCAGCCTGTACATTTGGGCAAATGTTTACTGACTTCTCTCTGTCAGCACACAGAATAGATTCAGTGCCTTAAAAATCCTCTGTGTTCTGCATTTTCATCCACCCCTTCCTCTTAGCCCCTGGCAGCCACTGACCTTTTTACTATCTAGTTCTGCCTTTTCCAGAATGTTTTATGACTTTTTTAGAGAATGTAAACGGTGAATGGTTGTGCATGATTTAATAAGAATTAGAAGTGGTGTATGGATCATACTACCTAAAGAAACGATCAGGAGGCAACTGCAAGTAGCACTCTATCAAGGTCAGCCTTTACTTAGAAATGGAAGGAGTCACCTTTGAGAACAGTTTATCCTTCACCAATGAAAACTCTTGCGTGCTGACACGTAAAATTTTATCGTCAGTGATTTATTTCCTTGTAGTAATGTCCTTTTGACCTATAGAAGTGTTTCTTACTATTAATATTTAGAATCTATACAAACCATTCGCTCTAGTTTGACAACCTTTAAAGTTTGTGAATGGAATATGAATATGCTGCCATGTTACCAAGTGATTGTTCTATTGTGAGTTTTACAGGGAGTTGTTCTCTGATGCTCAGCCTCATAATTCCATAAACTGCTTCCTCCTTGAGTTTTCTTATACCTTTGATGGGCTTTCAAAATCGCCTTACCTTGGTCACATCACAGAACAAATATTTGCCATGTGAAGTGACAGAAGAAAGCAATTTTTTCCTTTTCAGTGTTTCCTGGTACTCATGAAAACTGCAATTAGAAGTTGTAATGTTGGCATATTTAGTATTCTTGGGGAAGATGCAGCATCATTAAAACACATTTGTGTGCTACCGTTTGAAACAGTGTCCAAATAGATAATTGAATTCATGGACATCTAAATTTAATTCCAGAAATCAAAGCTATGGTAATAAGAACTGGACCTGAGTTTTCTCAGGCCAAGTAATTTAATTCCTCAGCCAGTTGAACTATTATGTATCTCTGCTGCACGTTATTATGCCAGTGAATTGCACAGGCAGATGCAGTGATAGATGATGGGCATGTGATTTACCCTTTTTCGTGGCCAGACACACACCAGAATGCTGATCATTTGAAACAGCTGTTTTCACAGGCATGTTTTCCGTTTGGAGCTTTAACAGCAACATTCCAGTAGTAACAGAAAAGGCTGGGGAGTCACCCAAGGGTGTCCAGAGTCACGTTTCCACCATCCCACCTGGCAGCACAGTGCTATCTGAAGCCCGGGTCACACACTTAGACGTTGTTACTCCGGCCATGCTGATTGTGTGCACAGTTCTTGGCTTAAGGAGAATGCTGGCTTGATACAGTTTTAACTTAATTTTCCTCTTTGGCTTTGCTTTAATTTTCCACTTAAATTGGAGAAATAAGCAATATTGTGCTTATGATTTGATTGAATAAAAAAGACATCAGACACAATGAATGGATGATATACATCAGGTCATCTTTATTTTTTTATTTGGAGATTCTACAGGTGAATGCAGAAACAGTAAATTTTGGGACAACTAAGCGACTATTAAATTTAGTACTCTTTTGAAATGTTACCTCAAATAGAGTTTTGTGCAGAAATGTTTCTGTAGGCAATCAGGAAATCAATTATTTCACCCCATTTACCTTTAAGCAAATGAAGGCTTCTGTTGCCTGTTATTGAAGCCAGTGTTTTCTCTTCCTCTCTTCTCCTGTTTCCTCATGGGCTCATGGACGTGTAAGAAAACCAGCTAGGGACTTCTCTGTAATGTATTAGCACATGACTGAATTACTCTGCTTAATAAGTTACTCTTTATTCTTTAGCCAGATGCTTCAGACCTCTCTGGATGTGTTTATTCATTATCCTTGCATCAGATCTAACCAGAGTTAAAAGAGGGGGTCCAGACACATTTTAATAGAAATTTTGTGAACATTCTTTATCCTACGCTTGCATCATATGTAACCACAGTTACATGTTCCCAGGAGGTTATACATATCTTTATACAACACACATAAACAATTCTTTGTATATTCTCTGAAGTAATCAGAGAATTCCCTCTAATGTGTATTTGTCTGTTCACATACTTTTCCCTTTGCACTCTCAGCAAAATTTCTTGGGTTGTCCCGTCGGACATTGAATTTTGAAAGCCTTGCATCTATACCGGGATGGAATCATACAGTCTTCCCTGACATGTTTGAAATGAGATCTCCTCCATCACACTGACCTACACTGTTCGAAGGCATCGCATCATGGCTGAGACAAACATCGCTCTTCCCAACAATGAGCTTCTCTTTGTTGGCCACAATCAGCTCTGGGTTAATAATTCACCTCCACTTTATTTTGTTGTGGGGACATTTAAATGACAACATGGCAGCCCTCTATCCTATTACTATGGTGCTTCTTCTCAAATAGATCTGTAGAAGCTGCTCTTGAATGTGGAAATCCTCTACCACATCAAGACCTTCTTCCTCGTTTCCTGGGTTTTGTGATCTTTCTCTCCCCTCTTGCCAGGTAGTATGCAGTAGACATTCACTATCTAACACTTACATTCCTGTCTTCCTTTATCTTCTCTCAGATGCTCTAGAATAGGTCTACCCATGATTACCACAAGGATTTCTTTTTTTTCTTTTTTTTCTTTTTTTTTTTATGTGGGTACTGGGAGTCGATTTCAGGACCTCGCGCTTGCCATCAAGTGCTTGTGCCGCTGAACAATATCACCGGCCCCTTTTTTTTTCCTTTATGTGGGTTCCGGGAGTCGAACTCAGGACCTCGCGCTTGCTGGGCAGGCGCTTGTGCTGATGAGCCATCTCACCAGCCCTGCAAGGATTTCTTAATAGGCCTTTTTAAATTTTCCCCAGACACGTCCTCCTTTTGTCTTCCACTCTTGCTGATTTATTACTCACCATTTGTGCATGAGCACATGGGTATTTAATCCTCTTCCACATGTTGCTATGGGTTACTGGTTATCTCATGCCATTGTTCTCAGTTTCTCTGATGTTTCGCTGATTCTCAAAATCTTGCTCCCTACTAAGAGAAGAAAGGAGGGACAGGAAGGGAATGAAAAAAGAATTAAGATGTGTTATGTGCACGTGCCAACTCCCCCCCATGAGTGTAATCATTATGTCCTGCAAACACATACTAATAAATATTGTTTTTAAAGATTGCAATGAAAAACACATCTTGCTCCCTGCCAAACTGTATCAGCATTACCCGGAAACTTGTCAGAGATGCAGGTTCTCAGAACACATCCCAGACCTGCTGATTTAGAAACTCTGGAGGTGGGGTCCGGTGATCTGTGTTTTAATGAAGCCTTCCGGGTGATTCTGAGTGCTCGCTGAAATTGGAGAACCACTGAAATATTTGTTATTCTGTAGAATATAAGCAATTAACAGAATAAAATCTCAAAGTCATAGTTCAGTAGGCATCCGTGACCATGGGGTATTTAGTCCATTTCTTCTTCCCCTTCTGTATCCAGTTTAAGTTTACAGTAGTACTTTCTGAACCAGCTGTCTGTCACCTACACTTACTGGGTATGTGCTGTGCGGGTCCTGTGTGGTTCTTTCTCATGTATTATGAGAATAATTCCTCTGACACACAGTAAACTCAGTTTTGATAGTCCTAGCCCCCTCCTTCTTTGATACACTTTTTTAGAACAGTTTTACGTTTACAGAAAAGTTTAATAGAAAGTACAAAAGTTCTCTTCTACCTCCTTTCATCAACTCTCTTGCCCCAGTTTTCCCTATTCTTAACATTTTGCATTAGTTGAACCAATATTGATACATTATTATTAATATTTATATTTTACTTGATTTTTTGTGTTGTACGTTCTGTGAGTTTTGACAAAGGCATAATGCCATGTATCCACCATTGTAATAAGGAATAGTTTCACTGCCTTAAAAGTCCTTCATGCTCGGGCCGGTGAGATGGCTCAGCGGCGTAAGCGCCTGCCTTGCAAGTGCGAGGGCCCGAGTTCGACTCCCGGATCCCACATACGAAAAAGGGGCCGGTGATATCGCTCAGCGGCACGGGCACCTGTTGGTGCGCGAGGTCCTGAGGTCGACCCCCCGGTACCCACAAAAAAAAAAAAGTCCTTCATGCTCTACCCTACTCATCCCTTCTGCCCTCTCCTTTAACACGGGAAGCCCCTTGATCTCTTTAGCATCTCCATAACTTTGCCTTCTCTAGAATGTGAGAATTGTGTTGGAATCGTGATATTCTCCTTTTGCATCTGTGTAAGCTAAGAGGAGATGGGTCCAAGAGTAAAAAGTTTCTCAGACCTGCTGAGCTAGAATTTATCCTTAAACTTGCTGGCCTTAAGCTTTGTGTGGAGGTTTATCTTCAATGCTATGTTCCCTGTCAAATTACCAAAATGTCTCGTTTTTTTTTTTTTTCCTTCCCTGAGATTTGTCTGACTATTAAAGTTATTTCTTTTTTTTTCCTTTTTTTTTTGTGGGTACCGGGGGTCGAACTCAGGGCCTCGCGTGCTAGCAGGTGCCTGTGCCACTGAGCGATATCACCAGCCCTTTTTTTTTTCTTGTGTGGGTTCCAGGAGTCGAACTCAGGACCTCGTGTTTGCCAGGCAAGCACTTATGCCGTTGAGTCATCTCACCGGCCCTTAAAGTTATTTCTGTTTACTCTTACAGTGAAGACAAAGTAGTAGAAGTAACGGAGGAGGAAGAAGTGGCAGATGTTGAGGAAGAAGAAGCCGATGATGACGAGGATGTGGAGGATGGTGATGAGGTAGAGGAGGAGGCTGAGGAACCCTATGAAGAAGCCACAGAGAAAACCACCAGCATAGCGACCACCACCACCACCACCACAGAGTCTGTGGAAGAGGTGGTTCGAGGTAATCCACTGATTGCTTGCATTTTTTTTTTAATTTCTCAGATAGAAGATAACATACCAGACTTTGAAATTTGAATCTATCCTACAAGCATTGCCTTCCCAACTGAAACTAATTTTTTCCAAAATTATAAGGCTTCTCACACTTGCTGATTTTTTGTTGTTATTTTGTTTTCTCAAGCAGTTTAACAATTATTTTCAAATAATATAACTTGCTGACTATGCAGTCAATTCTGTACCTTGTATGTGCTGTCAACACCTAAGCGGGTGTCATTTCATTTGATAGATGGGAGCTATGTGATCTCCCTGGCAGTGGGTATTTACTGCTTGGCATTATCTGTGGCCTTTACCCCCTGCAACCGTGAGCCCCTTGGGTTGGGGGGTGGGGGGCTACAGTTCACTTGTATCCTGTAGCGTGCGGGGTTTATGGAAAGTTTCTGATATTTTAGTTTTGTGAGTAGGCGATTAGATTTTACTAAAGAAGGAGATCAGCTGCTACAAAATTTCACTTGAATGATTTGTGTTATGTTTCACTTGTTTAATTGAGCAATGTCATTCAAGAAGTAGACGTAGTACTAATATCTTAGACTTTCTTCTTCTGTTAAATTATTATTCCTGTTGAAACTGTCGTGAACCAAATGAACTCAAAGTTTTCCTTTTGGTGAAATAAAAACAAGTATTAAATTTATATGAAACATCCAAAATGTAATAATAGCTGGTAAATTTTGAGGTCAAGTTGCTTAAAAGATATGTATTTGTTTTGAAAATCTAGCTAGAAGGAATATGGGTTGATTGAAGTTCAGTGTGTTGCAGACACTTTTATTTTCATCCACAAATGTCAAAAGTCTTCCTCTCACTTTTTAGTAAGGTGTAATGATTCAGCTCTATCATTACATTAGAGCTTACGATGCACTACTTTTTCTGCCTGAAGTATATTCATAACTAATTATCTCTTTCCCTTTGTTGCATTTTTAACTGTATGGAGCTATAATTTACATAATGTAGGATTCATTAATTTTAACCTTATAATTTGTGGCCTTAAGAAATTTATTAAATTGGTCAGCTATCACCATGACCCATTCTTAGGACACTTCGTTACCCCAGTAGGATTCCTCAGACCCACTTGCACTTGGTCCCTGTACTCACTCTGAGTCCCAAGAAAATCTTGGTAACTGTTTGTCTCCATAGATTTGTCCACTTTTGAGCATTTAATAAAGTAGGGTCATATGATATATAGTCTTTTATTTCTGGCTTCTTCTACTTAACAGTGCTTTGGGGGCTCTTCATTTCTTTAAATCACTCCCTTATAACTCAGACTGTTCTGAGTTAAACAGAGTTAGCTCAAAATCCAGTGAAGGTATTATACGTTCTTTAAAAAAAGAACAGTGGTTGTAGATGTATTCTTTGACTTTATCACTCCATACTTAATGACAGCTTCTGATTTATTTTAGCACATAAGTGAATGTGCAAGTAAATGCATATTTCATTTGAACCAATGTTCTTGTAATACCCACGGCATCCTTTTCCAGAGTATTTTTCAAATGCCTTCTTGGGCCAGCAGTGACAGATCAGGTCAAATAAACTTGTTAGCTCTGATTTGCTCACTGGGAAAGACAGATTTTTTCCAGGGCTTCTTCTTGAAACCCAAGCGGTGTGTGACTGCGCATTACAGTAGCCAATATTCTGCCATGGGACTGAAGTCCTTGTGATCTCCATCAAGATAGCTGTTTCTATAATAATTAAAGTTTATTCACTTAATATAAAATATTACTTTTTGGAACTCCTCTTTGGTACAAAGCCATTTTGCCAGATTGAGTAGAACATATGATGAGCACACACAGGAATTCAAAGCCAAAGTAATATAGAGTGACCTGTTTTACTTAAAGTATGAATGTGGATCTTCCTTCAAAAGTAAGGGAACCACCAGGTTGTTTAAAGAAGGTTCCGTGTAGGAGATGGCATTTGAACTAGAACTAGAAGGCAGGCTGGTGGTGTGTCAGTGGTGGATTTTGTTATACAGTACATTAGCAAATAACAAAACACCTGAAGTGCTGTGGGAAGGTATATGACATGTTCAGGAGACAACATTGGTCTGATTAAGCCAGAGTAAGAGTTTGAGGAAATTAGATTGGGACCCAAAGGGAGAGGCCATCAATACCAGGCTGGCAAGTATGGACATTAACGGAGAGTGATCGATGCACCAAGTTTTCGTTCAGGATCTACTGTATGCTACTATTTTTCTAGTAGGCAATGAAGAAATTTTGATTTGATGTTACTGTGTTGGTGAGGTGGCAGGATAAACATAATGAGGATGCCACGTAAACTTAGACCCATATTCTGGACCAAAAAAGAGTTCTCTTGAAATGATATGGTCTTGTTATCTTCCAAATTAGTCCATTTTTCTTTTCAGTTTTACATGTAGCGTTGTGGATTTTAAAGTAGAGAACATAGACAAAGAGAGTTAAAAGAATTTTTAAAAACTTGAAGTTTTAAAAAACTAACCTTAAAAGATAAACGGTTAATAATGTTGATGGCAGATGAGTGATAAAAATGACCTTCTATAAGTTAATGTCTGGTTGCTTAAAAGCATCAACTGTTAATGCCAGAAAAAGAAGAACCTTTTATAAAAATCTAACCATTCCATCCAAGACTCCTAAAGTGGGTAAAAACTATAATTGAAGGAAGTATTTCTGAGAAGTAGAGCCTCAAAGGAACATGCCATGGTATATTGTGTCCATCCGGGGTAGGTCAGGTCGGGTCAGGTCTGGTCTGGTTTGATCTGGTTTAGTTTGGTTTGGCTTGGTTTGGTTGTGTATTACTAGCTAATTTTAAAAAACGATGTAGAAGTTTTAGATGGTAACATTAGAGAGGTAGAACTTTACCTCCACTTTGTTAGTGTAGAAAGTGAACTGTGGTTCTTACCTAGTGGAAAGCAAATTCAGTGCCATACCTTAACTGCTCAGTTCATAAAACTAATGCTACAAGTATGCGTCGTGGCTGCTGTTGTGGGCAGAACGTAAACTTTCAAAGTGACTTACAAAGAAAAGATGGTAAAGGAGACGTCAGTCCCATTTTTGTTGTTAATGTGTCAGGCCCCAAAGGAAAATGTGATTGACAACCATACCTAATAAGAAAATTGTTTCATCATCACTAATATATTGCTGCTAACACCAGTCCTCACCATGGTTCGTTAAAATCTCAATACTTTTATAACCCATTAAAGATGGAAGAAAGATAGAAGACATTTCAGGATGGTCATAATATTTTCAACCGTACTGTGTTAGAATCAGTGGTACCAAAGTAGGATATGTCTGTTCCGTGTTACTAATTTTAGAGGAAAAGGGTACTGTTTGAAAGTTAAGCACATCATTGCCAAATCCATTTAGCTTTCAGGTTTATTGCTGTCTTTGGTAATTAAGGAAAAATTGGAGTAAGCCACCAGGAATTTGAATAAAACAGTAGTACATTTAGACACTTGTTCATAGTTCTGTGTTTTGAGAATGCATTACAGTTCCTAAACCCAAATGTTAGGAGTGAGTTCTGAATGAGCCATAAATTTTCAACTCTGATTACATGTGGTATTGTAATAAATGACATAATGTTTGATTTAATCTAGCCAATTTTACCTGTCCAGAGAAACTCTTATTTTTACCTTATGTCATTTTTTCAGGAAACATTGTTTTTGCTCCTGTGAATATTAGATACTTTGCTATTGTAGAAGGACAACAGGGGCAGAGCAGACATAGTTTCACCTGCTGGGATCATGTGGCCGATCCATGCTGGAATTCTTTTTTTTTTTTTTTTTTTTTTTTTTTTTATTTTAAAGAGAAGAAAAAACAAAACAAATCAAAAGAAGAACAAATTTTCAAACCAACATAATAGGAGGGTAACAATGGTTAATACATTACGTATTACTATCTTTAAGTTAGTTATTCAGGACACCAGACATTAGCATTCAGTTGTCCAAACATTATTGGCACAAACCTTACTCTTCAATGAACTAAGTAAAAATGGTAGTGTATCTATCTTAACCATCTTATATATATATATATATATATATATACAATTTTTTTTTCCCTTTCCCTTCTTTCTTTTCCCTATTCCAGTCTCTCTTTCCTTTTGACCAGTTTCTTTTTGATTCACCATGTCTATTGTACATTTTGGATCTTATTTACTCTTTCAGTTTCTCATACTACAGAGACAATACAATGCTTACACATGTGCTTCTGGTTTATTTCACTTATGAGTATTTTCTCAAGTTGCATCCATTTACCTATAAAAGTCTCCAGTTTATCCTTCTTTATGGCTGAATAGTACTCCATTGTATAAAAATACCACATCTTTCTTATCCATTCCTCAGTTGATGGGCATTTGGGTTGTTTCCAAGATCTGGCTATTACAAATTGTGCTGCTATAAACATGGGTGCACATATATCGCTGTGGTACGATGTTTTTAATTCTTCTGGGAAGATGCCCAGAAGGGGAATAGCTGGGTCAAATGGGACCTCCAACCCTAGTTTTCTGAGGAATCTCCACACTGACTTCCACAGTGGCTGTACCAGTCGACACTCCCACCAACAGTGAAGAAGGGTTCCTTTTTCCCCACAGCCCCTCCAGCATTTGTTATTAGTTGATTTCTTAATAGTAGCCATTCTTTCTGGGGTGAGATGGTATCTCAGTGTTGTTTTAATTTGCATCTCTCGAATGACTAGTGATGTTCCACATTTTTTTGTATATTTGCTTGCCATTAGTATTTCTTCATCTGAGAAATGTGTATTCATCTCAGATGCCCATTTTTGGAGTGGGTCTTTAAATTTGGGAGGTCTGATTTTTTTGAGTTCTTTATATGTTCTCGATAGTAATTCTTTGTCTGAGGAACAGCTGGCAAACATTTTTTCCCACATTGTGGGTTGTCTCTTCACTCTGTTAGTGGTTTCTCTTGCTGTGCAAAAGCTTTTTAATAAGATGAGATCCCAGTTATTGATTCTTTGGGATAGTTCCTGTGCGGTTGAGTTTTTATTCATAAAGTCTTTGCCTACACCAATGTCTCCAAGGGTTTTACCTATCCTACCTTCCAGCAGATTTAATGTTTCTGTTTTAATATTTAGATCTCTGATCCATTTTGAATTTAGTTTAGTGCATGGTGAAAGATATGGATCTAGTTTTAATCTTCGGCATGTGTAGAGCCAGTTTTTCCAGCACCATTTATTAAAGAGGCTATCTTTCTTCCAGCGAATGTGTTTGGCACCTTTGTCAAAGATAAGGTGGCTTAGTATGTCTGGGGTTGTTTCAGCATCTTCTAATCTGTTCCATTGATCTTCAGGTCTGTTTTTTTGCCAGTACCACACTATTTTTATCACAGTAGCTTTATAGTATAATTTCAAGTCGGGGATTGTGATGCCCCCTGCCTTGCCTTTGTTGCCCAGAATTGCCTTTGCTATTCTAGGTCTCTTCTGATTCCAAATGAATTTTAGGATTGTTTTCTCTAATTCTGTGAGATATGCTGTTGGAATTTTGATTGGAATTGCATTAAATCTGTATAACAATTTTGGAAGTATGGCCATTTTCACTATATTGGTTCTTCCTATCCAGGAGCAAGGGATATCTTTCCATTTTCTGATATCCTCTTCAATCTCCTTTTTCAGAGTACTGTAGTTTTCAGTATAGAGGTCTTTTACATCCTTCGTGAGGTTGATTCCTAGGTATTTCATTTTTTTGGATGTTATTGTGAAAGGTATTGTTTCCCTAATTTCTCTTTCAGTAAGTTTGTTATTTGTGTACAGGAAGGCTATTGACTTTTGAGTATTGACTTTGTATCCAGCTACACTACTGAATTTGCTTATTAAATCTAGCAGTTTTTTAGTGGAGTTTTTGGGGTCTTCTGTGTAGAGTATCATGTCATCTGCAAATAATGATAATTTAACTTCTTCCTTTCCAATCATTATTCCTTTTATTTCTTTCTCTTGTCTAATCGCTCTGGCTAAAGTTTCCAGAACTATGTTGAATAAGAGTGGGGACAGTGGACATCCTTGTCTTGTTCCTGATTTTAGAGGAAAGGCTTTCAGTTTTTGGCCATTTAGTATAATATTGGCTGTTGGTTTGTCATAGATAGCTTTTACCAGATTGAGATAAAGACCCTCTATTCCAATTTTCTGTAGGGTTTTTATCATGAAAAGGTGCTGGACTTTGTCAAAAGCTTTTTCTGCATCTATTGAGATGATCATGTGATTTTTGTCTTTGGTTCTGTTAATATGCTGTATTACATTTATTGATTTACGTATGTTGAACCATCCCTGCATCCCTGGGATGAATCCAACTTGGTCATGGTGTATAATCTTCTTGATGATTTGTTGGATTCTATTTGCCAGTATCTTATTAAGGATTTTTGCATCTATGTTCATTAGGGAGATTGGCCTGTAGTTCTCTTTCTTAGTTGGGTCCTACTCTGGTTTTGGTATCAGGGTAATGCTTGCTTCCAGGAATGAATTTGTGAGTATTGCTTCCCTTTCAATTTCATTGAAAAGTTTGAGAAGTAGGGGCGTTAGGTCTTCTCTAAATTTCTTGTAGAATTCGGCAGTGAATCCATCAGGGCCTGGGCTTTTCTTTGTTGGGAGGTTTTTAATTACATCTTCAATTTCATTGGCTGATATTGGTTTATTTAGGATTTTTAAATCTTCTTGATTCAGCTTTGGTAATTCATACGAATCTAGGAATCTGTCCATTTCTTCTGCATTTTCCATCTTAGTAGAATATAAATTTTCAAAATAGGTATAGATGATCTTCTGGATTTCTGCAGGGTCCGTCGTGATATCACCCTTTTCATTTTCAATTGCATGGATTTGAGTCTTTTCTTTTCTTTTTTTAATAAGGTTGGATAAGGGTTTGTCAATCTTATTTATTCTTTCAAAGAACCAACTTTTTGCTTCATTGATTCTTTGTATTGTTTTTTTATTCTCCAATACGTTAATTTCTGCTCTGATCTTTATAATTTCCTCCCTTGTACGGGCTTTTGGCTTAACCTGCTCTTCTTTTTCTAGAAGCTCGAGGTTCACCCTTAAGTTGTTTATTTGCACTTGCTCTATTTTCCTGATATAAGTGTTTAATGCTATAAATTTCCCTCTTAGGACTGCTTTCATTGTATCCCATAAGTTCCGGTATGTTGTACTGTCATTATCATTCAGTTGTAGAAAGTGACTAATTTCTTCTTTAATTTCATCTGTGACCCATTGGTTGTTCAGGAGGATGCTGTTTAATTTCCATGTGTTTAGGGAGTTTTTGTGGGATCTTTTGCCATTGATTTCCAATTTCATTGCACTATGGTCTGATAATATGCTTGGGATAATTTCAATTCCTTTGCATTTACTTAAGCAGGTTTTATGAGCTAGTATGTGGTCTATTTTGGAGAACGTCCCATGTGCAGCTGAGAAAAATGTGTATTCTGATGTTGTGGGATGGAACACTCTGTAGACATCTACTAAGTCCATTTGTTCAAAAGTTTGGTTCAGTTCTACTATTTCATTATTGATTTTCTGTCCAGTTGATCTATCTTTTTGTGACAGTGGAGTATTGAGATCTCCCAATATAATTGTATTAGTGCTTATTTGATTTTTCATGTCCTTTAGTACTTGTTTTATATAGCTGGGAGCATTGGTATTTGACGCATATATATTTATGATCATTATCTCTTCCTCTTGGATTGTTCCCTTTACAAGGATGTAATGACCGTCTTTATCTCTCTGAATCCTTCTTGGCTTGAAGTTCACTTTGTCTGCAAAAAGAATAGCTACCCCTGCTTTTTTTCTGGGTTCCTAGGGCATGGAGTATTGTTTTCCATCCTTTGACTTTCAGTCTATGAATTTCTTTCTGAATTAAATGTGTTTCTTGTATACAGCATATTGTTGGATCTTGCTTCTTGATCCATTTCGCCAGTCTGTGCCTTTTGATTGGTGAATTGAGACCGTTAACATTGATGGTTAAAACTGATATGTATTGACTTGTCATGATATTTTCCTGTTGTTGGTTCCCACTCTTTGTTTTTCCGCTTTCTGACTATTTAATTATTTGCCCTGCCTGGTGGATTCCTTCTGTTGGGGTTCCTATCTCTTTCTAGAATGTCCTTCAGAACGTTTTGGAGTGCTGGTTTGGTGGTCATAAATTTTCTCAGATGTTCTTTGTCATGAAAGTATTTTATTTCTCCATCAATTTTGAAAGATAGTTTTGCAGGGTACATCAATCTGGGCTGAAAATTATTTTCCTTTAGAGCTTGCAATACATCATTCCAAGCTCTTCTTGAATTGAGGGTTTGTGCTGAAAAGTCAGCTGTGATTCTGATGGGTTTTCCTTCATAGGTGATTTGTCTCTTCTCCCTAACAGCTTTTAAGATTCTGCCCTTCTGTTGAATTTCTGGGATCTTGACTATAATATGTCTGGCTGAAGTTTTTTTTTGATCATGTCTAGTTGGTGTTCTAAAAGCTTCACTTATAGGGGTGTCAAATTCCTTTTCTCTTCCAGGAAAGTTCTCCCTGATTATGTCTTTGAACAAGGTTTTAATGTCGTTGATGCTATCTCCTGCTTTTTCATTTATTCCAATTATTCTTAAGTTGTTTATCTTTGAGTCATCTAGCAGCTGCTGAATTGATTTTTCATGGTCCCTTGCTATTTTTAAGAATTTTTCCATTTCATGATCACTAATTGCAAGCCTGTCTTCTATATCTGAGATCCTGTCCTCACATTGGCTTATTCTGCTACAAATACTTTCAATGGAATTTTTTATCTCTTGGATATCTGCTTGAATCTGCCTTATGGATTCCATTTCTTTCCTATGCTGAGCATTCATGGTTTCTATAGTTTTCTTAAGTTCATCTATTTTTTTGTCTGTATCAGCTATAGTGTCCTTAAGCATGGTCTTCATTGTAGACATTATCTCTGCAGTTATCTGTGAGATTATTTCTGTTTTAATTTTTTCCAGAACCTCATTCAGTTGCTTTGTTGTTACCACTTCAGATAGGCCAGGTGGGTGGCTTTCGGATTGTCCCACCTCGTTGCTCCCTAGGTTTGCCTTTGGTGAATTGAATGTGTGGGGTTGCATCTTGTTTAAGTGTCGTCTCATTTTTTCTTTCTTTAATTCCTGGGGTGATGTTTGCAAATTACCTATGGTAGGTTACTTTATTGCTAGTGTTTAAGATCTTTAGAAGATGACTACTTCTCTGCAGTATCTTCCAAGTGGAGCTTGCTTTTAGGTTTTGAGCTTTCTGCCAGATCCTACCTCTTCAATTCGTTGGGTATGCGAAGTTGCTACCTGTTTGGCCCAGTCCTTGATTCTTTGGTACTGTGCCACTGTATTTTCTGTGTCCCTTAGTCAATCTCAATCATGAAATATCAGGAAGGAAAGATGTTTAGAACAATTATTTCACATTTGGCTATAATGTTAACTAAAGCATCAAACACAATGCTGGAATTCTTTATTGCAGATATATTTTCAAACTCGCCATTCCCCTTGCTGTTTACGACAGGATTCTCTTTTAACCTTTGTAATTTTGCTATGCAGAGGGAATGTCACCCCACCCCCCTAGTTATAGTCAAACCAACTAAGGTCTAGAAAAAAAATCGTGCACTTGGTCAGTGATAAACCAGGCTTTGGACCTGGATGGGCCAGGGTATTTCTGCTATATTAATGCCTAAATGCCACATTTACTTTCCTTTTCTTTATAACTGCACACTATTCATTTAACTTGTTCGCCTTCGTATGTGCTTAATTGCTGTTTGCACGTATTTCTCTCCCTTTTTTCCACATTGAGCATTTTCAGAGTTTTAGAATTTTTATTGAAATAATAGGATCAGGGATCAGGAAGTAATAATAATCAGAAATCAGAAAACTATAGCCCATGGACCAAAACCCTTGTAATTTTCTAAACAAAAGGTTTTACTGGGAAACTCCCAGCCATTATTTACATATTGTCTATGGCTGCATTGCTGCAGTGGAAGCACAGTTGAGTCATTTCAGGAGACATCATTGTAGCCTGCAGAACTGAAAATGTATACTATCTGGCCTCTGCAGAAAATGTTTGCTAACCCTTGCTATTGTCCATAAGAATACTATAAAAGCCTTTATATTTCAAGTACCACCATATTTAGGTCCCCCCGCAGGTAATTTTTTTGCTTGTTTTCTGCTTTTCCTTTTGATTCTTAAATTTTTCTTTCTTTTTTTTTTTTTTATATGCGGGTACCGGGAGTCGAACTCAGGACCTTGCGCTTGCCAGGCAGGCGCTTGTGTCGCTGAGCTATATCACCGGCCCTTCCTTTTGATTCTTTATGGTTAGGGGCAGACAAGTATCCTAAGAGCTAGTCTTAGAATGATTAAGAGAGTATTGTTAATACTGTTATGGCCCTGGACCAGTTAAGTAACCTGCTTTTCATATGTACAGTGTAAATGTCAGTGTTACCTTGCATGTTCATTGTGAGAATGACTTTAGAAAAATCTATGATAAGAATTTTCAGTAATATCCAGTAAGTGGTTTGTTTATAAGCAGACTGGCCAGATTTGATCCTTGGCTCTATAACATACTAACTACACATTTGTACAATTTAAATAACATTTAATCTTCATTGCTTCCATCTGTAAATGGGGATTAGTAATATCTACCCAATATTAACTATTTGTGAGAAGTAAATGAAGTAATCCATGGAAACATTTAGCACAGTTCCTTTTAGACAATAAGTGCTCAATTAACTATAGCTGCTGTCATTCCAATACTTGAATGTGTTCGGAACAGTAGAGAACTAGTGTTTAATACTAATTAGTAATGTTAAAGGAATGTTAAAGGTAAGGCAACAGTTGTCTTTTTTTAATTACAAAAAGCATAAATGAGAGGTATCCATTATCTTTTGATAAATAGAGCTAATTATTATGGGCAGCATTACGTTATGATTAAAGTAGCTTAAACTTGGTTTCTTGCTGAAAATATTTTTGTGAATATATATCATATTAAAATATCTGCAGTTAAATTTTTATGTTCAACTAAAAATTGAATCATATAGTTCTAAATGCTATTACATTTCAAGATAGAGTTTTGTTTCTTGCAGGTATTTTAAACTTTGTAGAAATTCTTCTACTAAATGGGCAGAGAGAGACATGGATGATAGGTAACTCAAGCTATTGCATACAATGATGAAGCTACAAAGTTTGATCTAAGTATTGCTTGTCTTGGTGACTGACCTTGTAGAATTAAATTATTGTTCTCATCCTCTGGTCACTATAATCTGGGAGAAGCATCATTTGGTTTGCTGCCACACATCCCCCAACACAGATGAGGTCCTTCTAGGTAAAGAGCATTGCATTGGGTGATAGGAAATGGGAGGCAGGTAGCTCATGTTGTTCCCAGCTGCACCTGCACAGTTCTTGTGAAAAATGAGTCTGTTGCTGGGAAGAAATTTCCCCTAAAGCATTGTAGAGAAGTTGGCATTTGAATGATTATCAAGAAAAAGAATTACTAGGTGATGAGCATCAAATTCAGTAAATCCAATAAGTGAATCAGGACTTGAAAAGAAAAAGTTGAATTTCCCTGAACTTCTCCCTACCTAGAGCTGTTGTTCTTTGCTCTAATACGGATAAAAGCAGTAACTTTGTCCCTGTAAGTAAAGTTTTATAACCTCCTGTTCTCACAACATCCAGTTTTTACCTGACCAAGGCCACTGGGCAAAGTTTGACAAACTGCCTTTTTCTACTTGACCACCCCCAAGTTATGCACCACTAGACAACCCCCTGAGCAACATGTATAAAACTGGAGCCCTTTCTTTGTTCGGGGTTCAACCTTTTGGACATGAGTCTGACTGAGTTGGTGTATACCTAAAAATAAAGTCCTCCTGTTTTCCCTTTGGTCTCTCCAATTTCTTTAATTCTGCACATAAACATTATAAATCAGAGTCTGTTATGTTGATCTCAAGGGCAAAAGAAACAAAACTTAGCTTAATTCTCATGTCTCTATTGTTACCTAATATAATAGACATGACCCAAGCTATTCTGTAATTTACTAACAAGATTCTTGCTTATCATTTCATATTTAACTTTCACAAATTATAGGGTAAACTGTAAGTTTGACTTGCTGTAAACATGAAAATGAACTCACATAATTGTGTTGGAGGCTTCAGTAGTGATTTGCTCCCCGCACCCCCATGGATCTAAAGCTCCAAGGAGTATTTGGGAACAGGGCAAACCTTTTCTGAGAGCAAACCTCAGGCCTGTACCTCCCTATTTTGACTAAGTTAAATAGGATGCACTCATATTCCTGTACCAGGGCATGGCATTCCCTTTAATGTCAAGAGAACTGGTGCCAGCTCTGACCATAGATACGACAGGTGGCAGCCTGTTATTTTGTGCACTGTGGCAAGGCAGCCATTGATTGTGTGGTATTTGGTACATACTTTGCTAGAGGCAGAGTGAAACACATCATTGTTCTGTGTGGTTTAATGTTCCTAATATAGGAAGCTCACTCTGATGATTAGGTTGCCTAAAATATGAGACTGAAGAGCAGAGCCGTATAAAAGACACGCAGAGTATACACATACAGAGCCCCCGCCGCCACCCCTCATTCTCATTCTCATTCTCTGGTGCTACTGCGAATTGAACCCAGGGCCTTTGCACTGAACTACAAAGTTTATCAGGATGTAATTTGCCTACAGTAAAGTTTAGAATTCAGTGGCTTGGTCTATTCACAAAGATCTGCACTTCTCTGCAGCAAATTGCATTTTAACTTGGTTTTTGCTGGCAGTTTTATGTTGTTGGTAGTGCCTGGTTATTTTTCACTTTCCATTTCTACAGTTTTTTTTTTTTTATGTCAAGGTTTTTTAATTGACTGCTAGAATAACAGAAGTAATCAGCAAATGGTATCTTAGTACAATTATATCTAAACTTATTCAAAATAAAAAAAATTTTAGTCTATTTCAATTAAGGACCAGGAACCAAATTTTAAAAGAATACTAGCCTTTCTCTTGTTTTCCTCCAAATACTTTTATTTTTTAAAAAATATGCAAATGCCACAGACACAATTATAAGTATCTATGCAAGAGTTCATAATAAAGAAAAAAATCAAAACAAAACAGAAAAAAATTCCAGCAAATTAGAGAATGATCCATTTAAACATATGTACCTTTTTATGGGCATACCTTTTAGCGACTTCATATGTGCAACAGAATATTGTTTTTGATTCCTTGGGCAGGTAACAAATCTGTGAGGTCTAATGGAAATCCTTAGTTTCCTTCTGCAAAAATATATGTCAAAGTTTTTTAAAACAAAGGAGATTGGAGCCGAAACACCTGCTTCTGTCTCCATTAAACTGTTTTGCCTTTCTGAAAAGTTCTGAAAGGAATCTGGTTTCCAGCTACCTCTGCCAATATGCCTGACCTTTAGTGATTCTGTTAGTAGAAGAATGAAAAGTTAAGGAAGGCAAGAATAAATGGATCTCATATAAAAATAATGTTCCAGAATCTCAGGTTTCAAGATATCAGCCTAAATTTTTAAAAATTCAGAGCCTACATTGTAAAGACAGGAGCTTTAAGCAAGAACTGTTACGGGTGCACTATATTACTGTCTTTACTTTCTAATGGTAAGACTGTTCAGGTGTTAATGAGGGTGGTGGTATCTGTTTCTTTATGTTAAATTTGTGTGTTCTTGTTGGATATCATTTCTGAAACAGAACATGAAAGTGTCATAGACACCGGACAGAAATTTCTCGTTGTTTGCACGTGACCTTAAGTCCTTGAGGTTTCATGATATAAGCAAGGAAATTTCTTACTGGCGAGTTCTCATGATTCTCTCCCTTCTGGAAATGTACTAACATTTGTTATCCAGGATTTCTGAGATATTGGTGACTACTACACAGCAGACTTGGTGGGCAAAATGGCACAATGTAACAAAAATCCTTCTGGTGTTGGCTTGAGCTATGGCAGAGTTTCTGAACCTCAACACTACTGATGTTTGAAGCTGAGTAATTCTTTGTTTTTGGAGCACTTTCTGTACCTTGTAGAATGTTTAGCAGCATCCTCGGTCTTTACCCACAAGATGCCATAGTACCTTACTATGCTGACAGCCCAGAATGTTCTCTGAGAGGGAATGGGAATGAAATCTCTCTTGTTACAAAGAGAGGTGTTGTTGAGATCTATAGTGATGTCTAGCTTTAAATATATGAACAGAGAAATACCCCTACTGTACTACAACTTGTCTTAATGTCAGCCGTATCTCCTACCTCAGGCCTTTCCACATAGCAGGTAGCTAATGAAAACTACTTTACTGAGCAAAAATAAAATAAAAATATGCCAAAGTAAATATGATGAATACATACTTGGTAAGGTAAAAAGTATTAGTAAAGATGTATAATGCAATCTAATTGCTTATATTTAGAGACAGAAAACTCCATAAAATGGTAACTTAAAATATGGCATACTTACATTTGCCATGTAGGTAGTGAAATATGTAAGGGACCATCTTCCTAGTTTTGGTTTTTAGTGTTCCCCTGCTAGTCTGTTGTAAAAGAGCAAATGGTGTTTCACATCCATATTGTAATAAGGGACTCTGCTGTCCTCAGCTTGAATCTGCCAGTTCTTCCCTACTGAGGATGTGACAAGAGGCCAGTTAACGTGAGAGGTGGACACATTCAGACTCCCCTAAAAAAAAGCCAGAAAACAACAGGACCATATTCGCAATGCCTGACTCATATCTAGAAGTGTCTTTTGTTTTTTCATGCAAGAACAGAAATGTTATCTAATCTTTTCTTTGTAGAAAAGTAGCACAAGGAAGTGCATTCTAAGGCCAATGTCTTTTATTTGTTATCTTCCTTATTTTTATAAATAAAAATAAAAGCTTTGATACTTCTAACATTCTCACATGGTATGGGAATGATACCACTCCAGGTTTTTGAGAAGTTAGGTGCTTTCATTGACTTAAATATGAGTAAGAAAATTATTACTTTGTTATTAGATTTGAGGCAGAATTGTAGTTGTTTTAGTTATTGTAGCTTCAGACAAGACGGAATTTCAGAGTAAAATAAATATGTATGAGTAATCCGTTAAAATTGGGGTTTTGAGATGTGTATTTGAATGTTGAGACTACTCATTTATATTGTATCTCTCTTCCCCCAAATATATGTGAACTTCTCATAGTAAAGTCAAATCCTATACAACTCTTACTAATTCTTGCCCCCAGCCCCTTTGGAGCATAATTGAATCTTGTATCTTGATTTTGACATTTTACCTGCATTGAAATGATGTCATTGATCGCAGTGTTTCTCAAACTTGAGTAGCCTTTCGAATCACTCAGAGGTCTTGCTAAACAGAGATTCTAAAGTCCAGTGGGGCCCAGGCATTGCTGGTCATGGACTCTACTTTGGGAAGAGCCTCTAGTAGTGCCTCCTGCCCTCCGTAGTGTGCAGATTTTGGGCATTAAGATAAGAAATAAGAAAGTAAAAAGGAAACCTTCCTTATCTTTAACAGTGTTATTCTTAGTATATTAGCAATGTCAATAAGAGCAGGAGAACTCTTAATATGTCTACCCATTGAGGTTTTTTCTAAGTTCAAAACTCCAGACTAAGAGTACTGAACAATTCTTACAATCTCCCTACATGATAATTGGTACTAGTTTCATCTGCGTTCCTGTTGCCTCTCATTGGAGGAAACCAACTGATTTGCTTGTCGTGGAGATACTTCTTGCTAGCTTGTGAAAGCTAGTTATCATGGCATTGAGGAATTTTCTTTTTTAGTTCTTCTTTGATTTATTTAGTTCTTTGATTTTTTATATTAGAGTTTTGTAGTAGTTTACCTCATAATTTTGATGCATATTTTGTTAGGATTAAACCTAAGTATTTAATTTTTGGGAATGCTGATATAAATGGTATAGTGTTTTTAATTTCAAATTCCACTTGTTCATTATCAGTATACAGGAAACCAATTGATTTTTGTATGTTATCCTTGCAGGCTGCAACCTTGCTATTATTGTTTATTAGTTCCAAAAGTTGTCCGTTTTTTTACATTGTCTACCTAGGCAATCACATCATCTGCAAACAAAGAGAGTTCTATTTCTTCCCAATCTGTGCTTGAATTACCAGTGGTGGGAGTATTTATACCATGGAAATTGGCGAATGCCATAACTGAAGTGTTTTGTTTTTTATTTTTCTGGAAAAAGCCAATTTTTACACATAGCCCTACTACTCATTCAATAAGAAAAATCATTTCCCTTTACTTTCCAACATAAGATCTGATATCGAATTCCTAGTTTAAGGCTTGTTAGTTCTTTATTGTACTTTAGCCTAACCGTGGCAATCAGTGAAGAACAAGTTTATTCTCATAACAAACGGAAAACAAATACTGAGGAAAGATCATGGTGTTACCTGTTAGGAACTCACACTAACAACCCAACACAGGAGTACTGATTAGTTTAAAACTTCACAAGTAAATCTCCTTTAGGTGGCATTTTATAAATAACCTTCAGCATGGAGATCTGTGAGAATTGGGTGAGGTATATTTAGAAAGACAGATGTATTGGGTAGCCTTAGAGAATTAACACATTTTAATAAAAGGGCTAGCCAACTGGAGATACCTTCTGAACACTTTTGTGACAAATTAATACCCATCTCCTTCTACCAAGTCAGTGATTTCATTGTCATACACAGACATTCGTATCACTGATAGATATTTCATCCTGTATTTGGAGCTTAAGTGAGTTTTGTCATAAGAATTCAGTTCAAGCTTACTTGCCTAATTTTAGATGACCATTTAGTAAAGTATCATTCCTAGATAATAACTAATTGATAGTTTACTGCCCTGATAAACTTCCTAATCATATTTTTTGATGACTACTTGCTAACACGTGCAAGCACTTGACAAATACACTTTTTTTGTGTGTGTGTGGGTACCGGGGGTCGAACTCAGGACCTCGTGCACCAGAAGGAGCCCGTGCCACTGAGTGATATCACCGGCCCTTTTTTTTTTTTTTTTTTTTTTTTTTTTTTGTATGTGGGTATCGGGAGTCGAACTCAGGACCTCACACTTGCCAGGCAGGCGCTTATGCTGCTGAGCTATCTCACTGGCCCGACAAATGCACTTTTAAAAAGTATACTGATCGAAAACTGTCGGAAGAAACACATTCTATAAAAATAATTAGTTTTCTAGTGTGTTGATTTTTAATATTTTTCATCTGTAAAAATCAAACACAAGTTCATACACTTACGCTTCAACAGAATACAAGTTTGGTTCTGATAATTTAGGTCCATCCATGAAGTGTGACCATATAGCAATGTTTAGAATTGCATCAATAGCTTACAGTAATAAAAGTAATTTCAATTACATTGAGGTCAGCCCTTTTCATTATTAATGGATTGAATGATTAAACAGTAATAAATGAAAAATTACTTGAAATATTGAAAGTATTCAATATTTCAGTGCTGAAGGTTGTGAGTTTCAGTACTTATGTCTTGTTTTTATTTCTGTTAGATTAAGCAAGTAATTTATTACAAAGGCAAACTATTTGTCTTCTTACACGTGCCCTTCCTACTCTACTTTACAATTGGAGAAGAAGCACAAGATAAGGAATTTTTAAGTAAAAGAAAGATGATATGTTTGTGCTATATACGAAGTTTAATTAAGCAACTTTTCTTGCAAAATATGGAGAAAATTATGCTACATAATTATGATTATTTTTTACTACCTCAGCATGTGCGGTTCTAGCTCTGTGTAAGTCTCTCTAGTTTGATCAGAAGCAGTTGGACCGGTGACTGACTTTTAGAGATTTAGAAGGGGCAGAGGTACATTTTAGCCCTATTCTTCCAGTTCAGAATGTTTTTTCTTATTGATTGGGGCTCATTTGGACTAATTTCTTCAAATATGTTGTAACACAGAATTCTATAGCCATTATAGAATTAGGCAGAAGAAAACTAAAAATGAGTGTACCATATAGTTTACTGGAACATAGTAAGTATTGCAGTGCCATTTGGATCGGGTTCTGAGCTGGAGATTTTGCCTTATCAGAAGTACTCAACTGTTCTGGGTCAAATAAGGATAAATACCTATGATGGGTTCCCTTCTTTAATCATTTTTTCATCCTGTTGCTTAACTTGCACCAACCCAAAGTTTTACCACTGTTATTTCGTACATGAGAGAATTCAAAAAGACAGATTGACTACACCTGCCAAGCTTTGACGGACACTGTGGGGCCATGGCAGACAAGTATCAGAAGACATGCAGTTGGTGCTCTAAGAGATAAAAGATCAGCACGAATAGTTGAGGCTTGGTGTACTTTGCTGTCATTACTCCTGTGACTTGTGGCTGTGCCTTGGGACGTGGGAGTTCTGTGCTTCAGTTGACATCAACAGCTGTCCTAACTCGTAACTCCAGTGGCTGTTCCAACCACAGTACCACGGCCTCATAGTCTTATGAGTTAACACGGCCTAAGGAAAAGTTGATGAGTAGTATCACACTTTAGAAACCTGAATGGGCATGTGACACGGATATGTTCAGATTCATAAGGGAGATATAATGAAGAGGGAGAAGCCCTGGAAGTGTTCCCTACACCTGTGAGAGAAGATCAGGTCTGGAAGTGGAGACGGCCACTGGTTGTGGTTGGCAGGGACCACATGTGGCTTTTAGCTCTGTGGTCTAGAAACTGCTCTGTCAGGAACTTATAACTAGCTTACCCTTTATAAATGAGAATGCAAATCCCGTGCTTAGAGGGGATGAATAAAACTGCAAAGTGGATGAGATCCTTGAATCAACAAGCCTATTGATTTTCACACTACAGGAGGATTCTGTATAGAAAGCCAAGCTTGGAGAGTGTGAGCTTTCAAAGCATCTACACCTAGGGAGGGGACCTTGAACTGTGATACAGAGCTTGATGCCCCTGGAGTAAGCTATTTCCATCTAAAAACCATCAAAAAGACCCAGAACATCTTATATGTGTCTGTTGCATGTGGCACACCCTCTACAGAGTGTTTCAGGCTCACCTGGGCTTGAGGCTGACTGTCCCTTCTTTGTCCCATCATCATGATGGCGGCAGCTTCCAGTTTTGCCATCACTTCATTGCATCTGTTCAAAGAACAGTGCATGCAGGAAAGTAAAATCTCAGTTCCTTGTCCTTTGACATTGTGGATCTTTGTCTCTGGTTGTTGGGGATCATCAGTGTGTTGAATATTCTTTACATGGAAGCTTTGGCATCTGGGTGGCTTTTATCTTTTAACAGGTGTTTTTCCAATGGTATGTTAGTAAAACCAAGACTAGAAAGCAAGACATGTTCATGTGCTCGATGGCACCAGCCAGAAAGGGCAGGGAGTAAACTCAGACAGAAAAATGGGGCTGTTTTACTTCAAGCAAAAATGGGATACATTAAGTTTAGAGTTCTACTTCTGATCATGACTAACTTTCTAAGTAGCTTTGAAGGGTTTATGATAATTTCAGTCGATCAGGGATTATGGGACTGATCTGGGGGGAGGATGGCAATGCATGTTGAAAGGTAAGATGTTTTAGCATGAAACAATACATGGTATATATTAACAAATTAGAGTTGGTTGGCTACATTTGTTTGGAACATTATTGTCCAAGTTGAGATAAATAAATAAAAATTGTCTTAAATTTGGTTAATATAATTGACTGCAAGTCACACTTCCAGACAGACATTATGTATGTTTTCAAATATAATCAGTGGTTAGACCAGCTTTCTCCAAATACTGGAGAACATGCAAAATTTGTGTAATTAGTTGTATACACAAGTCAAGGCAATCCTTTTTTAAGGAAAACAGCCAGATATTTGTGAGAGCTTAAATGTTTGTATCATAATCAAAATGATCCTTTTACGTCAAAGTTTACTTGAAGTTTTTTAAAGCGTTTTTTTTTTTTGTAGAATTGTTTTGATGTTTAGAAACCTTCCATCATTTAAAATTCATCTAAAAACAGCTAAAAGATCTTTTCACCTCTAGCCAAAGTCCTTTTGTTACTACTGAGCCCCGCACACTCAACCAGATGAGAATGCCCTGCTTTGTTTCAGAGGTGACTCTGAAGTCCTGGTGGATAATTAAATTCCTCAGGAAACGGTAGATGCTGCTAATCAGCCCAGTCCAGGTTACCGCTGGGTGAATGAATGCATAAGACAAGTAAACGTGTGTACGTGAACAGCGAGACAGTGCCTTTTCATGCTAAATGTGGTTCCCCACATCTCCTCTGATTAGAGGTGTGCTCTGAACAAGCCGAGACGGGGCCATGCCGAGCAATGATCTCCCGCTGGTACTTTGATGTCACTGAAGGGAAGTGCGCCCCGTTCTTTTACGGCGGATGTGGAGGCAACAGGAACAACTTTGACACAGAAGAATACTGCATGGCGGTGTGTGGCAGCGTCAGTAAGTGGACCTCTTCTGCAGCCTGGCCACCTTTCGCCTTTCTCGCCACTGACTCTGCTCTTTGTAACAGTTTGATTTTCTTGGCTCATGAGAATGGGCCTGTTGCTACCACTAACCACATTTCTGTCAACTTCTCTAATTGCTCGGCGTCTCCACAGTATGTTCAATCATGAGCACATCTCTCTGTCTATCTCTAATAAAGCATGGCCTTGGGTGTGTTCTTTCCCTAGCTGTGATAGATTCCTCTTGCAGTCTGTAGGGACTTTGAGTGCTTCTCTTTAAACGCAGCTGGAGTGGCTGTTTTGTCTTCTGAAGCCGTTTCTGCAAATGCATACTTACATGTTCGTCTGTGTACATGTGTGTTCGTGTTTATGCATGTGTACTACGTGTGCGAATACAGTTTACCTCTGGAAGCCTGGCTAACGAAGCTGCAGTTGCCTTGACAAGGTGTATTGCTGTGATGAACACCATCATTTCCTAACATGTGTCTTTTATTGTGGTGGTACGGAAATGTGATTGAATTGAGCTCGTATATCTCTAATGCCAGAGAACAGAACTGCCCATGTTGCCCTGAGCTCAACACGTGGACATTTGCAGGGTCAAGTTTTCATTTCTTCTCTTGGAAATTGAAGAAAACTCTTAACGTTGGAAAACTTCAATGACATAAGGCACAGGCAATATAATTCTCTTGAATGTTTTGCTTTTCATAATTCTGGGGGATAGATATATGAAGTTATGATGGCTTAAATCTGCAAGATAAAACTTTTCCTTGAAGAATTAATTCTCAGATATATGAGATGTTTCCTCTTGTTAATAGTCTTCCACATTAGATCCCCAATTTTATTTTTCTTCATAAATAGGAACTTTGACCTACTGATGAAGATATTCCTTGATTTGATAAAGATGGAGCTTAATAATTGTGCATTTCTTTTTTGAGAAACTTGCCTCTTTTCTTTGTGTATTACAAGGGTGGCAGCCACCATTTCCTGCCTGAGATTTCTGGGGATCTATAAATGATTTTCCAGATGGATCATAGGATTAAGCAAAACAACAAAAGGACCTCCACCATTAAGCCCTTCCCTTGTGAAGGGACCCAGTCTGGAAGTGGGATGTAATGGAAAGTCCCATGGCTCTCCTGCCCTCACCTGCCTGAGATCACTGCTGCAGGCCTGTGTGGGAACCAGTGTAGGAACTGGTAACTCAAGCATTCTTTTCTTGGCCCTTGATTGGATGATTGCAGCTTCTAGCTCAAAAGACTCCCTGCTTCAGTTTCAAACGAAATTAATTAGGTCAGGTAATGGAACACAGTGGGGGATTCTGTTGGCTAGCTCTTTTGGAACAAAGGATTTTTTTTGTTCCAGTGATGCTAACTGGTTTAACTGCTAGGTGAGATTTTGTCAGATACATATTATACATATAATAAGAAATTTTTAAATTATTAGCAATGAAGAATTTGCCTTAAAAGATACAAATTATCCCCCCAAGTTGCCCCATTGTGGGCCTCCCCAACACCCTTTCCATTTGGCAAGTTTGAACCAGGAGCAAGCAGTAGTCACCACAGGTTGGTTAGAGATGCCCCGTCAGGCACACACTTTACTGAGAGATTTGCAAAAGGGAGACACCCCTAACAGAGATGTAGTGTGTAAGGCAAGCAGCGCTTACTTTGAGTGGGTTACAGAATAATATTTGAAAAAAGCAAAGGTAGGGCTGAAGATGTAGCTCAGTGGTAGAGCACTTTTGCTGGCCTACGTGCTCCAGGCCCTAAGTTCAATTCCCAGCATCTCAAAAGGGAAAAAATAAGGAAGGGGCTGAAGGTTAGTTAGATGGGCAGACAGACGTAAGTGGAGAATAAAGGCCTCATCAAATTTCTGAGTCAAGAGCCAGAAGCTGCCTGTGGTGGGTGAAAGGAATGTAGATACTGTGAGAAAGGAACTGAAGGTAATTGGTAAAGTTTGGCATTAAGGAGGGAGAATAGTAGTAAGAAACCCTCTAGTAATAGGTTACTTGAATTTCCAATCAAAGATACATTGTCCTGCATTCTCAGATGTCAATCTCTGGTGAAAATATATTTTTATGTTTGTTTATGTATTTTTTATTCCCTGTTTATTTTTTGTTTGTAATTTAATGATATTTTTGTTCATTTTGCTTTGGGCCAGTAGAACCCCATGAGCGAGTTTCAGCCATCATTCCCATGTTTCTGTTTTTTGTTTTTAGTTATGTTCTCTTATTTTCTCCATAGTGTCCCAAAGACTACTCAAGACTACTGGGGAACCTCTTTCCCAAGATTCTGTTAAACGTATGTTGCCATTCACCTGGAGGAGGGGAAGGGAGGCGTGTATTTACTGCATGGCTGGATTATAACTTCACTGTCACTTCTTTGCATGGGTTTTGTTTCCCGAAGACCTGTCTTTTAATGAAGTGTGTGTTACTGTCTCCTTTCTCGTAATTTTGTCTGGTTTTTGCCAGGCAACCTCATATGTTGGGCTGAGAGCACTGACTAAAGGTTTTTCTATTTCTGATCAATTTCCTTTTTATTTAGTGTGGTTCAGTTAAATATTGTGTATACAATGTTAGTATCATGTTTGATGTGGCATCACTCTGGTTTCCTAAAAGCTGCCAAATGAGATGATTTAGCAAAAGACCATGTACATTAATAACTTGTCCCCGCCCCAATATTTGCTATTTATGCATTGTAGTAGACAAACTGATTTGCATACATCCATTCCAGTTATGTGTGTTATAAGGCAATATTCCAGTTACGTGTAGGCCTTAGGAGGTGAAAGGTCACTTTTAGGTTTCAAGAACACCTCTTCTCCTTTTCCAGAATGCACAATGGTGAATCAGAGGTGCTCCCCTTAGGATTTTGTCAACAAGAGGTAGAAAAAGAGTTTCCTGTAAAGGAATGCATCAGCCAACCACTGCAGGTCTTACAATATCTTGTGTTTCCTGATTATTTCAGTCTAGCTTCATTTAAAAGTATGGTGTCCAACACACCAATATTCATTTTTTATTTTGGATTATATCCAGAAATAAATTTATCCAGTTGTAGGTTAAAGGTGACATATAATTTTGATACTTATTGCTAGAAGAGACATAATTTCAGTTGTATCCTAGGTATTTTATAATTATAAAATTAACATTTAAAATTGGCATTTATCAACCTTATCTGGGAAAACAAGTCTCAAGATTGAGGAAACCAAATATTTTTTTAAAGACAAATTATAGATGGAGAATTATGTACTTTACAAAAGATTTCATCCTAAACCATGCAGTTTTTTAATGATCTCCATAAGACATCCACATTGATTCAAATAATGTGTAAATTTTTAAAGATGTAGCTTTTACTGTCGTGATAAACATATTTCTTGGTAAAAACATTTTTCTCTAAGAACGTTGAAGCTCTGGCGAGTCCTTCTGAGGTAGTAGGACTAGAAAGTCTCTAGATACCATGCTAGTGGTTTGATAATACTTTGATTTCTGTGGTGTGTTGCATTGTACCAAGCCTCTTCCTACATCATTTATTTTTCTGCAGAGCACTTTGTAGATGCTTTCCTTATTTTCTTTACACTTCTGAGAAAATGAGGCTTACAGGGCTTACTGACTTATCTGGAGCTGTCAAACCTAGGGGACCAGGCCTGAAACCTAAATGGGTTGGCCATGCTGCACACCAGATGTCTAAGCATTTGGTTTTGACATTGTTTTCTAGGTTAAGCAGTTACATCTGAGGTTCAGAAAGTGCATTTCAAGAATACAGAAAACAGTGAATCAGGATGACGAATATTAACATTTTTCCTAAATGCCATGAATAGAGATAGAGTGCATCAATAAATTATATGTATTTCCCACCTTTTTAGAAATTATTTTCCCTTGTTTCATTTTATATCCTTTTAACATGTAAAAGAATTATATTTTTCCATTTTTATTGACAGAAATGAACATCATCACTTGATACATATACACATGCACACATATATATATCAACATTTTTATCCACTCTTGCAAACAAATGCTGAATGTCTCTTCTGTAACTTTCTCTTTCTCAGTCATTTTCTCCACCTACTTGCCCTGCTTCTACAATCCTGACACCCTTCCATTCTAGGAGGATAAAGTGATTTTGTCAGCCATATTTTTGGATACCTACAGAGACTATTCAGTCATAGCAAGTGAAGGGTTTTGCAGTTCTAATACAAACAGATAGGAGAAAGCATATAATTTCCAGTTATTTATAGCCTGTACAGCTATGCATCTTATTTATAGCAAAGCTGCACATTTGAATTGAAAAAGTCATGGTCTTCTGGAGGTCAAATGCAGATAGCATACTCCATTCAGACAAAATGAGCCCCGCTGAAAAGTGGGTGAGCCTGTTTGTTGGGCAACTCAGGTTTACACTTTGCTTCTTCACCAACTTAGGGCTAATTGGATGATTCTCTGTGCACCAAGGTGATTGGTTTTACAGGTTGCTCAGTGTGAGCTGCTTCTAGTAGAATATATGTGAAATGAGGTAGCAAACGCTCTTCAGTTGAGCTGGTACAAGATTATACTTATGGAGAAAATGTACAATATGGTCCGCATTGTAAATATAATTTTCCTATCAAGACTTCTTATTACTAGAATCAGGCACTTCTAGATTTAAAAATTTTGTCATAAAAACCAATTTTGAAAAGTATTGCAATTTTAGAGACCCTGACCTTTTCTTTGTTCTCATAGATAAGAAAGAATTTAAACCATAAAAATAAGGAATGGAGACATGAAACAAGGCTGTCATTTTACCCATAAATGGATGGGTTTGAATCCTTTAAAAAAAATCCTGACCGTTTGGGATAAAGAATCTTGTGAGACTGAGTCATTTCTGACATTAATTTTACATCGGCCCATTTGAGTTTAAGACAGTGCAAAAGTTTCACTGTAGTCTGTGCACTGGTAAACAGTGAAATCATATAAAGATGTATTGGTTAGTTTATTTTTCAGATATGAGAGTGATCGTATTTTCTAGTATTGTCCCATTAGATTCCAGCTCAAAAGGCAAAACACTCTTAACTCCTTAAGGGCTTTGACTCTCATACGAGAGAGCATCCTTCCACTTCTTAGTCAGCCGATTGCCCGTAGGGATCTGGCCAAGGGTGACCTGTCTGCTCCTTCCTTTCAGCTGACTTGTGACACAAACAACATGCAGACCAAGGTTTCTCAGCTTTTTCTTTTCTTCTTTATTTTATTTTATTTTTTGTTGTTGTTGGTGGTGGTGTGGGGAGTGAACCCACGCCATGCATATGTTAGGCCTCCCACTGAGCAGCCCCCCCAGCCCATGGGTGACATTTTGGTGCAGATGATTCACGACTGTGGGCGCCTGTCCTGTGCCTGTAGGATGTTTAGCAGTATCCCTACCCCCAACCTCTGTGTGCCATTTTCCAGCTGCGATAGCTGAAATTGTGTCCAGACTTTGCTAAATGTGCACAATCACCCATGGCTGAGAATCATTACTCTAGACTGGTATTTTCCCTACTTCTTCTTCCTCTTCCTCTTCCTTCTTCCTTCTTCCTTCTTCCTTCTTCTTCTTCCTTCTTCTTTTTTTTTTTTTTTTTGTGGGTACCAGGGGTCGACCTCAGGACCTCACGTGCCAGCAGGCGCCCGTGCCGCTGAGCGATATCACCGGCCCTTTTTTCGTATGTGGGTTCCGGGAGTCGAACTCGGGCCCTTGCGCTTGCCAGGCAGGCCCTTATGCCACTGAGCCATCTCACCGGCCCTTCCCTACTTCTGAGGCAGGCAATATAACTAGACTGGTATAAACAGGAACATGTTTGATAAACTGGAGACCCCATTGAAGTGTAAAGATATCAGTAGCAGCAAATTCTGGACAGATACTTCCGAAACTGAGTTTGTTAGACCAATATCCTACCTGGCAATATTTGTGAGATAAGGTAGATGTAGCTGTGGTTTTTCTAACTATAGGATTAGAGGTTTCCTTGTTTTTCTATTCCTATGTAAGCTACTATGAAAGCAAGGAATAAACCAGCAAACCCCTCAGTTGGAAGTAGATAGTCCAGCCACACACTGTCCCTTCTTCTCTGTTTCATCTTGGTTTTGTAGAATCTCACACTACACTGGAGAACAACCAGCTTTGCTACGTGAGTTACTTGTACCTTAGGAGCATGTTTATGGCCAAGGTCTAGGCCCCATGTGGGCTTGAGGGAGGGAAAACATTAATTTGTTGGGATATCAAAGGAACCCAGATATAGTGGAATAGAGTAGTATATTTCTATATAACACAAAAAGAATCAAAATTTGTCAGGTCAAGCCAAAACACCACCCCTAGGTTTTAAGTTTGTGGCCTCAGACGCTTATAATTTGCAAACTGTAGATAATTCGCTGTGCAGCGTTTGAATGCACTGTGGCCCTTTAACCCCAGGGTCTTTGGTCATTGTATCCCATACCTTAATGGGATCCTATCTTAATCCCTAGGCCATTTAGACTTCGCCCAAATTAGAACTCTTGTTCTTAATCATACTATACTATTCTTCAGTTGTGAAGCAACAAACCTTAGTTCACTTTAGCACATTGTGCAATATCATTGGAACTGAATTTTTTAAGCTGCCAAATATTATTAAAAGTGATTATTAAAAGACGTGGTGGTACATTAAATTACATGTTACATCAGTGCCAGTAAAATCTATCAGATCGACAAGTGTAAAAGGCTAAATCTTTGATATCCAGAAATGCTTAGAAAGAAAAAAAAAATGTCTTTTTCTTCAAAGTTGTGGTAGAAACTCAAAGATGGAAAAGGCTTGACTTTAGAAAACCAGCTTTTTTTTTTTTTTAAGAAAAGTTATTTACTCTGAATAGTAAAAGGATTCTCATTATATATTTGCTCTATTTTTTAGCTATTTGCTTAAGGAAAGGAGGTGGATAATTTTAAAGGGATTGGCAACCATTGTCTGTAAAAGGCTGCATAGTAAATATTCTAGGCTTTGCAGGACACACAGTCCCTGTCCTAACTACTCACCCCTCCCACCGAAGCATGAAAGCAGGCACAGATAATAAGGAAATGAGTAGATGTGGCTCTGTTGCTCTTCTAAAACATTATTGTGTAAAAAGCAGCCAGCTGGCCCAACCCATGTTTAATACACTGCGTACTTTCGAACCCAGGATGTATCAGTGCAAGCCACGTATTTTGAGGGACACCAGCAAAATAATACAAGTACTCTGCTTTCAATAACCTGATAGTTCGGCTGATGAGTCCCAGGTATGTTATAGAATTAAATAACAAAGTAAATAATGTAAAGTAAAATATATATATGGGTAGGGGAAGATTGCGATGGAGGCTGAGCTAGAATGAAATTGGTTTGATTCTTAAGATCCCCTTTGAGGTTAGTTTCTACAAAAGTGGGCAACGTGGACAGTTAGGACTTTCTCAACTACCTATTGAGTGTTGGGTAGTGCATCAGGTCATTTATTTATGAACACCATTAATGAAATTGAGAATAGCCTCCAACAGATTGACAAAAAGCAAATACCTAAGGTTAAGACATTCTAGATGGCGGTTATTGTCGCTGTTTCTTCATATTTATGTTTTAGCTTCAGATTTGAGATGGCATTGTGCTAAATAGAGAATATAGATATTAATAAAAACAAGACCAGCATTCATCCCTTCACATTCATCTCACATTTGACAAAATTTCCACATCAGTGTGGGTCCATGGACATAAAAAAGAAATGTAGTTTGGCTACAGTAAACAGCACAGATTACAGTTTTATTACCTTCTGTGCACACGATGCACTGATACTGTTCTCCGACAGCAGTGATTGCCGCGGCTGTCAAGCGTGACACAGCAGGGTACCGGGGGAGCATGTCATTGTTAATTTTCCCCTTTAATTTAAGAAAATATAGTATTACATTGAAGGATCGCAAACTTTATTTTTATGTTAAAAATGCCCCCTCTGTCTCAGACTTGGTGGGAACGATAAACACATAGTTTAGAATGCGTGAGATTTAGCTCTTTTGAAATTAGAGAAATGGAAAAACATTTTTAAAAATTTTTAAGTTGAGATTGTACTCTGAGGACTTCACCATGTTGAGATTAAATTTTTACGGAAGATTTAGCTTTTACAGGTTTACATTTCACCCGTGTATAAAAATTATCCACTTTGCTACTTCATAAATTATAGCCATTTCAAATCACAGTGCTGCTTGTTCGATATCAAATAGCATTTCCTATGATAAGGCAGTGACACACAGGACCTAATTTACTTTCATCTTTTGTTGCCAGTGTTATAGAAGTTAGTTGCCTTCCGCCGACAAAAGGAGAGTGACCAAATCTTCTTCTTAGAATTTAACATTACTGTATCTACTGAATCACCCTAAAGATTGAGAAAACAATGAAAACTAACATTTTTGGGCACAATTTTTCATAACATCTTTATTTTTGACTTCCATTCTTGTTGTCTTTTGCATGAACATGAAGTGCAGTCAGTCCTCAGTACTTGTGTTTCTATGTCCAGAGATTCATTCAACCAAGCACATATTAAGATATTTTAGAAAATGCATCTGACCTGAACATGTACAGACATTTTTCGTGTCGTTATTCCCTACACACTAGAGTATAGCAACTATTTCGATAGCATGTGTACTGTATTAGGTATTATCAGTAATCTGGAGATGACGGTGTATACGTTAATCTCTGTATCGGGTGTGTGCATACATTGCACCATTTTATGTAGACAGCCTTGGCAACGCGGATTTTATCAAGGGGGAGGTCAGTCCCCTGTGGACCTACCAAGAAGTAGTTCTACCATGGAATGATTATAGAATGAGAACTAAGGAAACTGGTGTGTGTACAGTTAAATTTGATGGTTTGTTTTATGTGGAGTCCTCCAGATAGGAAAAGAAAGGAGCATGACGTCGACCACATCCAGAAGCCCTAGCAGGTTTTGCCTTGTTTTGAAGTAGCGCCTTCCCTCAAAGGAAGTTTTCTCAGGGGAAACCCAAGTGTAGACGTTTCAGTGCCATTATGCGCCCCCATGACAAGCGTCCATTTTGACAGGAACACTGAATGTAGCTCCAGGATTCATAAACTTAAAGCAACCCCCCACTTCTCCAGCACCACCACCAAGCAAATAGATCCCTGGCAGGTATTGCGAGGAGATTACAGTGTGAAATGGAAGTGTTGTGACAGCATTGATTTATCATTATTAAAACTGAAACGAGTCTTCACACACATGTGGAAGCAGTTCTCCCCATGGTGTTCAGCTGCCGTGGGTGGGTAACAACGTTTGTTGTAATAGAAAGAAGCACATCCGTGACCCTTCTTGCAGAGGGTGGTGCAGGGGACCTCCCCTGAGGCACCCTGATCAAAGCCGTCCTCGTCATTGTCTTCTGCTCTTGTTAAGATCTCTCTTCTTCTGTTTTGTTCCTTAGCAGACATAGTGATCCTTGTAAAGCACAATTCCCCCACCACGCTCCCTACATTAATTCCTCAGAGTCCTTCCTGTGGCACCACGGCCCTCCGTGCTCTGTTCTTTTCCTTCTCTGCCTTTCCCACCTCTTTCTCCCTGGCTTCTTCACTTCTGTCTACGTCAGACTCCTTCGCTTGCGGTGGAACCTGCCAAACACTTTCATGTCTTAGGGCCTTCTTGTTAGTTTCTGCATCTGCCTGCCATGTTCTTCCAACAGCTAACCAGGAGGTGCCCAAGTGTCACTCTCCAATTAAGACCCCACCTGGATACCTCCTGACTGCCGCGGACTCCTCTTCCCAGTCCACCCTGTCTCCCTACCCCATACTCATGGTCATCCCTACCCCTGCTTTCTTTTTCTTTTTCTTTTTCTTTTTCTTTTTCTTTTTCTCCATAATACATATCACATACTAACCGTGTGATTTCTTGTCTCTTTCTTGTTTTATTTTTGTGGTGCTTGTTTCTTTCACTAGAATATTGCACACCAGGCAAGAGGGTTTGTCTGTCTTGTAGTAGGAGCTGCAGTACTGGTGGGAGAGTGGAGCAAAGGAATGAACAAGCACCCTGATGGCTGCAAAGCCTGGCTACGGCAGGCTGCATCACAGCCTCTTGGATACCTCTAACTTCCCCGGGCTGCAGAGAACAAGACTTAGACCGAAGGCATCAGCCATGTGGGATGCCACTAAAATGTACACCTTGAGGCAGTAATCAATTGGAACTGCTTTTCTGTTGTGTTTTTTTATCTTTTTATTAGTACATGATTTGTAGTACATGCACTTTACAGTCATCTTGGAGTGGGTACATGTACGCAATACAGCTTGGTTCTTTTTTTTTTTTTACCTTTTTTGGTACATGTTTACAGTTCATAATGATTACATTCACCATAGAAAATAAGTACATGTACATAATGCGTTTCAGTTCTTTTTCCTCGCCTTCCCTCATTTTATTTTTCCAGCATCAGATGCATTTATTTATCTTGTAAGACCTTATAATGTTAATTATCACATATACAGAATGAAAACCAGATTAATAGGCCAAATAACATAAAAAACATATAAAGCGGTTGTATAAGTCAAGGTATACTTTTAAATACATTGTCCACCCTGGATTACAATACCTTTGTTTTTGTCTCTGTAGTTTTTAAATAGGAAGATCATTGTAAAAATTTGAATCACATGCATATGGTATTGGTGCAGCTAATGATTAAGTAGCTAGAGGTCAAACCCTGGCGCTAACAGTGTTTGTCTGAGAGTTAAGGCTGGTCTTCACTGGAAAGGTAAACCCACCCAGCTGCAAGCTTGCTCGCAGACCAGGAGTGCGCATGTTTGTGTAGGGACCTCAGGCTACAAAATTATCTGTGTTCCACTCTGGGGGATCTTCCGCTTGACCTGTGTTTGACAACCCTACTTCTGCTGAGGGTCATTTACCAAATAGAGTTCAGGGCAGATCAGCTGCTGGATAGGAAATACCCCTAGAGATATCATAACAGACTGGATCTTTTGCCAAAACATATTGTTCATTAACAGAATAAAACAAAAACCCTTTCTAGTGCCTGAACATGTGGTTAGATTAGCTCTTCAATGGTTTAAAAATTAATTTATAGTTTTTGTATGCTTTACCTAATCATAAATTGAGATTCTGTGTTTGGGGATGTAAGTATGTTACATGATAAAATGTTTGCCCTCTGCACAATAAAATAGGGTAATTTTTTCCCTTTATAGATATTCAGTGAGAACACATGTGAATACAATAGATGATGAAAAGAAGATGTTTTTTGGCCAGTTAGGGCAACAATCATAGAATACTAAATTCACTTAAAATATCATCACCCATTGTTCTCTCACTGATAGCGATCCGGTTTTCCAGTTGGTATGAATATGGGATAATTTCACTCGTAGTAATTCAGGTGGAGGTTAGTATGAATGGCTAAACAATTTCAATTAAATATTTAAAAACAGATACAACTTCTCTTAAGCTTCTCTACTATGGGTCATCTGAGATCCCTAACCAAAATTGCTTGAAGTGAAATTGTATTACTCAGTGTTCACCAGAGAAGCAGGATTCGTGTGTGTGTGTGTGTGTTTGTGTGTGTGTGCATACACATGCACTTACAATATGTGCAGTTTTATTATGAGGAATTATTATGGAGGCCGACAAGTCCCATGATCCATCATCTGTGAAAGCCACTGGTGTAATTCAGCCTTCTTTGCTCTCTTCAGGCTGTCAGTGGATCGGAGGGTGACTGCTTGCATCCGGGAGGGCAATCTACTGAGGCTTCCATCTGTGTGCTGATCTCATCCCAAACACCCTTATCCCCAAAGACCCAGAAATAATGGTTAATCTGGTCACCTTGACCCAGTCCAGTTGGCACAGAAAAATAACTATCACTGAAATATTTCTTGATTAAATAGAATAAATTGGTAATACGTTATATTTATTTCGATGTGCCTAAAAGAAAGTTTAATAGTTCAAACAGTCTTAATACCGTTAAGCAAACCTTATATGTTTACTTCTTGATTATTCTTTTGTTTTAGTATTACAAAGCTATATTTCAATTAATGTCAGAGAGTATAGTGATTTGGGTTTTAGTGATTTATCTCTTCTCCTCTCTGTTATACAGTGAACAATATTTGTAATCTGTAAGAACTAGAGAAACCACATGGTGGTACAAGTCTGTAATCCAAGTACTTTGGGAAGCTGAGGCAGGAGGATCTCAAGTTTGAGCTAAGCCTGAGCAACTTGGCAACTTAGAGAGACCCTTCTCAAGATCTAAAAAATTGAAAAATGGGCTGGGGATGTAATTCAGTGAAGGCCCTGGATTCAATCCCTGGACACCCCTCCTAAAAAATTAACTAGGTAAAAACATAAAATTTGCCAATCACAAGAGTTGGAAAACTCCTTGTTTATACATTGTCATAAGTTTTTTCTGAAGCAGGTGCTATGCTGTGGTTATGACTTCCAGCCAGGTGGCCATCTTGATCAGCACATATGTGCCCAACATTCACACATTTTCATATGTTTAAATTGTAGAGCATAGGTGGCCTGATTATGTCATCCTGCAGGATTGTACTATGCCAAAACAACATTGGTATTTTATTTTCTGCTTTTACTGTAACTTGTTCTCATTTGTACTCTGCCAGTAAAGATGAGAAAATGATTAAAACCATGGAAAACAAACTTAAAATTATAAATACTACCTCCATTTTTTGTTGGGAAAATCATTAAAGTGTACTTGCATATTGACTAGCTTGAAGTTACAAACTAGAAAAAAAATTTACTTTAGATCTTTCTCTTTTAAGAAAAAGGATTTAAAATTGAAAATTATTTTTCTCTTTTACAAATTAAGAACACACTTTTCAATACTTTGGCCTTTTGTGTGAATTATACTGAACATTTTTTTTTTTTTTTGTGGGTACTGGGGGTCAAACTCAGGACCTCGCACTTGCGAGCAGGCGCTTGTGCTGCTGAGCGATGTCACCGGCCCTTTTTTCATATGTGGGTACCGGGAGTCGAACTCAGGACCTCGCACTTGCCAGGCAGGCACTTATGCCACTGAGCCATTTCACCGGCCCAGCTGAACAATTTTTAGAAAAATACCTATCACTTTTCCTGTGGCTGACACTTCATAGTCCTGTGTGTAATTCATTTTCAGTGGATTTGAAATAAAAGTAGCACATTTTTCCCATGGAAAGCAAAAGCAGTAAGGTTGAAATAATATTAATGTGGTAAACAGAAGAGGAGGGAATTCAGAACATGAAAGAATTACTGTATGATTCCTACATTGTGTGATATCTCATTTTTTCCAACACTCCTATTATTTTATACAGCATGTTGTCTCCACTTCATAAAGAAAATGGAATGACGGAGTGCAGCTAGTGACAGAGCACTTGCCTAGTGTGTACAAGGTCCTGCGTTCCATCCCCAAAACTGCAGGGGGTAGGGGGAGACATGAAGGAAACTGGAATGTAAGGTGCCGAAGTTACATGCCCCGGGTCTTAGCTGGTGTGGAGAAAGAATTGTAATTCAAAATCTGTCTGTTGCTAATTGCAAAGCGGTATATGCTCTTTCCTTCTTCTCCTGTTCGTGGCCAGGGTAAGGTGGCCTGCCATTACCTCAGGTGCTACATACATGTTGTACGAGGATCAGGGAAGGTGCCCTACCTCCTTCCTTTTACTTGAATGCGACATCTGGGTAGATACTTCAGCTGTTTTTAGTTTTTGAAAAATCATAATTTATCAGCAATTGAAGTAAAACAGAAGAATCCATCAGAATGAATGCTGGGTTTTTTTGAGACAGGGTCTCACTCTGTAGTTCAGCCTGGCCTTGAACTTGCTTATGTAGCCCAGGCTGGTCTCGAACTTACAGCGATCCTCCTGCCTCTGCCTCCCAAGTGCTGGGATTACAGGCGTGTGCCACCACACCTGGCCCATGAATGCTCCTCTTTAAAATTAAATATATTATTTAGCAACAAAGCTTTCTGGTTTCTGTTAATATCTTGAAACCTTTAAGATCCTAGACATTTTCTTAAGCATATATAGAAGACATATAACTTAGACTGTAGTCTCAAAATGACTTAATAAATTCTTCCCATTCAAGTCTTTCTTGGGATATTCCATCCCAAGTATAAATACCCAAGTAATTACATGAGAAAAGTAAGGAGAATATTTGGAATATTGGTGATATTTGAATAATCTTTTGAATAGAATATTTAAATTGATTTGACCTGAGAAGACCGTAAAAGCATCTCATTTCATTTTTAGTTAAACATGTATTCTTTAGGTCAAAATCTCTTTTTCTTCAGGCTCTCTAGTACTCTGAATTCTCACTAGTTATTGCCTATCCTTTGGAAACCTACCTTTATAGACATTATACTTTGCTCACTCATGAGTTAGAACATTTGCTTTTATGTTATACTCTCCAGTTTTATGAGTATTTATGTTTCCATATAATACAGCAGTATGTGTTACAATTCAATTACTGCTTAGCAGTGCTGCTTAAATTCGAAGTAAAACTCACTTTTTTGATAAGTAGCATAAAGAATTGTCAACTATTGCCAAATTTGGGAAGGTACAAGGTCGTTTTGTGATTTCATAAATGCAGTTATTGACATTTATATTACTTTTTATAGTGTTTCAGATACTCTGTCATGAAGGATGGCTTTGAAATTCAGCCCTGTGAAATACATTATGGAGAATTTACCCTTTCTCAGCAGTTCAGTTGCTGTACAGTACGCTGAATTTCAGATTTCTTTGGTTTGTGCAGGAGGCTTCATTTTTTCTTTCAAGGTACTGGGGACTGAACTCAGGACTTTTGCACCGAGCTACATCCTCAGGCTTTTTTTTGAACATGTCTGATCTTTAAGTCATTAAGTCGCCCAGGTTGGACTCAAAATTAGGATCCTCCTCACCAAGAAATTGAAGGTGTGATATTGATGATGATATATACTTCCAAGATTACAAAAAAATTTAATTTAGCAAAGCATAAGGATTTAGGAAAACATGTCCATATTAAGCACCTGTGCATACCTGTTTTGCAAAGAATTTTTAAGCTCTCATTGCAAAGTGGCTCTTTTAGATTTTCCTTTACCCTGTACTCGGATGAAGTGAAGATCATTCTTGCCTGTGCTGCGATACGTCTCGTGGTGTTCTCTTAAACAGCATTAACATCTTGTGTGTGCTTCTCTACTAAATTCTTTGTCCTGGGGAGTAAATGAAAACGTGGCTTTCTTACAAATGATCAGGCACTCTGCACTTCTCAAAACTCCTTCCTTTCTGCTTTATAGTTCCTACCACAGCAGCCAGCACCCCTGACGCCGTTGACAAGTATCTCGAGACACCTGGTGATGAGAATGAACACGCCCATTTCCAGAAAGCCAAAGAAAGGCTGGAGGCCAAGCACCGAGAGAGAATGTCCCAGGTAGATCTGATTCTTCCATCTTTTTTGTCCTACAGTACTGAGAAATCTGGCCTTGCTCCTGGCTCCGTCTCCCCCAGGGGCCCAGTGGCTCCATCTTTAAAGTTGCAAGGTTTCAATTTGAAATGTTTGATGAGAGAACACTGACTGGGATTTTGTGGGTCCTCCATGACCAGGCTACCTAGGAAAGATCCAGGATTCTCTAAGCACACATTAAATTACATCTACAAAATTCTCTGGTGAGGGTAGTTACTTGGTGGGTAACAATGGGAGATGAAAGATCTGTTAATTTGTTTCACCATAGGAAACTTTTTACTATCTCATATCTCGTAATACCATGTACACCTTAAACATACACAGTAAGATATATTTTTTTATTACTCCATGTTTATGTAGTACCTATAACCATCATGTTGTAAATTAAAATTCACTAACACATTCTTTAGTAGAGATGAGTATATTTATATTAAATACCAAATTTTATAACTTTGGACCTACCATTTCTTACAGTGGGAATTCATGGAGCCGTAGAAAGTTAAAACTAAACTGAAAAACAATGATCATTTAATCTATACCCATAAGCGACAGATAATGGAATAAAAAACTCAAGAGGACAGCTTCCCACCCTAGCACAAAGTGACATAAATGGTGCAAACATGGCACTTGAAACCCACACAGTTGCCAGACATGGTGACATATGCCTGTAATCCCAGTGCTCGGGAGGTTGAGGCTGGAGGATCACTGTGAGTTCAAGGCTAGCTTGGGCTACAAAGCCTGAACTGCATAGTGAGACCCTGTCTCAAAAAGATACACAAAAAAGAAACCCACGCATTTCTTGCTCCCAGTGCAGTCATTCTCCAAATGAACTGCAGTGCAAACCTTTTTATTTTTAGCAATTTCTTTATTAAACAAATTTTAAAAATATCCGGTGTGTGAAACGTGGTTAGTTTGTATTTTTCAACTACAATTTAAGCTCTACCTACTGTCATGTAAAGAATTTGAGCCCGTTCTCACATTCCTCATTCAGGCAGTCATTCTAAAAATACATATCCAGTGCTTAGTATTTGCCAACTAGTTTTCTAATTTGTGTCTACAAAGCAAAAAGTAAATGTGAGAAAATATTGGGAAAATGAGTGAATAAAGATCTTGGATTAAAGCCAATTGTTCATTGTTTGTGTTAGCAATCTGTGGAGAATGTGAGAAGATGGGACTGATTTTTGTCATACTTAGCACACTTAAAGGATCTCTTGATAGACATTAAATATGATTCACAAATTGGTCTATCATATATTTTCCGAGATCAAATTAAGTCTTTAGTACACTATTACTGTGCTTTTTATTCTCTGTATTTTTTTCCAGGTACTGGGGATTTTAACCAGGCCTCATGCTAGGCAAGCACTCAACCACTGAGCCACATTCCCAGACTTACTTACCTGCTTACTTACTTTACTTTTCTTTTCTTTTCTCTTTCTTTCCTTCCTTTCTTTCTTTCTTTATTTTTCTTTCTTTTTTCTTTTTCTTTCTTTCTCTCCCTTTCTTTCTTTTTCTTTCTTTCTTTCCTTTTTAAAAAAATTTTAGTTAAGCTGCCCCAGCTCATATCCAGTTTGTAATCTCCAGAACTTTTTTCTTTCCCTTCTTTTTCTCTTTCTTTCTTTCTCTTTCTCTCTCTCTCTCATTTTTTTTTATTATTTTTTTTAACCTCCTACTTCCAATCCTACTGTCTTAGCCTGTTCTCTGATCTGAGGCCGTTCTAACTCTCGGGAGGACACCACACACACACGCACGCACTCCAGTTCCTAGAGGTAGCCATTGAATGGCCCCTGAAGCCTTGTCTGTCACATACAAACCAAGCAATCAAAAGCCCAAACCCCCAAGTACCCTCACTAGCTAGCTCTTAAGATGCTCTGGTCACTATACTACCTCACAGGAGGTATCAGACCGTTAGGGACAGCCCCAACACCCCAGAACATCCAGTTTTTTCTCAAACTAGTCAGTCCTAAACCTGTTTACCCACCTTGCCCATCCTTTCCCTGAAATGCACAGTAAAGGCTCTTGTCCCTGTCTCCTCCTCACTCGCTCTGCCTCCTGCCACCCCGGTGCTGCTCACCACGTGGCCCTGAGTACCCCGGATTGCACCCCCTTTTAGGAACCGTGAAACAGAGTGCCTTCTCGGTAGTCGTCCCTTCCTAATCACTTGGCTTCAGCATACCAGAAAAGTAAACCTAAATTTTTTAGAAAAAGAACTAATAATGTGTCTAAAAAGGATCAACACAATTACTTTTTTTAAAACAAGATGACTAATCAGAATACTTGGGTCTACTTTAGTATAATAACATAAAGAGAAAAAAATTATTATAATGATAATACTTTCGGCTCTGGACTATAAATGTGCTGTTCTAAAGGTTGCCCATGAAGAAAGCTGGAGAGCTAGCCGGAGTGGAACAGTGAGGTTTTAACCTGACAGTAATTCCTTTGCAAAGGACAAGGTTTTCTTTAGGAAAGTCGCGGGCAGGTATAGAATCATTGTTAAGACTGCATAGGAGGACTGAGAGGAGAATTTCTTGCTATTGAAATGTTCTTTTGTAAATTTAAGACCTCCCTCTACTTCTGAAGCTTTCACAGGCTTCCCACTACCCTCAGAAGTTCAATTCTGCCAGGCGTGGTGGCGCATGCCTGTAATCCCAGCACTAGGGAGGCTGAGACAGGAGGATCGCTGTGAGTTTGAGGCCAGCCTAGGCTACATAGTGAGTTTAAGGCCAGCTTGGACTACACAGTGAAACCCTTTCTGAAAAGAGAGAGACAGAGAAAGAGAGAGAGACAGAAAGAAAGACAGAAAGACAGTCCAATTCGGGACCCACAAATTGCCCAGAAGTCTAAAAGAAGAATAGCAAAAATAAACACTGATTGCTCAGCCTGTTACCCCCAGTGGTGCTGCTGCACCTGACCCCAGCCCTCCTACTGCCTCTTTCCTCTCAGCTGCTGGCCTGCTGTGTCTGCAGCAGGAAGCTGCTTCTCTGCCCAGCCCCCCTACTGAACCCCTCATTTTGGGCTCCCTTGGCTCTCAGCCTTGACTTCCAGAAATGCCCCCCACACTGCTGCACAGTGACCAATCTCACCCCTTCCTTGCACTCCCCTGAGTTCTCAGAATGGGACAGGCAGTCATTTACCTTTCATTTAATTCTAAATATTTGTTCCCCGTTTTTATTAGTGATCTTTCAGTATGTATGTCTGGTACCTCTAGCTGGATTGTAACCTTCTGTTAGTCTCTAGATGTTGTGTAAGTCTTACTAAGCTTGCATGTCATTCTTGAACCCATCTAGTCATTCTTTTTTTTTTTTTTTTTGTGGGTACCGGGGGGTCGACCTCAGGACCTCGCGCGCCAACAGGCCCCCTTGCCGCTGAGCGATATCACTGGCCCCTTTTTCGTATGTGGGATCCGGGAGTCGAACTCGGGCCCTCGCACTTGCAAGGCAGGCGCTTACGCCACTGAGCCATCTCACCGGCCCCCATCTAGTCATTCTTTTGAAAAGAAAATTCTGTAACCAGTGGATTTTTCTTTTGTATATCTGGATTAATGTGATCCTATTAAGACAAGTACTGTGTTAATTTCAAATATGATAGATCTCTGTTGAAATAGAAACTTTTTATTTTTAGCACGTTATCTTTTTAACCCTGAACCAGTCTTTATAATTTTTGATAGATTTTCTTTATCTTCTACTCATCAGATGTACCGGAGATAACTTAGCGGATATTATCCTAAAGAAAATTCAGTCTCCCGCCATTTAATTGGTCACAGGAATGTGAAATGCCAGAGCTCAGAATTTATTTTCATAATCTATGGTGCTGAATTCTGGGGACTTTTTGACTTTGAACTTGCCTCCCTCTTAAATCTCTACTTAGTCACGATCATTTTTCTCTGCATGAAACAGCCAAGTCTTTGAAGACCAATAAAGCCAGAGGAAATTGATACCTTTGTGCATGCAGTGGAAAATTGCTTTACACCAATATAGGGAGTGGCTCCAAAGTCCAGATCCTGAGAATTTAACATTTTTAAAATGTTGCTTTTTTAATTGATTTTTATTATAGTTTTTCTTACTTGTTTCCTTTTAAGTAAATACAGAGGATTTGAGGAGTATTTTGGTGGTGGTGGTAGTGGTGGTGGTGATTACAGCTATAAACCTTTTGTTGCTATATGTTACGAGTAGCCTTTAGCAGGTATAAAGAAGCAGCTGAACTGTTTAAAAAGTGCTTTTATTATTTACATATTTAATAGTTCCAGTGTGTACTTAAAATGAAGTCCTTCAGGATGAAAATTGACCTGACTTCAAGTTTTTTATTTTGAAGATGGCAGCATCTCAAGGACAGCTCTTCTGCTGTCACTAAGTATAAATAAACTTAGCTCACCTGGAAGATTTCCCATTGTAAGATGGCAGAGTGAGTAATATGGTGGTTGCTGTATTATCCTTTCTTCTCCATTCGTTACTTTTATGACCTTCAGAGCTTATCCCTTAATCTTGTCCATAAAATAGGGACAGCCATGCCTAATCTCACAGTCTAGTGTGAGCAGCCAGTTTAAATTAGATAGATTGTTGAAGTACTTAATCCAGGCTCAGTAGTAACTATCTGTTACTGTACCAAGTGGAAGCCATTGATCAAAGGGAGATGTTCACCCTACAGTGTGTATCTGTTTCTAGTAAATTCTAGGGTGATGGTTTAAATGGTTCATTTTTTAATTTGTGGCAGTGTAGGATATTGTTAAATTGTTCTGTAAAATCAAAAGTTGAGTTTACTTCTATAAGAGTGCTTATTTTCAGTGTGTTAGCTGAAAAGATCTTAATTGTTCTATGGATCCCCAAGTCAAGGCTGAAGGTTCAGGTTCTGAATGAATAAGTTAAGATGGTAGACATGTAATTGTAATCATTTTATTTTATTTTTTACATTCCAGTAAAACATTTGGTTTCTTTCTCAAACTAATTTTACGACTCCTTGCCTGAGAAATTCCTTGTAGAGTATGATCATTGTGGGCATCTCCATATAGGAAATTGAAATTTTTACTGCAAGAGTTATCATATCTGTAAAGCAAAGATAGACTTCAATATCATCTAACTCACAGATGCCCTTTATTAACTCATGGAAACACCAAAGTGACTGGGACAGTATGTTCATTTTGCATATATATTGTATTCTTGCTCATTGTGTTTCTGGGGCATTTCACCCCCACCCTCCCTTCTTTTGTGTGTGCGTGTTTTTTTTTTCCCCTGCAGTACTGGGGATTAAATTCAGGGCCTTCACACATAGCTACAATTCCATCCCTTATTTATATTTTATTTTGAGACAGAGTCTCATTAAACTGCTAAGTTGCCCAGGCTGGGCTCAAACTTATAATCCTCCTGCCTCAGTCTCCTATAATGCTGGCATTTGTCCCAATTTTACTGTGAACCTTGAGATTACTATTAATATGCTGTTTATAGAAAGAAAATTAATTCTACTTTATTTCTCACTAAACTTCACTAAAGCAACATGGCCCTTGTATCTTATGTGAAGTATAACTAGTCTTATGAATTTTGCAAAGATTTAATGCTAGCAGACAATAAAATTACCTAAGTAGAAGCACAGATGGTGACTGGACATGGTATTACCTCATAGAAATTCTCCCCGAGAACTTCTTTAAACCTCTTTTTCTTTGTGATTTTGAAAAATATCACAACAATCAATTCCTTAGGAATATTTTATTATATGTGCTGCTGAAGCAAGCACTCCTTAGGAATAAATAACAGGCTCTTACAGTACAGAAATGCAATTCCTCACACTTTAGAGGTATGCAAATTATACGGTACAGGTACACATCTGGCAATAGGCCAGTGTTTTGCTTACTTGATTTTTCTTTCTTCACTATACCTAGCTCAGGAAGGTGCCACACTTAAACTCCATGGGAGACCTGGTGGTACAGTTGAAAAGGAAAAGACAGCCATAGGCTGTGAGAAACGAGTATTTTTGTTCAGCAGGGTGCACAGCTGAGGACATTTATTCCATGCATTCATCCAGGTGGATGTGGAGGCTGAGAGCAGAAAGCTTTACTTTTCTTCAAATAAGATTCACTTGGTTACTAAATCAGTGTTACTTTTTGCTATATTCAGAATATTATAATGTACATTTTCTTGGACTTTCCGGAGGGATTTGGAGTAATCCTTGCTATTTGTGACTGAAGTTGGTAAGCAGAAGGCCCTGATTGCTCATCTGTTCTGCAAGGGGTGGATCTTAGAATTTCAAACAGTAAAAACCTTTCTTTCTTTCCCCCATTATGCATTTTTGGGTACCTTATATTCATGACATATGTACATATATACAAGTGTTATGTATGCTATTTTCTCCCATACTAAAAATACTCAGTTGAAATGTTTTAACTTGCCTTCACGAAAGGCTAAAGCCATTGTGTTTAACTTATTAATGAAAGACCTTGCTCAGGAACTGTGTACCTTTTATGAATAGTTTGTATTTGCTCACATCACTTAAGCTGACTTCTGGCTATTTCTCAAGGAAATTAGAAAAGGTCAGCCTTGCTTCAAAAGGCTGCATTCCTGTGATGTGGACATTTATGTCCAGTATACTGCTATGAGAAATTATTTAGACTTGCGAGAGGTCAAATATTATTCACGGAATGTGTATGTGATTTTTAAAAATATTTATAATGATACAAATAGAAAAAAAAAACTATAATCCATTCAGTTCAACCTGTATATGAAAGAAGAGGTGATGGTTTTTCAGTTTGTTTTGTCATTTGTGTAGGTCATGAGAGAATGGGAAGAGGCAGAACGTCAAGCCAAGAATTTGCCCAAGGCTGATAAGAAGGCTGTGATCCAGGTAAAGTCTGACTCTTTCTCTACCAAGCAGGACAGGCCCGGCAGCAGCCTGTCCAGGGTGGCCCGGGTTTACTAGGATCTGCTGGAACCTCATGCATGACGTTCGTAGTCCAGTGAAATTGGAGTGTGCCCGGTCATTGTGTAGCATTTGAATTGCTTAAGCCCTGCCTTCTATTTGCTCCCAGTTATTTCAAGGTATAATTAATTGCCGTAAAACTCCAATCGTTACTTGGCAATCTACTTTTTATTAATAATACATCTTTTTAGTTGCCCTAGTTCTCTGCTACTTCTCCCCCTGGGGGAAATTACGTGAGAATTTGAATTTTGGACTGAAACCAGCCTCCAAATGACCTTACATAAACAGATTATCATGGTTATTTGCTGAAAGTACTTTGAGTAAAAGGAAAATTTTTTAAAAATACATAATGTAAGAGCTCCAATAAATTTATGTGTCATTATGATCAGTCAAGTCAGTCTTAATGTGATAGTGATTTCCGATGAGATACTAGGTTTGGTTGGAGGGTAGGGAATGTAAGAAAGGGAGGTAACCTATAAAATGTATGAAGTTAGCCAAAATGTGGGAATGACTGTGCAGTCTTCACAAAGGTTTTAACCATTTGAAGATGAATAGAATACTGTAATATCCCTTTAAAAAGTCTTGGATTTGTTGCACGGTCCTACATGTTCCTACATGGATGCATGTGTTTATGATGGCAGCATTTCCAGGAGAAAGTGGAATCTCTGGAGCAGGAAGCGGCCAACGAGAGGCAGCAGCTGGTGGAGACACACATGGCCAGAGTGGAAGCCATGCTCAACGACCGCCGCCGCCTGGCTCTGGAGAACTACATCACTGCCCTGCAGGCCGTGCCTCCCCGGGTAGGTCTCATGGGGACCTCGCTTTGGGTCGTTGTTCAGTGGGTGGGACTCAGGGAAATGGAGGCCAAGAAAGTAGGAGAAATGCCACGAGCTCCTTATCTACAAGAATGACTTCTGTCCTTTCCATCTTGAAGGTCATAGGGTTACAGAGCCATCTGTAGCCCCTTTTATTAGTGTGTGTTTGCGATACGTAAGAAATATATTCATCATGGAGTATTGGTACATAGTGCATCCTCGTCCCCTTTACCCTCCTTCCTGTTTCCCCTCAGCCCCATGCCCGAGACCCCTTCACATCACAGCACTCGGAGAGGCTGATGCAGAAGGATCACGAGTTTCAGCCCGGCCATCTGTACTCTTACGCTTACATTTAAATTTCTTTCTTTTTTTTTTTTTTTTGGTACTGGGAATTGAACTCACAACCTTATGCTTACCAGGCAGGCACTGCACCACTGAGCTATGTCGCCAGCCCCTACACTTACATTTAGACACTTACACTTCTTAGAGCACTCAGACAGGCTTCCCAGGAGCTCCGAGTGCAAGAGCTGACTTGATTGAACCCTAGGTGGTAACAACTGGTGATGTAGAGTCTGAAACACATAAGCTACGGGATGCCTTAGTCCTTTCCGGCTTCTCTGACGGAACACTCTGGACTGGGTGGCACTGAACAACAGAAACTCATTTCTCACCATTCCGGAGTAAGAAGTACGAGGTAAAGGCGCCTGTGTCGGAGGAGGTCCTGCTGCCTGCCTCATGGGCATTTTTGTCGTAGTCCTCTCACTGTGTCTTCACAGGGTATGAAGAACAAGGGAGCTCTCTGGGGCTTCTTTCATAAGGGCACTGACCTCAATCTTGAGGGCTCTGAGCTCATGACCCAGTCATGTCCTCGGGCTCTGCCGCGTCCCACCATCACACTGGGTGTTAGGTTTCCACCGATGAGTTTGGTGAGAAGACCCAGACATTCAGACCATAGCAATGGATTTTAAAAGTGACTTAGCCCAGCTCTTTCATTATATAAGTGATGAAATTGAGGTCAAGAGAGCAAGAGACGTGGCTGAGTGGTAATTTTCAGTGCCCCTGTGGGAACTAGAACTCGAATTTCTGGCTCAGGGCAGTGGCTGTAGTCTCCGGAGGGAAGCCCGAGCCAGGCATGATGTCAGCAGTGAAGAACTTACTTGTGGTTTTCAGTGGTCATTGCCCTAGAAGGCTTCCCAAGTGGTGCAGACATAGCTTTCTTCTCCGGCACTCAGTGGTAGGACTTCTTTGAATAGAAGGCATGTTTTGAGCAAGAGTGTATTTTCTGTCCCTCACTGCTTGAGGGGTATTGAAATCTCCAGCAATAGCTGTGGACCGTTTCTCTTTGCTGTACTATCAGTTTTTGCTTTGGTTACTTTAAACCTCTGTTTTTAGATGTGTAAATATGTAGGGTTGTTCTGCTCTCTTCCACCTCCCCTTATCGTTATGAAATTACCTTTTAATCCCCAGTAATATATTTTGCTCTGAAGCCTACTTTGTTTAATGTTAATAAAGCTACTCCAGCTGCCTTTTAATTAATGTTAGCATAGTGTATTTTTCAGTCCAGTTCTTTTATTTAACTTGTTTGTCTTTATATTTGAAGTGCATTTCTTATAGGTGGCATATACATTTGGGTCTTAACTTTTAATTGGGAAAACTGTGTACATTTAAGGAGGTTACTGATACACTTATATCTAAATCTGTCATCACGGTATTTCTTTTCTATTTATCCAATCTGTTCTTTCATTCCCCTGTTTTTGGACCAGTTGGATTTTTATGAGTCTTTTCTCCATTGTCAGCTTCTATTTTGTTACTCCAGTGGTTGCATTAGTTTATAGAAAATATTGTTAACTTTTCAATTCAAGTGATGTTATACTACTTCACAAATAGAACCTTATTTGTAAAGAGAACCTTAAAACAGTGCACAGTTGTCTTTCAATATCTGAGATCAGTTCTAGGACTCTTTCGGATACCCAAATCTGCAGTGTTCAAGTCCTTTATATAAAATGGCATAGTGTTTGCATATACTCTGTGCACATCCTCCTTGTGTCATCTCCAAATTATAATGCCTAATATAATGCAACTGCTATGTAAATAATTGTTAAGCTATGTTGTTTAGGGGATAATGACAAGAAGATAAGGTATGGACATTTCCAATACAGGCACAATTTTTTTCTGAATATTTTCAATTTGAAGTTAGTTAAGTCCACAAATGCAGAAGGCTAACTTCCATTTCCTCTTGCTCTCCCTGAAATGCTGTTGTCATGTTTCCATAGTACATTGTTATTTTTTTAAGCAATCAATTATATTGTCTTAAATAAGATATAATAATTTGTATGTTTACCTATGTAGTTGTCATTTCTGGTCTTTTTAATTCTTTGTACAGCCACACCTGGTGTTTTCCTTCTACCCAAAGGACATTCTTTAAAATGTCTTACAGTACGTGTTGGTTGATGATAAAGTTTTTGAATTTCTTTGTGTGAAAATTATAATTTCAACTTAGGCACTTTTGCTGGATATGGAATTCCAGACAGAGGTTTTTTCTTCTATTTTAGGAGTGATGCTCTATTGTCTTCTTATTTGTGTTATTTCCAACAAGAAAGCCGGTAATAGTTATCTTTAGGTCTCTGTAAGTAACATGTCTTACTGATTTTGAGATTTTCTCCTTTTTTTCTGACTGCTTTAAAGATTTTTCTCTTTAGCACTAGTTTTGAGCAATTTAATTATCTGTGTCATGTTGTAGTCCCATCTACCCTTAATGTCATCTGGCTAACTTTCATCTCATCATCTCATATAGTTTAGTTTTCATGTCTAGAAACTGAGTTTGGGCTCTCTCCCCGCTCCCCCCAATATATTCTGCATGTTAATTTTTTTTTCTCTTTTCCATGATTACCGGGGGTCGACCTCAGAACCTGGTGCGCCAGCAGGCGCTTGTGCCACTAAGCGATATCACCGGCCCTTTTTTCCTTTGTATATGAATACTGGGAGTTGAACTCAGGACCTTGCGCTTGCCAGGCAGGCGCTTATGCCGCTGAGCTATCTCACCGGCCTCTGCATGTTAACTTTTTAACTTAGGGAACATTTCAAAAACTTTGAATATTCTCCTCTGCTACTTTAGATGTCTTTGTCAACTTTGGCTCAGTCTTGGTTGATTTTCTTCATTATATGTGATCTTTTCCTGCATCATTTCACGCCTTGTAAGTTTTTTATTGATGGCAGATATTGTTAACTTTACCTTGTGGAATGCTGTCTGGTTTTGTATACCTATAAATATTTTCAAGCTTTGCTCTGGAATGTAATTAAGTCACCTGGAATGAGTTTGATCCATTTGGATTTGGGGTTTTTTGATTTTTTTTTTTTTTTTTTTTAAGATTTGTTGTGTGTGATCAGAGCAGTTTTCTGCCTGTACTGTACTTAATTATCCCCCTCAATGAGACAGGACCCGTTTGAGGAATCTGCAGTGAATGTCAAGTGTCCCCATCTGCCTGATGGGAACAGACCTCTTCTGATCCCTGTAAGAGCTCTCAGCAGTGTTACCACTAATCCTCTGAGGTGATTTTTATTCTTCAGCCTTGGTTTCTTCCGTGTGCATGCCGTGATCTTTACTCATCTACAATTCCCGGGTTCACTCTGCAGATCTGCTGGTTCTCTTTCACAGCAGCTCCTCCACCAGTTCTCTGTCGTGTGAATTCTGGCCTCATGGGTCTCCCTGGAATCCTCAACTCCTGGCGCCCTCCAGGCTCTGCAGTAGTTTCCTGCCTCGGGGCATGTCCTAGAAATCACCCAGAGCAGTGAGCTTGGACAGTAATAGGGCCTCGCCTCCTTTGTTTCCCTTTTCTCAGGGCTCCTTTTCCTCCCTGTCTTTAGGTCTAATATTTTGCAGAACTGTTCCAATCTGGTTCCTCTTACTGGATCTTGGCTAGAAGTGGAATTCTGTGTGTACATCACGTAACTAAACCAAATTGCCACCCACTTATGCTGATCTTGCTCACCACTTTGATTTTTATTTGTATGTAAAGTTATACTGCAGAAAGCCATGAGGAGCCATAAAAGAGCTCTTGGCATTCCTTCTGGTAGAGAGACATTACTGACCCTGTTGTACCCCTGACATCACTGTGGTCTCAGGAGATGGAGTGGCTGGTTCAGGGTGACACCACTAGCTGGGCAGAGTAGAGCTGTGAAGGACAGTTACCCACTGCAGAGCCTTCTCATTAGCCCATATTTCCTCTCTGAACAAAGCACTTTTGAACAGAATATCCATATTAGCATTTTCATTTCCTATTAGAAAAATTCTTTGTCTCCCTGGACATACTCTGTAAAATTCTGTTCATGTTTCTCTGCAAATAAAAAGTTCCTTGGTTCTTTTCTTTCTCTAAAGAACGTGCTTGGGGGGAGAAGTGGTGGGTTTCACTTGCCAGAGCAGAGCAGGGTGGTGAGTATCGAGACCGTAGCCTTAATAGCAAGCACACTGTGGAGTGGTCCATCTGAACGTCTAGTCTCTGCAGAGAGAGCTTTGCTCAGTGATCATTGATAGGACTCAAAATAAGATGAGGATGAATGGATTCTTTAACAGATGCACATTCAGAATCTTTCAATTCAGTCTTATTGGCCACTACTGGAAAGGCAAGGGCAAGAAGAGTGTTGCCAGACCTTCATAATTCGTCAAAAGGGATGATTCTGCGCGATCATAATGGTGCTTGTTGTGGGCCTGTTGATTACATTATAGAAATCAGACAACATATTTATTTGAAAAAGTTTTAAAACTGGACTAGGAAGAACTGATTCATTGTCAAAAAGACAGATTGTTGTTGATTGATCCAAAGATTTCTATTAAAGTCTTACCTCAACATGCATAAATGTCTCCTTTGTAATAAAAAATAAGAAAGGACTGGGTAGTCATGGGCCTAGAATCTTATGGCATTACTTACCATTTTGTTAAATTTCTATCTTTGAGTGTTTATTTAAATGGTAACATATGGCTTGGCATTACACTTAGCTCTGCACTTTGGAAAGTACAAGAAATTCTGAATCGCTCTTGGATTTGTATACATTGCTCTTGAAAGACAAAATCAAAAGCTTGTCAGCAATTGTCTGAGGAAAATCACATCTCGTAATTGGAGCTGTAAAGAAATATTTCTGAGATATCCTTTGCATTTAACACAGTGTCTGGAAAATAGAAAAACTTCAATAAATATTATTCAAATATATTAGTGAATCTATGTGAAAACTTAAATGTTTTTCTATAGATTCTGTTGATGTGACCACTTCTAAAATTACTTATCCTCATGACTCTTCCCAAATTCTACCATGTATTCTTAAACATTTCAAACATAGATTTTGAAACAATACAGATGGTATCTAGTCTCTTTTAAAGTCCAAGTTTAACATGTATTTTTATCACAGTTTTTAAGTCCAAAGATGAAAGTGTCATGCAATAATGTTTTTTTGCAAGTTCAGTGCTTTATTCTACTATGAATTTCATGTTGTAGTGCTTGCTTCAACAGCACATGTACTAAAATTGCATTTCATATGGTAGGTCCCTGTGCCTACATGTACTTTATGTTCCACATTTCCTTTTCAATTAATTATGTGCCATAGGCTGATACAGTGGATGCCCCAATCTAAAGATATACTGTTTAGAATCGTACATATTTTTTCAAATATTATAATAATAAAATTTTTACTTTTAAAAAAATAGAACTCAGCAGTATCTTTGCACTGAGGATAAACTTAACTCTGAAGGCTGATAACTCTTCTGAAGAATCATTTTCCTTAAGCTGTTTCCTTAAGTTGTTTAAAAATTTTCTTTAGAAAATCAGGACTTAATACTTTTTTTTTTTTTTTTTTTTTTTTTCTCCCGGAAAAGTTGAATTCCTCACAAAGCTGTATCATTCATGGTTAACTTCTATCACATTTGGAGGCCTTCAAGCTATCAAACCTAAGTAAAATTTAAAGCCAAACTATCGTCCTTTATTAACCAGCTCTCTACAGTTATGCGCTTCCTGCTTCTAACTTTGTCGGGGCTCAAAATGGAGACGACTCCCAGCTTTATGAAATAAGAACTAAATAAATACTATCTGAGCCTTTTCTCCCGTAACTGCAAGAGTCCTACTTACTTCTCCATCATAAATGAATATTTCCTGAATGTTCAACATTCTCTGTAGCCTGAAAAGAAATTAGACTTAATGTGGGATCCTGTACAGTTAAAGCAATTCCCCCCCCCAAAAAATATCCGGTTTTAGGCCTTGGTCTAGAAAAGCTTAGCAGCCCCTAATTCATAAGAATTGAAATGTTTTAGAGATGAAAGAGAAATAATACACTTTACATTGAAATTCTGAAATTTCTAGTGTTTTTATATATATAACTTGGTTTACATCTTCTGTTACATAGTACCATAATTACTACCCTGACTTCAACTACTACTGTTTTCTAAGAATTAGGAACCATTTACATGAATATCTCTTTTGTCTGTGTGCCAGTATTGTTTCGATTTTTCCAGTGTCTCATGACTGTAGCCATCTTATCCATACTAAAAGTTATTTCATGCTTTTATCTGCTGACTCACACTCAGATTCTTAAAATTTAATGGAGCAAAGTATCAAAGTTTCTGTAGCACCTGTTCCCTATATTTTCTCATTTCTGAATAGTTCAGCCAAATGTTAAATCTTCCTAAGATTTCTGAAAGCGTCCTAAAGAATTCTTTGGTAGAATTTTATTACTACAAAGTTCTATATTTTTTCACCGAGTTGAGGTTTAATACAGTGCAATTATTTGGTGAATTCTAGCAGCAAGTGAATGAATGTTTATTAAGAAGCAGTGATCATTGGAGATAAAAAGAACAGCAGCTCACAGATATTTTTTGGCAGGTACAGTGGTATGAAGGTAGCATAATTATTTATTCCTGAAATAGAACTCTGTATAAATGTCTAAATGAAAGTTTGTCCTTACTTTGAATCAGTGAAATTGACTTCCCCTTGAAGACAGAAAGATAAAATAATAAGACAAAAAAGCCCTATGGACTTTAATCACTCCGTCCACATATAAAACATGTAAATAAATGGCATTTCAAAGTTCCATCTAATCAATTTCTAGCCAATATGCCATGTTGATTCCAACTAAATCAGTCTTTAGCCGATATATATATTAGTCTAAATGTAAGTTTTCTAAAGCAAAAAAGCAATTGAGTTGCTAACCTTGGCTATTTTATTTTTCATATATTGCTAACTTCTCTTTTCTCTATAACCCATCATTTTCTATTTAATCACTTCTGTTCACGAAAGAGATACCAAGCATTTTATAGAATACATTTATAAAGCACGTGTCTCTAAGGCAAATAGGGGACATCTACACCTCAGCATAATACATGACAAGTTAAAAGTTATTTTCTGAGTTCTTAATATGCTGAATGATGAGTATTACAATGTTTAAGACATTCTACCAGCAAGTTTTTTTGTTGTTGTTGTTTGTTTGTTTGTTTTTATGTGGGTACCGGGAGTCAAACTCAGGACCTCGCGCTTGCCTGGCAGGCGCTTATGCCACTGAGCCATATCACCGGCACTAGCAGCAAGTTTTTAATAAAATCAAAGTTTTGTCAGACTAACCAGAATGTACCTCAGAATTTAAAGACTGCTAGGTTAAAAAACATCTTTTAGAAATGTAACTAATTATTTGGTACCTTATGTATTTATTCACCTATCATTTGTGTTTAGTTGGGATTTGTGCAAATTAATTAGTCCAGAGGGTCTCATTAACTTTAGAGCTTTTTTAGGACAAACCCAGTAACAAATACTAGGTGGAACGAAAAACAGAAGCATTGGCATTTGTAAAACCAAATTCTATAATCTCTACTGAATGGTGTGCATGCTATTTCAGTAAAGCCCTCAGTATCACCTGTTTTCCTTGCTTTATATGTTTGTCAAGCTCAAGAGATGGATCTTTCCCAAAACTAATGGGAAGAATATAACTACAGACACTCATGTTTTCTGCTTTCACTTAAGTCAAATAGAAAATTAAAAGGTAAGCTGGAAAGCTTGAAACCTTGGTGACTGTCTTTGAAGTGGAAATAAGTGGTTGGATTCTGTCAAAACCTGCAGCACTGGGATGCTGCGCTTCCTTACAGCGTGTACACACACACACATCCACATTAATACCTACTTTCATTTCTTCCCTGAAGATGAAAACCTATTATGAAGATACAGTTATTTAGGATTTTTTAGACAAATGTGTAACACATTATTTAAAGGTCTGGTACTTACTCACCTGCCTGGTGTTACCAGTCTTGGCCTTAGAGAACAAATTGGGAGCAAAAGATCCTCCACCTAAAAAACTTATGTGCTGTACCTAGATGGACACATACACACACACACACACTTCACATTACTTTCAAAGGTTTTGTTCATTGTATGAAACTTAAATATGGACCCCAATTTAAAGATACTAGTTTATATTTGATATTTAAGAAGCTTTACCCTGAGTTTTTTTATGTAAATATTCTTAATAAAAACCCGTGGAATTCCTAGTAGGTCAAGCCACTGGCTGGCTATAGGATGAAGGGAGGGTACAATTAAAAGAAATATAGGGCCAGTGATATAGCTCAGTGGCATAAGCGCCTGCCTGGCAAGCGTGAGGTCCTGAGTTCGACTCCCGGTACCGGCATATTAAAAAAAAAAAAGAGAAATATAAATGTATTTATCCTTGAGCATATTAACCAGTAAGAGGATGTGTGAGGAGAGAATGCCAAAGTCCAAGTATAAATATGCAAAGTTAAAGCAGATTGCCGTACATCTCTGCAAAAGTCAAGAATATGTCAGTTTGTTGATCAGACCATTTGGCAAATCTTTCCAAGGGCCTGGATTAGCTTTAAAACATCTTTTGTTTATGATTTCTGCCTCAATTCTGCGGGCTTTGCCTTCTGGGTTGCATTAATAATCCAGTTCATTGCTAAGAGCCTCAGTATGTTTCACTGCTTGAATAAACAACACCTGAAGACATTGAAGTCCAAATAATTTCTGCTCCTCCTGTGCACTGGGTCGGAAGAGCACAGGTCAGCGCTGTCTCCACTGTGTGCTAAATGTTTCTAAAGGCACGAATCAGAGTTGAGTCAGGCGCTAAATTTCAGTGCTGTATGCTGTCCTTACTAATGTATGGCAGTGGTCTTTATACCTAAAATACGTTTTTCAGAATATCCCAGAAAAGAATTACAAAACATACCAGTTTTGACAAAAGTTCACTTATATATGACAGAGGATTAAAACCACTCTTATTTTCTACTCTCGTTTTTCCACCGTTTTCTCATATTTCTATTTTATATTGTTGTATGAATACTCATACTTAATTCCCAGGTTTGCCATCTGTATGACCTGTAACTACAAACAAGTGACTTAATAAAGGGATTCTTCCTCTTCCATCTGCAAATGGGGGTTAATTTTTCTACTCTTTTGCGATTAACATTTGTCCAGCTTTTGTCAGCCATTAAAAAAAAACAAAGACAAAAAAAAACCAGAAGGATTCGTGAAGGTTGAGACGAAACTGTGCAGTAGAAGATCTCTTTCTTCCTAAGAGGAGAAAGATGGTTGGGGTGGAGCCCATGGAGCCTCTGGGGGCTGTTCCAATTGGGAAGCGATCGGTGTTCATGTGAAAGATGAAACCAGGAATGGATGACTTTGGATTCTCCTGGAGGTTTGAGTTCTGTTAAAGCACAAAGTCAGAGCCAAACAGTAAACTGGATATCCCGGAAGGGGGAAGGTAGGGTGACTCCTCAGTGCATGCATGGGTTTGCCTTGGCATATGAACACACAATGACAATGGTTCATTATCCAGTATTTTCCTCTCCTAATGCATCCATGGTATCAAGAGTAAGAAACACTTTGAATAGGAAAGGGTGTTGTCGTAGTTACCTTTCTCATTGCTGAGACAAAATACCCAACACCCAAAGTTAAAGGAGGAAAGGTTTTTTTGACTCACAGTTTGTAGAGGTCTCAGTCCACATTGGCTGGCTGCGAGGCAGGGTGGCATGGAAGATGATAAACAGTTCATGGTGGGCAGAAGTCAGTAAGGCAAGGAATTAGTCAAGAAGCAGCCAACAACAAGTGACAACATTAGTCCTCTTTCTGTCCCTTATATTCTATCCAGTCTACATGGCCTTAGGGCAGGTAACACTCACACCCAGGGTGGGCCTTCCCATTGTCCACGTTCAGAACTGCCAAAACAATCAGTGGACTAATTTAGTAATCACACAGCCTTAATCCCAGTCACACACTCTAGATCCAGCCACCTCTGAAAAAGCTCCCCCCATGACAGCATGAGGCTTTGGGAGGACATCTAGACACGAGGCATAACGGGCGTGAAAATCTGCTGCCATTGTCTGTGTTGTTTTGTCCAAACTTCCGTGTTCAACACACTGTAGAGTTGTTTGCCCTGCTACAATCGTTTTAAACTAAAGTCATTTGTGTGCTTTTCGGAAGAAAAACTGGCATGTAAATTTTGTAATGGGCTTTAAATCTTGCCCTCATCTCCTAGTTTTAAAAAACAAAAGATGATGTGATGCAAAAGGTTCCCATGGAAACTTCCCCAGTTGTTTTATGTATGTGTTTTTGGTTTGATTTTTAATTTTTTCCAGATTTTTCTTGCAATAGCGAGAATGCATTTGAAATTTTGAGAGCCAAAATGGCAAAATAAATAAGATTATCTCAAGCAGAGGGAGGTTCACCTCTCCTAAAGTAAGTCTTTAAGCCTGCATACAGAGACTTTATAGTTTACGTCATATGTTCAAGATTTCTTGAAATCTGAACTGTAAAACTGAAAATTGTAACCTTGAACTTATCTGTAAAAACAGGAGAGAAGTCGTTTTTTTCCTTGATGAATAATTAACTTCCAGTCATAGTTTGGAAACCACTAGGGTACAATTTAGTGCTCCCTTGCGACCTGGGAAGATTAGGGTGCTCCCCATAAAGCAAGTCTTGGCAGAATTCTTGGCAGAATTGTGTCCAGGGCTATTAAAAAGCTCTTGACGGTTCACTCACTCCCATCAGGAAATGGTTTAAGGCACAAGTGTCTACTATGATAAGACACAGGATTTCTAGATCAAACATAAAGCTACAGAGTGGAACAATAGGGCTGAGTAGTCAAGTTTTAATACGCTTCCGGTGTGAACTGTCGAATAGAAAGCTACATATTCAGGCGTGATTGTCACTGACTGGTCCTGCTCATCACCAGCCAGTCAAATGTATGTCATTCATCCCACGTCCCAGGGAGTCTAGATTTGAGGAAATTATGTAAAAGAACCAAATGGAAAAGATAATACACCTGAGAAGTATAGAATTTAAATTTTAAAAATTACCTTCATAATAAAAGGCCATGACATTTCCTTCAAAATTACTGGCGTCAACCTGCTATTAAAACATAAAAAGACAATAAATGATTATCTTTTGGAATTAGTGAGATGAATCTTTTTGGATATGGTGTGGAGTCCATTAATTATTTTCTGGGAAGAGTTCTACTTAACTTCCTGAAGATCTCTGGCACGCTGGATAGATAAATGGATTAAGTGGGTTAGTAATTTCATGAAAATTGGAAACGCTGCCCTTCTAATCAGAGAGATGCTTGTTGTCCTGAATAAGGTGCATGAAGAATATTCTACACTCCTGGAACCACTTCTGAATTTACATTTAGCTTTAGGTCATTGTTTAATTTAATTAACAAATATTTATTAGCATCCAGATTGTGCCAAGAACTGTAGCAGGAGGTAGAAATGTGTTACATTTTTATTCCCAGAGGAGAAAATAGTTCATGTCTCAAGAAGTGGGTCTTCTATTCTCAGGTTAATTATTTTCCTTTTTGCTCTCCTTTTAGATGATATCTAATCCATTTTAGTAATGCTTGTTGTTAGTCCTTAAAGAAATTTGTTCTTGAATGATTTTTTTATAGGGCAATGTGATTCCAAGGTGAATTTAGTGCACATTGAAAAGTGCCACATCAGTTGCTAACAGATACTGTGTAATTATGAGATAAACACTCCTTCAAAAACAATAGTGACAATAAAAAAGGATTAATATAGTTAGTCCCTGGGGCAGATCTTCCATTTTCTTTACTCGTCACTGGAAGTTTTAGATTAGCCATCCAATGCCAATGTCATGAGATTGTAGTATTGATGCCCAGAATATTTTGACTATAAAACGAGGAATTTGCCAGAAAAATTATTGCTAGCTATAGAAAATTTAAAGACTTAAGAGCAATTGAAATTATATACATAAAGGTTAAAAAATGTTTCTTAAACTCTCTTTGTCAGTATTCTTGTCATGAGCCACCAAATTCTTATATTTGTTCTTCTAGTCATATGAATAGTCTTTTTTTTTTTTTTTGTGGGTACCGGGGGGTCAACCTCAAGACCTCGTGCGCCAACAGGCACCCGTGCCGCTGAGCAATATCACCGGCCCCTTTTTCGTATGTGGGATCCGGGAGTCGAACTCGGGCCCTCGTGCTTGCAAGGCAGGCGCTTACGCCACTGAGCCATCTCACCGGCCCATGAATAGTCTTAAATGTCAATGATATGGCAATACTTTCACATTTAATAGCAGTTATTGTAAGAGAATTATTTCTATATCCTTTAGAGATACCATATATTTTTATAGAGATATGAAGTACTTTTTTTCTCACCATCCTTGTATGAATGTCTCTGCCTTTTTATTAAAATTTAGGAAATTCATCTTTGTTCTAACATAATAAAATAAACCTCCCCAGATAATCAAGATTCCCTATTACTTTGGAAGCATAATATAGCTCTAGAAATAACTAGTTCTCAGCCTTGAGGAATTCTCTGGGCTGAAAAGTTGTGAGGGCAATTATTTTTTAATGAAATATGCATGAATCATACACCAAAAGCAGAGCTCTTTTTATTTTCAACTTAAAGTAAATGAAAATATAAAAATACGGAGAAGAGTTTCCTGTTTCTCTTTCTTCACTAAAAATAGTGTTCATTTTTTTAGGTGTGAGCACAGCCACCATTTTATTTGGTTTGGTTTATCTACCGATGCTTTGACATAGGTGCTAATCCAATTCTTCTTTTCATTTCTAAGCATGATTCCTAGAAATGTGTTTACGTGGTGAGAGCAACCAAGTAGAATCATGCAGTTCGATTACTGAGGGCTATCCTAAAGTCTTCTGAATTATCCGATGTCCCCAGGCTTGGCTTATTATCAAGTAGATAATAGGAAGAAAATGCTTATGTTTATGTACTTGCACACGCAGCGAGTATCTGGCCTACTACACAATGGTGAGGGCAGAGCTTATTCCGGGCTCCCAAGGCTCATTACCCATGCAGGAGCTGGCACCTGGGGAAACCTCACAGCCCAGTGTGCTGCTGTTTCATTATCAAACCCAGGATTTTCAGGGTAAGTGAAGAATATATTTTTAGATGTGTTTCTGAGGCATAAAGAAATGGCAGTGTTACATGAGGTAAGCAGTTGAAAACAAGTAGACACATTTGCCATTTAATTACCCATCTTAATAGAAGATAAGGATAAATCCAGTAGTAGAATCTATGAGTGTCACAAAAGCCTATCTTTTAACTAATACCTTGAATCGTTCTCCAGTAATCTTCTAATCAGATTGACGGAGGACATTCCAATCTTGCTATTTCCCTTCTCTACTTCCGAGACATTAGCTGAGAATATAGCCAAGTGCCACAAAACGACGACAGCAAGTGAGAGATGGAACAAGCTAAATATGACACTTTGCACAATTAAGAGCTAATATCCATGTGCCCCAAAAGGATATTACTATAATCCTCCCTTATGAATGTTTTATTTTTCCTCAGTCAACTATGACCTGAAAATATTAAATGGAAAATTCCAGAAATAGACTATTTGTAAGTGTTAAATTTTATTACAATATATTATTACTGCTATTTTATTATTAGCTATTGTTAATCTCTTCCTGAGACTTACTTATAAATTAAATTTTATCATAGCTATTTATGTATAGGGAAAATCATAATCTACATGGGTTCCAGTACTCTTTGAGGTTTCAGGTATCCACTGGGGGCCTTGAAATATATCCTGCATGGATAAGTGGTGACTACTTGTACCTGAGCTTAAAAGAACTAGAAATTTCGGCCAGAACTCCTAGAACACACTCTCATTTCTAACTATTCAGTTATGTCTTTGTCAAGTCTTATCAGTTACCTTGAGGAACTGTCTTTAGCTTGGTCCATGTTAGATTCTCCTTGCAGGCAGGATCTCGTAGTGATCAGGAGCAGGGGCTCTGTGGCCGATACTGACCCACTGTGTCACCATGGGCCAGCATGTAACCCCCATAACCTCAGCATTATTGCTCCCTGTGCCTCACCTGTAAGGTGGAAAGAGAAATTCTCCCTCTGTGATAGGGCTGGGCTGAATTGGATGGGTTACTGTGCATAAAACATTTCACACGCTAGAAATCAACAAATGTTGAACTGTTGTTGCTTAGGGGCAGTGGGGTAGGCATTGGAGGCAAGGACTAAGTAGAAGAAATAAGTTTGTATTGAGTGTCTGCAGTGGACCAAGCATTCTGTTGGGTAACTTAACACAGAACATTTTTAGTTCTCCAGTATTCTTACTTTGAAAGATATTACTGTGTGAATTGCACAGATGGGAAAATTGAAACTTTTCCTGTTTATTTTCAAGTGAAATTTAACATTAATAATTAGCAAATGAGAATGTATGGTGTATGGAGATAGTGGAAGAAAAGGGGGAGACCAGACGCTAGTCAACAGTATGTCCTCTTCCCATTCTTTAAATTGAGATTTTCCTTAATATAATGTCAAGGCCAGTCTGGGGTGACAGCATCCTGTGCACTTGCTTGTTGGTGATAATCCTTTCAGGACAAAATGCCTTAGAGAAATTCATAGGAAACTACTCAGGAGGGGGAAGAAAAGGTTATGAAGACAAGCAGCCCTTATGTTTTTAATTGAAGTATGTTTTCTTATTTGAGCTCAGAAAAGGAAAAAAATGCCATTTTCTTCAACATAATAAATCCTTTTCAAGAGAGGGGCGTAGAATAGAGCAGCTAAGAAAGCACAGTAAGCCAGTGAGCTACAATAGCGAGGGCAGGTGGAAACATCAGGATAAATTCAATTAGTACCACCCTTTCTGTCTCCAGCCTTGGAAATATAGTAGTATTAGTACTAGAAAAATGTTTTCAGGCCTTGGTGCTCAATAATGAGCAAGCATCAAGGTTTATAATAAATATACTGATCACATACTCTTGCATATGCAATATCCCTCACAATGAATAGTAGTCAGCCTTTAATTTCTGACATTTTAAATTAGCTTACATAAACCTGTCATCTTTTAAATGTATATTGTATTGATATAGCTTATCTCAATGATCTCTTTTGCTACTTTTCTTCTTCTAAGACTTGAAAATTTATTCTGATTTATAGATTCAACCACATGTCACAGTACAAATGAATATTATAATGATACACTGCCAAAAGCTATGGTTCAGGCTGTGATGTCTGTCTTCCTTGGGATTATGGAGGAACATATTTCTTCTAAGAAAAAAAAAAGAGCAGGAAATCAGTCAGGCAGATGAGGGCAGGTTTCTTTTGTTTTCATTGTACGTTTTCATTTGCTTATAAGTATAAGATTATGGTGTTTGTGGCAGGCACATAACAAGTACGGAGTATCATCGCTGGGCCAGGCACCGTTGGCTGGGTTCCTAACAGAGAAAAAGGGGAAGACCACATCTGGGCTCGTAGCTCTCTCATGAGGCATACTCAGAAACGCAAACAATTCAACATATTGTGCTGAGCGCTGTGGTAGAGATTTGTGCAGCATATTGTCCTAGCACAGAGAAAAGCACAAATTCTACCTGGGATTGCAGAGAGGTGACCCCTAAGTTAACAGACAAGGAGAGGCTCATCCCATAGAATACACAAAACAATGAAAACGTTGTAAACCACACACACACACACACACCCCATCTCTGGGAGCAAATTCTGGATCTTCTGGCTGGTTTTCAAGATGTTCATGGGACATTAATTAATAGTACCTAGGTCTACACAAATGGCCCCCACTTCTGTTCCTGACATGAACTTTTGCAGGCGACTATTTTGTTTCAATGACAAAGAAATACGCATCTTTGTAAAGTCACACAGTAGAATGCAAGTAGCAGTGGAATTGCCGAAGACAAAGTGACCTCTGTCCTTTTTTTCCATTAGGATGAATTTTTTTCATGTACAACTGGAATAAGAACAAAATAGAACCAATTAGAAAACACTAGAGGCACTTAAGAAGAAACTTAATTGTTGCTGAGAGAATGAGAATCTGATAGCTTAACAAGAACTTAATTAAATTCCAAAGTAAAATAAGTACAATTTAGCAGTGGCCTTTCTCCTAAAAAATGTCTCTTAGAGCTCATCAATTCTTCTTTCACCTACTAATGAGTATTAGTTAAATTGCCTATTATTTTTCTTATTTCTGTTATTGTACCATTATATTACTGGCGATGTTATTATTTCAGCCATATTATTTCTGTAGAATGTAGAATATAGACTGATACACTGTCCCCGAATATTTTGGTAGGATAAAAGAAGGAACTCGTTGAAACCTGGTGGATCTAAAATCTGTTCTTCTTCCATAGTAGAATGTGACCATTTGAGAAGAAAATATTGATTAAGGAGGACAGTCATCAAGAATGTCAAAATGGTTAAATGCTCTTATAGCCAAAAAAAAAAAAAAAAGTGCCCAACTAAGTAATTACCCATTAGTAAAGGAGTGGAAGAAGTATTTTAGATAAACTTGAACAAAATGCTCTTATTATTTTCCCTACAGCCACGTCATGTATTCAACATGCTGAAGAAGTACGTTCGTGCAGAGCAGAAAGACCGGCAGCATACTCTAAAGCATTTTGAACACGTGCGCATGGTGGATCCCAAGAAGGCTGCCCAGATCCGATCCCAGGTAAGCACTGAATGTGGGGATCACCTGCAGCTTTTACATTCTAGGATTCTGGCTCCTTGGATGCTGATAGAATCTTCAGGTATTCCCTCCCAGAAACCCCTATCAGCATGGCATCTCCATGGCACGAGCTCTTTAATGCCTGGTTAAATTCTCAAAGTTTATCTTAGAGCAATAGGTGGCTTGGTATCTTCTGAGTTATGCAAATTGTAGGGAATAGAAAAATTTGGTTCCACCTCTACTGATACAAGGAACCCTTTAAACTGACCACCGCAATGAAGAAAATGAAACCTCCGTAATTGGCTCAACTAAACTGTGGCAGGTAATCCGAAACTCCATTGCCACCACAATGTTTGGATTTAATGTGAGCCAGGAAACTGCTCTACACTTTATGATTCCCAAAGTTGAAAACTGAGGTCAACCTCGGGAAATCTGAAATTTTAAAATATTTATGCTTAGCACAAAATCAATCAAATTGAAATGTTCTCACCTGTCAGAAAATTTACAAAGGCATACATTTAGGATATCAGAGGCTCTTTAGGAAGCCTCAGTATTAGAAATCAAAGATGGCATGGGTGGTCTTTTAAATTAATTGTTACAAGCATATACAATGAAGGTAATGCTAAGTTTAGAGATAAGTCTTAAAGCTGAGCTGAAAGTTAGAGAACAACTAAAAACATGAGATATCCAAATATATATATGGATGTCCTTTCAGTTAAATATTTTGAAAGTTTTTATTTGCAGTTCTTACTGAGGAAAATAACTATTCCTATCCCAGAGAGCGCTTACCTGGAGTTGCTTCCCCCGGTGCAGGTTATGACGCACCTCCGTGTGATCTATGAGCGCATGAACCAGTCTCTCTCCCTGCTCTACAACGTCCCTGCCGTGGCTGAGGAGATTCAGGATGAAGTTGGTAAGCGCTTCTTTTGATGCGCCTGTAAATACGTTTTTGCCTGGAGGAGAAGTTGGGGTGATTTCTGCATCAGGAATCACCAGTTCACACATGCATGGAAGTTAAAAGAGCGTATTGCGTTTTACCATGTAACTCCTACATGCAGTTGCATCTGTTCTTAATTCTCCTCGGGTAAGACTGAAGAAATGTTACTTATCCAAAGAATATTTGTGTAACAGTAAGCTACTTATTATGGAATGATCCTGGTCAGCAATTTTTTTTTTTTTTTGTGGGTACCGGGGGTCGACCTCAGGACCTCGCGCGCCAGCAGGCACCCGTGCCACTGAGCGATATCACCGGCCCTTTTTTCGTATGTGGGTTCCGGGAGTCAAACTCAGGTCCTCGCGCTTGCCAGGCAGGCGCTTATGCCGCTGAGCCATTTCACCGGCCCCCTGGTCAGCATTATTTTCTTAGCTTATCTTGTTGGTATCTCCTTGCTGCTTAACATTTAAGGGGAAAAGAACCCTTTCTTCTTCGCTATTACCTTATAAGTAGCCCCATTTTACAAATGAAAAACCTCAGCCTTACAATTTAAGTAACTTATTTGCCTGTGTCCCACCCACGGTAGCACAGCCAAACACATAACTGTGACTTGGCCTTGAGGTTTTTTTATTATATTCAGTAAATCACATTTCTCTTTGATAAGAAAGAAATACCATTAGTATTCTCTGAACTATATTATAGTATAAACTAAAGGTCATGAACTGTGAAACTTATTTTGAAGTAATGATGAATGCCCTCACAAGGAATTAGAAAAAGAATACAGAGAACTACCATGTATCCATCACCCACTTTCCTCTGTGATGACATCTTACATAAAGATAGTTAATATGTTATCAAACCCAGGAAACTGGCAGCATGTGCCCACTCTTTTTTAATTTTCTAGTTTTCCTAATGATGTGTTTAATATTTCATATGAGTAGGTTCTCTCTTTTCTGTTTTTCTGGGAAAGGGAGTAAAGTACTAAATAACATGTTTCTACAAAAGCCTCCAAATGCCCTGTTCTTATAAAGATACATAGATAACAATTGCAGAAGTACACCTTTCAACATAAAGCACATGTATGTACATAGAGATTTGGTGCATAGACAATCAGCAAATAAGCAGTTGTACATGGAATATCCTTCTCTCTGAAGAATTTTGCCCTTCGTTAATTGAGTTGGAAGTGGATAAAGGTTGTCATCTGAAATCAAAACAACCATAATGGGGATGAGCACGCGCCCATTACAAAAATTCCTGAAGACCTTGCTCAAAAGAGTATTTGGCTTGCTCTTATATGTTTCATGCCGACACTGCTTCTCACTTTCTAACATAATACTGTCCTGTAAGTGTTGTAAATATTCAACATGTGTCCAGTGAATATGGTCTGTTTAGTACCTGATCTTAACGGATGCAATCAACTACACATTAGGCTACATGCTTGCAAAAATTGCTTCATGTGTCATCCATGCCTTTGTTCAGAAGCGGAATTCAATATTGAACAAGGTGTTTTGGGGATACTCAATGGAGATTTTAGTTTATATTATGCACGAGGAACACTAACTCCAATTAGTTTTTCATTCTATTGAATTTCTTTAAGAAATGAATATACTTATTAGATATATTGGAAGGTAGAAATCTGTAAGGGACTTTAAAAATATTATGTATAAAATAAATGTAAGAATGTCCACCAAAAAGTTTTACAAGGAACAAAACCAAGTAATTTATCACATTCTTAATGAACTAAAGCTAGAATCTTCTAGAGGAGTGCTTTTTTGCCTTACGGTTGTCTTAAGCCTACTTTCGTATGTCACTCCAGCTGAGGGGGTGCTGCTAATAACCAACAGGAAGGAAACGAGCCATTTCGTAGGCCTAGAAATTCGATGACCCATTCCACTCATACCCAGTAATTATGGGTGATTCTTTCTAATTAAATTATTCAAACTTTTTATTTAGCAATCCACTACTGGAAACATTTGCCACCAATGAGTCACTAACACGAGCAGATGGTGATTCAGACTCTTGAGTACGTTGCAGAATATCCAATAATAGTGCTTCCCAGTAGACCGCAAATCTCAGTGACAGAGGATATTTAGCTCATTAGAATCATGGAATTCTTTCTTTAAGACAAGAAAAAAAACTCTGCCGTCAGGTTGGTTCAGGAACATATTATGTATTTTTTTAAATTGTACCATTCTGAGTATATTGGACATCAAGTCCTGAAAGATAATCTTTTTAAAAATCTTTTATTTGGAATCCTAGGTAATTCCATCTTTAAATGACTGTTTCTTATAGAAAGAAAAATTTGCAGTAATAAACCAATTAATTTGACGAGAGCACCATGTGAGCTCCTAGTACCAAAGATAAATAAGAGAGCTTCCTGGGGAGAATGGTTCTTTACTTGTATATGGTTGAAATTCTACATAATAAAAATTGTTCTACTTTTTGGCATCCTTTCTAAATAAAATCTTAATAGGTTTTTTTCTAGTTTATGTCTTGCACTGTTGGTAAAGTCTCTGATTTCATGTTGTGTCATTAGTCTCATTTACATTTATTTGGCGTTGCTCTAAATAATCAGACTTTAGTTTTGGAGTCAGGTCAGTACAAATGAGGAAGATACTAAAATTCAGACCCACCGGCAAAAGGACAAGATGTGAAAGCACCTGCAAATGCATACCTTTTGTAGGAAAGTTTATGCTTATACATGCAAGCAATTTGGATGTTTAATGCAGTCAAACATCTAAGAGAAATAACAGTAGTTTAATTAAGTAGTGGTGGCAGTTGCTTCCTGGATGAAGGATTTCAACCAATGTGAAGAACTGCCATTATCTATGTTTCTATTATGCTATCAGGTATATCTACTTTTACAAATTATGCTCCCAAATTAGAATTCTCTATTGTGGGTAAAAATGACGAAGAAAGAAGTTACTCTAGGGACAAGGAATTCTGTGAGTGAGGTACGAATTGGTTTCAGGATTGTGAGAATAAATGAATAAATTGTGCCTGGAGTGACATCTGGCCCCAGCCTGTTCCTTCCCTGTTGCCCTTCCCTGAGGCATCCCATCTTTTTATAGTACTTTCCTAAGAACTTCAGTAAATCCCAAATCTGTAGGCCTGGTAACAGGCTGTCTACCGTGTCCCAGAATATTTCAGCTGCCTTTGAAATTCCAGTCATTGTGTTCCTCTGGAAATGTACTGTTGTATTCTCTAATGGGTTTTTCTAGTTACCCTACATTTATCTATGTGCCTTCTTCTCCCTCACCTATGATTTTTTTTTTTTTTTTTTTGTGGGTACCGGGGGTCGACCTCAGGACCTCGCGCGCCAGCAGGCGCCCGTGCCGCTGAGCAATATCACCGGCCCTTTTCTCCTATGTGGGTTCCGGGAGTCGAACTCGGGCCCTCTCGCTTGTGAGGCAGGCGCTTATGCCACTGAGCCATCTCACCGGCCCGAATCCTTAATTTATAGTGGAAGAAACAACCTGGAAGAGACCACTGTTGCCAGCACAGATAGTAAAGGGATAGACACCCAGGTCTGCCTGAATCCCAAATCAGTGTTCTGTCTGCTACCCCTTCTTTCTCACAGGGCATTTTCTTTTTTTTATTTAACCTCAGTGTCCAAAGCATTGAATAACCACCTCTAATTGCATACCCTACTCTATATCCATATTTAATTATTTCTTTATATCTCTACTAGTCTCCCCTCCTGTGAGCTCTCCCAGGCCATCCTTGTCCTCGTTGTCTTTGCCTCAGGCTCCTCTTTTTTAGGTACAGTATTAGTAATTAATTGTAGACACAAGATTGAAGCAAATCTCCAGGCTACAAAGCAGATGCTCTTTAACTTAGATGGATCAGGCTCCACAGCCCTGAAGACTCACCCTGAGCTCCTTCCCGGCCCCAAGCATAAACACTGCACAAAACAAGCTTATTTCCTCAGCCTAGCGTTCTCTAAAGCTGTTGCAGTTGATCAAGCCAACCAAATGGATATGGCTGGCAGAGAGAGCAAAATAAAGAATGGAAGCAGACTTCTAAAGTCTGTTAACTTTTACAGCATAGTCCTGGACTGTACCGTGACATCTGTTATTTGGTCGTCTCCCCAGTTCACGTACTTTGATGTGACTCAGTAATATTTTGTCCTATTTGGCTGTCCTGCGCATTTTCAAAACAGTGTATTAGTTATTTTGTAAAAGGCTTAACTTCCACTATTGTGTAATCATTTTTAATCCAATTTGAAATACTATTTGTAAGTTCTCAGGCACAGTCGTGATATTTTCCTTTTAAAAAGTGGTCATTTGTATGCAAATTATGAAACCTTCCTAAGAAAGGCTTAAAGGCATTGTTGATGGGGGTCTTCACTTATTTTAAATATCTGCGTAGGTCTTTATTTGGTTCATTCAAGAAATAATAGAATCATTATTTTGGTGAAAATATGGCTCCCTTCAATGTCCATGTTCTGTTGGAATCATCTTTAACCCTTTGAAAAGGCAGAATCCCTTCATTGTTCAGCTCACCCTCTGCTTTGTCAAAATATTATTTTTAAATGATTGGGGTATTTCCCCCCTTTTCAGTCTTCTTTAAATCTGTGCTCTGAGTATTCTGTTCTCTTTCTGTTCGTGTTAAGGCTATTTATCAAAGTGGTCCACTTTCAGCTACCTCAAGGCTAAAAGGACTGTGGCCGTCACCTCGGAGATGGCCGCTTTACAGGATGCTGTAATGACCAATGTAGGGGAAAGGCGGTAGGAAGGAAATGGGAAGGAAGACGTAATTGTTTCGTACCTTGGTTTTATTTTTTTATTTCAGCATTCAAAATTAATAAACACATGAATTATTATAAACCAGATGCAGGAAGGCTCTCTGGCTGAACAAATCCATACTTAATGGGGTTGGTATTGAAAATGTGGCAGGGGATCAAGAAAGTCTCTCTAGTGAGAGAATTGCTTATTTTTTATTGCAGTTTTACAGTAGCCTCTTGATAAAACTTCCCACTTTTCAGGGGAAATGCAGCATGTTTATTTCAAAGACAGTGTTTCCATTCCCTATTCCTAATAAGCCCATTGATGTAGTCCAAGATAGACTAGATTAAAAATAGAATATTTACAGAACTTCTCAATCTAACAACATAGAACATTTAGTACTATTGAGAATTTTAAGTATCCCTATGTATAATTACGAGTCAAGAAAGAACATCAAGGAAGAAAAACATGATAAAAGTAAATAAAATGAGAGAGCTGTTGAATTATTCTGTTCTTACTCTTTGTTTTTCAAAAGAAGTGACATCTAAATATATGTGGATTTTTACATCTGATGTAAGCATTTGGAAAAAACTTTTATTCCTATCATCTACAACTACGGGCACGTTCCTCTCTTAGTTTTATGATAGTCTCAGAATTCCTTATTCATATTTTCACAGTATCATTAAGTGGCTAACAGGCATGAGCTATGTTTGGCTGCCTACATCTAAACATGTATCTTTGACCAAATCTGAACAAGACGGTTGCTCTTTCAAAATGGAACCATTCATTTTTTAAATGAAAAGATGAAAATGCATTGTTAAGTGAATGAGTCATCAAAAAAGCATTTTACTCTTCAAAATGATATCTAGTAAGATGGTACCTCAGTGGCCCCGTTTTCTGACAGGTTGAGAGCCATATTGAAATGTTTCAAACAGCAAGGTAAATATGAGAATGCCAGTGCTGTCAGTACCTCAGGTCCCCAACTTGTCTGTCCGCAGACAGTCCTAAGAGGCTGTCACCCCTAAGCACCGAACTCACCCATAGTGGCCAGTGGAATGCTTTGTGTATATTTAACTCTCTGTACGATTTTTGCATATGATACTGTATAAGCTAATTTTTTCTGTTTTGGAGTTTAATCATGGCATATATATAATATGTGATATATGTATCACATATGTTTTAAATTAGAATGTAATACACCATTAGTTTTCCTGAGTAATTCTTTATAGTTTTTCCTTCTGGCAAGCTGATATTTTCATTTGCGTATTTCTACTCCATACTTTTAAGGGAAAAGTCAATCCTTTTTAGCAACATTAAAAAGAATATACTTTCTAGGAAGAATTTTTGTTTTTTTTTTAAAAAGCGTTATCTTTACCATCTACCATTCTGTTAGACGAATTGTTCCTCTTGATATACATAATTCACTAAAACGTATTGATTTTGTTTATTGTGCTCCAAATGTAGACTGGTAGTCTTTACACAAATTAAGCATCCATCACTTTGTTCTCTTCATGCCATTATCATTGCTCACTGTGGATCGTTCTCTTCAGGCCAAATAAATGATATCTGTTCATATTCTTTGCCCATTTTTTAATTGGGGTGTCTGCCATTTTATTCTAGAGTTATAAGAGTTCTTTTTTTTTTTTTTTTTTTTGTGGGTACCAGGGGGTCGACCTCAGGACCTCGCGCGCCAACAGGCACCCGTGCCGCTGAGCGATATCACCGGCCCCTTTTTCGTATGTGGGTTCCGGGAGTCGAACTCGGGACCTTGCGCCTGCTGGGCAGGCGCTTAAGCCGCTGAGCCATCTCACCGGCCCAAGAGTTCTTTATATAGTCTACTATACTTTTATCAAATGTATGATCTGAAAATATTTTATCCATTCTATATGTTATCTTTTTGCTTTCCTAATAATATCCTTTTGACATACAAATTTTTAAAATTTTTATAAAATCCAGTTGATCAATTCTTTTGTTGCTGTTGCTTTGGTATTATTTATTATTACAAACCACTTATCAATCCAAGGTTACAATGATTTATACCTAATTTCCTTCTAAGAGTTTTGTGGTTTGTCTCTTTGTTAAACCTTTGCTTCATTTTGAGTTAGTTTTTATGTATGGTGTGAGGTAAGGGTCCAACTAACTCCTTTTCATGTGGATATCCAGTGGCCCACATTGAAAAAGACTATTCCTTACCCCTTTGAATGATCTTTGCACCCTTGTCTAAATTCAGCTGCCCATAGGTTTCTTCGCTCTCAGTTCTATTCCTTTGATCCATATATGCCTATTTTATCACCACATTACTTTAATTACTATAGCTTTGGAGTAAATTTTAAATCAGCAGCCGTGGTCCTCTACCTTTGTTCTGTTTCATAATTGGTTTTACTACTGCATTGCCACATGAATTTCGAACTCTTCTTTCCTTGTTTAAAAAAAAAGTAAGGATTACATTGGATCTATAGATCAATTTGGGGAAATATTGCTATTACAATTTTTTAAATGAAGCTTAAACACCACTATTCTAGAACAGGGTATCTACCATGAGATGATTCCATCTTGAGCCCCACTCAGGAAGGTCAGTATTTGGAAGTAGCAGGAGAATTGATTTAGCACCCTGTCATTTTATTCCAAGCTTTGTTGAGGTTCCAGGAATTTCTTTGTGAAGTTCTTCTCAAACTGTGACGGCTGTGACATGCCCATAGTTTGTATGTATTAGCACCTCGACCAGGTGGATGAAGCTCAAGGCAGGTTCTCTCACACCAAGCACTGCTGATTTCTGTGATGAGCCAATGCTGTTCCAAAGTTATTTTCTCAATTCACCGACTATTGTATGTGGCCCTGTAATTTGAAACAAAATCAAAAAAGAAACCCTAACAAAAATGAGTGGTGAGGGCCGGTGAGATGGCTCAGCGGCTTAAGCGCCTGCCCGGCAAGCGCGAGGGCCCGAGTTCGACTCCCGGAACCCACATACGAAAAAGGGGCCGGTGATATCACTCAGCGGCACGGGCGCCTGCTGGTGCGCGAGGTCCTGAGGTCGACCCCCCGGTACCCACAAAAAAAAAAAAAAAAAAAAATGAGTGGTGAGTAAAGACAGACCACAGTGGTAGCTGTAGCACTATTTCCTGGCATGGAACATGACGACAGATGTGTCCTGATTTTTTGTAAAGTCTTGGGAACAATGATTTTGGACTATAACAAGGGCTGGTTATTCTGTTTTTCATAAGCAGCTGCCTTTAACGTTCATATTTTTAAAAAGACAAAAAAGCCATAGTGATGTTTGCCACCCTGAATATGGAAATGAATCCAAATTGAGATTAGTTTTGAAATACGTTTCCACAAAGACTAACTGGGAATGAGATAAATTTGTTTGCATGTGAGACAATGTTTGGAAAGAATGTTAATCTGCCTCTTGCTGTTCAGCTCAGAAGCAAATTTTGCAATGCATTTCCTGAGCTCCATTATTTGTTATTAACAGTTCTTCTGTCGTCTATAGCATAAGCTGCCTTAGAAAGTAAATCATGGGGCTGGGGAGATGGCTCAGCGGCATAAGCGCCTGCCTGGCAAGCGCGAGGTCCTGAGTTCGACTCCCGGTACCCACATAAAGGGAAAACAGGGGCCGGTGATATCGCTCAGCGGCACAAGCACCTGCTGGCAAGTGCGAGGTCCTGAGTTCGACCCCCGGTACCTACATTAAAAAAAGAAAGAAAGTAAATCACGGAAGGTGAGGTATAATATCTTACCAAAAATTATGGATCATGTGGATCAATCAATAACTATTGCAAATTATGAAACATAGTCCAGGCTGGGTGTGGTGGCGCATGCCTATAATCCCAGCACTCGTGAAGCTGAGGCAGGAGGATCGCCATGAGTTTAAGGCCAGCCTGGGTTACATAGTGAGCTCAAGGCCAGCATCATGAACTACATAGCGAGACCCTGTCTCAAAAAAGAAAAAAAAAGGAACATAGTACAAAGGAATGTTGATTTGGTACATATTGAAACTCTATTCGTACAGTCTTTTAGATTTGGAGCATGAAATACATGGTCAAAAGGCAAAGGCTAGGCTGTTATTTAATTTCTGCCCTCACTGACAGGTGTGGGCAGTGCGTTTAAAATAGCCTACTTGATCTGTTTAACTTACTATAATTATTATACATATACATGTGCTCATGAAGCATGAGTTAATTCTTCCTTCTTCAAAACAGCAATTGGCAGCTACTTGTATTGTCTCGCATTTGTCTCTGTGTCTTTGCTGTTGCGTTGGGTGCCATGCAAACAAATCTGCCCATCCTTGGAGAGCAGATACCCAGGTATACGTCTCTGTCTTCAGCTTCTTCTGTAGCACTGATCTTGGTGTGGCTGCTCCTTAGGGCCTAGTAGTGACCAGAAATGAGAAGGAAAGGGGGTCACCTGCAGGTTTCATGGGGGCTCAGCCTGGCCTTCGCTCTATATTTAGCATCAGCATCTTTTTTTATTTGTTTTTTGTTTTTTTTGTTTTTTTGTTTTTTTTTTTTTGTGGGTACCGGGGGGTCGACCTCAGGACCTCGCGCGCCAGCAGGCACCCGTGCCTCTGAGCGATATCACCAGCCCCTTTTTTTTTCGTATGTGGGATCCGGGAGTCGAACTCGGGCCCTCGCGCTTGCCGGGCAGGCGCTTAAGCCGCTGAGCCATCTCACCGGCCCTTTTATTTGTTTTTTAAAGGAAAAAAAATAGAACAAAATTTCAAAACAAGATAATAGGAGGGTAGCAATGGTTAATGCATTGCATGTTGATATCTTTAAATTAGTTACTTAGGGCTGGTGATATAGCTTAGCGGCATAAGCGCCTGCCTGGCAAGCGCAAGGTCCTGAGTTTGACTCCCGGTACCCACATATAAAAAAGAAAAAAAAAATTAGTTACTCAGAGTCCAAGATAACTGCATTCAATTGTCCAAACAATATTAGCACAAACCTTTCTTTTCAGTGAACTAGGAGAAATTAATAGTATAACTATCTTAACTATCTTTTATATATATATGTGTGTGTGTGTGTGTGTGTATTTTTTTTTTTTTGCTTTTCCCTTCCTTCTTTTCTCCATTCCTCCATCCCAGTTTCTCTTTCCTTTTGAACAGTTTCTTCCCATTTTACAATATCTATTGTAAATTTTAGATCTCATTTGCTCTTTCAGCTTCTCACACTAGGGAGACAATATGATGTTTACACATGGGCATCTGGTTTATTTCACTTATGAGTATGGTCTCAAGTTGTATCCATTTACTTATAAAACTCTCCAGTTTATCCTTCTTTATGGCTGAGCAGTACTCCATCGTATAAAAAGACCAATCTGTTTCATCCATTCTTTGGTTGATGGGCATTTGGGTTGTTTCCAAGATTTAGCTATTACAAATTGTGCTGCTATAAACATGGGTGCACATATATCGCTGTGGCATAATGTTTTTAATTCTTCTGGGAAGATACCCAGAAGGGGAATAGCTGAGTCAAATGGGACCTCCAATCCTAGTCTTTTGAGGAATCTCCACACTGACTTCCACAGTGGTTACACCAGTCTACACTCCCATCAAGAGTGGAGAAGGGTTCCTTTTTCCCCACAGCCCTGCCAGCATTTGTTATTGGTTGATTTCTTGATAATAGCCATTCTTTCCGGGATGAGATGGAATCTCAGTGTTGTTTTAATTTGCATCTCTCGAATGACCAGTGATGTTGAACATTTCTTCATATATTTATTTACTGTTTGTATTTCTTCATCTGAGAAGTGTGTATTCATCTCAGATGCCCATTTTTGGATTGGGTCTTTAAATTTGGGAGGTCTGATTTTTTTGAGTTCTTTGTATGTTCTCAATGGTAATCCTTTGTCTGAGGAACAGCTGGCAAACATTTTTTCCCTCATTGTAGGTTGTCTCTTCACTCTGTTGGTGGTTTCTCTTGCTGTGCAAAAGCTTTTTAATAAGCCGAGATCCCAGTTGTTGATTCTTTGTAATAATTCCTGTGCGATCAGGGTTTTATTCATAAAGTCTTTACCTACACCAATGTCTTCAAGAGTTTTACCTATTCTATCTTCCAGCAGATTTAATGTTTCTGTTTTAATATTTATATCTTTCATCCATTTCAAATTTACTTTAGTGCATGGTGAAAGATAATCTTTGGCACGTGCAGAGCCAGTTTTTCCTGAACCATCTATTAAAGAGGCTATCTTTGTTCCAGTGAATGTGTTTGGCACCTTTGTCAAAGATAAGGTGGCTTAGTATGTCTGGAGTTGTTTCTGCATCTTCTGATCTGTTCCATTGATCTTTGGGTCTGTTTTTTTTTTTTTCCAGTATCATGCTGTTTTTATCACAGTAGCTTTATAGTATAATTTCAAGTCTGGGATTGTGATGCCCCCTGCCTTGCCTTTGTTGCCCAGAACTGCCTTTGTAATTCTAGGTCTCTTCTGGTTCCAAATTAATTTTAGTGTTGTTTTCTCTAACTCTGTGAGATATAGCATCAGCATCTTTTCATTGAAAATGTTATGGGTGGAAGAAATGTCCTTCTTTTAGCATTTATGACTCAGTAATAAGATGCTTCCAAGCTCAAAAACTGAGTATCCTTCAATACATACATCAGTATCTAGATATTCAGGAAATATAGAAATATCAGCTATATTGTGCATTTTGCAGGATTTTGGTGCTATGTTGATACTCTCTGTTCACATAAAATCATATGCCAAAACGTGCAGCAGACATACTTTCTTCCATGTAATTACTGCTGTCGGATTTTTCTTTGTGGAACAAATACAAGCAAAAGTTAATAATTCTCAACCAAGATATCACCATTTGCAAGGGATCAGACATAAAATGTTGATGGCCGAGTCCATCGGCAGATGGCACATTAGTGGTGTGTTGCTGCCGACCATTAACTCATACACATGATGAGGTTGTGTCCCAGGCTACTAGAAGGAATGTGTTTCATGATTGAGAAAGCACCTTTTATTTGTTGCCACTCAAATATATATAGAAAAGAGAGAAGAAAAAGGAATAAAAATAATTTAATGTGATTTTGTATATATTTTTCTAAGTTTATATTATTATTCTATTGTCTTCTTTTGATCACAGACTTTGCTTTTAACTCCTCTTAATCTCACTTGATCCTCAAAATAACCCTGGACAGGAAAAGCACAGTTTTTCCCCTTTTCTCTTTATAGTCTGACTTCCCAGAGAAGCTGATACTATATCCAGGGGCCTGGGTACATTTATTTACGCTTTTCTGTATCCTTAAAATGCCCCTTCGCAGTGCTGACCTATCCTGTCCATCTTTTTTTTTCTTTTTTTCTTTTTTTGGTTCCGGGAATCTAACTCATGACTCACGCTTGCCAGGCAGGTGCTGTGCTGCTGAGCTATCTCCCCGGCCCCTGTCCTGTCCATCTTTAAATGTTAGCGCTCATGTCACTTTCCCTTTGATTGTTTGAGTTCTCTGGTTCTGGGATGGAATCCAGGGCCTCCAGCATCCTGGGTAAGCACTCAGCCACTGAGCTACACTCCCAGCTCACCTCTCCCTTGAAATCTTCAACATGAAGTATCTGCGCTCTGTGTAGTTTGTGTAGTGGGTATGTCTAGTACTGCTTTGATACACACCTGCCAGTAAATTACCACTTCCAGAGTATGACTCAAATCTCACGTGTGTTTGCATCTCCTGGAAGAGATAAATATTGCAAATTCCTATGCCCAAAGAATTATTCAGAGCAGTGGTTCTCAAAGTGTGGTCCTTGGACATTTTAGATTTGTACATTCTGTGATTCTACACCCCCATTCCCACAGTAGATGAGTTTAAAAGGTTTATCTTGGCTCATGGTTTCAGAGGTTTCAGTCCATGAGCATCAACCTTGTTGCTTTGGGCCTGTGCAATGCAGTGCATCATGTCGGGAGCGTGTGGCAGAAGGAAGGAGCTGTTTAGCTCATGGCAGCCATGAAACCAAAACAGAGACAGAGGAAGGGGCCAGGGTCCCAAGAACCCCTTAAGGACACACCCCAATGACCCAGTTTCCTCCAGCTGGATCCTACCCCTTAATAATTCCACCACCTCCCAAAGATCCGGAAGCTGGGGACCACGCCTTTAACACGTGGGCCTTTGGAGGACATTAAAGACCCAAGCTAAACAGTGAGGCTCAGCAGTCTGTGTTTGAACAAGCTATGCAAGTCACTCTGATACACGTTAGACAATTACTGCTTTAGAGAATAACCCACCGAGAGAAATTTGGTGAGGATCTATTCTGGCACCTCCATAAGCCCATTCAATTTACCTACACCATTATCTTCTAAACCCACAAAATGTAAACCATGTTCCACAAAAACGTTTGTGATTAAAAACCCAAATGAGTCGATAGGGTTGACTAATTCAAAATTCTAAAACCTCAATGTACCAAAAAAAAAAAGAAAATGTGATTAGTCATAAACAGAAAGATGCAACTGCCCATGATTACAAGATATAAATAGACATACTTTTTAAAAATTATCACCTTGGTAATTTTTAAAAGGCTGTCACATCCAATCGTGACAAACAGGTGAAAAGGAGCTTTCATATTTCTGTCGGTCAGTATATGGGCACAAACTTCATATGGGACTATTTGACTCTACCTCAATATGTTCAACCCTTTCTAATTTAGCATGGTATTTCTACAGATACATTAGCACATCTGTAGAAAGAGGCACTTCTATATGTCACTAGTTACTCTTTAGTACTGGTCACATTTTTTCATAAGCATTATTACCTTTAAATTTTTAGTTCTCCCCAGATTCCCCTTAGAGAGTCTCTCTCTCCCTCTCTCTTTGTCTGTCTGTCTTTCTCTCCTGCTTTCTCTCTCTCTGTCTTTCTGTCTCTCTCTCTCTCCTGCTCTCTCTCTCTCTTTCTGTCTCCCTCTCTCTCGCACTCTCTCTCTCTTTCTGTCTCTCTCTCTGTCTTTTTATCTTTCTCTCTGTCTCTCTCTCTCCCACTCTCTCTCTCCCTCTCTTTCCACCTCCTGACACCCATCCAGTATCCTTAAGCTTTTAAGAAAATTGCAATATATAACGTTGAGGGCCGGTGAGATGGCTCAGCGGCGTAAGCACCTGCCTTGCAAGCACAAGGGCCCGAGTTCGACTCCCGGATCCCACATACGAAAAAGGGGCCGGTGACATCGCTCAGCGGCACGGGTGCCTGTTGGTGCGCGAGGTCCTGAGGTCGACCCCCCGGTACCCACAAAAAAAAATATATATATATATATAACGTTGACTAGAAACATTAACTTTAAAGAAACTTAGATGGGGGCCGGTGAGATGGCTCAGCGGCATAAGTGCCTGCCTGGCAAGCGCGAGGTCCTGAGTTCGACTCCCGGAACCCACATACAAAAAAGGGGCCGGTGATATCGCTCAGCGGCACAGGCGCCTGCTGGCACGCGAGGTCCTGAGGTCGACCCCCGGTACCCACAAAAAAAGAAAAGAAAAAAAGAAACTTAGATGGAAGTGGTTGAAGCTATTAACCTAAATGATCAGTGAGTGTGTTAGACAATCTCTGTATTTTCCCTCCAGGATTTGCACTGTGGTGGCACCTTAGAGCTCCCAATTTTTATAGAATTCTGTTATACTTCCTAATATACCCTTTCTGTCTTCATCTCCTACTTATTTTATTAGGATAGATGGTATCAATCAAAACAGGTCCTAGGGCAATGTTTTCTGGCTTGGTTTGGTTCAGTTAAATTCAATACAGGTTGAGTATCTTTTGTCTAAAATGCTTGGGAACAGTATATTATATTTTAGAGTGTTTTGACTTTTAGAAAGTTCACATAGACTTCACTGGCTCACCATCTCTAATCTAAAACTCTGAAATTGCAATGTTCTGAAAATTTCAGATTTCAGAGTTTCAGTTTAGAGATACTCAGCTTGGAACAAACCAACTTATTTTAAGTGTTTTGAGGATATTAACAAGAACAGTACTATCCCCATGATTTTCTGCTAAGAATCAACCCGAACAGTTTCCAGAGTAGTGTTAGCAATGTCAGGGATCGTAAAAGAAAATGAGAAAAAAGCTGTTTTGAGAAAAAGAGAAATGGGTGGAGCCTGGGGGAAGGATCTTTGTAATCTGGTAGTTAGGCCCTGCCAGAATGTATTTAGAGCTTAATGACTATGTCTGCTTTATTTTTCCTTTCCTCCTTTTGGCAAGAAACCAGTATCTTCGGTCTCGAGTGCCTTTTTTTCATCTTAAGTGAGAAACCATCTTATGCCTGATGTATGAAGTACTTCCTTAAAGTGTGGGATGAAAGACTAAGGCAAGACTGTCTATGGAATGTTACAACACAGTCATTCAGGGAAAGAGAAGTGACCTGATTATCCTCTTTTGATAAACATAGCACCCCTCTGTAAGTCAACTGTGGTTTGAAAATGTGAGAAAGGTTTTGCTTTCTATATCTCTTTGATGTGGAAGATAGAGCTGGCTTCCTTCCCTCATGCAGCCATGGACCTGCATCCACACTGCTGCCACAGCTGCCTTCAAAGGAGAAAAAAAGTGGAAGTAAAGCCGAACCCTTGACCAAGGATCCTGGGTGATTAAGTGGCTTAATCAAAATCAGTAACTGTGAATGTTCTAAAAATGGTCAAGGCTCAAAGGGCTTCCTCCTGTCTTGCCAACACTCTTCAGAAATCTAAGTGACTTTTTAAATACCTGGGCTGTGAAAAACAATCAAATGCCTTTTGTTTAAAGAAAAATAGGCACATTAGAGCAGAATTGGGAGGTCCCTGTGGCAGTCTGAGTCTGGATGCTCAAATATGACCTCGTTTATCTGGAAGTCACCGCGGATCAAGGCTAGTGCAGATAGCTGGCTGACTGCGCTTGTCTCTGGAGATTTCGTTCATTATTTCTGCACTTTGGGGCCTCACTCAGGCAGGAGAGGGCTTGGTATCTGTTAGTGCATTCAGTTTGGTTGCTGTACTTCCTTATATATGAAAAGCTCATTTAGAATTCTCCCATGGAAAAATTCATTCTCCGTGGAAATTGTTATCCTGCAAGTCATTGTTTCTTAACGTGTACTTGGGGCAAAGTGAAGCTCAGTGGTTTGGAGGGATTCTTTTTAAAAATACAAATACTTGGGCTTCACCCCATCTATAGCGATCTACATTTTTCTTCTCTCTCCAAGTGATTCTTAAACATTCAGAAGTTTTAAACTCATGCTTATATACCAAGCAAAAATATAAAAGTTCTTAGAAACTTAGAATCTATTCATATTTGTCTTGAACATGCTACGGTGGCAAACATTGAAGATTAATGGATCCTGCTAAATTAGCTATGTGAATTTCCAACAGTGTTTACCGATGGCCTTTGATGTAATGATTTTTCAACTTTACCATAATGCCAATACAATACGCATTCAGTGGAAACACACTTTGAATTTTAATCTCGACCCTTTCCTGGGTTGGCTGTGTACCATCCTGCAGCGTGACGTTGAGCAGCCGCAAGTCACAGCTCCCGCTCAGCCCCATGACCTGGAGGAGAAGTAGCTGCCATCCGTGGAGTACTGTGTCACTCAGCGATGACACTCAGTGGGCGAAGCGTACTAAGTGCGTTTTTGGCCTAATAGCATTTTGAACTATGAAGCTGTGTCACATATAACCCGTCATAAGTTGAACAGCATTTGTATTTCCAAAGGGAAGATTGTGTGAGATATTTATTACACGAAGTGTTATTCACCCTGAAGGAAGGGGCTGTTGAGGTGAGACAGGGTGGATGGCTGTTTCATTTCTCCATGTTAAAGCTTCTTACTAGCTGTGAAAAGGCCTCGGCAGAGGCAAGGGATGTAGCTCAGGTAAAGCGCTTGCCTAGAATGTGCGAAGCCCTAAGTTCAATCCCTAGCACAGCCAGAAAAGAATTGAAAAGTCACTGGCATCAGCTGCCTATTAATTTAATTAATTATATCTGAAGGGGATAGTGCTCTCTTCGGCAGCACGTATGCTAAAATATAGTATCTAAAGGGGATAAACAATGGAAACGTAAGGCAGGCTTCCCTCATAAAATGCTACCCTCCATAACTTCCCCCCATTTGCTATATTATTTTCTCTTTCAGAAATTTTAAACCTGCTACTCTATGTACTCGTTGCTTTTCGTCTCTTTTTACAGTTTGTATTTTCTATCACTGATATAGCCATTGCATTTAAAGAAATTTTCAAATCCAAAATGATATTATTTTAATAAGGAGTGAAAACGAAAATTGACAATACACCTGGAATTGTAAAAGACAAATGGTAAAATCTTAATCTTGGACAACTGTCACACAGCCTTGTGTTAGCTCAAGACCTATGTGTCATTTTAGAAAATGGACAACACCTGGGTGTGGTGGCATATGCCTGTAATCCCAGAACTCAGGAGGCTGAGGCAGGAGGATTGCCGCAAGTTCGAGGCCAGCCCAGGCTACATAGAGAGTTAAAGACAAGTCTAAACTGCATAGTGAGGGCTGGTGAGATGGCTCAGCGGCGTAAGCGCCTGCCCGGCAAGCGCGAGGGCCCGAGTTCGACTCCCGGATCCCACATACGAAAAAGGGGCCGGTGATATCGCTCAGCGGCACGGGCGCCTGCTGGCGCGCGAGGTCCTGAGGTCGACCCCCCGGTACCCCAAAAAAAAATAAAAATAAAAAAAAATAAACTGCATAGTGAGACTTTGTCTCAAAAAACAAAAACAAAAACAAAGAAAGAAAGAAAGAAAGAGGACAAAAAATTATCAGAAAGGACATGCTGAGTACCAACCACAGGTGCCAATCTTGAGAGGCAGCTCCCAGTGTGAAGCAGTCATGTACGTATTTTTCAGGTTATACAGGAGAGCAAATTAAACTCTCTTGCTTCTTAAATTACCCCCTCTAGGGACTGGAAATAGAAATCAGACACCGTCTCCTCTCTCATCCCCCAAAGCCAATAGAGCACATAATTGGAAATGTCGCAAGTACATAGGGAAGTTACTGTTTGGATTTGCGCTCCACCTGTATTGAAGCAAGATGGCAGAAGAGAGCACTTAGGAATGGTTATAAAAATAAAGAAAAAGAAAAGCCCCAATATCAGATGTACTTTCAAATCCTGAAGTAGTCACAGCTGAAATAGATTTCCATGAAGGGACAGTACAACAAATTCCTTGCACATCCTAGTGAGCATAGTCATTTATTCTGCTCTGAGCTTCTCCATACCTTTTTAGAAACAGGGAAGAATGAACACAGAAGACCTTAAAAGAAGGCATTTGGCCACTGCTCTTTCTTTTGTCCGGGTGTACTATGTAGGTGCATTAGTAGACTAGGGTCATGCTACAGTGTGAGTGTTTATTCCTCCAAACTCATGTGGAAAAGAGGAATTAAGACGTATTGTGTACATATACCAGTTCCCTACAAGGAATGTAAACATTATGCACTACAGATATGTACTAATAAAAAAAAAAAAAACCTTATGGAAATTTAATCCCCACGGTCATATCCTATATTAATGGTACTTGGAGATGGGGACTTGGGGGATAATGAAGATTAGATAAGGTCACAAGGATGAGGCTCCCACAATTACTTTGGCGACTTTTTCATCAGAGAAGGCCAGTCTGGCGAGCTTGGTCTGTCTCCCTGTGCGAGGCCGTCCACCGTGTGATGACCCAGGAGGCCCTCACCAGATGCTGGTTCCATGTTCTCAGACTCGCAAAGTCATGAACTAAATATACCTCTTTTCTTTATGAATTAACTCAATCTGTGGTATTCAGTTACAGTAACAGAAAACAGTCAAAGACAGAGAGCCATAACGAAGTACACAGACTGCATGTCTTAGATAACAGGAATCTATTCTCTTACAGTTTGGAAGGCAAGAAGTCCAATATCAAGGAACAAATGGGTTGGTAATTCACAGGTGGCCCCTTCCTGTTTTATCCTCACCTGGCCTTTGTTCAAGAGTGAGAGGGATTTCTAGTATCTCTTCCTCTTACAAGGAGAGCTGTCCTTTTAGATGAGGCCCCTACCCTATGATCTCATTTAACATTAATTACTTCCTTAGAGGCCCTTCTCCAAATATAGTCACATTGAGGGTTAGGGACTCAACATATAAAAATCATAAGGGACACAAAGTTCACCCCATAACAGTTAGCTAAGTCATGCTTTATATAGCCCCAACATACCACCTCGTCATCATTCTTCAACTTAGTGTGCCAAAAAAGAAAATCGGGCGAGACCCTGAAAGATATTTCTTCCTCTCCTACACCATAAGGCGTCAAAACCATGTTGAAATGTAATTGCCGACACGATACTTTTGGTTTTAAGAGGGGAGAAGGTCATGAGGGAGCCCTCATGAATATATCAGTATTATCCCAGGAGTGAGTTAACTGGTGCCGGAGTGGGCTCCTGAGTAAAGGGTGAGCTCTGCCTGGGTTTTTTCTCTCTGTCTCACGCATCTCACTTGCCTCTGGCCACGGCGTAACGTGGTGAGACGGCAGGGCCACACGCTTGTCCTTCCTGACTACAAACTGTTAGCCAAGCAAAATCTCTCTTCATTACAAGTTCTCTGGTCTCAGGATTCTATTATTGCAACACAAAATGAACTGAGACGCCACGTTTCTTTTCAGCAGCCTTTACTCTGCCCCATGAACCTCACACCCAAGACCTCCTTGGTGTATCCAGAGCACACACTCAAAAGGGAAGGATCTGATGGATTTTTAAAATGTATTTTAAACCACTGTATCCACCCTTTTATCTTTGTCTCTGCGTGACTAAAACCAGGCATTCAAGTGCTAAGTAAAACCTAAGGGACAGGCAGATATTGCAACAAATTATAAGATGACAAATCCATAACCCATTTTATGCTGTTTGGCATGTTTTCTCATGCCTGTGCCAAAGGGTCACAAATAATTTAGATGTTGGTACCACTCATCCCGTAAAATATTCAATGATCCAGATTTCATGTAAGAATAACAATACAGCTTTTAGACTACTGGAAAAGATTTTTGTTGAGACCCAATTTTTAAATGTGAACCCTAAATTGAAGTTGATATGCTGAATTCTACAGATGATTGCAGATAGCCCAGCTTCACTAAATTTAGTTACTGGTCATAAATACAACATCAGCCTCCGTTCTGGCATTAGAGAAGGTCTTGTTTTCATCACCCTGGGGTTAGTAAAACCTGAAACCTGCCAGGAATTTGCCACACATTTTGCTGCCAGGGACAGCTCAGCTTCTGGCCTCTTGGAGGGGAAATGACATCATCTCTGTTTACAAGGCATTTAAAACTGAGGCACCTCCACTTCCGTGCTGAGTTTACTGGTTGGCGCTGGCACCTAGAATTCTCATGGTCTTATCAGGAGAAGACACGCAGCCCCTGATGGTCAGGAAAGGAAGGGGATTTGGAAGAGAGAGGAATAGAGAGCAGAAATGAAGAAATGTTGTGTCCACTGAAAGGCTTTCTGGTGTTTGGAAAGAAAACGTCCCTTCAGTAATGGGGCCAAATTAGACCACTAGAGTATAAAGCTCTATTTTCTTCTCCTTAATCTGCCTAATCCCAGCTTTGAGTAAAGTTCACTAAGAAACCACATTATACTCCAGTATGTTCATGAGGGCCAGAAATGGTGGTCACAGCAGCAAATAGTAATCATTTATATGGGCCGTATATTAGTTTCCTAAGGTTGCTGGAACCAATTACCATAAACCAGGTGGCCTAAACGATCAGAAATATATTCTCTTGTCATTCTGGAAGCTGGAAGTCCAAAAGCAAGGTGTTGGCAGGGCCACCATCCTTCTGAAGTCTCCAGGGAACGGTCTGTTCCACCGCTTCATCTTTCTTCTGGTGCTGCTAACAATCACTGGCCTTGACTTGCACTGCAGACGCCTTGCTCCAGCCCCTGCCTCTGTTTTCCCCTGTTGCCTCCGCCACTCCATGTCTGTTTCTGTCTTCTCTAGTATGACCAAGGGCTGCTCTACTGCATTGTGTCCTCATCTTAACTTGATGACATCTGCAAAGACCATGTTTGCACATGGTCCCATTCACGGGTATCCCGGGCTAAGACTTAATATATCTTTGAGGGGAGGAGGATGCTGGGAGAGAGAACAGTTCAGCCCCACTCATGACAGGCCGTTTTATTTGTTTTTTTTCCTTTGTCTTCTAAAAATCTGAAATATTGTCCAAGATTCTTTCTAAAACAAATCAAATTTAAATCAAAGGATTACATGTCTTGAATTTGTGACCTCTTCATTTTTAAAAAAAATTAATTTCCATATTTAATTTGTAATAAATTGTGAAAGGCTTTAAATGCTTTGAACTTGCTTGAGGCTGACAAATGAGTAAATTTGTAAACCATGGCTGCTTTAATTATCCAGGGTTAATTAATGTTTACCACACTTGGAAGATGAAAAGACATGTATAAGCGTGCTGTAATGTGAATTATTTTTCAATTCATTGTTGAAGCTTAAAGTGTGTTCAAATAAAGATTGTTTGTGTTACATTTTACAACAAAAAACAAAACAAAACATTGAAGCACTACGGTAATTTTGAAGGCACTAAACTTTTACTGTTTTCTTTTTAGTTCATGAGGGCTCTACACTTTTAACTGCACTGATTATGTCCTTGAAGATGATGGTGCTTTAGTACTGTGTATTTAAAGAAAGGTAGATACTTATTTGTTTCTTTCAAGTTGAAATGTTTTGAGAGCCGGGTGGAGGTGAGGAAAGGTTAACTGTGGTGACATGAAAATAACATTTTTGAAGTAACTTTTGTAAAGAAAAGAAATTACTGGAAGTCTATGTATATTTTTAACAAAGCCATAAAGAGCTTGGGTAAACTCTTGTGCTGAGACCAAGAAGTGTGGAGATTAGAAATTATTCGGAGAGATTGGACTGAGATCTGCCACATGAGGCTTGGAAGAGTCATCACTCATTGGCGGGAGATTGGTCCCAAGACCACTATTCCACTCCCAAGATCCCAAAATCTACAAATACACAAGTCCCTTTTATGACAGTAGTATATGTGTCAAACCTACGGATATTTTCTTGTATACTATGTCATCTCCAGATCACTTATAATACCTGACCCAATGTAAATGTTAGGTAAATAGTTTCTATAGTGTATCTTTAGGGAATAAGATAAGAAAAGGTCTGTACGTGTTCAGTACAGATGCAGGTTTTGTTTCCAATTATCTTTCATCCAAGATTGGTTAAATCAATGGGTATAGAACATCTAAGGAAGCAGTTGCTCCAGACAGCAAAAATGTTAGTCTATTCTTGGCAAGGAAGTGACCCACTGGGTGATTTTTCATCATGTTGAGTGGATGTCGTACGCAGTACCAGGATTTGTGATTCTCTAAGTAATTAAAGCAAAGCTTGCCTCCCTGAAGCCCCCTCTACGTCCCTTCGTGACTGTCTAGAGAGTGCACATCTAAAATGAAGTCAGGATAGATCTGTTACTTTCACCTCCTACACAGTTTTCTTCTTTGTGTTTTGCAGAAGAAAAATGAAGTTGCATTTCATTATCATCTCGTGGCTGTTAATATTAAAGTGATTTGATTTTTAAAAGACCCATAACTTTTTGAGTAAGAAATACCTTGTTCAGGATAGTTCTTAACAACTATCAAGCTGATTTGATTGTGTTCAGCACTACAGTTTGAATACTGTAAAAAAAATTTCAGCAAGAACATGGCACTTGGGGGCCGGTGAGATGGCTCAGCAGCATAAGCGCCTGCCTGGCAAGTGAGAGGTCCTGAGTTCGACTCCCGGTATCCACATACGAAAAAAGGGCCGGTGATATCGTTCAGCAGCACGGGCGCCTGCTGGCGCACAAGGTCCTGAGTTCGACCCCCGGTACCCACAAAAAAAAAAAAAAAAAATGGCACTTTTGTGGATGTAACTAGATTTTGCTAATTGTGTATACATGGTGTAAGTAAAAATATTCCTCTTCCTTCTGGATGTCCTATAAGCTGAAAGCTCTTTATATGGCTGACCTCCTCTGTTTTTCCTTCCATTGTGTCCCAGCAGCTCCCGGGCAGCCTGGCTCCTTTGCCTTGATATACGCACTTGTGTCTGCAAGAACAGCAATCATTTTCCCTCAGGCCCTGCTGTAATATCACTCTGTCAGTCAACTTCATGTTACTATAGTGAAATATCTGAGGCAACCAACTTTATAATGTGAAGTGGTTTATTTAGCTAATAGTTTTAGAGATCCAAAGTGCAAGAGCAGGTAGCCCCATTGGTCTGGACTCTGGTAAGGTCGGTGGATGGTGTGTTGGAGCACTGGTGGGATGGTGGTAGGGGGGTACATAGGAGCAGTGGTCAGATCTCTAGCCAGAGTAGAAACAGGGAAAGGCAAGGGTCTCACAGTCTCCCTTGAGGACACAGCCCCGAGGACCTCCCAGTAGACGCCATCTCCTGAAGGTTCTACTTCCTCTCCAAGCCTTTCCATGTGGACCTCTGGGGGACACTCTCCATTAAACCATGCAGTTACTATCCCCAGCCCCAAACCCAATCCTGTTTCTTTATCACTCTGTCCATAATATTCCTATCATAGCACTTCTATTATTTTTCTACCCATCTTTTTCTCTGAACCATGAGTGTTTGAGTTAAAAGAGATTCACATGGTTATTTCTGTCCCTGGCCTTCAAGATGTTAGTGTTACGATTGCTGAACAGATGAATGAATGAATGAATGAATGAATGAATGAATGAATGAATGAGTGAGCTCACTGGTTAATGATAAAGTGGCTTCCTTTTCCTTGGCTCCAAGTTATTTTCCTTAAAGTGCGTCCTTCAGGCTTCTCTCACTTTTGTGCATCTTGAGTGCCTTCCTGAAGGCAGACCCAGCGCGTGTATTGCCAAGCCCCAGATGCCCAGCGCTTGCCATTTCCAGACTCTGTCTCCCTAGGTATTGTTAAGGGAGAACATGAATAAGCTACTGAAAAAAGGAGGGGCCATTGCCGTGTCTAGAATTGTTCACTGGAAAGCAAGTTTTGTGCTAAAGAAAACACAAATAGGCCAATGTGCAGAAAAGCTTAGTGGAGATGTTTAGGTTTTTTAACCTGCATAAATGAATGTTTCAAATGAGCTATTGTGTATACAAAGATGATGTGCTTTCTGTAGTAACAGCCCATCCTCCAGTAGTGAGATTCGCATTTGTGCTTATCTTTCACACTTGCTTCTTCGCTTTAAAGTCTTTTAGGCTCTTTGAATGAAATGCAGGTATGGGTGTTGAAAATCTTCCGTTTCACTGTGAGTTTACCATCTTCTCTAAGCCATTCTTTATAATGTCCAAAGTATAAAATCGTATGAGCCAGTCAGCAACGTGAATCATTTAGCACGTGCTACCTATGCAGCACGGCAGAAAGTGATGCAAGCTATTAAGAGGGGCGCCGTTTCCCATCCCATCCATTTGCTTTGATCCGCCCTAGGCTCTGTCTTGCCCAGGTCAGATAGGCTTCTCTTACAAGTTTGGGAGAGGGTGCTGGTCAGACAGGGCCGCTGTATATGTTACATTTGTGCAGGTCAGGTGGGACACAGCTGTAGTGACAGCGTTCACTAAGACCACAAAGTGCACACTCTTCCTAGAACTGCACCTGCAGCGTGCCCAGCAGTCAGCACTGTGCCGTGGCCCTGCCTAGCATATCCCCAACCTCCTTCCCTCATCTGGTGCAGCCAAAGGTGAAGATCGGAGCTGAAATCTAGTCTCATACAGCTGGACGAGCTACATGCCTTCCCCAGAGAACTCAGCACATGGACCGGTGAGGGCCTAGCCTTTATCAGCAGGAAGATGACGTGAGAGTCTCTTCCTGTTCCCTCTCGTTTGGCTCAGAGTTCAGGCAGAGAACAGGAGACCCTGCAGACCGGTGCTCGGAGCACCCCCAACGCCAGCCATGAAGGAACCGGGGGGCTCTGGGCTCAGTGTCCTGAGTGACTTTGCCTTTATATATATATACGTGAATACGAAAATTGTCATTTGAGTTTTTCCAAAAAAAAATTTTTTTTCCTCACTCTTTCTTGTCCTCATTAAAAAGCATTAGCAGTTTTAAAAATTGAAATATAATACTATTCCAGACATAAAAGCCTCACCTTTCATTTTTCCAACTCATTCTCTAAGAACTTACATAAAAGTAAAAACAGACAAACAACAATAAAACCTGTATTGATTATGCAGAACCACTTCACAGAAAGCTGAAAAATTAGTTGCTGGAAAATGAAACTGGAGAATTCTTCCTCCTGAGCCGATCTCTTTGTCCTCCAACCTAATAATCCTAGCTGTATGGAATATCTGCATGCCTCAGGAACCTCAAAAAATTTACCCTCATTGACCACAATTAAATCATAAAGTTAGGATGGGGAAGAGATCAAATAATGAATTCTCTAAAGGATAAAGCCATTTAAAAAATAAAACTACTCTATTGGTTTTCTCTGGTGGTGAAATTATAACTAATTGTTATTTCTTTTCCTAATTTTTTTCACTAAATGTGTATTATTCTTGTAATTAGTACTGAGATATATATATTCTCTATGAAGTCATAGTTTTGATGCCAGAGGTTAGGCTGTTTGTAACAGTTTTGAAGAGAGAATTCAGCCTCATTACTTGGAAAACCCTTAGCTGAAACACAAAAGTACATGACTCTTGACTACCCCAAGACAGCCAGATTTTCCTCTAGCGTATGAATAGACATCTGTTTTCACGGGTTAGAGATGATGTGAAATAATAGTCTTATGTTTAAAGGATATTAAGCATAAAAATCCCATTCGTTTTTAGGTTTTGTTTGCAGAGAATGTATAGTTTGTATTTGCTTACATTAAGGGCCGTATGATGGCAATGTCATTGTAAATTAGCCAGAGGAAAACGTCCAGATATGTACAGGTTAAAGTCAGTGATGCCTATGGTAATACATTTTTTTATTTAATAAAATTTTAGACTTACAGAAATGCTCCAAAAATATTACATAAAATAACATTTTTCTTTTTTTTAAAAGTAAGTTGCAGACATAGTGGCTTTTTACACCGAAATTCCTCACTATATGTTTGACTAAAACAAGGACATTAATATGGTAGACATGAGAACTACAACCTCTATACAGCATATTCTCAGATATTATTTCTGTAGCATGCAAACTTGCTTTTAGTCTGTACTTCAGGCTGATGACAACCCAGGCAACAATAAGATCTCCTAATGTACATGGAAGACTGAGACATTGGCACAAGTGCCACAAATCTGAAAAGGGAGGCTTTTAATCAGCTTTTAGATGCCAGGCAGCCCGACTGACTTTCATCTTGACTTCTGACTGATGCTATTGGTAGAACTAAATTGTTTGATGTGACTTCGAAAGCCAAAAGAAATTTGTCTTAAATGAAGAGGGACTTTTCCTGTACCTTCATTCTAAGCCAGACAAGTGGTATTTCAGGAAAGTGTCACTTCCAATAAGGAATATTTTCACGAGTGATATGCAGCCTTGTTTTTGTCCCCTCTGGGGTCAGTTTGTTGCCTTAAGTGGACAAAGCGTGCCCCACTTAAGAATCTTTGTCCAGGAAGCTACCAAACAAAAATAAACCCAGATTTAGAAATGGAGTCTGAATTTCAGCTCTGGGAGATGTTCAAGACTGATAGTGTGGCTAAAAGTAAGAGGACTGCCCTAAATTTCTGGAGGTCATCATGAAAACTGGGTATATGGGACAGCATTACTTTGTCATAATATATGTATACAATTTCCCCTAGTTGGAAAACAAATTTACAGGGCTCTCTTGCTGTTGGCTATGGAAGTATCCTAGTGACTACACCACATTGTGGATTTCAAAAGGGTGTTTGGTGTGGTTAAGTGCAGGTCAATCCACTGTCCAATACTTTCAGCAGCTCAAAGTGGAAAAAATCTTAATTATTTTGAGCGTGACTAGGAGTCAGTGAAAGTGGTGGTTCAAGTCACTATTACACTCAGGCAAGTCTTCCCAGAAAAGGAAATCTAAGGTGGGAGACAGTGAGGGCCACTCCCGGGGATGGATCATCAAGACGGAAGCGCTAGGTGAGGCCTTACTTACTTAGCAGAAGGAGCCTCTCCATGGCTATGCTACTTTTCACTTGTCTTTAATCGTCTGCCACCAAGAAGCTCTTGGCCTGCAGCTTTGACCTCTTTTACTTTGGTTCCTGCAAAAACCTGTTACGGTTTGTGTCTAGATGTCCCCCAAGCCTCATGCAGTCATAGATATGGTTTGTTCGGAGATGGCTGAATCTGGAGTGTGTGATTGATTTGTACTGTAGTGAAGGATTAAGGGTGCTGGGATTAAGGGTGTGTGATGGCTGGATCAGTCCACCGATTGGACTGGCACTGCCCTAATCCCGGTAGACTGAGTACGATATAAGGGACAGCAAGAAGCTTGTCTCTCTTTCTCCCTTGCTTGCTTTTGCTTTCTTCTGCCGGCATGAACTGTTGCCCTCTGCCATGTGCCACCCTGCCTTGGAGCCAGCCAGTTATAGACTGAAACCTCTACATACTGAGCTAAATAAACCTTTCCCCTTTTAACTTTTGGTGTCAGGTATTTTTGTCTTGGCAGCAAGAGAAAAGTAACTAAGACAATACCATAGAATTCATCCCTTTCCAAAAAGTATCAAAAGGCCGGGTGCTTGTGACAATAGATGGGTGGGTTTATGCTTCCATAACCTCAGTTTCTAATCAATGTTAAATAATCATGTCCTCTGTAAAATGGAATTTTTCACAGAATGGTGAGAAGGTTGCACTAGGATTTGGAATATTCAGGTTCAGATACCAGTTCTGCCACTTGCTAATTTCGAACCTGCTTTCCGGACGAGTGTCCATTCATTCAGTGGGGTGTAGTACTCGTGTCATTCAAATTATTATGGGTAACAAAGAAGCCGATGGATATGAAAAGCCACAGAAATGGACAGTGTTATAAATGCAGTGATCTCTTGCCCTTAAGGTGTCCTTACATGGCTTTTGCGTCACAACATGGATGTGGCATCGCACATGGCTGTAGCATAGCAGTTAATCCAAGCATCCCAACCACAAACAATAACCACTTGAAAAACCCCATAGGTTCTCCCCCAAATTAGCATTCCAAACGGCTGCTGCTCCTCTGAAGCACAGCTAAATCCGTGGTTAGAATAAATTTTCTCATCAGCCATGCTTGTCTACCAAAAGCATCTTCAGTGAGGGAGAGCTCCTCTCTTCCGGGAAAAGCCCAGTGATGGAGCGCAACCTCTGATGCCCTCTACACTTTTCATTCTTTTCCTCAGACTGCGTAATGCACACTTGTTTCCTGAACACTTCCCTATTCTTGCTGGGATGTAGTTTCCGGCCTAACAAATGGTCTGGTAAAGAAGGAAACCCACAACCAGTCTTCCTTTCCTGCGGCTTTCAGCTTTAGAAATGCAACCATGAATGGCAGCTTCAAGGTAACAGTGTACTGGGTTTAGGAACAAGACTGGAAGGTGGAGTGAAGTTTCCTCTGGTGATGTTGCTTCTTGGCCATACCCGTCTCTCATACCTTGCTTTGTTTTTATGCTGTGTTCTGGGGCTTGTTTTGTCTTCTACGAAGGATAACGAGGCCCTTGCATAGTGGTGTCTTTGTGTGATTTGTGGGAATAGTCAGCATGATGAAGAATAGGTTCTCTGAGACTATCACATGCATGAGCATCACCTGGGAATCATTTTAATGTGCAGATTCTAATTCCCCACATCCGAGTGAGAACTGAGATCTGCATTTCTCACAAGCTCCCAGATGACGCCCATGTAACAAGGGTCTACACAGCAGGCTGTGAGTGAAGGAAACACAGGGACCATCCGACCAACTGCCTGGCATTTTATGGATGGGCAGTATAAGGTTAAGGAGTTTCAGAGGCCACGGAGACATTAAACATAATAAACAGCATAGCAGTAATATGCCGAGCCAAGAATCAGACATGCGCAGAACTCTGATTAGGATATTAAAGCTGAGCTCATAGTTGTGGTGTGGGCAACATGCCTAGAAGAGATGACAGCTGATTTATAGTGGAGCTTTTTGATAGAGAAAAATTACATCCCTTTTCCAAATTCTTCCATTGCAGCTGCATTGGGGGTGGAGGTGCACGTTATGTAGTGTGTGAGGGTGGGAGCCTCAGTCCTTTCAGGCAGATGTGTACTTATTTAAATGATAAAATTGGTCATTTGAGAATCTCCTGTTAGAAGATTAAAAGGAAATTTCCATTTTGGATAGTGGCTGGAGATCAATATTTTGTTACCACAACCCAGAAGAATTGGAAAATAGAAAAAATTATAATGGTAGTAGAGATTTGACATAGACAAAAGAAAACACAGCCCTCCTGGGGATCTTGTGTCCTCACGGGTCTCCACACGGCACTCTAATAACTTGTGTTTCAAGGAAAAGGATAAGACGGCTCCTTCTTTATATGAAAAAAATCCCTCCCCACCCCGTGTCTTTAATTAATTACAAGTTATTAATTTAATTACAAGTAATTTTGCAACTCATAAAAAGAAAATTGATTGGCTTCATTTCTATAAATTTTATTTTCTTGAAACCTAGAATATGGCAGTTAAATTTTCGGGAAGAATTTAGCCAGTGGGAGAAGAAAGAGTAGGTGAATTTTGTGGAATTCATCCGTTTCTTATTCAGCATTTCTTTTATTTGTGAGACTATTTATCTCAGAGTAAGAGTCATGAATATCTTTAACTTCCATAAAAACAACAGTTTAGCCACTTGAAGATGAACTCACTACTGTTTCTTTTGCTGTTGCTTGCTTTGAAATACTTTAAGTATTTTCAACGATAGCTAAATAGGGTTCTTCTTTTTCCTCTTTACTCTATTCCATTTGTTTGTTTGTTTGTTTGTTTGTTTGTTTGTTTGAGGCAGGGTCTTGCTCTGTAGTCCAGGCTTGCCTTGAACTCACCATGTAGCCTAGTCTGGCCTCAAACTTGCGGCAATCCTCATGCCTCAACCTCCCGAGTGCTAGTAGTACAGGTGTGCACCACAATGCCTAGCCTCTTTATTCCTAAATGAATCCTCAAAGCATTTGTAAAAGTACAAGGTGATAAGGGTGCATTGTGTGTTTTATTATTTGAAATTGCTATTATTGCTTAAGCCATAAGTTAAATAATTCTACCATCATTGAACTTAGTTAAATATTTCCACTTTAAACTGCAAAGCCCAAGTGTCTGGATATTACAGAAAATGTTTGACTGCAGAGGTAACTACTGCAATTTTGGGCAATAAACAGCTTTTAAGAAGAAAAAGAAAAAGAGTCTTGAGGGAAAAATGAATGTAGTCTCTTAGTTTAATACAGCAGTTGGCAAATGTAGATACTTAAAAGCTTTGAAATCCTCAAAATAGGTCATCAAGGAATTGTAATAAAATATTAAATTAATTCAGATAAAAGGATAATCCATCAGGGCCACCGGCATAGTACAAGCTGGTTTCATTGTGATTAGTCTTACCTCGGAAGTCAAGGATAAAGTCCACTCGGAGTGAACAATAAAATAGTCATGGCGGCCTCCACCTGTTTGGTTGCCAGAGCAATTGTGCAGCGCCTGTGTGTTTGCCTTTGGGAGACTCCTGAGCCCTTAATAATGTCAAGAGGTAGCTGGCTGCCTTAGATATTTTATGATCACAAAATTGAATCCTGCTGCAGCTAATCATAATCCATCACATCCACACACACCCTCCCTTTTTTTACCCTTAAAACCACACTGATTTCATTGTTTCAAATGACATGGCTGGGGTGGTTATTTCTAAATTGTCTACATTAAATTAGGTTAAGAATATGGATTTCTGCTATTTTGTACCCCCAGAAAAATGTGAAATGCTTTTTGCTCAGCTAAAAATGTAACTTTTCTTGAATATTTTTCCTTCATTTAAGTTTTCCAAAAATGAATATAATAAGGAAAATTCACTAAAATGAATTTAGTGAATTCTGGTCCACATTTGAAGGCCATTTCCTGCCAAGAGATAAAAACGGGTGCCACAATTTACCTCAACATGAAATACCTTGGATATTCTATGAATATAAATATAACATTTTCCTCTGTGATGATTCCATATTCTGCCTTTTTGTTTTTTTTACTGCCAACAGTTAAGATGGGCACAGCGTCGTGATCCCACTCCCCAAGTTGCCCATGTGTGAGAAATACATATTTGGGGGACAAAAGCAAGAAATAGTACATAGGACTAGTGTGATTAAGTCAGCCTACAACCCCACGAGACTGGAGGACATTACTGGGTTGAGCTGGTAGTGCCTGTTTCCCACATTTATGCTAGAAAGGGACAGTCTACCGAGGAGACCAAGCCTGAGGCCCTCTGCTGATACTGTGAGAGATGGAAACAGGTAGGGGCTAAGTGCAGGGAAGTTATTTGATCTCAAAGCCCGGGCTTACTGGCCATGAGATGTTGAAGAGATTGGTTCCTCTTTCCCAGCATCAGTTTCCTGTCCCGTAAGGATAATAATGCAGTGCCTGCCTTGAGAGGAGGGTCAGAAGGGAGAGTGCGTTTGAGCAAGGCTTTAAAGAGCTCGTGAAATTTGGGTAAGCAGAGATGGGCTTCCAGGTTGCAGGGACAGAGAGCACGAAGGTGTCGTGCCAGGAATGCATGGTTCCCTGTGAGTGCCCGATGAAATGGGAGGAGTGATTCCTTCACCTCGGGGCAAGATCTAAGGAATAGAGAAGAATAAAATTAGTAAGAAGAGCAATATTTCAGTTTGTGCTGCTGTAACAGAACATCAGAGACCAAGTAACTTATCAACAGTAGAAATTTATTTCTCACAGTTTTAGAGACTAAAATTTTTAAGATGAAGATGCTGGCAATTGGGCGTCTAGTGGGGACCTAGTCTCTCTGCTTCCCAAATATGGTGCCTTGTTATCGCCCCTCCAAAAGGAAAAACAAAAAAAAACCCTATGTCCTCTCATAACAAAAGCCCAAAGGGCTAAGCTGGTCCCACCCAGCCTTTTTATAAGTCACTGCGGTCCTCATGGGGGTGGAGCTGTCACAATTTACTTCCCAAAATAAGCTCCCACCCTTTATTACGAGCACAGTGGGAAGTGAGTTTAACAGGCGCGGCTGAGGGAGTACTCAGAGGATAGCAGGCACTGATGAGACTGCCACAGTTATCTATGAAAAATAACCATGGTCCAAGGTGCAAAAATGAGTGAGAAGTGGATGAGAGAATTCGGAAATGGAATGTACATATCAGTAGTGTAAGTGTGAATCATGAGTGGCTCTGAAGGTATCGAGCCTGACGCTAGGTCACAGTGGTGGCGAACCTACAGCATGCGTGCTGCAGCAAGCTGTTTGTACCATCGAAAGCTCTAAAAGGTTCGCCATCGCCGAACTAGGAGAATGGTTCTGCCACGATTAGAAAATGGGAAGGCAGAGGGAGAATAGGGGTACTGGCTTGAATATAATTCTATACCTAAGTTCATGGATCAGGAGGGAGATCTAAGTTAATGTATCTGCCAGACTCCTAAAAATAGAGAGGGAGAGAGAAGCCAAAGCTGGGGAAATAGCAGGAGATGCTTATTCTTTCCAGCATAGGTGGGATTTCCAAAGGGGAGAATTAGAAAGAGATACAAGAGGGAAAAAATGATACAGAGACTGGAAAACAAATAGCAAGGAGAATCATTCGAAGACATTTTGCGGAAGATCATTACTGGGTGTGCAAGACAGAAAATAATTTCTAGTATAGGAGGAATATGAGTAATAGTTGTGTTAGCTTTTCATCACTGTGATAGAATACCCAACGTAAGTAAACTTACAGGAAAAAAGATTATTTTGGCTTAAGTTTCAGAGGTTTGTAGGCCATGGTTGGCTGGTTTCATTGCTTTGAGCTCAAGGTAAGGCAGAACATCATGGTGGAGGAAAGCTGCTTACCTCTTGGCAGCCAGGAAGCAAAGGGTAAGAGAGCCCAAGAGGAAGGAGTCAGGGACAAAATATAGCACCTAAGATCACAACCCATGAGCCACTCCTACTAAGCCCTACCTCCTAAGTTTCCATAGCTCTCAGTAATGCCATTAAATTATGACCTCATCGTTAGATTCATCCATGGATGGAGTTAAAGCCTTTTCAAGCAAATCACCTTCTGAAAGCTTAAACTGTGAAGATATGAGACTTTAGGGGGATGTTTTAGATCTAAACCGTACCAGTAGTAAATACAACAAAGACTCCAAGAGCAACATGGCTCCAGCTTGAGTCAAGAGCTCTCTTACTGATGAAGGTTATTTTCTCTCAAGACAGATGTGTAAGCACCAATAATTATTCCAGAATACCCTGTCTTTCAAATAAATACTTAACAGTCACAAGCATAAGATTTATATAAAACACATGCCCATGTAATTTATTCAATCAGTCTTTGGCTAAGTTATTAGCCATTACCTATGACTTTATAAGACATGAAAAAGTCGGGAAGAAACTAATGGAAGCCTTTTATCTGTATGGGAAATGTCATTGAAAGCATCAAAAATAGAATTTTAGAATGGCGCCACCATAAATAGGTAGATATTATAACTCAAATTAGACTTCAAAAGGACTAATTTGCCTGGGATTCTATCATTTAAAATAATCTCCTGCAATAAAACTGACTCTGTAGAAGGATATTAATCGCATACTTTAATGCTGTCCCATCAAATTGTTTTAATAGGTGTATCTAAGCAGAATTTTAATTTTTTGTAAAGTGGTATTTTGTCAACTTAAAAGAGAATTTCGAAGATGATAGTAAAATGTGACAAATCTAATTAAATCCTAATTTTATTTTCATCATTTTCTCCAGCATTAGTGTTAAGCAATAATTGATTTGAAATATATAATACAGTAAATTCTTAATACAGATATGACTGGAAAATGAGATATTCTACTTAATCAAATATTATTAACAGCACATATGTTATCTGGATCTCTAATTTTGAAATGTATAACAGAAAAATCTGGTTGATCTTCAGTAAGATAATAGATTTACAAATCTTGTGATCATTTTTTTACAGTTTTTTACAACTTGATACAAAGTTATGTTTTAAGATCTTTTTGCTGGTAAAATGTGTTTCAATAATGAAACATGATTGGAGGGTTTTCACTAGACCAGCAGAACTTCAGATAAGTTAATGTTGGTCCATAAAGTTGATTTTTCTTTGGTCAATTTTTAAAAGGGAGATACTGACGGTATTTTTTGGATGAGAAAAGCTGCGGAAAGGAAAGTCAAGATACCTGGTCTTTGTTCACGCAGTTAATGCTGGGAAGCAGAGATGCTTAGTGCAGAGAAGGCTGAGCACAGCTTCGTGTCCCCAGGGCTGCATCTAGAAGGGCAGAGGGGACAGTTCATAGAGTATGCAGCATGAGGGAAGCATTTGGAGAACTCATTTTTTTCAAGGCAAAATAATGAGAACTGCTTAAGAATACAGTATGCTGCCTGGCATGATGCTTCTATTATACATACAGGTGTTCTTGGAAGCCTAGGGAATCATGGATATATCTTTCCACTTAAAACAGATTGTACCTTGCCTGCTGTTGACACTGCCCCAAAGAACACACGGAAAAACAAACTCTTTAATTTCTTTATGATTATTGGATACTTTGGGAAGCTGTAGAGAGAAGGAAATGGCAGTTCAGCTCTGATGCCTTTTATCCCAGGGAGGAGCATTGCAGCAGTTCAGAACATTTGCCGACTCCCATTCTCCATGGGTTCAAATCCCTCCAGGGGCATTTGCTTACTAGCTGTGACTTTGCTTGAGTGCTTAACCTCTGTGTACCTCAGCTTTCGCATGTTCGAGGGAGATAACAGGACCCACACTGTGGTTTGAAAAGGTCCCCGCTCGTGCTGAGCACACAGTCAGTGGGAACTACTGCTGCTGCTATTTTGATTGTCATTTTTACTTACCAAGGAAATGGTTTGGTTTTGTTTAGATGAGCTGCTCCAGAAAGAGCAGAACTACTCAGATGATGTCTTGGCCAACATGATCAGTGAACCAAGAATCAGTTATGGAAACGATGCTCTTATGCCATCTTTGACTGAAACCAAAACCACCGTGGAGCTCCTCCCTGTGAATGGAGAGTTTAGCCTGGATGATCTCCAGCCGTGGCATCCTTTTGCAGTAGACTCTGTGCCGGCCAATACAGAGAATGAAGGTAAGGGCCCCAGCAGGAGCAAGGTCTCTCTGCAGAGTGTGTGATACTCTTATGTCGTTCTTGAGCAGTGACTTTTTAATGTGGTAATGACATTGTCATTTTAGTTTTACTTTAAGAAATAAACATTAGGAGTTGTTACTGTGTTATTATTAAAATAATGCACCTATTACATAAAGAAAATAATGAATAATTATCTACATTTTTTATGCTATAATGCAAGTGAATTGGTATTTGTTGACTAGTAGTTTAATTTTGTAGGTGGCAAAAAGGAGTGATTATGCTAACATAGAACACTTTTGAGTAAAAGGCCTGTTACTTCCCAAAGATCCAGGTTTGCATTCTGGGGAGGATCCTATAAAAAGGAGATCCATAATGTATTATTCAAGAACCAATTCTCTACATGGAAATCATGTGGCAATAACATTCCTTATTCTATTCTTAAACATTATACAGAGCTGGGCATGGTGGTGCATGCCTGTAATCCCACCTATTCCAAAAGCTGTGGTAGAAGAAACACTTGAGTCCACAAGTTCAAGACCAACCTGGGCAACCTGGTTGACACCATTTCAAAATAAAAAAGAAATAAATATATAATAGTAAGAGTAGATACATAAAAAGGGTGAATGATGACATACTGTTTTGATGACTATTTTTTCAAATAAGAAAATTGAGGTGCCAAGAAACTAAATTTTTGTGTGGTAACTTTCAGTAGGATTTTTTTTTTTAAGAAACTTTCTCACTGACAGGTATTTTGTTGCTTTTGGAATGAAAATACAATATTCAACTTGTATATATGAAAGAGTGGCCTGAATAATGCTGACCACCTTTCAAGAAAACAGGCGATCAAATCAAGGATAATACAGTTTGCCCAATAGAGAAAGATTTGATGGAACCTGTATAATGGAGATTTGACAAGCACTAAAATAGTGTTTGTTGGCTATTTATTCAAACATGAAAATTCAGATTGCATTCTATGTTAAAGGCAAAAATAGAGAACCATGTATAAATAAAATATGTTTTCTTAAATAATTTTGTAGTTAGCAATTTAAATTTAAGACTGCTATCAAAATTAAGGAACACTTTGCTCTAAATTTTTGTTCCTATGGTAGTTCAGAAAATTAAGGTTTTTTCTCTGTCAATGGACTTGTGCACCTGGGTGGTACACTTTTTCACGAGGATTTCTTAGGGATTTCTATTTAGAAAAAAAGCATGTTTTAGTTCATTTTAGCATTCCTATAAGTTTAGAAGTATAAAATTATAAGCACATGAACACTTGACTTCTCAAAACTATTAACATGTTTTTCAAGTACCCAAAGGGACTTTACCTGTGATTTTTCTTTCTTAAAGTAGCAAATTTTGATGGTGGCTTCATATTTGTAATACGATTACCTTAGATGCAATCAGAGCACTCCTCAGCCTAAATCTAACTCCAGTATTAGACCTCAAGTGCAGGCACTTTTTTAAGAACCACTGCAGAAAGCTTTGTTCAGACTGTTTTCATACCATGAATAATCACCTAAATCTTTTTCCTTAATTTGAAAAAAAAGGCACCTTATAATATAACATTGCCATCAGATGCAACCAGGAATGTTACTTATGGTATACAAAAATTGAATCTTTGGTGTTTATTAAAATTATTTCCAGCCAGGCATCAAGGTGCACACATGTAATCTCAGTTCGAGCCCAACCTGGCCAACTTAGTGACCTAGTGACGCCCTGTCTCAAAATAAAAACGCTGGGGATGGATCTTAATGCAGAGGCCCTGGGCCCAGTCACCAGTACTGAATATAATAACAAAAATAAAATTATTCTTATTCATATGGAAGAAAAAATTAAGAACACTTGATTATCGAACACCTGGGTAACTTTGTTCTGAAATTGTCTTATTACACACTGCTAGTTGTGTCATTTTTCATAGTTAAAGGCATTTTGACCATATAAAATTCTCACAGTTCAGTTTCTGAGATTTTTTGTGAAAAACACCTAGTTTGAGTTTCTAAATTGAACGCACACTGATTGGCTTGTTCTCTAATAACACACACTGTGGTCCCAGCCCCTGGAGACTGTGCACATGTTGCATTCACAATTCCATACACACACACGCACACGTACATGTGTGTGCGCAAAAGCTCCTGGATATTGCCAGGATGCTCAGGTAGGCAAAGTCATTAGTTTAGTGCCTCTGGACCCTTGACCAAAATTCAGTTATTACTTTGCCTCGGCTTCAGAAAAAGCTGATATTCTTGTTAAATAAAGATCTGCTATTGACAAACAGCAAAGTCCCATATGAAAGTATTGGGAGAATTCAAGGATACAGCTCAGTGGTAGAGTGTTTCTCTAGAATGCGTGAGGCTCTGGGTTCTTTGCCTAACATAATCAAAAATAAAGTTTTTAACAATTACAAGCAGTAGTACTTAACATCTCAGAGTCTTACATTGTGGTTCTTACCTTTATGAGACCCAACACCCCTTTTATAACTAATATTTTGAAAAGTCAACAATTGATCTGTATGTGTCTGCGCGTCTTGTGGTTGTTCTAGGAATTGAACCCAGGGCCTCACACATGCCCTACCACTGAGCTGCATATATCCCCCAGCCACAATCAATCTTTAAATAGAATTGGCTGGCACAATATAGGGAAAAGATCAATAAATCAATATAATGGACGTAATTGATTAAATGTGTTTCAGCATGTATGTGCTCATGCTGACTAGAAGAAACACTGTTACAGTCAGTTGTTTGTCCCCAGGTAGATGTGACAGATACAGCTGCAAACTGATAGAGGGGGCTGTTTCAGTGATTTAGCCTCCACAAGTACCAAAAGCATTAATGACATGACTTTCCGAAATGGTGAATAACTCTTGGGAAAGCTGTGAATAAAACAGTCTTCCTTCAGTTTACCCAGCAGTGTGCTCCTGAAATATCCAAGTTCCATTAAAAACTGCAAAAATGCATCGTGTTTATATATAAAACCGAGTTAGGTTCTGGATTTGCATTGTTGTAAATACCTGTAAGTCCAGTGGAAAGTTAGAAAACCACTTCAGGTATGAGATTTGTTGGGATTGTTCTGTGCATAGCATTTAACATCCTTGATCACCTCTGCAAAATGTCAACACTGTCTTTTCTTTCCCTAACCTAGTGACAACCAAAAACATTCGAACATTCCCCACTGTCCTATGGGATAGTGAGTTCCACTCCACACTCCTGAACCATAGAAATCTGAGTTTAAATTCCAGCTCTGCTGTGTCATTACAGGCAGATTACTTAGCCTCTCCAGCTGTCTATAAAGTAGGGTTGCTATTTATTTCTAGCTCAAAGATATGATGTGAACATTAAATGAGATGGTATGAAAAGTGGAACACAGTAAATGTGCAGGGGTAACTGTTTGTTTTAGTGGAACCAGGATCTTATTAGAGAGGCTTATCATCCTACCTCCAGGTGAATCACCATATAAACCAAACAATGTGCCTTTAAAATGAATGAGGCTAGCATGCCATATAATGATATAGTCTTGAGGACATCTTATTTCTTCCCTTCTCATCTCCCTCTTCTCCCTTTCCCCAAAAATTCATTTCTTATTCATATTCTTGTTACGGATACGTGCACACACTGAGCTATTTTTAAATATCTGAAGTTCTCAGGATTTCCTGTCATTGTCCCTGAAGTCCTTATCATCATAAGTACAAATACTTACCAGAAATGTGTTGTTTTTCTCAAGAACAATCATTCAAGTCCAGAGGAAGGTCTGATACTCAGGCCCTTAATTCACATTGAAAAAATAAGCATACTACAAACACATTTTTCCAATATCATAAAATTTTCTGTTTTTTAGGGCAAAGAAATTTATAGTAATAATCTCTTTACCCAGTAATAACAAATAATAGCATTTTGAAGTAATGTCTTTCAGAATTTTTTCTACATACATTGATACTTTTCTGTATTTTCGGAAGTTACAGCTGTAGACCACAGCTTTATCAGTTGTTAGTTTCTTCCACATAAGTGTGCACATTTAGGCTCTAGAAAAACCTTATGTAATTGTGATAAAAACTGATGTGCATAAAGAATGTAATTTGCCCAAATCACAGAGAAAATAAATGGTGGCGTTAGCAGTGGACACTGAGACCACCAGCTCTCATCTTGCATTTAAACCATGAATGTAGCTGCTCCAAGTTGAATACACACTTTCTAATGACGTGACTGTCAATGTGAGTGATCAGTGCCACTTTAAGTCACTTAATTGCTATTGTGAGTGTGGCTTGGTGCGTTCTTACTTGCAACTAAACCACCATAATGGGCCCCTCATAATCTGCAAATTCTCAAAACGTGTGATAATACTTCAACTAACTCCGTGTTATAAGGAGTAATAAAGTCACTTAGTACATGTTGCAGATGGAGAAAAAATTTAAAAAGTGAAATAAAGAGACACTACATCATTGTTGAAATATATTTCTAGTTCCAGAAGTAGCTATGTCTTATTCTCATGTACAAATAAAGTATTAAAGAATCATCATCCACCCAGCAATAGTCATTACAGAATATTTAATAATAAGATATTTAATAAATGCAGTTCTATAGTATTTGAGAATTTGTGAAACACACTCTGATAATTATTTATTCCTCACTACAATTGTAAGTTGCAGTTATTATTTTTATTTTTCATATGGAGACTCACACTCAGAGAGCCTGCTTATCCGGGATGGAGGGCCTTGTAAATGCTAGGCCTGGGAGGAAAGGCCACCACCCTCCTTTCTGTCCCACCTTACTGCCAGTCCCTACATGAGAAAGGATTGGAAATGCTTTTCTCTTTTGGTGCATCCAATTGGATTTGTGCAGAAACAGGATTTTTCTCATAATTTGTATCCTTAGCTTGCTGCCACTTTCTTCTCCCTCACTATTCCTGCCAACGTGTGACATCCAAACTTGATTTGGGTTTGTAATCCCTCCTGTGAGTGCTTGACTGACAAGCATCAGTAAGCCATACAGCTGAAATTGCTGATCCCAAAGCCATACTTGCCTTCTCTCAACATCTGTGCTAATGTCATCTTACATTGGCATTTGCCAGGCCTTACCAAATGGGCTTTTGCTCCTGCCTTGGCTTCATTTGCCTTTTGACCACCTGGTTAATTCTATTTGTATTTCTCATTGTATTTTCTGACAATGAGAAGCACTTGGGAGATGCCAGGTAATGGTGAGCAGTGGTGGGCGCTGCTGTGCCCCTCACCTGCCTTTCTTTGGGTCAGACCCAGAACACGTACAAAGGAGTAATTGTGAATATCAGCAAACATGAAAGGAAATACTCTCATTTCACACATTTCAGCTGACCGTCATCTACCCAGTGAGAACAAGTCTTTAAAAAAAGAAAAAAGTAACTTTTCGTGGTTTACCTCTTCTGTCCTCAAACAAAGGACAAATTCAGTTCACTAAATGGCAAATTATGTGGTGAAACTTTGCTCTCCTGATAAACTCATACTTGCATTTCCTCTGGAGATTTAACAGAATTCTTTGGTAGTTAATTAACTGTAAAAGAAGATAAGATTGGACAGTTGTAAAAGGAGGTGTCTTTGAGGTTTCCCGCTGGCTGGGTATAACCTACTTCTAATCAAAAGCCAAGAAACTATCTGTAAACTTGCTCAGAGGAAAAGCCACCCTCCCCCAGCCCTCTTCTTTGATGTTGCTGTGTGTCCTCCCGGTGAGTGCTTTTATGGGAAGACTAAGGAGGTGGATTGGCACATCACGACGATAAGCCTTTTGAAAGAGTGCCCTCCAGTTCCTTCATGCCCAGGATTAGCTCACTGAGGTCTTTTCCAGCTGTTCCTTGATAATAATGTGTGGATCGCACATGATTTTCCTTGCTCTGTGTTCAGGAGCCACCACTTACCATCTTGATTTGTCTTATTTGCTTTCTGTGTCTCTCGCTTCCTGTGTCCAGTTGAGCCTGTTGACGCCCGTCCAGCGGCCGACCGAGGACTGACCACTCGACCAGGTATCTGACCCTCCTGTCTCCTACCTCTCAGCGTTTTGCGCTCAAGCTTGAGCACCCTGGCCCTCTTTCTCCATGATAAGTCTCTTTATGTTGTACCTGTTGCAGAATAGAATTTGAAACGACCTTAGAAACCAAACTTTTAAAGTTCTCCTTTGCTTTTCCTTGGGCTTCATTTCCCAGGTTTCTAATTAAGTGATCTATTTTTGTTTCTGAGATTTCTTTCAAAACACGAAAGAGAGTCCTTCCAAATTTTGAGTTTTCTTTGCTTTTTTCCTTTCCTTCCCTTCCCTTTCCTTTTTTTAAACAGACAGAATTATATGGAGCCTGTCCTCAAAAATAGAAGCCCAAGCAAGTGCAGATTCTCTTGTGGTGATTTGGTTCCTTCTGTGAACATTTCTTTTCTTTCTTGTTCGGTAGCCACATGGATCTTTTTCTAACTATACTGGGCTCAGACTTCAGTTGGTTACTAAAGTAGACATGATTTCCTGAAAATACCCAAATTGGTGTATCTCCAGAGCCAGAAATACTTTTTCTCTTTTGTGGGTTGTCTATTCTTATTCTCCATGAGTGGCTAAAATAACACAACAGATGTATATGCATAATTTTGCACATAATCTCTTTATTTTTTCATATTACTTGCAGATTCCGTTAATACCAGAGATACTTCTTTTTTTACAGCTTCCCAAACATTACAAAGAAATGCATTTTCACCCTCTGTTCTGTGATTAGCATGTGGCTAGAACTGAAAGGATAATCTCACTCCACAAGAGAAACACATCCAAGCCTGTTACCTGCCCCTGCACAGCCATACCCAGTGGACAGTGGCCAGTGTACTCAGTGAGCGGACCGATTTCAAAATGCTGTGTATTCTGGGGAGATCTTACTCCCAGTAACACATGTCTTCCCATAGTTACTTTCTTCGTCCTCATTATGCCCCACACAATAGTCATGGAGTGGGGGATTTAGCTTCTTTAAAGACATCGACACCTACAGCTTTTCTTTTCCTCCCTGGTTTAGACGCGGTGAGCAGCAGGGCCAAAAGTAGACCCTGTCTCTCTCACTGCCGGCACAGGCTTGAGCCATGGCTGCTGCCAACCACGTCACAAATGAAAACACAAGAGCCCCGCTCGTGGCGTCCTCATGTCCTCACACTTTGATTCACGGTGGCAGCAGACAGTGGAGTGACACGCCTTGGCAGCTGATCTCACTGATCTCATGAGTCTCTTGTCTGGAGGGCTCTTAAGGGAAACTTAAATTATAGTAAGTCAGAGACAGTTCTGGCTCTCCTAATGTCCTCCTTATTGTCACTGTCACAAAAGTGAATTTCAAGGAGCCAGCAGTTGACATTCCCATTCCGCTCAGCCAGCTGGTGAGGCCCACACCCCCGATCAGTTCAGCTCTTGCTGCAACCAAAACCAGCTCAGGCTGGTTGTTTGCCTCGGGATTTATTTTTCATGGTGCTTCTCATTTTATTTTTTAGAAGACATACTTTTCATCTACAAACATAAAATGGGGTGGGGAAACACTCATTCAACTAATTTTATTAAGTTCATGTATTGTACAAACTGGACCTATGTGGTTTTACTGAAACACAGAGTAACACATGCCATCAGCTGATATTTTTCTTGACTTAATCTAATAGGAAAAGGGTATTTCCATACTCTGGCAAGCAAAAATAATCTCTTTTAAGAGAAAAAATAGAAAATAAATAGCTAATGAAATTGCATAGGTAGGAGAGGAAGCCATCTAAAATCATTATTGTAACAGTAACAGTATTATTCTATTTGATATTTTACAAAAGTTAGTGCAGCACATTCTGTGGAGAGTGGAAAGATATTAAGTGATAAGACTCCTCTCAGGAGCTTAAAGCACAATAGAAGAAACACACTTTGCATATTTAGAAAGACGAGATGGAATTTGGAAGGCAGAGAAATACACGCTTACATAAGCGTAAACAAGGGTGTTGGTACAATATGAGCAGGTGTAGGTCTAACTCAGGGTTGTGTTGAGCAGGGAGCTTTCTGGAGATGAGCTTCCAGCAGTATTGAGAAAGTTGCAGGCATAACGATTATCAAGGAGGAGAAAATTCTATACAGATACGAGAATGCCCAAGGCCAGGCCTCCTCTCTAACACCATCTAGGACTTGTGTTCCCCCAGGAAGGTTGCCATAAATGAGAAAGGAATGTTCAGATATGAAATGAGGAAGATTCTAGTCAGGATGCATTTATGATTAGCAGTATTCGCTGGATATGTATTAGGGTACATATATACTCTCTATTTTGTGCTTGTAATGAGTTTGTCAAGGATTTGGACTAAGTCCCCCTACATTTTATATCATTCATTTTGGTTCTTGATCATTGCATTTTATGAGACCATTCTTGAACCTCATGCCAAATTATATCTTTAGACTTTCCAACCTTGCAAACCCTTTCCAGGAGTATCCTGCGTCATTATTTTTTAATGATCACTAATGTCACTCAGAAACAAATAAAGAAAGGGTTTTGGATTTTGGGTTTTGGCTTCTTTTCCACCCAATGCTGTATAATCATGATGAGGAAAATGACTTCCATATTGAAAAACAGAATGTTGTAGCTTTCTAGAACAGAGAATCACATAGGAACCATAGTAATAACAGTGGTGATTTCTGGGAATAGTGGCTATTACAGCTGCCCCTGCTGGCTTATTTCCAGGGAAAAATAGCCTCTGAAGGGCAGATCATAAAAAAATACATTAGCAGGCTCTTCACATGGGGTGGAAAGCTAGCCTTTCCATTATGATATACTATCGTTCTTCTCCAGTCCTAATAAAGGAAACCAGGTTCCTGACCCCAAGCCATGTAAGAGGTGTTGTAAGGGCAAGCATGGTGGCACAGGCCTGTTATCCCAGCACTCAGGAGGGTAAGATAGGAGGATTGCCATGAGTTCAAGGCCAGCCTGAACTGCATAGCAAGACCCTGTCTCAAAAAAGAGGTGTCACAAAGAACATACCTCCCTCAGCCTCCAAATGGACATAGGACCTTTCCAGTCATGAGTGAGGGAACGAGATTACTGGAGTCATCAAGGCTTAAAATGGAACCAGCTCAACTCAGAAAAGACCTCTTGCAAGCCTACAAACAAAGGTCCATGCCATGTATTTTAAATGCTCACCACATTTCATTATATGCGGTATCAGCTTATTTTTGGTGATATTTTCATAGGTATCCAAGCTTATTAATTTTTCCTTTTTTAGTGAGATTTGCTTAATGTATATAGTCCACTAAATGATTATACATGATAAACAAAAGTGAATTATTCTGCTGAAAGTCTCCGAAATTAACAAACTATAAATATCTATTATATATTGCACTGACTTTTTACATGAGTTTGATTTATTTTTTCAGTCACTAGACACATTCTCAGTATACTTTGAGAAATGACATGGGCTTATAAAATTGTGAATGGAGAGCTCATTCTTTATTTTGTGTGGATGTGGGTGTGTGTAAATTGCCCCCAAATTTTGATGAGAAGAGTATCCCAGAGAGTTTTCATAAATCTCATAAATAATAATTGTAACTATTTCATTGGTAGGTCCTATTGCTCAAAAAAATAATGAATTATAAAGAAGTCACCATCTTATAAAAGGAAGGAGGGCCAGCGAGATAGCTCAGTGGCATAAGCGCCTGCCTGGCAACCGTGAGGTCCTGAGGTCGACTCCTGGTACCCACATTAAAAAAAAAAAAAAAGGAAGGATCTGGGATTTAAAAGGATGTATAGAAAGATAAAAATATACAACCAATGAAATTTTTAAAAAGGCATTATAGTCTGTGTTAGCTTTCTGTCCCTGTGACAAAATACCTGAATAAAACAATTTAAAGGAGGAAAGGTTTGTTTTGGCTTATAGTTTCAGGAGTTTCAGTCCATGATCAGCCATCTACATTGTTTTTAGGCCTGTGGTGAGGCAGAAACATCCTGGTAGAAGGTGTGGCAGAGGGAAGCTGCTCACCTCATGGCAGCCAGGAAGCAAAGAAGAGGAAAAAGAACCAAAGAATCCAAGAGCCTGGGCCTGGGACCAGACTTAGTCTCCAGGGTCACATCCCCATGATCCACTCCCTTCAATTAAGCCCACCTGCTACTTCCATCACCTCCCAATAATGCCTCCAAACTGTGATCTCCTCAAAGGATTACATCACTGGTGGTCAGAATTCTCATGATCCAGGCACTTCCCAAAAGCACATCAACAACCAAGCCTTCAACACAACAAGGCTTTTGAAGGACATAAACCATAAAAGTGTCACTACCCTATAAAAATTAGTATCAGAAAGGTTGAAAGACCAAATGAATAGAAACGTCTGAAAAATGGGAATAATTTTAAAGAAAGTAAATAAGAACAGAGAGCTCTGTACTTCTCAGAGTGGGGGTAGAGGGGTAGGTCTGTCTGGGCAGAGAACTAGAGCTAAAAAGATGGGAAAGAAAGGGAAATTATCCTACTTTCATTGTATATTTTGTCTCTGTTAAAGAGAATGAGCTTCTAATTAAAGGAAATTGAAGCCTACGATAGATCAAGATGAGAAAAGAAAGCACTAGCCCTTTGTTTTAGTTATCCGTTGCTATGTAACAGATAACTCCAGAACTTAACAGCTTAAAAGAGCAAACATTTAATTTCTTACAGATTTTCCTGGTCACCATTTAGGCCTTGGTTTAGGTGGGTGATTCTCGCTTAGGGTCTATCATGAGGTTACAGTGAAAATATTGCCAGAGCTCAGGCTGGTGGGTCTAATTCCAAGATGGTGCACTCACACGGCTGTTGATGGCAGTTCTCGGTACCTTATGTGAAGTCTGTAAGTCTACTTGAGCCTCCTTACAACCTGGCATTTCACTTCGTCAACACCAAGTGATCAAAGGGAGGAACTAAGACGGAAGCTTCAGTGCCTTTTAAAATCCCGTGTCTGAAGTCATACGTTACAACTTCTGCCATATTTTCTTCAGCTAGAAGCCATTCACTACATCCAACCTACACAAGGGAAGGGAATTAAGTTCCATTCCTTGAGAGGAGTAGTGACAGATTTGTAAATATGTTTTAACTAAGTCCACCTCTAAGTAAGTCCACCTTCTATGACCCAGACAAATCTCAGGCTAAGAGAGCTTGGTGGGGAGCTGGCAAATAAAACCTGTGGTCTTTGTGGAACTCTAGAGAACAGAAAAGTAGGAAGGGAAGGGAAAATGTACTTCTGAAAAGCAGAAGGGAGGAAAGATAGTGTCACAGCCTACAAGCCATCGGTAGATTGACGTGGATGGAGGGTCATTTTGGATAGCTTATTAAATGGGAACTTCTTGAGAAGCTGGACAAGCAAACAGTGATACATCACACCCAGCACAGGTTCCCTAGGGTTTTGTCACACTGTCTTCACTTTATCCTAGCATAGGCTGCACTGTTAGGTGCACATTTTATGATTGGCCATGGCACTTTTCAGTGTCAGCAGGTGTGTGACAAGTTTCACAGCACCTCGTAGACAAGATTGGAGGAGTGATTAGACCAAGAGCAAGAAATTAGTTCTCACAGGAGCTGAAGGGACTGAGAATGTATAGCCCAAGAAAGAGAAGAGTCAGCAGGAACATGTCACCTCTCCCTGAGTATCTGATACCCTTGTTCAAAACTGTCATGTAGAAGGGAGAGACCGGCTTGCTCAGAGTTTAACCAATCCCAGGGGTGCAAGTTACAGGGAAACTGATGTTGGCTGAATGTAAGAAAGGCTATTCTAGGAGGCAAAACTGTCTGAAAATGGAGGCAAACCGATAGATATCTTTGTGTTCAAGCAAAACTGAGAACCTGGCCCTGTGTGGGAGCACCATTTAAGGAGCTAATTTTAAAACCCCTTCTCAGGCTAAAATTCTGATTTTTGAAATTTAAATGCTACAACATGGAAGCTGATGTGTATCCTTCATGCTTTTGTTTTTCTTCCTAAAATGGCTTCGCATTTTATTTTTAAGCCTCAAATTATTATTTGAATAACGAAGTTCATTGTAACAGTTGGTACAAGAATCATACAGCAGGGCCGGTGAGATGGCTCAGCGGCATAAGCGCCTGCCCGGCAAGCGCGAGGGCCCGAGTTCGACTCCCGGATCCCACATACGAAAAAGGGGCCGGTGATATCGCTCAGTGGCACGGGTGCCTGCTGGCGCTCGAGGTCCTGAGGTCGACCCCCCGGTACCCACAAAAAAAAAAAAAAAAAAAGAATCATACAGCAGTTTATAGAGAGGGAAGAGTCAGTAGGTTACAAATCCTGTTAGTCCCAAAGAAGCATTTTAAAAATTATGTACTGCACCCTTATTCTGAGCAGACAAACCAGATATATACAATATGCATAACTAGAATGCCTAACTAAATAAATTATATAATTTTCACAATGCTTCACTTCATAGACACATGAATGTAACTTATTTTTAATTAGAACAAAGCCCTGAAGTAGCAGTTTTGGTTTACCAGGTAATTAGTGCTCTTTTTAAAAGCCCTGTATCGTTTTTCCTAAAGCAGTGAAAGCACATGGATACAGACACATACTAGGCTAAACAATAAGCCCCTAAACCAAACCAACATTTTCTAGGAATAAATGCTTGCCAACCTCCCAACCAGTATTGATCTTCTGTTTTTTGCCTTCTAAAATTATACATCAGTTTAAAAGCAGTAGAAGCCTTAAGTTCATATTTCTTTGGTCTTTAATTTCTTTTTGCTTAAGATAAGTGGTGGTTAACGATTTAAATGCAGGGTGCCATTTTTCTTAAAGAAAGTCCTTAATCTGTTTTCCTCTAACTTCAGGCCTACGAAGAAGTTTCTGGTAGCCTTTACCTCATGATGATTCTGTTTATAGGTAAAACTAATTGGTCGTCCTGCATACTTTAACTTTGCTCTAATGCAGGTTCTGGGTTGACAAATATCAAGACAGAAGAGATCTCAGAAGTGAAGATGGATGCAGAATTCCGACATGACTCAGGGTATGAAGTCCGTCATCAAAAATTGGTATGCAAAATAATTTACTTCTTTCTGCCACTGCTTGTCTTGCCAAATGACAAAAATGTAAACTCTTGATCTTCCTGTGCCAGAACTCAAATTCAGGAACTATACTATCATCATGAAAATGTGAGGAAAAACTAAATAGTCCCTGTATATGATTCTTTCTGATTAGAAAGCAACTGAGCCCGCATAATACTTAAAAGTGGAATAAAAATTGTATATATATATATAAGATGGTTAAGATAGATACACTACCATTTTTACTTAGTTTATTGAAGAGTAAGGTTTGTGCCAATAATGTTTGGACAATTGAATGCTAATGTCTGGTGTCCTGAATAACTAACTTAAAGATAGTAATACGTAATGTATTAACCATTGTTACCCTCCTATTATGTTGTTTTGAAAATTTGTTCTTCTTTTGATTTGTTTTGTTTTTTTCTTCTCTTTAAAATAAAAAAAAAAAGTGGAATTAACTTCAATATAGCAGCCACATACTAACTTGCACTGTATTTTCTAGGGAAATAGATTTATATAGTTTGAGCATTTCTAATCTGAATATCCAAAATGCTCTAAAACCCAATATTTTATGAGCACCAACATGATGCTACAACTGGAAAATTTCATGCCATGAAATACCATTTCCTGCACTAGAATTACTAAAAATACTGTATAAGATTATCTTTGGGCCATGTACATAAGGTGTATGTGAAATATAAATGAATTTTGTGTTTAGATTTGGATTCCACCCCCAAGAAACATTTCTGGCCCCAAACATTTAGATGAGGAACTCTTAACCTGTAATAGGTTTATTTCAAGAATCAGAGTCTCCAGTAAACCCATAATTTATTGCTTGCTTAAGTTCCCATCTACAATTATCTTCCTGTGCTCCTTGCTATGCCCTCCGCCCTGACACCTTCCTTGCTACTCCATCTCCTGCCTCCTACAATTTCAGTTCTCCTGCAAGGAGGAGGTAGCAGGGACCCTGCCAAGGTGCATGATGGCATGGAGGGCACTGTGACACCCTGGTCTTCCTAGTAAGTGTTTCTCATCAAAAGGTTTAGCCAAAGAAGGCATCAGGCTCCTTTTTACACAAAATGCTTCCCCATGTTAGAATTGGAATCAGTAAAAGAGCAGGTAGGCAACTTCAGTAGTTCTCTAAAATCTTCACCAGAAGGTTAGAAATTTAGATAAATCCTGGGTTATGTTAGGGTTCCTTCCACATTATCAGTAAGTACAGTGAAGGAATTAAATTAATAAAAGGAGACAGTTTTATCACATAGTCAGAATTGAACAAAAAAAACAATAATAAAATTCTTGGTAGTAACATTGAAGAGTATTTGCAGACTTTTCTTTTGTGGGTGTTTGCTCCTTTTGAAGCTGCAAACATCATTCCAATATTCATAAAGTTCACAAATACTAGTGTTAATCTCTAAAAGAAATCCCTTTATTGGGCTTCCTTTGCCTCTAAATTATTGTAGCAAATGCAAAACTGACTTGGGATTCAGATTTGTGTTAAACTCCCATCATCTGTTTTTAAAAAGACATTTAGCCTTTTGGAGCCTGATTTTCGTTGGCAGGTTAATGTTGTATCACCTATTGTGAAATGAGGGGTGTTCTTGATATGGATGATGCTAAAGCGTTTTTTAAAAAACTAGAGAAACTGCTGAAGGATTGGGAGCTGGTGGGGCAGAAAACTGAAGATTAATGTGCAGATTCACATTTTTCTGGAGCCTGGGTGATATAAGCCCTTCTGCAGTTATTACACTAAGTCCTGTAATGCGACAGTGACTAAGGGTGGCAGCAGCAATTAAGGGAATTGGCTCCCTCTACTGAACTAGTTGATAAGATAAAGTACTATAATTAGTACAATGAATATTACAAAATTACGGTATTTTCTTAAAGACATAGAGATAGGTCCAGATTCACATTTACTCCTGATTACCTCACACTGGTATCATTAGCTAATTAATGATTTTCTTTTATAAATATGTTGAGGTAGCATATTTGTTTAGTAAGAGAACTAATTATAAACAGTTTCTAATTTTGTTGCAGATAAACCATGAATAACATCCTTTTAGAAATTTGCTTTATCTGCTACATTTGAATTGCCTTTTCAGATTGCTACAGTGATGGTTTTAACAATGAAAATTGGTTACTTGACAGTTTTGAGTCTCTACTGGAAGAATTACTTTGGAAGCTATTTTCACTAACTGTACATAATGTGGTACATGTTTAGTAATAGTTTTTCTTTTTTTATGTGGCATAAGATCATCTTACACGGCCTGGGGGTATAGCTCAGTGGCATGGTGCCTGCTTGGCAAGTATGAGGTCCTAAGTTCAATTCCCAGTTCCAAAAAGAAAAAAAAAAAAAGATCATCTTACATAACAAGATGATAGAAGTCGCAGTGTGCATCTTTTATTCCATATAGTTAAAGCAGAAAAATAATGACCTGCTTTTGTAAACAGTATGGAGGAATGTAGTACAATAAATCTATCATATGAATAATTTCTTTACAGTATTCTCCAAATTCTTTTCATACTTAATCCAAGCAAACATCAAGAATAAAACAATATTTTAAATTTTAGTTTCTGGAAAAAACATAGTAATTGAGCATGAGTTATGTGTAACTATTAGGATCTCTTTGCCTTCTATTCCTGTGCTTTGAAATAACATTATGTTTTTAAAGTACATTATGCTGCTTAAGGTTAATTACAATCTTAGTGAATTATTGTGGCTAGAAGTAGATAATGAGAGGTCTGTTTTTATCTTTTGTTTAGCTCCTTCATTTCAGAATGCCCATTGCTATGTCTTGAACGTGTCCTTCCAAAGAAACGAGGAATCTGCAGGTTTGAAAAGTACCTAAGGCAACATCACTTAGAGTCACACATCACATCTCCCACTTTAAACTTGCTGTGACTGGAAAAAAGCTAGCTTCCTTTCATCATGATTTCTACCTTTGTAGCTTTGATATATCCAAGAGCTACCATAGACTGCTCACCAAATGTTCACTTGTTTCAGCTCCCTGCGGGCTGCTGCACTGACATGTGGAAGGAAAGTGGATTTCCTAGAACTAGGGAAGCCACATGCTGTTCATTGCTCTGTAGAGTTAAGATTGTCTTTATTAGTGACCAACCAGCTGAGAATGCAAGATTGAGATAGGGCAGAAGATACATTGAAACTTTCCACATTCCTCATCCAGATGGTGCCTGCACTTAACAATCTTTCTTCTTGATCTGTTTTCAAGGTGTTCTTTGCGGAAGATGTGGGTTCAAACAAAGGTGCAATTATTGGACTCATGGTAGGCGGTGTTGTCATAGCAACAGTGATTGTCATTACCTTGGTGATGCTGAAGAAGAAACAATACACATCCATCCATCATGGTGTGGTGGAGGTAGGTGAACTTTGAGGCAAGTTTGCATGTGGGAATTAAAGGGAAGAGCCTAGGGAAATTGTGCTGTTAGTCTAAGGATGCTGCTTCTTTGGAAAAAAGAACCACTATTTTCCATGGTGCTTGGGTTCCAGCTGCTCTTTTTCTTGCTTTGGTTTTCATTCATTTGTCTTTTGTGAGTATTATGATCAAGGCACTAAGATTGTATGTTGTTATATCAGTTTATAATTTGCATTGAAATTACCAAATAATACTAGCAATAATGATAGCTTGAAAAAGTATGATTACCCTTAAATGTTTTTTTTTAAAACAAACAAGCCAACAACAAAAACAGCCTCAGAAGTAAGAAGTGGAAAAGGAAGGTGAATAAACACATCTATTCATAGACTTTTTTTGCCTTAAACATTCTGGCCTCTTAAAAGCCAGGTGAAGATAAACAATACCACTTTTCAGTAAAGACTCTTACCATTAAAGTTTTGTAGGAAATCACATTGTGGCAAGTAGTGCACCAAAATATATGTGATTATTTTTGGAGATACTTTTCAGACTGTTACCTGGACTTCACCTAGCAAAGTCTTAGTTTCAAGATACTATTAGTACAGTAGCCCTAGAGGTAGCAAGAAGACACACAAGCGACGATCCCAATTACTGTACCGTTACGCTTCTTTTGTAATTGTTCTCCCCACAGCCCAACCCAAAAGGAAGGTATAGCATAGAAGTATGGATAACACCAACAAATTAGAGTAGCTACAAGACTCAAATATAACTTCCCAAGCTCATGATACAGGGAAGAAGGAAAGAAAAAATTTGTAAGTTCTTTTTTTGCACTAGAAATGCAGTTTTGGTGAGGAAAAAAATCACAAATCTCACAGTATATGCAACTTTTCAGAGAGCTCAGTGGTCAAACTGACCCTCTCGTTGTGTAGATGAGAAAACTGAGGCTGAGACAGAAGTGTCGCCTGTACCACGTAGGGTTAAGGTCAGAGTCCAGATTTCCCCCTCTACCACCCGTTAGTGTATTTCCACCATCAGAGAAGAGTCAGCAGATTCCCAGTGAGTTAACATCTGATCAGCCCCAAGGAATTCGTTCCAAACCATTCTTGATTATAGGAGAACAGGAGCAGTTTAAGTAAATTGGCAGTAGAGCCAGAAATCTCATTTTGTTCAGTATTTACAATCCCCATTTACATCAGGAGTTGCTGATGGGAATTGGCTTTGGTCTCATTTCCCTGTTCATACCGTGTGGAGGTGCTGAGGAGCAGTGTGGTAATGAATGAAGTCCGGGAAACAGCAGGAAGCAGGCAGAGAAAGACCTGGATGGTTCGCACACTAGAGTATGAGCCCAGCTAAGAAAACGTAACTGTAATCAAGTTCGGGAGTTTACTCTTTCCATAGTAGTATATCTAAACTGTGTCACTCAGAACAGTGCAAGGTGTTATTATAAACAGTGACAGCTTCTCTCACTGCTACTCAAATCGATTTTTCCCATTTTAATTTGATATTTAGAAAAAAGTTTCCATAATGAGTAATTCAAAAGCCCATTTTCATTTCATTAATGTAATTCTGTCTTAATGGCCTTGAACTGATGGGTCTGCCCATGCAAGAGCTCCCTCTTTGAAAAGCTTCTATCAGTGGAGGTGCCTGTCTTTGATGCCCCGGGTCGAGGGCCTGGATTGGTTTACTAGGGCTGCTATAGCAGCACCTCAGACCTGGTGACAACAGAAATTTATGCCTGTATAGTACTCAAGGCTGGAAGTTTGAGATCAAAATGTCAGCAAGGTTGCTTTCTTCTGAGGCCTTGCACCTTGGCTTTCCTATCTCACTATGTCCCAATGTCCCTTATGAGGACACCATAAGATCCCCCCTAAAGACTTCGCTTACCCTAATCACCTCTTTAATATCTTATCTACAAATACAGAGGTACTAGGGGTTAGGACTTTAAGAATTTGAGAGGGACGTGATTCAGCCCGTAACGGAGGCCAGCAAAGCTGGGCAGAACAGCGATACTTCTACTGGGGCCCCTCTCCTGGGGGTGCATGAAATAGATCACATTCTTTTCTAAGAGGACACATCTCCAGCCCCCACCACCTCCCTCAGGCAAACAAAAGTCCCCAATACAAGGCTTTGATTCTGAGTATGTAAAGAAGTTTGAGAATCACTGACACATGCATGAACACTGACTCCATTTAGTTACTGTCCACACAAACCTTGGGGAGAAGACCTGGCATCTTTTGTCTCCAAGATAACGCCTTGCCTCTTAAGCACCCTTCCCACAGTCTGGGCTAAGTGTTTCTTTTGGTCCATTACCAAAGGACTGTCTCCTTGGAACATCAGAAAAAGAAGTTAACACATTGACCCAGATTCTGAAAACAAGACATTAATCTTCAGTAGAGGCGCCCTTGCAGGAGCACAGTCAAGGGAGGCCACCGTCCTTCCGTAGGTATCATTTGGTGTCTGCCTGAGAACAGCCAGAAACCTCTCTGGATTGCGTGCCCCAGCTCATTTTGTTTCCTTTTGCCTCCCTTCCTTGGAGAAGGATGTTGTTGAGAGGCTGGAACTATCCTGCTTTCCTTCCAAGGGCCTCATTTCTGTCCACTAAGATCCGTGTTAAGTTTGCACAGCCAGCAGTGTTGCCATAGAACTTACCTAAGAGGCTGCTCCCTTCCCCACCCTCAGGAAAGCCTCCTCTCACTGGGATGGCAGAACTCAGACACCAAGAGCTGCTGCCCTCCTCCACGCAATCCCAGTTAAGTCAGCGCTGTGAGGTTTCAGAGCACTGTCTCTCTCAGAGCCTTGTGCAGAAGTGCAGACATTCTCTGCCTGCGTTAGAAGCCCCTCTACAATCAAGGCCCTTTGGCCCTCCATTGAAAATCAAAAACATTTGGAAGCCAGATGCTATGATGCATACCTGTAATCTCAGTTACACAGGTAGCTGAGGCAGGAGAGTCCCAAGTTCAAGGCCAGCCTGGGCAACTTAGGGAGAGAGACCCTGTCTCAAAATAAAAAGGACTCGGGATATAGCTGTGTTAGAGAGCCCCTGGGTTTAGTCCCCGGTGCGACAATATTTTTTTAATTGTATCTGTACTGAACATGTGCAGACTTTTTTGTCATTATTCTGTAAATGATACATGATAACAACTATTTACATAGCATTTGCATTGTAGTAGGTGTTATTATCAGCCTTCCGGAAGGGATTTAAGGCGTAAAGGGGAACGGCATAGGCTATGCACAAATGCTGCACCATGTTATATAAGGAACTGGTACATCTGTGGGTTGTGGTCTTGGAACCAATTCCCTGTGGACACCAAGGAACCAGTGTACATAGGAAGACCTTCGTTACCAGCTTAATTCCTTCGTTGAAGAGCAACCCTACTTTACTCAGAACAGAAACAAGAAGTGAATGAGTCTGGGACTCGCCTGGTGTCCAGAACAGAGGCTCTGGCACCTCACACCACCCATGCACGAAGGCGCGATCCCCAGGATGTCTCTCATTCTTGGAGCAAAAGGCTCCTGCAGAAAGTCACGGAGATAGGAAGCCCAGGGAAATCTGGGAGAAACGTAGAAATGAAAATGAGCCTGATATTTTTATTAGTAGAGTTGTTAGTAGTCAGAAATGAGTGTTTACTAGCTGTTGTTTGTTAAAAATAAGCAATAAAGACTGATTTAATGACTTGATTAACCATAAGGCCCTAGACTCATTCTGTCGGCCACCAGCCACAGTTTTCTGAGGAGGTGACTGTGCTTTATTTGTGTCACAAGCAGTGAAGCAGGGGCCCTTTTTATGCTGTTCCCAGAGGAGCCCACCGTGTCAGAGTCTCTCATGATGGAGAATTCAAGTGCCAGCTGAATTATCCACCACGGCTCCCATCTTGGGATGCCCCTGCAAAGCCCAGATTCTCTTTAGTGGCAGGATAGCATTTTTCAACACCGATGGACATGGGCACTGGATATTTGAAAACGTATATGTACTGTACCTCTTTATGCTACTGTTCCGAGATGGAGACTTCACCTTTAATACGAAAGTGAGGGCATAGATTCTCTTTATTGTAGAGTGCAAAAAAAATCTTCTTTTCCCAGATCTGGAACAACAGATGTCTCCCCACCCCCACGCCCCAGTCATCTCTTTAATGACCTAAATACGAAGTTGCTTATTTAGTTTTTTATGGATTTGGGACATGTGACTTTTCTCCTGAGGAATGTGTCACTAATGACATCATAACCATGTGTCCTTAGAAGTTCTTTCTTCCTGGCAAAGAGTTGACCCCCCAGGAGGGAGGCACCATGCAGCCACGTGGGTGTTATCGTAGAGCACTTGGAGAAAGTAGTTGGGTGACGTGGGGAGCAAAGGTAAGAGAAGTGAAGGTGAGCTGCAGATCCACAGATGTCTTCCATCCATAATCAAAAACGATTATAAAGGACTGGTGAAGGACTTCCTGCGCATGCCTGAAGAATGACTTGATGTTGGTAATGAATATAACTAAACTACTGGTAGAGATGTGAAATTATTATTAAGGAAATGAATGTGTATAAGATTGAGCAGAAAACCAATACTGAGAGGTTACCAGCAGGGATAAATCACTAGCCTGAAAATTTCATTGCCATTTTCTTCACTTTTATTTTCCTTCCCATACTGCCAGCTCCTTTGATGTTGCTGTTAGTATGCTGTAGCTATCTTATCCTCCTCTACTTATCTCATCCACCCCAGTGACCTGAAATGGAAAATCTCAGGAGCCAGGGATCTGTTCTTTGGCCTCACTTAGTGCCATGCATCAAGGGACATCCATTAAGGCACATCCTGGGGGTTGCTAGACAGAATAAAATTTAAATATGGTGTCCAATCTTATATCTAGAGGCGATGTGTTGGGGGCGAACTGGAAACTAAGGAGACCCAAATAGAACTTTATCTACCATTTGATAGTTGACCTGTGCATTCCTCTGGATATAGTGAAGAAATAAATGGCTCCAGACAATTGAGTTTAAGAAGACAGGCGTAGGAATGGTACATAAGCCAGAGTATTCTGAAGTCCTTCTCAGGGGCCAGGGGTTAGCTCTGTTGCTGAACCACTTGCCTGGAATGCACAGGGCTCTGGTTCAACCCCTGACACCACCGAAGAGGGAAAAAATGTCCTACTCAAAGCTATTTTGGGGGAAGGAGAATCTGCTTGTCTGGGCTGAGTTCGCCACAATGCCAGCTGCAGTACTCAGTTGGAGCCAGGCTGCCGAGCTGTGCAGGGAGCCCCAGGTTTCAGGAAGACGTGGTGCACTGCACCAAGAGCCAAATGCAGGCCTCACTCACATCAGTTACTTCTGCTGTCCCGTCCTGGCAGTCAGGAGAGAGGGAATTCAGAAGTGGTACACCTCAGCAAGTGACAGATGTTCCTGCCTGGTGAGAAGATGGAGACTCTGTCCCTCGTGTCATTGTTTCATCCTTTCTTCCAGAACAAGCACCTCTGGCTCAAGCCAGCCCCAGCTCAGCTTTAAGGGAAATAGTTTTCCAGTGTTGGTGCCGGTGGGGGAGGAAAGGGCCTTCATGTGGTGGCCCCCAGCACTGTTGTAGCTTAACCTGTGGAAGGATTGGTGGGCCTTTCTAGATGAAGATGAAGGAGGTTTTCTGTGAACATGAATACTCAGTCTCTTCCTTTTAGCTTTCAACGGCTTGAGGATAAAAAGTTACAACCCCAACTCCTTGGGTGCCATTTTGTAAAGCTGACCTGTTCTCCTGAGCTCTGAGGGCCAAACCACGGCATGGCGGGAGTGGCACAACGCAGCTGCCCTCGCGGGAGCAAAGGATAATGAGAATTAGCAAGTAGAATTGAGGCTGGGGAAGGACAGGAGACTTAGCTGCCTGGGTTGCACACCAGCCTCCGAGCCTTGGGTTTCTGGCGGGGCTCTCTTAAGTGTTCGGCTTCGGAGTGTGAGAAGGAGATAAAACTCTATGCCATTGTCCTTGATGAACGCCAATGATCGTTGCCAGCCAGTGTGAAGGTCAAGGGGCCTCCTGCAGAAGATAAAAGTGTAACGGTCTTAACAGTCACGCTGCCGTATGATTTTTTTTCTACACTCAGACATAACAGTTTCATGCTTAATCTACAAAGCAAAATAATTTTTTTAAAACCTTGCCATTCTTTGAAATCTGAGTTATGAGATGGTATAGAACAGAAAGATGCCCAAATTCACATGGCACAGTGCCACAGACAGGCCATTCCCTGGCCACTTGATTTGGAAAGTGGAGGAACTCTCCTATGGGTGCTAATCCTTAATGATGCCGTTTCCCTTGCAAGCCTGCAGCTGATTACACAATTGCCAATTAAAGCCAGGTGACCTCATCTGTTGACAACAGAGCAGATAAAAGGAGAGGAGGGGATGGAACAACGTTTGCAAATTCTGCCGTGGGACAGTGATTGTGAGCATCTGTTGGAGCGATAGCAGCAGTCCTGGCTCTTGGGTAGCACATTTGTGGGTGGCCAAGAAGGGAAGCTGCTCGGCAGGACGCGGTCTCTGCCATGAGTGAGGACTTCAGAATCCAGGCACACAGTGGAGGGGACACGGGCATGGCAGAGCCGTACATCTTCAAGACCAGACCACAAGGTCATTCGGTCTGTGAGGTCGACTCAACACAGGGACTCACCGGGCTCCATCCCTAGATTTGGTGTCTCATTGCCGATGCCACATGCTCTTGGGCAGTTTTCCTTCATTGGGTTCAGGGGCACCACAGCCATGGGACAGCTGGGTGGGTCCGGACCTTGCCACATGGCCTGGAACAAAGCTGTGTAAGATGCTGAATGCCACTCGGCAATGCTCAGTGCTCTCGAACGGGCCTGCAGAGTTCTGTTGGGAATAAGGTGGGGGCCCCATTCTATTCTGCAAGAATAGAAGAGATCCCTTTGGAGGGAAATCTGTACACACTGCTTAACTTTTTATGGAAAATAGGCTTCTCCATCGTGATTATTTTTGCATCATCCTCCAGTATTTTTAAAGAAGAGAGATTTAAATAATAATAATTTTTTTTTATTAATTCAGAGTTAGGTACCACTTCTCTGTGCTGGGAGAGATGCAGCAGATAGAACAGAAACAAGAACAGCCACTGTCCACAGTGCAGGCTGCAGAAAATAGATGCCCCACACAGCCCTGCCCAGCCCTGATGCTGAGGGGGACGGCGTGACAGCTAGTGACTGTAGAGGACAAGCACCACATTACAGAGAGGATCTCTTTGAAAACTTTAGCTGACCGTATTTCAGTGGTATCTTAGAGTTCCGTTAAATGTATATAAATATATATAAAATATAGGGCATTGTGTCCTTGCTGTATTCCCCCGTGGAAATAATAGCCGCTTTGAGATAGATAAATGATAGATAGATAGATGTCTTTATTTTAATTACAAGATTCTCAGGCCTCTCTAGCTTTTTTGCTAATATAAAATTTGGAGGAAATGGACAGATAAAGTGAGCATGCAAAGTTGCTCGGTATTTAAGAGATCAAGCATTTTTTCTACAGATTTGGAGATCTGAGGATCATCTGTAGTGTACTTTGCTCATTGTTCTCCAGGATATTCTTGGATTTTTTCTTTCCTAGCTTACAATCATATCTTCAAGTCAAACACTCTTCCGCCCTGGCTGCTTGACCCTTTTTACCCAACAGGATTTACCCAGTTACTGCCGGGCGGAAGAAGCCAAAGCAGCCAGTGGGCACTTTACAGGCCTGAGTATGCGCTCAAGGTTCTCAGCGCCACCTGGTGGCTCGGTGGCACATCTGCGTAACTGGACAAAATCTCCCAGCGCTCTGGGAGGCAGAGGCAGGAGGATCACAAGTTCAAGTCCAGCCTGGGCTATTTAGTAATTTAGCAAGCCCCCATCTCAAAATAAAAATTTTAAAAAAGAATTTTCTTAAAGGGCTCCAGGGCAGGATAAACCATGTGTGTTCAGCAGTTTCGCCAAAAGAAGAACACTACACATTTCCCACTTTCATGGCTCTATGTACTCTTAAAGGACTGATATATTTAATTTAACCGTCATACTTGTTTTTCAGGTTGACGCTGCTGTGACCCCCGAGGAGCGCCACCTCTCCAAGATGCAGCAGAACGGCTATGAGAATCCAACTTACAAGTTCTTTGAGCAGATGCAGAACTAGACCACTGCCACCGCAGCCTCCTAAGTTGGACAGCAAAACCATTGCTTCACTGCCCATCGGTGTTCATTTATAGAATAATGTGGGAAGAAACAAACCCTTCTGTTTTATTATTTACTCACTACCACCTTTGACAGCTGTGCTGTAACACAAGTAGATGCCTGAACTTGAATTAATATACAAATCAGTAAAGTATTCTCTCTCTTTACATTTTGGTCTCTATGCTACATTATTAATGGGTTTTGTGTACTGTAAAGAATTTAGCTGTATCAAACTAGTGCATGAATAGATTCTCTCCTGATTATTTATCACATGCATAGCCCCTTAGCCAGTTGTATATTATTATTGTGGTTTGTGATCCAATTAAGTCCTACTTGAAATATGCTTTAAAAATCGATGGGGGACGCTTCATGTGAACGTGGGAGTTTAGCTGCTTCTCTTGCCTAAGTATTCTTTTCCTGATCACTATGCATTTTAAAGTTAAACATTTTTAAGTATTCCAAATGATTTAGAGAATTTTTTTCCATGATTGCATTTTACTGTACAGATTGCTGCTTCTGCTATATTTGTGATATAGGAATTAAGAAGATACGTTTATTTCTTTGTGCCTGTTTTATGTGCACACATTAGGCATTGAGAATTTGAACTTTTTTTGTCCATAAATCTTTGAATCTTTAATAAAAACAAAAATCCCTGTTCAGTGTAAGCACTTTTATGGGTGGGAGGGAGGGAGTGCTCTGCTGGTCTCAAATTACCAAGAATTCTCCAAAAATTTTTTTTCTGCAGGATGATTGTACAGAATCATTGCTTATGCCATGACAGCTTTCTACACTGTATTACATAAATAAATTAAATAAAATAACCCTGGGTAAGACTTTTATTTGAAGGATGACTATGGATATTAAAGTAATTTGGGGTAGGGAGAGGAGAAAGAGACAGATCTAATTTTCTTTATCCAGTCTGAAATATTTTACTTATGATAGCAAAAGAAGAAAAAAACCAAAGGGGCAAAGTAAGAGAATTGAGAAGGCATGAGTAGGCAGACCCTTCTTTAAGTTCAATTTTTAATTTGTATAAAATAGTGTTTTTATGCAGATAAATGTATTTTGGGAGAAGCACCATTGTGCTGGTGTGAATGATTCTACAGTAATAATCGATTTATTTAGTAATTAATGACTAGTAAAAAATCCTCTCACATTGAGCATTCACACCTAATGTGTCTTACTAGTTGCAAATCTCAGTAGGAAACTGGAACAACATGTATGTCCCAGTAAAATATTTCATAGACCTAATTACCAGTTTATACTTGTTCTAAGATATTGTGTTGCTGTATCTTGATTAAGTTCCTCCCAAATGGGAGACAAAAGGAAAATTCCAGGGGAGTAAAAATTAAGGCCAGCTAAAGCAGGGTTTCTTCGTCTGGGCATGATGGATAGTTCTGTGTTGTAGGAAGCTGAGCACTGTAGGTTATCTATTTAGAAGCATCTACACACTTCCTATATGAAAGTGCTCCAGACATTCCTAAATGCCCCCTCGAGGAGCAAAGTTCCCCACTTGAAAAGCTCTATAGTTTAATGTCGTATGTACACAATTTTACTTGAGGAATCCTAAGTTTAGGCTCCTGTAACACCGTAGAACAAACCACAGACATTTACTTCTCCAATAGTAGATGAACAAGTGCAAGATCCGGGTGCCAGCACATGGTTGGGTTCTAGGAGGGGCCTCTTACTGGTTCACAGATGGCCGCCGCCTCACTGTTTGTTCACATGGTGGAGAGAAAAGGCTCTGGTCTTTTCGTCTCACACGGTCACTAACCTCATCAAGAGGACTCAACTCATGTGGCCTGATCTACTCCTAATTACCTCCCAAAAGTCCCATCTCCACATACCCATCATTAATTATTAGGATTTCAACATACGAATGTGGGGTGACACAAACACTCAATTCCTAGCTATATCTGACCACTATTCTAAAGGATGGAGAGCACATGGTCCCTGTTTTTTCTGTGTTTACCTTGACCTTAGGAAAACAAGAGTAAACAGTACATTTGAGTTTTAGATTGCAACCTTTTAAATTAAAACACTAAGCCAGAAAAATCAAAATTAGTTCATCATGTCACTCTACAGTATGAACAAATTTCAGTTAAAGTTCATCTGCATGTATCCTATTTTCATGAGAACAAAATAGTTATCTCTCTTGCCCCTTTAGGAACAATTAGATATGACTGCCATATGAAGGTATGTAAGTACAATATTGTACGTATCAACCGTGGCTCCATTTTGCCTAGCCCAAAGAGAGGTAACTGTTGTGGATTGAAGAACAGTACATTTCCAGTGATACCAATATAATGAAACCTCTCAAAACATAGTGATGTATGACCTATCCCAGGAAACATTCAATTACAGTAACCACAAGCTTTAACTTTGATCATCTCAAAACTAATGGAAAAAATTCAAGTATATATATACTTGAATCCATATATATGGAATTATATACTTGAATCCATATATATAATCCACATATATAATATATATATGGATTATGAAAATAATGATTTATAATCGTATTTCTTCAACTGAGGCGTTGTTATGTAGATCTAGAATGTTACCCACAATTCTCATGTGTTTAGAGGTGGGGTTTTTGGAAGATGATTGGATCTTGGAGCACTGTAGTCATCAGTGGCTTGAAACCCTGATTAGTTCATTGCTGAATGTACTGTTAGGAGGTGAAGTGTGGTCAGAAGAAGCAGGTCACGGGGAGGCATAACCTGAAATGATGTATTCTTGTCCCCGGCTCCTCCTTTATTTCTGCTTCCTGGCTGCCAAGAGGTGAGCAGCTTTGCTCCACGTGCCATTTCTGCCTTGGAACCAGCTCACTATGAACTGAATCCTAAAGAATTACAAAATTAATCATCCATTAATTACAAAATTAAACCTCTCCTTTAAATTGTGGATGTCAGGTATTTTGTCCCAGCTACATGAAAGCTGATTGGTATGGAAAATTGGTACCAAGAGTGGAATCATTGCTGTGATTGTACCTGAACATGTGGTTTGGTGCCTTTGGAACTAATTTTCAGGAGAAGTTTGGAAAGGTTTGGATCCGCAAGTTAGCCTTAGACTACTGTAAGAACAGCCCAATGGGTGATTCTGGTCAGAGCTCAGAATATCAGAATGTTGGTAGAAATGCAGATGGTAAAAGCCAGTCTCGGACTCAGTTGAGAACAAGAACTCCACTGGTAGTTGGACTAGAGGACATGTATGTTATGCTCTGCAGAAAATTTGTCTACATTTTTGTTCATGTCCTAAAACTTTGCAGGAGACTGAGATTAAAGACAGTGGACTAATTAATCTGGTGGAAGAAATTTCAAGACAGCCCAACACTTAGGCTGTAGTATGGGTACTGCTGGCTGCTTTTAAGCAGACTTATAGTGAGAATAGGGGTCAAAAGGCAGAGCAGAAAATTTGAAAAACTTTAATTTTGGCTAAGGAACTATATGAAAGTTGTTGCCATAAAGATGTGTGGCTGCAGAAAAGATTAGTACCATTAAAAAGGAATTAGGTACTTTGTATGGGGACAAGAGAAAAGATGCCTTTAGGGAACCTCAGAAATCAGCAAGATTCCACCAATCACAGTCTCAAAGGCGCAAATGTGTAAACTTCTCATATGAGAAGAGAGTTCCCGGGTGCCCTGCTTAAGAAAGACCTTCTACAGAGTTAGTTCCCTGAGATTTGTTTCCCAAAATCCAGCCATCCGAGCACCCAGAGACCTCTGCCCCCATAGTCCAAAAGGACTAGGTTACTGCTGGAGCTGGTGTCAGACCTTGGCACCATCAACATGGTTCTGATTTTTCAGACATGCAGAATGCAAGAGCTGTGGGCTCATGGAGGCTTTCACCCAGATTTTAAAGGAAGGCCAGGGAGGCAAAGCAATTGACCCTTCAGAAGGCAATGCTTGAAGATGTGAGAGTGAAGCCAAAGTGCAGTGGAGACCCCAGAAAGTTGTAGATGCCAGGAACATGTATTGTCTGCCGAGGAAAGCTGCAGACAGCAAAGCCTAGCCCAAGAGAGGCCATGTAGGTCGCAACTAGCAAGGTCACAGGGGCAGGGCTGCCCAAGCCTTTTGGAGTTCACATCTGGCCACAAACTGCTCTGAGTGCTGGACATGGATTTACAGGATTTAATGTTTGTCTTTCTTTGATCCCGTTCCTTCCTGTTCCCCGCCCTCCCCTTCTGAAATGGAAATATTTACCCTATCCCATTGTATGCTGAAACTGTTGAACTTTCTTTTTTAATTTTTACAGGGACTCACAGATAAGAGTTTGCTTTGAATTTCAGAGAAGACTTTAAACTTTTAAGGACTGCTGAAACTATTAACTTTGGCTACTCTCAGAGGTGGACCAAATACATTTTACATAATGAGCTGGACATGACCCTTTGCAGGAGCAGGGCAGAATGTTAGTTTAGATCTAGAATGTCCCCCCAGAGTCTCACATGTTCAAAAGTGGAACTTTTAAAAGATGATTACATCATGGGACCATTATACTCACCAGTGGCTAGATCACTGGAAGGGTATATTCTTGTCTGTGGCTCCTCTGTTCTCTCTTGGCTTCCTGGCTGTCATGAGATGTGCAGTTGTCATCCACCATGCCACTCCGCCATGCTATTTCTGCCTTGGAGCCAGATGACCATAGACTGAATCCTCCAAAACCATGAACTAAATAAAAGCTCTCCTTTAAATTTTGGGTGATGGATATTTTGTTCCAGTGGCAGGAAAGCTGGCATAGTGATAAGATACTCTAGACAGTCAGGGATTACTATGGGACAATGCTGCCGAAGAGAATTACAATACTAGATGCTGAGGCCAAATATCAGTGAGATTGAAGGACTTTGGTGTGGCTAATGGATGAGAAATGGTATCTCAGTACAGTTTGAATTTGTATTTATCCTATGAGTAATGTTGGATATTTTTTCATATGTTCAAGACCTATCATAGCTCAGAATTTTCAGGTTATGTCTTTCGTTTTAGACTTAGAATCTATTTTGTTATAAAGATTGCAGTTCCTGCTGTCTAACTTTCCATTTGCCTGGTAAATTTTTGTCTACTCCTTTCATTTTTAGCTCTTTCAATGTCTCCATTATTATGTCTCTTGTAACAAAAAATAGTTTAGCTTGGCTATATAAGCCAACTAGAAAATCTTTTTGTTTTAACAGGTAAGATAGGTCCATCCAGTTTTATTGATAAAACTTTAATGATGGCTATCAATTCTGTTAAATCTTATAATTACTTAGTATATTATAATATTATATTTACTGTGTCCATCTGTTTAGGGGAAACAGGGACCTACTTGCATTTTTTAACTTGGTTTATACACAGCTATGTATAAATTAAGCATGCCTAATCCAAAAATCTAAAATTTGAAATGCTCTAAACTCTGAAACAGTTTTTGTTTAGAGTGTGTGTGTGTTGTGATTCAGGGGATTGAACCTCACACACACTAGGCAAGCATTCTACCACTGAGCTACACCCCCAGTCTCCCAAATCTGACCTTTTTGGGCAATGACATGACACCACACACGGCAGAATCCCACATCATGAAACTTTGCTTCACTTGAACCAATCCACACAAGGAATGTGATCATTATGTACTGCAAACATGGACTAATAAAATATAAAAAATAAAAAAAAAACTGCTTCATGTGTCAAATTATTAAAAATATTGTGTAAAATTATCTTCAGATTATGTGTATAAAATGTATATGAAATAGAAATGAATTTCGTGTTTAAATTGGGTTCCATCCCCAGGATATATCATTATATGTATGCAAATACTCCAAAGTAAAAAAAATTTTAAAAATCCAGAATCCAAAATTCTGGCCCCCAGCATTTCGGATAAGTAGAGCTCAACCTGTAATTTTATTCTGGTGATCACTTCTGTACCAGTACTTTGTACAGTGCTCTTACTCCCTTGTTTTTCTTTCTTAATCTTTTACTGTCTGTCTTTTCTAAATCACATTCTTTGATTCCCACCTGTTATCTACGTATGGTCAACGCTCTCTCCTTCCCCCTTTGCTCTTCCTTCTCCCACTTTTCCAGCTAAATATTTGTCCTGATATATCTGTATCCAATGGTTACATGTTTGTCTCCAACCTATCACCCAACCTTAATTGAATCTTAGCGCCACAGTTAAATATGTGAAACGCCCTGCTCCATCCTGTTGTCCCCAGAAACCTGGCGAGGCGCAGCTCACCCTCCAGGCAGTGTCTTGGCGAGGACACCTGTGCGAAGCACTCCCGCAGTTCTGCCACGTTTGAGACGATTTTCAAGGACCTTAACGCTTCAAGGGCAGCTGATTTTTCCTTAGGTTTTTGTTGTCGTTTCTTTCCTTCATTACTGACGGTTGAACCCAGAGCCTTCATTCCCGACCCTTTCTCATTTTTTATTTTGAGACAGGGTCTTAAATTGACAAGTTGCTGAGGCTGGGCTTGAACGAGCGCTCCTCTTGCCTCAATTTCCAAGAGAGCTGAGGTTACAGGTGTGCACCAACCACCCCCAGCTTCCTTAGTTTTCTTGAAAATGGTGTTCTAATGTTTTCTTTGAAATTTATTTTTAAGAAATCTGAGGCCAATCTAGTTCTTCCCATTTGTAAATAATAAGAATTATTATTATCACTATTAATATTATTATTATATTTATTATTTTGGCCTAGAGGCTTTGAGGGCATTTTTTCCTTTATCTTTAAACTCTAATAATTTTACAAGCCAGGTCTCAGAGTTGGTGCCTGCCGTCATTTGGTTCACTGCTTCCATAGGCCCTTTCAATGTGCAGATTACATCCCTTTTTATTTCTGAAACTTTTTCTCAGATTCAAGTTTTTAATATTCTCTTCCATTATTTTTCTTTTCTTCTCCCAAGACACCAATAATATGAATATTTGGCCTCCTTTACCTAGCTTCTATTTCACTCTCTTTCTCTCGGATACTTTTTATTTTCTTTATCTTATTTTTGTTTTTTTGGTTGTTTTCCTTCTTTTCTTCAGCACTTTTTATTAAGTGTTTATTTGAACCAGGTCTCCTTTGGGCACCTTGTACTCTGTTCTTTTTTTTTTTTTTTTTTTGTGGGTACCGGGGGGACGACCTCAGGACCTCACGCGCCAACAGGCACCCGTGCCGCTGAGCGATATCACCGGCCCCTTTTTCGTATGTGGGTTCCGGGAGTCGAACTCGGGCCTTCGCGCTTGCAAGGCAGGCGCTTAAGCCGCTGAGCCATCTCACCGGCCCTGTACTCTGTTCTTTATCATCAATATAGTCTATAATTTTTTTCAGTTTTTTTCTTGAGTTCTATCACTCGTTTCATTTCACTCCTCCTCCTCCTCCTCTTCCTGCTGTTGTTGTTGAGTTCTCCATCTAGTTTTTTGTATGTCTAATTCAATGTATTTTCCATACTCCCAGACGCATGTTGAAAGATATTTAATTTATATTGAGATTTGTGTTAACAATTTTCTTCAACTTCCTGGTTGTTCTATAGAGGAGATGTCATGAATAAACCATGTTGGTAGGGAAGAGAAAGGCAGGAAAGTTGGTGTTTCTTATTCCTGCTTTTCTGAATAATTTTGTTTTCTATTTCCTCTTTTCTTTCCCTTCCTGTCCCCTGAGAACCCAACCCACTCTCCATTTTTCCATCTCCAGAAACGCTGCCCCTAAACATTTTCAAGGCCCCTCTCTCTATGGCCGGAGTGGTGAGCGCCAGCTCCCTATCTGTGTTCACTCTCTGGGCATATATCATTTCACTTTCTCTTTGAGAGTGATTTTGTTTGTTGGTTCTCAAAGTCCTTGGCTCCCTTCCACTCTCCTTGTCTTTTGGAACTTTCCTCCCTTGCTTTCTCATCCATTGGGATTGGTGGCTTCTGCAGGTCCAAGATGGAATTTATTTTTCCCTGTATATATGGATCATTTGAAGGTTGCAGCTTCTCTATCTCTTAGTAATGCCAAAGAGGGAGATTGACTAACCAGATGAGGAAATTCCCACATAGTATGTTTAAAAAGTTCCCAAGGTAATTCTAATATGAAGCCAAGGTGGAGAGCTCCTTGTTATATCAAAATGTGCTTTTAATATGTTTCACATATATTTTATCAAAGGCCTTTTGGCTTCCCAGCATGACTGTCTCATTTTTCTCCTTCCTGAGTTCTTCATAGACATCTGTTCTTCAGATCTGTTTCTCAAAGGGCTATCTCATTCCTCTGCCTTAGAATCACCTGTGACCACTGCCAAAATACTATACAATTTCTTGGACCCCACCTTGGCCTATGGTGATAATCTCTGGATGCCTGGGACTTAGCATTTTGAATAAGCACCCTCCATCATTTTGTAGCAGAAGATGTTCTCCCCCCCCGCAGCCAGTATACTTCAGTTTGTTAGTTGCCCAGGTAATAGTTCCGGTTGCAGTTCCTATTACTTTTGTTTCTTGGAAACAGCTGGACACTGTGATGCATAGTAGTCACTATGATGCATATTGTAAGAACCAATCCCCAACTGACAAGCCATTCTGCCTCTGTACTTCCTGCTTGCTTATCCCATGTAAGCCCTAGACCACCGGAGATCAGGGGCTGATATTTTGGGAATGATCCCTATCAGTGCCCGTCAACGTAAATAAATCTGCCTCCAAATCCTGGGTGTCATTTCTGTGTTTCTGCTTGCTGTTGCAACTTAATTCAGCCTTGAAGGTTCAGAGGAATCACTGAGGTGGATGCTGGGGGATCCCGGTCTCTGCCCTCACCTACCTACCCACGATCTGAGTAATCCTGGCCCCCTGGGAAGTATTCATTATAATTCTTCTGTGCAAAGCAGTAGCTTCAACCTACACCATTTCCTGAGTTAGAGACCCAGATTCTCATTTCTGTTTTAATAGCAGGCATCATGGTCATAAATGTGCTATGTATTAATTGTAGAATATGTGGAATGTGGGACGAAGGAAGTATTCACTCAGAAGCCCGCCTCCAGAGACGCGTGCTGTTAATAGCTCGGTGCCTGTGCCGTCTTAGTTCTCTGAGGCTGCTGTAGCAAAGTACTGTAAGCAGGGTGCCTTAGGAAGAAGAAAACCGCGTTTGTCACAGTTGGCAAAGGTAAGGACGCACTTTCGTGTATCTCTTACGTTGGAAAGGTGAGTTCTCCCTGGGCTTTTTTTAAGAGACTGGTCCTGTTCATGAGAACTCTGCCTACAGGATGCAGTCACGTCCCGAAGTCCCCCACCACCACGAGCTGTCATCGAGGCTAGGACTTCACCATACACCCTTGGGGAGCACACAGCCCTCAGGCCGTAGCTTATACTTTTCAATATTTTTAAATCTTGTGCACTATCATTTGCCACTTTTTTCATATCTTATTTCCCATATCCTACTTTTCCACTTGCTTTAATATATGTATATTCTAATGTAAGTCACTTTTTAGGAATCCTTAATCATTTGTAATGGTTGCATAAGAATGTTTAATTCCTATTTATACTGGAGGTTAAACCCAGGGCTTTATGCATACTAGGCAAACAGTCTACCACTAAGCTACATTCCTGCCCCCCGTTCATTTTTTTTTGAAATTTTCATTATTGTAAATAATGTTTGAGTCGAATCATTGTTCTGGTTTTTGTTTTGTTTTGTTTTGTTTGTTTTGTTTTGTTTTTGAGATAGGGTATCACTGTGTAGTGCAGGCTGCCCTGGACTCACCATGTAGCCCAGGCTGGCCTCGAACTTGCAGCAATCCTCCTGCCTCAGCCTCCTGAGTGCTGGGATTACAGGCATGCACCACTGTGCCTGGCATTATTTTATTTTTTAATGAAAGGAAGCTTAGCACTTGCTTCAAAAATACAGATTTTGAGTCAAGTTCTGCCTCCATGGTGTCTTGGTTTTCTCATCTGTAAAATAAAATAATGATAATACTTCCTAAGATGATTGTGAGGATTAAATTTATCAATACACATCGAGTGTTTAGAGCTGTACTTACGATGTACTAAATGGTATTTAACTGTGTGCTACTTGAGAGAGTGTCCAAGAAGTAGAAGGGTATTCTTAATTCTTTTAATCTCTTTATTTATCGTGCCAAATTGATTTCCAGAAAAGGAAATTCCCTCCCATTAGCAGTTAGTGTGAGTGGCCTCCCAAAGCACTACTAGGACTAAAAGGAACTTGGAAAATATTCATGTCACCAAGTTGAAAAAAAAAGTCTAATTTGGGCCTAAGCATAGACATCATTTTTCTGTTTGGCTGGTCACCGGGGGACAACAACCATGGAGGGCTTTTACATGTCCCCAGTCTATTCTCTCCTCCTGCCTCTTCCTTACCCACAAGGCTGTGATCTCCTGCATATAGGAAAAGTCGCAGTACAAATCATTTGTGTAAATTGTCATGCTTTTATTATATTCTACTCTGTTGAATAGTCTTGCAGAGCAAATCAAAATATGAAGCTCCACTGTGGCAATTAAAATAACAAAAACTGTCTTCCAGCGACTAACCACTTCTAAAGCTAATGGGCAGCTTCTAATTTCTCACATTGCTCTACAAAGGTTGTAGAAGTAGTTTCTGAAGCAAATGACTTTCATTCCCAGTAAGTTTTCTTGAATAACTAACTTTTCTTGGAGCATGCAGTGTTGCCCTGAACTGAATTTTTTGGAAGCTGAGATCTATTTCTCCATACTAGGAGACCTTGCAAATTAAGTCTCTAGGTGACCATTATTGCTTCACACACTGGTTTATAGAATAAAATTTTTATTTTGTCATAAATCTGGAGTTTGGGTAGGGCTCAGTAGAGAATGCTCGTGTCTGCCCTAAACAGAACCAACAGGGGCACTCAGCTGAAGGACGGAAGCTGTATGTCCAAAATGGTGAGTATTGGGGCTGGCTTCAGTTTGGGGGTTTGGCTGGATGCCTCATTGGCTCTCCACGCACACCTTCTCATGTGTCCTGGGCTTGCATGTGGTGGCTGGGGTCCAAGGATCAACATCCCAAAGAGGGAGGAGAAACTATATTACCTTTTTTTAATGCAGGTACCAGCAGGCGCTTATGCCGCTGAGCGATATCACTGGCCCTGTATTACCTTTTATGCTCTGGCTTTGGAAATTGCATAATGTCACCCAGTCACACCCAACTGGTCACGGCACTCCTAAAGTCCTGTTCAGGTCGAGGGGAGTGAACACAGACGCTATCTGTCAGTGGGAGGAATGTCAAAGAACTTACGGACCTATTTTTAAACTACCATATTAAGAAAATCCAAATACTATTTTAGGAATAAATGGGAGTAATGATCACTTCCCCTCTCTTGTGCTGTGTAGCATAAGTAATCAGTAATGAAAGATTAGAGCATATAAAGATGTGACTTAATTCCTTTGGGTATGACAATATCATTTTATATTTTCCAGTCTGGAACTGACCAGATTAGACCCCTTCACGGATTCCCATTTGCCAGCTAACATCTCTATTTGAATATTTAACAGACATTTCACATCTCTGAGACATCACACCCTATACCAAATTTTAGATACCTTGCTCTTCCTTGGCCTTTCAATTCTCAGTAAATAACAACTCCATCATTCCAGTTGCTTAGAACGAAAGTCACAATTGTTATCTGCTTCCCATTTGCCTTATTCCTTCATCTCTTTTTCTTGGATGGAACATCATCATTTTGATGATACCTTTCCTGGCCGTGCTTGTTGAAACTAAATTACCTGTGTGCTCCCCACATTTTCTACACCCCTTACCTCTATTGTTTTTCTCCTTGGCACCAGGGAACTCATATATCTTTCTCTCCTTTTAAAAATTCCCTTCTCTCACTACAATATAAACTCCATAACAGCAGGACTTTCTTTTTAAATCTGTCTTGTTCACAGAAGAATCGTTGGTGTCTGGAACTGTGCCTCACATGAGGATTGTACAATGAGTATTTGGTGAGTAAACGAATGAATTCAGGGTGGCACTCAATGGCAATTAGCACAGAGAAAGGATCAGGGAGGTAGAGAAACTGGAAAACAGTGAGTAACTTATTCAAATTTAGATAGAAACTGGAAAGAACCAGCATAGCTGTATATTTTGTCTTACTTTCTCAAGTTCCATTCCTAGACTAGTTTTAAATGTTCTTTCTGGTATGTAGGCTGGACCTAGATAAAATATCTGCACCTATGTGTTTCCTATGGCAGTTTTCTCTATGTGGCCATTGGAGAAATGAGCTAAGGGTGCCTGGCTGAGAAAACAGGCTTCTAATAAGCTGTGTAGCAAAAATCATGCTCTTAATGGCCTCCATCATTTTTGTTCATCTTTCCAAGCCAGAGAGTTTTGTCTCCAGACACCTTCCCTTTCAAATCAAGCGATGTAGCTCCAACGATGAGAAAAGGAAAGCAATCGTTTGATGAAAATTATACCTATTACTGAAGAATTTTACTTCAGCTTAGAAATTATGATAAATGCTTTAGTGAATTACACAGAACTCTGAAATATAGATACTTAATAGGGAAGAAAAAAATGATAAGCTCAGAGGAAAAGAAGCACACGAGTAGCCTTCAACCAATGGCGTATATCGTATAGACTCTTTCACAGTCTTAAGAATTGAGAAAGCAAAAGTGTCTACAAGGAAGTGAACCTAAGAGAGGCAGGCTCCATAGATGCCACCCTGCCAATTTCAGCGTGCATTTATAACCACATATCTGATCACTCCTGACTCACTTAAAACCTCTACTATGTGGAAGGAAGATTCTTCTTCAAACAGAAAGACCATTCAAACAATACTTGACTTCCAGAACAGTCCTCAGCAGCCTTCCAGAACATTCCCTGGTAGAGGGCAATGCCAGACCCTCTTCTATGAGTCTGTGAAGGTGTTTGTGGCCAAATATATTGTATTGTTATGTCCGAGGGAAGACACGTGTATTATGCCTGACTTTACAGCTCTCTTAAAGAAAGTCAGTGGATGTGTGGTCCTCAGGCCCCCAAGCTATCTGCCTCACTCTAGTTACCAAAATTTCTCCCAAATGCTTAAAATCAAACAATATTAAAAGTGAAGGGACATTAGAGGCCATTTATCCTACCGAGAAGGAAATCAAGGTCCAAGGATGGGAAGTGACTCATCTATAGCTCATGCTGGGCATGAGCAGGACCCATCTCAGCCCTTTGCACTCATTCTTATCGATTCTTATTCCTTTTCCCTGTGGGACTCCACATGAGGGGCTAGGATACCTCCCTTAAAACTACCATGTCTCAGCTGCTGCTTCACAGTCCCCCCTCGTGACGTACCGCAGATTACCCCTCCGGGTGACCAGGGAATTTCCCAACAGCTCTTAAGACGGTCTCCTCAGGAGAGATGACCCACGGGGGAAGGGAAATAACAAGTATTTAGTTTTCCTCTCAGGCATTATGCAAAAAACGTTCTCGTTTTCACAGTGGTAAATATTGGACTACCAAGGCCAAATTCATCTGAAACTTCACAGCCAATGCACAATGTATTGTTTCCAAATTGTCCCTGGTTAGCACAGGGACCTTGCTTTGGTGATAAAAGACAAAAACTCAAGTGTTCAGCACAAATTTACAAGAAAAAAGCTTTTATTTCAAGAGAAAATAAAAGGGAGCACAGCTTTGACACAGATCTAGCTGGTCCCCTAGGTCAGAGTAGATAGGAAAAGTCCTCAGCTTGAGAAACTGAAGGGAACAGGGGAGCGAGGAGGGGATCAAACTGGTCCATTCATGAAAAAATGGGGAGTGGTTTTATGGGCCACTGTGGTAGACTGGGGTCCCGTCCATCATTATCTCACTCCTGGCTTCATAGCTCTGGAGGAGTCCTCATGACTTGGGGGAAATCGTCTCCCAGGAGATGATTATCTCACCCTGGCTGTCTCGGTCATGTGATATTCTGCCGAATCCAAGTGACTGCAGGTTTAGGGCAACTGAGACTTCTGGGCGTAGCTGAATGTCCCGGTAAATCTTTTATCCTAGTGTCTTCAGTCTTGAAGGAGGATGAGGCAGGCTAGGTAGATTTAGAAGTAATAACCTTATTTTGCCAATTTAGACTTTTTCTAAATGACTAACATATCTATATGCAGAGCTGAGAAAGATTTGACTCAGAGTTTTACAAAAGCGAAATTGAGCTTTGTCCTACTCTCATTTACCTATTGGGCATCTGTAGCCCCAAGTGAAGAGTTATGATTTTTAGCAAAAACCACTTTTAAGTCCCTAGTGGCCTCAATAAAAAACAAGTCATGCTTTTGATGAGTAACAGCTTAAGGGCCCAGGACTTTGTCTTCTGTCCCTGTGTTTGTCTCTGTGTCAAAATTATGCCAAAGAACAACCATCTTCAAGACACTAATGAGGTAAAAATAAAAAGCCATCTCTCAATACAGCAGACAGAAAAAGGACTAAAATAACCATCGTACAGTTATTTCCTGCTATGAAGTCCCCACTTACACACCAAATAAAGTCAACTACGTAAATCTGGCTACACTGGGCCAAGAAAATGAGTTGATGTTCCCAGTTTGCACTGTGATCTGTAAGGTGTGAAAGGGGTCACAGCAGTGAGCTTGGACTGAGCATAGGATAATAATACTAATAATGAATCCTCTGATTCTGATAATTTTATTTTCTAAACGGCAGAAACTTAAGAACAAAGGTGGGAGTATCATTTCCCTCTTCTTGCCCAAAGAAGGTTAAAGGAAGACATCTGTTGTCTCAGTGTCTCAGTTACTTTTCTCTTGTTTCTGGGACAAAATATCTGATGCCCAAAATTAAGGAAGGAAAGGTTTATTTAGCTCACAGTTGGTGGAGGTTTCAGTCCATACTCGGCTGGCTGCAAGGCAGAGTGGCACATGGCAGAGGGCAACAGTTCATGGTGGCGGAAAACAGCACAAGCAGCAAGAGCAAAAAGGGAGGAGTGCAAGAGAGAGCAAGCCTCTTTCCCTCCCTTATATTACATGCAGGCTGCCCGCCCCAGGGTGGGTGTAGCACTCACGCCCATAATCCCAGCATTGGACCATGAATCAGTCATAAACTCTAGAATCCTGCCCCCATGACTGCATGAGGCTTTGGGGGGACATCTAGACACAAACCATAACACTCGGTTAGAATGAAGCTGCAGGTACTCTGTGGGTCTTACCTGCAGTAGGCAGAAGGACACCTGGCTTGTCCTTGCCCTGCTGAGAAGTGCTTATATTCTTGTTTTGCTTTTTGAAAGTCAAGATTAGAAGGAGGCCCTTCTCCGCAGTCACGTAGAAGGTGGGATAAAGTCTCAGGAAGATATTTCCTTTTTGTTTATTTTTTATTAGTACATGTTCGTGATACCAAGGGAATACATTCATTGCGTGGAGTTGGTACGTGTATATATCACATCTTAATCCTTTCTACTTCGCCTTCCCTACCCCTCCCTTCATCCCTAGACCCTCTTTCCATCTGTAAAAACTCTACCTCCCTGTTTCTTATAATAGTTTTTTTTGTTTTGTTTTGTTTTGTTTTGTTTTGCTCTTTATGTTTTTGGTTTCTTTATATTTCCTATGGCCTCTGTCTGATAGTCATGTCACGGAAGCTTATGTTTTTATAGAGGAGAAACAATTAGAATTCTCTCAAAAGAGAGCTAGGGGGAAATTTTCCTTTTCCTTGTCCTAGACGGTAGATAAAATTCAAAATTCTAACTTGAGAAAACTTTGGGGGAGATAAGAAAAAGTAACAAGATACAGATGTTTTCTTTTTTTAAGAAGGACAATAGCAATATATAAAAGAACCCAGAATTAAAGTCCAGGACAGTTCAGTCTATTGTGATGCAAACTGCTCTGAAAACAGCATTCTCATTACATCTGCACTGTGCTAAAGGAATTTTAATGCTGTCACTCACTGTGCAGTCTGACCAGCTCATTTTTTATTGCTTATGCTAATAGATTTTGCGGGTAGTGGATTAGTTGCATTGTAATGCCCAGGGGCAAAAATGATAAAAATATTCAGATGATGGTGATGGATGAAAAAGTACCCTGCTGTTGGCTGTTTCAGACACAAAATCACAGGACTTTTTTTTTCTTTAATGTATGTCGCCTTTGCTGGTTTTACCATATCCACAATACTAGCCTTCAGTTACACGACGGCTTTTTCCAAACCAATGTCTCCTGCCTATTTTTCCCCTAATTTTTTCCTAGAATTTCCTAAAATTACAGAGAAGCCTGACAAATTTACATTAACCTATTTGATTCCCTTATATAATGGTGGGTTTATTTGAGGGGAAATGAAGTAGCATGGCATTAATAAAAAATAATTCTTGGTTAAAGGTGGCAAAAAGTGTGAGAATAACGGTGAAAATTCTGGACTTGCAAACTAATCAAGATTTGGAGACGAGACCCTCTGGGTTGCCCAGGGTGGAGTTTCTCTGTCTTAGCAGGATAAAATGCTAGCTCTTACCCACAGCTGGCACAATGTTTCCTGTCAGGGAAAGAAAGGAAAACTTGGCAGGGACGAATGTCCCCATCAGACCCTGTCTTCTCTCCTGTAGTAGAGTCTTGAGAAAACAACACAAATGTGCAGAAATTCCAAGAGTTAATGAAGTAATTATCTGTTCTCAACCATCAGTGTGGGGCCAGGAGCTCCTGCTGCCCTTGCAACCCTCAGTGATTTCTAACCATTCCGGAAGCAGTGAGGACTCACTGATGCTGAAGCAACCCTGATAACAGACCACAGTAGATTGCTCCCCTTTTTCTGGGTTGGAGAAAGACTGGTAAGGTAAGGTAGGAAGAAAGTACTTATAAACACCACAGTGCTCCTTGTAATTAACAACTTTTCCAAACTGAAGAGCAAAATGATCCTTGAAAATTTTCTCAGTGTTTGGGATTTCTGCGATCAAGAAAACATAGACCTTTCCTGCCAACAAACATCTGTAAAGCAAGAAAGGTCAACATGAAGCTTCTATTGGATTTTTCTTGTCCTCCCTAAAGAATATCCCAGGAGGGATTTTTCCATTTCATGTAGAACATGAAGCCCCTGTCCGGGAGAGAGAGCGCTGGCCCCAAACCGCTCTGTAAGATGCCAAGTAACATTGACAGAACACCATGCATGCAGAGCACATGACCTGGAAATGTACTCCTTCAAATGAATCTTCTCATTTTATTAATTTCCATAAAGAAAACATTTTCATAAAGAAATATGTATATTCTCCCTTGCCTTCCTTTAAGTCACCATGTCTGAGCATTCCAACAAATTATTAAAATAAACTAGAGGTGGGGTTTGGAAACACCATGAAATAAGTGTTCAGAATGAACATGGTAGCTCTACAGCACACACGCACACACACCATGTATATATACTGTACAGAGGTGTGTGTATATACAAACAGCATTAACTGAAAAGACTGCTATAAAGTAGATACTTTGTACTGCCATGAGATGGAGATTTGGATTATTAGTATGAGCCCCTGGCGATAAGATTCTGAAAGTTCCTACTGTAAACAAGTCAGTATTTGGAGCCCCAGGGTAAAACAGTGACATTTGGCATCACAGAGAAGCGAAGGCCAAAGCTGTTAGGAAAGGGGAATCCAACTGCAAAAAAAAAAAAAAAAAAAAAAACCCTGGGCTGGAGTGTAAGCCCATTGCCCAGATCTAGAATACAATTTTATACTTTCTGAAGTTGAGAAGTAACAAGACCTAAAGAGATGTGGGAAGAAAGTATAATAAGAACACCATCAGGTAGCGCACATTATTTTAAATTTGAAATAATATATTTCTGATTTTGATAATTGGGTGGTGGGTATACAAGATGTTGATGCAGGGAAAGCTAGGTGAAAGATATATAGAGTACTCAGTTCTATTTTTGTACCTTTTCATAAGTTTAAAGTAACTTCAAAATAAAATATTAAAATATGCTAGAAGACTTTAAAAAAAGAGTTAACACAGATGTATGAAGTCCAGACATGGTCTGTGTAAACTTGTCTCTTTTTTCAAGCCAATGCTTGTGGCCACTGTCATTATATGAAAAAAGTTAAATGCTCTCTGGGGACTCAATAGCTATTACCAATGAAAACCTGAAGACATCCCTTTCAATCAGTTTAGATTCAAATGACACAAAACTTAAACAAGGAAGAAGCAATTCATCAAGAACAATGCAATATATGTGGAGACCAAGAGAGAAAAGTTAACTACATCCTAAGCACGTATTTTATCAGCATCTTATAGAACATCAATCTACCCAAAAATAGAAGGAATTTGGTGACTTTGAACCTTATCTTCTTTTCCATGGTCTTTATATATTAAGCCACATTTTTTTTTCTTTCAGTATAGGGACTGAACTCCTGGCCCTTACACTGAGGTACATTCCCCAACCATTTTTTATTCTTTATTTTGAGACAGGTCTTGCTAATTTGCCCAGACTGGGCGTGAATTTGTAATCCACCTGCCTAAGCCTCCCAGAGTGCTGGGATTGCAGGTGTGTGCCACCACACTTGGCTATATTTTTGAATTGTGTATCCCACGATTTTCTATGCCTTAACATAGTAAACTGGGTTAAATCCTATACTAATATACAGAGCCATTTTTTTAGACAGAAAGCAATTATGAATTGTACCACCAGAACAGTGACCTTGGACAACATTGTACCATTAAATTATTTAGCTTTCCAGATAGCTGTGTTTAAAAGAAGGCATATCTTTGGATTTACTAAATATGTCCTTTTTAGCATAAGAACTTAGGCCAAACATCATTCAGAGGAAAGAACAATTAAGAAATTCAGCACTGCTGAATTAGTTTGTCATGAAATTAGGTACTTATATTTTCATAACTCCCCAAATCAATTTATTTACTGCTAAGTCAAATTTATTTGCAACTAAAAAGTCACTTACATTTAAAATTTTGGATTTTGATATAAAATCCAAAACTGATGAATTGATGAGATTTCCATAGACTACATAAACTATCTGAGCCCTATTTCCCAGGTAAAAATATAAGTCCTAACCTCAAAAATGGCAAAAAGAAGTAAGAACAGGAGGGTGGTCTAAGATCACAAAATACTCAACTACTTAATTTTAAACTAGTCTGAAAATCACCTTTTCTGGTGGTAAGGGGCCTAACTATAATTGCAGGAAAGTATTTTGTTGTGCTCAACAAAATAGTACTGTAAAATGGTCAACTACCTCAGTCTCCATTTCTCAGTGAGGCTACTAACATAAATACTGCCTGCTACCTGGTTCAAGGTTTATTTCATTTGTCTTGGTGAGTCAGGGTCTTACTATTTAAAGAAATGAAGACCAATGCTGTTAGGAAAGGAGAATCTAACTAAAAGAGCTAATTTTAAAGTTATATAAAGTTCAGGCTGGCCTTGAACTCACTGGGTAGCCCAGGATGGCCTGGAACTCATAGAGATTTTCCTGCCATAGCCTCCTGATTATTGGAATTATAGGCGTGTATCATGATGCCCAGCTGTTTCCAAGCCAGGTCAGCATGTCAAAGGGGCATGGCAGAGAAGAAACAGTCCATGGCAGGGCAGGCAGGAAGCAGTGAAGCAGTCCCAAGCATGTGTTTCCCTTTTATCTCATCCAGGCTATAAGACTTTTGGGTGTTGCCATCTAGGGTGGTGCTTCTGTCTTCAGTAAATTCATTCAGCCACACACAGAACTATACTAATTCCGAACAGGGACTAATTTATTACCACACACCCTTAATCCCAGTATCACACACCACAGAGAGAGTAAGCTCCAAAATGCCCCACCTATGAGTGCATGAGGCCTTGGGTTGTGTGGGGAAGTCATCTAGATACAAGCCACAACAATCTCTTAAACTGGCAATTCCACCACTTTAATAAAAGTGATCCATACAATCAAATGCAACATATTTTGTATAATTGTTTTAGAAACTTCCTAGCAGGGCTGGTGAGATGGCTCAGCGGCATAAGCGCCTGCCTGGCAAGCACAATGTCCTGAGTTTGACTCCCGATACCCTCATATGAAAAAAGGGCCGGTGATATCGCTCAGCGGCATGGGCGCCTGCTGGCACGTGAGGTCCTGAGGTCGACCCCCGGAACCCACAAAAAAAAAAAAGAAAAAGAAAAAGAAAAAGAAACTTCCTAGCAGTCGACTTTTCACCTAGTATTACTTTTTTTGGGGGGAGGGGGGTGACATTAGGAATTGAACCCAGGGCTTTTTCAGAGTTGCATCCTACATCCCAGTTTTGTTTTTTTTTTAAAAAAAAAACAGGGCCTCAAAGTTGCCTGAGGTCTCAAACTTGTGATCCTATTGCCTCACCCTCCCAGAAGGCTGGGATCACAGGCTTCATCAGACTTCTTGATCCTTGTTTTTGAGACCCATTTCTTTATCTTGGGTGGGAGATTTGACTCAGGAGATTTTAAACAGATACAGTGCTGAATACTTTTATCTAATCAAAAGAAATTTGGCTATTAGTGCAATAATTTTTATTTTTTGTCTAACCAATCTTGATGAGTTAATGACTTTACAAAAATGTATTCTAAGCCAAGCTTCCCTGGGTACCCAGACTTTTTAAATGAATAATATTTTCATGTTCAAAGAAGAATAACAACAGAGCTTTAAAATATTAGATTTCTTTCCTTGTCATCCTAGCTAAAAGCTCTCTTAATTCTCCATGAGATTTTAAAGAAAATAAGCAAGTGTAAATCACCTGCCTGACTTTAGCCTTTACAAGGTTAGCAGCAATGGCTAATGGTATTTTCTGACTTACAGTGTTCATTTCCCTTGTAGGAACTAGTGAATAACAAGCCAAGAGAGAAGAGGCAGAAAGCCCTGTGAAGCCTTGCTGGTGACCCTGAATGAGCCTTCACTTTTTGGTTTTAGATTCTTTGTCTCTAAAGTAAGAATACTAAATTCCCAGGCCTTTTCCAAGAGAGGCAACGAGGTGGCAAGGGCAGAAACATAGAATGTCTGCTGAGGCCATTAGAGTGAGGAAGTTGAAGATCAAAAGAGGTTTCCTGCTCATAAGCTAGAGTCAGGCAGAAATACTGAGAATTAGAAATATTCACGGTTTCCCAGTACCTGATGTGGTAACAAGTGAAAAACTTAGAAAAGAAAATGTTCTATAGTGAAGAAATATGTAACTACAATCCTGGCTAATTGTTAATGTCAAAGATAAGTTATAAACTTAGCTACATATTATTTTTTCAAAATAAAGTTTTCCATCTTGATTTAAAATAGAAAAAAAGAGTTTTTATGGTTGTATTGGTTAAAAACAGGATTTCTCAAATTCACCACTACTGATATTTTGGGCCAGCTGATTCTTTGTTAAGGAACTGTATTATGCATTGTAGGGTGTCTCCCAGCATCTCTGGCTCTACCTGCTAGTACTTACTATATATTAATAGAACTTTCTGCCATGGTGTGACAATCGAAAAAGTCTCCACACTTTGGCGAATGCCCCCAGGAGACAAAATTGTTCCTGGTTGAAACCACTGATGGGAGGGGCAGCAGGCACTTAAGATATTTGAAAGGAACTTAATTCTTTAGTCTTTGTGTAAAACTCTCAGGCTCAAATATCTGAGGCTTTGACTTTGCTGATCAGTGACATCTAAAGCTTCGCATTTGATCACTTTTCAACAGCATTCAGAGATCCAGAAATATGTAAGTATAGTCATGCTCGCTTATTAATAGAGCTGTCTTCTGAGAAAGGCATCCATATGCAGTTTCATCATTGTACAAACACCATACAGTGTACTTACACACACTAAGAAGGCCGTGAGGTCACTAGGTAAAATACTTTTATGGGACCACAGTCATATCATTATGCAATGTGTTGAATATTTGGAGGGGTATAGATGTTTCTGGGGCAGGGCATACACCTCCTGATATGCTGCATATTGGTTCCTCGCAGAGCGTGGGAACACAGCATGCTTTCAGTGAGTGAACGAATGACTGAACAAATGGATGAATGAATGAATGAGAAGGTACAACAGAAAACTAATTGATGTAGGGAGATGGGAATTTTTCCCTTGGCTGTCTCTATGGTCTATACCGGATCTCACTTTCCTACATGAAGTACTGCAATGAGCACCTTAGTGATCAAAGACCAGTAATGCATTTGATTCTAAAAGAAAACCCCACTGAGCTTCTAAAATGGTACTTAAAGGACTAGGAATCCAGTGTGATACTTTGGGTTTTTCACCCACGGTTTTGCAATAAATAATGTTTCTAGGTTGAGAATGAAATCAACCTAGGTGGCCCTCCTCTGGAATGCAATGTATACCAGGGACTACAAGTACAAGACTCGAATACGATACTGCCCCTTCTCTCTATGGCTTGGGGAAAAAGAGTTTAAAGTGGGTCAGTAGGCAGTATTATAAGATGCAAGGAAAGCTCCCACTCAGATTGCATTTGAGGTTCCAGGGCTGCCTGGTGTCTTTAAATTATTTTTCCAGAGCAGTAATTCAATATGCCATTTTCTATTGTGGTTGGCAAAGATTGCCTAAATAACTTCTTTTATGACATTGAAGCTTGACCTTGTAAAATTGTTTTTGGAAAATTCTTTTTAAGTCTGAAGTCATTTGGCTTTCAGTTTGAAAGTATCATCTTTATGTCATACAAATAAACAAACCTCTGACAAATTACCCCTAGTCTCAGTGGGCTCCGACTTTTCCAAAAGAACAAAGTTGGGGCCTGTCGGAGGTTGGGGATGGGCAGCTGCTAATGTTTCAATTATGTGGGAGGCGTTTTTACTGCTGTAGAAGTGAGCAGAATATCCCCACTGGTCCCAATTACCATGGTCCTTCATTACTGGGTCCTGCCAGCACCTCAGCTCTTCTGGGAGGAAAATGCTTGCTCACAAAGCTATTCACAGCAGGGCTGTTTGGCTCCCACTGACAAACCTCCAATAGGGAACTTCTGCTTACTGGAAATCACTCTTTCCCACTCAGGGGAGAGATTGCTCTCAACTGTTTTAAATGGCACCCTGTGCTCAGCAAAGGAAAAAAAGAGGAGTTAATCATTCCTTGTATGGATCAGAATTGGACAGGATGCAAAGACGGGGTGAGGAGAGTTTTGCGAAAGCACTGGTAATGTAAAGAATGATTTCAAAATCGAATAGTGTCACCTCCTGACAGAAGCCCAGCACTTCATGGCCCAGCTGGTGCCTCCCACTCTGTCTGTGTCTAGGGCCTCCAAGCTCCTGACCTCACCAAACAGGAAGTGTTCGATGATGAGAAAGACCAGAAGAAAATTAGTCCCTGATCCCTAAAGATTTAATAACCAGATGGAAGGTGGGGGAGAATAAGACATATGCACAAATAACAAAAGAAACAATATGATGGTGTTTGTTATGGTTTGTGTCTGGATGTCCCCCCAAAGCCTCATGCAGCCCTGCGGATGGGCTTCTAGAGTTTGTGATTGGTTCATTGTCTAGTGCTGGGATTGGCGGTGTGAGTGCTGCACCTGCCCTGGGGCAGGTAGCCTGCATATAATATAAGGAAGGGAAAGAGGCTTGCTCTCATGCTCCTCCCTTTTTGCTCTTGTTGCTTTTGCCGTCTTCCGCCACCATGAACTGTTGTTCCTCTGCCAAGCCACCCTGCCTTGGAGCCAGCTGATTATGGACTGAAACCTCCACAAACTGTGAGCTAAATAGAACCTTTCCTCCTTTAACTTTGGGTGTTGGGTATTTTGTCTCAGCAATAAGAAAAAAGTAATCAGCACAGAATTTGGTACCAGAGAAGTGGGGTCGTTGCTGTGACTGTACCTGACCATGTGGTTCAAGAGCCCTTGGGAATGGTTTGTGGGAAGAATTTGGAAAGTTTCAGAGATATCGCCTGAAAGAGTAGAGCTGGAACACCTTAGGCTGTTCTGTATGGGAGATTCTGGTCAGAGCTCAGAAGACCAGAAAGCTGATACAAATCTGGCAGGTAAAGACCAGGCTTGGGAGGTTTCTGCTGGGAAGAAGGACTGCATTGGCTGTTGGACTCCAGAGAATGTGTGTTATGGCTTGGCAAAAAGTTTGTCTGTATTTTGCTCATGTCCAGAGATTTTGCCTGAGACTAAGATTAAGGCCAGCAGACTAATTAATCTGGCAGAAGAAATTTCAAGGCAGTCAAATGTTGGGGCAGTGGCATGGCTATTGTTGGGGGCTTTTAGCCAGATTTACGTTGAGAATCAAGAGCTAAGAGCCTAGCAGGATGATTTAAAATGTGAGTTTGGCCAGAATGGAAGCTCCAGTAAGGCTGTGGACTGCAAAGATAGAGCTGAGGATGTCTTGATTGCTGAGAAGGAACAGGAGAATACAAAAGATGGCCTAAGGGCATCACAAGAAGCAGCAAGTCTGCACCCTTTGCAGCCTCAAAAGTGCAAAGTTAAAAGACTGCTTTGAGAAGAGAGCCACAGAGCACCATGTTCCAGAATGGTGGCAGCCACACCAGGTTCTGGAATTGCAGTGGCCACATCACATTCCAGAATGGCAGCAGCATAGAGAATTTGTTCCTCTGAACTGGATGCAGAGTGCTCAGTGATCCAGGCACTCAACCCCTATAGCCAAGAAAGAGGGAAGCCTGGCTACTGCTCCTGCTGGCAGCAGACCTTGGCATCATCCACATAGTGCTGGTTTTAGGCACATGCAGAATGCAAGAGTTATGAGGTTAAGAAGGCATCCACATACATTTCAGAGGGCCTGGGAGGCCAGGCTGTGTGCCCCTGAGGGTAGTATGTGAATCTGTGAGTGTAAAGCCAAAGGTGCTGTGGAGACCCAAGAAGTTTGGAGAAGTGAGGAACGCGGATCATCTGAGGAAAACTGCAAGGAAGTAGCAGAGTGGGCCCAAGAGAGAAGCCATGGGAGATACAACCACTGGAAGTGCCATAGGGGCAGAGCCACCCAAGCCCTTTGGAGCTCACAACTTACCACAGGTTGCCTCAGATGTTCCACATGGAACTATAGGACTTAATGTTTGCCCTGCTGGATGTTGGACTTGCTTTGGTCCCATTCCTTTGTATCCCCCTTTTTGTACCTTTTGTAGTGGTAATGTTTATCTTGTGCCACTGAATGTTGGAAGTGTTTAACTTTACATTTGTACAGGGGCTCACAGCTAAGAGTTTGCCTTATATCTCAGAGGAGATTGGGGACTTGGACTTTTCAGCAATGCTGAAACTATTAGGACTTTGGCAACTCTTAGAGATGGACTAAAATGCCATTTGCATAAAGGGATGTACATGAGTCTTTGGGGGGCCAGGGGCAGAATGTTATGGTTTATGTCTAGATGTCCCCCCAAAGCCTCATGCGGTCATGGGGGGTGGGCCTTTCAAAGGTGGCTGAATCTAGAGTTTGTTACTGGTTCATTGTCTAGTGCTGGATTGGCGGTGTGAGTGCTGCACCTGCCCTGGGGCAGGTAGCCTGCATACAATATAAGGGAGGGAAAGAAGCTTGCTCTCACACTCCTCCCTTTTTGCTCTTGTTGCTTTTTTTGTCTTTCACCACCATGAACTGTTGCTTTTCTGCCAGGCCACCCTGCCTTGGAGACAGCTGATTATGGACTGAAACCTCCACAAACTGTGAGTTAAATAAATCTTTCCTCCTTTAACTTTGGGTATCGGGTATTTTGTCTCAGCAACGAGAGAAAAGTAATCAGTACAGTGTTGATGTCAAAACAGTTCTGACATCCCATAAAATGAGAACACATATTCACTTTGTGCAGGATGAAGAACAATTTTATAACAAATAAAATGGATCTTGAAGAATGGATTGAATTTGGATAGAAAGTGATGTATATATGAGTAGGGGAGGGAAGACTATATACATGATGAGGTAGAGAAAATGAACAAAGCACAAATGTGGGGAAGTACTCGGGAGTGGGAAAGAGAGCAGGAAGAATTTGACTTTGTGCTTGGATGCCATGTGATTTGGAATCCATTTAGGAGCAAGAAATCACATCAGTTATTTGAACAGGGAGAAAGTAATATAAAAAAGAGGTGACCTACATTATAAATTTGAGAATCAGATAATTAAAAAGCACAACTGTACTGAGCTATATTGCATCCTGAAGCAAAAAAGAAAGTTGTGGTCCCTTAAATACATGATTACATATATAAATATTCCAGGTGAATTGCCACATGCAGCAGAGCTCTCTCAGAAATTCTCAGGGTGAAGAATGGTAGAGGATGGAGAAGTAAAGATAAAAGTCAGAATACAGAAAGCTGATGTCAGGTGGAGCCCTCTCTCCAGATAGGAGGAAAGGAACTTCTCAGTGACAGCAGCGCATTTATTTATACATGCATCAGGTTGATGTCACGTGACTCCCCTCTGCATAGCAACCTGTTTGCTCTGGTGGTGTTGGAGCTGAAACAGCTTGTTCATGTGGCTGCCTCAGGTGCTCTTGTTCTTGGGACTGGCCTTGCTCCAGCCCCACATGTTTGATTGATCTCCAGCTTTAGCCTCTCCTTACAGTGAATTTTTTCCAGAACATTAAAGCAATTTACAAGTAGGTATATTGAGTTTCACAATGCTATTTTAAGTTTGATTATCTTATTTATACCAACAGCTAGTTTATTAACTTCACATCAGCTTAAGCTAAGTAAAAATTATTCAAGATTTTCAGACATGGCAATTCCCTCAACTGGAAATGAAATAAGCAACAAAATAGACTTTGAAACTATTATTGATGAGTTAGCTTCTATTAAAGCCAGTGGCTTCAGGCCCCAACATGGCTTGGCATGGACTAGTCTCTACTAAAACTTTTGATATTTTGTTTGTAATAGATTTCTTTGCATTCAATTTTGGTTTTTTAAAAATACTGTATCAGAACATAATTTATCTTTTTCCCGAGTATTTTGTTATTCCCTTAAATTTTGTGCATGAGGGAAATGCCTCAGTGACCCTAGTCCATAAAGGGTAAAAGGAGACCCTGGTCTACGAAAGGGTAAAAGGAGAACTCAAAGCATCGATAGGAACAGATAGCAAGTGGGAAGCACTCAGGAAACAAACAGGAAAGAGTCTGTCCCTCTTTCTCTTTTATCTCTGCAGTCTCATTCTGCCACCTCCTACAGGTAAAATCTAACAAGGAGCATGCAGGCAAAACTGATTGCAGGAGAGAACCTCAAGATGGCGGATGAGTAAGAAGCAGGCAGCGAAACTCTCTCTAAAAGTTACCATTGGAACACGGGAATATAGCGACCCGGAAAGCGCAGGAGGGGGGGAGATGCCTCCCCGAAACCCAGAAAAGTTCTGAAGCGCAATCTGGGACCCCCGGCACCAGTGACGGGTGACTTCCAACAAAGAAGAAGGAAAGAAGGAGCAGACCGCGCGCGCGCACCTTCTACTATCCTGGGAGCTGCAGCTCCGCGGAGGCTCAATTCTACGGACACACGGTGGCAGCTGGCGCCCAGGGAGCCCCCACGGAGGATCCTGGGACAGCGGCGGGGCAGGGGAGCGGCGGAGAATGGCGCTGACCGGCGGTGAGTGTCTCTCAGCCACAGCTGCCCCGCGCCAGAGAGCGACCGGCTGGGCGCCATTGTGGGGGGTGCGGAGAAAATCAGAGCGGCTCGAAAACTGCTCTGGGAACTTGTGCTCCGGACAGGCAGCACGGGGCCTCTCAGGCCCACGAAAGTGTGCTGAGGTCAGCAGGCGAACGAGACTGGACTCTCAGCCACACCTGTCCCGCGCCAGAGAGCGACTGGCCCGGCGCCATTGTGGGGGGCGTGGCGAAAAACCAGAGCGGCGGGAACCAGTGCAGGGAACCCGCGCTCCGGACAGCGCGCTGAGCCTCTCAGGCCCAGGGATCGTGAAAGGGCGCTGAGAGCGGAGGCGAGCTAGACTGGTCTCTGCCTGAAAGTACGCGCCTCTGCTCACCGCCCGCCAGAGGGCGCTCCTGGCTTACTGGGACCAACCTGCACGGAACAGGACTCTGTCACAAGGTACCTGCCTACAGCAGAGTCAACACCTGGAACTGATTCTTTTTATTTTTTTTATTTTTATTTTTATTTTTTTATTTTTTTATTTTTTTTTTCTCACTGATTTGTTTTTTGTTCTGGCGAAGGGTTTTTTTGTTTTTGTTTTGTTTTGTTTTGTTTTTTGGTGGGGTTTTATTTTTGATCTGTCTGTTTTATTGTTTTTATCTTCGTTTTTGTTTCTGTATGTGTATTTGCTCTTTCCTTCATTATTCTCTCTGGTTTTTTATATGAGTGTAAACAGCGCCTCTAACTTCTTTGTGATTGTGGTTGTGATCTGTTCTTCCTTTTATCCCTTCCTCTCTTTTTACCACCTGTCCTCTGCACTAGTGTCCCAATGTTAGTGGGATCCCTCTTGGTCCTCTAACCTTACATCTAATTCCTTCCTCTTCTCCCAATACTCTATTTCCTCCTTAACTCATTTTAAATTTAAACTCCTCAGGGAAAAATTGACATACATAGGACTTGTATACTGCATATAATTTTTCTGGTGTGTTTTAGATTTTGTTATATAACCGCAACTCTATATAGCTAAAAGTGGTAAATAACTGGTTAGCTCAGTCTGTCATTTTCTAGGCTGTGTTTGATGCTTTAGTTAACATTATAGCCAAATGTGAAATAATTGTTCTAAACATCTTTCCTTCCTGATATTTCATGATTGAGATTGACTAAGGGACACAGAAAATACAGTGGCACAGTACCAAAGAATCAAGGACTGGGCCAAACAGGTAGCAACTTCGCATACCCAACGAATTGAAGAGGTAGGATCTGGCAGAAAGCTCAAAACCTAAAAGCAAGCTCCACTTGGAAGATACTGCAGAGAAGTAGTCATCTTCTAAAGATCTTAAACACTAGCAATAAAGTAACCTACTATAGGTAATTTGCAAACATCACCCCAGGAATTAAAGAAAGAAAAAATGAGACGACACTTAAACAAGATGCAACCCCATACATCCAATTCACCAAAGGCAAACCTAGGGAGCAACGAGGTGGGACAATCCAAAAGCCACCCACCTGGCCTATCTGAAGTGGTAACAACAAAGCAACTGAATGAGGTTCTGGAAAAAATTAAAACAGAAATAATCTCACAGATAACTGCAGAGATAATGTCTACAATGAAGACCATGCTTAAGGACACTATAGCTGATACAGACAAAAAAATAGATGAACTTAAGAAAACTATAGAAACCATGAATGCTCAGCATAGGAAAGAAATGGAATCCATAAGGCAGATTCAAGCAGATATCCAAGAGATAAAAAATTCCATTGAAAGTATTTGTAGCAGAATAACCCAATGCGAGGACAGGATCTCAGATATAGAAGACAGGCTTGCGGGCCGGTGAGATGGCTCAGCGGCATAAGCGCCTGCCTTGCAAGCGCGAGGGCCCGAGTTCGACTCCCGGATCCCACATACGAAAAAGGGGCCGGTGATATCGCTCAGCGGCACAGGTGCCTGTTGGCGCGCGAGGTCCTGAGGTCGACCCCCCGGTACCCACAAAAAAAAAAAAAAAAAAAAAAAAAAAAAGAAGACAGGCTTGCAATTAGTGATCATGAAATGGAAAAATTCTTAAAAATAGCAAGGGACCATGAAAAATCAATTCAGCAGCTGCTAGATGACTCAAAGATAAACAACTTAAGAATAATTGGAATAAATGAAAAAGCAGGAGATAGCATCAACGACATTAAAACCTTGTTCAAAGACATAATCAGGGAGAACTTTCCTGGAAGAGAAAAGGAATTTGACACCCCTATAAGTGAAGCTTTTAGAACACCAACTAGACATGATCAAAAAAAAACTTCAGCCAGACATATTATAGTCAAGATCCCAGAAATTCAACAGAAGGGCAGAATCTTAAAAGCTGTTAGGGAGAAGAGACAAATCACCTATGAAGGAAAACCCATCAGAATCACAGCTGACTTTTCAGCACAAACCCTCAATTCAAGAAGAGCTTGGAATGATGTATTGCAAGCTCTAAAGGAAAATAATTTTCAGCCCAGATTGATGTACCCTGCAAAACTATCTTTCAAAATTGATGGAGAAATAAAATACTTTCATGACAAAGAACATCTGAGAAAATTTATGACCACCAAACCAGCACTCCAAAACGTTCTGAAGGACATTCTAGAAAGAGATAGGAACCCCAACAGAAGGAATCCACCAGGCAGGGCAAATAATTAAATAGCCGGAAAGCGGAAAAACAAAGAGTGGGAACCAACAACAGGAAAATATCATGACAAGTCAATACATATCAGTTTTAACCATCAATGTTAACGGTCTCAATTCACCAATCAAAAGGCACAGACTGGCGAAATGGATCAAGAAGCAAGATCCAACAATATGCTGTATACAAGAAACACATTTAATTCAGAAAGAAATTCATAGACTGAAAGTCAAAGGATGGAAAACAATACTCCATGCCACAGGAACCCAGAAAAAAGCAGGGGTAGCTATTCTTTTTGCAGACAAAGTGAACTTCAAGCCAAGAAGGATTCAGAGAGATAAAGACGGTCATTACATCCTTGTAAAGGGAACAATCCAAGAGGAAGAGATAACGATCATAAATATATATGCGCCAAATACCAATGCACCCAGCTGTATAAAACAAGTACTAAAGGACATGAAAAATCAAATAAGCACTAATACAATTATATTGGGAGATCTCAATACTCCACTGTCACAAAAAGATAGATCAACTGGACAGAAAATCAATAATGAAATAGTAGAACTGAACCAAACTTTTGAACAAATGGACTTAGTAGATGTCTACAGAGTGTTCCATCCCACAACATCAGAATACACATTTTTCTCAGCTGCACATGGGACGTTCTCCAAAATAGACCACATACTAGCTCATAAAACCTGCTTAAGTAAATGCAAAGGAATTGAAATTATCCCATGCATATTATCAGACCATAGTGCAATGAAATTGGAAATCAATGGCAAAAGATCCCACAAAAACTCCCTAAACACATGGAAATTAAACAGCATCCTCCTGAACAACCAATGGGTCACAGATGAAATTAAAGAAGAAATTAGTCACTTTCTACAACTGAATGATAATGACAGTACAACATACCGGAACTTATGGGATACAATGAAAGCAGTCCTAAGAGGGAAATTTATAGCATTAAACACTTATATCAGGAAAATAGAGCAAGCGCAAATAAACAACTTAAGGGTGAACCTCGAGCTTCTAGAAAAAGAAGAGCAGGTTAAGCCAAAAGCCCGTACAAGGGAGGAAATTATAAAGAACAGAGCAGAAATTAACGTATTGGAGAATAAAAAAACAATACAAAGAATCAATGAAGCAAAAAGTTGGTTCTTTGAAAGAATAAATAAGATTGACAAACCCTTATCCAACCTTATTAAAAAAAGAAAAGAAAAGACTCAAATCCATGCAATTGAAAATGAAAAGGGTGATATCACGACGGACCCTGCAGAAATCCAGAAGATCATCTATACCTATTTTGAAAATTTATATTCTACTAAGATGGAAAATGCAGAAGAAATGGACAGATTCCTAGATTCGTATGAATTACCAAAGCTGAATCAAGAAGATTTAAAAATCCTAAATAAACCAATATCAGCCAATGAAATTGAAGATGTAATTAAAAACCTCCCAACAAAGAAAAGCCCAGGCCCTGATGGATTCACTGCCGAATTCTACAAGAAATTTAGAGAAGACCTAACGCCCCTACTTCTCAAACTTTTCAATGAAATTGAAAGGGAAGCAATACTCCCAAATTCATTCCTGGAAGCAAGCATTACCCTGATACCAAAACCAGAGAAGGACCCAACTAAGAAAGAGAACTACAGGCCAATCTCCCTAATGAACATAGATGCAAAAATCCTTAATAAGATACTGGCAAACAGAATCCAACAAATCATCAAGAAGGTTATACACCATGACCAAGTTGGATTCATCCCAGGGATGCAGGGATGGTTCAACATACGTAAATCAATAAATGTAATACAGCATATTAACAGAACCAAAGACAAAAATCACATGATCATCTCAATAGATGCAGAAAAAGCTTTTGACAAAGTCCAGCACCTTTTCATGATAAAAACCCTACAGAAAATTGGAATAGAGGGTCTTTATCTCAATCTGGTAAAAGCTATCTATGACAAACCAACAGCCAATATTATACTAAATGGCCAAAAAATGAAAGCCTTCCCTCTAAAATCAGGAACAAGACAAGGATGTCCACTGTCCCCACTCTTATTCAACATAGTTCTGGAAACTTTAGCCAGAGCAATTAGACAAGAGAAAGAAATAAAAGGAATAATGATTGGAAAGGAAGAAGTTAAATTATCATTATTTGCAGATGACATGATACTCTACACAGAAGACCCCAAAAACTCCACTAAAAAACTGCTAGATTTAATAAGCAAATTCAGTAGTGTAGCTGGATACAAAGTCAATACTCAAAAGTCAATAGCCTTCCTGTACACAAATAACAAACTTACTGAAAGAGAAATTAGGTAAACAATACCTTTCACAATAACATCCAAAAAAATGAAATACCTAGGAATCAACCTCACGAAGGATGTAAAAGACCTCTATACTGAAAACTACAGTACTCTGAAAAAGGAGATTGAAGAGGATATCAGAAAATGGAAAGATATCCCTTGCTCCTGGATAGGAAGAACCAATATAGTGAAAATGGCCATACTTCCAAAATTGTTATACAGATTTAATGCAATTCCAATCAAAATTCCAACAGCATATCTCACAGAATTAGAGAAAACAATCCTAAAATTCATTTGGAATCAGAAGAGACCTAGAATAGCAAAGGCAATTCTGGGCAACAAAGGCAAGGCAGGGGGCATCACTATCCCCGACTTGAAATTATATTATAAAGCTACTGTGATAAAAACAGTGTGGTACTGGCAAAAAAACAGACCTGAAGATCAATGGAACAGATTAGAAGATGCTGAAACAACCCCAGACATACTAAGCCACCTTATCTTTGACAAAGGTGCCAAACACATTCGCTGGAAGAAAGATAGCCTCTTTAATAAATGGTGCTGGAAAAACTGGCTCTACACATGCCGAAGATTAAAACTAGATCCATATCTTTCACCATGCACTAAACTAAATTCAAAATGGATCAGAGATCTAAATATTAAAACAGAAACATTAAATCTGCTGGAAGGTAGGATAGGTAAAACCCTTGGAGACATTGGTGTAGGCAAAGACTTTATGAATAAAAACTCAACCGCACGGGAACTATCCCAAAGAATCAATAACTGGGATCTCATCTTATTAAAAAGCTTTTGCACAGCAAGAGAAACCACCAACAGAGTGAAGAGACAACCCACAACGTGGGAAAAAATGTTTGCCAGCTGTTCCTCAGACAAAGGATTACTATCGAGAACATATAAAGAACTCAAAAAAATCAGACCTCCCAAATTTAAAGACCCACTCCAAAAATGGGCATCTGAGATGAATACACATTTCTCAGATGAAGAAATACTAATGGCAAACAAATATACAAAAAAATGTGCAACATCACTAGTCATTCGAGAGATGCAAATTAAAACAACACTGAGATACCATCTCACCCCAGAAAGAATGGCTACTATTAAGAAATCAACTAATAACAAATGCTGGAGGGGCTGTGGGGAAAAAGGAACCCTTTTTCACTGTTGGTGGGAGTGTCGACTGGTACAGCCACTGTGGAAGTCAGTGTGGAGATTCCTCAGAAAACTAGGGTTGGAGGTCCCATTTGACCCAGCTATTCCCCTTCTGGGCATCCTCCCAGAAGAATTAAAAACATCGTACCACAGCGATATATGTGCACCCATGTTTATAGCAGCACAATTTGTAATAGCCAGATCTGGGAAACAACCCAAATGCCCATCAACTGAGGAATGGATAAGAAAGATGTGGTATTTTTATACAATGGAGTACTATTCAGCCATAAAGAAGGATAAACTGGAGACTTTTATAGGTAAATGGATGCAACTTGAGAAAATACTCATAAGTGAAATAAACCAGAAGCACATGTGTAAGCATCGTATTATCTCTCTAGTATGAGAAACTGAAAGAGTAAATAAGATCCAAAATGTACAATAGACATGGTGAATCAAAAAGAAACTGGTCAAAAGGAAAGAGAGACTGGAATAGGGAAAAGAAAGAAGGTAAAGGGAAAAAAAATTGTATATATATATATAAGATGGTTAAGATAGATACACTACCATTTTTACTTAGTTCATTGAAGAGTAAGGTTTGTGCCAATAATGTTTGGACAATTGAATGCTAATGTCTGGTGTCCTGAATAACTAACTTAAAGATAGTAATACATAATATATTAACCATTGTTACCCTCCTATTATGTTGTTTTGAAAATTTGTTCTTCTTTTGATTTGTTTTGTTTTTTCTTCTCTTTAAAATAAAAAAAAAAAAAAAAAAAAAAAACTGATTGCAGAGTCCTAACCACAGAATCAAAAAGCCCACTATAGAAGGGTGGGTTGTGAGCTAAAAGATAATAACCTAATAACTAGCCCAGAAATGACTGCCCCTGAGTTGAAGCTTCAGTGATAAATGGGACAATAGTATCCATTTCTTGAGCACTCTTTGTAATGTCATACAGGAATATGCACAGGAACATGTCTGGGCGCAAACCTGGTTTACTCTTATCAAAAGCCCACTCATAGTCACTATGCCGTAGGTAATGGGGAACAAGAACAATTCATGCTAAGGAAAATAGAGGAGAGCAAGACAAAAAATAGAAAAGCAACATGGCACATCCGATGGCTTAAAACAAAAATGTCCCCCAAAGGCTTCATACATTCCGAGGCAGGCAGTAGAAGGTAATTGAATCATGGTGATGGTACTATAGCTGCCTTGCTGTTAGAAGGTGGGATCTGGCCAGAAGATATGAGTCACCAGGGGTTGAGCTGGAAGGGTATATTCCGTTCCCAGATCCTCACTTCTCACTTGAATTCCTGGCCACCATCATGTGAACAAGCCAACCCACGATGTCGTTTCTACCTTGGTGCCACCAGCTATGTACTGAAACCTCTCAAAACCATGAGCCCAAATAAACCTCTCCTTCTGGTATCTTTTCCTTGAAGACATGAGTGTGGATTATTTTGTACCACCAATGAGAAAGTGACTAAGACAGCACATGATGAAAACAAGAAGTCTACTGTTAGTATGATTAACATTATAACATTATTTTATGTCAGACAATTTACTAAGTATTCTATAGAAATTATTTTACTTAATCCTAACATTTATATGAGTAGTTTCTTTTTATTCCCATTTCACAGACAGTAAAACTAAGCTATAGAAAATAAGTTAATGTGCTCAGAATCAAGCAGCTCATGGATGAAAATACAGAGTAAAAAATAAACAAACGTTTTGACTCTAGAGCCCTTGCTTTTAGCCACAAGCAATATTCCTCTTGCAGAATATAAACTTTGAATCAAAATAGATATGGAAAGATCCACTCATGAAGGTCATGCTAAGAAACACTGATAGTATCGTATGTAAGATGGGGCTGCTACACACTTTATAGTATCGGTTTTGTATTTTAGTCTTATAACACTGAGCCCAGCTTGGAGGGCAAATCTTAAATGTACAAACAAGAATTAGAGACACCATGTAGAAAGCTATTGCAATGGTTCAGAAGAGTAGTTTTGATACTAAGTGTTGAGAATAGGGCGTGTACGTAAGAGACTAGAGGCATTTAGGACACTGTTGACTACAGATGAAGAACAGGGAAGAATCATGGCTTTCCCATTTTACTTTCAATTAGAATGCCATTCATTGATAGAAATCAAAACAGGAATAGTCTAGTGTAAACGTGTATTTACTTTTGACATTTGAGTTTTTTGGAGTTTTGAATATATGTAAAAGGGTAAGGTAAAATATCTTGGTTATATGTGATGTCTCAGTCCTTGTTGTGCTGCTATAACAGCATACTATAGATGTGATTGTTTGTACAGGTATTTATTTCTTATAGAAAGGACTAGCATCTTGCAAACAGCCTTGATGCTGCATCATACCATGGCAAAAGGGCATAGAGAAGGCAGGCAAAAAATGTGAGAGATCAAATTTGCAGTCTAGTGCAATTTTGTGTGTGTGTGTGTGTGTGTGTGCGTGTGTGTGTACCGGGGGTCGACCTCAGGACCACGTGCACCAGCAGGCGCCCGTGCCGCTGAGTGATATTACCGGACCTTTTTTCGTATGTGGGTACTGGGAGTTGAACTCAGGACCTCACGCTTGCCAGGCAGGCGCTTATGCCGCTGAGCCATCTCACCGGTCCCAAGAGCACTTTTGTAATTGGCATTAATCCATTTGTAGGGGTGGAGACCCGATGCCCTGAAAACCTGTCATTAAAGACCATTTTCCAACACTGCCACCTTGAGGATTAAGTACCCAGCACTTGCTTGCATTGGAGGAGACACATTAAAAACACGGCATTAGTTAAGGAATGTTAATATTTTATTGCAATTGTGGATCTCAAGATTTTTTTGAATGATAGAATATTATGACCTTAACTGCATTCTTTTGGTTCATTCAGTTCATTCAATCCAAAACTGCATCTTTTTGAAGTAGATACTCAAGTAGATAGCGCAGGACTCTAAAATCTGTAAAAATGTACCTTAAAAGAAATGTATCTCAAAACTAATTTAAAATATGTCCCAACACATATATTAGTGATCTAGTGAGCAAAAAGCTACTAACAACACAACCAGGGTTGTACAGGCTCTGATATTTTACCCCACTTTCAAGCCAACAAGTTATCCTGCCACCATTTCATATACTCAGGCTGAAAACTCAAGACTTCCAAGTCAGAGACAAAGGGCTCTATTACTTATAGCAGCAGCAAGTAGCCAGAGAATTGGCATTGGCACGAGTTCTCCAAACCCTAATTCCTACAGGGAAATGTAAAGAAAGTGAGAGGATAGCTACACAAGCAAACAATGGAGTGTGTTAAAAAAAAAAAAAAAGTGGGGGGGAATCCAAGTACAAAGAACCTACATATTTGTAATGAGCAATGAGTAAACTTTCTACTTTCCTCCAGAGGGAGATGCTGTCATTATCTTCCCAAATAAGCAAATCTTCCCTTTTCTCTGGTGAAAGAACCTATTTCTATCTTCTAAGACTGTCCACTATCTGCACATCCTTGAAAAAAATAACTCAAAACCAAGGCAGCTCTGCTCTGCTATGTCCAGGAATATGCACAATCTATAGAGAATTGCCTCCCAACAATTAAATGTTTTTATAATTTTCAACTGACTTTATAGAACTCTTGACTTTAATTTGGCAAGTGCATGACACAAAAGATTTGAAGGTGCAAAACATAAGAAAAAAGAATTAAGGAGCCCCGAGCAAATAGAACATACAGCAATACCTACAACAAACTAGGTAAATCAAACTCACGTAGAAATGGAGGCCATCACAAATACAGACTCTCACACATCAACCTGGTAGTACTTGGTTAAGAAGAGAGAAACAGGAGACCAAGAACAGACCACAGAACTAGACACCACTTATCTCCAGAAGAAAGACTGAAAGGATTTAGAGGGTGATTCATTTGCATGTCGGGGCTGACATTTGCAATTCTGTCTGCAGCAGAAGAATATACCAAAATGGGAGATTGGTGATTCATATCCTGACTGCAAAGATACTGCACTGAAGAATCAGGGACTAGAATGAGTTTTAATGAGAGGTAATAATCCCATCTTGCATTCACACTTAACTTTCTGAATGAGTTTTTACCTATATCATCTTATATGCTTTCAATCAGCCAGAGCTCAACATAATGAGAGAATACAAGACGCCCCCATGGAGCAGAGAGAAAGAAAGTGCTCCCCTCCCTAGAAAGCCTCAAACTTACACTGAAATGATGTTGCTAGGCAACAACTAAGTCTTCTATAGATGTTCTTGCTTTCCAAAGTGGAAAAATATCAGATTGGAGGCTCAGGATAAAGAAGAGTTGTTTGCTTGTTGGTGGTAAACTTGTCTACATCATGATGGTTGTTAGGCTAGTTCCAAGAAAAGTCATGGGTCAGGGGCAGGCCTCACACATATCAAATTTCAAAGGTGTTTTTAAAAGTTTATCTAGTGTTATGACTTCTCTCTAGGTGCTTCTCCAAAGCCCCATGCAGTCATAGAGCTTTTTCAGAGGTGGCTAAATCTAGAGTGTGTGATCGATTCACAGTACAATGCTGGGATTAGGGTGGGTGATTGCTGGATCAGTCCACTGATTGGATTGGCACCATCCTAATCCCGGTAGACTAGATCCACTATAAGGGACAGAAAGAGGCTTGTCACTCTCCCCTTTGTTGCTTTGTTACAATCTGCGCATCATGAACTGTTCTCCTCTGCCAAGCCACCCTGCCTTGGAACCGGCTGATTATGGACTGAAACCTCTACAAACTGTGAAGTAAATAAACTTTTCCTCCCATAACTTTAGGCATTGGGTATTTTGTCTCAGCAATGAGAAAAGTAAGACATCTAGATAGCTATAAAATTTATTTTACCATTCAGAAATAATCAATCAAATGTAATTATAGCACAGTCTCTGCCAGAACTTGAGTCAGAGTGTTGAAGTGATACAATATACTAAAGGACTTCCAGTCCCTGTCAGAGTTTGTTGTTGTTGCTGTTGTTGCATTAGGAAAGAATAAATTGAAAAAACAAAAGATCAAACCTTTCCGTGCTGTGAACTACTTAAGAAAATAAAAGTGAATACTGTACTGAAAGGGAAAAACTGTACAGGAGAAATTGTTCTTTCTAAAACTTCGTTCTTTTTGAAACATCCTAGTTCTGTAACAGCTTCATGGCTCTTTCTTGACTGCTGTAACTATGAGAGTGTAACTGAACATACAGGATGTCTGATTGTAACTGATGATCGTTAATCTAGCCTTGTAACTGATGATCTCACCCTGCCAGCTAATCAGAAGAACTGCCAGGCTGTTCTGTCTCACCTTTGTACCTCCTGCTTATGCATCATATAAAAGCCCGAGAACATCAGAGATCAGGGCCTGATAGGTTGGGAATGATCCAGATCAGTGCTTGTCAACATAAAATAAATTTACCTCCAAATCCTGGGTGTCCTTTTTGGTGTTTCTGTTTGCCATAGCAGTACCAACTCAAAATATTCATAAATAATAAATGTAGTGCAATAGAAAATATAATGAGAAGAATTAGAAATGACTAGACTACAAAATAACAGACATGTTATATAAATGTAAGCATTGGTTTATTTTGTTTTCATGTATGCCTATTTGCCTTTCGAGTAGGCATTTCTTTCCTAAATAAAATCATGAAATCATTCAAAAATAAATGCTCCTAGAACATCCCATTTCATACAAAAGGAAGGTGAAAAAATTAATTCATTAGTTCAACAATAATATGTGAATGCTAGTGAGTGCCAGGCACTGCACTAGTTGTTAGACTGTATGATAGTGAGCCATTAGACAAAGTCAGCTTTTAATAAATCCAGTCTAGCACAGGAGAGATTGAGAGCAATAACAGGCAAAGAAACAGGTAAATAGTTATAAAGTGTGAAGTTCTATGAAGGAAACAAACAAGCTGCCACAGTGATTAGATAATGATTAGTATGGACTAAGTGAAATTAAGCCCTGGAGTCTCAGGCAGAATGGTGACAATTTGAGTCCAGCGATGAGGCTTAAAGTTGTAAGACAATAACTTGGTGCCAAAGGAGGCTTAGCTGGTTTATCCCATGACAGGTGCAGAAAAGTGGACTGTGTGGAGTGCTTTTTGTGAGCTTTCCTATTTGAGAAGCAAATTATAATCGACTATGAGGATCCTGCTCAGCTATAGGGGCAGAAACCCCAGAGTGGAGGGTTACAAAGCCTCCTCAGCTCTAGGAGGAAGTGACGACTGCGGGGTTTAGGGAGGGCCATGCTACATAACCCACAGGGATGATCTACAGATTCCAGGGCAGTGGGGTGGGGTGTGTGGCTGCCCAGCTTCACCAAGGCTGTAGGGAACATACTATGCAGTAAAGATGTGATACCTGTACCTCCAAAACCAATACACAGATTTAACATGATCCCAATCACAGAACAACAGAAAACAATCCTAAAATTCTTACAGACCCAGAAGAGACCCAGAGAAACAAAAGCAATCCTGGGCATCAAGAGAAAAACGGGAGGCAGCATAATCCCAGACCTCAAGTTATACTATAAGGATATGGTGATTCAAAAAAAAAAAAAAAAACCAAAAAAAAAAACAAAACATGGTGTTGGCACATAAATGGGCCTGTGGACCAATAGGACAGAACAGAGGATGCAGAAACAGGCAATCAGCTAGCTGATCTTTGACAAAGAGGGTCTAAACATACACTAGAAGAAAGATAGCCTTTTAACCTAATGGTGCTGGGAAAATTAGCTATCCACGTGCAGAAGATTGAAGCTAGACCCATGTCTCTCATCATGCACTAAACTAAAATCAAAATAGATCAAAGATCTAAATGTCAGAACAGAAACAATCTGTTGGAAGATAAAATAGGTAAAACTTTTGAAGGCATAGGCAAGGACTTTCTGAACAGAACTCCAATTGCACAAGAAATAGTAACAAGAATCAACAAATGGGATCATATCAAATCAAAAAGTTTCTACACAGCAAAGGAAACAACCAACCGAGTAAAGAGACAGCTTATAGAATGGGAAAAATTTTTGCCAGCTATTCTTGAGACAAGGACTAATAGCTAGAATGTATAAAGAACTCGAAAAAATTAGACCCACCCCAAAATTGGAGACCAAATAAAAAATGGGCTACTGAAATGAATAGATGCTTCTCAGAAGAAGTACAAATGGCCAACAAATACATTTAAAAATATTCAACATCTCTGGCCATAGAAGATGCAAATTAAAACAATGCTAAGATTTCATCTTATGCCAGAAAAAAATAGCTATCATCAAAAAATCAAATAATAACAAATGTTGGCATGGCTGTAGGGGAAAAGGAACTCTTCTACGTTGTTGATGGGAATGTAAACTAGTATGATTATTACGGAAATTAGCATGGAGATTCTTTGAAAAACTAAAACTAGAAATTCCATTTGACCCAGTTATTCCCCTTCTAGCTATCTTTCCAAATGAGTTAAAGACAGCATATTACAATGATACACACATATCCATGTTTATAGCAGCATAATTCATAATAGCTAAATCTTGGAAGCATCCATATGTCCAACAATGAACGAATGGATAAAGAAAATTAAGTATTTACACACAGTGGAGTACCAGTCTGCCATAAAGAAGGATAAACTTGAGTCATTTGTAGGAATATGGGCGCACCTTGAGACCATAATATTAAGTGAAGTAAATCAGATACACAAGCTTAAATATTACATGGTTTCTCTTACATAAGAAAGTAAAATATAAATAAATAGCAAAACAAGACATAGTTAATAAGAAAGAGAAAGGTAGATCTTTTGCAAAAGAGAAGGGGACCAAGACCTGGAGAGAGGGAGGGGGGCCAGGAGGGGAAGGGAATTAAGATGTGTTACGCTCATGTACCAACTCCACACAAGGAACGTAATCATTACGTACTGTGAACATGAACCAATAAAAATTTAAAAATAATATGCAGGCCCATAGCCCAGTAGAACATAGATAGACACAAAGGCGGACAGTTTCTGTCTGCATATTTTAGAACTTGAGAACAGAGAATAGAAATTGACTTTGGGACAAAGGGATCAATTACTCTTGTAGACACTTACTACATGAAATGCAGAAGTATATCACATAAATGAGATTTTTAATTATACGAAGGTTGAGAAGTGGGCCAGGGTTTCAGTCTACAAAGGACACTAAAACGTGATTGGAGGAATAGAAACTCCACCAGACATGAACTAGATAGAGAAAGTACTTAGTCCACATCTCTGCAGATACTCCATGTGACAGGGAAGAGTGTCCTGAGGAGCTGCAGTTGCTAGGACAGGGGAGGGGATAAGGCCCAGAAACTGCCTCCTGAAGAGGGCAGATAGATGTGGTAGCACGCACTATTTGTTTGTCTACATGGGTTAAGCAAGCTGAAGTCAAAGCTGAGATTCTTGGGAAAATAACAAAAAGCTGACCATAGTCCTCCGCCATCCTTCCTTTCCCTTCACCACAGTACTTAGCCTCTCCTTTTTATCCCCACTGGAAAACACTTAAAGAACTTTTGTCTGAAAGAGTGCCAAATGTATTATTCTGCATGTACAGTGCTGTCCACACCTCCTCCTGGCTCTGTCTTGGGGTGGCTCCTTTTCACATCCAAATGGCATTGTTTAGCCTATGAAGAGCTACTCCAAACCCTGAGCCAGCTAAACGATGGAGCGCTGATTCCTTTCCCAGCCCTTCACAGTCTGAAGCAGAGATCATTAATGCACTGCATTTTGAGGTATATGAAATGATTTTCTTGAGGAAACAAGGAATAACAGGTTGAGCAAACATCACAGACACACGAGTCACTGATAACTTTTACATTACCTGTCTCTTCTGGGAATATTTTCTGACAATGAGCAGCCTAAAATTAAGTCACACCTGAAGCAAATAAGTAATCCCTTATCCACTTAAGTGGGGACATTCAGCTGGTTGATCTAAATTGCAGTTCTGCTATGACTAACCTCTTCCAAGGGACCCTGGGATGAACTGAAGAAAGGAGATTTAGGGGTGGCACTGAATGACAGTTCTCCAGAAGAGCTGAGACTGATGAGTAATTAGTGTTGTGCAGGTTTCATTCCTGCCATCCTCTGTATCTAAATAAAGATGCCCATGCTCCAAAGTAAGAATTTTGAGGTAATAGTATATATCTGAGTAGCACGTGATAATCAAATTGTGCACGAGACAAGTGCAAACATAACTTGTTTAGTAACGCCAAGTTGACCACCTCCATCACCAACCACAGAGAACCAGGGGTCTCAGCAGCCCACCTACAACATATACATGGCAGGTGACAAAATAGATGTTAATAAATAAAACATAGGAAGAGTCACCTGTAATTTCCTCCTAGCATAGGCATTTGTATAAATCCATACATCCCTGTAGTTTTCTATCTTTTTTCTTTATTAATAGCATTTTAAAATGCAGTGCCTTCAATATATAACATCCAAGGTATTGAACCAGCTTGGGTGCCTATAAACAGATGAATGAATAAAAAAACTGTGGCATATATACACAAAGGAGTATTATTCAGCTGTTATACAAAATGTCATTTGCAGAAAAATGGATGGATCTGAAGATCATCATGCTGAGCAAAATAAGCAGAACTCAAAAGACAAATGTCACATATGCTACCTAATATGTGTAATCAAAAAGAGAGGAGAAAGGAAAGAGAGGGGATGGGTGCAAGGGTGGGTAATGGGGGGATGAATATAAGCAACATATGTTACATGTATTAACTTCCCTGAAAAAACATGTGAAACTTCGAGGAGGGCATGAGGTGGGTGATGAGAATGAATGAAGATGATATGTGCATGTACAAATCTGCCAAAATGAAATTCATTAATCTGTGTAATCAATCTGCACTAATAAAAAATGTGGGAAAAATGTTTTTAAAAATCAGCCTCTGGAGGTCAAGAAATGAACCTTCACTGTTTATTTTCCCCTCATCTTCTCCTCCCACAGGAAGTGGCTTCTTTGCCACAACCCTTTGCTGCCCTGACAAATCTAAGTGTATCTCATTCGGAAGTCTTGGATGACACTTACAACCAATCAAAATGTAAAACCAAGTTAGATAGGAAAAAGGTAACATAATATTTACTTTCAAAAATAAGTTGAGAATTGATGCCTGGGCATGTCTGATACCTTATGAGTGGACTGTAAATTGAATTTTACCACAATTATTACCATCATTGTAGTTAAAGAACTGAAGTTTTTAAAACCAAAAAGAGGGAAAGAGAGTGATGGGAAGGGGACATAAAAATAATTATAATGTTACATACATGTACCAACTCCTCATGATGAATGTAATTATTATGTACTGCAAATGTGTACTAATAAAAATTTAAAAAGCAAAAAGCTGCAGTGCCTTGTGTGCCAGATTTGGGGAATTTAAAGATGAATAAATAAAAGATACCCTTGCCTTCAAGGAACACATAAAGCAGTAGTGGAGAACGATAAATAAACAATGACAATATTAAGGGTTTATAACTATAGTAGAAGTAAGTACATGATGCAGGGGGCATCTGAAGGAGTTAGGACAGCTTCAAGAGGGGAACTTTGAGATTCAGATGGAATTTGTGGTGCAGGGACAAAAGGAATCTCCAAAAAGTCCTTTATGGAGAGGGAAAATAAGGATCCTAAGTTACTACTCTCAATAAATGTGTTACATGTATCATGAGCATCAAACATAATCATTTCAGCATTCAGCGGTTAAATAACTAGTGATTCCTTTAGCAATGCCAGACTTTGACTATCAGTTAAAAACATTAAAATTAAAACCTGATAATCACCTCAGAGATTTCCTTCTGTTGGGCCAAAGTCCCACTAATAAACCCATTTATGGTCTGCTTCCTCTATTTTAGAATGCAAGGCCTATCAGGGCAGAGATTTCTGTGGTGTCCCCCAAAACTAGACCAGTGCCTAGCATTTAATAGGTGCTAGGTAAGCTGCACATGGCACACACCTGTATCCTCAGCTATTCAGAGGGCTAAGGCAGGAGGATCATGAGCCCAAGGCCAATCTGGGCAACATAGTGAGACCCTGTCTCAATATCAACAAAAAGGTGTTCTATAAATATTTGTTGAACAAATGAGTAAACGCATGAATGAATAAGATACGTTAAGTTGGCTATTTAGTGTCCTTATCTGTAAGATACCTCACAAAGAGTTCTGGGAAAGAAATTGCGATGATTCTTGTAGGAGTCCTGGACCTGTCTAGAGTTGTGATTGCTACAGAGAAATCACCCAGTGGTAGTTATTTTTTTGTGTGAGTAGGGTCTTCATTAACAATCCAGGCACTGGGTTAAGTACTTTATAGTCATTATATCTTATCCTATCTCTAATCTTTCCAACAATTTAAGAACAAGTAGCTTGGCAGTATTATTTTCATTTTACAGATCATAAACAAAGTCAAAGAAATTCATCTTTTGCTCAAAATCATGGGGAAAGATGAAGAATCAGGATTTTAATCATATCCCTAAGACCCACTGTCCTATGCACCACGATGTGCTGATTCCCACAGTCTACCTTACTACTATCAAAGCAACTGTCATGTTGCTTACAGTTGGCGGTATGTTCAACTGTAAGCTCCCAAGGGGACTTAACTGTGCAGTCTTTTCATCTTTGTGGCAACTTATAGAGTGGATTCTTAACCCTTCAAGCCCAAGAGACTCTATAGATAAACCCGGGAAACCTCCAGAGGAAAGGAGATCAATGGAGAACTCAAGGAAAGTTCTTGACTATACCAATGCCTGAACATTACAGACTACCTAGAAGCAGAACGACAGCCTCTTGATGTGCAGAGCATGGAAGGAAGCACGGACCAGCTGATATCGATCATTTCTGGTTGTTTATGGAAATAAGTCTAAAATTCAAGTGCCACCTTTCTGCACAAAGGGAAACAGAAGACATACAGCACTAATGCAGGAGAGATGTTAGGTTCCTGATCTTCTACCTCAACCACTGATGTGAAGCCACTGGTTATAGCATGGAACAGAAACACTGTTAAGAATCAAACCAAGACCAATTTCAGCAATGTAGCAGGCTACAAAATCAACACAAAAATCAGTAGCATTTGTGTACACTAATAATGAACTCACTGAGACAGAAACTAGAAAAAGAATACCATTCACATCAAGAAAAATTTAAACACTTAGGAATTAACCTAACCAAGGAAGTGAAAGACCTCTACAATTAAAACTATAGTACTCTTAAAAAGGAGATTGAAGAGAACATCAGAAAATGGAAAGATGTCCCCCATTCCTGTTTAGGCAGACCCAATATTGTCAAAATGGCCGTACTCCCAAAACTGATACATAGTTTTAACACAAACACACTCAAAATAACAACAGCATTCCTCACAGATTGACAGGAAACAATCCTAAAATTCATGTGGAACCAGAAGAGACCCAGAATAGCAAAAGCAATCCTGAGCATCAAAAGAAAAGCAGGAGGCATCACAATACCTGACTTCAAGTTAAACCACAAAGCTACAATAATAAAAATAGCATGGTGTTGACACAAAAACAGACAAATGGGTCACTAGAACAAAACAGAGGGTGCAGAAACAACTTCAGGCACACTCAGTTATCCGATCTTTAACAAAGGGGCCAAAAACATGCACTGGAGGAAAGATAACCTCTTTAAAAATGGTACTGGGAAAACTGGCTATCCACATGCAGAAGATCAAAGCTGGACCCATGTCTCTCATCACGTATTAAACTAAAATAAAAATTGATCAAAGATCTAAATGAACTCTGAAACAACCTACTATAAGATAAAATAGGCAAAACTCTTGAAATCATAAGTGTAGGCAAGGATCTCCTGAACAGAACTCCAATTGCACAAGAAATAGCAGCAGGAATGAACAAATAGGATTATATCATATTAATAAACTTCTGCACAGCAGCAGAAACTATCAATAGAGTGAAGAGACAACCTACTGAATGGGGAAAATTTTTGGCCAGCTACTCCTCAGACAGAGAACTAATACCTAGAATATAAAAGAACTAACCAAAAAAAAAAAAAAAAAAAAAAAAAAAAAAAAAAAAAAAAAAAAAAACAAACAACTAGACTTCCCAGAATAAAAGACCCATTCAAAAAATGGGCAAGTGAAATGAATAGACACTTCTTAGAAGAAGTACAGAGGACCAATAAACATGAAAAAATGTTCAAATCTCTGGGCACTAGAGATATGCAAATCAAAACAACACTAAGATTTTGTTTTATTCCAAAAAGAAAGGCCATCATCGAGATATCAAATAAAAACAAACGCTGGAGAGGGTATCAGGGAAAAAGGAACCCTTCTACATTACTGTTGGTGGGAATATAAACCAGTACAACCATTATGGAAATCAGCCTGGAGATTTCTCAAAGTACTAAAACCAGAAATTCCACTTGACCTATCTATTCTCCTTCTAGGTATTTTCCCCAAACAGTGAAAGCATCATATTACAGTGATACATGAATATGAATGTGTATAGCAGCACAATTCATAATACACTCTAGCTAAATCCTGGTAGCAGCCTATATATTCATCAACAGATGAATAGATAAAGAAAATGTGGCATCTATACATAGAGATATACTACTCGGCTATAAAGAAGGATAAATTAGAGACATTTGTACAAAAATGGATGTTCCTGGAAAATATAACATTAAAGGGAAATAAATCAGACACACAAGCTTAAACACCATGTGGTTTATCTCATTTGAGTAATGCAAGTACAAATAAAGATCAAAATAATAGATTGATGAAAGGAAACACAGATCTTTTGCAAACAGGAAGGGGTCCAAGAAACCGAGGATGAGGGAAGGAGGTAGGAGAAGGGAACATAAAGATATTTAAGATATGTCATGTACGTCCTCCAAATAATCATGGTGAATGTAAGCAATATGTGTCATAAACATAAACTAAATAATAATAAAAATAGTGAAAACAGGGAAGGGGATCTAGTAATGCAGGGAGGGAGGTGAGTGGGAAAGGGAATAAAAAAGAATCAAGATATGCTACATACATGCACCTACTCCCTAAGATGAATGTAAACTTCATGTACTGCAAACATGTACTAATAAAATAAAATATTTTTTTAAAAAGAAAGAAAAATTAAAACCAAGAAAAGCACGTGTATGATTATATAATTAAGATAAAATAGAATTAAAGAAGGAGGTGCAACTTTGGTGTCACTTTCAGATTTTAGAGTAGGAATGTGCCAAAATATATTAGGGCAGTAAGAAAACACACTTTCTCCATAGCAATGACCTGAAAACGCGGCTCCATTCTCATTCCCAGAGAATGTCTCACCGAGAAGCCCGGAGAGGCCGGTTTCCACCAGAGATACTTAGCAAGCAGCAGAAAGGGATGTGGGGGAGAAGTGGAGGAGGGCGAGCCGGAGGCAGAGTTACTAAGGTGTAGGTTGTAGGAACAGGAGAAAGACAGAAAGCTGATTAATCAAGTCTGAATCACTCACCCCAAACTCAAACCCCTCTGTACCCAAGGAGGGAAGATGAAAAGCAAATAACTCACTTCCGACAAGGAGATAACAGCCTGTCCCTCAAAAGGAAGGCTACTTTGTCCACAGGATTGGCCGAACATTGGTTCCTACAGATGGATCTTGCAGAAGGGGATCCACCCCAGCAACTACTTAGGGCACTGTGCTGAGATGCACTAACTTTCAAGTGAAGAACTCCAGCACAAGAAGAAATTCCTCTGGAGAGAGAATTCTAAAACGCCACTTTTTTTTTTTTTAATGTGGGTATCGGGAGTTGAACTCAGGACCTCGCGCTTGCCAGCAGGTGCTTGTGCCGCTGAGCGATATCACCAGCCCTTTTTTTCCTTTATGTGGGTACTGGGAGTCGAACTCAGGACCTCACACTTGCCAGGCAGGCACTTACACCACTCAGCTATCTCACCGGCCCCTAAAATGCCACTTTTGATGCCATTCTGAGCAAGTCAGTCACTGCTAGGCTGCAACTCACGCATTCATTCAGTTCATTAAGAAGCATCGGGTGCTAGCTTGGGGTTTAATACAAGAGATGGAAGATGATTAGCGTGGTGCAGGTGCCAAAGACTCCCCTCGGGAAGCCATTTGGTTTGTGCCATGATGGAGGATTGAACAGTGGGTGGACACCAAGTCCCTGCAGTCACGGAGACTTGGTTTGCGTTCTATCCTTGCCACTTCCCAAATGTGCACCCATTGCTTTCATGCCCCCATGCCTCAGTGTAGAGAGTGATCATTCTTTTGCTGGGCTATTTGGGGGGACTTCTGTGCTATCGTGTGGAGTGAGCGCAGCCCTGGTGCAGACTCACCTAAAAGATAGAACAAGATTTTATTATTCACACTATAAGCAGTACACTGAGAACACAGAAAATGGTCAGTTAGGGCTGGGCGTGCACTCAGAGGTAGAGTGCTTGCTTTGCACACATGTGGCCCTGCATTTAACCCCAGCACTGCCAAAAGAAAAAGCAAGGAAGACAAGAAAAATAGTCACAGAACTTGCCTTTGGAGACTCTAAGTCAGTAGTTAGTAGCTGCCAAGAAGCATAATAAAAAGGCACTGAAGTATCTCCTTGGACTTGAACAGCAAACACACAGCAGCCGTGGCTAGCGATAGTGCTATAGCATAAAAGAAAGCACCACCCAGGGTAACACAAGAATAATTGGCCAATACTCGCTGCATGCATTCTTTCTAACAAGTCTCCACTATGTATTAACATGTCTTGCTACATTGTCCAATTGTATCCTAACTCTGGGGCTTAAGGAGCCTACAATTGAATTCTGCTGAAATTAAGGTTGTTTGTTTCTTTTGTCACATCAAAGTGTGAAGGAAACTTCCTGGAGGGAAATCTTCAAAAATATCCTTATTGCCAATCACTCCCGGTAGGAGGCAAGAGAGGGTGTCGATAAGCACTTAATGAACAGCAGCCTCTGGACATACTGTCAAAGACGTCATCTTCTGATGACACCTGCCCTGTTCGCTCTCAGTTCATTATTTCTCAGTCTCCAACCGTGACAGAATTGAGTTTCAAGGGATCTCTGGGTGAGCAATGTGGCCAGGAAATAAGTAATGAGATCCCAAGGTGCCAGCTCTCTTAGGAGGTGCTAACCCCACTTGGAAGACAGTGAAGAGACCACTGGCCTGAGTGTCGAAAGACTGGGCTCAGTTCGAGGTGACCGGGCTCTGCACATGCCTTGAGCAAGTTCCCCTTTTGCTTTCTGCCTTACCAGTGTCACCACAGAACATCTGCCTCCACTTGTCTCTCCCTTCCTCACCTGGATCTGCTGGCTGCTTGGTTCCAAAGCACTAGTTTAAGCAAAACAGGGCAAATTGTTGATAATATTCACAGGAAATAAATATGGACTCCATAAGGGAATAAAACTTAGAACTGGGAATGAGCTCAAACACCTTCTCTTCAGCTCCCTGGGTCTCTCCTCTGCTCCCTCCATTCTGCCCTCCCTTCTGCAGACCTGCAGTGTTTGCCCCAGCACATACTTGCTGTACTACATTTGTCATACAGGTAATGAAGCTTAGCCATCAGGTTCCCCCACTAGCAGAATTCCTCCAAATCTGTATGCAACTGCATGTTCCATTTCGTATTTATTTTTTCCACGTTTGTATTTGCCTCAGAAAGCTGGACCTGCTCCTGCTCACGTGTGTGGTCACAGTTTATGCATCTCAAGATTCACATGCTTTTTAATGAGTTTACACAGCCTCAAATCTAAGTGGCCCCCTACCAGAACCCTCAAAGAAACTGGCGAGACAGTGTTTGGCATTTTGTAAATGAACAACTTTTATTTTTTAGAGCAGTTTTTGCTTACAAAGAAATTGAACAAAAACTACCCTGAATTCCCATGTACTCCTCTCCTCCTGCACATAGTCACCCCTATCATGAATGTATTCCATTGGTGTGGCATTTTCTGCTATGATCTGAATGTTTTTCTAACCCCTCAAATCATATGTTGAAATCCTAATCCTCAGGTCCATCTAGGGCAGTGATGGTGACCCTTTTAGAGCTTTCAGTGAGGCAAACAGCCTGCTGCAGCACGTGTGCCGTGGGTTCACCACCACTGCCCTAGATGATGGCATTTGGAGGTGGAAACTTTGGGGAACTAATTGGGTCATAGAGGCAGAGTCTTCACTGGTACAACTTGTGACCCTATAAGAGAACCCTGAGAAAGAGCCTTTGCCCCTTACACCATGTTAGGAACCAGAAAGCAAGCTGTCCCTCTGCAGATACTGAATCTACCAACACCATGACCTTGGACTTCCTAGCTTTCAGAACCATGAGATGACTTTTTGTTGTTTATAAGCTAGCCAGTTTATGGTAGTCTGTGATAGCAGCCCAAACACACTAAGATAAATCCTTGTAATTGATGAAACCATATTGATATGGTATTATTAGCCAAAGTTTATGTCAGGGTTTATTCTACTGTGTAGACTTGAGATTTTGTGTCTCAATTCCAAGCAACTGGAAGAGAACATCTAACGGGATTTGTTGAGTAGATTTTGACCAAAGCCAGGGATTGAGACTGTGGAGAGGGCTGCCTGCTTAATAGCCCGAGAACAGTTCCGAGAGGTGGGAGTTCAGTCGTGATCATGTAAATGATAAGCAGGGTGTGTGGTGGGCAGGGAGCACTAAAGGGGATGTGCCACAGAAATGTGAACCAAATTATATATAAGACAATGATTGGCGAACTCTACAAAATCAGCACTAACTTTCACAGAGGATGGTATCCTTCCATTCCTTTCAGTGTATTAGAAAGAACTTTTATCCACCATCCATTACTTTCTGATTGGGTCAAAACTGTTCCTAAGAATAATCATGTTTCTGCCTGATGCCCTTCTTAATCTTTAATTTTGTTATTTAAAAATAAAAAATTTACCAGTTTAAGAAAAACTTCTACAATTCCATGCTCAAATTTAGGGGGTAATGGGGAAGATAATAAGGTGAAAACTGAATATGGCTTAATATTTGTGCTGCCTCTCATCCTATTCAGTGCCAGAATAACTCAGTAAAATGCATTTACAAAGCAGGACAGTTCAGGACAAAGTCTCCTACTTTTCTGATCAGAAGAAGACATACAGCTGACCCTGGGATAGATTGGCCCCCAAAGATGTTCACATCCTAATCCTCAGAACCAGAGAGTGTGTTAGGTTACAGGGCAAAGGAGAATTAAGGTTGCAGGTAGAATTAAGGTTGTCTATCAGCTGGCCTTAAAATAAGGAGATTACCCTGGATTACCAGAGTAGGGGTCCAATGTGATCGTAAGAGTCCTTAGAAGTGGAAGAAAAGAGGAAGAAGTCAACCACAGGATAATGTAATGTGAGAAAGACCTGACCAACCATGACTGGGTTGAAAAATGGAAGAGGGCCATGAGGGCAGTCTATAGACAGGAGGGTCAAGTTCATGCAAAGACCCCCAGAAGGAATCGAGATACACCCATACTTTGATCTTAGCCCAGTGAGACCACATCAAGCTTTTATATTCAGAACTATGTATAACTAATTTGTATTTTTTAAACCCATTAAATTTTTGGCAAATTTTTACAGCAGCATAAGTTCCAACATCTTATCATTCCTATAATTGGTTTATTTTTGGGAAACTGAAGCCATAAGATCCATAAGGGTAGGGATGCTGGTGGATCCTCTGTCAATCCCACAGTGACAAGTACACTGTGCCCACCAGGCCTTCGGGGATTGAGACCTAACTTCCCTCTACATATAGATCAACACAAGTTATGAATGTAGAAAGCACTGTCTAATTCCATTACTTAGCAACATTGTATGTGTCTCAAAATGTTTTCACTGGAATTTCTAACCACTGATGGAATACAGAAAAGGTTGCTGTTGAAAATTCTTTCAAGGGACAGCTCACACATTCTGCCCATGTCCTGGAATTTAGCAGACTGAATTATTTGTGACAGCTGGTACAATGAAAATTATTAATCCTATCCAGATTTAAAATATGCTGGTCCCTAATGACATAAATTGAGTTCAGAAAAGAACTTTGCCTGATGCAGCATCTTTGTGCCTAAGGAAAATCATAGCACGAATATACAATAATACCTTATGAATTTTTAATTATAAATTAAAATGATCCCAAGGGAAACCTAATGTAATGCAAAACTCCCAGAGGTGAATCATAATTGTAAGGAAAGAAGAAATATTTAGTTTATTTTGAAAGACCTTAATATTCAACATATAATTCATCATGTAAGTTACACAAATACAAAAGGCCAACATCTGGCAAATTTCCTAAAATAAACTGTACAAATTCTGAAGAGTTCCAGGTACCCTTAGAGCCATCAAAAAAATACCATATAGCCTCATTGTCCATAAAAGGACAATCTCAGATTTGGATATTGGGGTACAAAGATGCTCCTCTTCCAGGATACAGTGCATTGAAAATTACCACAGTGTTTACTCATTTTAAGTGGTTTTTGTAATATTAAGAGTGGTTTCAAGTTTCCAGGCCAGACTTGCAGAATTTGAAGACAAGAAAAGTGATATAAGTGCTAGAGAGAATGGCTAATCTGCTTTTTATGAGCAAAAATTTCAGGAAATATTGAAATTGAGGGAATATTTAATTTTCCCAGAGGGATCTTACTTAGATTTGACCAAAGTCTGAATACACAAAAGTTACGATTTGCTTCTCAGCATACCAAATTCACTCCTTCTATGCTAAATGTGGACTCTTCTGCCAAGCTTTTCTAAGTACCTATTTTTAAGTATCTATTTCTCAATAGCCTTCTGTTGTTGATTGAATTGTGTCCCCCAAAAGATATGTGAATGTCTTACCTCAAGTGCAAGTAGATATCAGCTTATTTGGAAATAGGTCTTTGTGAATGTAATCACATCAGTTTGAGAATCATACTGGATTAAGGTGGACCCTTATTCCAGTGGCTGGTGTCATGTGAAGACATAGGGACACAAAGACACATAAGGATAATGCCAGGTGCTAATGGGGGTAGAGATGTTGGAGTGACTCAATGCAAGCCAAGGAAGTACTGGTGACTCCCACAAGCAAGAAGAGAAGCATGGAAGAGATTCTTCCTCAAAGATGAACCAGACATTCGAAGAAGATGGTGGAGTGGTAAGCGGCAGAGAAAGAGCGTCTCTGAGAGTTGCCATCCAAACACTAGAATATAGCGACATGAGGAAGACAAGAAGGAGGGGAGTGGGTCCCCTGGACCCAGGAAGGATCTGAAGCATGAACTGAAGCCACAGAAAGAGCAAAGAGAGAAACTTCAATGAAGAAGAAGGAGGTAGATGACGGCACCTTCTCCCTGAGACAGGACTCACTGCACAAGGGGAGAAATTCAAATCTGTAGACACACGGTAACTGCTGGTGACCCTAGAGGCCTCCACGGAGACACACAGCAGTGGAGGGGAGCAGTGGACATGAGGGACTGCACTAGCTGGCAGTGAATGCTGAGGGCTCAGTCACCCCGTGGGAGAGAGCGATTGGCCGGGAGCCATCTTGGAGAGGGGCCGGCTGAGCTCAGAACTCAGACCAGCTGCTGGCTGTATCTAGCAGCTCCCAGCTGGGCTCAGGCCCACAAAAAGTGCCCTGATGGCTGCATGCTGAATGAGTCTGGTCTCGACCAGAAGGTGCAGGCTCTCTGAGATTATCCACTACCCCGCCAAAAAGCTACCGCTAGCTTGCTAGGATAAATCAACATGAATCGGGACTCTGTCTCCACGCGTTGTCTACCAGTGACAGCAAAGACAAACCTGGAAATGGACTTTCTCTCTCTCTCTCTCGTTTCTTGTTGTTGTATGTTTGGTTTTTGTTTTTGTTTTCTTCTCCTTCATTTTGATCTTGCTTTTATATGAGTGTGAATGTGGTTTCTAGCCTCTTTGTGGTTGTGGTTCTGTTCTCTGCCTACCCCTATGTCTTCAAGATTTCTGCCTACTTTTTCTTTCAGTAGACTCAGTGTTTCTGTTTTAATATTTAGATCATTGATCCATGTTGACTTTAGTTTAGTGCATGCTGATAGACATGGGTCTAGTTTTAGTCTTCGGCATGTAGACAGCCAGTTTAACCAGCACCATTTATTTAATAATAAGAAAGAGGCTATCCTTCTATCCTTCTTCCAGTGAACACGTTTGGCCCCTTTATTAAAGATAAGGTGGCTGAGTATGTCTGGAGTTGTTTCTGCATCTTCTAATCTATTCCATTGATCTTTGGGTCTGTTTTCTGCCAGTACCATGCTATTTTTATCAGAGTAGCTTTATAGTATAATTTCAAGTCAGGGATTGTGATGCACCCTGCCTTGCCTTTGTTGCCCAGAACTGCCTTTGCTATTCTAGGTCTCTTCTGGTTCCAAACAAATTTTAGGATTGTTTTCTCTAATTCTCTGAGATATGCTATTGGAATTTTGATTGGCATTGCATTAAAATCTGTATAACTTGTGCCCACTTTTACTATATTGGTTCTTTCTACCCAAGAGCAAGGGATAGCTTTCCATTTTCTGATATCTTTTTCAATCTCCAGTTTCAGAGTACTGTAGTTTTCAATGTAAAGGTCTTTTACATCCTTCGTTAGGTTGACTCCTAGGTATTTCATATTTTTGGATGCTATTGTAAAAGATGTTGTTTCCCTGATTTCTCTGTCAGTGAGTTTGTTGTTCACGTACAGGAAGGCTATTGATTTTTGAGCGTTGTCTTTGTATTCAGCTATGCTACTGAATTTGCTTATTAAATCTAGCAGCTTTTTAGTGGAGTTTTTTTTTTTTTTTTTTTGTGGGTACCAGGGGTTGACCTCAGGACCTTGCGCGCCAGCAGGCGCCCGTGCCACTGAGCGATATCACCAGTCCTTTTTTCGTATGTGGGTTCCAGGAGTCAAACTCGGGCCCTCGCGCTTGCCAGGCAGGCACGTATGCCACTGGGCCATCTCACCGGCCCTTTAGTGGAGTTTTTGGGGTCTTCTTTGTAGAGTATCATGTCATCTGCAAATAATGATAATTTAACTTCTTCCTTTCCTATCCTAATTCCTTTTCTTTCTTTTTCTTGTCTAATTGCTCTGGCTAAAGTTCCCAGGAGTATGTTCAATAAGAGTGGAGACAGTGGACATCCTTGTCTTGTTCCTGATTTTATTTTTTATTTTTATTTATTTTTTTTTTATATGCAGGTACCGGGAGTCGAACTCAGGACCTCGCGCTTGCCAGGCAGGTGCTTATGCCACTGAGCTATATCACCTGTCCTTGTTCCTGATTTTAGAGAGAAAGTTTTCAGTTTTTGTCCATTTAGAATGATGCTGGCTGTTGGTTTATCATAGATTGCTTGTATCACACTGAGATAAGGACCATCTATTCCAATTTTCTGTAGGGTTTTTATCATGAATGGGTGCTGGACTTTGTCAAAAGCTTTTTCTGCATCTATTGAGATGATCATATGATTTTTGTCCTTGGCTCTGTTGATATGCTGTATTGCATTTATTGATTTACATATGTTGAACCATCCCTGCATCCCTGGGATGAATCCCACTTGGTCATGGTGTATAATCTTGTTGATGACTCATTGCATTCTGTTTGCCAGGATCTTATTTGAGGATTTTTGTGTCTATGTTCATTAGGGAGATTGGCCTGTAGTTCTCTTTCTTAGTTGGGTTCTTCTCTGGTTTTGCATTCAGGGTAATGCTTGCTTCCAGGAATGAATTTGGGAGTATTGGTTCCCTTTCAATTTTATTAAAGAATTTGAGAAGTAGTGGTGCTAGGTCTTCTCTAAATTTATTGTAGAATTCAGCAGTGAAATAAAAGGAATAAGGATAGGAAAGGAAGAAGTTAAATTATCATTATTAGCAGATGAAATGATACTCTACATAGAAGACCCCAAAAGCTCCACTAAAAATCTGCTAGATTGGGGCCGGTGAGATGGCTCAGCAGCTTAAGCGCCTGCCTGGCAAGCGCGAGGGCCCGAGTTCGACTCCCGGATCCCACATACAAAAAAGGGGCCGGTGATATCGCTCAGTGGCATGGGCACCTGCTGGCACACGAGATCCTGAGGTCGACCCCCCGGTACCCACAAAAAAAAAAAAAATCTGCTAGATTTATTAAGTAAATTCAGTAGCATAGCTGAATACAAAGACAACGCTCAAAAATCAATAGCCTTCCTGTACATGAACAACAAACTCACTGACAGAGAAATCAGGGAAACAACATCTTTTACAATAGCATCCAAAAATACGAAATACCTAGGAGTCAACCTAACGAAGGATGTAAAAGACCTTTACATTGAAAACTACAGTACTCTGAAACTGGAGATTGAAAAAGATATCAGAAAATGGAAAGCTATCCCTTGCTCTTGGGTAGAAAGAACCAATATAGTAAAAGTGGGCACAAGTTATACAGATTTTAATGCAATGCCAATCAAAATTCCAATAGCATATCTCAGAGAATTAGAGAAAACAATCCTAAAATTTGTTTGGAACCAGAAGAGACCTAGAATAGCAAAGGCAGTTCTGGGCAACAAAGGCAAGGCAGGGTGCATCACAATCCCTGACTTGAAATTATACTATAAAGCTACTCTGATAAAAATAGCATGGTACTGGCAGAAAACAGACCCAAAGATCAATGGAGCAGCTTAGAAGATGCAGAAACAACTCCAGACATACTCAGCCACCTTATCTTTAACAAAGGGGCCAAATATGTTCACTGGAAGAAAGATAGCCTCTTTCTTATTATTAAATAAATGGTGCTGGTTAACTGGCTGTCTACATGCCGAAGACTAAAACTAGACCCTTGTCTATCAGCATGCACTAAACTAAAGTCAAAATGGATCAAAGATCTAAATATTACAACAGAAACATGAAATCTGCTGGAAGAGAAAGTAGGTAGAAATCTTGAAGACATACATGTAGGCAGAGACTTCATGAACAAAACCCAAATGGCATGGGAAATACTCCAAAGAATCAACAACTGGGATCTCATCTTATTAAGAAGTTTTGCACATCAAAAGAAATCACCAACAGAGTGAAAAGACAACCCATAGAGTGGAAAAAGATTTTGGCCAACAGTCCCTCAGACAAATGACTTAAATCTAGAACATAAAAAGCATTGAGGGACCTCAAGATGGCGGATGAGTAAGAAGCAGGCAGCAAAACTCTCTCTAAAAGTTACCATTGGAACACGGGAATATAGCGACCCAGAAAGCGCAGGAGGGGGGGAGATGCCTCCCCGAAACCCAGAAAAGTTCTGAAGCGCAATCTGGGACCCCCGGCACCAGTGACGGGGGACTTCCAACAAAGAAGAAGGAAAGAAGGAGCAGACCGCGCGCGTGCACCTTCTAATATCCCGGGAGTTGGAGCGCCGGCGGAGGCTCAATTCTACGGACACACGGTGGCAGCTGGCGCCCAGGGAGCCCCCACGGAGGATCCTGAGACAGCGGCGGGGCAGGGGAGCGGCGGAGAACGGCGCTGACCGGCGGTGAGTGTCTCTCAGCCACAGCTGCCCCGCGCCAGAGAGCGATCGGCCGGGCGCCATTGTGGGGGGTGTGGCGAAACTCAGAGCGGCTCGGAAACTGCTCTGGGAACTTGTGCTCCGGACAGGGCAGCACAGGGCCTCTCAATTGAGCCCACGAAAGTGTGCTGAGGTCAGCAGGCGAACGAGACTGGACTCTCAGCCACACCTGTCCCGCGCCAGAGAGTGACTGGCCCGGCGCCATTGTGGGGGGTGTGGCGAAAAACCAGAGCGGCGGGAACCAGTGCAGGGAACCCGCGCTCCGGACAGCACGCTGAGCCTCTCAGGCCCAGGGATCGTGAAAGGGCGGCGAGAGCGGAGGCGAGCTAGACTGGTCTCTGCCTGAAAGTACGCGCCTCTGCTCACCACCCACCAGAGGGCGCTCCTGGCTTACTGGGACGGACCTGCACAGAACAGGACTTTGTCACAAGGTACCTGCCTACAACAGAGTCAACACCTGGAACTGATTCTTTTTATACTTTTTATTTTTATTTTTATTTTTTATTTTTATTTTTATTTTTTTTCTCACTGATTTGTTTTTTTGTTCTGGCGAAGGGTTTTTTTGTTTTTGTTTTGTTTTGTTTTGTTTTTTGGTGGGGTTTTATTTTTGATCTGTCTGTTTTATTGTTTTTATCTTTGTTTTTGTTTCTGTATGTGTATTTGCTCTTTCCTTCATTATTCTCTCTGGTTTTTTATATGAGTGTAAACAGCGCCTCTAACTTCTTTGTGATTGTGGTTGTGATCTGTTCTTCCTTTTATCCCTTCCTTCTCTTTTTACCACCTGTCCTCTGCACTAGTGTCCCAATTTTAGTGGGATCCCTCTTGGTCCTCTAACCTTACATCTAATTCCTTCCTCTTCTCCCAATACTCTATTTCCTCCTTAACTCATCTTAAATTTAAACTCCTCAAGGAAAAATTGACATACATAGGACTTGTATACTGCATATAATTTTTCTGGTGTGTTTTAGATTTTGTTATATAACCGCAACTCTATACAGCTAAAAGTGGTAAATAACTGGTTAGCTCAGTCTGTCATTTTTTAGGCTGTGTTTGATGCTTTAGTTAACATTATAGCCAAATGTGAAATAATTGTTCTAAACATCTTTCCTTCCTGATATTTCATGATTGAGATTGACTAAGGGACACAGAAAATACAGTGGCACAGTACCAAAGAATCAAGGACTGGGCCAAACAGGTAGCAACTTCGCATACCCAACGAATTGAAGAGGTAGGATCTGGCAGAAAGCTCAAAACCTAAAAGCAAGCTCCACTTGGAAGATACTGCAGAGAAGTAGTCATCTTCTAAAGATCTTAAACACTAGCAATAAAGTAACCTACTATAGGTAATTTGCAAACATCACCCCAGGAATTAAAGAAAGAAAAAATGAGACGACACTTAAACAAGATGCAACCACACACATCCAGTTCACCAAAGGCAAACCTAGGGAGCAACGAGGTGGGACAATCCGAAAGCCACCCACCTGGCCTATCTGAAGTGGTAACAACAAAGCAACTGAATGAGGTTCTGGAAAAAATTAAAACAGAAATAATCTCACAGATAACTGCAGAGATAATGTCTACAATGAAGACCATGCTTAAAGACACTATAACTGATACAGACAAAAAAATAGATGAACTTAAGAAAACTATAGAAACCATGAATGCTCAGCATAGGAAAGAAATGGAATCTATAAGGCAGATTCAAGCAGATATCCAAGAGATAAAAAATTCCATTGAAAGTATTTGTAGCAGAATAAGCCAATGCGAGGACAGGATCTCAGATATAGAAGACAGGCTTGCAATTAGTGATCGTGAAATGGAAAAATTCTTAAAAATAGCAAGGGACCATGAAAAATCAATTCAGCAGCTGCTAGATGACTCAAAGATAAACAACTTAAGAATAATTGGAATAAATGAAAAAGCAGGAGATAGCATCAATGACATTAAAACCTTGTTCAAAGACATAATCAGGGAGAACTTTCCTGGAAGAGAAAAGGAATTTGACACCCCTATAAGTGAAGCTTTTAGAACACCAACTAGACATGATCAAAAAAAAACTTCAGCCAGACATATTATAGTCAAGATCCCAGAAATTCAACAGAAGGGCAGAATCTTAAAAGCTGTTAGGGAGAAGAGACAAATCACCTATGAAGGAAAACCCATCAGAATCACAGCTGACTTTTCAGCACAAACCCTCAATTCAAGAAGAGCTTGGAATGATGTATTGCAAGCTCTAAAGGAAAATAATTTTCAGCCCAGATTGATGTACCCTGCAAAACTATCTTTCAAAATTGATGGAGAAATAAAATACTTTCATGACAAAGAACATCTGAGAAAATTTATGACCACCAAACCAGCACTCCAAAACGTTCTGAAGGACATTCTAGAAAGAGATAGGAACCCCAAAAGAAGGAATCCACCAGGCAGGGCAAATAATTAAATAGCCGGAAAGCGGAAAAACAAAGAGTGGGAACCAACAACAGGAAAATATCATGACAAGTCAATACATATCAGTTTTAACCATCAATGTTAACGGTCTCAATTCACCAATCAAAAGGCACAGACTGGCGAAATGGATCAAGAAGCAAGATCCAACAATATGCTGTATACAAGAAACACATTTAATTCAGAAAGAAATTCATAGACTGAAAGTCAAAGGATGGAAAACAATACTCCATGCCACAGGAACCCAGAAAAAAGCAGGGGTAGCTATTCTTTTTGCAGACAAAGTGAACTTCAAGCCAAGAAGGATTCAGAGAGATAAAGACGGTCATTACATCCTTGTAAAGGGAACAATCCAAGAGGAAGAGATAACGATCATAAATATATATGCATCAAATACCAATGCACCCAGCTATATAAAACAAGTACTAAAGGACATGAAAAATCAAATAAGCACTAATACAATTATATTGGGAGATCTCAATACTCCACTGTCACAAAAAGATAGATCAACTGGACAGAAAATCAATAATGAAATAGTAGAACTGAACCAAACTTTTGAACAAATGGACTTAGTAGATGTCTACAGAGTGTTCCATCCCACAACATCAGAATACACATTTTTCTCAGCTGCACATGGGACGTTCTCCAAAATAGACCACATACTAGCTCATAAAACCTGCTTAAGTAAATGCAAAGGAATTGAAATTATCCCATGCATATTATCAGACCATAGTGCAATGAAATTGGAAATCAATGGCAAAAGATCCCACAAAAACTCCCTAAACACATGGAAATTAAACAGCATCCTCCTGAACAACCAATGGGTCACAGATGAAATTAAAGAAGAAATTAGTCACTTTCTACAACTGAATGATAATGACAGTACAACATACCGGAACTTATGGGATACAATGAAAGCAGTCCTAAGAGGGAAATTTATAGCATTAAACACTTATATCAGGAAAATAGAGCAAGCGCAAATAAACAACTTAAGGGTGAACCTCGAGCTTCTAGAAAAAGAAGAGCAGGTTAAGCCAAAAGCCCGTACAAGGGAGGAAATTATAAAGATCAGAGCAGAAATTAACGTATTGGAGAATAAAAAAACAATACAAAGAATCAATGAAGCAAAAAGTTGGTTCTTTGAAAGAATAAATAAGATTGACAAACCCTTATCCAACCTTATTAAAAAAAGAAAAGAAAAGACTCAAATCCATGCAATTGAAAATGAAAAGGGTGATATCATGACAGACCCTGCAGAAATCCAGAAGATCATCTATACCTATTTTGAAAATTTATATTCTACTAAGATGGAAAATGCAGAAGAAATGGACAGATTCCTAGATTCGTATGAGTTACCAAAGCTGAATCAAGAAGATTTAAAAATCCTAAATAAACCAATATCAGCCAATGAAATTGAAGATGTAATTAAAAACCTCCCAACAAAGAAAAGCCCAGGCCCTGATGGATTCACTGCCGAATTCTACAAGAAATTTAGAGAAGACCTAACACCCCTACTTCTCAAACTTTTCAATGAAATTGAAAGGGAAGCAATACTCCCAAATTCATTCCTGGAAGCAAGCATTACCCTGATACCAAAACCAGAGAAGGACCCAACTAAGAAAGAGAACTACAGGCCAATCTCCCTAATGAACATAGATGCAAAAATCCTTAATAAGATACTGGCAAACAGAATCCAACAAATCATCAAGAAGATTATACACCATGACCAAGTTGGATTCATCCCAGGGATGCAGGGATGGTTCAACATACGTAAATCAATAAATGTAATACAGCATATTAACAGAACCAAAGACAAAAATCACATGATCATCTCAATAGATGCAGAAAAAGCTTTTGACAAAGTCCAGCACCTTTTCATGATAAAAACCCTACAGAAAATTGGAATAGGGCCGGTGAGACGGCTCAGCGGCTTAAACGCCTGCCTTGCAAGCGCGAAGGCCCGAGTTCGACTCCCGGAACCCACATACGAAAAAGGGGCCGGTGATATCGCTCAGCGTCACGGGTGCCTGTTGGCGCGTGAGGTCCTGAGGTCGTCCCCCCGGTACCCACAAAAAAAAAAAAAAAAAAAAAAAAAAAAAAGAAAATTGGAATAGAGGGTCTTTATCTCAATCTGGTAAAAGCTATCTATGACAAACCAACAGCCAATATTATACTAAATGGCCAAAAACTGAAAGCCTTCCCTCTAAAATCAGGAACAAGACAGGGATGTCCACTGTCCCCACTCTTATTCAACATAGTTCTGGAAACTTTAGCCAGAGCGATTAGACAAGAGAAAGAAATAAAAGGAATAATGATTGGAAAGGAAGAAGTTAAATTATCATTATTTGCAGATGACATGATACTCTACACAGAAGACCCCAAAAACTCCACTAAAAAACTGCTAGATTTAATAAGCAAATTCAGTAGTGTAGCTGGATACAAAGTCAATACTCAAAAGTCAATAGCCTTCCTGTACACAAATAACAAACTTACTGAAAGAGAAATTAGGGAAACAATACCTTTCACAATAACATCCAAAAAAATGAAATACCTAGGAATCAACCTCACGAAGGATGTAAAAGACCTCTATACTGAAAACTACAGTACTCTGAAAAAGGAGATTGAAGAGGATATCAGAAAATGGAAAGATATCCCTTGCTCCTGGATAGGAAGAACCAATATAGTGAAAATGGCCATACTTCCAAAATTGTTATACAGATTTAATGCAATTCCAATCAAAATTCCAACAGCATATCTCACAGAATTAGAGAAAACAATCCTAAAATTCATTTGGAATCAGAAGAGACCTAGAATAGCAAAGGCAATTCTGGGCAACAAAGGCAAGGCAGGGGGCATCACTATCCCCGACTTGAAATTATACTATAAAGCTACTGTGATAAAAACAGTGTGGTACTGGCAAAAAAACAGACCTGAAGATCAATGGAACAGATTAGAAGATGCTGAAACAACCCCAGACATACTAAGCCACCTTATCTTTGACAAAGGTGCCAAACACATTCGCTGGAAGAAAGATAGCCTCTTTAATAAATGGTGCTGGAAAAACTGGCTCTACACATGCCGAAGATTAAAACTAGATCCATATCTTTCACCATGCACTAAACTAAATTCAAAATGGATCAGAGATCTAAATATTAAAACAGAAACATTAAATCTGCTGGAAGGTAGGATAGGTAAAACCCTTGGAGACATTGGTGTAGGCAAAGACTTTATGAATAAAAACTCAACCGCACGGGAACTATCCCAAAGAATCAATAACTGGGATCTCATCTTATTAAAAAGCTTTTGCACAGCAAGAGAAACCACCAACAGAGTGAAGAGACAACCCACAATGTGGGAAAAAATGTTTGCCAGCTGTTCCTCAGACAAAGGATTACTATCGAGAACATATAAAGAACTCAAAAAAATCAGACCTCCCAAATTTAAAGACCCACTCCAAAAATGGGCATCTGAGATGAATACACATTTCTCAGATGAAGAAATACTAATGGCAAATAAATATACAAAAAAATGTGCAACATCACTAGTCATTCGAGAGATGCAAATTAAAACAACACTGAGATACCATCTCACCCCAGAAAGAATGGCTACTATTAAGAAATCAACTAATAACAAATGCTGGAGGGGCTGTGGGGAAAAAGGAACCCTTCTTCACTGTTGGTGGGAGTGTCGACTGGTACAGCCACTGTGGAAGTCAGTGTGGAGATTCCTCAGAAAACTAGGGTTGGAGGTCCCATTTGACCCAGCTATTCCCCTTCTGGGCATCTTCCCAGAAGAATTAAAAACATCGTACCACAGCGATATATGTGCACCCATGTTTATAGCAGCACAATTTGTAATAGCCAGATCTTGGAAACAACCCAAATGCCCATCAACTGAGGAATGGATAAGAAAGATGTGGTATTTTTATACAATGGAGTACTATTCAGCCATAAAGAAGGATAAACTGGAGACTTTTATAGGTAAATGGATGCAACTCGAGAAAATACTCATAAGTGAAATAAACCAGAAGCACATGTGTAAGCATCGTATTATCTCTCTGGTATGAGAAACTGAAAGAGTAAATAAGATCCAAAATGTACAATAGACATGGTGAATCAAAAAGAAACTGGTCAAAAGGAAAGAGAGACTGGAATAGGGAAAAGAAAGAAGGGAAAGGGAAAAAAATTGTATATATATATATATAAGATGGTTAAGATAGATACACTACCATTTTTACTTAGTTCATTGAAGAGTAAGGTTTGTGCCAATAATGTTTGGACAATTGAATGCTAATGTCTGGTGTCCTGAATAACTAACTTAAAGATAGTAATACGTAATGTATTAACCATTGTTACCCTCCTATTATGTTTGTTTGAAAATTTGTTCTTCTTTTGATTTGTTTTGTTTTTTCTTCTCTTTAAAATAAAAAAAAAAAAAAAAAAAGCATTGAAAAAATTCAGAATCCCCAAATTTAAAGACCCAATCCAAAAATGGGCATCTCAGGTGAATACGCACTTCTCAGATGAAGAAATACAAACAGCAAATAAATATATGAAAAAGTGTTCAACATCACTGGTCATTCAAGAGATGCAAATTAATATAATCCTGAGATTCCATCCCAGAAAGAATGGCTATTATCAAGAAATCAACCAATGACAAATGCTGGTGGGGCTGTGTGGAAAAAGGAACCCTTCTCCACTGTTGGTTGGAGTGTAGACTGTTGCAACCACTGTGCAAATCAGTGTGGAGATTCCTCAAAAAACTAGGATTGGAGATTCCATTTGATCCAGCTATTCCCCTTCTGGGTATCTTCCCAGAAGAATTAGAAGCATCATACCACAGTGATATATGTGCACCTATGTTTATAGCAGCACAATTTGTAATAGCTAGACCTTGGAAACAACCCAAATGCCCATCAACCAACGAATAGATAAAAAAGATGTGGGCTTTTTATACAGTGGAGTACTACTCAGCTATAAAGAAGGATAAACTGGAGATTTTTTACATGTAAATGGATGCAACTTGAGTCCATACTCATAAGTGAAATAAACCAGAGACACATGTGTAAACATGGTATTATCTCCCTAGTGTGAGAAGCTAAAAGAGTAAATAAGATCCAAAATATATAACAGATATTGTAAAATGGGAAGAAACTTCAAAAGGAAAGAGACACAGGGATGCGGGATGGAGAAAAGAAAGAAGGGAAAAGGAAAAAAAAATATATATATATATGTAAATATAAAAGATAGTTAAGATAGTTACATTACTAATTTCTCTTAGTTCATTGAATAGAAAAGTTTGTGCTAATATTGTTTGGACAATTAAATGCCGATATCCTGTACTCTGAGTAACTAATTTAAAGATAACAATATGCAATGTATTAACCATTGTTACCATGCTATTATCTTGTTTTGAAATTTTTTTTCTCTTTAAAAAAAAGGCTGGGGCCGGTGAGAAGGCTCAGCGGCGTAAGCGCCTGCCTGGCAAGCGTGAGGTCCTGAGTTCGACTCCCAGAACCCACATACGAAAAAAGGGCCGGTGATATCGCTCAGCGGCACGGGCGCCTGCTGGCGCTCGAGGTCCTGAGGTCGTGCCCCAGTACCCACAAAAAAAATAATAATAAATAAAAACAAAATAAAATAAATAATAAATAAATAAATAAAAATAAAATTAAAATAAATAAAATAAAAAACGCTGAACCAACCATACTGACACCTTTATTTTGGACTTCTGGCCTCTTTAACTTTGAGAAAACAGGTTTCAAGCAGTTTGTCACCATTTATTATGGCAACCCTAGGAAACTAACACACTTCCCGCTAGATACTGCTTCAAAATTCAATTGCTGTTTTTTGCTTAAAGTTGGTTTTCATTATCATCAAAGTCCTCAGAAGAAATTGTTATTGTTATTACTTTTGGTGAAAGCGGAGCTTTTATGTAATTGCCCGCAAACCAGTAAGGTCATGGATACTCACTGTCTTCTCAGGCCAGCGCGTGTGGTGCGGTTACTAAACCGCAAAGAACAACCTGCGGGTCAACCACAAAGGCTGATTTTTACCGCGCTCTCAGTCCTGTCTCAGGTCACAGTACGCAACGCATTATACAGAGACATTTACCGCCACGGTACATTTGTGAAATTGTTACATACCCAGGACGGACTATGTATTAAGACAGGTCATCAATAGTCACAAAAATAAAAGGTTGAGAGAGTAACCAAGGATCAAATTTCTCTTTGGAATATCCAACATTTAAAAACAAGCTAAAGTTCACTCCTTTAAAATTGTTTACTTATCCCCACTCTGGCATTATTGGAACATGGCTTGTGTATTTATCTGGGGAATTCTGGACTCATACCGATCTGTCTGTTCCACATAGTCTTACATGAGTATGTGGCCTGGATAGTGTAAGGAAGCTATAAAAAGAGAATTGTAAACGTTTTGGCAAGTATTTTTGCATATCAAATCAACTGAATTAAGAGAGGGATGGGATCCACTCAGCAAGAAGGAAGCTGGGGGCCAGCCCTCCCTCAGAGCACAGTGGGAGGTTCCTTGATTCTATGAAGCTTTGAATGTGTACCTCAAAAGAACACTTCTTCACGCCGGGCGTGGTGGCGCATGTCTGTAATCCCAGCACTCGGGAGGCTGATACAAGAGGATCGCAGTGAGTTCGAGGCCAGCCTGGGCTACAAGAGCAAGTTCAAGGGTAGCCTGCACTACGTAGTGAGACCCCGCCTCAAAAAGAACACTTCTTCGAAAAGCTCTTGTTATCCTGCCTGGTGCCAAAGATCGACAGTGAGTCTTTAAATGGTCTCCATGTAGAGTAGAGAGGCCTCCCAAGTTGGCATCTGTCTCAGCAACAACTGCTCCTTTCCAGTGCTGTATGGCACATCCAAATACGGCTTTTTGTTAAAAGGAATTATCTTTGAGATTAATCTCTCCTGTAGTTAAGAAATCTCTTCTCCTTTCAAAGAGATTGTTCTTGAAAGAGAAACCAACACTTCCCCACCTCTTACTTCTCATTCCATGGCAATCTAGCTCTCCAAAAAACCCATTCCCTCATTCCACAAAAGCTCTCATCAGGACTGACAGTGTTTCTCTTTAAGACACTTGCAGTTGTCTCACCAAAAGTGCAGTTTGCCTGATCTCATTTGACTTCACTGTGGCATTTAATGACTTCCCCCTGGACAATATCTCATCTCATGACTTTTGGGACATTATCTACATCCATTCCATTGTTCATTAATAATCTCCTTGCAAAGGAGACGTTGTATCTCATGCAATTTCATCTTGAATCTCCTCTCTTTCTGTAAACTCTTCCTGGATGCTCTCATCTAAACCCCTTGTCTTAAGTAAATCAAACTTAACTGAGTACATCTCTCCCATTAACTCCAGACTCAGGTGTTTCCATCTGTCAGTGAGGAATGTCCACGTGAATATCCAGGGTGGACCTTAAAAAATCATCGTGTTCAGAACCGGTATCATCTCTCTCCACTTCCCACCGGATCCTTTTCCTCTGAATCCTAACTCAGGAATTGTTCCAGGACATGGGGATAAGGCAATGAATGAGATAACCAAAACTCCTGCCTTTGCAGAGTTTCATTTCAGTAATAGGAGACAAAACATAAACAAATGCAAGTCAAAGAGCAGCCACTAACAGTGGCTCAAATAAATAAGGACATTTTGGGGTTTTTTTAAAGAAAGAAATTGGAGGTAGGTGACTTCGTGTTGGTTCATTATTAAAGGCACAGAGCATGAGTTTTTGAGATTCTCTAGGTTGTTAGAGTTTTAAGCATCACATTCAGGGCACCCAGAAGGAAGAGGAGCAGAACCATGTCCCAGAAACAACGTTAACTCTGCTGATGGCCATGGTGACAGTGTCAAATATCCGCCCCAAGCTACAAAGAAGACTGGGGAGGTGAGTGCTGGCTTTTCCTGCTTCTCTAGTGGACATTTGCAAGGGAGAAGGGGATGATATTGGTATTGAGGTTGACAGTAATGGCCACTATATGATCCATGTGGGTCAAGCTTTTTCATCTATTTATATAAGAAGAGGGATGCTGCAAAAGACCCGGTGAACAAGGCTACTGGAAAAGGTTTCTTCCTTAAATAAAGAAAGCTCCTACTAGGTCTGTCCAGTGCAGGAGGTTGTCACAGTCACATCCGGCTCTGAGCACTTGCAATGTGGTGAGACTGAATGAAGGTGTGTGAGTCCCAAATTCAAAGTACGAAGAAAAAGAACTGAAAGTATCTTATCAATTACCTGTTACATTAATGTATGTTGAAATGAAATTCGGAGTATATTATAAACATTTTTGTCACTGGTTTCTTTTTACTTTTTGTAATGTGACTACTAGAGAATTCAATTTCTCTATGTGTGGCTCACCTTATGTTTCTAATAGATTGTCTTGTATTGGATTATTAAACAGCCCTTTCTGTCTCTAAAGACGGTTTTCCTCTTACCTGCCTCAGTGCTGGTTATCATGGTTTTTCTAAATCTGGGCAGATCTTATCAAAAAAGCATCTCCTATGGCTGGATAACTCAAAAAGTATCATCTAGTACCAGAGAACATTTGTAAAAATGATTACATCAAGGCTAGGTGGGATGGCACACACCTATAATCCTAGCACTCGAGAGGCTGAGGCAGGAGAATCCAGAATTCAAGGGCAAACTAGACTACATTGCAAGATCATGTCTCAAAAAACAAAACAAAATTAAAAGCAGGATTAAACTGAGAAAAAGGATTCAAGCTAAGGAGCACATTAGTCAATGTCAGTAAACTTGAATAGCTGGCTGCAGTGAGAAATCTAATTTAATTTAATCCTTTCCTTAATCCTTAGCTTTTTTTCATTGCAGACGAGGAATCCTGAAATTCTAATTTTGCCACAGCCTTCTTCATGACTTTGTATTAAAAATTTAATCAGTGGCTCTGGTGAAAAAAAAAATAGATGAGTTGGAACATGAGGTCTGTAGCAAACTGTGGTAGGCAGAATAATGACCCTTCCCCAAGATGTCTCTGCGTCCTAATCCCCCGGAACCTTGTACAGCCAAGTGACTTTACGTATGTGAGTAAATTAATGGCTATCAGATAGGGAGATTGCCTGGGATCACTCAGGAGGGCCCTGTTCGATCGCACAGATCCCTGAGGCAGGAAACATTTCACAGCTGGAATCCAAAGGAGATGTAATCACAGAAGTATCGAGAGATGAGACACCAGCGGCCTCGTGGGTGGAGGAAGGGGATGAAGCCCAGGAACACACGCAACCTCTGGAATCTTGAAAAATGGGGGGAAACAGCTTCCTCCCCAGAACCTCCAGAGAGGAATGCAGCTCTGCGGACGCACTGATCTGAGCCCTGTGAGACCCAGGTCACATTTCAAACCTCTTTAACAGTGAGGTAATAAATTCATGATGTTTAATGCCACTGACTTTGCGCTAATTTGTTCCAGCACCAATAGGAAACTAACGTACAACTCAGAGACGAACAAGAAAATGTTGATTTTTGAGAATGTCATCCATAAAGCTTTTTGCTGTCACAAAATTCTTGCCAGTCTCTTGTCTGCGCTCAGAGGCTAGGTCTAAGGGCTCTTCTAGTTTATGAGAAATGATTCTAACGTGATGCTCTCTTTTACCCATTCTCCCTTCCCCTCTTACACACGAACACACTCAGAAATGGCCCATTAAAGTTTCCCAGAGAATCAAAGACAAATTTACTTTTTATTTACTTTTTTCAAGTAATATATACTCATTAAAACTAGAAGAAGAATACCATTTTGATTTTTATGTTTCTACCCTATTTTTACTAGCTTGGAGATTGGTTTCTTTCTTTCCAGCTTCTTATTTGTATCACAGCCATCATTCTATCCATCTCTCTAGTGCTGTGCTTAAACTACCGTGCCGTGCTCAACATCTTTTGTCTGTGTACAGAAATTTGTTCATGCAAGAGATTTTGCTGCCGGGAAAAGAAAACAGCTACGACACAGCAACATCTATCCCTTCTGTGTTAGACTAGAGTTGAGCAAAGTCATCACTGATAAAATACTGACAGCTTCATAACCACACTTTTATTTGAAATGCAGCCCTGTGCTGACAATAAGAATCATAGAGAACTTGAAAAACAATTTGGCAGTAGCCATTTGTTACCAAAAATTCCTTCAAGATTCCTCTTGCAGATTTTTTTTTTTTTTTTTTTTTTTTTTGCATTGGGGTTCCACTGTGTTGCCCAGGCTGTTCTCAATCTCCTAGATTCAAGTGATCCTCCCGGCTCAGCCCCCTGAGTAGCTGGGACTACGGCATGGGCCGCTGCACCCAGTTCCTCTTTCAGACTGGCAAGAAGAGAGGAGAATCTTTAGTATATACCATACTCATGGAACCTGAAGTTCTTAAGTCCTCCTTCCTTTAATGGGTCCAGAGCAAATGACTCAAAGTGCCGTGCATATAAATGTGGGGGTCCCATCACACTCACAATTCTGAAGAATCCCAGACTGAACTCTTGCTCCCATCTTCTCTCCCATTATTTTGGGTCCTCTGACTCTACCTCCTGATATTCCTTTGGACGTCTCTGATCTGCCTTGCTCTGTGCTTCAAAATACGACCCATTAATACCAGGTTATTTTGAATAAAGGCTTGTGATACAAAAGCACCATTTGCAACAGGCAGAATCAGCACTGCTCTCGAAGTTGATCTGCTATCCTCAGACCCAGAGAATTTCTCTGTGGTTCTCTCTTCTCTAATGTCCCAATCTTCCTTCACATCCCTTCAGTCCATTTCTTCTTTGTTTTCTCTAAATTCCATGGATCTGAAATCTATTCCTTCTAAAGCTTAGTCTAAGAAAGCCCACATAGCAGTTTCTTAGATCTTTCTTTCCATCCCCAGGGAGAAACCATTTTAATTTGTAATGAAGTGCAGTATAGCTCCCTTTATTTTCCGTCTAATTCAGATGGATCCAAGACTTTTTGTTTTATAACCAAAGGACCCAGTAAATAGTTTTTCTAAATGAAAAGTGTAAAATTTTCCATGAAGTGAATTCTGCTATCTCTACAGAATAAAAATGTGGCTAGGCAATTGAGGTTTTTCTTTAATAATATTTTCCTTCCCACTGTAACATGGGATATATTTCTTCATTTATTTTAGTTGTGTAAGCCCACAAATAGTTGCATTAAGATGGGATGTTGGTTTTAACAAAATGCAATTGCTACACATTGGAAAGTGACCCTGCCAGTCCAAGAAGGGTACAAAAGTGCTTTTAAGAAGAGAAAGCATTAGGTTAAAAGCTAATTATATGTTATGCCCTGGGGTGAAGCCCTAAATTGCAACTTGTGATATTTTTTCTCTACTCTAGCATCACATAAATGGAAATGGCAACGTCTAAGTTATATCAAGATTTTACTTTCCCTTTACGGTTTAAGTTTATTTTCTCAAAGGGCATGTAGTCTAGAGATCACTGCATTAGGATAACCCATGCTTGTCAAAAGTGTAGGTTCCTACTCAGTACTCCCTTGCCCAAATGAATCAGAATCTTCCAGAGGAAGCCAGGGATGTACATTCGTAAAGCTCCAAGGTTAATTTTATGATCAACTAGGCTTAAGAATTACATCCAGAGGGAAGTAGCATTGACATAAATGAAATCACATTCCAAGAAATAAATGATATATAGACACATTTAAGCAAGAGCCACTGACACATTCCAATAAATAAATGATATTCTTTGCAGTCATAGGTCCCCAGAATTAAAATATCAGGGTCAAAATCAATAGCAACTTTATAGTGGAGAAACTGAACACTTCCTTAGCCAGCTGATCAAGGTTAACATCAACAGTAACAAATGATGTTGATTGTGTGTGTTAGGGTCGGGACGCCCGCCGCGTGAAGGAAGACTCCAAGAAGCGTTCTCTCATGCAAAGGGCAAGGGGTTTTATTATCCAAGCATGCGTGGGGCTCACTGAACACGCAGGAACAGTGGGCCCCGAGGTTTGCCTGTGCAGGGCTTATATGTCTATAGAACAAAGGGAGGAGGGGTCTTTGCAAGCGCGGTTACAGAAGCAGATAGCATTGGTTAGTTTAAACAGCTTTTTACATTCATTGGGAGAAGACACTCATATGGGAGTTTTTAGGCTGGCCGACCGAGCGGGGAGGATGTTTTCTAATATGGGCAGCAGGTGGTCCGGAACAGCACAATCTGCAATTCTTGCAAATTTCTTAGCCCAGGGTCAGTCGTTATCTTGCAGCCCAGTTCCCTGGTCTGTGGTCAGCTTTGTTTTATTTTTATCTACTTTAGGTAGCTTTGTAACAGCTCAATTCCCTGAACATTGGGAGGAGGGGGACAGTATAGACTGTGCATTCCCAGAAGGGAAAATTTCTCTTACATGTGCACCTTGATATAATGCAATAAAGATGGTGCTTTGCCTCTGTTGCCTTTCCTCTAGTACCAATAATTCTACTCTAACCATGAGAAAAGCATGAGACAAATTCCAACTGGGGGACATTCTAAAAAATACCTGATGAGGGGGACTAGAGGTAAAGTCCTTGCCTAGCATGGATGAGGTCATGGATGTGATCCCCAGCACCTCCAAAAAATCCCTGATAAGTACTTTCAAAACTGTCGAGATCAAAACAAAAGGGAACATTTGAGAAGTGTCACAGCCAACAGGAGCCCAGTGAGACTTGATGACTAAGTGTAATACCAAAATAAAGACATTAGATGAAAATCTAAGAAATAAAAAGAAGGTAAAGACATTAGTAATAACATATGGACTGTGGTTCATTAATTGCTGCCAACTAATATAAGGTACCAATAACAAGGGAAGCAAGATGTGTAATGCAAGGAAAGACTTTGAACTATCTTAAAACTATTGTAGAAATCTCAACTTATTCTTTTTTTTTTAAAGTTTATTTTAAAAGTTTTTTAAAATGGGAGTCCAGAGAGAGCGAGCAATCTATGTTGGTATTCTTGGTATTCCCTCTAAAATCCTAGTCCATCAATCAAAACTCCATTCCACACAGCTTAAAATCATTAAGGTGAGCAAATTGATCAGATTGGCATCAAGGTGCACATAACCAGTAAGTTTAATTCTTTCACACATTTTATATACATGATTCCCATATTGTATAATTCCAGAGGGTTCTATTCTCAAAAAGTAAAGGTGAAGGGAAATCATATGATATAGAACACAATGTGAATACTTCTGGAATTATTTTTAACTTCTGTCATGTTTAGGCATTGCAATTAGAAGTTATCGTCCCGGGCCGGTGAGATGGCTCAGCGGCTTAAGCGCCTGCCCGGCAAGCACAAGGGCCCGAGTTCGACTCCCGGAACCCACATACGAAAAAAGGGGCCGGTGATATCGCTCAGCGGCACGGGCGCCTGCTGGCGCGCGAGGTCCTGAGGTCGACCCCCCGGTACCCACAAAAAAAGAAATAATAATAAAAAAGAAGTTATCGTCCCAAGTATGATAGCGAGTAAAATGTATAGACACATTTAAGCAAGAGCCACTAGTATTCTGTGTTTATTTCTCAAGTGAGTACCAGGAATGAAATATAGTAAATGGCCACCCTATCCTACATATCAGCTTCCTCTACCACTAATCTTTACCTATGAATGAATGCTGTATTCACTTTCTGAACTGAAATGACATTGCTACTCTCCATCAGAAGTCATTACTGCTTTCTTTCCTCCTCACTGCCTGCTATACAACTTGGGCTCCTCCCACTGACATCTAACTTCTCACCAGTCAGGTCAAAACAGGAAGACAAGGCAGAAAACTTCTGAAGATCTCTCTCCCTAACCTGTACAATCAGCCATATGCTAGTGCTAGCTTTTGGAAGCTTGCTTACAAGAATACATTGTTATTGGGCCGGTGAGATGGCTCAGCGGCGTAAGCGACTGCCTTGCAAGCGCGAGGGCCCGAGTTCGACTCCCGAATCCCACATACGAAAAAGGGGCCGGTGATATCGCTCAGCGGCACGGGCGCCTGTTGGTGCGCGAGGTCCTGAGGTCGACCCCCCGGTACCCACAAAAAAAAAAAAAAAAAAAAGAATACATTGTTATATTTACGAGAATGTTTAAGTTGGTTGTTAAAATATCAGTAGCTTTAAATCTGTGATGGGAGTATTTACACCTCAAAAATTAGGAAGCACTGCAAATTGGGTTTCTCTTTTTTCTTTCCGGAGAGCCAAATCACCAGGATACCATTTTATAAATGTATCTAAAGATTTCAGACTCTTGTTTCTGTGAAGTTTTCCTCTGAAATGAGGAAGACAAGTTTCTTGTTCTTGCTTTTGGTCTTTAAACACCACCTGCATGATCTTAGTCAAGATTTTTTGATCTCAAGAAACTGAGTTCTACTTATGTAACTCAAGGGATAAAAGTTGGAGTGTTAACTAAGAAGGCACAGAGGGGTATCAGATTAAAAAAAAAAGCAAGGCAGAAGTACACATGTGATCTTGGGGTATATTGTGAAACCAATAGGACTCACCACTTGGAGTCCCCTCACTGGCTGGTCAATGGTACAGTCCACCACGTGATGGGGAAATCTATCAATAATGCTTTCTTTCTCTTACAGGGGATGAGATTCACACAGCCCAGGGCAATGAAACATGGCCAGCACATCTCCCTATCAGATATACAAGCTATTGTTTTTCCCTACAGGTTCTGAGTGGAAATAGATGCCCTATTTTATTTTTAGTTTGCTTTTTGCAATTAAATTAATGAGAGATGTAAAAATAAAGCTGAGTGAAGAGGGAGGTAGGGAAGAAGCTACAAATTCTCTAATTTTCCTTAACAGATCAGGAAGGGTTAGAAACAGAAGGGATTTCATTTCAAAAGTGTATAGTCCCTAGCGTGTAACAGGCATTGCTGTTTACAAATGCTAATAGAGCCAGGGATATAGCTCAGCAGCACAGTGTGCCTGCCTGGCAAGCATGAGGTCGTGAGTTCGATTCCCAGTACCAAAAAAAAAAAAAACTAAAAATGATAATAGACAGTGTATCAAAGTGTAATCTTCTAAGAACTCATCATTTAATGAGAAGTCTATGGTCTAATTGGAAATAAAGGATAATAAGAGCAGAATTCACTGCATGCCATAAATCAAGCACAAGAAGCCTCAAAATAGCCTAAGTACAGTACCGAGGTTAACCTACAGATGATTCTGGCCTTCCAGCACTCCTTGGTGCCTGTGATCTCCTGTTCCCATTCTTTGCCTGTCCAGAGAAGCCTCCGCCTGCTTTGGTGACTGAAAACATCATCACTTTCAAAAACAGCAAGAGGGAGCAAAGAGAATTATAGTCCCTAATTTTAATTTTAAGAAAAATGCATTTCTGGATCCCTAGATTGAGATTCTGAAAACGTCCCACACAAAGGTCATTCCAGATGGTGGTTGGGTTTTCTAGCCCTATTCATATCCAATTACACTTCATGCAAAGGAAGATTGATCGGATTCCTTGGGCTGGTTATGGAACCTAATGCCTAACGTTGTGTCTCTGAGAAAACACACTTCAAGTTAAGTCAACAGACTGCAGGGGAGCTGTTTGGAACTCAGTTGGCAGAACTTAAAGACTGTTCAGTAGGTTTGCAAAACCAACCGCTTAAGTGTCTCTCCTTTCCTGGGAAGTAGGTCTGCAACACCAGAGTATCAAGAAGCTAATTCTGAGAAGGAGATCATAAGTTACTGTAGCCAATCAACTGAAGTACTGACCGGAGAATTCCCAAATGTAAAACACACTCTATACACACGTGGATGTATTTCTTTTTTTATTTTCATTCTTCAATTGTAGGAGTTAAGAAAAATTTTGGAGATCATGGCTGTGAAAATTATGGATTCAACATCAATCTTTTCAATGTCCAACATTCCAAAACTAATGTTCTACGGGATTTTCTCTGATGAAAACAGCTGATGTGGAAATGAACTTTCACCATCTAAGCTGTGATGGTAACAAAACATAGCTGCTCTCCCACTAGGACCTGCTGAGCTCTTTTTGTGTTTGAGCTATGAACATAAATAGCCAGCTGTTCCTAATTCCTAGACTACTGACTTTAAGGAAAACAAAAAATAAACAACGCAAGAAGGCAAGGAAAATCATTCGCTTTATGCCTTCGCTTGACTGATATTATGTCACTCACAAATCTTTACAGAGTAGCCACTATTTGCCACAGGCTATAGCTTGACACTGGAGATAAAGTGATAGACAAAAACCATATCTCCTGTTAAAAGCCTCAACAGGAAGTAATACAGGTTGAGAATAATCCCTTATCTAAAATTATTGGAGCTAGAACTATCTCAAATGTAGGTTCCTTTTGGATATATCTTTTGAAAAAAAATATATATATATGGAGCGGGACCCAAGTCTAATCAAGAAATTGATTTACGTTTCATATCCATCTTGTGTATATAATCTGAAAGTATACAATATTTTCAGTGTTCTTGCATTTTTACCGCATCCTGTCACCGGAAGTCAGATGTGGAATGTCCTATTGTGGTGTCTTGTCAGTGCCCAAATTTTCAGATTTTGGATTTCCAATGAGGGATGTTCAATTTGTAGCTAACATTTATATAGTGATGCTAGTTTAAGGGCTGTTCTAAACACTTCCTTATTTGAAGTACATATAATTAACCCTATCAAGTTATTATTACCCCCATTTTAGAGTTGAGAAGACTGTGGTACAGAAATTTTGAAATGCAAATCACAATCTCACCCCTGGATATATAACTTCAAACCAATGAAAGCCTCTGAAGGAAAGCAATGCTGGTGATTCATTTCAAACCATGGTTCCTAGAATCACAACTAAGTTCTTTCAGAGCAGCTCTGTGGTGAAAAGCAGGTCCAAAAGATATATTATGCTGGTGGCTTTAGTCCTCAAAAAAGTACAGGCATTTAAAGATAAGGCAATAGTTCCCATCTCAAAACGCAAGTGTTGAAACTACATTCTGTCCTGGCCCTGTGATGAAGTATTATGAAAAGTCTTGATTTCCCATCTTTTTAACTTTTGAAAGAACATCTTTTATGAAATTCATATTGAAATGAAGTTTCAGCCATTTTCAGATATCATGATAAATAAGGTTCTCCGTAGGAAAGTGTAATTCACGGAGGTGTCAGCCTTTACTGTCCCCATTCCCATTAGCATCTCATCTCCTCAGCCCTTGCCAGAATTCTCTGTTGAGCTCTACTTATGGCATTGTAGGCTTTTTCTGGACTGCTCCTCCAAACCTTTACAGACTCCTGCAAATCATTTCCATAGCTTTTTCCACACCATCAGATATAGTTACAGCAACGACCCTACTTCTCAGTACCAATTTTCTGTATTAGTCAGCTTTCTGTCCCTGTAACAGATTCCTTAGGTAATCACCTTATGGAGAGAAAAGGTTTATTTTGGCTCATACATTTGGAGGTTTTAGTCCATGACTGGTTGGTCTCAAAGCTTTGGGCCTGAGAGAACACTGTACACCTAGTGGGAGAGCATGGTGGAACAAGCTGCTCGTCTCACAGCTGGGATGAAGAATAGGAAGGGGCGAAGGTCCCATGATTCCCTTTAGAAGCACACCCTAGGTGACTCAAAGATTCTCATTTGGCCCCACCTCTGAAAGTTTCCACCATCTCCCAACAGTTGCCAAGCAGATGACCAAACCTTTAACATATGGGCCTTTGGGGTACAGTCCAGATCCAAATTATAGTGATTGGTAACACGTTAGGTGGATCAAGTGTTCTTACCTGGCCAGGGATAGGTTTTTTTCCTCATTAGAACTAATTAGTACTGTGGTTTCATCACTGCACTCTCATCGACCAAGCTCAGTGGCCCAACACAAATGCTAACAGTTTTAATGGCAGAGTCTATCATTCCAAAGAAATGTACATAGAATTAGGTTATAACTAACTTATGCTTTGCTATGGTTTTTATCATTTCAAAAAATGAAATCAATTCAAGTGCTCAAAATAGGAAAATAGCTAATTAAATTCTGATATAATCACCCTAAATGTATACATTTATTGCAAATGATCATAGAATATAAAAATGTTATCATTTGAATGATGAAATATGGATAGAAGTATAACTTATGTTCTAAATTAATTGGGAAAAATAGATTTCAAAATTGTGTAAACTATATTTATAACTAAATGAAGTAGCATATCACCAAAAACTAGAGAATTATAATAAAAATTGGTTATGGTTATACCAGAGTGAAGAAATGGTGTCACTTTTATTTTTCTTGCTTTCTGTAATGGTTTTTGTTTTCTTCAATTTGAAAGAAAAAAATTAATGTTTATTTGCTATTTTAAAATATCACAAAGCCTTGGTTTGCTGCTAGCTGTTTTTGAGGTTCGAAAATGTGCATCGTAACATGATCAGAGATGTAAGTCCAGAGTAATCACATCCTCCCTCACCAAAACAGAAATCCTAACCAAAATATTCATTTGCCTAACTCCAGAGCACAGAAAAATCACATGATGATTTTGCTCAATAAGACACACACGGCATTTTTAGCTGGGTTCTGGAACAACGCGTGTCTTGTCTCCAGTCTGACTTGGTAAAATTGCCGAATTGTCTCTATCCACTCAGACAACTTCTCCTGTTTAAGGCAAGCAGGTCAGGGTTGTGCGTGTTAAGAATATGTGGCTGCAGTTGCTACACTACCAGCTCATCCCCAGTCAGTGCCTCACCATCTGGGTCTGTCACAGCCACGTTTTTATGTGTGATGCAGAGAGAATGTTATTCCAGTGGTTCTCAAAAGGTGGCCCCCTGATTATCAGAGCAGCAGAACTCAGCATCTGCTATAATTGCACACTTCTTAGGCTCAGCAACCCAGATCTGTTGAATCAAAATCCCTGAAGCGGGGCCCAGCAATCTATGTTTAAACAAAGCTTCTAGGTGATCTGGATGCCTGTGTAAAGAACCACTGTGAAATTCTGTAAGACTTTGAATCATCGTACACGTCTACTGTGTTACAAACACCACAGAATATATTGATTTCTAACTTACTCTCATGACCAGATATTTCTAATTTTTATTTTTGAAATAATTACAGCCGGATGTTGTGGCACACACCCATAGTCCCCAGCACTGGGAAGGCTGAGGCAGGAGGATCACTGTGAGTTTTAGGCCAGCCTGGGCTACATAGTAAGTTCAAATCCTATTTTGAGCTACCTAGCGAAACCTTTTCTCAAAAAAAATAATTATAAATGTAGAACTTCTTTAAAGTACAGAAATTTTCCATATATATGTACCCTTCACCCAGCTTTCTCTAATACTAACATCTTACATAACTGTGGTATGTAACCATGACATATTTATCAAAATCAGGAAATTAACCTTATTACAAGACTATTAACTAAACTACAGTCTTCATTTGAAATTCACCAGTTTTTTCATTTGTAGTATTTTGCTGCTCCGTGATCCAATCTAGGATTCCACATTGTATTTAATTTTCTTAGTCTTCTACAATCTTTTCTGTTTTTTGGTTTTATCTTCCATGACCTTGACCCTTGCAAAGAATATTAGCAAAACGACATGTCCTGAAGTTGGGAGTCTAAAGATGAAAAAATGGGAGGAAATATAGTGTGCCATTTCACTAATTTATTGTACATTTTTTACATTTTAATATCCCTGAAAATGGATTTATTTTACCATAGCAGCATCTTGACAATTATAATTGGTAGTGCACATCTTAGATTTAATGAAATGCCATAGTTACTAAAATCAAATGTTTTGGCTGGGGATACAGCTCAGTGGCACAGCGCCTGCCTGGCAAGCGTGAGGTCGTGAGTTCAATTCCTGGTCCAAAACAAACAAATAAAAAATCAAACGTTTTGGAGTCAGGAAGGGTCAAACTTTAAATTCTGCCTTTGGAACTTTCTTTTTTAATGCTGTGCTTTATTTAATATGGAATAGAGGAGAAGAGGGAAACAGGAAGGATGAATAAAAGAAAGAGAGAGGGAGGAAGAAGGAAAAACGGGGGCAGGGAAGAGAGTAGAACTGGTTTTTATGCTCTCTGAGTTCCCGTCAATATAGCGTCTTCCTTTTCAACTGTGTTTTAAAATTTAAAAATAGATCTTCACTTTAGTAGGGGAAGTAAAGTGAAACTAATGAAATTAAGATTAAACTGTCATCTATGAAACTTGCTGCCTCTTTTTTTCCATTTTTAAAGATAAAACTGTAAAAAAAGAAATATACCAGCTGATAGCAGGCTTCACGTGTTGGATAGTTGATGTAGAAAAAATAGGGAAGAGTTACACTAATACAACCTTCAGGATGGTTGTGTTAGCCACAAATATAGATTTAAAAATTTTTAAATATTAAGTTATCCTGTTAAGTCGGGCCGGTGAGATAGCTCAGTGGCGCAAGCACCTGCCTGGCAAGCACGAGGTCCTGAGTTCAACTCCCGGTACCCACATTAAAAAAAAAAAAGGAAAAGTCACTTCATGTGAAAATGTCTAATGGGAAACTTATAGAATTTTATTATAAAAATCATTCATGTAACAGTGCTTGACCTCTATATTAGTAATGATTTATAGTATGAAATTGAGTGATAGATTTTTATTTACAATCTCATAAGCATAACATATATTATTAATCATATAATTGTGCTAAATTGACATTTTCATGAAACAGAAATTTATAATATCAAGCATATGCTTTATTTTGTACAGGGCCACCGATGATTCAACATTTCCAGTGAAACTTTCTTAGTTATGAAAACAATAACTTCTTTCTCCATTCATTTAATAAACTTAGTTGTAGTCATTGTGTAAATATATTTTTATGTCTTTGCTGTTTATTTATTAGCATTTTTGTTACATTATAATTTAATAAACTTTTATAATACTATATAATTTGGATAAAATGTTTTATTAAAATTTATTTGTAGGCTTATCTGTAATAATTATTAATGCAGGGTAGTAAATATTTATTTTCCATCACTTAGGATTCAGCCTTTGCCTTTGCACTGAACTACATGCACAGCCCTTTTTAAAAGTTGTTTAAATTTTGAGACAGGGTCTCACCAAGTTGTCCAGGCTGGGCTCAAACTGTTGGTCCTCAATAGGATCCTTTATCTCACTTTCATCTCCTCCTTGTCAACTTTCACTGATGAATTTTTCAAATTTTACTTTTTCATTCTCTGGTAGCCCACTCCCTTTCTCTTCCCCAGTATAACCATTAATAGTTAACTCTATGCTATTACTGTTGAATACTCTTCTACTGTTAGTAGAGATAAAGTTATTCCATTTAGTAGATATTTACTGTCTGTCAATATTGGATTTGTCTTAGTGTTTATGCTGTAATTACAGAGCTCTTTTTATGGTTAAGAATGGTACATTACTGGTTCTCAGGGTATGTCAATATCCATTTCGTCTTTGACTCTATTACTGTTGCTGACTTTATTGCTATTGCTGAGGTGGCATAGCTGTTATTATTAACTGATTTTCGCTGTATGCCAATATCTGGATTGCCTCTGTTACATTAATAGTACTACGACCTATTCCCAGAGAATGGGGTGCTGGGCCAAATACACTGCAGCCTCCTCTCCCCAGTAAATGGAGATGGTTGGATTTTGGAACAGAGGCAAAGGCCTATGGTTAGCCATGCTTGAGCATGTCACAGATCAGCAGACGCTAACTAAGAGGTCTTCATGCTAGCAATAAAGCCTTCTCCTACCTCAAACCACAAACCTCAGCACAACAACAACAGATAGAAACATGAGAAGAGAAGACAAGGCAACAAAATGTCTCCCAAAACTTCCAATTTCCCAGAAGCTGATCCAAGGTGCATTAAGGGGAATAAAATCAAAAGCTTCTCAGGTGAATTGTTTCAAAGGGTAACAGATGTTTTTTGTTTTGTTTTGGGTTTTTTTGTTTTGTTTTGTTTTACAAAATAAAAAATAATAAGGTGTTGAGCCAGCTCACAGAAAATATAACTTAACAAATAATGGACCTAAGAAAGAAAACAATCAATAAGTTTATAGATGACACTAATAAAAAGCTAGATGAACTAAAAAACTGATACAACCCAAAATTATTATACAGATTTAATGCAATGCCGATCAAAATACCATTAGCATACCTCACAGAACTAGAGAAAACATTCCTAAAATTCATTTGGAACCAGAAGAGACATAGAATAGCAAAAGTAGTAATGGGCAATAAAGGCAAGGCAGGGGGCATCACAATCCCTGACTTGAAATTATACTACAAAGCTACTGTGATAAAATCAGCATGGTACTGGCAAAAAAACAGACATGAGGATCAGTGGAACAGGTTAGAAGATGCAGACGCAACTACAAACACACTCAGCCACCTAATCTTTGACAAAGGGGCCAAACATTTTCACTGGAAGAAAGATAGCCTCTTTAATAAGTGGTGCTGGAAAAACTGGCTTTCTACATGCTGAAGACTAAAACTAGACCCATGTCTATCATCATGCACTAAACTAAAGTCAAAATGGATAAAGATCTAAATATTAAAACAGAAACACAAAATCTGCTGGAAGAGAAAGTAGGTAGAAATTTTGAAGACACAGGGGTAGGCAGAGAGTTCATGAACAAAACCCAGACTTTATGGGAAATACTCGAAAGAATCCACAACTGGGGTCTCATCTTATTAAAAATCTTTTGCACATCAAAAGAAATCACCAACAGAGTGAAAAGACAACCCACGGAGTGGGAAAAAATTTTAGCCAATTGTCTCTCAGATAAAGGACTTATATCTAAAACATATAAAGAATTGAAAAAAATCAGGACCCCCAAATTCAAAGCCCTAACCCAAAAATGGGCATCTGATATGAATATGCACTTTTCAGATAAAGAAATACAAATAGCAAATAAATATATGAAAAAATGTTCAACATCACTGGTCATTCAAGAGGTGCAAATTAAAACAACACTGAGACTCCATCTCATTCCTGAAAGAATGGCTATCATCAAGAAATCAACCAATAACAAATGCTGGAGGGGCTGTGGGGAAAAAGGAACCCTTCTCCACTGTTGGTGGGAATGCAGACTGATGCAACCACTATGGATATCAGTATGGAGATTCCTCAAAAAGTTAGTATTGGAGGTGCCATTCAACCCAGCTATTCCCCTTCTGGGCATTTTCCCAGAAGAATTTAAAACATCATACCACAGTGATATATGTGCACCTATGTTTATAGCAGCACAATTTATAATAGCTATATCTTGGAGACAACCCAAATGCCCATCAACCAAGGAATGGATAAAAAAGATGTGGTCTTTTTATACAATGGAGTACTACTCAGCCATAAAGAAGGATAAACTTGAGACTTTTATAGGTAAATGGATATATCGTGAGACCATACTCATAAGTGAACCAAATCAGACTCGCATGTGCAAACATCGTATTGTCTCCCTGGTGGGAGACACTGAAAGAGTAAATAAGGTCTAAAATGTACAACAGATTTTGTGAAATGGGAAGAAATTGTATAAAAGGAAAAAGGTACTAGGATGGGGAAAGGGGAAAGGAAGGAAAGGAAAAGGGGAAAAAAATGCAAGTCAGTTATACTATTAGTGTCTCTTAGTTCATTAAAAAGGAAGGTGTGCTAATATCGATTGGAGAAATTTTTACATCCGCATCTTATCCTCTGAGTATCTACTTTAAAGATAACTATATGCCATATATTAACTATTGTTACTCTCCTATTATTTTGTGATGAAATTTTGTTTTACTTTTGCCACAAAATAAGAATTTTAAAAATGATACAAAACATGAATGACCAGTTTAGCAAAGCATTAGCGTCCATAAAAAGTTACCAAGTAAAAAATAAAAATTGGAAAAAAAAGGTTTTTAAATGCCTCAGAAAGTTTCTTGAGTAATTACATACTTGAAAGGTCATTAAATATTTAAACTATCATTTAAATTGTTTTCAAGGAGTTGAATTGATGTTTGTAAATGAAACCATGGAACAAACCCCCTTACATTACTTTCTAGGGCTGCTGTAACGAGCTGTCACAAACTACATGGTTTGAAATCACAGGTAGTGCTGTTTCTCCTCACTTCTGCAGCCCAGAGCTCTGCAGTAAAGGTTTCAACGGCCCTACTGCCCTGAAGGCTCTAGACTGTAGAGGATGCTCGCTCTCGACTCTTCCTGCTTCTGGGGGCTCCTGGTGTTCCTGGGCTTGTGGCAGCATCAGTCTACTCTGCTCACTCTTCTCTGTGTCTTACTGGGGTGTAGAGCCCGCAATAATCCAGCATGTTCTCATCTTGATACCTAAATTCCCTGCAGAGGAGGTTCTGAGCAGCCTGAGGTTCTGAATAGTCATGAATTTTGTGGGGGACAATATCCAATTCACTTCACCCACTTAAGGCAGTTTGGTAAAATTTACTAGACTTGTGAGTAGATTAGGATTTGTAATCTAAAAATTACTAAGAAGTAAGGTTCTGAAAATGTTCCTTTAACCATTTGGTTACTAATTTGAAAACCAAAATTCAGCATAGTGGTACATGCCTGTGACACTAGCTACTCCGTAAGCTGAGGAAGGAGAATCTCAAGTTTGAGGTCAGCCTGGCAACTTGGCAAGACCCTGTCTCAAAATAAAATAAAAAGGTCTGGAATGTAGCTTAGTGATCAAGTGCTTGCCTGGTATACATGAGGCTTCAGGTTCAATCACCAGTACACACACACACACACACACACACACACAGAAACCCAGGTCACCAAACAACTTACATTAACACGAAAATTCTTTTCTTAAAAAGCTGGGTGTGGTGGCATACACCTGTAATCCCAGCACTTGGGAGGCTGAGGCAAGAGGATCTCTGTGAGTTCAAGGCCAGCCTGGGCTACAGAGTGAGTTCAAGGCCAGCCTGGACTGCATAGCAAAACCCAGTCGCAAAAATACAAATAAATAAATAAACAGGTCCAGCAATACGGCTTTCCTAATGTTAATTCTGCCCTTCTATTTCTTTTTGGAGAGAGCTGAGTTTCTGACTGACAATCACCTGTACTGACTCAAAAGTCCTGGGCAAAATGAATCCTTGTAACTGTAAAGCAGTTTAAGATGCAGATTCTGGATCGAAGGCCGGAAGAACACTCAGGACACTGAGAGGAAACAACACTGAAGGGGCAGCTACAAAGATATGGTCTCCTGTGGAGCCAGAAATACTTTTCAGCTGATTAGAGGAAAATAGACCACGCCAAAAATATCATTTGTCAGTTTCTGCTATTTTTAGAGTCTTCAGGGAACAGAATCATAAGACAGAAATGATTTTCAGATTAAAAAATCATTTTCACCAACCCCTGCGTATCTTCCAAAAGTCCAGTCACCCTGACTAGGAATGAAGCTGGCCAGACGTCTGGATAATTGCCTTCACCTCGCTGCCAGCCAGGGGGGTATAAAAGCAGGGGGCTGCAGTTCTTCCCCCCGAAAACAGCCCAGGTCGTCCCGACTTCCCACGAACAACCTCCAGATGCAGTTCGACAACAGGACCAGGTAGGTAACGAGGAAGGAGATGAGACGCGCATGGAAGCTCCACTCACTATAGCTTTACAAACAGCCAGGGAAACAAGGGCCACGGTGGCAATTCCCAAGAGATGTCAACGTAAAATCGTGAAGTCTCAAGAAGTAGGCCTCCTCATTAGCATTCATTATATGCGGCTTTCAAGCGCACATCTTTTCCAGTCAATTACGGAATTTCTCTAGTAGTAATATCCCTACTCTTTAAGTTAACTGGATGACAAATTCCTTGATGTACAAGTATTGTACTGTTACCTCTTTAGAAATATTGCTATTATTTATTATACAGCCTCCAATTAAATAACAAGCACCCTTGAGAGTATGTTCTCCTCCAGAGAGTTCAAAGCACTGTATATGAGTCACCAAAACATATTCAGGTTGGGGTTGGAAGGAGAAAAGAAAGTTCAGCTGATGATATTGGGGGAGAATTTGCTAGGCATAGAAGAAAAACAACGATGTAAGAGGCAATCAACGAATGGCAGCAACGGACTACAGAGACGTTTCAAATATTAAAGCAGAGTAAACAGAGTAACAAAAACAGCTGCGAGCCTCAGTTCATACAGAGCTTGAAAAGCTCTTTTGGAAATATTTGGGAAATATTTTGGAAATATTCACAGACCGTTACAAAGTGGCAAAGAACTTCAAGGGGCGAGTCTCAGAAGAAAACAAATGACCAAGATCATGTAATGTTTCACATTATGAAGTAGAGCGTTCACAGCAGAAGGAATGTTTAGCTCTCGATAAGCACAGATGTAGCGTGTGTACAGCACAAATGCTGGATTATCGTGGGCTCCACGCCCCAGTGAGACGCAGAGAAGCGCGAGCAGAGCAGACTGATGCTGCCGCAAGCCCAGGAGCCCCCAGAAGCAGTGCTACCTCGGTGCTTCACACCTATCAAAACTTTCAACAATTCAGCATTATCAGATTCTATTATTATCCCCACTTTACAGAGGAGGAAACAGAAAAACAGGAATTTAAGTAATTTAAGTAACGGCTAGTAACTGGTGGAGGCAGACTCTAAATCCAGTATTCTGGCTTCACACCCACCCTGTACCTCACCGCCTTTCTGAATACTGGTGGATACGCTGAAATTCTTTCTTGCACATTGTTGGTGGGCAAGCATGTTTGTAGAACTGGTGTACTGGTTAGTGGGGTAGTGGTTTGTATAAAAGTTCTGGAAATCTTTGGATGGAATGTGTTTATTTTTTAAAGCGAGAAGAAAAAGAGACTTGATGATAATGAATAGTATCCAAGTGCTATGGGCTCCCCCACCTCCTGCAACTATGGCACCAAGAATGAACAGGGAGAGGAGGGATGCCTACCTCAGTTTAGGCTGTTGGCAATGCTGGAACCAGAAATAAGTAAGACACAGAGAATTGAGGAACGTGTGTAACTGAAGAAGTCACATTTGATGGCCTTCTCTTCTCAGGAACACTGGAAACAAGTCATTGGCAAGAGGAGTTGTGGGCAGGGGGGAGAGAGAGGATGCTTGGCACAATTATCACGAGGTCTTGGAAGGCAATCAAAAGAGATGAATCAAAACGCTTCGGAGACGCAGAAGAGCTGACCTGTGAGCCAGGCAGTGGGAATTTCTAACAGACGTAGAGATGGTGGCGAGCTGGGCCGGTCTCTGTGACAGTGTGGACTCAGGAGCTGGATTGAAGGCAGAGGCAGGCAGCCGAGCCTTGGAGCTGATGGGAAGTCAAGGAAGAAAAAGGCAAAAAGGCCTGTGGATTACTGAGACTGTTGGCATCATGCTGGAATGTTACAGCATGATTCAGGGCAAATGTCAGCAAATACCCTGGAAGCGCATACCCCCGAACACTAAAATTTCCTATTTGTGAGTGGCTTCCGTGGGAGTTCTTCAACTCACTGAAAATGTCAGGGAACAAATCAATATTCTTTCACAAAGCCAAGCATTTGTTCAACAAAGCCAAGCATTTTAGGAGAAGAAAATGGAAGTTAATTTCTTACTAGGTGTCTCTTGCTGTTTTTGTCAGAATCTGGAAAACTGGCTTTCATTCACTTGATGGAGAAAGATCATTATTACCTCTTCCAGAACTAACTGGAGATCTGGCCTCCAACGCGATTAGGGTATTGAGCATTCCCATCACCCCAGTTTTCTGGTGCCCTTTTGCCATCTATTTTCAGTCTCCTCCTTTGGCCAGATCTGCTTTCCACACTTATAGTTTGTTTTAGAATTTCTTATAAATGAAATCACAGAGTAAATAACTTTCTGTTCTGGTTTCTTTGGCTCACCACAATGTTTTAAAAATCCATCCATGTTGTAAGTATCAGTGGTTCATCCCTTTTTTATTTCTAAGAAGTATTTCACTGTGTAAATACTACATGTAGTTTACCACTTTCTTGTTGATAGGCCTTTTACAGTTTGGAGCTATTAATTAAGCTTCTGTAAACAATTGTGTGCAAGTCATTTTGGGGACATTTTCATTTCTCTTGGATAAAGGGGAGCAGCGGAATGGCTGAGTCTTATGAAAACGGCACATTTACTTTTTTAGGAGAGTGTTGCAGTGTTTCCAAAGTGACTATACTGCACTATTTAAAATTTTTAAAAGTTTTTTGAAATAGGGGTGAAATCCTCTTAAGTTGCCATCGTCACTATTATTTCCTATACAGTTTAGGTGTGTTAATGCAGTCAGTTTCACGATGAGTTTCAGTCAACAATGGAGCAGTTTATGATTACATCAACAGGACACAAGACTTCTAATTTCTCTACATCTTTTCCAACACTTCCCATTTTCAATTTTTATAGTAGCCATTCTGATGGATGCAAGATGTGTCTCATTATGCTTTTCATTTGGACCTCCCTCATTAGTAAAGTCGAGCATCTTTTCTTGTACTTTTCGGTGATTTGTGTATCTTTAGAGTGATGTTTGTTCAACTCCTTTTCCTTTTTTCCTCAATTTTTATTTTTTTATTAGTACATGTTTGCAGTCCATAATAGTCATGTTCTTTGTGGTGAGTTGGTGCAGGTACGTGATGCATCTTGATTCTTTATCCCCTTCTCCTCCTCTCTCCCTCCCTCCCTCCATTTCTTGGTTCCCTTACCTTTTGCAAAAGATCTATCTCCCTACTTCCTATTATCTATCTTTCATTTATTTGCGTTCCTCATATAAAAGAAACCACGAGATACTTAAGCTTGTGTGTCTGATTTATTTCAACATAATGGTTTCACAGTACATCCATTTTCCTACAAATGACTCGAGTTCTTTTTTTTTTTTTTTTTTTTTTTTTTTTTTTTTGTGGGTACCGGGGGGACGACCTCAGGACCTCACGCGCCAACAGGCACCCGTGCCGCTGAGCGATATCACCGGCCCCTTTTTCGTATGTGGGCTCCGGGAGTCGAACTCGGGCCTTCACGCTTGCAAGGCAGGCGCTTAAGCCGCTGAGCCGTCTCACCGGCCCATGACTCGAGTTCTTTATGGCACAGTAGTATTCCACCATGTATAAATATCACACTTTCTTTATCCATTTATTTGTTGATGGGCACATAGGCCACTTCCAAGATTTAGCTATTATAAGTTGTGCTGCTATAAACATGGGTATAAACATTGTATCTCTGCAATACAATGTCTTTAACTCTGAGGAAGATACCTGGAAGGGGACTAGCTGAGTCAAATGGAATTTCTAGTTTCAGTTTTTTAAGGGCTCTCCATACTGATTTCCATAGTGATTGTACTAGTTTCCCTGAAGCCTTGCCAACATTTGTTTGTTTGTTTTTTTTTGATTTCTTGATGATAGCCATTCTTTTCTGGAGTAAGATGGAATTTCAGTGTTGTTTTAATTTGCCTTTGCCCTTTTTTATTTTATTTTATTTTATTTTATTTATTTTTTGAGACGGGTTCTCACTATGTAGTTCAGGTTGGCCTTGGACTCACTGTGTAGCCCAGGCTGGCCTCGAACTCTCAGCGATCTTTCTGCCTCAGCCTCTTAAGTGCTGGGATTACAGCTGTGTGCCACCATGCCTGGCTCTTTGCCCTTTTCTAAAGTTGAATTTAAAGTTTCTTTTATTGTTGTTGACTTGTAGAAGTTCTTTGGATATTTAGATATCAATTCTTTATCAGATAAATAATTTGCAAATATTTTCTTCCATTCTATAATTTATCTTTTGATTTTATTAATTGTATCCTTTGGTATATTTGTATCTTAAATTTTGGTAAGTCCGGTTTATCTATTTTTACTCTTGTTGCCTGCTTTTGATGTCATATCCAAGAAATCATTACCAAATCTATTGTCCTCAAGATTTCCCCCTGTATTTTCTCCTAATAGTTTTATAACTTAGGTAACTGATCTATTTTTTGTTAACTTTTGTGGATGGTGTTAGTTAAGCAATTTAATTCCTTTGGATGTGGGTGCCTAATTTCAAAGCACCATTTGTTTAAAAGATTACCCTTTTCTCCACTGAATAATTTTGGCTTCCTCATTGAAAATTATTTTACCTTATATACCAGAACTTGTTTCTTGGCTCTGTATTCCATTCTGTTGATTGACATTTATATAATCTGTCTTTATGCCAGTTTTGCTTTGATTACTGTAGTTTCGTGTACCACACTATTTTTATTCCTACAAATGTTATGTGAAAGTGCTCTTTGCTCCTCATCCTCACCAAAATTAGTAGCAGCAGTCTTAATTTTAGCCATATTTGTGGATATGTAGTGGTATCTTGTATGGCTTTAATCTCCATCTCTCTCCATCTCTCTCATGACAAACATAAGTGAACAACTTCTTATGTGAATTAGCCATTCTCATTGGAATCAATGAATAAGAATAGCGAATTCTTATTGAGATATCTGTTCAGATCTTTTGTCAAATTTTCTTACTGAGTTTGAGTTCTTTGTGCATTCTGGATACTTGTTCTTTGAATCCATAGAACAAGTATCCAGAATAACATATAGCAATTTTCAATATGTAATTGCAATTCAATATTCAATTCATACTGCAATTGCAATATATCATATTGCAGTTTTGTCTGATCTCACTTGTTTAGCATGATCCTTAGCACCAACAAAACAAAACAAAACCAAAACATTTAGCAAAGAGACTGAATGGATGGGTACCTGCTGAGTGTAAATCTGAGGGGCACAGGAAACACGATGAGTGTGGTCAGTGGTGGAGTCGGTAGGGAATCAAGTTAGACTGGGGGGCGGGGGGACGATCTGAACAGTGGTGGCCGTGATTCGGGTTACAGTGCATCCCTGTTCTCTTGAGATCATCCCAGTTTATCTGTCAGCCTGGTATGCGGTGTAGTGTAGGTCCAGGTTCAGACAGTAAATTGCAGTATGTTTTTAAAGTGAGCTTAATCTGTCTACCTTTAATGTGATTGGTTACATAGCTGAATTTGTTTCTATTTTCTTCTTTCTTTCCTCTGCTTTTTCCTTCTTACACAATACCCTTTCTTTTGCCTTTTGTTTCTTGCCCTTTTATTTGCCTTTCACTTACAGTAGTAATTTTATTTTTATAGTCAATATACTCCCTCTGAAGCATTTTGTCTCTTTTGATATTTAGTGCATTTTGTATCTCAGTGCTGTTCATTTGGGTTCGGTTTTCTTTCTGCTGAAGTCTATCCTTTAATAGTTTGTTGTTGCTGCCATCATTGTTTTTAATTGACAGGACATATGGCAAACTTCTATGGCCTGATTCTCTGAATACAAAACTCTAGGCTGATTATTTATGCCTTTTGGACATAAATCTTTGCTGATAGTATCTCTTCAGTTATTAATTATATGGTAATGTCTTTCTCCTTGGTAATTTTCGAACTTTCTCAGAGTTTTATTTCAATTTACCCTGTCAGATGTTATGGTTTATATATAGATGTCCCCCTCAAAGCTTCATGTGCTCATAGGTAGGGCTTTGGGGAGGCGATTGGATCACGGGGGCGTGATACTCATCCATAGGTTAGTCTACTGGTGATTTACAGCTAAATGTGGTGTTGGGAGGTGAAGCCTGGTTGGAGGTGGTCACTGTGGGTGTAGCCTGGAAGGTCCAGCCCCTTCCTTCCTGCCTTGATCCCTCTCTCTGAATTCCACCAGCGCCATGCCGCTCTGCCACGTCACCCCGCCTTGGAGCCAGCTGACTATGGGCTGAAACCTCTGCACATTGTGAGCCTAAATAAACCTTTCCTCCTTTAACTTGTGGGTGTCAGGTATTTTTTCCAGCCATGAGAAAGTAACTAAGACACTGGGTTTATGTTTATTCATCTTTCTTGGTGGTTGGAATACCCTTTTAATTTAAAAATGTATGTATAAATTCATTCTAGAAAAGCCTTAATCTCTCCTTAGCCAGTTATGATGGTGTATGCCTGTAATACCAGCAATCTGGGAGGCTGAAGCAGGAAAATCACAAGCTCAAACCCAGCCTGGGTAATTTAGTGATTTAGCAAGACCTTATCTCAAATTTAAAAAGCAAACAAACAAACAAAACATCCAACAAAACAAAACCTAAAAAAAAAATGAGAGTGTAGCTCAGTGCTAAGGTCTTGGGATTATTTTGGTCTTTGTTTTGTTGTTGCTGTTGCTATTGTTTTTTATTTACTTCTGTGGTGTATTTGTCTAGTAGGCGGTGCTCCTGGAAATGCAGTTCAACTGTGAGCCACTAGGGGGCCGTGGTAAGCAGCTCCTGGTTAGGAGTCTGTGTTCTCTAGGTCTGCGGTGCCAAAAACCCTAGAGTCAAGCTGCAGTAAGCAGCAGAGGTCCTGAATTGTATCTCAAGATGCCACACTAGCTTTTGTCTCAGTGGAGAGCTAACTCTGGCCACTGTCTTGTGCAGAGCAATTTACCAACCAACACCAGCACCAAATTCCCAGCTCTCTACCGAGTCCCAGAACCACAGTCCTGGGTTATCCACTCACTTGCCTCTCTCTCTTCATTTGTTCAAATCTTACAAATCTTTGACCATCACTGTTTTTATTTCTCTGTTTTTATTTTATCTGCCACTGCTATGTGTTTGGGACAGAAGTGAAGTCAATGTCCACTTGAATGGAGATTCTCTATTAACTTAGACTCAAAAGACTTAACAGAGAAAATATGGTTTTAATATTTTATAGTAGTTTTTCAAAAGTGTTGCTCCATGGAGAGTACAGGAACTATGTCCTCTGATGAATAAATTCATGACAATCCTGTGTTCGGTGCTAACAGGTGATGTTTTAAAAGACTGTATAGAAACACTCCAGGTGTATTAGGTGTTTTGTGAATTTTTTTTCTTTGTGAAAACTGGAACATATTCTAAATTGATGCCCAAACTTACATAATATTTTCACTTTATCAAGAATGGAGACAAGTGGGAAAAGTTAAAATCTCAAAGAACAACAATTTTGCCAAACGTAGGAAGGAACATCAAACACCAGGGAAACAGAATTTTCAGAAATCCAAGAGTGATCATGCCTTTCCTCCTTCCATTCCCACTGGATGGACACTTCTTGGGAATTACTGAGAGAATGGAGGGGAATTTTTTATAGCAACTGGTTGTGAGAGGAAGAAAATCTGCGCCACAGGGAGCAGTTAGTTTTTTCTTTTAAAACCTATTGGCTTTAGCTTCATGCTGTTTTTAAACCTTTCTGAGTATGATGCCCCTGATATTATTTTTTCAAGAATGGTCATGCCGAAGTGGAAGATTTTCTTCAAGATTTTCTTACAATTAACCTTAATGAAATGTGAAGATTCTAAATTTTTGAACATCAATACCACTGAAGTTGTATCTGAAAGATTTTCAGGCTGGAGTTCATCATATTCATTTCTAGAGTATTAGTGTTATCAGCAGTGGCGATGGTACCTGAGGTTAGCTTAACTGCATTGGGAAGTTACTATCCAAGTAACAAGAGACCTGGAATTGTGAATAAAATCAGTGCATGGCTGTTGGTCTCAGTTTTCAAAAGGTTGATGTCATTGTGTCATCTTACTTTCCTATAGCTGGACTTAAGAATTTCATTTCTTTGAAAGGGATAAACTGTATGATTTTATATATTGCCAACTAGAAAGAACTTTGGCACTTTTTTCAAAGCAGGTTTTGTGAGTGTCGCATGCACAGTTTAAGTCTAAATTAGGAACACAAACACATACATCTACAGCACAAATACTGGCTAAGAGAGCTCTGTAAACAAACATTTTAAGCTCCATTTCCATAAGACATCCTTCACGGATTTTTTAATGTCCCCTTTTTTTTGTTATAAGATTGCTAGTCATGCAAAGAATGCTACCGAGCTGCTTGCCTGGCATAAAGAGGAACTGTGAAGTCCATAAGCCTTTTTATACTGAAAACCCAAATAAAGCAATACTTTGGGAAGGAAGCTGTGAGAGAGAGTAGTGGCTCTGCAGCCAGGTAGATCTGTGTAAACCTGGGCACTTTACAAACTACTTTGCACTTACATTTTTGTCACCTGTAGAGTGAAAACGATCCCTAGCCTGGAGACTTGTGTAATGTCAATGCAGCCAGAAACAGATAAGGATGCTCCTAGAAAATGAAAATATGAGGATGTATGCACAGGACGACAATGTTGCAAAGCAAATCGCACGCATTATAAACTAGATACCTGAACACAACTGGCTGGTACTTCCTTTCTAAGCAGAATCCCAGCTGATGCAACTTAGTTCTGGCTGATGTTACTTACCACTGGTTCCCATTTCTCAATACTCCCCTAGATGTAACCTAGTAAAACTCTTCTTGGTCCCTCCTTCAAATGCCTCTGACTTGGCACAAGGGGGTGGATTTATTCCAACATTCGTCCAAAGACTAAGAGGCACAGACCACGTGTCGACAGATTTGTTAGTATGAAGAGCCCTTTAATAACGTCAGCAAGGGGGCCGGTGAGATAGCTCAGCGGCATAAGCACCTGCCTGGCAAGCGTGAGGTCCTGAGTTTGACTTCCGGTACCTACATATTAAAAAAAAAACTTAAACAGCGAACTTCAAATTTAAAGGGACTCTGGAGAGAAACTCGTAATGCAGCCACTCCATTCCAAAAGTCACACTACAGCCACTCCAAAACTTGGCATTACAAACCTCCACAAATGCTCTCAATGGAAAAATAGCACATTGAGAACCAAGACTGTTACACAACCTGAATCTCAACGATGTACTCAAATTTTAAGAAAGATGAAGGTGAAATAGGAAAATTAATGATCTTCTCTCTGCCCTAGTCTAGGGGGTACTTATGATACCTCCCATAGTTACCACCCAAACTATTCTACTCTCAACCAGTATCCGGGACACAGTAGAGGAGTGGAATGTGACTCCAGGGCCCCTGAGAGTTAGGTTCCATTCTCGGTCATGAAAATGGTTTTGTCCTTTACAGAGAGCCCTTCCTGGTCCTCGTCAGGGTCCAGGAAGTTAGATTTGTAAACCCAAAAGTAAGTTATTGGAATTCTACCGAGTTAATTCCAATCTACCACATCCAATGCAACCCACAGCGAGAATAAAGACACTAAGACATATCTATAGTTGTGGGGAGCCAAGGGGTCCTAAGTCCCGCCAAGATGGTGGCTACTGGGACAAAGGCCACAACCCAGGGCCGAACCCAGGTTTTATTAATTCTGAAGGAGGGGAGTGGCTCGGGGGATGAGTGACTGTGAGACTGGCGGGAATTACGTGAGTCTGGGGAAGTACGTGAGTCTCCTGAGCTGGGCTAGGCCTGAAAATCACCTTTGCAAATGCATAGGGAAGGATATGCAGAAGGAGTAATCTGCATAACACAATTCAATATAGTATCTAATGTTTTGGGGTCGGTGCTTCAGCTCTGATGTGTAATCTTTTATGCCCTGGGAAGTCATAGCCTCTTTCTCGAGGCTCGATCCCAGCCGACAGTGTGGAGCACGGCTCTCCATCCCGCCAGGCTCAACCATGTATTGGGAGCAAAGGGCGGGGAAACACAGGCCTGTCGCTTTGCTTCAAAGACTACACATCAGGACCTCCGCTGGACCTATTTGCATTGCCTAAAGCCAATTAAAGAGATAAGGAAAAGTCCTAGCCAGCTCTGTACATATCAATAGGTGGAATTAGGGCCAGGTTCAGCCAAGATGAAGATAGTTGCTCTTCCCTCAAGGACAGCCATCCAGGTGGTCCCCCCACAGTCCTTCACATTTATGCCCAAAGCATTTCACACTCAATGTCTGAGTAATGAAATGATTTTGACGATCACTGTCACAACAGCCCATGTGTCAGGTACCATTGTCATGTACGGTAAGGGGAAAGAAACCAAGCCCTGGTCAGTCTACCTCCAAACTTGTAAGAATAAAATGAGCTTTCTCCCCACATAAACCCCTTTTATTTGAAGCATTTCCAGTCCTTGTAGCTAAAATTAGGTGATACAGCAATACAACACCTTATCATTTCTGAAGCCAATCTTATCCAGTCCATGTACCTTTTATTAAAACTTTTTTTCAAAATTACTTAAAAAAAAAAAAAACTAACAACCTAGCTCTTGCTCACCTAATAAATCTTTGCAAGTCTCCACTCACGCTGACCTTTCACTTTTTAAATGCTGTTTCCAGTGGTACCCTTCTGTCTTTTCCTCCTATTGTTGCTTTCGTACCCCTGCTACACACGATCTTGCAAATCCATACGCTTATTTCCTGCCCCATTCGTAAGTGGGTAGGAGGTGACTGCTTAAAGATCTTAGACAATTTCATACTCAGGGAACCCAAAATATGCCCTGCCAGAGTCCTGGCCATATCTGGCCTGAACTAGCCCAACTGAATAGAAGTTTTTGCTTCTATCAAGACCTACATCTGAAACTAGCAGCAGCATCACTTCTACCACATTCTGTTGGTCAAAGCAAGTCACGAGCACAGCTCAGATTCAAGATGAAGGCAAATAAACTCCACTTCCGAATGGGATGGGTGACGTGAACTTACAGGGGTGGGAGGAGTTTCAGCAGCGATATTTGCCAATACTCCACCTCAGCATGCTTAGCTATGTATTAGTATTTTCTTTTCAGTAGCAGTAGGGCATTACTAGTAAAGTCTGAGGTGTTTGAATATTATTTAAACACTCTGGTTTTGAATTGTGGATTTTTTTTTATAGAAAAATCTGTTATAAACATTTTGGGTTAATTAAGCAGTAGCTGAATATGAGCCTATTTTACCTTTCTTAGTATATAAAGGATACTTCTAATTTTTCCATTCTGAAGTGCAATATACATTTTGAAGTAACTTAACTGCACCTTAAGAGAATATTATACCACTTCACATGCAGTATGAATATCTTTTTTTTTTTTTTTTTTTTTTGTCTTTTTGAAACAGAGTTTCACTATGCAGTTCAGGCTGGTCTTGAACTTACTTTGTAGCCCAGGCTGGTCTCGAACTCATAGCGATCCTCCTGCCTCAGCCTCCCAAGTGCTGGGATTACAGGTAAGCACCACCATGCCTGACTCTTGGATATCTTATTTTACAGTAGTCCCAGTTCCTCCTTTTCATCCTTTCTATTTATCATTCATTTCACTTATCCTGATAATTTCTCAATACATTGTTACATCTGTTACTTAAAGCAAACTATTTCTTCTAGCTCAAGAATACAAAGAAATTTTATATGACCTTCATTTAGTCCTTCTCCAACACTCATTTCTTTTTTATGCAGATCTGAGTTTTTGACTTACATAATTTTCCATCTCTCTAAATAACTTCAAGCATTAAAATGTTATTTATCTCAGATATGAGTGTTTTGGTGCCTCTGTAAATTTGTACCCTGGTATTAGCTCTGATTCTTTCAACTCTAACATCCTAGGGCTTGTTTTACAATGAGACAGAGTTTTAAATTTCCAACTTCACAGAACATTGAACAAGAAATATAACAAAATGGTTTTATATCATAGTAGAAATATGTTCAACAAAGCATATTAAAGTATTTTATGACTCTAAGAGCTCACTCTCACTCTCTCTATATATAATAATAATATATATATAATGTATATTGTAAACTTTCAGTCAATATATATAATATATATTATAAACTTTCAGTCAACGATATTCACCATTGGGTGTAGAAGAAAGAAAGCAGATACAAAAGAACTATAGCCTTTGGGGTAAAATAATCTAAATGTGATAATTACATCAAAAAAAAATCACAGGCAACATGAAATTCTCCCCTAAAATTGTGCATCTTGATATGAAGTATTTTTGTTTATTTTTTGATACAGTACTAGGGAAAGTTGAAAATATTTCTATCCACACTTCGAATAAATCATTACTGTGGGAATAATACACATTATATCACATTTCCTCTCGAGTCGGAGGAATACAAGAATTAAAATCAATATCAGGTTACTTACAGTGTTAGCTCTGACATGAAAAGAGCTTGGGTATTGTCACTCCTGTCTCTGCAACAAGAGAAAGCTAAACGAACTGAGAACCAATGACTTTTCTTGGAAATGTGAGATGATTAAGGTTACAGGGAAAATTACCGCTTAAAATTTGGAGAAACAAGCAAATCCAGAAAGTGACAGTTACTATCTACTCCACTCACACGGCAGCTTAGAGTCATACTGGTAGGAACTGCTAGGAACACTTCCGGGATGATTCTGATGAACTGCTGAGGGTGCATGTGGACGAGCTGGAGGGCTAAAAACACTTGGAAACCAGTCTAAGGAGGAGACCCACATATTCATAGGTTTTACTTCCAGTAACATTTTCATGTTTTCTTGAAAATTCTCATGGGCTCTGTTAGCAGGAGAGAAAGAATAACCACTGGGAAACAAGCCTGGAGCATTCTCCTTAACAGAGAACTCTCCAGTGGAAAGACTTTTCAGAGCCCTGACTCAGCTGGGAAAGGACGTTTCTCCCACTTCATCTGGCTCTAGCCTTCTCATTTAAGAAAAGGGAAAGATAAGAAACACACAGTGGAGGTGATGGCCCAGGGACATAGTCCAACTAAAACACCAGGATTTAATCATCAGATTATACAATGCTCCTCTTTCCCGCACCTTGGTACTACACCAGCACCCTCCAGCATAACAATGGATTGTTGCTATTGTTGCTAACGATTGTTGCTATTGTTGCTAATGATGTTGCTATTCCTAACATTTCCTTTTGATTCTTTCTTAGGAAATGAAGAGCTTCAGACTCTACATAAGAGTTCCGACAAAAACCCAAAGTTGACAGATGAGATAAAAGTAAAGATACTAGAGGAATCTGAATTCCTTGGTACCTACAGTTACAGCAAGCATCAAACAGCCCAATTTCTAGTCAGATCAACATAAAAACTAACCCTAAATTTCTATTATCTCAACTTTTATTACCTAACCAACATGGCTGGTTTTCAAGAAAAACATTTCAATGCTACACTCATTGCACAGTCTTATTTATGTTGTTAATGGGTACTTCTGCTTTCAGAGCTCTTCATATAAAAATTATTTTTAGTGAATGCCTTGATCCAACCTGCATTAGGATGGAGGTGAGTCTCACACCTCCAATGCCTTTGAGTTTATCTCCTGATGTCAGTGTTTCCTTCCACCAATGTGATTCTTATACAGGGCAGCAACAGGCGCTGTCCACCTCCTCCCTGACAAGCCAGTCTAAGGACTAAACTATCAGTCCCAATCTTCTCCTCTCGGATGCACCCCTTCCTGGAGCAACTGATATGAGAATATCCCCTTGGTTCGACAGAAACCTTGACCACAAGATTTTGTCATAGGGGTTTAGAATGAAATCACATCAGAACACATCAACACAACATCAGAATGTCTTTCCAAATACGGATGACTTTATTAGCCTCCACAAGCAGGAGATTAACAGCATAATCCAGCCTGAATTCTAACCGGGCCTTCAAGTTCTCTCTTCATGTGAGGTGAAGATCTGGCTTCACATTGTTCCTAGCAACATCTAGGTCTCAGCTCCTGGTCATTTATGGACAACTTATCAAAAGAAAACAGAAGAAACAACACACACACTCACACACACACACAACTCTTTATAAGAAAGAGTAGTAGTGTAGGGAAATCTAAACAGAGAGAGATGATCAGTCCTGCTTCTCTATTTCCCCTTCCTCCCTCTCCTCCCTCTATCCCTTCCCCTTTCCCTCCCTTTGTGTGTGATTATTATTGTTGTTAAGTTTGCTGTGATTAAAGACAAAGAAAAGAAATTGAGGGAAGCCTTTATTGCTGGCGCAGGAGGGCTGCAGTAGAGTGCAAGAGACGCTCAGAGGAGGAGGCTGGGGGACAAAGCTTTTATTGGGCTTAGCTGGGGGTGGAGTTTGGAGGGGCAGGCAAGGTAGGGATTGGGAGATTTTTGGTGTGGGCCCAAAACGGGGAAAGGAAGTTTATTTTGGGCTGGGGAAGAAGACAAAGGAAGTGGGTGATATGCTATTGTTTGGGCTCTCCGCCATATTGGAATGCCGCCATGATGACTAAGCAGCTTTCATATGGGCAGAAACCCATCAATTATTAGTTATGCTTTAAATCTAAAATGTCCCCCAAAGTATCATATGTTCAGAGGTGGGGCTTTGAAAGGTGATTGGGTTATGTGGCACTCATCAGTGGATTAATCCATTAATGCTTTCAGAGCTGAATGTGCTGGCAGGAGGTGGATCCTGGTTGGAGTCACACTGAGGGTGTGACTTGGAAGAATGTATTCTTGTCCCCAGCTCTTCCCTTTTCTGTTTCCTGGCTTCCATAAGGGTAAGCATCTTTCCTCAACACATTCTTTTGCTGTGCCATTTCTGCCTTGGAGCCAAGTAACCATGTACTGAACCAGCTGGATCTGTGACCCAAATAAACTTCTCTAAGTTGTGAAAATCACACTGTCTTAGTTACTTTTCTTTCATTGCTGAGACAAAATACCCCACACCCAAAGTTAAAGGGGGAAAGGTTTATTTAGCTCACAATTTATAGAGGGTTCAGTCCATAATCAGCTGGCTCCAAAGCCGAGTGGCACATGGTAAAGGGGCAACAGTTCATGGTAGCAGAAGAGAGAAAAAGCAACAAGGGAAAGGGAAGCAAGACTCTTGTCTCATATTGTATGCAGGCTGCCCACCCTAAAGTGGGTATAGCACTCACACCCTTAATCCTAGCCAGAACTATGCCAAACCAATCAGTGCACTGATTTACTAACCACACACCCTTAATCCCAGCATCACACACCGTAGATTCAGCCATCTCTGAAAAAGCCCTCTGATTGCATGAGGCTTTGGGGGACATCCAAACACAAGCCATAACACAGGTATTTCATGCTGACAATGGGAAAGTGACTAATACATTACTGTTATCATCACAGAAACTTTAAACATTTTAGGAATCCCTCCTCCAAGGTGTCTTCTTAACATATGCTTAGTCAAAAATCCCCCTCCCCATCCTACCCCCCAGAATAGAGGCCTCAGGATATATTTAGGTACTCACCTCCTGCAAGGTTTCCATCAACATGAATAAAGTTTAGAAAATATTGGAAAAAATTTTACCTAGGGCACCATGTAATAATTAGTTTGTCCTCTATTTTGACAGATCAGTACTAGTTACTAATCAAGATTTCAAGATCTCTGTGGGTATAAAAATAGGAACAAATTGTGAGACACTTATAATGTGAAATATATTTTATTTAAAGGACATTCCTTTATTCGTTGATTATACACTTACTAACTCTGCTGTTAAGAAATTATTTCCTTTATTAAATTATGATGATATTGTAGGTGGTCTGTTTAATCCTTGTCTTAGCAAAATAAAAAGTTTAAAACCCTGTGTCATCCCCTTTGTAGGACTGTTGTGTACTGTGGACTGAGTCATATTCCCCAAAACTCATACATTGAAGTTTTAGCCCCCACCCAATACCTCAGAATATGACTATATTTGGAGAAGAGGTCTTTAAAGAGGATAATTAAAATGTGTGGTCATTGGAATGGGTCTGAATCGAAAATATCTGGTGTCCTCGTAAGAAGAGGTTAAGAAACACACAGAGGGAAAATCATGGAAGAATATGGCCACCTACACATCACAGAGGGAAACATAGCAGAATCCACCCTATCTACACTTTGATATCAGACTCTGGTCTTCAAAACTGTGAGGAAATGGTTTCTGTTAAAACCACCAGTTCGTAGTAACTTTTTATGGCAGCCTTAAAAAATTAAAACATTCTTGTTTGTACTGTTTTTGCAATTTTACCCTCCCATTTAATCTCCAAATCTTGGGAATCTCATTTAAATGTATTATGGGTCAGTTTTGTCATGAAAATGGGTGAACAGGGTCACATATGCTTCTTATGCATTACCAGCAAAAAGTGGACATTTAATCAATATTGTTGAAACTGTAGAATATGAAAAAAAAAGTCCCCAGAAAAATCTCTGGAGAAATTATAGTATGCTATATATGGTTTAGATTTAGGTTGTCCCCAAAACTGTCATACAAATGCAGAGGCATGGCTTTGGGAAGGTGTTTGGATTTGAGCGGTGCTATAGTCATCAGTAATTCATCCACTAATGAGTTCAGCAGTTGAATGTGCTGTTAGGTGGGGCCTGGCTAGAGGCAGGTCACTGGAGCATGACCTGGAAGAGTATGTCTCCCTCCCAACTCCTCCTTTCTCTCTCTGCTTTCTGGCTGCCATGATGTGAGCAGCTTTCTTCTACCCGGCCCTTCTACCATGCAGTTTCTGTGTTGGAACCAGGAACCACGGACTGAAGCTTCTGAAACTGTGAGCCAAAATAAACCTCTCCTCCTTTAATTTGTGAGTGTCAGGTATTTTGTCCCAGAGAGGAAGAAAATGACTAAGACACAGATTACGGAAGTGTTTCAACACACTCCCAGCAGACAAATTGGCAACAGCCTTACTCTCGCTACTAAGGCCAAATTTGAAAAGCAAAATTCATTTTAGAATTTGCTTCACAGGAACCATTTTCCATTCTAGTGTTTATTCGGTGATCTGGAATCAACATTTCCTTTTGTTTTTCCATTCTGTATTTCACCCTGTCATTACTACAGTCCTGCGGACCCATGGGACTTTTCTCTCTGCCTCCTCTGTGGGATGAAGTTACCTTGCAGATACTTTCTAGGAACTAACCGTGTCTTCCTAGCCACCATAAGTCAGGGTCCTGGTCAATGCCATAGAAAACTAGTTCCTCCCTGTGCTTCTAAAACCCATTTCAATGTTTCAGTGACTGTTTTTAAAATACAGTTGCTCTTCTTTATCTATGGCTTCCACTTTGACAGATTCAACCAACTGTGGATAGAAAACACTTGGAAAAAAATTGCTTATGTATTGAATGTACACAATCCTTTTTTTTCTTGTCCTTATCCCATAATCAATATAGTGGAACAACTATTTACCTAGGCTTTACATTGTATTCAATATTAAAAATAACTAGAGCTGCCTTAATGGGAAGATGTGTGTAGGTTATATGCAGACATTGTGCCATTTCGTATGGGACTTGAGCATCCGTGGATTTGGGTATCTGCCAGGGGTCCTGGACCCAGTCACCCATGGACATCAAAATGCGTAGTTGTAGGAGCACCGTGTGACACATTCTCCCCTCTTCCTGTCCATCCCAGACCTAAGTTACACAGATTTCTTTGGCCACTTTGAGCCTTGCCAAAGTTGTTGCTGATGAGAAAGGGCTGATCTGGCAGAATTCAAATAAATGTTGTCTCTGTGCTGATTATTATTGTTGACCTGTAGGTTCAAAACGGAACAGAGATTTTTCACTGACGTGTTTTGTTTTTGGCTTTAGTACTAATGACATTTCATTCCTGCCTGGAATTTCCTTCAACTCTGCAAAAAACTTTTCCTCACTGGAGGTATCCAATATTTTGATTTGGAAAACTGCATTTTAAGCAGGTAAATTTCCTTAGTTTGGGTCAGGAAAAAAGAAAGGAATAATTATTCATTAAAGTAAGGTTAAAATGTAAATTATTATATTAATTAGAAAAATCACCTTTCACATGCAGTGTGACTCCAAGAAAGTCTCAAGTGAGAGCCTCCTTGCAAATCATGGCCCGGCCAGGCGTGGTGGCCCATGCCTATAATCCCAGCACTTGAGAGGCTGAGGCAGGGGGATCGCTAAGAGTTGGAGGCCGGTCTCGGCTCCATAGTGGGTTCAAGACAAAAAAAAAAAAAAAAAAATCACGGCCTAGTGGAGGCAGGTTTTATAACAGAAAACATTTGTATAACCTCAGCTCAAGTATTTTCCATTTTTGAATTACACAATATGCTCTGTGGGGAGTGTTAATGAATACATCTGTTTGCCTCCTTGCACAGCTGAATAGTATGTGAAAACAGAACTGTTTTTCCGTTTCAGAAAAATACCCAGAAAGTTCTTGTAACTAAAGTGTTTTAGTTGCATAAAATTCTTTACCTTGCATTTAAACTAAAAAATACGAATTTCTAAACAGCTGCTAAGACTCAAGGACATATCATTTACTTTGGAGCCCTAAAGTGTCCAGGCAGACATTTTTATCTGAACTTCTGTTAATTTTCAGACACATCAAACCATTACTACCGCTTTTAATAAACACCATTGTCCTCGCTTTGGACTTCCTCTGTGGTCTGTCCTCGTTTCTTGCAGAGAGAAAGACAGGACACCAGCCCATTGCCAGAAATTTCGCCTGAAGGGGTCAATTTACAATTTGGTAGAGTGCAAAAGAAGACAGAAGGCTCTAATGGCTGCTGCCTCTGTGTATTACTGCACTTCAGGGCTGGGAAGATTTACCTGCTCCGTCACTGGCCACACCAGCAATTTCAGCAGCTTCTGAATTTGTTATGGCTTTCTATGTTTATTTTGCTGACTCACATGAGATCAGGTAAATGTGTTCACTCAGCCACTCTAATTCCATAACAAAATAGTGGTGTTTCTTCCGTGCCCCGCACACATTTAGCCTCAGTCCCCAAAATGTTTCCTCTCAGTGCAGCCAGGTTGCATCCACCTCCTCCAGGCGTTTCACGGCAGATGTTCGAGATACTTTTGCCATGGTAACATCAGCTGGAAGAAGTTGAACCTAGAATTTCGAAGCATCCCAGGAACCACCAAATTCACACTTCTTTTCTACATTCCTTACAAATGTAGAAGTAATCCTGTGTAAATACCACAAAAGTAATCCCAGTTGGATTTGATAAAAATGACTTTTCCAATTCCAATACAAATAATAAAAATAACTAAAAATGTACATTAATAGCCATGATAACCGACTATAGAAAAACATACTGGCAATACAAATATAAGAGGGATTCCTAAATTGGCTTTCACGTTTTTAAAAAGTAGATTTCTAAAAAAGACATATTGAGGCAGGAGATTACAGTACAGCAAAGTGGCCAAGCAAGTGAGTGTGACCTGTCAGATCCAGGAGACGCGCCCAATGCTGCATCTGGAACCAGCCAGAAAATGCTACCTTAAATTCATCGCCTGAGACCTCAGGCAACTTCTGGGGCAACTGTAGGAACAGAATGAGGTGTAGTCTGTATTGGTGCTCCTCACCAAACAAATGTGAAATTGATCTTCTAGCTATCAACACGAAACATGCAGAAAATAGAGAAAAATTCATTTCAGGAATCACTGCTTCCCAACAGTAAGTCTTTCAGATTTCTAGCGCAGTAGTTAGTAAAACTGAGATTGACCTTCAGCAAGAGTATATCCAGTTTCCATAATGAATCTAATTTCCTTGCACTTCCAGTGGGTCCTACATGGTGATACAAATTCAACATTACTCCTGTGAGAAAAAAGCAGAGTCAAAGAATTTGCTAATGACATGAAAATTAAATAGCCAGAGGAAAATATGGCATCTTCACAGATGAAATAAAAACATAGTAAATAATCTGACTTTGATTTTCTTTTCAAACATATGCAGCATTATTTGTTTCTCAGCTAGGATAAGATGTGCTAATTTCTTTTTACAAAAGAAGTAATACTTCAGAACTCAAAATAAATATTAGGGAAGATGTTTTCCAGTGGCATTAAAGTTTATCAGATACACATTATGGAATATTTCAACCCTAAACCTAACCCAGATGAATGATTTTTTACCTCTGAAAGCTTCCTGACTTCCTGTTTGCTAAATTCTTTGGAAGCACATTGCTCTCAAATAGTTCACTGATAGATATGCTTCTGTCCTGAGATTTCAATAAGAACTTGTCATAAGAATTCCACTTGGCAGCTGCTTTTTTCAGCTTATGAATCAAAAAAGGTTAGTATGACTCTTGAGTCTTTGAATATCTTAGCTGGAGGGTAATCCTGCCATTTCTAGAACTGTACACCAAAAACCTTGACTTAAAAAATAAAATATTGGGCCGGTGAGATGGCTCAGCGGCGTAAGCGCCTGCCTTGCAAGCGCGAGGGCCCGAGTTCGACTCCCGGAACCCACATACGAAAAAGGGGCCGGTGATATCGCTCAGTGGCACGGGTGCCTGTTGGCGCGCGAGGTCCTGAGGTCGTCCCCCTGGTACCCACAAAAAAAAAAAAAAAATAAATAAAATAAAATAAAATATCACAGGTGGTCTGATCTCTTTCACTTTTCCCAGCTAATACCACCGATATAAGTCAATATGTTTTTGTAATGAGATTTGGGATCAATCAATGCAGCAACTTAGCCAATTTGGGAAAACAAATTTCTACACAGAAGAATATGCTTAAACACAAAATAGTTTCCACAAAGTTACTTTCCAGTTTGATTTTATGTCATTTAAAAATCAAATTTTTTAGGTCTTGCAGTTTAGTTCAATGGTATACCGCATGCTTAGTGCGCCTAAAGCCCTTAGTGTGCCTTACCCTAGTATGAATCTCCTTTCTTTCTGTATGAATGCACTTTTTCAGAGCAAACAGCATTTAAAATATTGCTAACAACTGTACTTACAGTATTTTATTTATGTTCAACTTTTCAGTAATACGTCTGATATATAAAAGGAGTACTTCCCATTTGGTAAACAGAAATTAGTAATCTTGGGCTGGAGATGTGGCTTAGTGGTACTGCTCTTGCCTAGTATTCTGTATGAGGACCTTGCTGGTTTGAAATATTTGGAAGCAAATACTAGATATTATATTACTTCAACTTTACTCAATATATACATTTATAGAATTTCCTCCATATAATCACGCTATTATCACACATAAAGAAAACTACTGTAGTTCCTCAATATTTTTGAACATCCAGTGTTCTAATTTCCAAAATTGCTTCAATTTCTTTTATATTTATTTATTTTTTATTGTAATAGGGATTCAAACAAGAGCATAACTTTTATTAAAGTTAGGGTGTTTTACTCTTCCTTTTTAACAGATTTTCAAGCAAATTTTGGCATAGATTTCTACACAAGTGAATGAGAGTTGCATATATATATATTTATATATATATGTATATACGCACATATAAAAAATCAATAACTTATCCAAGTGTTTTATTGCATTCATATCTACTTACTGTGATGACACCTGTAAAAATAGCAGAAGTGTTAATTGGGTGTTATTTGTGTCATGGAATAAAGATTCCAAAATTAACTACCTTGTTAGCAGACATGACAAGGTGCTTTTCTCAGATTACAGAGAAATTTTCAAATACCACTGAATTGCCATAATCATATAGTTAAAACTGATGTTTATTATTTAATGACAAAATATTTATAATGGTGTGATCAGCCTGTGAACTATTTACTAGGCTTTTGAAACAATTATTATCAAACATTGACAGAGTAATCTTATATCCGTGAAACCTAATAATTTGTAAAAAATGGATATAATTTTATTTTTCTTATAGTTGTTTTTTAACTTTTTTTATTTCGTATTATTATTTTTTTTTTGAGACAGGGTCTCACTATGTAGCTCAGGCTGGCCTTGAACACTCAGTGATCCTCCTGCCTCAGCCTCCTGAATGCTAGGATTACAGGTGTGTGCTACCACACCTGGCTAGTTTTTCACATATTGAAGTAGAATTTACATAACTTTCTATGCCCATTTTAAGCATACATTTTAGTCAGGAACATTACACACACCTAGTAATTTCAGCCATCAGGGATGCTAAGGCACGAAGATTGAAAGTTTTAGGCCAGGCTAGGCAATTAAGCAAGACCCTGTCCAAAATTAGAAACAAAACCAACCAACCAACAATCCACTAAGAAGGTCGGATTGTGTAGCGGCGGAACAGTTGCTTATTATGTGTGAAGCCCTGGGTTCAAATGTGTATGTTTCCAACAAGCTTTGGCAAATTTGACCATCCACCAACAAAGCGTAATAGATGCTGTGTCTACCCACAGAAGTCCCTGTGTCCAATCCAGAAAGTCATGCCCACCTCTAACTCTGCACAACCAGATCTCCTTTCCGTTAAAGATTAGACATGACTTTCTAGATATGTTGGTGTGGCAATTGTTCACCCTTTTTTATTGCTGAGTAGTAGTATTTCTATTGTATGGGTATTCATAGTTTTATTCAGTCATTTGTTAATGGGCATCTGGGTTGTTTAGTTTTGGATTACTATGAATAAAGTTGCTAGAACCATTAGCATAGCAGTCGTTCAGTGGACATTTTCTTTCTTCCGGGTGCAGGTTTAGGATTCGAATTGCTGTTTTGCTTTGCCATTTTCTTCCTCTACCTTTCAAAGAAGAATTTTTTAACATTTTTGAAGTACATTTCACTGTTTTTCTAAAAAATGGGTTTGCTTTTTTTTTTTTTTTTTTGTGGGTACCGGGGGGTCGACCTCAGGACCTCGCGCACCAGGAGGTGCCCGTGCCGCTGAGCGATATCACCGGCCCCTTTTTCGTATGTGGGTTCCGGGAGTCGAACTCGGGCCCTTGCGCTTGCCGGGCAGGCGCTTAAGCCGCTGAGCCATCTCACCGGCCCAGGGTTTGCTTTTTAATGTAAGAAATCTTTGTCTACCCAAGGTCATAGAAAATTTGTTTTAGCTTTTATGATTAGGCAGGTACTTTTGAGTATTTATGCATGTCAGGTGATGGCTGGGCTTCATTTTTCTTCAAAAATATATCTAGTTGTTCTATCCTTTCCCCATTCAATTACCTTAGCATCTGTCAAAAGTCAATTGACCATGTACATGTAGATCTACTTTTGGATTCTATTCATTGATCTGTATCTATGCTTATCTCAATGCCATAACATCATTACTGTAACTTCAAGTGCAAGTTTTATGTATAGCACAATCCAATTTTTTTTTTTCATTTTGGCTATTCTGGGTCACTGCGCTTACAGGTAAATTTATAATCGGCTTGTCTACCCCTTCCCCCAGACTGCCAGAATTTCAAATAGAATTACACTATTTAGGGATAATTAACATTTACAATGTTTACATTTTGTAATATAAAATTTTCAAAATTGAGCCTTCCAATCCACCATTATGATGTATCGTCTCTGCACTTACATTTTCCTCCATTTCTTAGCAAGTTCAGACTTTCATTGGATAGTCTTGCACAAATTTTGTTATATTTGTCCCTAATTACAGGTTGCTACCAGGTACCAATAAAATTTTTATAGATTAACCTTGCTAAACTCATCTTGGCAGCTTTTTAATTCATTCTTTAGGATTTTGGACATTTATGATCATCCTCTGCCAAGTCCTATTTCTTACAGTATGTATTTTTCTTCTTCTTGCCTTATCTCACAGGCTAGGGTCTTCAATTCATGGGTAGATGAAAATGGTGAGAACAGATCTCATTGCCTTTTTCCAAGTCTTGTTTGGGAGAGAAGACAAACCATGACGTACAAAGTTAGCCTCAGGCTTGTTCCAAATTCTAGTCTGCTGCGAGTTTTTATCATGAATAGATGCTGAATTTTACTGTGTATTTTTCTATTGATCATATTCCCTCCCCGCTTTGGTATATTGTACTCATTTTTAAATTTAGTAATTCATTTAAAAAATTTAATTCATTTTTACAAATGTTCATCTAGGACTTGGAAATAAGTGTCCCTTCACAGAAAACTTTAAAAGCAATGAATTAGTAAAAAGCATTTTTAATCAGTGTTAGTCTTGTAAACTTCAAAGCCATATACACAAAAAACAGAAGTCCTGGGACAAGAAATACAGTGTCCTAGTTGATGATTTTCATCATTTCAAATCAGAAAATATTAGACTGCATATTTTTAAAGCACTCTATTTCACATGAACATTCCATTTAATCATGCCCAAGGTCCAATCACTGTTTGCTGATACATGAAGGCAAGTGTTATTTTCTGCAGAATCATCTCACTCTTCTTTATTCTTGTCCTGCCTGGAGCATCCCGTGATACTCAGCCAACGCGGACCCCCGCCCCCAAAAAAGACCAGGCTGAGGAGTCACAGTTTAACAATCATCAGCCTTTTGAGAAGTATTCAGTCTTACCAGTTCACCAGTTACTATTGTAAAACAGTCTGGCTTTATGGATGGAAATTCACTAGTTTTCTTAAACAGACTACCCTCTCTTTAAGGAGTGTGTGTGCACGCATGCACGTGCACGATGGAGACTGCCAAACTGAAAGCTGACAGTTTTTAAGTAAAGAAGTCATATAGAAATCAGGTGTACAATACATTAAAATAGACTGTCAAATTTTTACTCAAATAGCCCAGGAATTTGAGACTTTTCAGGAAAAATATTCAACACAGGAACATATTGTATAATAATTTTATTTTTCTCATTTTATTATTTTTACATTTTATGCACAAATATTTTTTATCTGAGTAAAAATAGAAAATAACTGTTTCATGTAAAATTACAAAAAAAGCACAAAGAAATACATAATTGTTATTGTGATAGTATAAGTGTCTTTTATTTAAAGAGTAAAAATGTATGCAAAAATCCTCCTCCCTTTTACAAAAGATTGAGAATATTTTTTCTGGCAACAAGTGAAATATTGAAGTATTAATATTTTATACCCTTTAGAGCTGAAGACATTAAGTCAGAGGTTTGTTTTGCAATTAGTAATTTTAAAACATTTTTGTGCTATATCAAAGATACACTAGTTCTTTATAAAAGGCAGTAGCATAAAATGATGAATGCAGAAAACAGACAACCTCACCAAAAATATTTGGAGGCACAACCCTTTAAAAGAAATATTGTATCCGACTATCAGCATTAATCTGGGGAGAAAACAAGTTTTTCCTTATTAACTGACATGGATTGATACTAAAGTCAATGTGATTAGTTGGCTCATAAGATCAATCACATATTACAATTCTGCCTAATTTGTTTGATTTTTCCAATGCCAACACAAATTTTCAGACTTCAGGCTAGCAAGACAATGTATGAAAGTTGGCTCAATGCAAAATTCAGATGGAAAAAGTTTGAAAACCAAAGTGAGTATTTCACTGTTCTTGTACCTCTAAGGTACAAAAAGATCAGTAATTCTGTTTTCCTTTAAATATATTCTACATTCTCTTATGAATAACAAAACAGCAAATGAACAGCACGAATTATATTTTCCTTCGTAAAACAGGTTATTTTTTAATAGAAGAAGACTCCCTAGCAAACCATATCCCCAATAACAGAAATGTTCATATGTAAGTCGAGACAAACTAATGAAATCGTAAGTCAACTGGGGAAGTCAGCCACATGACCTGTGTTACAGTGCACACGATGATGGTGAAAGAGGTGAAGAAAAAAGAGACAGCATCTGACCCTGTATGAAAACTGCTTGTTCAAATTATGAAGAATAAAATAAAAAATATTCAAGGAAAAAAACAGATAAAATGTAGTTTAAAAAAAAATTGGGGGAATGCTTAAAACAGAAAAAAAAGTTTGATTTATAAGAATCTAAAAGAAATGTGGGTCTTCCTGCCTTAAAAACATATACACATATAGAAGACACATAAAATCTGTCTTCTTGGCTAAAAGTTTAACATATAAGCATTTTCAACCTAAAAGTCAAGATTCTTGAGCTTCTGATAAACCAGAACAGTATACTTTATTTTTAAAACAGACTTTATTTAAGTGAACTCCCCAGGCTGTTAGAAGATGGTGCAAGACCTTATTTATATATACCTATTTGTTATGTGAAGTTAGGACTTCTAAAATATATTATTTCATATTGTTATTCTACTCAGATATTCTTAAAATCAGTGTCCAAACTGTACTAGTAATTTGTCAGTCTACTGTCTGTTTATAAAAAAGTAAAAATGAAAGATACAAACGTTATTCTTTTTAGGTATTTATGGCAGGATATTAAAGAATTTAATACAGTACAAATGAACTAACAATACATGCTATAGTCCTTCAGCACAGCATTTAAAATTATGACTTAAGTTACCAGAAAAGGAGATCAGAGAGCCTTCTTCCTTGTCCTTAGGATCCCTACATCCTAGGACTCATTCCAAATCCCTATTTAATATTGGTAGTGCCACCTGGCCTGTACCACCATGGTTCTTTCTTAATTAGTCAACAGCATTAACTAAGCTCTTACAAAGCTGAGCTCTTATAAACCTGTTTTGGGGGATGAATTTAAAGGAAATGATGAGGGAGAAGATGTATAGGGCAGTACTTGAGGAACAACCTTCTGCTAGAAAAGCCATGTGCCAGTCTCTCATATCATGATTCACGCATAATGCCTTGAAACAAACAACAAAAGAAAAGACATACTTTGTAGCCATTTCTATTTAGTGTTAGCTTTTAGTAAGGAATTTCATGTAAGAATTACTTAATTTTAAAGATTTTTAAAATAAATTATTTAATACCCCTTTGAATATCTATGTCTTCATACATAATGTGCATGCATAGTGATCAACGGGACATGTATGTATCTGTATATACATACATATATAATAGTCAAAGGAAAAATAAATGGGAAGTTTTGTTTTAACGAGTAGACTGCCTAAAACGAAGGTCAAATTTTTCCTTTTATAATTATTTGCAAGTAATTTACTAACATCTTGAAAGGTAAAGTACTGCTGTCTGATTTAAAGTCTTCATTTCATCAGAAACACAAGAATATATAAGTTGTTTTGCACAATAAACAGGCACCATAGACTAATAATAAAAAAAAAGAAGTCATACCAAATCAAACAACTTTTATTTTATGGCTGAGGTAAACTCTTTGCAATTTTTTAAAATCTCTGACAGGAAAAACAGAGATCATTTTAGAATTTTTGTAATAGCTGGTTTATTAGAATTAAATGCCTCTCTCAAAATAATTTAAGTCCTTGGCCTGACATAATGAATAATCTATAGACAACCCTTAACACTGGCTTGTGTTAAGCCAGATTTAAACCTGGATCTCCTTCTTTAGCACTGCTCCTTTGCTAGTCAACTTTTTATTGTCCTTTACTTGCAAATATATAAATTACTTTAGTAACCTAATACTCTTAGTTTATTAATATTATAAATTTATTTGATATGAACATTTTAGCTCTGCTTGATTAGATGAAACAGGCACACATGCTTTAGCTGAGAAATTCCATTTTCTGGTTCTATGTAAAGCAACATCTAAAGCAGCAGAGAAGGGAGTTACATTTTAAAAATAGCTAAGCCAGACTGTTTCCTGGGATACTTTATTTATTTTTCATCTTCAGATGCTACTGGCTGTTTTTGGTAGGGCTAGACATTAATACTGACCAGTTTAGCTTTCCTGACTGTTTAACGAACTATCCCACAATGAAGCTGCTTTCACACTGCAGACACTGTGGTGACCCTTTAAGATACATATATGCTAAAATATATGCTCAAAGTAAAAAGATCCAAATTCAAAGAGTATGAAATATTTATAAAAAAATCATGCATCAGATTGTACAGTCTAGAAATCAAAGGAGATTCAAATTCAGTAACAAAGGTTAAGAGCAATGCTTGCTCTAATATTTAAGAAAGACCTTAGATCCCCAGAAGCTCCTGGGCCTCAATTATCCTTTTCGGTTTGTAGAGAAGCAGTGGCCAGGGCCACTGCTGTGACTGGCTGGGCAATGCCATGCAGCTGCATCTTTGCAAGTTTCTTCTGTTCACACTCTGTGACCAAGCGGTTCAGTTCTGCAGCACTGTATCCAATAAGAGTTTTCAAGTCACAGACAAACTTGTACACAAATCTCTTGCCTTGAACTTTACAAATCATGTCCCCATCATAATAATACCTTTAAAAATAGAAAAATACATTAAGGGTATATAAAAAATGAAGAATTTGGATTTACATTTCATAGACTATTCCATAAGCAAAAGCCTAGCACAGTACTAGATCCACCACAGCAGCAGTTAACAAGGTCATAGAGAAGACGAGTATTTAATGGTGCCATCAAGGAAACTCCAAAACATTTGCTAAATTTCAATGCTAACTACTCCAAAATCTTACTACTTAAGATTCAAAGAAAATTCTCAACAACTGTAATAAAACACTGACTTAAGACAAAACAGAAATCTTCAGAGTGCAATAGAATCTAACAGGGACTTCTGGGTTAGAAAGCCAAGACTCAAAACCTAGCACTTAGACTTCTTACCTTTGGGACCACAGGAAAATTATGTTTCCTCTAAGCTTTTACTCCTTAGCCCTCTATAAAGTATAAGCTATGTTAAATAATCCAGATAATAAAAATATTTAATATGCATATTCTGTAGATTGTTGAGATGTTCACTTTTCTGTCTTGTATAGAATTCTACATGATGTAGATATGCCTTCATATCTAAAAGAAGCTGTTATTAAGCTTGTTATTAAGCTGTTATATCTGAAAGAGCTGTTATTAAGCAATGACTATTTGCAAAAATACCTGTATGTAAACTAACACATTTACCAGAATTTTATTCTGAAATTCACTCAGCTTAATTAAGTGTCCATTAATGAAGACTGACCTATAAACAGGAAATTATGTCCTCTTTCTAATTCTGGAACAACAAATTACAAGAGTTATGTTTGATTTTCCAGTAAGAGACACTTAATACATTGGACAGGCTTGTGTTCTGTGTGGATTACATTAATATAGAATTTGAATCTCAGCCCACAAACCAATTGCTTGTCATTCAAATGCTGTGGGCAGTTCAATTTCTAAAGAAAATTTCTATATTAATACACAAGGGTTTAATAAATAAGTCACTTGGGAAAAAAAGAAAACAGAGAAGGAAAGTAGTTTTATTCTCCTAGGAGGAAAATGGAATTGGTATAATCATGTTTCTCAGTAAGAGGTAAAGGAATACACACATAAATTTTAATTTTACTTAATACTTCTTTTCTTCAATCTAGTAGATGCATCAGAGAATATATATATATAGTAGCATTCACTGCATCTACTCTGTCCCTAAAATGATGTAAACTGGGTGTGGTGGTGCACACATGGAATCCCGCAGCAGGAAGATTACAAATTCGAGACCAGCCTGGGCAACTTAGTGAGACCTTCTCTTACGATAAAAAGGGCTTGGAATGTGGGTCAGTGGCAAGGTGCCCTGGATTCAATATTCTATTGCGGCACAAAACGAAACCATACAAAACCAAACCAAACCGAACAAAACCCAACCCAACCCAATCCAACGGAAAAAAAAAAAAAAAAAACCCACAATAAAATAAAAAGGTAAAAAAGGTACACGGTACTTATATTTTTATGGATATCATTTCCCTTTCTTCTTTAACTTGAATTTTTTTACATCTTTTAAATTATGAACTATCACAACCTTCTGAAAAGGCAGCAATGTTAACTCAGTGGTTTATTACATGGCGAACATTCACCATTTAAACAGAACACAGCAGCACCTAGAATCCCCGCTACGTGCCCTCTCAACCATTCTCTTCTGCTGTAACAGGCAAACACAGCCTGCTTCATGATAGTAATTTCACTGTGTTGCTTTATATTTATCAACCAAATATGCATCCTCGAGTGCTGTAATCTACCTTCCCTGTTTCTTTAAAGCTTTATTAAATAAATGTACAGATACACTATGTAGCCTTCCATAGACCCCTTCCATTCCACATTACTGTTTGTAGCAGTTCATTTTTATGGATGCACAGTACTTTACTGTCTAAATATACCACAGCTAATTTATTTCCTCTACTGCTGACAGGTATTTGGAAGGTTTCTGATTTTTGGATGTCATAAACAAGCTGCTATGTGCGTGGCCATTCACAGACACTTCTGTTTGGTATCTACTTAGAAAAGCAACCGCTGGATTACAGGTTACACACTCCCACCCAAGTGTGGAAGCGTTCCCGCTGCTCCACATCCTGGCTAACATCTGGTACTGGGAATCGTTTGCATACTGCACTTCTGGGAGGTATAGTGTCAAACTGCATCTCCCTGATTACTAATGAGATTGTGTACCTTTACCTATTTAATAGCCATCGGGATATCCTCTTACCTGAAACCTGAAGTGTCTCTGTAAGTCTCCTGCCCATTTAAAAGAAATTTCCCATGGATTATAGAAGTTCTTCAGATATTTCAGACACAATTTTTGTCAGGTATCTGTGGCTTGCTTTTTATTCTTTTAATGACAGCTTTTGATGGCCAGAAGTTCTGGATTTAAATATGGTCAAATTTATTGATATTTTCCTTTAGGATTAGTCCTTTTAATTTTGTTTATATGTATTTCCCCATTGCCTGAAGTCATGAAGTCTCTAGATGTTTTACTATTTGATTTGTTTGCAGTTGGAGCTAGAAGCTCACAGAATTGATTTTTGGTACAGTATGAGGAAGTGGTCAAGTCTCAACCCCCTACCTCAGCCTTCAAGACAGACAATGACCCCAGCACTGCTGACTGAAAGTAGGTCTTTTCCATGCGTTTTTTTTTTTTTTGAGATGGGGTCTTGCTATGTAGTCTAGGCTGGCCTCACATTTGTGGCAATCCTCCTGCCTCAGCCTCCCAAGTGCTGGCATTACAGGCATGTGACACCACTGCCAACTAAATGAGAGCATCTTTATCTGATACGCAAATGATAAAAATCTGAAAGATCAAACATGTTGATAAAGGCAAATAACCTTAAATAATCTTTTTAAAAAGCTTATTACCTCAAAATTATTAATAAGATCTTTTTAAAAAGGTAACTTTTAATATAAATGTATAAAATTTTAATTTTTTAATATATAAACATCTATGAACAAGCTGAGATTTCAGTATTGTTATATAACAGTAATTACACCTAAATAAGTTACTTTACTGCTATTAAAAAGAGAGAGAAAGAAAAGAAAAAGACAAAAAGCTGCTATCAGAAAAAACCAACAAATCCTTACCTTAATGCACGACTGAGCTTCTCATAGTTCATTGTAGGCTTATTTTTGCGTTGTCCCCATTTTTGTGCAACCAGTTCAGGCTGATTTAGCTTAAATTCACCTTCATCGCCAACCCAAGAAATACAGTCTCGAGCATCCTTGTCAGTAAGAAGTTCTAACAAAAATTGCCATAGTTGGATTTGACCATTGTTTCCTAAATTAACAAGAGGGACAAATTTTGGCCATAGAGTTATAAACCAACACAGGACAAAAGCAACACACAGATCCTTTGGTTAAAGTCTCAGCCATGACAAAGACTAACTTGTTTTCACAAGTCTTGTTTAAATAATGATAGTGGAATAGTCCACATTTTCATACAGTGAAATAAAATATACCTAATATGACAAGTTTTTTAAGTACAGTACCAGTGAATGCAAAAATACCTGTTCTGTTCCCAGGGGAGCTTCTATCTTCTCCTGAAATCCTCGGAGCTCTTTGTACTTTAGCTGCCTTTGCACTACTATTTATAACTTTAATGGTAGTTGGTGTAGCAGACTGCACTGATGCTGGAATAATTTGCACAGCTACAAGAGAAGACAAGGGGTATGTTTTCTTCTTCCAATACAAGCAGTGAGAAAAACATCTTGAAAGACATTAAATGCAATCAAATAACACGATGTTCCTCTACATCAAGAAAGGACTTCTTTATAAAGTTATGGTATTTGCAATGCAATATCTTGCACTGCTAATACACCTGGATTCATGTCTAAATCTTAGCGAATGAGTTTCCTGTTTTAAAAATGGTACCGTAATATTGCATAAACATTAGACGAAGAATTGTTAGAGAAAAATGTGGATAAGTAACAACTCACATCCCACTGCTAAAGAGACTATGAACTCATACAACCACTTCAAGAAAAATGCTTGGGCCGGTGAGATAGCTCAGCGGCATAAGCGCCTGCCTGGCAAGCACGAGGGCCCGAGTTCAACTCCAGGAACCCACATACGAAAAAAGGGCCGGTGATATCGCTCAGCGGCACGGGTGCCTGTTGGCGCGTGAGTTCCTGAGGTCAACGCCCAGTACCCACAAAAAAAAAAAAAAAAAAAAAAAAAGGAAAGATGCTTGGCACTACCTACTGACGTTGAAAGTGCAGAAACCTTGTAATGTTATTGTATAAATACTCATCCAAAGATGTTCACAGCATTTTATTTATTTATTTTTTTTTGTGGGTACCGGGGGGGTCGACCTCAGGACCTCACGTGCCAGCAGGCGCCCGTGCCGCTGAGCGATATCACCGGCCCCTTTTTCGTATGTGGGTTCCGGGAGTCGAACTCGGGCCCTCCACGCTTGCCGGGCAGGCGCTTAAGCCGCTGAGCCATCTCACCGGCCCCCGTTCACAGCATTTTAAAAAATATTATTTACCAGTAAAAATGAATAAAACTAAGGTGTAAGTATCTATAGGTAAGTCTCACAAATGTTGAACAAAAAAGTAACTTATAGAAGGAAATGCACAATATAGTATAATTTTACCCAAACCTTTATACCTGGTGCAGAACAATGTCATAAATGTTTATAGTTACACAGTTAGTAGAAATACAAAATATGAAGAGAATAATAAACATCAAGTTGAGGACAGAGAAAGAAAAATGGGATCTATAATAGGTAAATACGAGATGTAGAGTTTTATTTTTTATGGTGTACATAGCTGTTTGTTATACTTTATTTCTCTGTATATCTATTTTTTTTTTTGTGTGTGGGTACCGGGGGTCGACCTCAGGACCTCGCACGCCAGCAGGCGCCCGTGCCGCTGAGCGATATCACTGGCCCTTTTTTTCGTATGTGGGATCCGGGAGTCGAACTCGGGCCTTCGCGCTTGCCAGGCAGGCGCTTACGCTGCTGAGCCATCTCACCGGCCCTCTCTGTATATCTAAAATCATAAATTTTTAAAAAGTTCTTCTTTTTAATATCTTAATAGTATCAAAAGAAGAAAACATTTCTTATTGATAAATGGGCAAATATGGGCATGGACACTCACGCTGATCGATTGTAACTATCTCATTCATCTGTTGTTCTTGGCTTGCCAACACATCTGGAGAACACACAAAAAAAATTTTGTTTTCATTTAAAATCAGAAATAAAAATCCCAACCCAGTAAACCTCAATAAAGGTTATCTCAATAAGGATCCCTTTTTTGTGGATCCTTAAAAAGGGGGTCCACAATTAAAACCAAAACCAATTAACCAAACAAAAAGCAAATTATTAAACAATTAAAATTTATTGAGATAAATACTCAAAAATATTTGATGGACACTGTTTATGGCAAACATTGTATCTTTAAGAGAAGTAAAACATGGAAAACTCTTAACTAAGTGTCAGAAAAGTTATTCAAAGAACATGGTTTTTGAAATATCTGTATCTAAATGTGTGAGTTACATTATATTGGGTCCTAATGTAACCCTTTATAGAACAACCATCTATTATAAGTCTTTTACTATTCTTAGTTCAAATGCTTTTCTTTAATCATCAAACAATAATTGCACATCTCAGTCTCTATTATTTCAACCCATCTAATGCCCATCATAAACTATGCTTCTCTCAAAACTGAACTTATCAGTAATAATTCTGGGTTCTAAGTAAGTCCTGGAAAACCAAGAAGACTCTACGAATGGGACGCCAGGACCTAGTTGCAGACACACAGCTATAAAATGTTGGGGGGCAAAGAAGAGATCCGAATCCTAGTATGAGGTGGAAGTTTTCTTTGGGAGAACAGAGTTTGGGGGCTTAAAACAATTATGTGGGAGTAGCTTCAGACAGATCTGGGTTCAGATTTTAGCTCTCACTGTAACTTTGGTAAATTACTATGAGGATTAAAAGAAAATTTTAAGAAGCACAGCACAAAATTAACTTTTCAGTAAATTGAACATGTTACTATTTTATGCAGATTTCTAGCTCTGAGCATTCTTGCCCAGAACTGTTACTTCTCTTGAGGAACATTCTAAGTCTTATGTTTGTGGTAGATTTTCCCCAGAATTTTACAAAACTACCTCAAAGAGGAAGAGTGCTAATTAAATTGAATTTTTTCCAACTGTAATTAAATGAATGGAGATGACCTAGCCCAAAAGAGGCAAAAGAGAAAGTAACCATCATATAGCCCAGGCATGCCCAACCCGGAAAATCAGCTTCCAAGTCTTTCTTGGACTTCAGTTTGGTCTGTTTTTTGGAAACTCTCAAAACAGAAGGCAGAATACAAAAAGAAGTGTTCTGTATACTTTAGAACAAGAACACACAGGTATTCTGAATACTAAACTCCCACAGAAGCCCTGTCCTCTTGGCTGTGGCACAAAGGAAGCAGAGTGTTTAAAGCCAAAGCTGGGGAATGCGGAGTCATTTTATGAAGAAATGTTATGCACTAAAGGTATAAAGCAATTCTTTTCCCTAAAGAACACCCTTAACAAACTGAGCTTTGCCTTGGTGACAGAATACAGATACTTGTATCAAGACACATGTGGCAGAACTGGCAGTACCGAAAGATTTCCCTCATCCTCCCCAAGTAGAGTGGGCTTAGGTGAAGTTTCAACATACGGGGAACTGCAGGCTCAGTAAGTAACTGATCACACGCATCTGCAGAACAAGCTCTACCTCTCCAGTACTGCTTCTCCTCGATCAATAACCGAGGATGAACAGATAACAAGCTGGGTCACTAACAGTTCTGGCTCAGGAATCAGTGCTTTGCAGAATTATTCTGCCGATTTCTCTTTACAAAAGGGACCAGAGTACTAGACTGCTCAAAGGACCCTGTTCTGAAAAGTGAGATTTGTAAACTGAGGAAAATCCGCCAGAAATAGCCTTACACATCATCCTGCCAATTCTACAAATTTTGAACTGCGCAAAAGATCCTAAACCTGATGAGATTTCCTGCCAGAATGAAGAACCATGGCTAAACAAATAAGGAATTGTGTGAGACCCTTCTGTAGACTGTGGGGCTTTGCTGAAAACAAAGCAACAATTCCAGAACAGAGTTTTTCTGAGGAAGACCCATTCTACTGCATGGAAATGGGAAGGTATACAAGACTTCTCCCCTTCCATACTAGAAAACTTCAGAGTTTGATAAGCATTAGGAGAGGGCCGGTGACATAGCTCAGTGGCATAAACGCCTGCCCAGCAAGTGCGAGGTCCTGAGTTCAACTCCTGGTACCCACATAAAGGATAAAAAGGGCCAGTGATATTGCTCAGTGGCATAAGCGCCTGCTGGCAAGTGCGAGGTCCTGAGGTCAACTCCTGGTACTCACATTTAAAAAAAAAAAAAAAAAAAAGCATTAGGAGAACCAGAAACAGACAACCACAACAAAGAGTTGACCTGGGAGAAACTGGAAATAAATTTGGGAAAACAAGCACTATCCTTGCTGTATTCTTGTATTTCTTGTATTGTTGTGTTTCTATAAGAAAATGTTTCAATAAACATGATTCAATGTAAGAAACTGGAACAATCCAGAATTTACCTTATTCGTTTGAAGAGCTCTGCAAAGAAAATTTAAAACCAATGACAAACCTTCAACAAGAAACTGAAATTATTTATCTATAAGAATTAACTGGGGGCCGGTGAGATGGCTCAGCGGCTTAAGCGCCTGCCCGGCAAGCGTGAGGGCCCGAGTTCGACTCCCGGAACCCACATACGAAAAAGGGGCCGGTGATATCGCTCAGCGGCATGGGCGCCTGCTAGCATGCGAGGTCCTGAGGTCGACCCCCCGGTACCCACAAATAAAAAAAAAAAATAATCCAAGAATTAACTGGAAATAAACCTTGTAAATGCAATGAATATAATCAGTCTTATGTGACAGATACTTTTATAAAAGTATCTAAATGAATCAGTACAAGAGTAAAACTATGCATAAACAATGAAAAATGTCCAGAGCTCATTTCCTATTGAACAGCAGAGAAAGCACTTTGGATGAGACGCTCAGCATTAGATTACTGTGGAAGGTCCCTCCACCATAGGTCTCTCTCTTATTGGAGATATAGAACAAAATACTAATCATTCTATTTTCACCCATAAATGTTACAAATGCCAGAGTTTGTCTTTCTTACGAACAGCAACAACAACAACAATAAAAACTGTAGGTCTGGCTTGCATCTCTGATACACAATAGTGTTAGGAAATGGGCTGCTGCTAAGAGATATCTCAACAGGTGCCTATGTCTTAATTTAAAGTCACTGAATTATAAAATGGATTAAAATTATAACAAAATAATTTATATTTATTTGAGCTTGGTTTTTGGGCAGCCAAACAATTTCTAATTTTTTACATAATCATAATAGCCATTGCACATAAGTTGTAAGTGGAAACACTTATAACCAGTGGGTTCCAATTCAGAAAGTTAGATTGTAGACTTGGATTTCTCCTCTCTCTCAAGACCCTTCATTAACAGTAAAGAAATTAAAAAACATTTCATCTTGTTAAGAGAATGGGAGGGAAGCCACCTGCCAACAGTCAGTCTTAAATTTCTAGAAGATAAATAGTAAACTGAAGAATGGACTGATGAAACAGAAGGCAACAAATGAAAAGAACTAGAGTAGGGCATAGGATCTGATTTAAGAATCTGGATTCTAGTGTAAGCCTGGGTTAGGATCCTGGCCCTGTCACTTCCTAGGTATGTCACTTTTGGGGGCTATCAAAGATTCACTTCTGTATCTCAAAAATAAGGAATGTAATAATATGTGGCATTATTATAGGGATTAAATAAGAATACATGGGAGAGATCTTAGCACTGCCTTATATTACTTAATTGCTTATTTAACTGCTTATCAGTAAACAAGATGAAAACAAAATTATAAAGAAATAAAATTAAGCTTAAGTTACAAGATAAACAGAAAATAACTAATTTCATACATTTTCGAAGAAGCTCCAGATGACTCCAGAGAATTTCTCCCCGAGCTACCCGCTGAAAAAATTCTTCTTGGTTGAGACTACATAATTCTCTTCCCGAAATGTTGAGTGTGGTGAGGTCTATGTCAGCCATGCTGAACTCCTTCATTACCCAAACCACCCAATGCAGGACTTGGTCTGTGGACCACTGTATGGGATCTAGAAAGAAAAATAGTATCTTTAGCCTAGTTCCATTTTAGATATTTACACTTAACTTGTCAATACACATATACAAACATAAAATCCAGACAGAATATTTCCCCAAATTAAGTAAACTCATTATGAAGTAGAAAAGACTTTTATGCTGTATTTTCTCAACTGTTTTTCAATCTCTCAATCTACATTTATGATGGAGTCACTTGGTTGTACAATCTGGAATTTTATCAAGGAAAACAAAATGAAAAATTGTTCTCCAGTGAGGAAAGTGGAAGAATATGTGTTTATCTTGGAGAGAACAAATTATCCAAGTTCAAAATATTATTTTATAGCTTTGTCTGATTTGGTGCATCAAAAATAAATTATAAGGGGATTTAAGAGCTAGTTGGGGGCCGGTGATATCGCTCAGCGGCATGGGTGCCTGTTGGCACGCGAGGTCCTGAGGTCGACCCCCCGGTACCCACAAAAAAAAAAAAAAAAAAGAGCTAGTTGGTCCTGCATTTACTGTTATCATCGCACTTAAAATACAACCTATTAATTACCTCTTTACTCAGGTGTGCCGCTACAAGACATTAAGTCTTTTTTTTTTTTTAAGATGTGGGTACCGGGAGTCAACCTCAGGACCTCCGCTTGCCAGCAAGCGTTAGTGCCGCTGAGTGATATCACCGGCCATTTTCTCCTTTATGTGGGTTCCGGGAGTCGAACTCAGGATCTTGAGCTTGCCAGGCAGTTGCTTATACCGCTGAGCCATCTCACCAGCCCGACATAAAGTCTTAAATACACGGATTGTGTTTGTAAACCTTACTTTAGAGCCTACCATAGTGCCTTGCACATATTTGTTAAATTCATAAAAAGTATACTCCAATAATTTCATTTTCTCTATCATTTTTTAGTATCTAATTGAATTCATAAATGAAAAAGATGGCCAATATACATACATATTACATCACTATTTTTCTGGCACCTACTTGTAGAAGTCTAATCCGAGCTGAATAAAATGCTTTAAGAAGATGATTTATCCAGCTAATACTGATTACATACCCAATAAATGTTATTTAAAAGAAACAAGTGGAAAAATAGTATTTAGCTATTTATCAAAAGCCAATTTATAGTGAAAAGTGAATGAAACGTAAGAATATAGAACTGAATAAGAAATTAAGTGGGAAAATAGTATTTAGCTATTTATCAAAAGCCAATTTATAGGGCTGGTGAGATAGCTCAGCGGCATGAGCGACTGCCTGGCAAGCGCGAGATCCTGAGTTTGACTACTGGAACCCACATAAAGGAAAAAAAGGGCTGGTGATATCACTCAGCAGCACAAGCGCTTGCTGGCAAGTGCGAGGTCCTGAGGTCGACTCCGTGTACCGACATAAAAAAAAAAAAGAAAAAGAAAAAAGAAAAAAGCCAATTTACTGTGAAAAGTGAATGAAACATACAAATACAGAATTGACAGACACAGAATATTTTAAAAAAAATAATGCCACAAAGCAGTGAAAGATTTTAGGAAGATGGTAGTAAAGCTTAATTTCTCTGAATGCACACAGAAAAACAGAAGAAGCGACTAGAGGGCAAAACAAAAAACCTATGGATGTTTACAATGAAATGAAGTGATAAGATATCTCAAGGACTCTATAATACACAGGGGTGAAGACAATGCAAGAAAAAAAAAAAAGAAAAAGAAAATCCATTCTGAGCATAGGAAAATCTGAATATGGTCAATAAGTACCTGTTAAATTTGGGCATAGCAGCACAGGCCTATAATCTCATGATCTCATCTACGTGGGAGGCTGGGGTGGGAGGGTTACAAATTTGAGGCCAGCCCTGGACAATTTAGTGAGATCCTGCCTCAAACTAAAATAAACAAGCTGGGTGTGGTGATGCACACCTGTAACAACAGCACTCAGGAGGCTGAAGCAGGAGGATCGCCATGAGTTTGAAGCCAGCCTAGATTACATAGTGAATTCAAGGCCAGCCTGAACTACATAGCAAGACCCTATCTCAAAAAAACCAACCAATTTTGTCAACCAACAAACAAAATGAAATAAACAGGACTGGAGGTGTAGCTCAGTAATGGAACACTTGCCTAGCACTGTGAGGCCCTTGGTTCAATCTCCACCACTGTGAGGGTGGGAGGGAAGCGAGAGAGTACAACAGGGCAAGCTGAAAGCAATGGCTAAAAAATAGTTTGGCCCAATTCAACAGGAGCTAATTACAAGGGACCGTGGTAAGGTTTAAAGGGCTGCAGAAGTGTAACTCTTGAGAGCTTTTCAAATTCACCTAAGGACTACTTCCAGAAGAGGTGCACACAAATAAGGAAAGTAAGCTATCTTATTTCAGAATACATACCTTCTTGAAAACAGGAAGAGATTCTGTTAAGTTTGAAAAGCTACCCTGAACTACACCTCTCCTAAAAGACCACAAAATGCTGGCCATGGCGGCATACACTTGTGACTCCAGCCCTCTGGGAGGTGGAAGCAAGAGGACTGCAAGTTTGGTCCTAGCCTGGACAACTATGAGATCCTGTCTCAGGAAAAAAAAGGGGTATGTGTGGGGATGGGGTAGGGGGTAGGTTTGGCTGGGAGTTTAGCTCAGGGCAGAAGCCTTGGTTTACTCCCCAGTACCGCAAAGGAAAACAAAACAAAACAAAATTTTATGTCAAAATAAACAAAAACTATCAAGATCAAGAAACTTACGGAAAAACATTAGTCTGATTTTTTTCTCAAATATCAGGACTTCTGATTTAACATACCAAATTTGTCAGGCATGTTTTGCCTCTTTTCTCTAAGACTCTAGTAAAATGACAGTAAAAGAGTTTTCTAAAGATATAAAATCATAGGAACGTGAGTAAAGTGACAGAAATGGATAGGAAATTTCAACTAGTTTATTGGAGACTACTGTAACTTCATTTTAGAAGTTAAGAGACTAAAATCAATAAAGCAAAACACAGTTGTGCCTAGGGAACAGGACTGCAGTCGTGTTAGCTGTTATGAGAACTGCTATTTTTCCTAAGACTTTTTCTCTCTTTGAACTGAAGAGACATACAATAAATGCTAGAGCTTATCCAGGGGGCCAAGGGAAAACTGGAGAACTAGTTAAGATATAAATCAAGAGTATCTGTAATAGTTTTTTTGTATGAATATAAAGTAGTTTGAAATGTTAGTATTTGACAATTCTGAAGGTCAAAAAGTATGAGCTTTGTTTTTTAAAAGAACTGGAAGACAATCTCAGCATCTTTTCACTAGTCTTATTTAATAAGAGATAAGAATAAATATTTTGAATTTTAGTCATTTAACGCTGCTCAGAGTTAGGAAATTAACCAAAGAACTATCCTTGGTACAGAAATAGAAACCTAAAATGATAGTTCCCTACAAAAATATTAATCATTTCTGAAACATCCTATTGGGTAATAATAACATGACAAAAAAAGTTACCAGTGTTTTTTTTTTTTTTTTTTTTTGTGGGTACCGGGGGTCGACCTCAGGACCTCGCGTGCCAACAGGCACCCGTGCCACTGAGCGATATCACCGGCCCCTTTTTCGTATGTGGGATCCGGGAGTCGAACTCGGGCCGTCGTGCTTGCGAGGCAGGCGCTTATGCCGCTGAGCCATCTCACCGGCCCCAGTGATTTTTAAAATGTCTTCCTATACCTCCATAAATCTCAAATGTTTTAAAATTAAACAGTTCTACTCTCAAAGGAATCACCCCATTTAGGCCAACCTGGACATTATCATGATTGTATAAAGTACAATAATACGCTCTTGTTTTCTCTCCACCCACTCTCTACTTGCTGCTCCAACTTAAAGCAAGTACACTGTCATCTATTTTTCAATCCTCACTTCCACTGATCAAAAGCAGTTCTACACAGGTGCCGAGTAACTCTTCATCCACTCATCGTTCTCATGACTCTCGCAACCTTCCAGCTTTACGCTTTGCATCTAATGCTTCCTGTCTGCAATGTCCTCTGGATAACAGTTTTTTCTCTGTAATAAACTCTTCTCCAGTTTTGTCTCAGGCCACTATTTCTCTGAAATTCTAACAGCATGTTTCAGTTATACAAATTACTGACATCTTAAATGTTACCTTTATGACAGTTACATCTTTTCATCTATCCTCTCCCTTTTCAACTACACTGTGAAAACACTATGGTAGAAATTTTGTTTTATACTTCTTTGTATTCCCAGCACTCAGGATGGTATTTACTCAACATATGTGCTTAAGTGTGTCATAGTTTTAAAAAAAGAGATAAACATTCTTCCAAAAAATTCTACATTTAAAATAGATTGTAACTTAACTCTCTCTAGTGCTTCCTATGTCAAACTTAATTCTTATTATTCTACCTAATAAACAGTCCTATTTTATTACCATAGGGTATCCCAAGGCGTTCTTGTTCTTTCCTATAACCTTCCAGCGCGGCAGCCCATCGTGTCACTTGCTCTGACGTTTCATCTGAAATGGTGGCGATGTGTTTTGTACCATCAAGAGTTATTACTTGAGCTTCTTCCACAAGATGTGCTTCTGCTTCAGCATGATGAGCATCTGGATCAATAACCACTTCAACAGTTTCCGCAGTTTTCACAATTTCCAGGATGTTTAGCTTCGGCTCAATCCCTTCACAGTGAATTAAAAAATATATATATATGAATTCAACTGAAAACACAAATTTCAAAACAAAATTTTGTTTACATGTTCCCAAATTGTAGAGAAAAACTACATATTAAATATTTTAGCACTATATCTAGAAAATTTAAGATGTCTATAACAATAAATACATTTTGATAGAACTTCTGTAACAATAATGTGTCAATATTAATTTCCTGATTTTGGTAATTGTACTGTGTTCATAAGAAATAATCCTTTTTTTTCAAAGAAATACTCATATATTTAGAGATAGAAAGGGATCATGCCTGCAACTTATCCTTAAAAAGTTGGAAAAAATACTATCTGGGGGAAGAAAGGGAACAAAAGCAAATACATTAAAAATTCACATCTGAAGAATCTGGGTGAAGGATATATAGACGTATATCTACATATCTATATTTATATATAAATAAAAGCCCCCTTGCCCCCCAGTACTGGGGATTGAATCCAGGCCTTGATGCATGCAAGCCAAGTGCTCTACCACAGGGCCTTTGTGGGGGGGGGGGGCTTTTTTTTTTTTTTTTTTTTTTAAGACAGGGCCTCGTGAAGTTGCCCAGCCTGTCCTCAAACATGCAATCCTCCTGCCTCCCAGTTGTAGAGGCATATGGCACCACGCCAGGTTCTATGAATTCTACCTAGTTCTGAAACTTTTCTACAATTATTAAACGCACACATAAATCCTACCTACAAATAGCATTAGGAAAAAAAAAAAAGCCAGTTTCTATCACAATAAAAGTACCAACAAAGAATAAAAAATAAAATCTAGACTAGAGAGAATATAAATGTGCAGCTACCTATCTTTAAGATTTAAAAAAAATATATATAGAAACTCTTCAATGCCTATTTACCCAGAATCCAAACATTTAAGATATACTATTCAAATAGATTAAACTAGCTCCCTTTGTGAAATAATCTCAGATACTTATGATAAAGTAATAGCTCTAAGAAACTATCATATTATTTAACAGCAAAAGCTATTGACTCTGTCACAATCTGTATCAAAATCTAGTAAAAGAAAGTTTGAAAGAAAAAGTAACAATTTCAATCTCCCATGAAAACCAGTACAAGAAAATGTACTAACATTCATAAGGTGGTATAAAGAAAAGTTACTTTTTCAAATACACATGATAAAGAGAATTAAAAATGAATATTTTCCTAGCATCTATTCTGTAATCCTCCATCCGAATTTCAAAAAGCTTGAAGTCAACTCTTTATACAACTTGCACTGAGAGGTCACTGGGCTTTTAAAGATAAAACCAATGAATTTCTTTCCTATCTGTCACAGCAATCAACCCTGGGGGAATTAAGGATCAGAAGCAGATAAATACGGATTTTCAAAGTCCAAAGAAAACTTTGGTGTATGGGAACACAGTTTGAGCAATACAGTATGTCAGAGATTATATTATTTAAAAACTTAGGAGAAATCTTAACAAACTGCATTTTTAAAAACTAAAATTCAACCCACCAAAATGGCTAATTTTACTTTCTGACTTAGCACTTACACAAGAACAGTAAAATACTTGATGGACATATTGACCGGATCACTACATGTCCTCTGCAAATTTTGTCTCTGTACTAAACTAGAGACACTGAATTTCCTTGCAGTTAGGGTTCTGCATGTGATTAGGCTCTGGAGTCACTGGTATAAGCCTTCTATTTGGAAATGATTTAAGAGGCGCCAAGCAGGAACCTGACATCCATTTTTAGCCTAGTGTGGCTCACTGTAAAGGCAGGACAGCTGCTAGTCGACAGCTATCGTGGTCGTTTCCAGAGGCTGCTCCTCGGATCATGGCAGAGCACCAGCTTTCTCAGCAGTCTAGCTCTACAGTGTGGCTGAGCCATTCTTAGGAAGCTAGCAAGAACATGTTCTAGACCACTTTGTGACTCTGTTATTTACTACTGTACAATATATTCCTTTAAGTTGGATGGAATATGTTATACTCTCTGCTTCCTGACAGATTCAACAAGTAAACCAAAAAACATGATTATTTAGCTATAGCATCACATTAAGTCATTTAGACCAACGTCTAAATGCTACAACTTACAAAATAGAATCGTTTCAGAAAAACATGAGCTAAACTTTTAAATAACAGTCACTAAAAGGAACTTACCTTGGTAAGAAATTACCTGTACACTAAGCTGTACAGTTCCATCTGTCTTTACTCCTTGGTCAAATAAACTTCTTTCTGGATCCAGCTAGACATGGGTAAAATGTAATATAATTTTATCTCAATCATTAGGATAAGACTCCTGCCTCTGGTTTAATGTAAGTGGATGTACCAAACAGGACTTAATTTCTGTGTATAGTAACTAAATTATGAGAAGACATTTAATTACCTAAATTGTCATGTCTTTTAATTCTTTGCCAAAAATGAAATTATTTTAACTACTGAGTTAGTAATCTGAGGAGGCATAAACTACCAAATTGATTTTAAGTGGCAGTTTTCTCTAACTCTGGAGTCTGGGTTGAGATTTTCACACCAAAAGGCAATTATTCATTCTGTAAATGTATTTAAAGATGGCATCATCTGTCATGAATAAGCAAGGGTGTTTAATTACTGGTGACAATTTATTTAACTTTATTAACATATTCAAGTCATTTCTCCCTTGTAACCAATGCCGCATATTGAAGATCAGGGTTCACTCTAAGTCTCTGATCACAAAGTTAATAAAATTAAAGGATTTATGATCTTATTACTTTATCTGGCTATGAATATCATTAATCATAACTCTATATTCTTTGAACATTAGAACTCTTTCCCTCAAATCTTCACACTGTGAATGCATTTCACACAATGGCATTATGTGAATTATGGAATTATGATGAGAAAAAATAATTCTGACTTCCAGATACTTTCTGTCACCAGCTTGAAAATAAGCTCCCATTGTAATTATCTTGAATAACGTGTTAGTATCTGCATATCATATTGCTAAGGTACAAACCTCTCACTCTTACTCCCAAGAATTCAGTTGTTAACAAAGTCATGTTACAAACACGTTTTCTAATATTTAAAATGTCATATACAGAGTCTGCCCAAAAAATGTATACGCACTTCAGTAGTTCACCATACTAATAAATGTCTGGAAGCTAATGGCCATTTTGAGTACGTCCTATAACTGTAGAGGCCAAAGGTAACTTGTATTAATCTCATGATGTCTCAATGAATTCAGTATTAAAATATTTAAGCAAGCTTTTCTTTTCCTTATGTATACATTTTTTTGGCAGACTCTGTATATAAAACATATACTCTTAAGTGACTATACACCTAACAAGATGGACACGAAAAACCGTGGAACCTGGTAAGACAAGTCAAATGTGGCAGTGCTACTCTTTAATGCAGCAATCTCTGCTTGAAATTTTGTTAATAATTCTCATAGTATCATGTTTTTTCTCCTTGTCTAATAGACACGAGTATTAATCCACTAGAAGCTATGGCATGTGTAACTCTGAAACTAAGGTCTCAGCTACTAAATACTAGTTAACTAAGAGCTGGCAGAAGGACAAAATTTAACCCTGGTATTTAATCTCATGTCACATTTTTCAAAGAATGCCAACTCAATGATTGCTACTTCAGCTTTCAAGTCAGCACTCATCTGAAAATACAAAAAGCACTATCATAAACAGCAAATTTTCTGACTTCAAATGTGTGTTTGCACTGACATGGAGAACAGAGGTTGTCACCCTTACATTCTTTTTGAAGAGAGAAAAAATGACTGGGAGGAATGCATACTTTCCTCAGATTCAAGGACAGCTTTGAATTCTACAACACTATGACTTATACATACTTCCATTTATCCAACTATTATGTACTGACAACCTGTGATAGGCTGGGTTCTCTGCAGGCCATATTTTCATTACGGAAAGACCAGGTATTATTAAAAAAAAAAACAAAAAACAAAAACAAAAACTAAAACTAAAACAAAAAACCCCTGAAAGACAACTAAGAGGTAAGCGCAGATTCTGCATTATTTTACATTATGAGAAAAACCCGGTAAAGTTCAGTGGCACTGAGTTATTCACTACAAACTTTCTTTTCTTCTTTTCTTGTCTTTCTGTTCTTGTCCCCAGCCCTTTGTACGTCTTTTTATTTTGACACAGGGTCTTTCTAAATTGCCCTGGCTGGTCTAAAATTTATGATCCTCCTGCCTCAACTTCCTGAATAACTGGGATTATGGATGTAAACCAGCACACCTAGCATGAATCTTTAAAATGTCTGCCTCAAATAAGTGAAGAGAGATTTGCAGTCACACTAGACTGGTTCAAATTCCAGCGTACCCAAATGTGGCTAAAAATCAGGCAAATTAATCTCTTTAAAATCTCAGTTTCTACACTTGCAAAATGTGATTAAATAATGTTCATTTCAAAGACCAATATAAAGATTAGATAATTCAGAGGAGTTTTGCAAGTACTTTTTTTGTTATTCAACATATCTGTCTTTACAAACTCTAGCTTACCAATTTTTTTTTTCTTTTGAGACAAAGTCTCCCCAGGTAGTTCAAGTTGGTGTTGAACTGACTCTGTAGCTAAGGCTGATCCTGAACTCAAAGATTCTCCTGCCTCAGTTTCCCCAGTGGTGGGATTATAGGTATGCACCAACATGCCTGGACAGCTCACCAATTTATAATAGCAATCTTAATTACAATCTACATGGATTTTATTTATTGAATCTCCAGAGTTTAGAACATTTGCATTGTTTCCAGTTCTGGCAAAACCATGAATAAACATCTTCATACATATACCTTTGCCCACCCATGTAAGAATTTCTACAAGAACAATTCACACTAATGTTAATAGATACTAAATGCCAGATTGCCTTCCAAAAAGGGAGAGTTAACCTCACTGCTAAAACAAAAACTTTAAACACTCAAATTTTAATTTAGCTAGACTCAACTATATTCCCTAGTTTTTTAAGAGAATTATCATCCCATAGCCACTATTTATGATACATATAATGAAAGGAAAGAGTTCATTAAAACATTTCAATTTATTGAACAACAAAATCTTAAAAACAGCAGCTTATGATTTGGATTTTTTAAAAACTAAAACAAAAGTTCTGTAACACATGGGATAACTATATTACAAGGGCTAAAATATACATTCATGTTACTATAAAAACATAAAACTCTAGTACTTACTCATATATTTAATGAAGGTCATGGAGAAACTGTATGAGCAATTCTATTTAGGCTACTACTTTTTATACATGAAAATACTACCTTTCTTGAAAGAGTCCCATAAAACATGACTGTGAATATGCTTTAAATAATGAATTATTTTAACACTACAATGGGTATTGAAATAAATGCCAAGAATATCAGTTGATATTTACATTTTTATTCAGAGAAAACAGAAGGGAAAGTTAAAATCATTTAGTCAAGTGTTCACTACATTTTAAAAGTAACTGACATAGAAAGAAATTAAAACCCAGTTAGAAATAATTTACTTCTTCAGTCTCCAATGTCAATGTAGTTCCCACTACTCTATACTGTATATTTATATACAGTATATATTACTTATATTATACTTATTATAATATAATAATATATTATATTATACTTATATACAGTATATATTACTGTATATATTTATATACAGTATATATATTACATGTATATATGTACATTTTTTTGTTTTTGGTTTTTTGAGACAGGTTCTCGCTATGTAGTCCAGGCTAGCCTTGAACTCACGAATAGCCTAGGCTTGCCTCAAACTCATGGCAATCCTTCTGCCTCAGCCTCCCAAGTGTTGGGATTATGGGTGTGTGCCACCATGCCTGGCTCAATCTTTTAAATATAATTTTAAGTAGAAAAATTTGCTGAAAGATTTCTTTTTTTTTTTTTGTGGGTACTGGGGGGTAGACCTCAGGACCTCACGCGCCAACAGGCACCCAAGCCACTGAGCGATATCACCGGCCCCTTTTTCGTATGTGGGATCCGGGAGCTGAACTCGGGCCCTCGCGCTTGCAAAGCAGGCCCTTACGCCGCTGAGCCATCTCACCGGCCCTGAAAGATTTTAATAAATTATTTTATTAAAAGCATTTTATTATTTAAGTAAATGCTTAAATTTTATCATAATACAGGGCAAATCCATTCATAGAGACAAAACCCATAGCTATACAGATAAAAGGCTAACAAAAAATAGTTCTATGCAGACTGAAATGCTGAAATACAAATCTGAAAAAAAAAAATTACCTGGATATCTTGCAGGCAAATTTCATGAGCATCCAAAGAACACTGTAGTCTTGGTTCTAGTAGTTTTTTTAAATTGCCAATTGGTTCATTGATGTCTATGGCCTGGCTTACACATTCAGCTGGGGCGTAGGTTTGTTCTACAATGCTAAATGTTGAAGGACATAAAGGTTAGTAATTATTTCCCTGGATTTTGAAGTGATAATATCCTCAAAACAAAATTCAATACCAAAGCACATTTACGGTTTTTGAAAATACATTTCTTCTTAGATACTGTGGCAGGTTCATCACTAACCTGCACTGCCAAACTGAACACTAAATTTCACAGCTAACATGAAATTTAAAGCATCTTTGAAAATATCTTATTACATAACACTCAAATTTTAACTTAGCTAGACTTAAATATATTCCCTAGGTTTTTAAGAGCAATATCCTCCCATCGACAACATTTTATGATACACACAATGAAATGAAAGAGTTCATTAAAACATTTCAACTTATTGCACAACAAATTCTTAAAAACAGCAGCATATACACATCAAGTGTATGTGTGTGTGTACACATATAGATGCTGCTTGTACAATATATAAGGAAAAATATTTGCATTTACATTACATTTTAAAATTATTTTAAAGAAATAACATTTACTTGCCATTTCTACTAGTCAGTTTCCCTTCCCAACATAAATATAATCTAGTAAGTATAAAATAGCAAAGTTTTCCTTTCACTTAATCTTAGCACTACTAGTTATAATTACCATAGCTCCACATTTTTAAAAAAGTATATTGTTCCTTAAAACTTTCTTAGAGCTCTTCTGTGTTATTTTTAATTCAAAAGGATTAAAATACTTCATTAAGTAAATCTACATATTTCTTACTAATGTTTATATGAGCTAGAACAGAAGCCAGAAAATGCTGGGTATGGTGGTACAAGCCTGTAATCCTAGCTACCTGGGAGGCTGAAGCAAGAGGATGATCCTAAGGTCAAAACCAGGCTGGCCAAAACCTAAGTGAGACTCTGCCTCCCAAGAAAAAATAAAAAAGGACTAGGGGATATAGCTCAGTAGTAGAGCTCCCCTAATTCAATTCCCTGCACAACAGACAACAAGTAACTGCTGAATTGATGAATGTGAAATTCAATTAAGTTTCACAACACGTGTAATTTAAATATGATTTAAATCTCATTTGCAATTGTCAAAAACAGTATGTGTTCAAAAAATTGCCAACTGGGCCGGTGAGATGGCTCAGCGGCTTAAGCGCCTGCCTGGCAAGCGCGAGGGCCCGAGTTCGACTCCCGGAAGCCACATACGGAAAAAAGGGGCCGGTGATATCGCTCAGCGGCACGGGCGCCTGCTGGCGCGCGAGGTCCTGAGGTCGACCCCCCGGTACCCACAAAAAAAAAAAAAAAAAAAAAGAAAAAAAAAAAAAAAAATTGCCAACTTTCATTCACATAAATTCTAAGGATAATCAGATATATCCATGATATTTAATGAAAGTATGTAGTTCAAATTTTTCCTAAAACATTGAAAATTTATAAAACAGACTATTTATGACTGGAAATGCAAACTTATTTTAAAACAACTGTACACTATTTTTATTTAAGATGAAAAAATATTGGCTTTTTTTGGGCTAAGTAAGCATTTCTGCCAAAATTTTCAGCTTTAGCACAAGAGGCTACCATTTTCTTTTTTTATAACAATGATTTTTAAAAGATTCTGATGTTGCTTTAAGACAGATTTTTAAAAGCCCCATTTCATATATGCTGACTATTAAAAATCTTCCAAAATTTTCTGTTATGATCTAAACCATGGGAAATCAAGCAAAAACTGAATTACCACTTTCTCTTGAAAAAAAATGTGGTGTTCTCATAACACTGGCCCTAAATTCCTAGAAAGTAACAATCTGCTATAGCTGAAAAGCAACTAGCGACTACTCATACAGGTCAGCACAGTAACTACTGATTTTTCTACCTAGACATATGTAAAGGGCTAGAAAGTAAATACTTTAGGCTTTATAGACCAATTGGAGGTATATGTATTAGAATAAACATATCCATGGTAGGCTCCAAGAGAGCTCCCAATGGTTTTCACTTCCTAATATTCATACCCTTTTCTAGGTGCCTGCCACACTGTACCAGGGCTGGAATATGTGGCCAAAAAAACTAAGGCAAGTGTGTTACATGACTTTGTAGATTTGGTTATTTACCTAAAAAGACATTGTGGCTTCCATCTTGGTAGCCTCTCTCAGACCATTCGCTTTAGGGGAAGCCAGTTATCAAGCCACGAGCAGCCCTAGAGAGAGGCCCATGTAGTAAGGCACTGAGGCATCTTTCCAAGAGGCTCATGAGTGAGTTTAGAACTAGACACTCTAGTTTCAGTCAAGCTTTTGGATGAATGTCGCCCAGACTGACAACGTAACTGCAAACTCACGCAATACCTGGAAGAGTCAGAACCACCCAGCTAAGCTGTTTCAAGGTTCCTGATCCTATGAGAACAATGTTCAGCGTTAAATGTTGGGGGCTGGGAGTGTAGCTCAAAGGTGGAGTGCTTGTCTAGCCCTGAGTGTGATCCCCAGCACTACAAAAACAAACAAACAAAACAAAATATAACATGCTGGGTGTTTTAACCCACTAAGTTTTGGGGTAGTTTGTTACACACACATATGTCTAAATGGAAATCAAAAGAACCATGCAGTGTATTTTCTGCTAGAAAACATAACATAATCAGGCATTCTAAAAGCTCCATTAGACACAGTTTTAAATTTCAGCTGTACCCTTAATTCAGTACTAGAGTTAATCTTAGCTATCCTGTCCTGTCCTCTGTTACTCTACAGTGGTCCTCTACTACTCTGCAGTCCCTTTTACTTTAATACCAACCTTTCTTCTGTGCACTCTGGTTTCTCAGTCCCATCAATCTCGATTTCTATCAACTCTTCTGCTTCTCTTTTAGTCATGGTTGAAGTATTTCAAGAGCTCAGCCCTGAAAGAGTTAAATTTTCAGTTTTGAAATTATCTGCATAAACTGAAATGATGCACAAGATGCACAGACAAAATTAAAATACAAGCAGAAGGGGGAAATATTCTTTACATATAGAAGAATCCACAATGATGTTCATAAGCTAGTTTTTGTTTAAACTGGTGTATATTAGCCATAGTGGATCTTAGTCAAAAAGTTAATTGAAGGTACCTCAAAATCAAGTGACAGTTATGTTAACTACATTAAAACAACTCAGATTTAAACCTGAAGCTTAACATGGAGATGAACAACTGATCAGGCAAAAGTTCCACCTTATTAACAATGTTTACTGCAAAGTATAATACTGACAAGTGATACAAATTAACCTAATCACATCTAGGATTTGTTACAAATTATAAATGCAAATACAATATTCCAAAATAGTAAAATAAAATAAGAAGTTATAGATATGCACATTATTGCCCCAATTATACACTAAAATTTTTTAAAGATTTTTTTTTTCAGATCTGGTTGTATTTTAAACAAACTATTACCTCAGTTTTTAATTATCTCATGTAAATTACTTACTGCTTTAAAAGACCAAGACAAAATATTACAATTTTTAAAATGTCAAGTAAGGCGTAAAGACAGCTAAAAATATTGATATTCCTTTGTAAATCATTTTGAGGTGTTAGTGCTGCAAGTTCCAGGCTGTCACTAACCACCTTAGTGTAGATCAATGCATATCTTTGGATTCATAATATCTTAATGCACAGCACCTTCAGACTAGTGTTTCTGACGTTTATTCCCCTACCTAAAATAGACATATTTCCCTAAATTTGGTGCCCTAACATTTGCTGAGTAGTCTGTGTTTCTTACAAGAGTTGACAAAATAAATTCAAATATTCATTCCTATTAACAATAACCACTGGTTACTCAGTGCCAGGTGGTGCCTTCAAAAGTTATACAGAAAAGCCTGAGTTTGAGCTACTCTCATATGAACATTATCCAGAGGTTAGCAAGACTAAACTGCCCATAACTCTATATTGTCACTTTAGATGTATCATAGCGAGGCACGGTGGCATAGGCCTGTAATCTCAGCACTTGGGAGGCGGAGGCAGGATGACGCCAAGTTCGAGTCCCAACTTGGCAATTTACTGAGACACTTGTCTCAAAATAAAAAACATAGGGGGCAGGGTAGCTAAGTACCTGGGTAAAGTACCTGGGTTCAATTCCCATTACCCAAAAAAGAGGAGGGCAGCAGTGGCACATGCCTGTAACCCCACCACTTTAGGAGGCTGAGGCTGAAGGATCAAAAGTTCGAGCCCAGCCTGGGCAACTTAGTGAGACCCTGTCAAAACAAAGAAACAAAAACAAAACAAAACAAAAATCAGGAATACAGCTCAGTGTCAAAGCCCTGGGTCCAATTCTTAGTACTACAAAGAAAAACCAAAAACAAAACAACAGAAAAAGAATAGCTGTATCTACCTAAATACACAAGTGGGGCCAAACTATGGTTTATACAGAGACAGGCTCTGTGCTGCATGTACTAGTAAGAAAGCAATCTCTTTCACTGAATCCTTAGCAGGCTTCAGTGTCTGCCCTGCCCCCAGTCTATACTGTCAGTGCAACAGCCAGTGTGATCCTTTTTAAAAGCATTTAGCTCACAGCACTTCCCTGACAGATTCCAGTCACAGTAAAATCCAAAGACTTTCCAACGGTCAACAAGGTACTGCATGTTCCCCCCATCTGTATCCCACTACTGCTGACTTCCTCTCCCACACTGTTCTTTGCTTCTGCCTGAAACTGACCTGCCCCAAATATCCTTCTGCCTGAATCTCAGCTTCTCAATGAAACTAAACTTCCCTTGAGCATCCCTATTTAATTGTTCTCTTTTCTTTACACTTTTTCCACAGCAATTACCCTTTAATATACTATGTCATTATTATATTTATTGTCTTTCTTCCTTTGTTGGATCTTTATCAAAGTGCAAAGACTAAAAATTGCCTAAAAGTGATGAGTTGGGTTTGTCTGCACTAGGAACTTCCCCTACTTTCTTGCAGTGGGAGGGGCTTTACTAGGTCTTAATTTTTCAAGAGATTGAGGCCTCCGTGGTAGAACAGCAATCCAGAACCAGTGAATCTGTTAAATTACATGGCAAAGGGGATTAATATGATAGAAGGCATTAAAACTACTAATTGACTTGACTTTAAAATAGAGATTACCTGGGTGTGATGGTTCCCACCTGTGAACTCAGCAGTAGAGCCTGAGGCAGGAGGCTCACTTTGAGTTCAAGGCCAGCCTGAACTATACAGCAAGACCCTGCCTCAAAAAAACCCAAACCAAACCAAATGAAACCAAAGACACACAAAAATAGATTATACTGGCTTATCCTGATGGACCCAATGAAATCACAGGGTCCTTAAAAGTAGAAGAGAAAATTGGAAAGTCAGAGTGAATGTGAGAAAGGACTCAACTGGTCAGCTACCAGCTGAGGATGGAGAAAAGTAGTCACAAGCCAAGCGATGGGGTTCTCCCTTGGAGACTCTAGGAGAAATGCATCCTGCCAATACCTGTCTCAAGCCTACAGACCTACTTCAGACTTACAACTTCCAGAACCGTAAGATATTAAGTTAGTGGTACTTACCAGTTACTAGATTTGCAGTAATTGGTTATAATCACAGTAGAAAACTAAGACAGTCTCCCTTTACAGTTTAGAAAGGGTTGTACCTCTACTCAGGTCCCATGATCTCCAACTACTAGATAACTGGTTTTCTGACAACTTCAGTCTATAAACAGCTGGCACCTAAATCTAGTCTGTTACAAAAACGACCTGATTCCCCCCTACATTATTAAAGTTGCACCAAAAGGAAAAAGAATACTAAGGAGGCAGAGCTCTACACTGGAGGACACAGGTATCACACATGTCCAGCATATACATATAGGCTCAGCACCTATCTCTTTGGGAGTATGAAAAGATGAAGAATTTGTTTTCTTTTCTGACTGATACTAGCACAAAAAATCTTCCTCTTGCTGGGCATGGTGGCGCACACCTATAATCCCAGCACTCAAGGCTGAGGCAGGAGGATTGCTGTGAATTCGAGGCCAGCCTAGGCTACAAAGTGAGTTCAAAGCCAGCCTGAAGTGCATAGTGAAATCCTGTCTCAAAAAGACAAAAAACAAAACAAAACAAAAAAACCCCACAAAAAATTTTCCCTCCCCAATCAAATCTACTTCTTAACTGGTGCTATGTGAAAAATGGTGGGATTCATCTAAAGTAAAACAGATCAGTAGAGACCTACCTTGTAGAACAATATAAACTTCAAATGTAATAAAAGCAGGGATATTTGTTCAGATCTATACAAAGTACTTTAAAGTGTTTCACCTTTAGTACTCCATTAATTTGTTTTGAAGAAATGAATTTCATTAGGATTATTTCACACCATATACAATGGATTCCAGATGCCTTAAAGGCTTAAGGGCAAGACTATAAAGCTAATAAAACAAAACAGAAGGGATTTTCTTCTGTAGTCCAGGACACAAAAGGATTTTTTTTTAAATTCCCAAAATATAAACATAAGAAATGAACTTACACAAAGATTATGTTCAATACACAAATTACACAGTGGAAAAAGATGTCTCTTACCACCTAAAAGTGACATGGAACTAAAAAAATGGAGTACACAAGAATCTCTAGGAAGATGATTAAAAAAAAAAAAAACTGGGACAAATTAGAAAAGCAGGGAAAGCACAGGCAAAGGAAATTCAAAGCGAAACGCAAATGACTCAGGATACAAGGAAATGCTTAAATTCAAATCATTCAAAAATGCAATTTAAAACAAGAAACCAGAACTTTACGTGCATGCACGCACACGCACACCCACATGCACTCGTGGCCAGGGTTAGCTGAATAACAAGAGGTAGCAGGGGCATGGGGACATAAAACTCTTATCTCAGTTTAGACAAAAGTAGATAATCCAGAGAAAAATCTTGCGGTTCTCAAATCAAGCATACTTATACCTTTGACTCAGCAATCTCACTGCCAGATATGCATTCCAGACAAGTTCTCAGATTACTTGATATTATGTTCAGGGCAGATTCACTGGTGGTAGTTGGGAGCTGACATCAGTGCAAGTTTTTATGGTAAGAAAGTACCAATAAAAGAAAAACACAGAAGGACATAAAACTAAACGTTAGCACCTGTCAGAAAAATGGAAAGAATGTCTGCACAAAATAAATAAAATTTTTTTATTTGTTTGTTTTGAGACAGGTTCTTACTATGTTGCCCAAGCTGGTCTGGCACTCCTGGGCTGAGACAACACTCCTGCCTCAACCGCTGAATATCTGGTAGTGCTGGGGGTGCTCCATCGCTCCCAGCTAATCTTAAAGAACTGTTCTATTCAGAAAAAGTGAGAAATACGGCTTATAACTGAGTAACACTTAAAATTATCTGCTTTATTTTCAGAGCCTTACATGGAGGTCCACTCCCACTATTATTACTAATTCTTTCAAAGATTAGAAAATCAGAGGATTTTCTAGGAAATTTTAGAAAAACAGAAAAGTATATGAAGTGACTGGAGACTGAGAAATGGCCTTATTGACTTATCAGCGGGGGTAATGGGGGTTTCCTTTAGTACAAGCACTAAGAGTTGTTAGAAGAAATTTATGCATGATTTACTAAAAATAATACAGAATAGTTCCTCAAAGATGCAAAGTAAAAGGGAAAAACGACCCTCATTCACTTGTAGAAAAATCACATCAGTCTCCGAATTGATCTTTCTTGCTTTTTCTCAGTTCTAAAAACTTAGCCTAGAAAAACAATGTAAGGATTTGAGAAACTGTCCAACTCTTTGGTATCAATGATGGAGACTGTCTTAGCTCTTTTTCTGGAACCAATTCCTCAGAATTTCATGTCATTACTTAAGAAAACGGAGATGAGAACATTACTCGGTGTATCTTCTCCTGACATATAACAACTTTACATAAGTTGACACTTTAGTTCTCCTAAAGCTTAGGACCCTTTTTCCGAGCAATGGATAAATGTAAGTGCAGTCTGGAAGTAGCTGCATTGTTTACTACACATTTTTCCAAGCTTAACAGGCACTTTTAAGTATTTGAGGAAATGACATTTTTATTTGAAAAAATTAAAGTTGCAACATTAAGAAAAAGCATTTGTGTGTGTGCATGTGCGCAAATACGATAAAAGATTAACAGTTGATAACCCCCAGGTGAAGGGTATATGGGTGTCCACTGTATGACTTTTTTCATTTTCTGTAGGTTTGAGGTTTTATAAATATTGAAAACCAAAGTCATCAGCCTTAATTTAGTTCTCAACCCATACATTCTGTAATGACTTGCTTTAATTGAACATGTAGCTCATTATCTGTTACTTCCTATTAACACCTCGTGACATACACTTTTTGTTTATCTTGTCTTTTTGAGACAGGGTTTCGCTATGCGGTTCAAGCTGGCCTTGAACTCATTTTGTAGCACAAAGTAAGTTCAAGGCCAGCCTCAACCGCATAGCGAAACTCTGTCTCAAAAAAAAACCAAAAAAAAAAAAAAAATTACTACCTATCATCTTGGAATGCAACATTCAAGCATTGTCCTTCCTGCCAATCAAACTGGGATCCCTACATCCAAATATGTACACCGTAGTACCCAGAAAAAAAAAAGTTGGCAAGCTGCGCTAAGCCACTGTGGTCTCCTTGGCTGGCTTCCTCGTTTAAGAAGGCATTACATGAGTAAGGGGGTTTGGGGCAACTGCGAGCCCATTCCACAGGAGGACACATGCATTCGGAGTGAAGCGCTGGGTCCGTCGGGTAGGCTGAAATCCCGGGGCACAGGACAAGGCCGACCGTGCAGAAAGCGGCCCACCGCGGACGAGCCTGGGCGCGGAGAGGACGGACAGCAGGGAGCGGCGGAAGGCGACACGGAGGCCGCGGCCCCGGCCCCCCGCCCCCCCGCCGCCTCTCCCCACCCGGCTCCCTCAAGTCTCCACGAACGGAAATGGGAGTCGCAGCGTCGGGGACCAGCGGAAACAAAACACAGAGGCGGCAGCGGGGGGGCCGCCGGGGGAAAAGGCCCCGGAACGAGGCCGCCGCGCGGGCCCGCGCTTCCCTCCTCCCCCGCGGCCGCACTCACCCGCTTCGGAATCGGCCCCGTCGCCCTCGGCCGCGCTGCAGAGCCGGCTGAGAACGGCAGCGGCGCGGGCTCCACGTGCAGCGCCTCTCCGATAAGACCTGCAGCGGCCCCGACTCGAAGTATAAGGCCCCCGGGCCCTTCCCGCGGAATCGGCGCCGAGAAACCCCAAGCCCTCTCCCGCCTCCCAGGCACCCCCGGGTCCAGGACTACAACTCCCAGCAGGGCGCGCGACACGAACGCCGGGGGTGACGGAGGCTCACGAGGCACAACGCCCCAATCTGCTTTGTTTCACACTCTCACTTTCCCTGCACGGTATACATTCAACATCCCCAAGAAACCGGACACTGAATCCGAGTGGAGCTTGAACTAGGGGGAAAAACCAAGTGCGCATGCGTACAGAGCAAAGTGTCCAACAGGAAAAAGAGCGTGTCAAACTCGGCGGAGGAAAGATGGCGGAACCTTTGCCAGGGGACCCGGAAGCACTTACCCTCCACTTCCTCCTCCTCTTTGCCTTCTGTCTCACCTAGAGCTGTCCGGTCGCAGACAGTCTCCGAGACGCTTCCTGTCCGGTAAGCGTCGAACGACTGGAACGGTGACCCATAATGCATTGCGATGGCCGGCAGGCGTGGGGGGCGGAGCCGGGGCCGGAAGTGGAGCGGTAGCGGCGGCGGTGGCCCTGGGAGCTCGGGACTGAGCGCAAGGTGACTGGGAGGGTAGTTAGACCAGCGTGGCCTCTTGGGACTGCGATCCTGGGTTTCTTCACAGGGTTTAGACTGCCCGTCGCCCTTGCCCTACTGGGAAGAGAGGGTGGCCCAGTGTCCTTGGCACCCTCACGGCCTGTCCCGGGGTCACTGCTGACCTCGGCGCTTTTAGGGCTTGAAGTTTGCCGTAGATGCTTTAAATACCCTGTGTGCGGGCACTCCGGGGAGGCGGGGAGGCCGAGGGGTCGTGGCTTGCAGTCCGCCTGGGGCATCCCAAGGTCAGGCCTGCCCACCCAGGACACGCGGGCAATCTTCCGAGCAGGGCAGGGAGCTGGGCAGTTTGCGTCCGACCTGGAAACGATCGTGGTGCTCAGACTTCGTTAGACAGCTCTGTGGGTTAAATTTAGAGTTGTGTTGCGAAGAGGCAGCAAACTGGTTAGGCTGGTCATTCATACTATAAACAGCAGAACCGTGCAGTGTCCCACCACAAGGCCTCTGTCCTAGCTGTACCCACTCCCCCACCTTGCTGATGTCCGCCCTAGTCTTTTGTTGTTGTTAAATTCCTAACAAAGATTCTCCTAGAACCTGATCGTATTTGAACAGAGTATTTGTCACAGATGGTCCTTTACACCATTTGTGTACTGTCGTGTCTTCTGCGTGATAGTGGATAATCCACACGCACTGCTTTATCTGTGACAAAGTGGAAAGGAATACAGGAGAAGCAACAAATTTTGGTAAGAGATTATGTGTTCCTTTTGTGGATGAGTTTATAGAATTTAGGGCATGAGAGCTCTTAGGGGAAAAAAAGGGTTAGGAAAAAGGCCAAATTAGAGATCTGTTTGGGGAATCATTAGTACTTAGAGGTAGATAATTAAAAAAACGAAAATGAGTTTACCTATGTTGTGGTATGAATAACATGATCTCTGCAATCAGCTTTAGAGCAAATTAACTTTGGGTACGTGGGCAATTTAATGACCTTTCTGAGACATAATTTTATTATCTGTAAAGCAGATAACAGTTTTCCTTAATATTGTTTAAGAGTACAAGGGGGGCATATTCAGCGCTGAAAAAATGTTAGGTTGCCCTACTGCTGGGTGTTAAGCATGTCCTTAGGTTGCCAGAACATTAGTTGGGCAATATTTCTATGTATTTGTTTTGAGTCTGATTTTGCTGTGTAATCTTGGACCAGGTAATGTCCAAGGTAACCTCTGAGTTTCTCTATGTATAAAAATGAAAATGGTGGTGACACCTTATAAAGTCATTTGTCGTTTTCTTGTAGTCTCTTTTCTCAAGTATTTTTCTCTGATAGGGTGTATATGAATTCTGTAATTTGTTCAAATGCTTGCTTTCTTCCTGGCCAGTGGAGAATCTCTTGTTGATTGGTTTCTTTCCTAGTTTTTATGTTATTCTAGGATTTGTCAACATCAACACTATTGACAATCTGGACAATTACTTGGGGGGAGGGAGTATTATTATAGGGTCCTAGAAGCATCTTTGGCCTCTGCCCACTAGAGGCCAGTAACACTCAACCTAATCAGGACAACCAAAAATGTTTTCAGACACTGCCAAATGTTTTCTGGTAGATAAAAATCTTCCCTCTTCCAATTTGAGAATCATTATGGAACAGTACTGTCTTGTAGCTGGTGCTTTCCAAATTATCAGTGGTGAAAGGCCAGTCTTACACTCCCCTGTGGATACTTTTGAAGAATATAATAAAAGTGAATTACTAGAAAACTGAGGAAAGAAAAGAAACTAGGCACACATAATACAAATTCTCATTTTTTTATTACCAAGTTCAATGCAAAAATTACTTTGTCGAATTGCCATAAAGGTTTCTAAGTGCTTATTCCCAATTTCTCTGTTACTATAAATCAGTAATAGTTTGTATACTTCCACTGGTCCATTCTAATAAATTAATAGAAGTGGGCTAGTATGATAATGTTGCTGATTAGGTAATTTGGGAAGGGGCATGGGAAACATGTTAGCATATCTGGTTTTCACTTTAAGGTTCAGAAATGCTCCCAGGGTACACTGAGTGCGGTGGTACATGCCTGTAATCCCAGCTACTCAGGAACTTGGAAGCCAGCTTGGGTAACATAGTGAGACCCTAACTTATTTAAAAAAAAAAAAAAAAAAAAGCATTAGCAGCTATATTGAGTTGTAAATCTTTTATGGCCTTCTAATTTAGGGTTCAATAAGCCCTTTCAATTTATAGACTAAGTCTTTAGCTGTGGGACATTTTCTACTAGTAATTATTTATGGCCTCTTTATTCTCTTCTTTTTGGAATTCCTATTTGCATATATCTGTTATAATTTGAACATTTTGCATTTGATCTTTAAATCACTAAATCAGGTCTTAACAGGGACCTTCCTCTTTTGATTTGTCTATATTTTATTCACTGACATTTTGTAAGTTAGAAAAGTAAGTTATTTTAGCTCTAGGAAGTCTTTTAATCCTTATTTTTTAAAATTTAGACTTTCAGGATTGAGGATGCAGCTCAGTGGTAGAGTACTTACTTAGCACGTGTGAAGCGCTAGGTTTGATATCCCAAGCACCAGAAAAAAAAATAGATTTTTACCTCCTTTACAAACTCTTTTTTCATTGATTAGGTAGAGGTACTTTCTAATCTAATTCAAGTGGGCCAGTGCTATTTTTCTTTGGTGTTTCTTTTGGATGTTGAGTTAGTTGTCGAAGTGTTCTTGAGTGCCTGGAGTCCTCCCGCTGTGGGTCTCTGAAATGTAAAGGTATTACCCTGTGAAGGTCTCATTCCTGACTGAAGTAACTGTTTGCTCTCTGCCCTTTGGTCTTTGAAGGGTCAGAGAAACTTGTACATTTATTTGGGGGCAAGTTTTCTTTTCCTACAAGGCGTGGACAGTGTTCTGCCCTGTACTATTTCCTCTGGCCCAAGACTAAGTTCGTGGGAAAATAAAGCCCATCCCAGATTTTGTTCTTTCATTCAGGCTTGAGTATTACCTGACTGCTTCTAGTTCCTAGGACCCATAGGTAAGAAGCAAAAGATTTGCAATAGGAAATGAGAGGGAAAGGGAAATAAGGTCTGGTACAGACTGAGTTCTGGTATGACTTAGTTCTGTAGCAGTTAGAATTAGAGTCCCACCTTGTGATATATTGAGAGTGTTTTACAAAAGTGTATTACCATTGTGGTGCTTGTTTTTAGTACTGTAGAATCACCATGATTCTTCAGAGGCTCTTCAGGTTCTCCTCTGTTGTTCGGTCGGCCATCTCCGTGCATTTGCGAAGGAACATTGGTGTTACAGCAGTGGCCTTTAATAAGGAACTTGACCCTATACAGAAACTCTTCGTGGACAAGATTAGAGAATACAAGTCAAAGCGACAGTAAGTGGATAATCAACCACATTGTAAATATAAATATTCATAGTATGTGAGCTTCATGATTTAAGTCCCAAACTTTATCTTCTTTGTAAGGAATCCAAGGGAGAAGTCCATTAAATCTATTATCATTTAAGTACATATCCTTACTTTAAGGTCGTTATTTTGAACTGAGTTAACTTACAGAAGTACATAGAATCTTGGAAATCATTTTGCAGCTATTTTTGAGGAAAGTAAGTCCCTTGGACATGATTAGCCTAAGCCCTTAAAAACTAACAGGGAGAGGGGCCAGTGAGATGGCTCAGCGGCGTAAGCGCCTGCCTGGCAAGCACGAGGTCCTGAGTTCGACTCCCGGTACCCGCATATTAAAAAAGAAAAAAAAAAACTAACAAGGAGAAAACATAAGCAAATTATTCTGATTCTCATAATGCCCTTCTGTGACATCCTGATTTGGGAGAAATATAAACAGCATTTTTTTTTTTTTCCTTTACAACTATTTTCATAAGAACAAAAGACTGTAAAATGGCATGCATTAACTCCAGGAAAATCATGATTACAGAGCCATACTGTTTTGGAGATGAATGGCCGCCTTTGTGATCATTAGGTCCATCCTGCAGATCTTAGAAAAGTAGTGTATGTCAATTTCTAGTTCCATTTTCTTTTCAGTTAGTTGTCTCAAAGTTCGAAGTGTTCAAAGTGTTTTTGTTTTTATTTTTTGAGACAGGCTTTCGTTTTGTAGTTCAGGCTGTCCTGGACTCACTATGTAGCCCAGCCTGGCCTTGAGCTTACAGCGATCCTCCTGCCTCAGCCTCCTGAGTGCTGGGATTATAGGCATCTGCCACCATGCCTGGCAGCCTTAAGGTCTTTTAAAGCCCACTTTGATGGCTGATATAATATCAGATGATAATAATAGATAACACTGAGTGTTCACTGTATGCATTTTTTTTTGTGGGTACTGGGGGTCGACCTCAGGACGTCACGTGCCAGCAGGCGCCCGTGCCACTGAGCGATATCACCAGCCCCTTTTTCGTATGTGGGATCCGGGAGTCGAACTCGGGCCCTCGCGCTTGCCAGGCAGGCGCTTACGCCGCTGAGCCGTCTCACCGGCCCTGCATTATCTCTTTAACTGTCTCAATGTCCCTGTTAGGTAGGACATTCATTTTTAGACATGGAAGCTAAAGTTCAGAGAGCTTCACGCCTTGCGCTGGTTTACAGTTTTACTAAATGGTAGAGCTGACATTCAAATGTCAGCCCTTTATGCCAGACCCCACAGATACCTTGTTAAACTCAGACCCTGAGAGATTCTTTGTGTGTATCTTTGACACTAACAAACCTTGTGTATTAGGTTTGTTTAAAGTTACCTTATTTATGTGAAACCTCATTACACTAAAATAGTCGAATTGAAATTCAAGTGGAAATAACTTATTTTTGTTCTGAAAGTCTACTTTCCCTACATGAATACCTTTAGAAGGTCTGTTGATGGTGCAGAGTAATTTTGCTTATTTAAACTAATGCATACAGTTAGTTTTCATTTGCTCCTTTACATAACAGGACGTCTGGAGGACCTGTTGATACTGGCCCAGAGTATCAGCAAGATCTGGAGAGAGAGCTTTTTAAGCTTAAGCAAATGTATGGTAAAGCAGACATGAACACATTCCCTACCTTCAAATTTGAAGGTAAGTTTCTACTCACAGATTGAGTCTTACAGGGAATTGTTTCAAATGGAGAGTATTTATACTTTTTTAATTATTTAGAGGATTAAATGACACTTACTTCTAAAATTTATTAGGACCACGATATGTAGAAGCTATCAGATAGATGTTTGTCATTAGTATAAGAGATTACATAACATACAGGTTGAATGGTGAGGTTCTGAATTCCAAGTGCTTGACCTTGAATCCTGACAGTATTACTTACTAGCTGTATGATCTTCACCTGATGCTTGGGGGGAGTTATAGTTTCTCCCTCACCTAATAGTTGTAGTTAAAAGGTGTGTTAGATATTAAGTCAGTAGAGCCTCACTCATAGATAAGTGTTAAGTGTTTAGCTATAGTATTTCTGTGTAGATGTTTAGAAACAAATGTTCATTAAAAAAAAAATTCAGATCCATGAGATCTGATCTAGATCTTCATTCTAGATAATCCATTTTATTGCTGTATGGCTAAGCTTGACTGGAGCTTTTTTCCCTCTTAGATCCCAAATTTGAAGTCATCGACAAACCTCAGGCTTGAAGAAATAATGTAAAATCAATCTGGTAGTTTGCCATGGATTTGTTGTACAACTAATAAGTATCAGAATAAACATACATTTCTCAACTGTCTAGTATTCTTTTAATTCTGATTTTAAATAAACTATTTGATGATGCTGAACCTATACTTGAGTGTGTTGACTTCTGTTTTAGGGTTGTTTTTAAATCTTTTTGTTTGGTTATAATGAAGCAAATGGAGACACTGAATAAATCAGGTACAGCTTGCCCATAGCTATAGCAGACTCTTCTCAGTGTGCAGTAAACTTGTTTCAGTAGTGCTGACTTACTGTTTACGGTGAGCCACCATTTTCTAAGGGAATGTTCACTGTGGAGGAACGTTACACCCTTTCCCAGAATCTGAAGCTGTAATTTATTTTTATTTTTATTTACTTATTTAAAAAATTTTTTTTTGTATTTTTGAAATGGGCTCATTATGTAGTCCAGGCTGGCCTTGAACTTGCGATACTCCTGCCTCAGCTTCCCAAGTGCTGGAAGAAATCACAAATGGTTTGTTATAGCTTTCTCAGAAACTCAAGTGTAGTTTTAGAGTTCTCTCTGGATTGAAGAAAAAACGTTTTGGGATAATGAGGGAGGAGGGCTGTATAAAGGCACTTATTTTTAAAAGATTAAACTAGGGGCTGACAGTGTAGTTTAAAACAGATCTCTTCCTCCCTCCCTCCTCCTCCTGCTCTTCCTCATTTCTGTCTCTCTCTTCTCTGTCTCTTGCTCTCTTTCTCTCTCTCTTTGGCAGCATTTGAGAAGTTGGCAGGCCTCCAGACCGAGATATGAGATTGTAATATTAAGCAGCTAAAGAGCTAGGCTTGTATCTACAGATGGTAAGGGTGTAGTTTCCCGGGTTTCATTGAACAATAGGGGGGTGACTCTTCCTCTGCGCTATTAAATGGATCTAAAAAGTTTAACCAGTGCAGCTATTTTTATTAATGTAGATTTTAATCAAACAAAGCCAGCTGTTGGATGAAGGAAGTTCTTCGTGAAGTTATATTGAAAAACAATCATTCCAGATTTAGTTAGATTAAGATCCCAACTAAAAAACTGAATCTGGTTACAAACAGCAGCAATATTAAAACAAAACAAAACTTGTTATTAAAGATTCTTGAGCCTTAATCTTTATACAACACAATTTCACTGCAGGAAAATGAAATGAAAATGCTCAAAGAATTACAATGGGATTTTACCAATTGTTAGTATTCAAGTGTTTCAAATAAAAAAAAGCAAATAGAAACACAAGTCTGGACACCAGTGACCCACAGATAGATATACTTTTAATAATTAGAACATAAGTGTTCATACTGTGTCCTTTGTGTAGAAGGCGGCATTCTTTACACATGAATTTTTTTTACTTAGGTGTATAGTGTTTTAAGATGGTATATGATATATAGTTGGCACAAGAACAGTATTAGATGTTTATACTGCATAAAATCTTCTGGACTTTGATGTCTTAAGAAGCTATTAGTAAAATTAAGGCACCACATAATTTCTCTCTAGAAATACGGATTTCCGTAATTTATATTGAAGCAGTCGGTCTTGCGTGATTTATGTATGCCAGAAGAGGCATCCTTGAAAGTCATATATTCATTCCCTTGGTCTTGGCAAACCAAGAAGAAAACATTCCTTAAATCAAAGCAAAATCTGTCAGTTAAACCACAGGCAACATTTAGCCAGATTTTTACAAAAGCTTATAGTTTTTTTTGAGACAGAGTCTTGCTATGTAGTTCAGGCTGGCCTTGAACTCACTATGTAGCCTAGGCTGGCCTCGAACTCAAAGTTATCCTCCTTCCTCAGCCTCCTGAGTGCTGGGATTACAGGCGTGCGCCACCAGGCCCAGCTAGATAGGTGTTTTTTTATGTCATTTGCCACCAGGGGTTGAGAAACTGCCTGTGAGCTAAATCCTGACTGTGCCTGTTTTTGTAAATAAAGTTTTATTGGAAAACAGACATGTACATGTGCTTTCTTGTCTATGGCTACTTTTGCAGTGGTAGGCTTAAGTAGTTACGGGAACCATGGTGCTTTACAGAAAGTGTCTGCTGACCGGTGACTAATATAGTGGTAATTTGACTTTGGGGATGGAGCCGTGTCACAGAAGCCAGACTTCCAGGAAGGAGTCTTGTGAGAAGCCCTGAATGCCACACACAAGTCAAAGGAGAACAGGCTGACAACAGTCTTCCCAGGGATCTGGTGCCCAGGCGTCCTCTAGGCGTTCAGTTTGTTCAGGAATCCTGAATATCTCCTTTGCCTACTGGGTAAAAGCAGATTCCTCTGATAGAAATTTTTAACAATTCTCAATGTTGTCAAAGGTAGTACGTGATCTTTACATTGAGATTTGCCTAGAACAGGGCGTACCTTAGGTATTTTGTTTTTTAATATGGACTGAATAATCAAAATCAGTTCTGAAAGATAATGGTTTTAAAATATAGCCTTATTATTATTGCTTTTATTGTTAAATGAACCATTGGAATTTATTGTAACATTAGCCAGAAGCCTCTTTACTCAATTCAGAAAACACATGCTAGACCCTTTTTTTTTTTTTAATTTCAGGCATAGTTTCTCATGTGCCTCCTTTGTATCAAGCAGGGTGCCAGATGTAGAGAGTTGCACAGTGAGTTCATTCATTCATATTTCTCCCCTCCGTATTCCTTGCCATAAGAAGGATGGCAGCCCTCTGACCATAACCATGAAGGACTCAGCCCAGCACAGAGTTTCATTGACTGGTTTTTAAGGACAGAGCATTGTGAAGTCGACATTCAGGCAGAGAAAGGTATCCGCGAAGGTGGGCAGTCTCTAGCGGCAAGTTCTGACTTGAGCTCCCTGATCCCCTTCAGAGAGGTCTTGGGGAAAGGGGAGAGAGGTGAGTAAGCCAAATGGGTTTGTGTTTGAGTCTCAAAATTATGTCATCCGTGAGACAGTAGGTGTGTGTGAGCTGTGGTCGTCAGCTATTTCTCTTGTTCTTCCTCGTTCTCAGAAATAAAAGTAAGCAGAAAGTGCAAATCCAGCCCCACTGCCTCCCTTTTGTGGATACATTAGTGATAAATGAGCAGTAGCCTAAGGATTATATTTGGGGAGACAAGAGGATTCTGGTGGAAATGAGACAGAGGCTTCTTTTTGCATGTCAGTGTCTTCTGAACCGTTCTAAATCGGACTTGCACAGAGGGTATGGGCAGTTCATAATTTGTGGATTAACTTCACAATCAGTACGCAATAGTACTTTGTCTTGAAGTTAGGATGTTTGTTAATATTTCACAAATCCTGTATTACTACAAAGTATTTTGGTTATATATATATTTTTTTTAGTCAGACACAAAAAGCCAGATTGTATTTTAGGTGATGACAGAACTGTTAAAATAATTTCTGGTGAGTTAAATAAAGGTCATAAAAATTACAGTAAAATACCAATCTCACTTTCTCATGTAGATCTTCCCAAATGTAAGACAACACAAAATTTTATAATACTTTAATAACTTGGGTAACAATCGTAGTTTTGGAGTATCTCAAAAGTGGAATTCTTAAATTATAAAGGATTTTGTGTGCTTGAAATCCTAGGCAGAGAAAGAAAAAAAGTAAGTTGAAAAGACAAGTACTAATTCATATTTAAAGAATACATGTTAAATCATCTCAAAATATATCCATTATAAAAATCTTAGAGGTACAAACAAGTATATATTTAATTAAATCTGTTTTATTGGGAACTAAATAGGTAAATAGTGGAAGACATGGTACTTGAAATTAGGGGAGTAAAAAGGCCGACGGGAAGTGAGAGCAAGGGAAATGTGTGTGTTAGGGGTGTGCTAGTGGCATCGAGTGAGGAGAGGCCAGGCTGTCCTGTGCACATCCCACACAAAGAGAGCAGCTCAGAGTTGTCCAGGTGACGAGCTCTACTGTAGGGCAAAACAGAATTGAAGGAGACTAGCCCTGAGCTAATGAGTCAACTGCGAGGAAGACAGAAAAAGGCCTTTTTCCTTCTGATTTAGACACAAAGTGCCTCTTACTGTTCAGTGGGTGGGATTATTTTATTCCATGCTCAAGGAGTTCTTTCTGTGAACTATAAGAACAAATATGACTTACAGTAACACATTGTCTGTTCCCTAACTAAAGAACAGGATGCTTTCAGTGCAGTAAGCTACAAAATTTGGTGGCTTCTGTGATAGATAGGTTTTAAAAACCAAATGTTTACAGAAAAGACTTTATGGAGCAATGAATGCCTGTTAACTACTAGTTCATTAGAATCACTTAAGCATTAAAAATACTGATGTCAAAAAAAAAAAAAAAATACTGATGTCCACTGATGTACCATGCTCTACTGAAGGGAAATATGAGACTGTCTGCTCCAAAGTACTAATAAATTCTAAAGTACTAAGGAAGAAACTTCATTTCTCAAGAAAGGATTTAGGCCTCTAAAAACACTGGAAACTTCTCTCATCCTATTCCTGAAAAAATAATTCAGAAGGTTGAATATCCACCAAAAGAACTACAAAATCTAAGCAACGATGTTATTTACTGCTTAACTATAGTACTTATGAATATAAACGTTCAAACATCTCAATTATTTTCTCTAAACTATGAGTTACAGGACTATTGCTTTTCAAGCATTTCTGAAATATTCTTTTGGGCAATAGCAGAGGATATTTCATATTCCTAAAATTTCCAAGTGCTTTAAATAAAGGCAAGTCTTAGAATCACAGAGCTGCTGGGAACAATCTATTTGGTCAGCTTGCCACCAGCAAGGTACCTGGGTTCCAGCTCCACCACTGTTATCCTGTGAGAACTTGTGACTTAATTTCCTCATCTATCAGATGGAGCTAAAAATGCCAGTTCCTGTGATACTAAAGCTGTAGACTAGTAATAGAATATGCCATGAGAGAAAATAATGGTATAAAGATCACTTCCTGTAATTGTTCTACAAATGCCAGGTATAGTACCTTTATCATGCCATCCCAGGCAGGGGAGGGAAGCTAACATTTATTGAATCCTTTTAAATACCAGTAGTTGACACTAATACAAAGTTTATTAAAAGTGCAACTTAATAACTTCCATATAATTATGTCATTGCCCCGCCTCATTCCCTAAACATACCCATTCTATAAACCTGCTCTAGCAATACTCACATTTTCACTCACTGTCGTCACATTTGATGTAGCACTCCCCTTCCTGTTTGTGGGATAGAAAAGACAATATTTACTACATGGTTACCTCCAGTTCTGACACACATACTATCATTTAAGATACTCCATATCTCAGCTGGAAGATGTATATTTATTTTAGCCAGGTAGAAAAAAAACAAGCTTAACTGAATTTCTTAGATTTATACAAGTAGTCACAGAGAAAGCCATGCAAGAGCATAGTATTAGTGTACGCGAAGACTTGTGCTTCTAAATGTAGCCTAAAGCTAACATACTAATGGTTTTTGTGGCATACACAAACAAGAGACTAACTTTTAACGTACTAACATTAAATATTTCATTCTGTTGTTTTTTTGAGACAGGGTCTCACTGTGTAGGTCAGGCTGACCTTGAACTCACAGTGATGCTCCTGCCTCAGCTTTCTGAGTACTGGGACTGCAGGCGTGCACCACCACGCCTGCAACTTTAAATATTTTGAAAGTTTCATTATAATTTCAAAATTCCTTTTGGTCTGTAGAAAGTTTCATGTGGTAACTAGGATTCCAGTAGAAGTTGAACAGATTTTGAAGGCTACAGATTTAACAAATGGGAGGAACGGTGTTAGAGAATAAAGACACTCCTTTCTAGATTACTACCTAGTTTGACAAAGGCATTAATGGAAGGAAGCATCAGCCTTTACTGCTTATGTAAGATGCTACCTTTCCTTCGCTCAAAACCCTCCAGTTACTTAGCATGTTACTCAGTAAAGTGGGAGCCTCACGATGGCCTGGGGCTAAGTGTGGGATGAGGTGAGATGGTGGCTACATGTCTAGGCTGCCCTGCTCTCGATAACTGAGACTTCATCCTGGCTTTGTACTGGGATATGAGGAGACTGAGAGACCAGTGTTGAGCCAGGCGTATAGGAACAGGGAATCAATGACAGCTGAGTCTTCAAAGGCTTTAGATGACAAAGTATCTGAAGCCATGGCAGCTGGGGGTAGAGGCGAAAGCCCTTAGGCCCACCGCTCTGTCTGCCATGTGCATTTGTACAGCAAGGACTGTCCTACCTCAGTGCACATCAACTTGGGCTTTGGTGAGTCCATATCTCAGGCACCATCGACTCCCACACTTCTGCCTCCTGTTATTTCCTGAACTCCAGATGCATCTATTCGGTCACTTGTGGATGATCCCTACTTGGAAGCCTAATAAGCTTACTGACTATGAAAATTCCAAACACCACAGACCTTGCCACCACCCCCTTCACTGCTCCCAAGCCTGCTCTTCCTGAAATCATCTACCATTTTGTAAATGGAATTTCTAGTTTTAGTCCATCTCTCTCAGAACCTTGGAGCCACCTTCCATTTCTTGCTTTTTCTCACAGCACATATCCAGCAGATCAACAAAGTGTTGAAACTATATCCAGAATCCTATCACTTCTCAACATGTCCAATATACACTTTGATACCAGCACTGTTTTCTCCTGTCTCACTTATTGCAGTAGTTTCCTAACTGTTCTGCCTGCTTTGCATATCATCAGTTACTCATATCAGAGCAGCCAGCATGAGCTTTGAAGAATTAAGATGCTGCCCCTCCGCTTAGAGCCCTCCCACGACTTCCCATCTAACTCGGAACCAAAACCAAACTCTGCAAAACTGCCTAGCAGAATCTGCATATAATCTGGTCCCTGCAACTTTCGTGCACTCACCTCTTTCTTTCCTGAACTCTGTTCCAGTTACGTCAGACATTCTAGGCATCCTGGCCCTGAGCGATTTCCATTTGTTCTCCCCCCTCTGCACAAACACTGTTCTCACACATCTCTGCATGGCTTGCTTCTTTATTTCCTTGAGGTCCTTCTCAGTGAAGCCCTTCACCATCTATTTAAAAACCATAATCTCCACTCCAACCCTTTGCATTTTCCTTCTCTTACTTGCTTTGTTTTTTTCCATAGCGCCCCCTCCCTAACCTCCCTTACCCTCCTCTCCACCTAAGTCTCTGTCTCTATCTCTGTCTCTGTCTCTCTCTCTGGGGGATGGTCTCACTATGTTGCCCAGGCTGGCCTTGAACTTGAAATCCTCCTGCCTCAGCCTCCTGAGTAGCTGGTCTCCATAGTACTTATCACAATCTGACACCTCTATAGTACACACATTTGTGTATTTTCTGACTTTCTCGACTAGAGTGTAAGTTGTATAAAGCAGCATTTTGTGGGGTTTTCTTTCTTTCTTTCTTTCTTTCTTTCTTTCTTTCTTTCTTTTTTTTTGGCCTGTCGTATTCACTGCTGTATTACCAATTCTAGAATAGTGTTGGGCACAAAGTCATTATTCAGTTAGATGTAAAAAAATGACTAAAACTTTATCCAAATTTTTAAGTTTATATAAATATAATAAATGCATATTTTTAAAAGCAGAACTATAGAAAGACCTACAAAGTAAAATTAGTGACCATGTTTTTTCTCTACTCAATCACTGTTTACACATAGGCATGAGGCACGAGGTAGGTTGTATTTCATAATGAACTGAATAACTTCCCACAGGATTAAATCTACATTAAAACCTGATGAACTACTTTTGACTTCAAATGGACAATTATCAGAATATTAGTTGATATGATAAAAAAAAGCATGCATTTTAATAAATTATACTTACTGGAAGGAAGTTTCTTCTACAAAAGAAAAAATACATATCATTATTGCAAGAATTAATATTATGTGACTGATTCATTTAAAATGAATTTTGGCTTAATTTCTTTTTAATCTTCAACCTGATTTGTTGACATCTAAATGAAGAGTTGGCAAATGTTTTCTATAAAAAGCCACACAGCAAGTATTTTCACTTTTGTGGGCCCAGAGGCAAAATCAAGGATACTACATAAGTACTTACAGAACTAGAAAGAAAACAAATTTATACAATTTTATTGATAAAATTCAAAATATAAGAATAATGAAACCCTTATAATACAAGCTTACTGATCAGAAGAATGGAATTCTTTTTTGGGAGCTAGCACTTCTTTTAATTGGGGTTCAAAGTTAGTATTCCCTATCATCAAATAACAGCAAGTTCTCATCTGTACAAACCATTCTTAGCTTATGAACCATATAAAATCAGGTAAGAGACTGGATTTGGGCCATAGGTCATTGTTTGCCAAGCCCTGTCCCAAAGTTCAAAACCATAGTTCAAAAATACAGTTCTCTTGGATAGATTTTCTGCCGGATGAAAATAAGAGCAGTATTCTTAGTAAGTTGCTAGTATCTGATGAGTCAGCTCTTTAATTCAGTATTTTAAGAAAAATATGTTTACTCTTCATTAAAAATAGGTATTCTTTGCGAATGTAGGTAAGAATGACAAAAATTTTGGAGTATAATCTTATTTGTCTGTACTTTCACTGATGACCAGCAGGGGGGCACAGCTAGGTCCCATTCACAAAATTAACATTACATGGGACTAAATACAGCACTGTACTGATTATCTGTGATGGCAAACCTTGTAGAGGTTTCAATGATAACAAACAGCCGGCTGTGGCACATGTGCCATAAGTTCGCCACCACTGCCAGAACAATACTGTTAATTCACAGAACAGTTATTCTTAATTATAGGGAATCTCCTTGAACCTATGTTCATGGAAATATTTTATGACATATAAGATCTACTTATAGATATCAGAAACTCCTTTTAAATTTGTTTTATTTTGTTATTTTTTAAACCTCAATTCTAAAATTAATATCCATTATAAAACAATGGGTTTAAAATTTTAAACATTCCCTGATCCATTTAAAAATTCAACGTTATACATTATTGCCAGTGGACTTAATGGAGTTCTGTGGCTTTGAGCTCTCAAGATATTTAAAAACTGGAAATGAAAAAATGCATTAAAAGGATGAAACATTTTAAATTTCAACATTTACATCAAACCAATTGCATCATAAAATGGAGTTTGAAGTTACAAAGGCCTAAACTTCAAGAACTAAAACCCTTGTTCAGAAGTATTTCTAATGAAATTATTTGTTTATTTATTTATTTGTACTGGGGATTGAATCCAGAGTATTTGCACTGAGCTCCATCTCAGCCCTTCTTAATTTTTTAAAATTCAATTTAATTTTTAAAAATGTATTTTTATAGTTTTTCTTTTTTTAAATTAATTATGTTTATTGGTACATTTTAGGTATACCATAATGATCACATTCATCATAGGGAATTTGTACTTGTACATGACTTTAATTTTATTTTGAGACAAGGTCTTGCTAAGGCACCAGGATGCCCAAGCCGGTCTCCAATTTTTGATCCTCCTGCCTTAGCCCCCCAGAGCACTGAAATTACAGACCTGCGCTACTGTGCCTGGTTGGTTTCTGGTTTTGACTGAACAATTCTATTCTATAGGTACGCTAAATTTGACGTTCAACATTCCACTCTTCACTAATAAAACACTTCACTGGTGGATTTCAGTGAAATTGCTTATAAAACTAGAAAGCAATATATACCCAGATATAAAATTCCTGGGCTGGACATGTAGCTCAATGGTAGGGCCCTTGTCCTGAGTGCAAGGACCTGGATTTGATCTCAGCACCTCCAAAAAAGGAGTGAAAGAAGGGAAGGGATGGAGGGAGAGAGAAGGTGGGAGGCAGGTAGGTAGGAAATATATAATCCCTAACTTCAGAGGATTTTATATATATGTAATTAAGCTATAAATATCTGTTACATTAATATCTGCCTTTTACCTATTTTATGGTTTTGCTTAGGATTCTGCAACAAAGGTAGCTCTTTTTTTCTTCTATGGGCTACCTAGATACTTTATGACCCACTTGCATGTTATCTGGACAGTATCTATAGCAGAAAAAATCAATGAAAACCCCACTCCAGAATTTGTAGAAGTTCTTACGGAGAAACAATTGTCTCAACAAGAAAGCTACATCTACAGGAAATCATGTATCAAAGAAAGGTGAGATTCACTTACTTGAAAAGTAGCCTTTTTCTCAGGGCATAGCACACACCACCAGGCCACACGCGCAAATCACTAAGACCACAGCTACCACAGCCACTATGATGCCACTTAGGCTGAGATCATCTGTAACGTGAGATAAATTAATGACCTTCACTCAAGACTTTACTAAGGAAAGAACCATGTAACAGACTGGTAGGGCGCCTCCACTCACGACAAACCTGTTAGCGTGCCAGCTGAACATGCAATTCATCTACGTGTAATTCCATCGAAACATATATTTGGGTTACATTTCTGCACCTTGGCCACACGAGATTTCATGAGCTACAACTTCTTATGTGTTTATTAAAGGAGCAATTCCTCAAAGGGTTCCCCCTCCCTGTGTGGTGCTAGGGACTGAACTCTCAGCCTTATTGGAACTACACCCCTGGCCTTGTGTTCTAGTATGTATGTATGTATGTATGTGTGTATGTTCTGGGCTATCTAAGGCCTTATGCGTGTAGGCAAGCACTGAGCTACATTCCCCAGCCCTTTTTTTTTACAAAAATATTTTAAAATGTTCTTATTTTGAGATAGGTTCTCACCTAAGTTGCCCAGGTTAACCTCAAACTTTGGGTCATCCTGCCTCAGTCAGAGTAGCTGGGACCACAGGCATGCACCACCACGCCTGCCTGGGTCCCCATTTTTGAAAGCAAGTATTAATTAATAATGATTAAATAACTGCGAGAAAATATTTGCATTTTTTCAACAGTAGCTATAGGCACTTTTTAAGTGTATGAGTTTGGGGACTTCTTTCTTTATTTTATTTATTAATTATTTTTGTGAAACTGAGGATTGAACCCAAGGAGCACTGTGTTACATCCCTGGCCCATTTTTAATTTTTATCTTGAGAACAGGTTTCACTAAGTTGTTCCAGGCTACCCCTTGAACTTGCAATGATTCTCCCTGCCTCAGCCTCTGAGTACTTTGGATTACCGCCATGCACCACCATACCCAGCTTTTTTGGGAAAGACTTTTTTTTTTTTTGTGGGTACCAGGGGTCAAACTCAGGACCTCACGCACCAGCAGGTGCCCGTGCCACTGAGCGATATCACTGGCCCTTTTTTTCATATGTGGGGTACCGGGAGTCGAACTCAGGACCTCGCGCTTGCCAGGCAGGTGGCTTATGCCACTGAGCTATCTCTCACTGCCCTGGGAAAGACTTTTTAAAAAATATTGTTTAAGTAAATGTGCTTATTATAGAAAGTTCTGGCTTAAAATTATTCCCTAATGCTAAGTGTTTTTATTAATTTTCTCTGATACCTCTGAAATATTAAGCAATTTTTAAAAAAAGAAAAACTCGATTAATCTTTTCAAAGTCTGAGTAATTTGACTACAGTAAAAAAATTAATTAATTATGCTTAGTATGTAAAATCAGTTCATATTGGCTTGGACATTGAAATTGAGCAGCCAATGAGATTTTGCTATTTCCTCTGGACAAAAAAGAGCAGAGAAGGCAAATAATCCCCACAGCGATCATACTCTAAGGTAAAATTAAATAGATAACAGGATGAAAACTACTGAGAACCAAACTGTGCCTACTTTTTATCACTGTAGTAATCAACAAATGACATCTACAACTGTGTTTTAATCTAAGGGTTATTGCTTGACAAAAAAAAAGGTGTTCCTGTAGGTTTGCAATGAATTTGACACCTATGACAGATGTCTACCAAAACCACATTCTAACAAACAACTGTCTTATCCCTGGTAAGCCCCAATCATGGAATAAAAATTTGTTACCTTCTTCCATGGAATGGAAGATGGAATAGTTTAGAGGGGAAGTTGTGTCGATACCCTTGCCATTTTCTGTCTAGTTGTTGAGCAAGTCATACAACCAACCACATTGTGCCTCACGAGAAGAGAACAATAAATATGAAAATATTTTGTATTCTTTCTTTGAATATAAAATTTTTAAAAAACACAGCTACAAAAGGAGATGGTACTAACTGAAAGGAAAGGGAACTGGACTACTAAAAGAGTAGATAGGGAAAGGCGTCTGTTGGAGTCTCACGCAATAAGGCAGACTGGAAATCCACAAATCCATACTTCATTTTGTATTTTTTTTAAAAAAGAATGTCTTTCGTGTGGTTAACAGATTCTAGTTTCTGTTACAAGTTATCAGAGTGATAATTCTCAAAAGAATAAGAATTCGATGAATTTGTATTTATTTCAAAAGATGTATAATTTCCAACCAAGGCCATGAAACACCCAGGTTCAGTGGTATGAATGGATGAGCATTAAACTAATTTTAACTCTTTAACTAATAACTTAGAAAGGGTAGATGCATAGAAATTATGTTCAAATTAGAAGTGGTCTCACTAGGGAAGATCAAACTTACACATTTTATTTGATGTATATTTTATTCATTGTGTACTTCTGTTTTCAGGTACAGTGACATTAACCCCTCAGGTGCCATTTCCAGCACATCTTTCATTACACAACTGTATTCAAAAGACATGGCTTTCACCACAAGGAATAATTAAATCAAATTATTAAAGATGAATTTTTGAAAAGTAATAATATGCTCTGAAATGCATATAACCTAGAAAAGCTTCTTAAACACTGATTTTTACTGGACTCTATGAAGCTTATTTTGTGAAATAAATATAATACATGGCAGCTATGTTTTGTAGCAAACTAGATCAGTAACTATCCCACGTCTTTTTAGAAAGCCTACTGTAGGATAAGTACAGGCTAGTACTTCCGAATACTGAAAAAACTGCCTGCAACAATTTGATAACAATAACTCAAATAGCTAACAGGGATATAATGTTTACAGATATAACAGTGCAATTCTAACACCTTCAAATATTGAATATTTTCATCTTCGCAGCAACTCTATGAGGAAGGTATATCATTACTTCCACTTTGGGGTGACTGAGACATAGAAGTTGAATAGCTTGCCTGAGAGGTTGTAAATAATAAATTGCAGAGATGTAAATGAAATTTCCACTTGGACTCCTGGACCCTCAGCAATTTATGCACTATAAGACATTTAGCTTTTGTTTGACATATTACTCAGGAGAGCATATTGTAAAAACATTAATTTGAAAATTTTTTAAATGTTTTAAATATAATGCTAAATATTCTTGGGTTGATTGGAAAATGGATTAAAAGCATAATAGCTGCTTCTTTACCGAGCTAATTTTAAATATTCCCTTCTATTTATCCTTCAAATTACTCAAACTTTTCCTTTCCATTGCTTCTTCCAAATGCTTGCACATCCTAATTGAAAACCATTTGTTCTTCCACTATTTCATGCTTACCTACTTGCATTAGTTTCTGGGGGCACCTGCGATATCCGACAGAGTTTCGGGCTTCACAGGAATATTCTCCACTGTCCAGCTTGGACACAGTGTTAAATTTCTGTTTGTGGAAGGAAAACATAAAAACATTTTTAAACAATAAACCTCTAAGTAAGCTGCTAAAATAACCATGTGCCTTGTAGTTTATCAATTAGTTGGTTTTTATTTTTTAACAACTCAGGACTTTGTATCTTTATTGTGAATTTGAAAATCTACTCTGATTTTAACTAGTAAGAAGCTGGACCTCCTGTTTAATTTGACAGAAAAGATGTAAATATGGGAAAGATGCTTTTCCTCCACCCCATGCTACCCCAAAGCACTGCTATTATGAAGGCAGTGGACAGTGTTTGAAGTTTACAGTATCTGTGACTATTACATAGTCTAGGTACTTCTAATTCCCAGGGAAGCCCCATTTATAAGTGAAGGCCTCCTGCTGAAAGGATTAATGTACTTTGTACTTCGCTAAGTCACAAAAGAGTTCAGTGCAGCAGCAAGTAACACTTTCTCTAAAATGCCAGACTTACCACCAGGAGTATCTTAGGGCCTAGGAGATCTTCATTGGTATTATTTATAGGATTATAAATTGTATCCATGCCAGAATTTTTGAAAATTCTGAAAAGACAAAACCCAGCCCTTGCTCCTTCTACTCCCTGCCAAAGCAAATTAAAGGCAAGACCTCGATATAATAGAATTCATAATAGGTACCACTGGTTTTATACCCTTGGAGAATTTCTGGAAGGAGTGAATTCAGTTAGAAAAGGAAGAATGAAGGAAAGGGAGGGAGGGAAAGAGGGATAGAGGGAAGAAAGAAAGAGGGAGAGAAGAAGGGGAGGAGGGGAAGGAAGAGGGAGAGGAATGGAGGGAGGGAAGGCAGGCCTGGACACCTTGAAGGATCCTCCCACACCGGAGAGTGAGGGGGTGCTCAGGATAGTTCTCTCACTACTCTCCTCTTCCTGTCCTCAGTCCCACAGCTGTCACAGCTGACTGCACCCATGGGAGCTGTGAACCCCCAAGGAGCATGTCCTCATGGTCTCGATCCCCCCAAACATATGTTCCTAAAATAGCCAAGGCTTTGATCTGATTAACTCCTTTCCCCTTTTCACTTTTCTTTATCTTCTACCTACATCCTCCACCTTTCTGTGTATTTCAACATGGTTTGGTAGAAAGACTTTCTCGGTTGTTTTCACTCGATGAAACCATCTCTGCCTCCCCACAAAGCCAGAATATAATTAGAATATCCACCATAAACTCAGGGTTGAGGTTACTATGAATAACAAGTTGGACTAAAGCCCCAGACAGTCTTCCAGCCCATTACACTTGGCAACTAAAAAAAGTCCCTGTCATCCATACACTGGGGCCCTGGTTCTTGCCTCACCAAGGGACCTGCACTCCTGCAGCCCAGGGCACCCCCTGACCTCACAAGCTGTTTCCAGGGGAGGCTGCTGAGGAATGGGAATCTGGATCACTTCAGATGTGCCTTAGGCTTTTATCACCTGCTCTGAGGAAAAATAAATTTGAAAAGTAAATATAGCAGGGTGTGACGGCAGGTTTTCTGCCCAGTTTCTCAGTGGAAAATCACTTGGACCTGCTGACTGCTGAAGGGCCACGGCATGGCCTTATTCGAGGTAGCTCCATCTTCCGGAAGCTGTCTTATTTTGCAACTGCATCAATTTGCTTATTATGTATCAGAAGATCTAATTTCTAATTTTTTGTGGTTTTTTTTTTTTTTTTTTTTTTTTTTGGTGGTACTGGGGATTAAACCCTCCTCCTCCTCCTCCTGCTCCTCCCCCTTCTTCCTTTTTTTTTTTTTTTCCTTTTTTGAGACAGGGTCTGCTTTGTAGTTCAGGGTGGCATTGAAATCACTATGTAGCCCAGGCTGGCCTCTAACTCACAGCGATCCTCCTGCTTCAGCCTCCCCCAGCTGGGATTACAGGCCTGCGCCACCACACCCGGCCCTCCCACTATTTCTTTAGCCAAAGCTAGAAGTAAAAACAAAAAGCAAACCCACCACTTGTATCACTCTTCTGCCTCTCTGTTTTCGTATTACAACTGTGATTTGCTGTTGCCTACAACTGCCTGTTGAGGGAAAACTAATTTGTTTATCTTACAGAATTGCTTCGTGTGGTTATTATAATCTTCAATGGGGAATTTCATCAAAGGTTTAGATGTCCGTCCACCCACGTATTGGTTCCTTTCCAACTAAATAAGGAGTCTCTCTCTTTCTTTCTTTCTTTTTTTTTTTTTTGAGACAGTCTCCCTGTGTAGTTCAGGCTGGCCTTGAACTCACTATATAGCCTAGGCTGGCCTCGAACTCACAGCTACCCTCCTGCTTGAGCCTCCTGAGTGCTGGGATTACAGGTTTGCACCATCATGGCCGGCCCCAACAAATCGATTTATCTCCTTTTCCCTAAATAAAAAATTCTGGATAGCTGTTCAGAAAGCCAGGGAACTAAAAATACTGTTCTCCAGGTGTGTTTGCAGACTTGCAGTTGTGTGTGTACCTTTTCTAACATTGCTCTGAACATTGTTCAAAGCTGTGAGTCTCTGTTTCGGCACTGGGAGGCAGTGTTGTACCCATGCATGAGCTATTTTTTGAGAAAAGGTCTTGAACGTGCAATCTTCCTGCCTCAGCCTCTCTGAGTGCTGGGGTCACAGATGTGTACCACCATGTCTGATTAGAAGATCTAGTTTTTAATGTTATTTTACATTAATAGATAGAAGGAATGAAAGGACACATTATGACCTCCTTTCTAAGTTCATTAAAATTGTTATTATTACAGTATTACCTCACCTTTAAGAGTTTTAAAATAATGGTTTTAACAGTGGTTCTCCCACATTAATTTGCTTCTTGCTGGAAATTAGATATTTTTAAACTGACAAAAAAGCTTCAAACTCAATGGCCTTTTTTTCATACCCACTTCCACCCAAAAAAGTCACAGAAGAAAAAAGCAAAAATAGTTTTTGCTTTAAAATATCATTAGCTCTAAGGAGCTGATGTTAGCCGGGTGATGCGTACCTCTAATCCTAGCACTCTGGGAGTCTGAGGCAGGAGGATCCCATGTTTGAGCTCAGTTTGGGCAACTCAGTGAGATTCTATCTCAAAAACTAAAAAGGGCTGGGGATATATATAGCTCAGTGCGAAGGCCCTGGGTTCAATCCCTAGCACTGAAGGAAAAAAAAAAATGGAGTTTATTTATAGGCTTCCATCAGTATCTGAGAAAGGTCTTTCAATTAGAATATTTTCAAGGAGGAAGCAATAAGAAAATCTGTACTAAATTTAAAGTAACAGATATTAAAATCACGGAGGCAACTGCTAACAACTAGAGTCATGGAAAGAATGTAATGACAGAGACATCCCACCACATGTCCATGGGTTTGCTGGTCACTGTCGTCACGTGGCCAGCGCTGGGCTTAGGCATCCTCCTGTGAGCTTTCATGTGTATCCCTGGTGGTACTGAGATGCACTTACTAATCTTCCAAGCCAGGAAGGTAGCTCTAGAGAACTGCCTGATCCACAATCATAAACCAGGCTCATCCTGCCTCAGATCACCGGCAAGACCCTTGTGAGCTCAGCTCTGCGGTTTCCTTCACTGTCTTCCACCTCCCACGGTAGCCCTTCCATCACAGCTCTGTGCCAGTACTGACATCTTTCCTTCTACTCCCTCCTCTCTCCACTGAGCAAGCCATGGCGTCAGTCCCATATTCTCCACCACTTTAAGCTCGAGTAATCTTTTCATCCAAATGCCAGTTATTAGGCCAATACTTGAAATGAACTTACCAGAGTTCCAGATTTTGTATTTATTGTGTATGAGCTGTTGGCGCTTTGGGAGTCAAGTTTTGGATTCTCTAGCAAACGGTTGCCATCCTTAAACCATATGTATTCAGGAGCTGGATTACCTTCTTTATCTTGACATCGCAGCTCGACCACAGTTCCACTCAGTGCAAAAGAGGGTATTTCGCATGATGGAACTGCTGGAGCCACTGAACAGAGGAAGGCAAATGGTATCACTTACTTGTGAGCTAAATGTGGGTGCTAATATCCCACTAAAGATGTGCTTACTAGACACCGGTAATAGAGATGGCCCCGGTTCAGTAGATCCGTTTCCTTCCTTGGGCACACAGTAGACCACACTGGCCCCTTGCTGCGGGGTCGGAGGTCATATGCAAGAGTCGTGGCCAGTAGAATGTGGTAAATATGATATAGCCATTCCCAACCCTCACCTACAAAAATTCCCTTCATTATTGTCCACTCATTCACTCCCCTTGTCCTTTTCTGCTACCAAGTAGCTGGCAACACCCATGGTAACCTTGGAAAGGCATGGATCTAAGACACAGGAGGCCTACATTAGGTTGAGTCTGTAACAATCTCATGAAGTGGAGTAATACGGCTGTACTACCAGCCCTGCACCAGCTATTCAGGCTTTACTTAAATGAAAAAGAAACTTCTATCATATGAAACCATTCACCGAGAGTTCAAGGCTTATCTGCTGTGATAGCAAACATTATCTTAGCCAGTACAGTTATTCTTTTCCTTTTATCTCTACTGCTTTCTTCACCAATGGTTCTAATGTTTATTGTCAATTGTATTCAAAAGAAGTCCAATCGGAGGATATTTTCTAGGCATGCTGCCAAGCTAAAATCCTATTCTGTCTAAACCTGGCCCAGTTACAATGTATCAACTCCAGGAGTTAAAGTTATTGGGCTCTTAGGGATTTGAAAAGTAAAGCAGACTTCATCAGGTGATCTCACATGAGGGAAACTGGAAGTGGGGTGGTTTCTAAGGCGGTCCCTCAAGGTCCCCGTCTGTGGTATACATGCACGTTCTCTCAGTTACTGAATCCGATTCTAATCTCAGTCCTATTGTGAAGGGATGTGGAGATGTAACTAGGGCCCCAGGTCTACTGTCTTTGAGAGAGGGAGATTTTGCAGAGAGGCTGACCTAAAAACATGAGCAGTGACAGGCAGCAGGCTTTCTCCGGCTGGTCATGAAAGGGACAGTCAGAGGAGACTCAAAGCACATGAGGTGTTGGAAGGTGAAGTGTTGCGCTGCAGATGGAGAGGGCCGACAGGCAAGGAATGTGAGTGGCCTCTGAGAACCGACTGTGGCCCCAGCTGGTAAACAGCACTGAATGGGGTCTCAGTCCCACAAACACAAGGAAGCAAAATCTGCCAATAGCAAGAATGAGGCTGAAAACAGATTTTCCCCAGAGCCTTGGGCCAAGAATTCAGTCCATTTAACACCTGACTTCAACTCTGTGATACCCTGAGTACAGCCCGGCCTTGTTGCTGGACTCCTGATATGTAGAACAGTAAGTTAACAACTGAGTGTTCTTTCAAGCTGCTAAATTAGTGATAATTTGTTACACAGCAGCGCAAAATGAATACACCAGCTGAATCTGCTGAGAAGTTTCCTGAGTTGTATTTTTTTCTATACTAGTGCTTTACCAGTATTTCAGAAAAAGTCCGAACAACACGAAAAAGGGAAAAGGAATTATTTTATTTCCTTTACTTGGCAGCCTATGGTAACACTAATGAAGGAGAACAGCTCATGTTCCTTTAGCAATTACCCTGATCCTATCTGTTGTGGTTCTTATAGCAATTAAACATGCCAGGTTCGCAGCTACCCCATCTGGATCCAAATAATTTAATTTCTATTTCTTCATCTATAAAAATCAGGTTTCAGTGAAAATGAAGTAAAATTACACATGTAAAGGTCCTAACACGCTAGCTGCGAAATAAACGCTAATTTTTGTTTTTTAACCAAACACCTTCTAATCCTTCCCGTGGTCTACTTTTTAGGTTCGTTTTGTTGTTGTCCTATCATGTTATACTATTTTAATGACAGGAGAAACAGAATACTATGCTGAAAGCTATTAGAAAGTGAAATCTTGAAGAAAATGCTCCTATGTACAGAGCAGGACCATTAGGAGTTACATCAGTCTTAAGGAAAGGTTTCTGACAATGAGTTAGAAGAGTCAAATTTCAGCACGCACAGTAATATGGAAGGAAGGAGCAGTCAAGGTCTTGCTGGGAAGGTGGTACCTGCGGTTCCTGCAGCTGAACTGGCTGGGGATCCTAGTTAGTGCTGCCATGTCCACGGGCCCCCTTGTCCCAGGGCTGGCGGTGAAGTTAGGGCAGGTGACAGTAGTTGCACATACTCACACACATTACCTAATACTTCCAGAGTGATTGTGTCCTCTGCCAGGTTTTGGCCTTGCTCAGATGGGGCACTAACTTCACAGCGATATTTCCCAGCATCATTTCTTGTGACGTTTTTGATCCGTATGCTGAAATCTATCATCTCAGCTCGATCTTTAAAATCACCTTTAGAAAAAAAAGACAATAATATAAATAACTTTATAGGTAATATCTTCCACTAGTCATTTGAATAACTAAGCTTTCATTTTCCTCCCAGTAAACTCAATTTTAAACCTTAAAAATTGCTGAGCGTGGTGATGTATGTTTGTAATTCCAGCACTCTGGGAGGCTGAGGCAGGAGGATTGCAAGATCAAACCCAGCCTGGATAACTTAGTGATTAGAGAGATTCTGTCTTAAAAAAAAATTAGAGGGGGTGAGGGGGTGCACATACATATATATATATATATATATTTACTTTAAATTCCTTTTTAAAGACTGTTTATAAAAGAATAGTTTCATATTCCCATATTTATTTTTTTAAAAACTCAAGCCAACTGTCTGTTTCATCACTTTCTTCAAACCTTCTAGCAGTAATCTTGCTTTCAAAAAGCACTAGCATGCTTGGTTTAACTGGCCAGAGTGGAAACTTTGTGTGTGGTGGCCTACATGACAATACTAGAGAAGAAAAGTGTAAAGAGTTGGTGGGGCTGTCTTAAAAACATTCTCCTGGTTAGTTTTTATAGTAATATGTATGGAATTGAAGTAGAGTTTGTGTAACATGCACATGCTAGGATTGGAAACTACAAAAAATTCAAGTGAAGACAAATGTGCTATTAACACTTCGCAGCCTAGAGTCTTATCTTGAGAGAAAAGAATCAGAAGGGATATTTTAAGTTTTCTATGAACTGTAAACATGTTTCCCTTTAATTCTTTAAAATTAAATAATACATAGTATTTTAAAATAACATGTTTATTATCCTTGCTAAATTGTATTTCCATAAAATATTTATCATGGAAAAATTCAAACATCTGATTAGAGAACAGAAGAACATACACTTCAGTATATCTTTTTTTTTTTTTTTTTGTGGGTACCGGGGGGTCGACCTCAGGACCTCGCGCGCCAGGAGGCGCCCGTGCCGCTGAGCGACATCACCGGCCCCTTTTTCGTATGTGGGTTCCGGGAGTCGAACTCGGGCCCTCGCGCTTGCCGGGTAGGCGCTTAAGCCGCTGAGCCATCTCACCGGCCCACTTCAGTATATCTGTTCTCCAACTATCAACAGTAATCGATGTATGTTCTATCTTATTTCATCTGTACCCGAATCAATGGATAATATTTAAGCAAGCTAATGTCATAACATTTCACCCATTGTTATCACATTTTTAATTGAAAGCACACTGCATATCCAAGAGGAAGAGAACGGAAAGAAATATATAACAAATTAAAAGCTCTTGCTAACAGTCACTGTAATTACCTTCCCTTAGATCCTAACTCCCTGAGCTTCTCAGTGGTGGCAGCAGTCTTCCACCCCAAACTCACACAATTTTTCCCTCCTTTTTCTCAAGAGTTTAATCTACTGGGCCAGCAAAAACAATTGCATTTCGCATCCTCTTGGACTGAGCTGAGAAACAAAGGGCCCAGGGTCCCAGCAGAATTCACTTACTTCTGTTCTCTGGTCTCTGTTTTTGTGGCTTTTGTGCTTTCGGTCAGACACTTGGTTTCACCTCACACTTACAAAAACACATTTTCAGTAATCAGTCATGTCTTGTTCTCATTGGTAAATTAAACCATCTGGGCTGCACTTGGAGTTCTCTTGCTCTCACCTCACAAGTCTTCGGCTTCTTACCTTGGAAAGCCTGTTGATAGTAGACGAAGGAGACACCCCGCCCCAGTTTCTTCCACTCTAATCGGGAGGAAATGGGCTTCTTTGGATTTTTACAGGCTAAAATAGCCTCTAGGAACAACAACAAAAACATTTGTTTTGTACTTGTCCCTGTGAATTTATATTTTACTAAGTTAACAAATTTTAAACATCCTTAACTTACTCCTTTACATTTCTACTCATTCACTTCATTTATTCATTCATTCATAACTTACATCAACAGGTACCCTGTTGGCTTAGCCCAAAAACGAACTGGAAGCATTACAGCTCTTCCACATCATAATTACATGACACTATTCTGCTTTCTTTTAGTTATCGAGCCTGATTTTCCATCAGTAAAATGGGATAGTACCTCTTAGTGTAGTTGTGAGTCTTCGAACACAGTAATATATGCAGAGCACACAGGCCTAAACATAGGAAGGACTTAACAAGCAGAAGCTACAATAAACTTCTTATCTCATTATTCCCGGTATCGGCCTTCAAGGAGTCTACAGTCCGGCAGAGAAGGCAAATAAGGTAACATTTCAGTCCAACGTTGATGAGTACCAGGGCGGAGGCACAGGGAGAGCTCTACATACTTAGTGCCTAAGCAAGGCACTTAGTCCAGGCCAAGCTATGCTGCTGGGGAAACCCAGAGAGATTTTCCCAGCAGGCTTCTCTCACTTGGATCCCTTCTTTGTTGATCTTCTCTACAATTAAGTTAATATAAACACAATGTGGGCCTCTAACAAATCAGTGATTCCTACACCCAAATGACTGCCTGTAACCTTGCCTCAAAGCAGATAAACTATTAAAAGATTTAATCTTGGCATCAAATTTAACATCCTCAATGAGGTTAAATTCATTTAATTAGAGGAAATTTACTGCAATTGCATCATTGAAGAATTCCTGGAACCTCCAAAGGAGCCATTTTTTTCAACTGTCTAAACAAGATGACTGAGGGAAGGAAAACTTACTGCTGGCCTGCAAACAGCTTGGTTGCCAAACAGAAACCTACAGTTATAAATATTTTTAAAGTATGTTTCACCCAGGCTCTCTAAAACATAGAATGAATATTTCTGAGAGATTTTATTCCCACAAGGCAAATTATATGACTTTAAGAAAGCAAACTGTCTTTGATTAGAAGACAAATTACATTAAGATCTTTTCCATAACTTTGATTTTTGACATTAAGCAAATTTAGTGCTGTGTAAAAATATTACCCCAGACTTTATTAAAGAACACACACTGACATGGACAAAAGTCTGGAAGTAATTGTGTGCCTGAATTGTAACCAAGGGGTGAGTTCTCTGTGGGAGATATGATTTTTTTCTTTTTTATATATATATATATATATATATATATATATATATATAGTCTGTATTAGTTTTACATAGACTCATTGCTAGAAATAAAGAAATGGAATAAAAACAAGCAGAAAATAGGGCAGAGAAAAGAAAGGCAAGAAAAACAAAGAATCAAAAGTCTTTTTCAAGGATGCTGAAGGTTTCTAAAACAGGTTTTACATGACAAAGAAGTATCATTTTACAAAGTGTTTACAACTGTGCTACAAAGACAAATGTGTGCAAAGGGACCTGTCTGAGGAAACACAGTTCTGTTCTGTTGATTAAGGAGAATGGGTGGTGACCTTCCGGAGTCTTGAGTTTTAGATAGGTTTCCTTCCCGTATTTTGTTGAATTTCCCAACAATTAAACCCACACCCACACTCTTTTTTTTTTTTTTGGCTCATTCTCCACGTCTTATTCCTACATTTTAAGATGATTTTAGACTCAATCACATTGTTTCAGGTATTTTTTTGACACACACACATCCACATACACATGCCCACACACCCACCCCACACACCCATCTTGGTGAATTCTTCATGATTTGTGTCCTTGCTGCTCTATGGGAAAAACTGAGGATATTATATTAGAAAATGTAACTAATGGTTTTCCTACATCCATCTAACTTTACTCCAGCCTTCCTTCTTTCTCACTGACCATGTAAAATGTGGACAGATGGTTACCCAATTTGTACAAAGTGTGTTAAGTATTTACCGTGTGTCTGATATTGTTCTTGAGATATACCAATGAATATAGCAAAGAACTCCAGCCCTTTGGGATTTTACAGCCTAACTGGGGACGTGAGACAAACATCGACATCAGAAGGCGAACTGTGCAGTACCTCAGAGGGCGCTGAGTGCTGTGGAGGTCGGGAGGGTACAGCGGAGTGTGTGAGGTTGGGGAGTGCTGGGAACGAGGGTGCAAGTTTAAAAACCAGGGTAGTCAGAATTCACCCCTTTCAGAATATGCCATATGGTTCTTTGAGAAAGAGTGTCCACAGCAAGGGAACAGCCGGAACCTACAACCTAGGGTGCCAATATCTTGAACTTTTTGTCTTCAGAACTGTGAGAGAATATATCTTTGTTATTTTAAGCCACCTAGTTTGTAGTATTTTGCTATGGAAACCATAGGAAATGAATACAGATATTAAAAAATACTGGAATCATGGGGTCAATATGAAGATAATGAGTCAAGTGAACCTAGAAGGTGACTCTCACAGACTCTCCTTGATCTCTTTAGCCAAAATCAACACTTGCAGCCAGCATAACTTTCTGATCTAGCTTCGGGTATTGAGACATAATATGGCACTCCACAGCACAGGGTTCGAGTTAGTCCTCTGACACACACTAGGTATGTGATAACGGGAAAATTACTTTCTGTTTTTGTGCATTATATCCACATTCATAAAATGATAAAATAGGAGGAGAGGTGATTGGGAAAAATAGAGAAATCAAAATATATCATGTATAGGTACAATTTTCCTGTGAGGAATAAGATATTTGTGTATATCTAAAAAAAGATAAAATAATAGTGCTCATCTTACAAAGTTGTTATAAAGATTAAATGAGATGATGTACATTCTTGGTCACACGGTACCTTGCACACAGTACACACTCCAGAAATGGCCATTATTATTTTCACCCATGGGGAACTTCTCTTTAGTTGCAAGCTTGCCTTGATGTGATAGAAACCTGTACTTCACACTACCACAAATTTACCCATAAATCCCTCAAATTTGAACTAAAATGTTACCTCTGTTTCGAACATCAAAGAAAACATCATCACAGTTCATTTTTTTCCTCAACACAGGCATATTAAAACAGAAAAAATGTGTCAAATTTTTTCTATTACAGTGATTAATTCATTGCCAAAACACTTGTTTCATGTAGATGGAGAGAAGATAATTATTTAGAAAAAGCATAAGCAGGAACATGTAGCAAAACAATATCTTGTAAGAATAAGACAATCATTATGAATTTTAATCTTTCTAGGATTCTGTACTGCTATCTTTTGATTTTATTCTCTGCGTACAAGTTAAAAATCCTATATAACAAGAAAAGAATTGATCCTATCAAAGTAGTTCTCAAGAATTAGCAGAAATTACTTCTGAGAAGAAACGCTTGCTATTAAACAAACGCTGATTAATAGCTTTCAGGGTTGGACACGCTCTGCACTGGGCTGTTCATGTCATTCACAAGCCTGGCAGAGGAGCCACGAGTCCAGTCTCTGGCTGCTTTTGGCACCACCGTGGCAAGTGATGCAGACCAGCAGCACTGAAAAGAAGGGATTAACTCACAAATGTTTGACATAGGAGAAATAAGAGACTAAAACCTTAATGAAATGGGTAGAACACATGTGCACACATGTACAAATCACAAAATATTATAAACGTTAAGTAAGATTAAGTTACTGTGCAAAATATCCTGAAAGTAAAATATGGAAGAACATAAAATTTTATTTTTGCTATATGGAGAGCCAAATTGTAATAACTGGCCACAAATAAATTGGAATTAAACTAAAATTATCAATTAAAAAGCACAGCAGGGCTGGTGAGATGGCTCAGCGGCATAAGCGCCTGCCTGGCAAGCGCGAGGGCCCGAGTTCGACTCCCGGATCCCACATACGAAAAAGGGGCCGGTGATATCGCTCAGTGGCACGGGCGCCTGCTGGTGCACGAGGTCCTGAGGTCGACCCCCGGTACCCACAAAAAAAAAAAAAAAAAAAGCACAGCAAACACTTATTTTGGAGTGAGACCAACATTTTTTTTTTTTTTTTGGCTGAGGATTGAACCCAGGTCCTTGAACGTGCTAAGCATGTATTCTACCCTGAGCTGTATCCCCAGCCATTTGATTACAATAAAAAAAACCTAACATTTGATTGCAATAAATTACAGAAGGACATTGCAAATACATTAAAAATAAAACCTGCATTGAAAAGTAATGTAATTAGGTACAGGGTTTCATTTGGGAGTGATAGAATGTTCTGGAACCAGGTAGAGGTGGCAGTTGCATAACATGGTGAATATACTAAATGCCACTAAATTGTTCATTTTAAAATGATGGATTTTTATGCTTTGTGAATTTTACCTCAGTACATTTGTAAAGTAACATAAGACTAGAGAATATAATTTTGATGTCCTCATTCAGACATCATGGTGCAGAGCCTGAGGGACAGGGATGTACACCCAGCCGGGCCCAGCAGTAGGACCTTCAGTGGGAAGCAGGGAAACCCACTTCACTTCCTTTGTCCCTCAGGGACATTCTGCTCCATTTGCCTCTCCACTGTGCTCTTTCTTTCAGCCTGTCCAGCCTCCTTTCTGGCATCCAGCCCAGCCCTGTTTATCCTCCCGTTAAGACTTCACAGTGCAAATTACTCCCAAACATTGATTTCCCCTTCCCACCTCTCCTCATTTAAAGCTAACCCACAATAAAGTGTGTCCCATTAGCTGAATCATATAAAATATCAGAACTCCAAAAGATTAGATAACCTCAGTAATTATTTCAGTGATTTATTGTGAAGTGATTTGTCATTTTTGAGTGATGGACTTATTCTTAATTTTAACATAGTTTTACTTAAGGAACACACATAACTCTTATTGTGTCCTAGGCACAATTGTAAGTACTGTACAAATACTAACTTGTTTAACTCCTGACATCAGTCTTCTTTAATCTTTGTCGCTTTCTTTCAAACCTATTAGCGTAACTCTGGGAGCTGAAAACATATTTGAAGATGAGAACTCAGACATTTGTTTGTCCTGGCTGAGCTTGAATTTGGACCTCAGGCTCCCAGAATGCTGGGATTACAAGAGTGTGCCTGGGCCGGTGAGATGGCTCAGTGGCACAAGCGCCTGCCTGGCAAGCACGAGGTCTGAGTTTGACTTCCAGTACCCACATAAAAAAAAAAAAGTGTGCCACCACACCTGGTCATGGGACTTGGTTATTAAATGTTTACAATCTCCAGCCTAAAAAAGCATTGTATTTAAGAAATGACAATTATTCTGGTTGCTATATATTATTAATTACATTCTAAGTAAAAGATCTTTTGGAAAAGGATGTCAATTGAAGTAAACTCATAAAAGCCTTTAGGCCCTACTTTTTTGTTCATTAGCTCCCTTCAATAATTTTGTTTTTGTTTTTTGAGACAGGGTCTTGCTATGTAGTTTAAGCTGGCCTTGAACTCATTGTGTAGCCCAGGCTGGCCTCAAACTTCTGGTGATCCTCCTGCCTCAGCCTCCTGAGTGCTGGGATTAAAGGCATGCACCACCATGCCCAGCTATTAAAATTTATCATCTTAATCATTTTTTACTATACAATTAAATAACATTAAGTATATTCACACTGTTGTGCGTTTAACAATTTTCAGAATTCTTTCATCTTACAAAACTTAAACTTTATATCCATTAACAAATCCTCTTAAAAATATTTTTATGATGCTACAAATGTCAGCTCAAAATAGAATACATTAATATCACCTCAAATGCTTAGAGTGGGGTTGAGGTATTATTTCCATTCACCATCTTTAACTAGTTAGAAACTTTTCAAGATCTCTATCTCCCTGTTTCACAAATTAGATTTTCTTCATGGCAGATACTTTACATCAGAGGAGACCTGTGTATATCCAGTCTTTTATTGACTGTTCAAAATTTCTACTGAGATGGAGAAAGAGGTGTCAAGATGGAATCAACATAGAGCATTTCAGGCAAAAGAATTAGTGTGGGGTGAGGCAGAAAATCTCAACAAATAGAAATACAGTTTCACATATGTCATCATCATGAGCTATTTAAAGAATACAGCCCATAAAAACAAGACACTATACCTTGGTACTCTATTGCTGTGACCACTTGATGGCTTTTTGGGGCAGATAATCCATAGGCCTTATGATCTGAAACATTAAAAGAGATAGGATAATTAAAATAATACAAAAGTCTATCTTAAAATATTAGTGTGGGAAGAAATATTCAACTAAACTAGCCTAAATTGGGGAACAGGTTTACGCACTTCATAACACATAAGTTTTAAAGTACCAAAATAGGAAAATCAAACTATTTGTGTCACTGCCATTTTATGTATTGTGGTTTGGACCTTTAAGCCCTTCCCAAAGCAGAACCAGTGAATATTTTCTGGCCCTACCACAGATAACACTCTCACCAGTCCTACTGAAAACAAGAATTTATGTCCTTAATTCACCTTAACGTACAACACTGGTGTCTGTCTGTCCATCATTCATCCACCCACCCATCCACCCATCCAACCATCCAGAAACTGCTTTTCTGATTTAGCTATTCCTTTCTATGTAGCATTTTATCCTGCCATTGACTCAGTTACCATTTATTTGCCAAAAGGTAATACATGTATATCTTCAGTTCTAATTTCTCCTCTGAGATTAAATCCATAAGTCCCCCCAACACACACATATGCTGAACATTATATCTCCATTTCCTACATGTCCCACAAACTCAAGGGCACAAGTGACTTATCAGTTTGCTCCCCAATTTTGTTTTATTTTGCAAATCTTATCACAGTGAAAGGCATTAAATCCACATGATCACTCATGTCAGAATCTTAGGTGAAGTCCGTGATCCACTCATCCTCTCATCCATTCACTTATCAGTTTCCAATCTATGGATGGAGAATTATGTGTCACTGAGGAAAACATTTTGAAATATTTGTCCTTTTTCCATTGCCCTTTTCCACTTTCGTAAGCAGTCTTTGCCTCAAGGAGGGTATCTAGGTAGCCCAAACCCTTGCCATATTTAAAAATTCTGGTCATTAGGGAAATGAAAGATTTATAGTTCAGGTAAACATTTACAATAAACCATTTTGACTAAAATATACCTATTCCCCAGTTATGAGGTAGTGAAAAGAAGGGACCTGGAGAATGCGGATCTTGGCAGGCTACTGAGAAAGAACGATAATAGCTAACATTTAGAGCACTTCGAAATCAGGCAACACCCCCAGTGCTTTACAAGTATTATCTCGTTTAACTCTCACAAGAACTCTCTCCTGTAGGGTACCATTTTGATCTGTATTTTTTCAGGTGGGAACACTGAAGCATATGGAGAATACAAAACTTAGCCAAGGTTATACAAATAATAAATGACGGAGCTGGGTTTGAATTCAGCCAATCTGTACCCAAAGCCCCCATGGTCAATTACAATATTGTACTATACTGGGCCCCATGCTCAGTTTCCCTCAAGCTTAACTCTGAGCAAGGGTTGCTGATGAACAAAGATGCTGGGTGAAATGGTCCATTGATCCAGAGAACATAAAAGAGGTTGAAAAATTGGTTACAATGAAGGTAACACTGGTTCTGAAGTGCAAAAGGAGGGTGGAAGCAAAGAGGCTGTGACTAGGGAATCCAGAGGCAAGGAGACCAGGGTTTCTCAATCTTGACACTACTGATCTTCAGGGTTTAATCATTCCAGGTAGGAGGCTATTCTGTGTCTGCATAATATTTTGCAGTATTTCTGACTTCTACCCTGTAGATAGTGGCAGCACTACCCACCCCCAAGTCACGACATCTGTAAATATCTCTAGACATTGGCAAAGAAATGTCCCTGAGGGTGGGGCACCAGAAGCACTCCTGTTCTACACTTACTGTTAAGATTTTTGAAGAACCAGTCATAGAAATAAACTAATATGCTAAAAGAAAACAAAGAATGATTTCAAGGAGTTTGAACTTCCTCTAGAGTCAGAATTTCATAACTGAGGAAGATATTTTGTTGTATTTCCTAGAAGGAGAAAAAATATTTCATACAAGACAGCATTTTTTTCTTTAACTTATTTATCTATATTACATCAACATGCAAACTAGACTTCACGATTCTTAAAGAACATGTGCTATTCTGGAGAAATGCTCTTTGTTCCTTTTTCTCTTCCTTACAAACCAGGACAGAAAAGCTACGTGTGAAGTTGAAACTCTTGAAAGTCTGTAGTTCATACCCGCCCAGCTTCCTCGTCTAAACACTCAGGTTCTGTACCTAAACCGCTCCCATCGTCGGTAGCACTGGTGCTGACGTGAAGAAGGTAGCACTGAACTCATCTTTGTTATTGACAGCCGCAAAAACGTCTGTAGAAAGCAGTGGCCCTTCCTACAGAGGTGTCAGGGCCAAACAGGAGTAATTCAGAAATAATTCCTTTGCTTCTGTATTTCTAGAACCATGAAAGGGGCCCAAACAATCTCTTTCAATAAACTTTTCCCCCATTTTCCATACAACTCTGTCATATGCCAGCTGTTCTTTTATCTTCCTCCACACATTTCTGAAATCTCCTATCCCCTGCCCTCTAACGCTGTTCTTTCGTGCCTTCTGCTCTCTTCCCCCAATTTTTTGTGGACTCCAAAGGCCCAGACTGGGTCTTCAGAGAGCAAAGGAAGGGTTGAGCCTATGTTGGCCAAGCCAGAATCTTCAGAAGTGAACCGAGGAAATGACACAACTGCATATGTTCTTGTATTGTCCTACATTTAGTGACAAAAGCTCCAGACATTTTTGCAAGGACTGATTCCAAAACATTATTCTGTGAAAATTTCAAAAGACACTTTGACAAACTCCCTTTCCCTTCCAATAAAGTGTGCATGAGTACCCTTACAGAGGCACTAATTATGGCTGATAGTTCTTGTGATTTTGAAGTATTTTAGAATACACGTTTTAGACAAAATGATGAAGAGTCATATTCCTTAGAAACCAGTTGAGAGGAGAATCTGGACAAAAAAAGAAAAAGTAATCTTTGTTCTCTCCACTTCATCATATCTTTGAACTTTTCAAACGTCATGCTGCCTACTGAGAATATTTATTTTCTTTAGCAGGCCTGGCTTTCCTTCATTTGAGCCAACTTTAGTACTTTGAGGTAAGAAATTTAGGATTCTCCGGAATCATTGAGAAAATCTTTTCCCTCTTTTTCAATTCTGATTTTCCACTTGCTAAAATTTCTTTTGAGAAATGTTTTAAATTCTTCAATAAAGACTGGAAGTTCTATGGAAAGCTGCATGGAATTTGAGGGATTTTATTTATTCCCTTATAAATTTTATAGCATATATTTGAATAGAAAAAAATGTTTCCCAGACACTAAAAAATTTGAATTGACGAAGCTATAAAGGAGCATTTTTTTGGAGGGGGGTTAATTTATTTTTAACTGATATATAAAAACATAAAAATAGTATATGTTAGTGGGGTACCACACAATGTCTATGTGTAATGTCTAGGTCAGGCTGAACATATCTGTCTCCTCAAACATGTATCATTGCTTTACGGTGACAACTTCCAAATTCCTTTCTTCTGGCATTGTGAAATACACAGCACATTACTGTTATCTACAGTCACTTCACCATGCAGTAGTACACCAGAACTTCCATTCCTATCTCCCTGCATCTCAGGACCCATTAATCAACCTTCCCCTCCCTCCTATTCCTCTGCTCTCCTCAGCCTCTGGTAACCACCACTCAACTCTCATCTTCTATGAGAACAACCTTTTTAGGCTCCACGTGAAAGTAAGATCACGTGGTATTTGTCTTTCTGTGTCTGGCTAATTTCACTTGAAACAATGTCCTCCGGTTCCATCCATATTGCCACAAATGATGAGATTTTACTTTTTTATGGCTGAATAGTATTCTGCTGTGTATATGTTCCACATTTTCTTTATCATCAGTTGATGGATACTTGGGTTGTTTCCATTTCTTGACTATTGTAAAAGGTGCTGCTACAGTGAACATGGGAATACAGATGTCTCTTTGACCTACCAATTTAATTTGTTTTGGATATATGCCCAGCACTGAAAGGGATTACTTTTAATAAATTAATAAATAGGTAGTACTTGTTGATAGCTAAAAATTTATTTCTGTGATTCTAAGCATCTCTTCTTCTTCTTGCTTCCTCTACTTAACAGTTTGCTTGTAAATTAAGTAGAGATATTTAAAATGTATGGTCACTTGGGTAGAACTTACTTAAACAGAAAATTCTGACTCTTAAGATTAAAACATATTTATTTATTGTAAGATTGCTACTTTGTTTCAGGCTTCCTAGTCTTGAAATTCACTTTTTAAAAACTTGTACCTAATAACTCTTTTTATGAAAACAAAATGTTGGATTTTATATCAACATTTCACTAACAGATGTTATGAATAGCCTCCGTTGGCTTTCTTGAATCAATTTTTTTCTTCACTTTTCCAGAAAAAATTCAAGAGGAAAATAAACAAAAGGATTTTCATGCAGGCTCAATGTTGAGGTCAACAATTGTTTTAAAGTCAGGTACAAAACATCTTTAATAGTTATGGATATATTCCAAAATCACAGGCAGAAGTTCATAAAATGAGGTTAAGAGATGATTAGTTCCATAACTGCTAACAGCTCCAAGTGAAATAATTCCTAATCAAATACAACATTTGTGTTTCATTACTCTCAACTTCAAAAATAAAAGTTCTTACATTTTTCTATTACTTATCTAATATAATCTGATTTGGTTAAGAACAAGTACTTATTTTACACTACAATAATTTTTAAATTACTATAAAATATTGTTTAAATTAATACTTTTAATTGAAAACTCGATTGGTAAAATTGGAGTGTTATAGAGGTTTTTTATTTTTTTCATTTTTTGAGACAGGGTCTCGCTATGTAGTTCAGGCTGGTAATGAACTCACTATGTAGTCCAGGCTGGCCCCAAGCTTGTGGCAATCCTCCTGCCTCAGCCTCCCAAGTGCTGAGATCACAGGCATGCACCACCATGCCTGGCTGGAGGGATTTATTTTAAAGCATGTGCCACCATGCCTGGCTAGAGGGTCTTTATTTTAAAAATACAGTACTTACAGTGTCATGTATACGATCAAGTTATAAAAACTATGAACACATCTGAGGGTGGTGGCATATGCCTGTAACCCCAGAATTCTGTGAGGCTGAAGCAAGAGGATCACAAATTCAAACCCAGCTTGGGTGACTTAGTGACTTAGTGAGACCCTGTGTCTCAAAAATCAATCAGTCAATCAATCAATCAAACAAACAAAGAGCTGGGATTAGCAAAAAAAATGGGCATAATTTATTTCGTATGTTTTAATAATAAATAACTATGTGTGCTCTTGACTGTCACTGACATAATTATTATACTAACAAATATAAAAAGTTGCACAGGATTAGAAGTAACAAAATAATCACATTCAGAGTTTATTATGGATAACTATTTATACAGGATAGAAAGTAACACAATGAATTAGGAATTAAAAGTTGGATAATATATTAACCTATCTCATAATCATTCAGCCATACTAGATCTAGAAAGTACAGAAGAAAAAGAGACTATAGACAGACATCCTTCTAATCTCTCAAATTAAATATCCTGGACCTTCACTTACTGAAATATTGATATTTTATTTTCAGAGAAAGGGAAGTCACACTGAAAGGGAAAGGAGAATACAAGATGCACTTGACTTTATACCTACTTGTGGCTGGTATCCTAGTGAGTCAATAAAGCACTAAGGAATGAAAGGATGATACTATGAATGAATTTTACCCTTAAGAACCTAACATCCAACTAAGATGTGACTCTACTGTGTTATTATCCCCATTTGGCACATGTGACAATCGGGAGAGATTAAATACATTGCTGAAGGTCACCATGCTTTAGAAAGCCAGGAAGCCAAGATATGAAGCCAGTGCCCCTACTCCTCTGTTGTCTCTCTCTCAAATCAGTGCACAGCATTGTGAGAAAGCAACACTTAATACCATGCTACTGCTCACTGTGAATGGCCCCATATCCATTTTCAAGCTTCATGGTTCCAAAGACATTCAGAGAGTATATCACAGATCGCCATTTAACAGAAACAGGGCTAATGGCTATGTCTGGTGAACAAGCTCATTTAAATAAACCATGTATATTATACATTGCACAAAATTTATGTGCACTCCCCCTTTTTTGGATCTTTACCAACTTGAGTACAACAGGGACTACTGGTGTTTCAGGACTGAGTATAAAGTTGTTTTCAGCTAAGTACGCATGCCTGCAATCCCAGAACTCTGGGAGGCTGAGGCAGAAGGATCACATGTTCGAACACAGCCTGGGCAATTTAAGAAGTTAGGGAGACCCTGTCTCAACATATAAAATAAAAAGAGCTAGGGATATAGTTCGGTGTGAAGGCTTTGGGCTCAATCCCCAATACGACATAGATAGATGATGATGACAAATAAATAGATATAGGCAGACAGACTTATTTCATTCAAACTATATGCATTAGTAAATTCAGAAAACTTTCAGAACATTCCACTGCCCTGAACAACTGCATGGCTTAAATTTAAAGGTGACATTAGAAAGACATGAAGTAAATATGTTCACTTCTTAAAGTAAAATAAATTCTCAAAATTTTCAGAGGAATGTTATTTGGTACATCTTCAAATATCTAATGGTAGTCATTGGAAAGCCATAGGTGACTGATTCTCACCAGGGATTCTCCTCCAAGACATGAAAGAAATTATTTCAGGATTCTGCAATCTTTCTTTGAGAGTCCCCACATGACAAATCTCAGCCAAACACAATTTGTTCACCAATGACATTATCAATAGGTTTTGGATAGACAACAACAGTCAAGTCCAATAGACTCTCAAGATAAGATGAAGAAACACCTTCCAAAAGTGATGCTAATAACCATAGACTTAATGGAAGCCACAACTGTTGACCATTAAAGTAACAGGAAGAAATGCCCTAAAACTTAATTTGTGTAAAGTAGAAAATTGTTAAAGGTGTTATATATTAACAGAAGCACATGAGGGGTTGGCAAAAAGGTAAAGAATAACAAATCTCAGTGTCCTCCCACCAGTGGCACAGGCAGTCTGTGGTGTATCATGTTCACAGCTCCACAGGAGAAATCTGAGACCTGTGTTAAAACTATTCATTGCCTTTGTAATTACCTAACTCTTGGACCTTGGTATGGTTATAAACCCACACAAAAAAAACAAAACAAAACAAAACAAAACTAGAAGTCCAGAGCTGTCATCAGCATTTGGTAGGTATATTTCTCAGTAGAAATTAATTTACTAATGTAATTATTACATACATCATCCTTAGACCAAATATTGTACATGACTTCTCTAGAGTCTGATCAGCTCTAAGCAAATTTCCTAAAACTGAATTCTAAACCACAGCTCTGAACTCTGGCTCAGAATCAACAATTCTGGCTCTAAAACTCACAATGTGGAAATCTCTACACAAAATGTCCTAAAAGCAGACTCACATTGATTACTCATGGCCCATAAAGATCAGGGATAGGGAATGGTTATTTCACAATTATATGATATTTATAAAATCACTTAGGCAACATGTATGAGAAGGTAACACTCTACCATCCATTAAACTTTCTTCACACCCCCCATCTAACATAGATCTTTAGTATTCTTTCAAACTTTATATATTTGAAGTTTCACTTCTCTGCATTAATGAGTAAATTTCAGGAATCACTAAAATAACTGTTTACTGCTTCAAATGTTTTCAATTTTTATTTATTTTTATTTTTTTACGTGGGTACCGGGAGTCGACCTCAGGACCTTGTGCTTGCCAGCAAGCTCTTGTGCCACCGAGCGATATCACCAGCCCTTTTTTCCTTTATGTGGGTACTGGGAGTCGAACTCAGGACCTTGGGCTTGCCAGGCAGGCGCTTATGCCGCTGAGCTATCTCACGGGCCCTGTTTTCAATTTTTTGAAAGCAGCTATGAATACAAACTATGTTTTGTGAGAATTACCATAAATGTCAAAAGGATTTTCTAACATCACTAATCTGTTAAATACATATCCAGTGACTGATGTTATCTTTATATTTCTCAAACAAATACAATTCTGCTAATATTTTCAATCTTCTGCTGAATGAGAATATTTATAATATTTATAATATAATGAATAGGCACATAAAGGGAGACAGGTTGATGATGAATTTAAAGCTTAAGCTTGGGGACCAGCCGTGGCACAAGCATTATACCACACAAGGCCCTGGTAGTGGGGAGGGCCTAGCAACATGTGCCTATTTTGTAAAATTTATAAGAATAGGATATTTCTTGTAGAATTTTTTTTTTAACGCAGAATACTACTAACTCAATCCTACATACTATTATGAGCTTCTCCTTGTTAATAAATTTATTTAGCTTCCCACATTTGATTACCCACAGTCCTTGGATAAAGAAAGTGGTGTCCAAGAACCACGATCTGATAACTCAACCTTTAAAACACTAAAAACTTGATACAACCAATGACTTAGCATACTCATGTTCTCTCCATCAAATTTTGGTTTTTAAAATATAAGAATTGTGTGAATTTTATTTTTCCAAGTCTCCTGCTGGTGAGTGACTTATAAAGATCTTAGTCCTTACATTTCATACATGTGTTCTTAATTCCATTCTATTACCACAAATGCTTACAGAAGAAACTTGAAAACCAAAGGAAACCTTCCAGCTTATTGTTGCTTCACGTTTCCCTTGATTAGTCTTCAGGAAGCCAAAAGAATAAGAACCATTTATTTTTAAGGGCAGAACATGGAAACAATGTTTCAGCATTGCTTTATTGTCACATTTATAATTGTCAGGCAAGGTTCAGTCAACCTGGCTGACAAAGGAAAAGGTTTAAAGAATGTCCGCACACACTGGATACCTCCTGTTGGAGCTACCTCCTGGAGCAGTCTGGAAATAAGTACAGACAGAGCTATTAGAAAAAGGTCCAATTTTTGAAACTCATTCAGATTATGTATTAAAAGAGAGGGACAATGGTATTTGTGACCAAAAATAGTATGTGAAAGTATAATTGTCATGGTAAAATTCAGGTGAAATGGCTGTTGACATCCTGTGTAGCATGAGGATGACTGGATTTGTCACAGAATCAAACAGATATTCTGGAATTCTGGAGAGTCAGCCTTGGCACTGCAGTTTTGTTTTTTAAAAAAAAAAAAAATAGTTTTTTTTTTTTTTTTTTTTAATGTGGGTACCGGGAGTCGATCTCAGGACCTCACGCTTGCCAGCAAGCGCTTGTGCCGCTGAGTGATATCACTAGCCCAAGAAAATAGTTTTAATCAAATACACAAAGGAAAGAAGCATGTGATTCCCAGCACTAGGCTCACCACATAAAAACTTTTCCCCTAGAAAGGAATTGAATAAATTATTTTTTATATTGGTAGAAATGCAGTGGAAAACATTAAAATAAGTGAAGGAGAAATGGACAATATATTAAAATGGGTATACAAAATTATAAAATTGAAACAATTTAAGTTTTAGACATGCATTATTTTCTTTCAAATAGCTACATTCTCATGTAAAATTACAAAATAGTAAAAACAGAATGTATTTTTCTATCCTTTCATTTTGTGTTTTTACTGGTGAAATAAGTTCGCTGTAGGCAGTATATTGTTGGGTCTTTTCTTTCTTTAAAATCCATTCTGCCAGTCTGTCTTTTAACTGAAAATTTTCATCCATTTACATTTAAGGTTACTATTGATACTAAAGCCATTTCTGTCACTTTGTTAATTTTTTCTAATTGTTTTAAATATCTTTTCTTCCTCTTTTGTTCACCTCTGTGGGTTGACGCTTTACTGTATTGTTAAGGTCTTGGTCTTTTCTATTTCTCTTCTAGGCATCGGCTTTTGTGCTGCATTTCATACATCCACATGTTTTCATACTGGTAGTTGTCCTTCCTTTGCTTCTGGATGTAGGGCCTCCTTAAGCAACTCTTTCTGCTTGTCGGGAAGGTCTTTATTTCTCCCTCGTTTCTGATGGCTAGCTTTGCTGAGTGTAATAATCTTGGTTGGCAGTTATTTTCTTTTGGGACTTGGAATTCATCTTTCGGTGAAATCACATGGTTTCCACCCCTGAGCAAACTGCAGGCATTGCAATTTTTGATGAGGTAGCACCCACTGGGATAAAGAACTAAGTAGTATCCCACCACAACCATTTCCTATAGCTTGGCTTCCTGACTCAACACTATCTGAAATAAAATCAAAAACAACATTGAAGTTGAGTTGGGTGAGAAAATGTAGTATGTTACAAATGTGACCTAAATCTTTTTATAGTTGAGTTTATAGTTGAGAATAGAACCATTCTTTGCAGAAAGTTATAGCCAATAACAAAGAACCGAGACTGAACTGGGTTTGAGACCAGCACTGTGAATTACTGGAACATCTCCTTGGGTAAGAAGATACAGCCATCATTTTTTTTTTTTTTTAAGGAAAAATGAAGCTAATAATGCCTTTCTTTCTTTCTTTCTTTTTTTTTTTGTGGGTACTGGGGGTTGACCTCAGGACCTCACGTGCCAGCAGGCGCCCGTGCCCCTGAGCAATATCACCGGCCCTTTTTTTTTCCGTATGTGGGCACTGGGAGTTGAACTCAGGACCTTGCGCTTGCTAGGCAGGCACTTATGCCGTTGAGCCATCTCACCGGCCCAATGCCTTTCTTAAGTGGTTGTAAAGATTAAATTAAACAGAGTACATAATTGTTTAGCCTAGTTCTTGGCATACATTAGATTCTCCCTAAATACTTGTTTCTCATTCCCCTCCCCTTATTCTGCAGTGCTTTTTAGCCAATGTGGTGATGCAAATTCAGTGTTCTATAAATGACTGCACAGTAAGCATATACGGGATGGAGTAGAAAAATAAAACATGAATTGTTAGGGCTATACTTGTCTTCCTTATTTAAAAATGGTTAGGATGACTTATTCATTTCAGTTGCAGTTTAGAGTGAGAAACCCTGGGTTTAAATTCTACCTCCTTTCATCCTTGCTATGACATGTTTTGAACAGTTACAGCCTCTCTGGTCTGTGTTTCATCATCTGTAAAGCACAATTCATGACAATAATACTTTCCATAAGTAGCTTATTTGACACACTTTGTCACACATGCTTCTGCCTGGCACTTTCCACATTACTATCCAGGAAAACACACTTCCCTGGTTTTCCTTCTCATCATTCCTATCCTTGGTATCACCTCTTCTCTATCCATACCTCCTTCCTTAGTGATGTGATCCACCCTCCTGCATTACACGCTCCCAGATGCTAATAGCTCCCAAATATTTATCTCAACTCTAGACATCTTTGCTGAACTCTGAACTCAGAAGCCAATGCAACCTTGCCACTGGCAAGTTGAAGAGACATCTCGAACTCTGTGCAACCCTTACCTTCTAAACCTGCCCCGCCTTTCCCACCTCATTTGTTCCAGTTGCTCTGGCTGAAAACCTGGCATTGTTCTTAATGCCTCTAGTTACAGACCATATCCATTTCATCGGTAATCTACTAGCTCTACCTTCAAAAACACATCCAGAACCCAGCGCTTCTCAGCATGTACACTGCCACCACCGTGAGCTCCAACAGCTCTTGCCTGGATTAGCGCAGGAGTCTCCAGACTGACCTGGTTTTTTCCTGCCTTCTGAAATCTCATCATGTCCACTAGGGTGACCCTTTCAAATGGTAAGTCAGATCATGGCACTGTTTTCCTCAAAATATTGTGCCAGTTCTCCATTTCTCTGAATGGAGGACATGAGTTTAGAAGGCCCTTCACAATCTGGCCAGTTGCCTTTGGATCTCCTTTCCTCTACTCTCCCTCCTCTGTTTCAGGGACACCTGCCTTCTTAATCATCTGCAAACAAGCCAGGCTCCAGCTGCTCCTCTGTCTGAGAGACTTTCCTCCATGTGTCCATTGAGTGCCTCACTCCTTCCAGCCTTTGCTCAAAGGGCATCTCAATCATGAGAGCTACCCTGGGGGCTGGGGATATAGCTCAGCAGGCACAGTAGCTGCCTGGCAAGCATGAGGTCATGAGTTCAATTCCCGGTACACACACAAAAAAAAAAAAAAAGAGCTACTCTGAGCAATACCTCAATGCCACCTTCAGTCAACATTTCTCCCTCCACCTTCCTGATTCCCTGGATGTGCCTTTAAGTTTCCTCCTTTTTGTCATATATATCGTCTTCTAACATATTAGCAAATGTATTTATGCACAGGGCAGGGGCCTTATTTTCTTTATTATTAACTTCAAGAGTAAAGAACAATGCTCCATATATAGAGATACCCAGCACTTGGGAGGCTGAGGCAGGAGGATCACAATGAGTTTGAGTCCATCCTGGGGAACATAGTGAGTTCAAGTCCAGCCTGAACTGTATAGTGAGACCCTGTGTCAAATAAATAAATAAATAAATAAAGATACCCAGTAAATATTTGCTAAACAAATGTAAATAAAGTTAATTATGGAAAAGATAAAATATAGAGAATACGTAGCATTAATTTTTTAAATTAAGGAAGGAGCTGAATGAGACTAAACAATGAAAGATTTCTGAAGCAGTCAATTATGAAACTGAAAATATTTATCATATTACTGTGCAGAAATCAATTTTTAAAGTAAGAATCCCACACTTCTCCCTCTGTACTGCGGACTGAACCTGGGGCCTAGCACATGCTAGTGCTCTACCATTGAGCTACGTCCTCAGTCCCTTTTTATTTTGAAACAAGGTCCTGCTAAGTTGCCCAGGCAGGCCTCGAACTTCCAGTCCTCCAGCCTTAGCCTCCCAAGCAGCTGGAAATATCTGAGCCACCACATCTACCTGGAATCAATTTTCGTATTATGCTGCATCAAAATGTTAAACATAGGAATATATTGAATGTCAAAAATTATGTTCCAAATCCTATAATATCTGAGTAGTACCCTAAAATGTGATTTTAAAAGCCACAGATCATTTTCTTGTTTTAGAAATATCTTTGTTATTATAATACCAATGATAAGCTTAACAAAAAAATTCTAAATGTAATAATGGCAGAAAAGAGAGCCCTTTTTTAAAAAAAAATACAATTATTTACTTGGTTAAAGTTCTAATACACAATTGAAAATAGCTTTATCATAATTAATTTTGTGTGTCGCCTTGGCTGGACCATTCTGCCTGGAAAGACAGACAGTCAAACATTATTCTGCATGGTCCTGTCAGGACGCCTTTGGATAAGATGAACACTTAAAGCGGTGTACAGAGTAAAGCCATAGCCCTTCCCTGTATGGGTAGATCTCATCTGATCACCTGAAAGCCTAAATAAAACAAAAGGCCCGAACTCCCTTCAGCAAGAAGGGATTCTGCAGAAGATGGCTTTTACACTCGAACTGCGGTCTCAGTAATCCCTGGATCTCCAGCCTTCTAGCCCATCCTGCAGATTTTGGACTTGTCTGCCCCCATGATCACATGAGCTGATTCCTTAAATCCTTTTTACACACATGCTCACACAGCATGTTGGTGCTTCTCCGTACAGCTCCACTACAAGCATGATAATGACTTACCATAATAAATTAACTTTCAGGTGTCCAATACAAGTGTTTTGTGTCTTTGGAGATCCATCAATACATTCATTTAAAAAATACTCCATAGGCAATTTTGTTCTGAGACTCTTTATCTACAACAGTAATGGCAAGACTTTTAGAGCTTTCAATAATACAAACAGCCTGCTGCGGCACGCGTACTGTAGGTTTGCCACCACTGATCTCGAGCAACCCTAACTAGTCCACTGCTGTCCTTGAAACCTTAACCAAACACCCTCCTCCAAGCCATGCCTATGCCCTCAAGCAGAGGACACGTTCATTTGGTCTTCCTATCCTTTTCCCCAGTTTTCACTTGGAGAAGAGGTGCAGGAAGAGGGGGAAGCACAGTCTCTCCCCCATTAAAATTCTCTCTAACCTTCTAGAAGTGTTCCTATGAAACCTCTAGGTGTGGTGAAGCTCACCTGTAATCCCAAACTCTGGGAGGCTGAGGCAGGAAGATCACAACTTCGAGCCTAGCCTGAGTAATTTAGCAAGTTAGTGAGATCCTTTCTCAAAATTTTAGAAAATAATGTAAGGTCTGGGGATGTAGCTCAGTGTGAAGATCATGGGTTCAATCACCAGTATTAACCCCCCCAAAAAAGTTCTAGGTAATATTCCAGACAACCCATAAAACTTTCCCCTCTAATCTATTTTGATAAAATTAAATAGCATTTCATGATTTGTTAAGTTTGGTGGATTTTGTGACATCACTCTCTTCTCTCATGCTCTTTTCTTGCATCTTCTCCCTCAGACTGGTCCCTGGCTTTTAGCACTTTATAGAAATGTAAGGTTTCCATGGTGATAAAGGTCGGAGAAACATGGGGTTAACAAGTTAAACAAAATTCTCTATTGTAGAACTTTTTAGAACCTTTAACATCCTGTAGAGCATTGTGATTCCTTGGATAGGAATACAGTTCTGAGTATGAAACACTGAAGCAGAATAAGAGAGAAAAAGTCCAAGAAGGAACCATGGAGGCAACTCAGAAGAGACAAATGGAGAAATAAGAGAAAGTAGGGCAGTCAAGGACAGGCAGACTTCCAAGGAGAAAGTGCCAACAATATTTGATGTCCCAGAGTGGTTTTGACCAAAGTAATCCATGTGTCTTAGTTGCTTTTCTCATTGCTGAGACAAAATACCCAACACCCAAAGTTACAGGGGGAAAGGTTTATTTAGCTCACAGTCTGTAGAGGTTTCAGTCCGTAATCGGCTGGCTCCAAGGCAGGGTGGTGTAGCAGAGGGGCAACGCAGAGGAGAACCAGTTCATGGCAGCAAAAGACAGCAAAAGCAAGCAAGAAAGGGGACCTTAACAGCATCTCCTGCACCTTTTATTTTATCCAGGCTACTCAGGGTGGGTATCACTCACATCCTTAATCCTAGTGCGCTTGAGCGTAGCATTATGCCATGAATCAATTCCAGCGTTGCACACCCTAGATCCAGCCACCTCTGCAAAAGCCCTGCCTATAGACTGCATGAGGCTTTGGGAGGACATCTAAACACAAGCCATAAAACCATGGATTTTGGGGCCGGTGAGATGGCTCAGCGGCTTAAGCGCCTGCCTGGCAAGCGCGAGGGCCCGAGTTTGACTCCCGGAACCCACATACGAAAAAGGGGCCGGTGATATCGCTCAGTGGCACGGGCGCCTGCTGGCATGTGAGGTCCTGAGGTTGACCCCCCAGTACCCACACACACACAAAAAAAAAACCATGGATTTATGATCTGGTAAATTTATTGGTGACATGTTGGTAGAAATTTCAATGGCATAGCAAAGGTCCAGTCTCAAGTGAGTTAAACGGTCAGTAAAAAACACAGAGGTAATATAATACTGTGGTACCTCGGTTTATGAACTTAATTCTTCCCATGATTCTGGTTGCATAGTACATGCATGTAATTTGGTTGCAAAGAGAATCATGGAACAAGTTCTGTGACCAGAATCATGAAAAGAATTAAGTTCATAAACTGAGGTACCACAGTAGGTCATTATTTCAAGAAATTTGACTAGAAAATCATAGTAAGTTATTTTCCCATGTAAAATTGAAGAGACTTGAGTGCGATTTTAGCCCGTGATAAGAGACTGGTAATGAAATAAGTTGGAAAAGGGATAGCTGCTGAAGCAGAGGAACCAGAGGAATGGGAACAATATGACGAGCACAGATAAGAAATTAGCTTTGGAGCCAATCATTGTGTGCATGTGTGTAATCCCAGTACTCTGGGAGCTGAGGTAGGAAGATCACAAACTCAAGCCCAGCCTGGATAACTTAGCAAGAGCATGTCTCAAAATAAAAAAATTAATTTATAAATGGTTATATTTGAGTATATTAAAAGGCATAATGAAGAAGTCAGATACTAGCCTGTACAGTGTTACTCAGTTCATGAACTTGATTCTTTCCATGATTCTGGTTGTGAACCGAGTTGGATGAGAACTAAATCAAATTCAGTGTTTAGGTTCAATGTTGACCTTGTGGAGGAATTTGATTTGGTTCTTGTTCAGTTCAATTTGCGAACAGAATCATGGAGAGAACTGAGTTAGTGAACCAAGGTACCACTGTGCTTATAAAGTTAAATTGGATTTAAGAAGATCAGAAACCACCTCGAATAACAGAAAAATGAAGAATATTGTAACTTTTGGAGTTGGGATAGGAATTTGTATATTTTATAATAAGACTGTACAAAAATTGTGTACTTGATATGCTCAGATAGTTATAAAGCTTTCACCAACATGAACACACAACTAGTACTTTGGAAAGTCATGAAGATTGAAGGGCAGGCATTGACACGGGGAAATTTATTTATTTGGTATACTACAGGGTATGTAACACCCCTAGTACCTTTCCAGTAAATGTACAAAATCTACTCATCGTTATGACATTCAAATACATACCACAAAATTTGCAACATCCCCCGTGGATAGTTCCTGACTTAATTCCTTGATCATACTCTCAGCTAGCAGAAACTTGAAAGCTTTGTTTTATAAATTGTTTTTTTCTATTTATATAGCTAATGTAATATGACCGTAAAGTTTTTTACAGTAAAACTTATGATGTACGTTATGTTCCATTAGTGACACTTGTTCTTACAATTATAAAAAAGCTAATGGAGAGATTTATTCAAGACCTTTTTATTTTTTTAAACAGTTGAGGAGGCTTTTCAGCTCCACTGTTCTGTCTGACCTCTCCAGACTTTTAATTACTCACTGCTCCAAATCTAGGGCCAGTGTCATTCCTCCTACTCAAAGTGTGCCGATTTCAAAGGCTCACATTTTCAGCTAAGAAAAGTTTAACTAACTTTGATGTATTTAACTGGGATAATTACTTGTCAAGAACAGTATGCCTAAGATTATTCAATTTCCCCCAAACATATACAGTACGGAACACATTTTTAAATGATCCTAAAGTTCTTCGATCCAAATTTTTAGTAAAAGTCGCTGCATATGCAAGCATTATGATCCGAGCGTCCAGATATTCAGAGATAGAGATTAAATGATTAACCAGTAAGTGCGGGGCAGAGAAGACAAACGACCGCGCTCTCGGGAGCCCACACTTGCAGCGCGCGGGGGCGGAGCGGAGCGGGGCGGGGCGGGGCGAGCAGCCTGCGCCGCAGCCCCCCGCGCCTACCCGGGGAACGAGGATGAAGCAAACCGGGACAAAACCACTGGAAAGCGACCTTGTGGGGAGGAGACCCACGTCTGTGAGAGGTGCTGTGCTGAATTCTTCACAAGTTGCACTAAACAGCCACCTGTCCTCGCCATGAAGGACAGTGAGGGGCCAGGGCCTGCATGGGACCTCAGAGCTGTGCAGAGCCGCCAGCCGCCGAGCGCCAGCCATGTGAGGTCGGCCGCAGGGACAGCAGTGGCAGCCCGCTCCGGGGACACCACGGAGAGCCAGGCGCGCAGTCTGTCCTGTACTTCAAGACAGAGACGGCTCTGCCACCCGTACCGCAGGACCGAAGCTATTTACCCCAAGGCAGAGGGACCCACACTAATAATGTGTCCCTGCGGGCGCTCCGGGGCACGGCGGTGGCGGTGAACTGTCCGAGCGCGGACGCGCCCCGCGTCTGTGCCTGGCGCGCCAACAGCACCCCGTGGGTCCTGGAGCAGATCCAGTGTCAGCAGCAGCAGCAGCAACAGCTGCAGATCCGGCTCACGTAGCAGATTGGCATCCAGGTGAACTTGGGGGCTGCGCACGCCCTCACTCAGGTGTGGCGGGGCCTACACCTCGAAGACCTTAGGCAGACACGTGTCACAGCAAGTCTTCCTGGCGGTGGCCTTGAAGCAAGCCAAGCTACCTCACACCAAGGTCCCTTCCACCACTGGCTCCCTGTCCCCAGCGCTGACAGGCTTTGCCTTGAAGCAAGGCACTGTGGAACTCCCACATGTCAGCTTTGGCCTCCCCGGTGCTTTGCTACTTAGCCCTGCGCTCTGTGGCCGTCCAGAGTCCTTTCTCGACTGTGGTGCTAGACTTATCCAAGAAAGGGAAAGAGCAGTCACCCAAAATCTCCGCGGTGGATGCCAAACCCAGAGATGAAGCAGTCTCTGCAAGGTCCTTGCAGAGCCACCTCTGCTCTCATACTGGAGAGAGACCCTTCGTGTGCTGTCTGCGGTCATCGCTTCACCACCAAGGGCTACCTCGAGGCGCACTTTCACAGTCACCCCCTGGTGAAGGCAGTCCCGCTGTTGGCTGAATTCCAGGACGAAGTGGTGGCAGGCAATAGCGTCCTCTGTGCACTCTGTCCTTGTCCCCACTCATGAACCAAGTCTCTCTTTAGACAGCAAACATGTCCTTGCAATAGGGACCCTTCCTGTAGGGCCACCTCAAAATATCCCTAGGGGACTAACCACAAGGACCTCATGGGTGGCTGCTGCCCAGTGACCTACGGCCTGGGCCTTCTGCAGAAAGTGAGGGTCGACCTACACTGCTCGAGTCGGGGCCAAACCATAATCCCCCAATGGTTGGTAGCTTCCATGGAGTGGGAACCTGAGCCAAGACCCTCAAATTGCAGCAGCTCATGGAAAACATCAAGACCACCACTGATCCCACCGAATGTATCATTTGCCACTGAGTTTTAAGCTGCCAAAGCTCCCTCAACACGCATTACCACACCCATACCTGGGAGAGGCTGTTCGAATGCAAGATCTGTGGCTGAGCCCTTTCCACTAAAGGCAACTTGATGACGTAGCTTGGGGTCCACTGAACCAACATGTCTGTGAAGACGCAGCATACACGCCCCATCTGCCAGAGGTTCACCAATGCAGTCACGCTGCAGCAACATATTCATATGCACATGGGTGACCAGATCCCTAACACGCCCCTGCTGGAGAGTCCATGTGACTTTACGGGTCCTGAGTGCATGATGGTCGATAAGAACAGCAGCGCAGGTGCCATCTGCCGTGACAATGTTGTCAAAAGCATCAGTGTACATGAAATCAGCTCCCAAGATCCCCCATGTAGCTCCTCAGAGGTATCTGCACTGCTTTCCAGCACCCATGTGGCACAGCCACATTCTGAGATTTGCCATGATGGCTTCCCAAGATGCCCCAGGGTAAGTGGGTCCTGCCCTTTGGCCCTGCAATGCCAGAGCAGCTGAAGAAAAGGCTCAGTAGGTGACAGCCTGGCTGACCAACAACTCATCCTCACTTATAGGTAACCAGATGCCATGGAGACCACGTCCTTCTAGGCACTGTCCCCAGCCAATAGCCAAGCAGAATGCATCAAGTCAAGGTCCCTGCCCAATACTGGAATCAAAGCTGAGAGCTCCAAGGACAGCCACACTGAGATGGGAGGTCAGAGTAGTGTCCCATCAATGTTTATCCAAGCACAGCCCACCTATGTCAAAGTTGAGTTCCCAGCACATTTGTAGAACCCTCTACCATGTCTGCAGGCAAGACACCTTTGTTAGCTGCCCAGCCACTCCAACAAGCCAAGCAACATCCCTGCACACAGTGTGGGATGAACTTCTCATCTGCCAGTACCCTTCAGACTCATGGGCAGATACAAACTGGAGAGAAACCTTCCTGTGTAACACGCAGGTGAGTGTTTACCACCAAAGGCAACCTGAAGGTCCACTACATAACACACAGGGCCAACAGTAACTCGGTTCACCGTGGGAGGAAGCTGGCCATTGAGAACACAATGGCTCTGTTGGGTACAGATGGAAAGAGAGTCTCGGGAATGTTTCCCAAGGAAATCCCGTCCCCTTGGTAAGCATGGACCCGGTGGAATGGAACCCATACACCAGCATGCTCAATGGTGGCCTGGCCATGAAGACCAATAAATCTTACGTAGTTGTACCTGCTAGTGCTGTCTGTTAGAAAACAAAATTTGAATGCCCGCTCCCAAAACAACCAGTAAGTGCCCAAATCCAAATTAGAAACCCTAGACTTACCATCTTAAAAGAGTCACAGATATTTTCTGATTGATCCTATTCCCATAGAAACTAAAGTCAGGAAGTAGTAAAAGACAAAAGAAGTTACAAAATAGTACCAAAGAAATTAGCTAAAGAGCTACTCTTTATTTCAAATGAAAGGAAAAATCACATGCCTGTTGTCTTCCATTGGCATACACCAATTTAAAAATAACGCATGCATAGATTTAAGAAAATTTAGGAAATGATATATAAAACTATTTATTTTTGCTTGAAGATATTACTATTTCCCTATTAACATTAATTTTTAGGAAAGAGCCCAGAAGATAATGGGGACTTTGTCTATTTGCTTTTTAAATGATCTGTGCTGTTAGGGTGACTAAATCAGACACTAAATCCCTCACAAAACTGTATATTCCTTCTTCTTTTTTTTTTTTGTGGGTACCGGGGGTCTACCCCAGGACCTCGCGCGCCAACAGGCACCCGTGCCTCTGAGCGATATCACCGGCCCCTTTTTCGTATGTGGGATCCGGGAGTCGAACTCGGGCCCTCGCGCTTGCAAGGCAGGCGCTTAAGCCGCTGAGCCGTCTCACCGGCCCTATTCCTTCTTCTTAAGTAATAATTTACGATCATGAAATATTCATTTCAGGCTTATGGCTTACATTTCAGGTTAATATTGCTTTGAATTTGAATTGAGTTGTGAATGTGAAAGCATTTATATATGTTAAGAGTCAGCACATTTTGAATATACAAAACATTAAAAAGTATTTTAATGACACAATAGGATTTTTTTTGTGTGTGTGGGCACCGGGGGTCGACCTCAGGACCTCGTGTGCCAGCAGGCACCCGTGCCGCTGAGCGATATCACCGGCCCTTTTTTCGTATGTGGGATCCGGGAGTCGAACTCTGGCCCTTGCGCTTGCCAGGCAGGCGTAAGCCGCTGAGCCATCTCACCAGCCCCACAATAGGATATTTAAACCAGTTACCACATTCTAAACGAGTATCCAAACTAATTTTTTTAAAATTATGACAGGAAGTAGTCATCCTTACAGTGTCCCTGGGGGATCCTGAATGGTGATTCTGAATTTGTACTTAAGACAGAGGCCTCTCCTCTCTCTCCTCATACCTTTATACTGCTGGAGTGAACAGCTGAGACAAACAATCCCCTCCAATCTCCTCAGCCTCTCGCCTTTCGTCACACCTTCCAGCATATCCATCATAGCCACATGGAAGAGAAAGTTAGGCTGGGAGTCAGCAGCCCACAGATTCAAGTCCTGCTTCTGCACATGCCTATAAATATACTAAGCCTTTGTGTTTCTGATTTATGAAACAGATAAAAAATATCTCTATCTTCCTCTCAGGGATGTTACCATGAGGATGAAGTAAGATAATTCCTGGGAAAGTGTTCTGTCAGTTGTAAAGTTCCACTCAAACGCTCATTTATTTTTTATTTTTTAGTCCCTTGGGTTACCCATACTTCATTCACTCTGCTCTTTTCCCTCCACTCTTCCCAGCCTGCAGGTGAGAACTAACTTCCCAGAATTCCTCTCTGCTCCCATGACCCTGGTTCTGTCAGTTGTCTATTTTCTCTTCAGGCACTTTTTGTTGTCTCCATTCTTTTACATTCTTTAACCAAGCACATCTCCAGAATTTGGTCTTTGCCTGCTACCAATCTTCTTCATGTTTTCTTCCAGTGTCGCCACACTTCTGTTTTCATTTACCAGTTAAATATAAAGGATAGGTATAGAAAATTTACATTTCTTATCCTCTTTCCATGGTATATAGGGTCATTTGGGATGTTTTCTTGCTTGAAATATAAAAATAATCATTCTTTTTCAATTAAGTACCATTATTTTTCTGGTACTGCAAGTCTACAACTTTAGAATTGCTACTTTAATTTCTTCTATGTGCCTCATATTTAATTAATCACGAAATCATCAATTACTATTTTCAACATCTTTTGGATTTCACTTATCCTAAATAATTCTGATAGCTGCCACTTTAATCCCTGATCCTTTTACCTCAAGGTAATGCCTGAGTTCTGATTACCTTTTTCCTCTCAAGTCTATCTATACGTAAGGGTCAAAGTGATTGTTTACTCCAAATGTCAGTTTTTGACATAGTACTTCACCCTCTAAAACCTCCAGTAACTTATTGTTTAGTGTATCAAATAGAAACTTCATAGCATAATATATAATCAACCTCATGAATACCAAGCCATTATTGGAGCCTATTTTTTGCTTCCTCCCAAAATAGACTGTTCCAGCCAATAAAAACTCTGAAAGAGACAATTTTAGAATTAAAGTGTGTTCTCAACTACAAATGAAGTTTGTAAGGCTAAGTATGGTACATTTTTTCCATTTAAAACTACAAAATGTTAAATGATAAAGAACACTAATCATTATTAAATCAAACCCTTTCATTTTATGAATAAGGAAAACAAGACCTAAATATAGTAAAGCGGCTAACCTAATTCTTTGGAATGATAATTCCATATATATATGTTTTGAGACAGGGTCTTGCTATACAGTTCAGGCTGCTCTTCAACTCACCAGGTAGCATGGTCTGGCATCAAGCTCATGGTGGTCCTCCTACCTCGGCCTCCGTTGTGCTGGGATAACAGGTGTACACCACCACACCTGGCTTGATTTTATTCAGATACTTTTTGCTTGTGAATAAATTTGACCACTGTGGTTAAGGTATAAGAAGGACCTTTAGGGCTGGTGAGATGGCTCAGCGGCATAAGCGCTGCCCTGGCAAGCGCGAGGTCCTGAGTTCGACTCCTGGTACCCACATACAAAGGAAAAAAGGGCCGGTGATATTGCTCAGTGGCACAAGTGCTTGCTGGCAAGCGTCAGGTCCTGAGGTCGACCCCCAGTACCTACAAAAAAAAAAAAAGAAGGACCTTTAACATCTACTGGAGACATTTCTCAAGGACGTTTAACTTATGAATTTTATAAGGTACTACAAACAAGTATATATTAAAAATTATAATTATAAAAGTATAATTTAAAAAATAAAGTTGATTCTGCCCACCACACCTGTTGACATGAACCTGTCCCTGAGTTGTCATGTCACAGATAGTGACTAATATTGTTTCAGGTAAAATATGGGAGTCCACTGCCCTCTGAAAAGAAACACTTGGATTCAACAGAAATATCAGTGACACAATTTTGCTTTACAAAGGAAGTATTTTATAGCCCATTTCCAAAATTATTTGACCTTTTGTTTTCTAATAATAAGACATAAGTGTCCTCAAACATTCTTGCCTATATAATAAAAAAGGCTGGTTTTGACTGCTTTCATAATTACTTAGAAGACTTTGTTATCTCATCACTAAAGATAAAGAGTTGAGTGTAGAAGATGGTAGTAGCAAGAGAGATATGATTAGTCAAATAATGAGGACTCTGAATATATCTTCTATTAAAGAGCTGTGATTCGATCTTGTTTCCACTAAAACCGAAAGATGTAACAAGGTAATTGGTAAAGTGAAACTTCTTCCCCTGTTAACATCTATCCTACATTCCTTTGCTCACAAATCCCTAGTGTATTTGGGGAAAGTGTTATCCAGCATGGAAATAACTTCTGACACAAAGACTAGATGACAGTGAGCATTCTGCTGCTGACACAGTGCCAGGCTGCTTCTACTTCTACTGATTTAGTGGCTAAATGCTTCTACTTCTATTCTTTCCCCACAGTGTCTTCTCTATAGTGTTCTTGGAGCTTGGGGGTCTTCAAGGTTAAAGGAACTATGGTAAATTCAGTCATAAAAGGGCACATATGGAACTTGACATTAAGTTATAATGAGGAGGATTTGGATATTAAATGAATATTTTACAAAGTATGAGTAATTTGAAGAAGTGCCTGAGTTGACATGTCAAATGCTGGCTGAGCCCTGACTCTGTAAGATGGCTGGAAATACCTTTTGCTGTTTAGAAAAGCCAGAAGGTTGACCAAGGTCTTGCTCACACTAGTATCCATTAAGCAAATGCAAAATGAAAGTTTTAATGTTTTAGAAATTTAATCAACTCATTTTTTATATTCACCCTTTCTTGCTATCAGTCTATAAATGTGACACGCACTATCTGGTGGGTATTTTTACATCCTGGAGGATAAAATATTAAAGTCTCTTTTCAAAGAAATGCACTGAAAGGTCAACATAACATCGTGAAATTAAAAGATGTAGCTATTAAACAGTGACTTGCTACATAACCCAGGGTATTGGAGTTCTAGTTGATGGTAAGGTTGGGTTTGTTTTTAAGAAGTTTTATTTTGCTGTCTGTGGATGTGAAGTGGACTACACAAATTTACCTTTCTTACATAGGCTACCATCCTGAAGATGTAGAGTGTAAGAGAACAGATGTCTCAAGTAGAATTACTATTTTAGTGCATTCCTGTTGCTTTACAAATATCCTTAGACTGAGCAATTTATAAACAAGAGAAATCTGTTGCTCATATTCTGGAAATTGGGAAACCAAGACAGAGGGGCTGGCAGATTTGATGTTTGCTGTGGGTTTATTCCTCATGATGAGAATAGATGGCACTTTTTATGTCCTGATGTGGAAAGAGCGAACAAGCTCCCTCAGGCCTCTTTCACAGGGCACTAATCCTATTCTCGAGGGCTCTGTCCTCATGACTGAATCATCTCCCAAGGCCCAGCTCCTAATACTGCTGCACTAGCATAGGTATCAACATATGAATTTTGGGGAGATACAAATATTCAGACTGCAGCTCTCACTTTGGTTTATTTATTTTCTCTTTAAGCCAGCAGACCTTAAGGTGGAGTATACAAGAAAACTCAGAGGGCTGCAGAAAATATTCAAATTCCTGTATAGTTATCAGATTTTTTTTTTTTTTGCTTTTTTATATAGTTTCTCTCTGTTGTTCTGCAGCACTGGGGTCAGACTCAGGACCTTGTGTAAGCTAGTGAAATGATGCTATCGTTCTGATGGTTTCATGTGCATTTTAAATTATAGTCAGCAGAGCTTCATGTTTGAAAGACCACTTAAGATTTTTCTTCTGAAAACTCTGTAGGATATTTTAATGACATTTAAAAACTGTTTATATTTTATTTTCTTTTTAACTTTTACTAAACTCTTTTATTAAACTTTTACTAACTCATCAGTGACAATAAATGTTTGAGACTTAAATTACAAATATCTTTTCCCTATTCATCATTTATCTTTTGATTAGTTTGTGCTGTTTTATTTTTCCCTTGCAAATGCTCTTGTGAGATATATATATATATATATCACAGAAGAATACATTCCTACTTTATTGGGGAGGTGATTTTATTTATTTATTTATTTACATTTAGAGCTCTGATCCATTTGGAACTTATCTTCGACTACGCTGTCAGGTTCAGATATATTTTCTCCTCAAATGCCAACCCTGTTATTGTAACAATATTTATTAAACTTTTTCCTTGGTTTCAGATGGGCCATATCCTTACACAGTCTTGTCGAAAGAGGTTGGGCTAATGTCAGGACCTCATATTCTGTTCATTGGTCTGTCTGTCTGTTCATGGACCAATCCCACAGTGTTTTAATTCTAGAACCTTTATAAAGCGCTGTATTATGGGGCTGTCATTACCTAATTTATACCCCACCAAAGGTGTTTGTGTTTACTATTTCATTATCTCATTTATTTGATGTTTCTGCTAAGTGTGTTTTGATCATTAAGATATTTATACAGAACTACCTGTCCATAATTTATAACCAAAAGTCTATGCCCATTTTAAAAGAAGTAAGAAATGCAATCAAAAAAGTTTGAAGATCACTGCCCCAGTAAGTGTTCTTTGAGCAACCCAACACCTTCAGGTATCTTTTTTGGGGGGAACACTGCAACAGCTGCAATTCTCAGGATGTATCTAATCTTGGCACCTGCCTACTGCTGAACTGGCAGATGATACGTTTGGACTGAGATGAGTCACCTGGATCGAGAGGAAGATTTTTTGTGCTAAAGAGCAGGTGTCAAGATCCCTCAAGAAGATGTTATAAATACCAGACGAGAATGCCCAAGAAAATAACCTTTGGTTTGGAAATAAAGATAACTTTTTCAGGCTCTATCTTCTCATTTATCTTAATAAACTTTTGCCCATGATGTGACATGGATTGTTGTGATCTCAACTGAGTGGAAAAGAGATTCGATCATGAGAGGAGAATTTGGAGTCCCTTGATCCAGAAAGTATTTACAACTCTCTAACATTTTCTGTTCTGTTTTTTTTCAGGCAACTTTTGAGGGTTGTATTGTTTGATTATTTGAGTTTTTAATCAAGGAAGCATCAGCCAATTAGCAAAATATCTTAAGCTCTTTAGGGCAAACCAGTCAATATATTTCCTTGTAACTCTAAGAAGGCCATAGTTAATAAGAGGAGGCAAGAGTTCTAGAAATAGTAAAATTATTCATTTATTATGGCTATTAATTTTATATGTGTTCTGGGACTTTTATAATTAAAAGTTAATGTAATTTTATAAAGCACAGAAGCAAGCGAACTCCAGGTTACCTACTATTTAATTATTAAAAACCACCATGGGCCAGGCACTATTCTAGGTGCAATGGGACAAAGATATATTGTCTTTGGTCTGAACAACCTGACATCCAGAGAGATACACATGTAAAAACTGTAACAATAGGGCCGGTGAGATGGCTCAGCGGCTTAAGCGCCTGCCTGGCAAGCGTGAGGACCCGAGTTCGACTCCCGCAACCCACATATGAAAAAAGGGCCGGTGATATCGCTCAGTGGCACGGGCGCCTGCTGGCGCGCGAGGTCCTGAGGTCGACCCCCGGTACCCACAAAAAAAAAAAAAAAAAAAAAAAACTGTGACAATACAGTCCACTAAGTGCCATAAAAGACCCAAGAGCTGGAGTATAACGTGGTAGATTTCAGTTTTGAGGAACAGACAGTTTGGAAAGTCTTAAGAGGTAAAGAAATTTGGAGTCAGATCGTCAGGGGAGAAACTGCATTTGGCCACATGGAGACTATTACAACAATGACAGCAGCAAGCAGAGAATAACAGAGGTTGCAAAGGAGAAGCATTGTACCTTGGTCAATGGCATGGATGTTCACACACATATAGAACACAAAAGAATCTGATTTGTTCTGGGACCAAAAGCATTATATGGGCCACACTGCAATGACCCCACAACTCTAATATATTTACATAAAATTTTTAGTGGCATAACTGGCTGTGTGTTTAGATTACTGGGCAAATAGACACTTGAGCCATAGTTTATCCCAATATCTCATTTCTGCTACTGTTCAGAATCCATTCCTATTTAAAGTGCCTTTAGAGCATTTTTCAGAAACATAAACCCCATGCTCCCTTTTCAAAATGAGCACTTCCCCAGTAGTTTGACAGGTTCCTTTTTTAAAACTGGTTCCCTTTTTATTTGTGCTCATTACTTCTTCTTTGGTCTCCTTCAAAAATAGCTTCTGTCTGCACTGTCTATAAACCTGAGCTGCCGCTAATGTCTCTGTCCCTTCTGGATTTGGCCCACACGCTTTTCTCCTTTGCGTATTCTGACTGGATCTCGGTTGGCATTTTTCCCTCCTTAGATCTGGTTGCTGGCTTGCAAGTTTATTTCTCTCTGTTTTTGTTAATCACTTTGTTCCATTATTTATTTTTGGTAGTTTCTCCTGGAAAGTAGCTTCTGCTGTATTTTGTCACAATAGTTCTAGAGGCTTCTATAAAATATTATCACGAGTCCTGTTTGCAATAACTAGCTTTGGGTTATGGCATAATCACTAGCAAAAATAATTTTTGGTAGGAAGGTGGAGAACTTCAGTATATATACTATGATTTGATTTGCTGCAAGATGTAAAACAGTAAGTATAGTGAATTTTGATTCTTACTTTTAAAGAAACTATGTAGCTATGCTCATATATAATAGAACTCTCCCCACTCAATTTCCTGGAATTTAAGAGTGGGTTATCCGTGAGATACACAATAGGAATCAGAAGGGCTGCAAAGAAGATCTATTTTTTTATTTTACACCCTTTCTGCGCTATTTGAATTTACTGCATGCACATATTATTTTTAGTTAAACATCTAAGCGAATGCATTTAACAATTATTTATTTATATCTTTGGTTTTGTCCATAGTAAAGTATTTAGCAAATGCTTGCCATGTGAAGAAAGCTAATAATAAAAACAGCAGGTGACTGCTTTGATAAAATGAGAGCAAGCAAACTGGACAAGCCTAGCAGGAGGGAGACAAAGGACAGCGCAGTTTTGTTTTTTTTTTTTTTTTTTAACCTCCTTATAGTTTGAATGTCCCTTATTCAAAATGCTTGGGACCAAAAGTGTTTCAGATTTCAGATGCTGGAATATTTCCACAGACATATTCAAGTATCTTGGAGATAGGTCTTAAGTCAAACATGAAATTTATGTTTCATATACACTTTAGCCTGAAAGTAATTTTATGCAATATTTTTAGTGCACCTGTGTTTTGACTGTGACCTGTCACACACGGTGTAAGGTGCAGGGTTTTCCACTTGGGGAATAATGTTGGTACTCAAAGTTTGGATTTTCAGATGAGGGATGCTCAACTTAATTCTGATGTCCCAAATTATCACTGCAGGAAATTCTGAAAGCTAGAACAAAATAGAATAAAACGACTAGAAACTAGATGCTAATGATGAGGTGGGGAACGAGGCAGGGAGGGAGGGAGGGAAGGAGGGGGAGGGGAGGAAGGGGACGGGAGACAGATGACACAGAGAATGAATATAAGAATCAGAGAAGGAGGACTCTCCAGGAATTACTGTCTGTTGAGTTCACAAGAACTCTTGCTTAGGATTTTTTAAGCCAAGACAGTGGACTGCAAAAGTATAGCTCTTGAAATACTTTCACAGGACTAGGTCCAGTACAGTCCTTTGCTTCTCTGCCCACTGGCCTAAAGATTCAGAGTAGGGTTTTGTGTTTACTGCCAGCAGACACTCATTTAAAAACACACATTCACTCTCATTCTCTCTGTCTTTCCTCTCTCTCTCTCTCTCTCTCTCTATCTCTCTCTCTCTCTCTCATACACACATACTTAGGAACACAGAATGCCATTCTTCAATCCATCAAATCAAATCAAATAACCTTCCTCACAATGTTAAATCAGGGAAATCCTGCAAACATTTAAAACAATCCTCAAGGAAGATAATTCCAGGAGTGGAGAAGAGAATGACACTGAAAGAAGATGAATAGTGAACAAAAGAACTAATGTTTCATGTTTTATGTTAGGAGCTAAACAGAAAGATGGGAACACTTGCAGTATATACTATTTTCAAAAATTCCTTAGAGGGCTGGGGGAGCAGCTCAGCAGTAGGGTGAGTACTTAGCAAGCTTGATGCCTTGGGTTTAATACAGGGAAGAGAGGAAGGGAGAGAGGAGGTGGGGCGAGGGCTGGTGGGGAGGTCTTAAAAATCCAAGAACAATTTTTCTCCAGTCTCTGCTTAAATTTAGCCACATTTCAAATATAAAACAAATCTCTGTGGGTTTATTAGTATGTGTAATTATGTGTCTGTATTTTAATACAGTATATAAAAGATATATCTATATAAGCAATTGCCAACTCTCCAGTCCCTCCAAATGTCCACTTTCCATAGTCAACCCAATAGGTTCTCTTTGAAATGTAAATCTGACCGATATTCTGTGTTGGAAAGTGTTCAGTACAGCTCCAGCTTTCTAAGTGTGCTACATATGTCAACACACTTAATACTCCTTAAACCGCTATGAGGTCAGCATCATTATTGGGATTATCACCATTACAGATGAGTCAGCTGTCACACAGACGTTAAATTACTGGTAGAAGATCACACAGCTAGAGAGTGAGCACAGAGTTCAGCATCAGAGTACAAGTTCTTTACCACTACATTGTGAAGTACGAAATATACTGAAAAAATAGACAGCTTTATTCTACTGTGAATTATAATCTAAAGTTTGGGTTGCTCCATGGGATCTAGAATATTCTTGACCACAATACTTTTCACAGTGCTGCTTTGCACATCATATTTTTGGTTAGTGTGGCACCCAGAATATCCTTCTCTCAAAGATGTCTACATCCTATTACCTAGCACCTATAAATATGTTTACACAGTAAACAGGAATTAAGGGGCTGCGGTGTAGCACAGTGGGAGAGCACGTCCCCAGCAATCATTTAAGAACATGCACTATTATTAAATAAATAGAGTTATGGTTTATATCTAGATATCCCAAAGAGCCTCATGTGGTCATAGGTGGAGCTTTAGAAGGAGATTGGATTATGGGGGGATCTAGCTGACTTGTTAAGAGATAGGGTCTGATCAGAAGCGGCAAGTCACTGGGACACGGCCTGGAAAGGTTTATTTATCTCCCTCCCCAACCTCTCCCTTCTCAGTCTCTGCTTCCTGTCTGCCACGAGGTGAGCAGCTATTCCTCTGCAATGTTCCTGTGCCATGCTGGCCAACTTGGAGCCAGCCAACTATGGACTGGCACATGAGCCAAAATAAACTTCTCCTTTAATGTGTGTAGGTGTCTGGTATTTTGTCTCAGCAATGAAAAAAGTAATAAGACAGAATTTGGTACCAGAATTTGGGGTCTTTGCTGTGATGATGTGGTTCAGAAGCCTTTGGAACTGGTTTGCCAGGGGAGTTTGGAAAGCTTTGGAGATGGCAGCTGGAGAAGCAGCCCTAGAATGTTATAAACTAAGCTTGATGAGAATCTCTGGTCTGAGCTCAGAAGACCAGAATGTCAGTAGAAATAGAGGTAGACAGTAAAGGCCAGGCTGAAGAACTTCAGTCAGGAAGAAGAACTCCACTGGCTGTTGGACTCTAGGCCATGTGTGTTATATTCTGGCAAAAATTTTGCCTATATTATGCTCTTGTCGAGAGACTTTGTGCAACACTGAAATTAAGGGGCACAGACAAATTAATCTGGTGGAGGAAATTTCAAGGCAGCCCAAAGTTAAGGTGTTAATGGGTTTGGCACTTTTAGTGAGCTCTGCATTGAAATCAAGAGCAAATGGCAGACATGAATGATTTAAAAAGTTTTGAGTTTGGCCAGAAAAGAAGCTCCAGTAAAGTTGGGGCCTGCAAAGCTGAAACAGAAAAGGGCTTGGTTGCTGAAAAGATTAGCGTTAAAAAGAAGCCAAGTACTTCACAACAGGACAACAGAAAAAATATGGCTTGAGGACATCAAAGGAGCCAGCAATACCCTACACTTCACAGACTCAAAGTGGCCAAAGTGAAGACTTCACTTTGAGAAGAAAGCTCCAGGGCACCCTGCTCTAGAACAGCTGCCTAGGGAATTCATTTCCCCAGATTCAGTGCTCCCCAGGCTCATCAGTGCTCTCAGGCTCATCAGGCACTCAGAAACCCTGCAGTCATGATTCAAAGGGGCCTGGCTACTGCTCAAGCTGGTGGCAGATTGTGTTGTCCACGTGGTGCTGGTTTTACAGGCATGCAGAATGCAAGAGTTAAGGAAGGGGTCATGTAGGCTTCTATGCAGATTTCAGAAGGCCTGGGGGGCCAGGCAGTGTGCCCCTGAGAGGGAAGTTCATGAAGCTGTGAGGGTGAAACCAAAATTGCAGCAGAGTCCCCAGGAAGCTGGAGAAGCCAGGAATGTGGAACATATGAGGAAAGCCACAAGGAGTGAGCAAAGCCAGACCAACAGAGAAGCCATGAGGACTACAACCACCAGGGATGCTGTAGGGCAGAGCTACTCAAGCTGTTTGCAGTTCACATCTTGTCACAGCTTGCCCTGGGTGCTGGATATGGGACTACAGGATTTAATGTATGCCCTGGTCAGTTCGTTCTTGCCTCAGTCCCATTGGTTTCTACCTTGCCTATTTCTCCCTTTAGGAATGAGAATGTCTATTCTGTGCTATTGTATGTAGGGCATGGCATAACTTCTTTTTGATATTTCCTGGGGCTCACTTCTAAGAGTTTGCTTTATGTCTCAAAGGAGACTTTGGATTTGGACTTTTTAGCAATGCTAAAACTTTTAAAATTTTGTCAACTCTTTGAGATGAACTAAATGGAATTTGCATAAAGAGATGTGCATGAGTTTTTTAGGGACCAGGGGAGGAATATTAGGATTTATATCTATATGTCCTCCAGGGATAGAATATCCTGTAGGCATAGGTGGGGCTTTTAGAAGGTGATGAGATGATGGGAATTTATAGCTGGCTTGCTGCTAGGAGGTAGGGTCTGGTTAGAAGTGGCAGGTCATCAGCACCAGCACCCTCCCTTCTGGCTGCCATCTTTCACCCCACCCCGGCTGAGGAAGTGGTATCACAGGTCCCATGTGAACAGATTACAACACATGCAGCTGCCTGGAGAAAAGGAGCTAGTGTCCTACATCAAAGCCACTGGTCCTTTAGGGAGGGGCAGGTGAAAAGATGGTGGACAACCCCAGTGCTGCTGACAGGAATGTGGAGATCTGGAAACCATGAACCTAACTAAGAGCTTGGAGGCAGCCTGAAGCAGTGGCACCAGCATGGTATCATGATCATTCCTCCCAAAGACCAGATTTCATGAATGACAAAAATGTTAGCAGATGAGATTGGAACTGCATCTAACATTAAGTCACCAGGTAAACCACCTTTCAGTCCTGGGACCCATCACATCTGTACAATCAAGGCTCAAACTTTACAACAAATGTTCTGGTTGTTTACTGTGGAACAACTGTAATAGAAGAAGGAAAGGAAAAAGGAAAAAGGAAGTCGACATTGACTTCGGGCCCCACAAACCAATTAATGCATTATTATACTTGTGTGACAACAAACTCCATATAGAAGCTCTTACAGCACTGCTTTTAGATGACAGCAAGTTTGGCTTCATTATAATAGATGACAGTGGTGCACTTTTTGGCACACTAGAAGGAAATACAAGAGAAGTCCTGCATAAATTCACCATGGGTTTCTCAAAGAAACACGGTAGGTCAGTCAACCTTGCATTTTGCCCATTTAAGAAGGGAAAAGTGACATAACTATGTTCAGAAAGTAGCAGAGACTGTTGTACAGCTGTCTGTTTCTGGGGACAAAGTTAATGTGGCTGGTCTTGTTTTAGCTAGGTCAGCTGACTTTAAAACTGAACTAAGCCAATCTGATATGTTTTATCAGAGGTTGCAATTGAAAGTTTTAAAGTTAGTTGATAAATACCACGGTTGTGAAAATGGATTCAATCATGCTATTGAGTTATCTACTGAGTCTTCTCCAACGTGAAATTCATTTGAGAGAAGAAATTAATAGGACAAAACTTTGATGAAATTTGCCAGGACATAGGCAAGTACTATTTCAGAGTAAAAGATACACTAAACGCTTTGGAAATGGGAAGTGTTGCAATTCTAATGGTCTATGAAAATCTGGATACAATGAAATACGTTCTTCATTGCCAAGGCATAGAAAAGGAGAAAATCCTCTATTTAACTCCAGAACAAGGAAAAGAATAAATCTCATTTCACAGACACAGAGGTATCTTGTGGTACCAAATAGATTTCCAGGGAATGGAACACCAAGGAGGAGATGATAAATTTTTGCCCTTGATGACAATAAGGTAGTCAACATGATTCCAGCAAAATGTGCCTCACCCTCCAACATCCAACCCAAGGGGCATGCCTGTGGTAGAAGCCAAACAGATCCCTGTTTTACAACTGGAACATTTCCAGAATTTTATCCATGAGCACTGGATACCAAAAAGAAAACCAAAACAAAACCAGACCCAGCCCTACACTTCGTATGTCATGGTGTCAGCATAGCACCCTACAGCTAGGTTCCTAAATGCCACTTTCGACTAATTTTTTTTTTTTAATTTTAAAGAGAAGAAAAAACAAAACAAATCAAAAGAAGAACAAATTTTCAAAGCAACATAATAGGAGGGTAACAATGGTTAATACATTATGTATTACTATCTTTAAGTTAGTTATTCAGGATACCAGACATTAGCATTCAATTGTCCAAACATTATTGGCACAAACCTTACTCTTCAATGAACTAAGTAAAATTGGTAGTGTATCTATCTTTTTTTTTTATTTTTTTTAATTTTTTTTTATTTTAAAGAGAAGAAAAAACAAAACAAATCAAAAGAAGAACAAATTTTCAAAACAACATAATAGGAGGGTAACAATGGTTAATACATTATGTATTACTATCTTTAAGTTAGTTATTCAGGACACCAGACATTAGCATTCAATTGTCCAAACATTATTGGCACAAACCTTACTCTTCAATGAACCAAGTAAAAATGGTAGTGTATCTATCTTAACCATCTTATATATATATATATATATACAATTTTTTTTCCCTTTCCCTTCTTTCTTTTCCCCATTCCAGTCTCTCCTTCCTTTTGACCAGTTTCTTTTTGATTCACCATGTCTATTGTACATTTTGGATCTTATTTACTCTTTCAGTTTCTCATACTAGAGAGACAATACGATGCTTACACATGTGCTTCTGGTTTATTTCACTTATGAGTATTTTCTCGAGTTGCATCCATTTACCTATAAAAGTCTCCAGTTTATCCTTCTTTATGGCTGAATAGTACTCCATTGTATAAAAATACCACATCTTTCTTATCCATTCCTCAGTTGATGGGCATTTGGGTTGTTTCCGAGATCTGGCTATTACAAATTGTGCTGCTATAAACATGGGTGCACATATATCGCTGTGGTACGATGTTTTTAATTCTTCTGGGAAGATGCCCAGAAGGGGAATAGCTGGGTCAAATGGGACCTCCAACCCTAGTTTTTTGAGGAATCTCCACACTGACTTCCACAGTGGCTGTACCAGTCGACACTCCCACCAACAGTGAAGAAGGGTTCCTTTTTCCCCACAGCCCTTCCAGCATTTGTTATTAGTTGATTTCTTAATAGTAGCCATTCTTTCTGGAGTGAGATGGTATCTCAGTGTTGTTTTAATTTGCATCTCTCGAATGACTAGTGATGTTGCACATTTTTTTGTATATTTATTTGCCATTAGTATTTCTTCATCTGAGAAATGTGTATTCATCTCAGATGCCCATTTTTGGAGTGGGTCTTTAAATTTGGGAGGTCTGATTTTTTTGAGTTCTTTATATGTTCTCGATAGTAATCCTTTGTCTGAGGAACAGCTGGCAAACATTTTTTCCCACATTGTGGGTTGTCTCTTCACTCTGTTGGTGGTTTCTCTTGCTGTGCAAAAGCTTTTTAATAAGATGAGATCCCAGTTATTGATTCTTTGGGATAGTTCCCGTGTGGTTGAGTTTTTATTCATAAAGTCTTTGCCTACACCAATGTCTCCAAGGGTTTTACCTATCCTACCTTCCAGCAGATTTAATGTTTCTGTTTTAATATTTAGATCTCTGATCCATTTTGAATTTAGTTCAGTGCATGGTGAAAGATATGGGTCTAGTTTTAATCTTCGGCATGTGTAGAGCCAGTTTTTCTAGCACCATTTATTAAAGAGGCTATCTTTCTTCCAGCGAATGTGTTTGGCACCTTTGTCAAAGATAAGGCTTTCGACTAATTTCAAAAAGAATCCCAACTTTACTTTTACTTGATGTTGAAACTTGGTTGTTCTTACATTTTATGGAAAAAAAATGTTTAAAACTTTCATACATAGAAGCAAAAATACTTTAACTGTTGTAAACCTTCAAAAGTTAATAGAAGTGCCGGGCATGGTGGCCCATGCCTGTAATCCCAGCACTCAGGAGACTGAGGCAGCAGGATCACGCAAGTTTGAAGCCAGCCTAAGCTACATAGTAAGTTCGAGGCCAGCCTGGACTACACAGCAAGAGCCTGTCTCAAAAAAATAAAAAATAAAAATTAATAGAAGTGAAGTCATTTAAAAAAAAAAAAGTGGTAGGTCACTGCATGTGTGGCCTAGGTTTCTCTCCCTCCCCAGCCCCTCTATTCTCAGTCTCTGCTTCCTGTCTGCTAAAAGGTGAGCAGCTATTGCCATCCTGCCTTGGACCTACTGAAACAAGAGCCAAAATAAAATTTTCCTCTTTTAATTTGCAGGTGTCACATACTCTGTCTCGGCAGCAAAGGAAGTAACTAAGACAATAGGAATTAAGATTGTTGATGGAATTGAAGTTGCTATTGAGCTGATCTGGAGATGAGTAGAGTATTCTGGATTACCCAGATGGGTAATTACACGGGTCCTCATCCATGGAAGTGAAAGAGGCAGATGAGTGTGAACCAGAGAGACGGCAGCATGGTATCACTGGGCTTGGAGCCGAAGGAAGAAGCCATGGTAGACGCTTCTAAAATCTGGACAAGGCCTGGAAGCGGATTCTTCCCTAGCACTGTCCAGAAGGAACGCTGCCTGCCAGTACCTTGAATTTAGCCCAGTGAGGCTTGTTTCAGATGCATGACCTCAAGAACTTTAACATAATAAATCTGGGTTGTGTAGTTTGTGGTCATTTGTTTCCATAGTAACAGAACATTAATCCTGTTGGGTGTTTTTTCTGAGTTCTAGACTTGTTAACAATAACACCTTCTAAGAAACCAATGCCTAGTTTTAAGTTTTCTTCTTCTGTGTTTGCCAAAAGAAGCTGTACTTGATCCAGGTTTTACTTTCCCTTTTCCATCCTCAACCTCATCTTCCTCTAAACCAAAGTATGGAAATAGGGGTACCCTGATGTATGGACTCAGCAGTGCCGTCACTGTGTGACTATGGGATGGAAAAGATGTTACTTTAGATAACGAATGACTTACACAGATTTCCAGTCTTTGACTTCAGCAGACAGCAGCTCTTGCCTATCATCCAACACACTTTCTCTACCAAAAAGGGTCATAGCTGCAAACCAGTGCTATGGAGAGCACAGGTAGTGAGAATCTCCCAGCTCTGTTGGGCTCAAGTTGGAGAATAAAGGAGTGTTCTCAGCCAAAAGGAACTCACTGTTCTCTTTAGGCTGAAGGTTTTGTGTTTTTCCTTTTTTTTTTTTTTTTTTTTAATAAACATCATTTTTTTCATTGACTTGAAATGATTATCAGGTCCACGAACAAGCCCTTTTGGCCTTTTGTTCATTGGATAACTGGGACTGACTTGATTATTACCCTTTGTTCTTAACAACGAGTGCATGGGCAGAATTTTCCTGGAATTAGGCCCCTGGATGCTGTTTTGGGTCAGCCCTGCATTGGAAGCAAAATCTTGTGATTTTATGAATGATCCAGATGTTTCCCTCCAACTGAAGTCCTTATCGGTTTATGAGAAATTATAGCCCATGTCAAGTGGCTGACTTATGTTCCAGTTCAGATCCGAAGACCAGTTGCTGCTACCAGCCAGGGAGCAGTAGGAACTGCTCTCACTCATATTTAACTGCTTGGCTTTGAGAGCTCCTTAAAAGCAGGAAGGCCCCATTAACCAACAGTGAACACTCATTTCTACAGTTTTGTGGAAATATCAGCTTAAATGCCAACTCTGAAAATCTGACACTTAACTTACTGAACATGCAGTCGGTGCTTCATAATTTATATTGTAGTCATTAATTCCACATTTTTACTTTGTTTACCTACTTTTGCCTATCTCCATACCATCTGCTATGGTCCAAAAACAGAGAGGTGATTTCATCATGAGAGGGCTGTTGAGAGGTGTTTAGATCATCAGAGGCAACCCTGATGAATAGATTAGTGGCCTTACACAAGAGGCCCCCAAAACTGCCCCTTTGCTCCTCCCAGCACATGAGGATGTTGTGAGAAGAAGCCATTTGTAAACTAGAAAGTGGGCCATCACCAGACACTTACACTGCCCATGCCTTGACTCTGGACTTCCCAGCCTCCAGAACTATGAGAAATACATTCGTGTTGTTTATAACCTACGCAGTTTACATTTTTTATAGCAGCTCGAAGGAACACACACTATTTAACCATCAGGTACATGTTCACATCTACTGTTAACCAGGTAGTTTGGTCAGCACCGGACATACACTGGTGAGCAAACATCAAGAAATTCCTTCCGGCCAGAGATAGAGTTGAGTGACCAGCTATGTTGATAAGAATTAAAATAAGAATAAACAGTGAACTAGGATCTTGGATCAAGAATGAACTTACTCAGGCAGTACACACACACACACACACACACACACACGCACATTCTATAATGAAGTGGGAAAAATATACAGTAATTCAACTGGTGTGGTTTGGATAAAGGCCAATGTGTTACAGGCTTAGTCCCTAGCCTGTGGCATTACTGGGAGTAATGGAACCTTCAAGAAGTGGGAAGTGTTCTGGTCCCTAGGAGAGTGCTCTAAGAGGAGACAGTGGGACCCTGTTACCCCCCCACGTTTTGTATCCTAGCCATAAAGTGAGGACCTTTGCTCTACCATGTGCTCCCCACCATTATGTGCTGCATTCCCATAGGCCCAAAAGCAAAGGGGCCAACTAACCATGGACTGAAACCTCTGAAATCATGAGCCTATAAACTTTTCCTCTTTTAAGTTAATCATCTCAGGTATTTTGTTACAATAAATGAAAGCTGACCAATATACCAACTAAATACAAAAGTAAATGTTCATACATCAGTAGGGATATTGAACTACTTTAACAGAAAAATAACAAAAGAACTCCATGCTACAAAGAAAGATTTAAAAAATTGACAAAGATGAGAAAGAATGGAATAAGCATGAAATTATAATACATGACAAGATTGGGGAAAAGAAGCAGTAAAGTTATATTAAGGAGGAACATGAAGAAAATGAATATGTTATTACAGGAAAAAATCTAAGTCTTTAATAAATAAAATAATATTAGAATATCAACCAAAGTATAAAATAAATATTTATGAGCCTATGCTGACATAACTATGTAAATAAGCGGCAGATACATCTTCCATGCATAATAATTCTGAGTAATTTGTGAAGCTATTCCACCCCAAATAAGTGAAGCATAATTCTCCTCCCTTAAGTGTGGGTTGCACAGAGTGACTTCCTTGTAAAAGACAGTCTGGAGATGAGAAAGAAGAGTAGGCAACCTATGGAGAAAATGGGCATACACTACCTCACCCAGGTGATCAAGGTTAACATAAACAGTGATGTCATACTTATAGTATATCCCCTGGATATGAAAATGTCGCTTTGCCTCTGTGATCTTCCTCCCAAAGACCCTTAACTACAATCTAGACATGAGGAAAACATCAGAGAAATACCATTTGAGGGATAATCTACAAAATCCTTGACCAGTACTCCTCACACCTGCCCAGGTCACAGACAACAAGGGAAGTCTGACAAACAGCTACAGCGCAGAGGGACCACAAGGAGACGTGACCACTAAATGCACCGTGGTATCTAGAATGGGATTCTGGAATAGAAAAGGACATTAAGAATGAGGAAAATCTGAACAAAGTGCACCATACTAAAGTAAGATATTAATAACAGGGGAAACTGCATGTGGGGGTATGTGGGAACTCTATACTAACACTGAGTTTTCTTTAGACTGTTCTCAAATTTTAAAAAGTTCATTGAAAAGAAAACATTCTTGCAATAGCAGACTTTTTGGCTTCTCAGGAACAATACAGAAAAGGTCCCCACAATCAATCCCGTATGGGAATTAGGGTTAGCAGAGGCCATACATTATATTTACCCAAAACTTGAAGAGGAGATTGTTCTGCCCATTCGACTAAGCAGTTGTTGCCTCTTGGTTATTTCTTACTACAATTTCAAACTTAGGGTGCATTGTTTCTATTTTGATGACTTAACAGGATTAACAGCAAAACAGCTTTCTCTGCGTTTATCGACAATTCTACACTAAAGTCAGAATCTCTTTTAAAATTTAAGATTTCAGCAAATCCGTAACTTTCCCAGTAGTCTGTTACAATTCCTCCAGCCTCTCTCTTTGTTGCCTTTCAGCACAAGCGCGTATCTTAGTTGGACATGTTCCTTCTCTGGGACAGTTTGCACCTTTCTCCCTCTCTAGGGGACTCTGTCGCATCACCTTGGCTTGAGCAATGACCGCTTCGGTAATGAGAGCAGCGTGAGAAAAGAGTCAGTGCCTGGTAGTACGAGACACTCATCCTACAGGTAACTGTAAGTATTATATTACCAGAACTTGAAGAGCAGTAAAAACTCACTCTATTACCAAAAGGAAAAGAAGAAGAAGGAGAAGAAGCAGAGGCAGAAGCAGCAGCAGCTGCTGCAGCAAAAGCAAAGAAAAAGAGAACAAAAGAGAAACGAGAAGAGGGGGAAAAAACGAAAGAAAAAGCAAGATCACAATGCTTAAAGAGCTATTGTTC